>CM046293.1:32313449-33789562 GCA_025267735.1 Mactra quadrangularis
CTTGAACTTAAGAGTTTTCTTTAAAAAAATGTTTGTTTTTACTGCAACTGTTTTATTTCTTAAGGTATTGACTTCAAACTTTAAATATATGTTTCTTATTATCAACCACATCTCATGTGACTAGGTTTATAACTCCTTATACATATATTTTACTCCTGTGACAAACACTAACTAAGTCGAGCATGCTGCCTCCTCTGACAGCTCTTGTTTATCAAGTTTTTATAGGTATTAAGAATAAATTCATTTTTTAGATAGAATTGAAATCTAGGCTGTTTAGCAATGAAAGAATATTATTTTGGGGAAGATTTAGGTTTTGACAATTTGACAGTCACTACTATTTAAACATACACATGGCCATTTAATGACATTTGATGCAGAAATTTTTTTTTCAAGTTTTAATATGTATAAAAAGGAAATTCATTTTTTTTTAAGGATTAAACTCTATTTTTTATCAAATTTCAATATGTATAAAAGGTAAATTTATTTTTTGTAAAAGAATTGATATCTAGGTATGACCACTAGGCTGTTTAGCAATGGAAGTGCAATGACTTTCATTGTATATCATTGGATAAACCTCTCACTAAAATAACTCACAATAATCACTAAGTGATCAGGTGAGCTGAACCTATTAATAAACAAGGTTGAACTTGCCCTGGATGCATACTCTAATACAATTGTTAGCCAAGTTTAGCAAACTTTGTAAACCATGAATTAAATTTATAATTTAAGCCAAATAAATATATTCATTCATTTTTGATAGTTAAATCCAACCTATATGAAGGATAATTAAGGGAAAGTTCAATATTGTCTACTATTACATGGTTCTCAAAATACATATAGTTATTGTCCGTTTTTTCTCAACTCTCAAAGATTGAATAATTTCTTGGTGACAGAATGCATTGTTTTTGTACTGGCTGCCTAATTGTTATTAAAAATATCTTGACTAAAACATATCATTCAGCATGAGCAGCTTTACTCAATCATAATACACACTTTCGGAAACTCATGGGTGTGTTAATGAAAGCATTTATCGTTAAATTATTTGTGTTTTGACAGTTGAAAAGAAACGAACTATAATCACAACTATCAACGCTAAAGTTAGTTTATCTTCATCAAAATGCTTTGATTCTTCTTCTGTACTTTATCCATTGAATAGAGTAACACTTTAAATTATAGCATGGGGATTATTCTGCCCCATTAACACACAGCTATAATTTTACAGAGGGAAAATCACTTCAATTTTTCTTGATTTCTTGAAATCTTCATCTGTAATAATGTCAATAGTATTCACTTATTTTCACTTCCTGCTAGCCACATTGCTTAAGTCTAACAATCTCATGTCAAGTATATTATCATTTTCAAGTTTTCCAACCAATTTGCTGTGACCTTAAAACGAAAAAGAATGAATCAAAACTTAAAGGTACTTGTTCACAGCTTTCAACCTTTTCTGCAACTATCAAAATTGTTTGGAAATTTTTTTCGAAGCAGGAAATAAGTGATTTGATAATGACAATTTTACTGCGAATTGACATACAACTACAAATGAGGGTGTTTCAGGTAGTAAAAATCTAGCTCTTATGTCACGGTATAGACAATTTTAGTGTATTTTTTGTGACTTTTATTGTATATTTCTTGCAATCTATAGGTCAGTTTGTCCTAAAATATTTAGAATTAATTTTTTGAAACAATTACAAAGACTGAATGGTATTTTAAAAATAAAGAAAATTCTTATCCAAATATGTGAACTAGTACCTTTAATGTATCAACAAGTCATGTAAAAAAATAGATTTTTCAAAATTCAGTGACAAAAAAAGTAAAAAGATTTTAACATTAGGGCTGCAACAACTCCATACATCTAAAATAGATTGGGTGGGTGCTGATTCAGTTTCATTTTAAAATGTGTCTATACAATTGTAAGTATTAAAGTTTAGGTGCACCTAATAGACAATGAGCTTGACTATGTTTCACTTTGTTTTATTTTTTTTAAGATCTATCATGATTTTAAGAACATGTAATGAGTCCTGGAAACTCAATTCATTTAGATTTCTATAGTACAAAAATTTCAGAAAATAAAATATTTTATCAATAAATGATAATTCGAAGATTAAATAAATGAACTGATTTATATAATTATTTTGAATAAACTACACTATTCAATAAATTGAATAAAAATTAAATCAATAGAATCGCAATGAATTGACTTCGCAGTGATCTGTTGCATCCAACTGTTTTTCAATGAAAGTCTTGTTTTAATAATACAAGTCAATAACACTATTTGAACTTAATACACTTTATATTTATCTATGCTTCTATGGATATTTTGTTTAGTTTTGAAGAATTTAATTTAACTGTCGGTAGTGTATGCATAAACCCAGCTTATTTTCTAATCATGGTGCATATGTACCAGTACTGCTATTTTTGTTCATAGTTGGTACTGATAAACTGTAGTAAGTATTCACAAACAGGGATTATTGAAAAAAATATTGAATACATAAATCAGCAGGGTTCATGAATTCACAAGTGACAATTTACCAATTATCATATGAGAATTATTGTTTTTCAAAGGTCATTATGAATACTTATTTCTTTATTGTTTAATAGCTTAATACAAAATATTATGAATGTTTTCATATTTCCTATCTTAAGCAATGACTGTCAAAACTGTAATAATTTTATGGTGAATGCGTCGTGACACATTCATGAGTTTCCGAAAGTGTGTATTATGATCAAGTCAAGCTGCTTTTGCCTAATGATAAGTTTTAGGAAAGATTTATAAAACAATAATAATGATGCCATTACAGAAATAATGCATTCAATCACCGTAAAATTATTCAAGCTTTGACAGTTGAGAAAAAACAAGTAAATCTGAGAGCTAATGCTCACTAGTGATATCCCCGCAAAAATCTTAAAATATGCGACAAACAGGAAGTAGATGAGCAAGGAGCATGAAATCGCTTTACACCACATGGGACTATGGGATGAAGCAATATGCAAAGTATTAGGCTGCTGCATGTTATAGTTGCTGAGAAAACTGCGACAGAAATTTTGTGACGGACGGACAAGGGTAAAACAGTATACCCTCCTCTTCTTCGAAGCGGGGGTATAAAAACTAGACTACATGTATACTCTAATTGCTAATATAACTGTAGTGTACATCCACTATTTGCATTACTTATGATGTATCAATGTTCTATGACGTCACACTTGTCTTAACAGTCTGCTTGTCTTTACAGTCTGAACTTTACTCTTTTCTTAATTTGGGACTTAATGAGGTATCTATAATAAACAATGTCATTTTTTCTCTTACACTAAATTATTTAGGTAACCATAATCTGTAGGCAGAACTGTTGCATTTGACTGTTAACAAAAATTTTATAATGAATTTAGGAAAATATTGTCAATGGTTGTTTATTTTACTCTTGTTGAAATACTCACTTGATTAATCTTACTATATTATTGTTAAGGCTCTATCACTAATAAACAGTGTTTAATCTTCCAAGTTTCTTTTAATTTTATATCCTTACTTATTATCCTTACAAGTGGAGTCCATTTTATTTTGATATTTTGTCCATATCATTAGAGGGATATAGTCAATTGGATATTTTCACAAAAATCTTTCCCAAAAAATTATCATAAGTCAATTTAAAAAATTAAAGTTCAAAGCATAAATGATATGATAAAGTTGTATGAATTTCAGATAGTATTTATTAATTTAAAAAAAAAAATCAATTAATTGGACAAAGAATGAACAGGGTTCGTACAGACTTGCTGACCTAAAATTCCATGATTTTTCCATGACTTTTCCATGATAAATTTCAATTTTCCATGATATCAAATTTCATCTGTTTAACAACACCAGTCCTCAATATGGTAAAGAAAAAACATATAAAAATGATTTCATTCATTTATTTAGTAGAATGCATTTAAATGAATTCTCTTTTAATTTAATACTTAAATGCACTTTTAATTTTTTCATGTGGGACATCATTGCACTTACGCCCATATTTGCGAGTTCGATCATTTTGTCACAAGAATTGCACAACGCCTTTCTATTATCTCCTTTAAAAGGTCTTAACCAGTCTTTATAGGCCGTCTGCGTCTCCTAGTTATGATTGTATCTACACATTCCTTTCATATGACTCATTTTATGGTGTTTCGGTACCCAAAATTTGATGTCACACACTCATTCCTTTTGTTGTTAGAAGGGTACCAGGACACAAAGCGATACAGGTGTCGTAACAATTTGTACCCGTGAGAAAAATATAACTAGGTGTAACACAACTAAATCCCGATTTCAAACGCCATTGTCGTATAATCTAGACACATATAGTTAAATAGTACATTTTTATTTTAAGCGAATAATGCTCTGCAAATTAAATAGTTCAAGGATATTTATTAGAAATTCCATGATTATTTCATGAAATTCCATGATAATTCCCTGATAAATTACCAAATTTCACAATTCCCTGAGTTTTCCATGATTTCTTAAATAAAACAATTTTCCATGACTTTTCCAGGTCTGTACGAACCCTGAATGAAGCATTATGCATGTTTCCAGCCTTGGACTTAAAATGATTTTAGCATAAATTTTGTGAAAATGAGCACCTGAGCCCCAGTGTTTGAGCTACAGACTGTCATTTGATGAGCCTCCAAACTTTCGATAGGTACTGTATTTGGTTTACATGTAAGCTAGTGAGCTGGTTAGTTTCAGGGTCTAATGCCTCAGTCCCATAACATCGTGGCTTGTTACAGACCCGTACATGCAGACAGACCTAGCATATCAAGGAGATGGTACGCACATGGTACAAAACAACGAAAACATAGCTAGAGGATATGCATGTTTTATCCATCCTCGGCCACGATTTGGTTCACGATATGTCTTTGAAACTGATACATGCATCCTGGGCTCATCTCACGGACCCCGGTAAAAACATAAGTCTGTACGGGTTTGCAAGAGTTTGTACGGGTCCTTGTGAAGCTTGATTGCACGGTGCCCGTATGGTACCCTCATGACTATTTTTATGTTTAAAGGACTGTAGCTTTTAAGTAAATATCTAATTACTAGACATACACCTTTCGAAGATTTCTTCAACATTAAACAAAATGACATTAAGGGTATTGCATGAATACATACGATAATAAATATAATACACTGAATACATTATATCTATGTTGACAAAACTTTCACTATATTATATTGTTTTAGTAATACATGTATTGTTTATTTTATTTCAACTAACAGAGGTGCATACATAAACCCCACTGATTAAAGTACTTCTGTACTAACGGTTGATAAACTTTATCCTTGAAAGATATGGTAATTTATAAAGTAGGGAATTATGTATTTTATGAATTATGTACAATGTATGTACAACTGATGTTTAAGTAAAATTTAACAATATATAATGTTGAATACTGGATCAGTACTTCTACCTTACCCTAAATCTATCGTCATCAACACACTTTTACCATCATAGAACCAATCTAGTTATATATATACATATTTGTCTGAGACATTAACCAATGCTGAAAAAGGTCAACAAAAATGAAATTGAAGGAATACTAAAATTCAGATAAGTTTCCAATAAATACTAGTTTTACTAACAAATATTATTACAATAACAATGTATCTACTGCAAAATAATAGAGTCTGCTTATGGCTTAAGAAGCAGAGGTCCAGCAATATGACGAGTGCTTAAGAACTCCCAGGTTCGAACCCCACTTGGGGCAATGCCCATTTCCTGGAGTAAGAAATTAATCTACATGCACATTAGTTCCTCTCCACCCAGGTGTAAATGGGTAATGTGAAGAATCGCCTTCCAGGAGGAGAATTCAATGATCAGGAGTTATATCATACAAAAATTTCAGCTGAATATATACAAATAAAGAAGCAGACTTATAACTATGAGGGGTGATTGATAAACTCGTGGAATTCTCTTCTAAAATATTTACCCTTTTGTCAAATCACATTAAAACTCAACTGGCAACTGACACTGACAGTCACTGTTGGAAAGGCAGCATGAGTAGAAAAGCTTTCAGATAAGGATTGATGGCTTACAGTATGCTGAATTGTACAAGATAATTAAATATTCATTCAGTGAGGAATACTTCAAGGTTATATCTAATCAGTGGGTACATAGCCATAGAAATTGTAAGGAAATAGGTGGTGATTATGTGCAGAAAATAAACAGGAAACTTGACTTTGACATTTAAGTAACCCTATGATGAAGTCGGCGTGCTTCAAGTATGGTATAGCAGTGTTGTAAAATGTTTCATGAAAACTTAATTTTCCAATGTATCAAGAAAATATTCAGGCCTTATATCAGTCTTTGGTAAACGTACAGAATGATGTATTTTGTTTTTTTCCTATATTATCTCTTGTAGCATTAATAAATTCCTCCAACTTTCCAATCACCCCTCAGACATTAACATTTTAACATTCAAAACTGTTATTCTGATCCTTGCAGGGACAATGCTCTAGTTATTCAAGAACAAACTCTATATAGGAGGTAGTGTTTGTAGCCAAGGTATAACTTTCTGTTACTGTCTTCAAGACAAGCTTTTATCGTGATGTCTGCTTACTACTCCGAAGGTTGTGGAATCACCATTTTGAGCAAAGTTAATATTCAACAAGTTTTTTGCACCCATAGAATGGCTCTTAGACATTTAAGGGCCAGAAAATCAAGGGGAATTTGCTGAAAGAAGGTAGTGCACATAGCAGTGATATGATAATTATATTCACTTGTCATGAAGAAAGCTCAAAAATTTCACTTCTGACTGGTAAGATCATGGTTCGATCCAAGCTTGGACCACTGATTTTTATAGGATAAGAAGATTTAACAACATTAGTACTAATACTAGTATACATGTACTTTAACTCTGTCATCATCTGGTTACTGAAATCTAACACATAAGGTAACTATCTGAAACAAGACCATAGAATACAAAAGTTGAAATGAGTTAAATGCTCAAAATATAGGGTTGGTTTGTATCTCATCCAAAACCTACCCCATTATTTCCTTATCTGATAATCTCAGTACTTAGAGACCAGGAAGCAGACTAGAAAGTGATTAATTTAAGTTGTAAAAAACTACTTCATTGACTACAGATTACAGTTTTCATGTTGTTCCAAACACAGCTACATTTTATAACAGAAAACCTGTATAAAACATGCACTTAGTTTTAAAATGATTGAACCTCGGCCAGGTCCACTGACAGTTTAAATAAGTAAAATAACTTGATCATAGATCAAGTCACTGAAGGTTCTCATCGTTCATTACTGACATAACTGACTTATTCTATTAAACATGTGTACAGTAGAAATACCACGTGACTATGTCATCACAAATACCACGGTTTGGTGAAGAAAACAATTAAAACCACATCTACTCAGAGATTTAAAGAGCTGTAAGTGTTTCAAGTCTTGTCAGATTTACATGATATCTACTAGAGGCTCAGCAGAAACATGTATAATATTGGCTGTGCATTACAACTCCAATGCCAGTTTTATAGTACCTTTTGTAAAACCCTGGAAAACATATCATTTTTCATATAAAAAATGACAAGAAGACTTGTCATTGAAGAACACTGATAGGAGATTGTTTTCCAATGGAATTTTCAGTCACTGGCGGAAGTATGCACCAAGTATAAGTGGTTAAAAGCAAAATCCAGAGACTTAGCCTCTATATTCATGAACAGTAAGTTAGTTGACTGACCCCAGTTATATAACCGGTACAATCTGTTGTTACCACTGTAATGTCACGGCACTTACCCGTTCACATTATGGGTAGAGGAATATGTAAGTGGCCGGATAGCTCAGTCGGGAGAGCACTCGCCCTGTAAGCGAGGGGTCCTGGGTTCGAGTCCCGGTCAGGCTGCATATTCTTCTATCCCTGTGACATTTGGCGCCCAACGTGGGCCGTGACAATTACTAGGTCAGTTGAAAAACGCTTGTAAAAAAATAATTGCTCCTTAAACGGCCTGGAATTCTAAAATTCGAGACGAATTTCCAGTTCGTGGGAGAGCATGTCACGGCACTTACCTGTTCACATTATGGGTAGAGGAATATGTAAGCAGCCGGATAGCTCAGTCGGGAGAGCACTCGCCCTGTAAGCGAGGGGTCCTGGGTTCGAGTCCCGGTCAGGCTGCATATTTTTCTATCCCTGTGACAGTAAAATCAATAAACAATTATCATGTATGGATATCTTATTTCAAAAGATGTACTCTGAGTCTGAGTACAGTACTTAATACCAATACTTACAGAACAAGTACTGTATACATAAGAAGTTGTACATTGTAACAACTAACAACCAATATTAAATCCTTTTTTACCAACTTTTAACCCATAATCTAAAATTGCAAATACATGTACAAGTACATGAATTACTATTACAGGAATCTATAGAAATAAGTAGCCAAAATATATCTCATACTTCTAATTTTGTCCTGATGTTTGAACAAGACACCACACTCATGAACCGTATCTTGGGGTGTCCATATTTCGTCACCTTAAGGAAATGAATGAATACAATGTTAAATTTGTAATTTTAAACTGACTTTTTATTTTTAAAATATGTAAATGAATCATAAAGTTTTTATTCCATCAACTTTTCTAGGGTTTATTCTGTCAAATAACGTTAGTAAACACGATCTTATGAGGCTGGGTATAAATGCAGACGACTGTTTGAGCAAGTCCAAACACGGCAAAATACAAATAAGTTTATTCTTCATTTTTGTGAAGCAAATCATCGTTTATTTATTTATATACAATTATTAGATCTTTTACCTCCAATCTGTGTTGTTTCTTCAACAATTTAATGACAAAATAATCGAAATTACACCATTTTAAATATTGACATGTTTACCGGTAGTGTAAAATCACAATCAGTGCAGGTTTGGCTCCGCCCACAACGTCGCTCCGCCCTACATTATGAGTTCGAGGTAAAAACGAGAATCTAAGCTTAATTTAGTGGGTCTATAATTAATATTACCTAAATTTTAGTATTGCTCAATGCTTTATGTATTTTAGGTGGGGTGACGAAATTAGGTCAGGGATGAAATTAGGACCTCCTACGAATATAGAAAGAGGCATGCTGTTTGCTTAGAACTATTTCGTGGTACTAACCAAAGAAACATTCTTTGTAACAAAATAAAAGCTAATCTTTTCAAAACATTGTTATCAGTTTAATCTTTTACATCTATTGCAGAGAATATAGGCTTAATAATGCATTATTTATTCGTAATTTTCGAATTTAACCCATGCTGACGAAGTCTATTTGACCTTCACCTTATATGGAGGATGCGCCTAATTTCCATAGTTTTGCCGTTTTTACCGACCATAGAGTAAAAATTGACCGACGATATTCCGAATGTATTTAGTGGCGTTTAACCACATAATGTTTCAGACACGACGCGAATCTGCGGCACTATACTTTGGAACGTCGTTTCTCGACAAAATACAAACTGGCAGCAGAAAGAAAACATTTATTTATCTACAGTATCGTCCGACACGAGCGCATTAATTAAAAATAAGTATATACTGAGTATATACAACATATTTAACATTTCTAATAATGAATCGAATTATGTGTATAATAATCAGAAAGTAAGGATAATTATGTTTAAAAATGTGATGATTTGTTTTTCATTTTTCTCGACAAAATCTCTACTATATGGCCGCAGTCAATTACATCTATATAGCACTCAGACGTTTGGAAGCTCTCATATCTTCACTTATAATAGTAAAGTCCATGGAAACAACATTTATACATACATAAATCATGTTTATATTAAAAAAAATGCTTTAAAATATCACTACTTTTACGAATCTCGACGAAATTTCTGCTATATGGCCGCATCAAAATTGTACTTGTGTTACACTCAGATCTTTGAAAGCTTTTTACGTCATTACTGTTAGTAGTAAAGTTCATGGAAATGATATTTAAAAGTATATAGAGTATGTTTACATAAGATTATAAAGCTTCGATGTATCATGATTTTTAAGTTTTTCGACAAAATCTCTACTATATGGCCGCAGCGAAATTGCATTTATATAGCACGCAGAACTTTGAAAACTATTCATATCATCACCGATAATAGTAAAGTCAATGGAAACAGTCTTTAAATGAATATAAATTATGTTTATCATAAGATTATAATTGGTTCAATATATCACGATTTTTATGGTTTTTCCGACAAAATCTCTACTATATGGCCGCAGCGTAATTGCATTTATATAGCACTCAGAACTCTGAAAACTGTTCATATCATCACTGTTGATAGTAAAGTCAATGGAAACAGTCTTTAAATGAGTATAAATTATGTTTATCATAAGATTATAATTGCTTCAATATATAATAATTTTCAGTTTTTTCCGACAAAATCTCTACTATTTAGCTGCGGTAAAATGCATTTATACAGCACTCAGAACTCTGAAAACTTTTCATATCATCAGTGTTGATAGAAAAGTCAATGTAAACAACCTTATAATAAACATAAATTATGTTTATCATAAGATTATAATTGGTTGAGTATACACGACTTTTAAGTTTTCGACAAAACCTATACTATATGGCCGCAGCGAAATTGCATTTATATAGCACGCAGAACTTTGAAAACTATTCATATCATCACCGATAATAGTAAAGTCAATGGAAACAGTCTTTAAATGAATATAAATTATGTTTATCATAAGATTATAATTGGTTCAATATATCACGATTTTTATGTTTTTTCCGACAAAAATCTCTACTATATGGCCGCAGCGTAATTGCATTTATATAGCACTCAGAACTCTGAAAACTGTTCATATCATCACTGTTGATAGTAAAGTCATTGGAAACAGTCTTTAAATGAGTATAAATTATGTTTATCATAAGATTATAATTGCTTCAATATATAATAATTTTCATTTTTATTCCGACAAAATCTCTACTATATGGCTGCGGTAAAATTGCATTTATACAGCAAATAAAAACTCTGGAAATATTTCATATCATCAGTGTTGATATAAACGTCAATGTAAACAACTTTTTAATAAACATAAATTTTGTTTATCATAAACATAAATTATGTTTATCATAAGATTATAATTGGTTGAGTATACACGACTTTTAAGTTTTCGACAAAATTTATACTATATGGCCGCAGCGAAATTGCATTTATATAGCACGCAGAACTTTGAAAACTATTCATATCATCACTGGTTATAGTAAAGTCAATAGAAACAACCTTTAAATGAATATAAATTATGTTTATCATAAGATTATAATTGGTTCAATATATCAAGATTTTTATGGTTTTTTCCAAGAAAATCTTTACTATATGGCCACAGCGAAATTGCATTTATATAGCACTCAGAACTCTGAAAACTATTCATATCATCACTGGTTATAGTAAAGTCAATGGAAACAACCTTTAAATAAATATAAATTATGTTTATCATAAAATTATAATTGGTTCAATATATCACGATTTTTATGTTTTTTCCGACAAAATCTCTACTATATGGCCGCAGCGTAATTGCAATTATATAGCACTCAGGACCCTAAAAACTGTTCATATCATCACTGTTGATAGTAAAGTCAATGGAAACAGTCTTTAAATTAGTATAAATTATGTTTATCATAAGATTATAATTGCTTCAATATATCACGATTTTTTCAGTTTTTCGACATTTATATAGCACTCTAATCTCTGGAAACTATATACAGTGCTGTATATGTATCATAACTGTTGATAGTTAATTCAATTGAAACATCATTTTAATGAATTTAAATTATGTTTATCATAAGATTGTAATTACTTCAATATTTCACGATTTTTCACTTATTCGACAAAATCTCTGCTATATGGCCGCAGTGTAATTTCTTTTAATATAGCACTCAGAACTTTGGAAACTATTCATATCATCACTGTTGATAGTAAAGTCCATGGAAACAACCTTTTAATAAATATAAATTATGTTAGTCATAAGATTATAATTGCTTCAATATATAATAATTGTTCAGTTTTTTTCGACAAAATCTCTACTATATGGCCGCAGTAATATTGCATTTATATAGCACGCAGAACTTTGAAAACTTTTCATATCTTCACTATTGATAGTAAAGTCAATGAAAACAACCTTTCAATAAAGATAAACTATGTTTATCATAAGATTATACTTACTTTAATATATAGCACTTTAACAGTTTTTTCGACAAAATCTCTACTATATGGCCGCAGTAAAGTTGCATTTATATAGCCCTCCGAACCCTGGAACATATTCATATCATCACTGTTGATATTAAGTACAATGGAAACAATCTTTTAATGAGTATAAATTAAGTTTATAATAAGATTATAATCGTTAAAAAGAACTGTAGGGAACCCCCTTGCTTCCCGAACCTGAAGTATTCCCTACTTTGGGAACCAGTTCGATTTACATCTGTTGGATCTAACACAGCTAGAACAGTTCGCTAAGAATGATGATATGGATTTAAAGGTAACAATACTGATCAACACTGTATTTGAACACTTGAGCAAGAATCGAGCTCATCAATGCTCTATCGAAAGCTTGTTTCGCAACAAGGAAACAGCCATTTGAAGGTGATCGTTGTTCAATATTATCAAAAATACACCTGCAAAGCATAAAGAACGACATAATGAAGCATAAATGTTTTAGACCCACCCTGTGCAGTATTTAGTTTGGTTTTTTTAATTATCTTAAATACATGATAAAAGTAATATTTAATTATATTTTAGATAGGATGGTTGAACATAGAGAAATAGTTCTTTTGCTATTCGGGTTGGTTTGTTTATTATTTCCTCCATTGAAAAGAATCACTATGATGCCATGTTTTATCTCAGTTAGTTTATGTATTATGTTGTAAAGTTTTGAAAGCAAATTGATCAGTAACTAACCAACATAATAAAAATATTTTCATAATACATTTTGTATATAATATTATATACCAGCGTCCCCAAAACTTTTCCCCCATTTACAAGTTTCCGCATGTGGGTTAAATGTTAGGAGCTACATGTATTGTTCTTGTATTAGATATGTTGGATGACTGATCATGGTATATTTTAATTCGAATTTAATGTGAAGTATATGACTCAATCCCATTTGATATGGACATACGGGCATATTTATTTTTCTCCATTTTTTCATGTCATCAAATATGAGTTTTAAATCAATTATATGCATTGTAGACATGTTCTGTACGCAGTATAAAATCTTTTCAGCTGGGCTAGTATACTTTTTTAGATATAGGCTGGTAAAAGGTCACACCTAGCATTATTAAATGTGCTTTTGAAAATCGAACCTGTGCTGTAAATTTCACTTATTTAAAAGTAGTAATGGTCAAACTGTTGATAAATTCAATACGGTTGCATTCTATAAGGTATTATGTTTCGGAATAAATGAAAAAGACTGAAGAGTATGCCAGATATTTTCAGAAAAAACATAATTTTTGAATACTTTCATTAGTTTTATTTGTTTTAAAAATATCATTCATATCAACTGTTCCAGAACGATACAAATAAGTATAAATATAGAATGAAACTGTTTAAAATAGTTAGATACCATTGTCTTAATGTTATAACGAAACTTTGTGTGAATGTGAACCACCACAAAACAACCAATAAAGGGTATAATTGTTGTCCCGTACGTTAGCAAAATTGGCTCGTACGTTACATACTTCAGTTTGGTCATCTAAACTATTTATAACTAAGTTAAACTGCAAGAATACAAGTTACATTGTTGTGTAATTTGTTTTACAATTCAATGTTCTTGTGTTTTACATATAAAACTACAATAATACCTCTCAATTACAATAATTACGCGAACCATTTTCATTTTTCCTAGAGAACAACATTCAACAATATTGTGACAAGTCTGATAATATTAATAAACACCCTAAAAAGTAGTATTCAAGTGATAAAATGATTTTTTTAACTTTAATGGCTGTAGTGTAATAAAAGCACTTAGTGGCTCAATCTAACTCAGGACCAATGATCTTATGTACATTTTTAACAATCGAGAAAATTATAGAAATGTCAAGATAAAACAACAAATGTAGTTACATAACTTAAACCTGTAGTACATTCAAGATTGTTTCACAATGTTCTATTAAAGTAACTAAAATAAAACCATATAACAGTAGACAAGCCTAGTGTGTTCCAGAAATATCTAGTCATTACTTATTCAAAATTTTGTTGACTGGTTTGTAGTTATCTAGTTACATAAATTTTCAACCACTTAACTAAAGTGTTAATTAGTTACATACCTTGTTATCAACATTTATTAGTTACTTATGTGTTTATCTGACGGCAGAATTATGTCACCATACACTCCATTCGTGCAATTTAAGTAAAACAAAACTAGTGAATTGTTAACTTTTACAAAGAAGACTTCAGATTTTCGAGAATTCAAATACTGTTTCTCTTGTTATTCTGTATGTTTATATTTTTTAGAAAAGGGATTTCCTATCACAAACTATTTGAATGTAACATATAACAAACAACTAAACATCCTGACTAAAGAATGATACTCTAACTGTTGTTAATGTTTTATCTTAAATAAATTATAGGCACGAGTTTTGATAGGGATAGAGATAAATTACGAGTGCTTTAGAATCAGTGATTAAATTAGGGCTTAAAACGTAGGCTTATCTTATTTCATGCGAGAATACGTAGACAATTGCAAGTTATTTTGATTTCAATAATGCAAAATATATTACAAGATAGGGCATATTTTGTTGAAGTATCTTTACAATACGATGTGCTGAACACGATAATGTTTAATTATGCACCTTATGCAAAGTCATTCACTCAATTCATTAACTGTTTGTGCAGCTTTTGGCATTGTTCAATAAACGGGAGGCAAAGTTCATCATTGTATATGGAACGCCATAGCTGTCTGATGTTGTTTTCAGTAGTATTGATGTGTTTAAACTCTGTCTTACCATGTCTGAAACGAATGCTATTATGTCCAAATCTGGCGTTGACTTGTCTAAACTCTGTCTAATTATGTTTAAATGTAGTGTTGGATTGTCCAAATGAAGTGTTGACCTGTAAAATTATAGTGTTGACTTGTCTACACAATGTCTTATCATAACCAAATGTAGTGATGACTTGTCTAAACGATGTCTTATTATGTCTAAAAGCAGTTTTGACTTGTCTAAGTATAGTGACGACGTTTCTAAATATAGTGTTGACTTGTCTAAACAATGTCTTATTATGTTTAAATGTATTTTGGCTTGTCTAAACAATGCCTTACTATGTCTAAATGTAGTGTTGACTTGTCCAAATGACATTTCGACAAGTCAACACCATATTTGGACATACTAAGACATCGTTTCGACAAGCTAACATCACATATAGACATAAAACACTACTATTTGACATAATAAGACATCGTTTTAGTCAGCATGACTTTTAAACAAGTCAACACTACATTTGATCATAACAAAACTACGTTTTGACATAATAAGGCATCGTTTCGACAAGTCAGCACCATATTTGGACATAATAAGACAGAGTGTAGACATAATAAGACATCAGAAAGCTATGGCTTCCTTAACTGTTTTTCATTGTAAAATAATGTTAAGCACGCGCTCTAAAGATCATATACTTATAACTCACTTGAAAGCAAGGGGCGGATCCGGGTTTTTTTCTAGCGGGTCCAAACTTTCTAACCACAACTACATTTTACACATTTTGTAGAATAATGTAACATATTAATAATAAAAATACATAACCATTAAATATATGTTATGCTCCGAGAAAAATTGCTTCATGCTACTTAAAATGACTTACAGTCAAGAAATACACTTATGGACATGTACACTTTGGAAATTCTAGGGTGGGTCCGGACCCCCTGCCCCCCCCCCCCGTTTGATCCGCCTATGGAAAGTGTTAAAATAATTTTTAAAACATACATTTATTGGGTACGTTTTTTAATCAACAGGAATATAAAATCTTCAGGTATTGCAATTGGCATCTTTGTTAGCAATAGAGCATTAAAAGGCAAATGCGTTACCAAAGATTTATCTTTGCCTGAGATTTTCGTACATTCGAATCATTTGTTGACTTAAATGTTCAACTATAATCAAACTTTTAATTAAACATTTTCAGGGTCTACAATCACGTGATCTATTGCTTGAACTAATGAGATAAACTGACGCTGGTTTTAAGTCGATTTCTCTTTCGTGCATTTTCTTTTCCAAAAAAATTTGAAGGATTCTGAAAAATTGAATCGAACAGCAAACTAGGATATAAGCAAAATATTTTTTGAGGAGAATTCAGCGTAGACATTTACAACTCAAAGGCTAAATTTTGTATTTTCGGAAAAAAGAAATAGTTACTTTATGCACTATTTGAATATTTCTATTATTTGTAAGAATTGAACAAAAACAAGCGTTTATTTATACTATGAAGATCATGTGACTATATGTCCTGACTTTATTAAATTATAAACATATATCACTTAAAATCAAAAAAGCTGAAAACACTGAATAGAGGATAGTTCGAAATGCAATGTAGTGGAATTCTAACGCTCTTGTAGTAATTTTGGTGCCACCTAGAACCACCAGAACTTAAACGATAATGTTTGTTACCATGTATCATATTATACTCAACTTTAACCCAGGTGTTAAATATTCAAAATTAGTTTGTACACATGGAAGGGTAAGGTTGTAGATGTGCTATAAATGTTATACATTTGATTGACCAACAGGATGAACTTTACTCAAAGTAGTTTTAGGCATGCTACTATCACTGTCTAGATCGTGAAACGGTGGCGATTTTCCGTGTCACGGTGTAGCCACATCAAGATGGCGGAAAAACAACCATCCAAAAGGTACGTGTCGTTTTTTGTATGATATTTTGAGAAATATTCGGTCCCAAACGCGTTATATAGTTTCATTTGATCCGTAAATATATAAACAAAAGGGCGGGTATACTCACCTGACCTGTCACAAAGGATTTATGAGAATTAAAGCTACCAAAGTTGACGAATGACCGTATGTCAAATTTGAACCGAGAGAAGTGTATGACTTTTGATAAAATCGCCGTTAGTACGGCACTTATTGTGTTATAAATTGGATTGTGGGACAATGTATATGCATGCAATTATACCTTAAAATTGTACAAGTTCTAAGTTATTTTGTTTTGTCAAATCATGCCTACTTTCGGTTTTGTCTAAGCAACGGTTGAGATATTAGCTCCGGTGAAGATTTTCCGTAAGAAATGACTCGGTGTTGCCATAAAAAGTGGACACGGTGTATACATTTGCATGAAAGTGAACACGGTTCAGACACCCATTTAAACGCTAAACGCAACCATATCGTTTGAAGTAAATCACATTGGCATTATCCTTCGTATTTTGCTATACAGAAAAGCCCAATGTGTTCAATACGTACATCTTTGCAGAAGCAACACCTAATTATGAATCAGTTAGTATTATTTTACCCCTCTATTCCAGATCGTCACCTTTCGTATTGATATGTAAAGAAATAATGTAGTATAGAAATACGAAACTGATACTTATAAAGGCCTTTTTGTGATAAGACTAAACTTAATATATATTTCATTATTTTGTTTTCCCCAGTGTCAAAATGGAAAAGGGCTATAAATGCTAGTTATTCTACTACTGTAAGTTTTCGAAATCTGATCCCCTGGCATGCATTAATCATTCAGTAGAAAAGCATGCCGAATTGCAGCTAAAATGTATCAACCGGCCGATATGACCTTCTGGCGAATAACTACAGACAGACTAATACCAAATTTAGAACTGCAAACTGGGGAGTATTTCAAAGTGAATCAACATATATGTACATCCTTTCTAGAAATTAAGAAGTGTCCTGATGTTAAAGACCTAGAAAATATACAAGAATCTGAACAAGATATTTCTGTTGATATTGATTCAATTACTTCCCAGTCCAGATGTGAAAAAACGTGCAAAACGTCAGCACCAATAAAAGCACTCGGCAGTGTAACTTTAGCAGGTCCCTCTCAACAAACGTTTCTTCCATGTACGAGTACGTGGAACATGATGAACAGTTAGAAGATTTGTCTATGATTTTACCAAACCCGTATCTGTATTTTAACAAATACTGCTACGTTTTGCCTTGCCTACATTTCAACCGTATTCCAAATAGTCTGGCCGCATTTCAAGCGTTTGCATGGGTGTCCTAACCGTGTTCATTTTCACGCAAATGTATACACCGTGTCCACTTTTTATGGCAACACCGAGTCATTTCTTACGGAAAATCTTCTCCGGAGCTAATATCTCAACCGTTGCTTAGACAAAACCGAAAGTAGGCATGATTTGACAAAACAAAATAACTTAGAACTTGTACAATTTTAAGGTATAATTGCATGCATATACATTGTCCCACAATCATATTTATAACACAATAAGTGCCGTACTAACGGCGATTTTATCAAAAGTCATACACTTCTCTCGGTTCAAATTTGACATACGGTCATTCGTCAACTTTGGTAGCTTTAATTCTCATAAATCCTTTGTGACAGGTCAGGTGAGTATACCCGCCCTTTAGTTTATATATTTACGGATCCAATGAAACTATATAACGCGTTTGGGACCGAATATTTCTCAAAATATCATACAAAAAACGACACGTACCTTTTGGATGGTTGATTTTCCGCCATCTTGATGTGGCTACACCGTGACACGGAAAATCGCCACCGTTTCACGATCTAGACAGTGACTATTCTTCGTTGATATTTTTCTCACCACAATACAATCGGGTTCATTTCGTTTTCATTTTCTTTAAGCTGCAGTATAGTTCCATTGTAGCCCGATGGAGATAAAGACTACAAAGTGGTTGGTTTGTAGGTCTCTTTCAAGTGGTAGGTTTCCTCTGCGTTATGTTTTCAGACAACTATAAATAATATGGAACACAAAAACAACAAGCCCGTCGTATGTAATTAATTATTTTACTATTACCAGTAGTTTCACAAATTACATTTTTAAAAGAGAGAAGAGATTCACGGTTAGCTGAAGAAAAATTGATTAAATTATTACTCTGATTATTAATATTCCATACTTAGCGTTTATAAAAAGTAAAAGTTGAATCTGAGTCCACAACTTGTCACTATACAGTTAAACACGTATACATAAGCTCCAAGTTCTTCCAAAACTACGAGGAGCAGCGGTAAATCCCTATCTTACTTTCTGAGTTCGTTCTTCACGAAACTCTCCAACTAACTAACTCGAAACAACACCTCGAGACAACTGACTGAAACCTAGCAACATTAAGCAAATATACTATACTTTTAACAATATCCAGCTCGCCATGCGGGCTCACGCGGGTAGTCACTTGACCACTGAGCACGTCATTGATCCGAGTCTACAGCACTTGCATGATAATAAGTTACGATTCTTTGGCCGGGGACTGGACCTTGTGTGAAACCATACGTGAGTGATGCACTGTTCATTGAATTGATTTTCCATAAGTAAGGTGACCAAATGTGGGGAATTATCTTGATACCCTCATTATATTCAACATTATTCCAAGATAATAAAATATTGGATAAAAGAGATAAATTCAGACAATATCATACTTCAAAAGTTATATAACTTTAATCTTAATAATTGTCTGAAGGTAAAACTAACTGGGTCTCAAGAGTTCGTAAGTTGTTAGACGTCTTTGGGTTTTCTGATGTATTTTAAAATCCAGATTTTGTTTCACATAAAACATTTCCTTACATGTTTAGACAACGGGTTATTGATTGTTATATACAAGAGTGGAGATCTCGCATCAGTTGATAATAGTCCAATTTTGTATGAATATAATCATATAAAATTTGATTTAAATTATGAGTCATATTAGGGCTTACTTCCAAATGACCTTCGTTATATACTAACCACATTTAGAAACGTAGGTCATTCATTACGAGTGCATACGGGACGGTATATTCGTCCAAGTATTGCAAGAAATAAACGTTTTTGTCTGTACTGTGAAACACGTGATATAGAAGACGTATACCATTTTATTTGTATTTGTCCATGTTATAGTAATTTACGCAGACAATTTCTTGGTCCAATTTACTATACTAGACCTTCTGTATTTAAATATAACACATTATTGTCTTCTTCAGATCAAACAATTTTGTTTAATTTATCAAAATTTATTAAATCTGTCTAGCATATTAGAAATGACATTGTCTTATAAATAACATGCCACTCTCATAAACATAGTAGTATATATTACAACACAATTCTGTATGTCAAGTCAAGTATTTATGCTTGTGTATACATGTATATGCATTGTTTTTCCTTTGTATATGTGTCTAATCATTGATCTGTATTATAATTGTACTTAAATGTTTTGTAAGATCATGTGCCTTTGTTGTACAAATCTTCAATAAAATCATCTGCTCTGTTCTGTTCATAATGCCAACAATGAAAAACATCACAGTTTTTTCATGTCATGTTGTCGAGTAAATAATTGAAAATATTAAAAATGACAAATTAACTTAATTTCTCGAAAAGTATCTAAATAATTTTGTGTTTTTATCCTTATTATGTTTACCTTTTCAATTTCATTGTTTTCACAAGAATAATGCAACAAAGAATGATTAAAAAAAAATTGGACATTCCAGCATTTTTATCGATTTTCTGGATCAGAAATCATCAACATTATGATCCACATACTCTTATAAGCCTTTAAAGACATTAGTTGTCTAATTCTATGTTAATGTACCGAGCTCTCATGCTGAGAAAATAAATAACATTTGTTCAAAACCAAGACTTTAATGATGTTTTGATATCTGTTCTATTTATTTCCTGTTGAGTGTATATACGTGGTGTCTTAGAATACTTGCATGTCTAACTGGGAATGTTGGAAAGGGGACATCTTTTCATTATGCTTTTCTCTGTATTGTTTTGTATTTTGTATCATAATATGCTCTCCAGCTTGGAAGAAATAAAAGTAAAAAAGTAAAAGGAAAGGCAATTTCAACTGTCATTTCATTCATAATTTACGCGCATTTATAATATAAAGTTGAAGTTTAATTCATGATAATAGTTCTAGCAATTATTCTCCTAAAACATTAAAGCGTCCTTGGGTCTAGTGAGCGAAAAGAGATCGTTAATGAAAGTTAGCACTAGAATTATAATTGAGGCAACATCTTTCACGAGAAATGTACAAAATGACTCTACCGAACTGTTTATGTGACTAAACCGTTCAAAACTGTTCGTTTTGAAAACATCATTCACCGATGCCTGCACTCGGTTAGAGTACACACAAAAAATATTTGTGATGTCGTAGGGAGAAGATGGTCCACCAAAGTAATTAAACATAGAAACTCGGACGGTCAATTTACGCAACATTATCGATGGATTTCAATCTAAAATTTCAAATGATGTCAGATTCAGACTTAAATTCCCTTCACTTTTTGAAATAATACATCGACCAACCATGGGATTCATTTCTTAGCTTCTGTTTGAATATCAAGGGAATGAGCATTCTCGTTCCCAGAGTCCAGTAGAATTCTCAATACTAGTACTGAGAATCCTATTAGACTCTGGGAACGAGAATGGGGAATGAGGTCCTGTATGGAGTCTATGTCTGGTTGTTTACAACTGATTTTCAGCAATTTATGTGGATCTGTTTAATTTTCATCTGCTTTCTGTCCACATTCTTGCTTGAACAACCCGTAAAGCCCTACATGGACAATGACACGCATAACACACTGAGCTAGACTATTGAGTTTAAGGAAGAATTCCCATAATACACACATCAAGGACAAGCTCTTTGTTACTATTTTTATCATCAGAATTACAATTTAGATTTGCGGCCAAAATTTTAAACTTTCTATCTCAAATAATTTTTTATATCAATTTATTGAAAATTAAGTTATGTGTAAGTTTTTGTTTGCTTTTTAATTGGATTTAACTACGTGTCAACACAATTTAGATCATTTTACGGCGTCCAGTGCACATACCCTAGCTTTCCTGGACCCTTGTCTGTAACCAGTACTCACCTACCCTTCCACTAGGTCGGAAACTTCTCCATATTATCTAAATAATGGTGGAAAATTGACATTATTGTCAATTTTTCATGGAAGGGTATAACCTCCCCGGGTAGGATTCCAACACGTACCCCCTTTGAGACATGAGATTCCAAATCCCGGCGCGCTACCAACTGCGCTATCGACCCGGGTTAAATGTGCAAGAATCACACTATAAATTTGAAGTGGTATATGTCTTCAAAATGTAAAAATAAGACCCATAATCAAGTTCTTTTCATGAATGTTGTTTATAAAAATTCACAATGCTTTATTGAATGTAAAAACAACAGCTTGCATAACTTAATCTGGATATTTCTAACTAAAATTAAATATTGGGAGACCCAACAGAAAATTAGAGAAAATTTCGCCGGCTTTAAGTCCATATCATTATCTTTTAACTATGAACAAAGTTTGGACACTCCAAGTTACCCAATTAATAATATACCTTATACCATCTGGCTTTCAATAAAAGAAATAAAATGCATTTCACCTCCGCTAACTAAAACAAATGCCATTTGAATACATCGACCCCCCATTATTGAAATACTGTCAACCCATAGTGACCATTCTATCATGTAATATATCTTTCTGTACATTATTTAAATTGGATTTATAAACTTCCGATTAAAACTTCTTACACGAATTTTATGAAATTTCTCCAATAATTTTGAGAATTAATAATGTTTTAGTTAATATAAGAACGATATTAATAAATTTTTGAAAAAGGAATCATTGTACACAAGTATATCCGATCTTTACCAATTTTAACGCAGTGAAGAAAAACGCCTGAAGTTTGACTGCAGCTTGTATGTATTATCAAACTACATATAGATATGCAGAAGTGTGAATTCTTCTTTTTATCATCTTAATGCAGAAATGTGATTTCTTTTTATTACCTTAATGCAGCTATTATGGGAATTCTACCTTAAATGATAATACAACTGTACGTACAGAAATATGGCCAATCAAACCGGTCAAACTCTGTATTGCCACTTATTATTGACTTGCATTTTGCTGCGGTCATAGAGTAAATATTATATCGAGATATATGAAAAACTATACAAATTAGATGCCTAATTATCTTTTGATAAACATAATTTATATGCTTATAAATGTTGATTCTGAGCCCTTTAACATGTCTACTGATGATTTGCAAGCTTGCAAGGTTCTGAGTACAATAGAAATGTAATTTTGTTGTGGCCATATAGTAGAAAATTATCGTAATCTATACAAATCATCAAAGCATGAAGCCTTATCGTCTTTTGATAAACATACTTTATATAATTATAAATGATGTTTTTATGACCTTTAACATCTCCTTTGAATACATGCAAGCACGCAAAATTCTGAGTACAATACAAATGTAATTATGCTGCGGCCATAGAGCAGAGATTATATCGTGATATATGAAAAATCAACAATTTGGATGCCTAATTATCTTAGGATAAGCATTATTTATATGATTATAATCTTAGGATAAACATGATTTATACATGTATGCTTATAAATGTTGTTTCTGAGACATTAAAAGTCTCTATTGATGATTTGAAAGCTTGTAAAGTTCTGAGTACAATAGAAACGTAATTTTGCTGCGGCAATACCTTAGGATAAACATAAATTATATGATTATAAATGTTGTTTCTGTTACCTTTAACATCTCCTTTAAATACATACAAGCACGCAAATATCTGAGAACAATAAAAATGTAATTTTGCTGCGTCCATAGAGAAGAGATTTAATCGAGATATATGAAAAATAAAATTGGATGCCTTATTACCTTGAGATAAACATAATTTAAATTATTATTGAAGATGCTGTGTCCATGCCCTTGAACATATCTACTGAGAGCTTGCAAGCTTTCAGAGTCCTCGGTACAATAGAAATGGTATTTTGCTGCGGCCATAAAAATCTTAGAATAAACATAAATTATTTGCTTATAGACGTTGTTTATATGACCTTGAACATCGCTATTGATTATTTGCATGCTTGCAGCGTTCTGGGTAAAATGTAAATGTATTTTTGCTGCGACCATAGAGTAGGGATTTAATCGTGAAAGATGAAAATTCAAAAATTTTGAAGCCTAATTATCGTTAGATAAACATGTTTCAAATGCTTATAAATGAACAACTCTACTGATGGTTTACAAGCTTTCAAATTTCTTGATACAATAAAAATGTAAGTTTGCTGCGGCCTTAGAGTAGAGATTATATAGAGATATATGAAAAATCGTCAATTTGGATGCCCAATTATGTTAGGATAAACATAATTTATATGCTAAAAATGATGTTTCTATGACGTTTCATGTCGCCTTTGATGATTTAGAAGCTTGCAAAGTTTTGAGTACAGTCAAATGCAATTTTACAGCGGCCATAGAGTAGAAAATTTATCGTGCTATCTAAAAATCATCAATTTTGATGCCTAATTATTTTAGGATAAACATGATTTATATGCTTATAAGTTATAAATATTGTTTCCATGACCTTGAACATCTCTACTGATGGTTTGCAAGCTATCAAATTTCTTGATAAAAAAAGAGAGATTATATAGAGATATATGAAAAAGCAACAATTTGAATGCCTAATAATCTTAAGATAAACATGATTTATATGCTTATAAATGTTGTTGCTGTGACCTTGAACATCTCTACCGATGACTTGACATCTTTCTGAGTACAATACAAATGTAATTTAGCTGCGGCCATAGAGTAGAGATTATATATAGATATATAAAAATCGTCATTTGGATGTCTAATTATCTTTTGATAAACATGATTTATATACTTATAAATATTGTTTCTATGACTTCGAACATCTCTACTGATGGTTTGCAAGCTTTCAAATTCCATGGTACAATAAAAATGTAGTTTTGCTGCGGCCATGAAGAAGAGATCATATCAAGATATATGAAAAGTAAACAATTTGGATTCCTAACTTTCTTAGGATAAACATGATTTATATGCTCATAGGTATTGTTTCTATAACCTTGTGCATCTCTACTGATAGTTTTGCAAGCTTTCAAAGTTCTCGGTACAATAAAAATGGTATTTTGCTGCGGCCATAGAGGAGGAAAGTGTAGTGATCTAGGAAATATTATTAAAGCCTGATGCCTTATAATCTTAGGATAAACATAAATTATTTGCTTATTGACGTTGTTTATAAGACATTGAATATCGCTATTGACTATTTGCATGCATGCAGAGATCTGGGTAAAATGTAAATGTATTTTTACTGCGGCCATAGAGTAGAGATTATTAAGAGATATATGAAAAATCGTCAAAGCGATGCCTAATCATCTTTTAAATAACATTATTAATATGTTTAAAAATGACGTTTCTATGACATTTCTCATCGATTTTGATGATTTGCAAACTTGAAAAGTTCTGAGTACAATATAAATGCATTTTTTTGCGGCCATAGGGTAGAAAATTTATTGTGATATTTAAAAAATCATCAATTTTGATGCCTAATTATCTTAGGATAAACATGATTTATATGCTTATAAATATTGTTTCCATAAACTTAAACATCTGTACAGATTGTTTGCAAGCTTTCAAAGTTCTCAGTACAACACAAATAAAATTTTGCTTCGGCCATAGAGTAGAGATTATATATAGATATATAAAAGTCGTCATTTAGATGCCTTATTATCTTTTGATAACCATAATTAAATGCTTATTAATATTGTTTCCATGACCTTGAACATCTCTACAGATGGTAAGCAAGCTTTCAAAATTCATGGTACAATACAAATGTAAATTTGTTGCGAAGTAGGGGTTATATGGAGATATATGAAAAATCAACAATTTGAATGCCTTATTATCTGAAGAAAAACATGATTTACGTGCTTATAAAAGCTGTTTCCATAAACTTGAACATCTCTACTGACGGTTTGCAAGCTTTCAAAGTTCTTGGTACAATAAAAATGTAAATTTGCTGCGGCCATAGAGTAGATTTTCTATCTTGAAATATGAAAAAGCAACAATATGAATGCCTAAATATCTTAAGATAAACATGATTTATATGCTTGTAAATGTTGTTTCCATGACCTTGAACATTCCTACAGATGGAAAGCAAGTTTTCAAAAATTTCAGTTCGATACAAATGTAATTTTGCTGCGGCCATGGAGTAGGGATTTTATCGAAAAGTATGAAAAATCAACAATTTGGATGTCTAATTTCCTTAAGATAAACATTTACTATATGCTTATTTATGTTGTTTTCTCTGAAATGGAACATCACATCTGATTATTTGCAAGCTTGTAATGTTCTGATTACAAAGCAAATGCTACTTTGTTGTGGCCATAGAGTAGAGTTTTTATCGTGAAATATGAAAAAGCAACAATTTGGATCCCTTATTATCTTAAGATAAACATGCTTTATAAGCTTAAAAATGCTGTTTCTGTGACCTTTAACATCTCTACAGATGGTTAGTAAGCCTTCAAATTTCTTGATACAATAAAAATGTAATTTTCCAGCGGCTATAGAGTAGAGATTATATAGAGATATATGAAAATCGTCAAATGGATGCCTAATTATCTTTTGATAAACATGATTTATATGCTAAAAATGATGTTTCTATGACATTTTTCATCGCTTTTGATGATTTACAAGCTTGCAAAGTTTTTAGTACAATATAAATGCAATTTTACTGCGGCCACAGAGTAGAAAAATTATCGTGATATTTAAAAAATCATCAATTTTGATGCCTAATGATCTTAGGATAAACATGATTTATATGCTTATAAATATTGTTTCCATAAACTTGAACATCTGTACAGATTGTTTGCAAGCTTTCAAAGTTCTCAGTACAATATAAATAAAATTTTGCTTCGGCCATAGAGAAGAGATAATAAAGAGATAAACAAAAATCGTCAAATTAGATGCCTAATTATCTTATGATAACCATAACTTACATGCTCATTAATGTTGTGTCCATGACCTTGATCATCACTATTGGTGATTTGCAAACTTGCAAAGTTGTGAGTACAATGAAGATGTAATTTTGCTGCGGCCATAGAGTAGAGATACTATAGTGATAAATGAAAAATCAACAATTGGATGGCTAATTATCTTAGGATAAACATGATTTATATGCTTATAAAAGTTGTTTCCATAAACTTGATCATCTGTACAGATGGTTTGCAAGCTTTAAAAGTTCTTGGTACAATACAAATGTAATTTTGCTGCGGCCATAGAGTAGAAATTTTATCAAGATATATGAAAAAAACTATCAACTTGGATGCCTTATTATCTTAGGATAAACATGATTTATATGCTTATAAATGTTGTTTGCATGACCTTAAACATGTCTACTGATTGTTTGCAAGTTTTCAAAGTTCTTGGTAAAATGCAAATGTAATTTTGCTGCGGCCATAGAGTAGAAATAATAACGCGATTTATTACAAATTAAGCAATTTGCATGTCTAATAATATTAGGATAAACATGATTTATATGATCCTTTATGTTGTTTTCCGTGACCTTGAACATGGCTATTTATGATTTGCAAGCTTCAAAAGTTGTGGGTTCAATACAAATGTTATTTTGCTGCGGCCATAGAGTAGAAATTTCATCAAGATATATGAAAAAGTTATCAACTTGGATGCCTTATTATCATAGGATAAACATGATTTTTATGCTTATATAAATGTTGTTTGCATGACCTTAACATGTCTACTGATTATTTGCAAGTTTTCAAAGTTCTTGGTACAATACAAATGTAATTTTGTTGCGGCCATAGATAAGGGATAATATCGCGATTCATTACAAATTGAGTAATTTGCATGTCTTATAATCTTAGGATAAACATGATTTATATGATCCTTTATGTTGTTTTGTGTGACCTTGAACATCGCTATTAATGGTTTGCAAGCTTCCAAAGTTTAGGGTACAATACAAATGTTATTTTGCTGCGGCCATAGAGTAGGGATAATATCGCGATATATTACAAATTAAACAATTTGCATGTCTAATAATCTTAGGATAAACATGATTTATATGATCCTTTATGTTGTTTAAAAGTGACCTTGAACATGGTTATTAATGATTTGCAAGCTTCCATAGTTTAGGGTACAATACATATGTTATTTTGCTGCGGCCATAGAGTAGGGATAATATCGCGATTTATTATAAATTAAGCAATTTGCATGTCAAATAATCTTAGGATAAACATGATTTATATGATCCTTTATGTTGTTTACTGTGACCCTGAACATCGCATTAATGATTTACAAGCTTCCAAAGTTCTTGGAAAAATACAAATGTAATTTTGCTGCGGCCATAGAGTAGGGATAATATCGCGATTTATTACAAATTAAGCAATTTGCATGTCAAATAATCTTAGGATAAACATGATTTATATGATCCTTTATGTTGTTTACTGTGACCCTGAACATCGCATTAATGATATTCAAGCTTCCAAAGTTTAGGGTACAATAAAAATGTTTTTTTTGCTGCGGTCATAGAGTAGGAATTTTATCAAGATATATGAAAAAAAATCAAGTCGGATGCCTAATTATCTAAGGATAAACATAATTGATATGCTTATAAATGTTGTTTTCATGACCTTGAACATCTCAACTGATTGTCCCACGTTTTCAAAGTTCTTGGTACAATTAAAATGTAATTTTGCTGCGGCCACAGAGTAGAGATTATATCGTTTTATGCATAAGAAATCAACAATTTGAATTTATAATTTTCTTAGGATAAACATAAACTATATGCTTATTAATGTTGTTTTCTCTGACCTTGGTAATCACTATTGATTATTAGCAAGCTTTTAAAGTTATGAGTACAATCCAATGCTATTTTGCTGCGGCCATGGAGTAGAGAAAATTATCGTGAAATATGAAAAATTAACAATTTGGATGCCTAATTATCTTAGGATAAACATGATTTTTATGCTCATAAATGTTGTTTCCATGACCTTGAACATCCCTACTGATGGTAAGCAAGCTTTCAAAGTTCTTGGTGCAATGCAATTGTGATTTTGCTGCGGCCATAGAGTTGAGTTTATATCGAGATATTTGAAAAATCAACAATTTGGATGACTAATTATCTTAGGATTAACATGATTTATATGCTCATACGTAATGTTTCCAGGACGTGAAACATCTTAACTGATGATTTTTAGGCTTGTAAAGTTTTAAGTACAATAAAAATTTTATCTTGCTGAGGTCATATAGTAAAAATTTCATTGAGATATATGAAAATCATCAAAGCCTGGTGTCTTACGATAACCTAAAATTATATACATGTACAATGTATTTATCAATATGACCTTGAGCATATCCATGTTAATTTGCAAGCTTGCTAAGTGGGTGTTTTGCCAGAAAAGCCATTGACGGTGAAATTAGAAGACTTTTTGACATTTTGAAATAAGAATACTTTTTTTGATAGACTTTAACTCATTGTTTTCGCTCCCATTGCGAACACAGTACGACGTTATCATTTACGCTAGTTTGAATGCAAACAATGTATGTGACGTATTTATCTTTCGCAACAATACAAGAGTAATAATAATGTTGACATTATACCAGACAACAATCAGTTATCACTGATTTCTTGTTCTATAAACATTACTACAATGCCGCAGATTGGTGTCGTATGCTAAACATTTTTTTATGGTAAAACACCACTAAATACAATAGGAATACCGTCGGTTAATTTTAACTCTATAACCGGCCAAAAACGGCAAAACTATGGAAATTAGTCGCATCCGTTATTAGAGGCTACCCGAGGGGACACGGTGTATATGAACTCACACACGGTATATATGGATTTTTTTCGCACACCCGATCAGCCAATCAAAAGCCGTCATTTTTTCTTGAAGTATTATAATATATATGTAGCTGATACACAATGACCTTGCTCTGGTATATTATATAAGTAGCTGATACACTTAGACCTTGTCCTGGTATATTATATATGTTACTGATACACAATGATATTGTTCTGGTATATTGTATATGTAGCTGATACATAATGACCTTGTTCTGATATATTATATATGTTACTGATACACAATGACCTTGTTCTGGTATATTATATATGTAGCTGATACACAATGACATTGTTCTAATATATCATATATGTAGCTGATTCACAATGACCTTGCTCTGATATATCATATATGTAGCTGATACATAATGACCTTGCCCTGGTATATTATATATGTAGCTGATACACAATGACCTTGCTCTGATATATCATATATGTAGCTGATACATAATGACCTTGCCCTGGTATATTATATATGTAGCTGATACACAATGACTTTGTTTTGGTATATTATATATTTAGCTGATACACAATGACCTTGCTCTGGTATATTATATATGTAGCTGATACACAATGACCTTGCCCTGGTATATTATATATGTAGCTGATACATAATGACCTTGCCCTGGTATATTGTATATGTAGCTGATACACAATGACCTTGCTCTGGTATATTATATATGTAGCTGATACACAATGACCTTGCTCTGGTATATTGTATATGTAGCTGATACACAATGACCTTGCTCTGGTATATTATATATGTAGCTGATACACAATGACTTTGTTTTGGTATATTGTATATGTAGCTGATACACAATGATCTTGCTCTGGTATATTGTATATGTAGCAGATACACAACGACTTTGTTTTGGTAAATTGTATATGTAGCTGATACACAATGACTTTGTTTTGGTAGATTGTATATGTAGCTGATACACAATGACCTTGCTCTGGTATATTATATATGTAGCTGATACACAATGACTTTGTTTTGGTAGGTTGTATATGTAGCTGATTCACAATGATCTTGCTCTGGTAAATTATATATGTAGCTGATACACAATGACCTTGTTCTGATATATCATCTATGTAGCTGATTCACAATGACCTTGTTCTGATATATCATATATGTAGCTGATACACAATGACCTTGCTGTGGTATATTATATATTTAGCTGATACACAATGACCTTGCTCTGGTATATTGTATATGTAGCTGATACACAATAACCTTGCTCTGGTATATTGTATATGTAGCTGATACACAATGACCTTGCTCTGGTTTATTATATATGTAGCTGATACACAATGACTTTGTTTTGGTATATTATATATGTAGCTGATACACAATGACTTTGTTTTGGTATATGATATATGTAGCTGATACACAATGACCTAGCTCTGGTATATTGTATATGTAGCTGATACACAATGACCTTACTCTGGTATATTGTATATGTAGCTGATACATAATGACCTTTCTCTGGTATATTGTATATGTAGCTGATACACAATGACCTTGCTATCGTATATTGTATATGTAGCTGATACACAAAGACCTTGCTATCGTATATTGTATATGTAGCTGATACACAATGACCTTGCTCTGGTATATTGTAAGTTTTGCTTTGTATATTTTTAATTTTAAGAGCTACTTTGTACTCATTATACCTCTTCCAGATAAGCTACAAATTTCACTCAACTAACTTTCTTCGTATTCAATTGTATTGTTAAGTTTCATTCACCTGTCAGTCACGCATACATTAACACGGCTGATTTATATACTCCATATCTATCCTATCATCCCCTTACATAGGTATGGATAACTAATTCTATTAATAGCAAGTCTTTTACTACACACAAGACTGTCACTGTCTTAAGTGCATCGCGTAAGAGTGAGTAACTACAGTCTTATTGGCAACTTGTGCATGATACACAATGACCTTGCTCATGAAAGCTTATGGGAGAAACGTATTTTTGTCTCTATTCGTAAAATGTAAATTTTAGAAATCTAATTAATACCAAATTTTGGAAGAAGCAAATGCATTTTAAGATACAAGCTCAGATTTAAAGTGGTTAAGATACCTGTCTTCAAGTATTTTAAAATACTCTTCATCTGTCCTATCCATACCTATGTAAAGTGGTTAAGATACCTGCCTATTCTATTGATAGCATATTTGTCCTAGCATCCCCTTACATAGGTATGGATAACATGTGCCTTACATAGGTATGGATAACATGTGTCTTACATAGGTATGGATAACATGTGTCTTACATAGGTATGGATAACATGTGCCTTACATAGGTATGGATAACATGTGCCTTACATAGGTATGGATAACAGATATAGCAAGTCTTTTACTACATTTCAAATATTTTAAAATATCATCCCCTTACATAGGTATGGATAACATGTGCCACTGACAGTTAAATAAACTTGAACAATACTTTTCTCCCATAAGCTTTCATGAGCAAGGTCATTGTGTATCATGAGCTTTGTGTATCATGCATGCATGCATGCAATTTGTTGTTTTTCCTTTGTAAATTTGCCTCATCATAGATCTGTATTATATTTTGATATGAATGTTCATTCGGAACTACCTCGGCGATTTTCCACGCAAATACACCTCGGATATCACGAGGAGAGAAAGTAGTTCCATCATAGAATCTAGCCTCGTTCCCGACGTTTGGAACGCTGGCACACACCAAAAATGACGGACGATTATGGGCAGTTAAAGCTCTTCAATGCCTGTAACTGATATTCACTCAAATCAAAGTTGATCCTCAAACATTTTTGTGTACTCGATACTTTCTGCAAAATGATTTGCCATGTTGGTTGTTTACATCGGCACTACTTAACCTATGAGGTTAATCGCCTGACCTCATAACTTTGTTGTATTTCTACTACGATTGATATCCGAGGTGTATCTTCGTAGATGATCGCCGACGTCGTTCCGAATGATGAATGCTTTGTAGTATGATGAACCATAGTCCCACAAATCTATGATAAAATACATGTTCTGTTAAATTCAGCGGGTCAATGTATGTGCCACTGACAGTTAAATAAACTTGAACAATACTTTTCACCCATAAGCTTTCACTTAGTAAGCAACTGCTTTCTTTCTTACAAAGATAGCCATTGTTGGCTGCTGGATTGCACGATCCCACAGCCGTTAATAAGTGATTACCATGTCTTGAAGGCAGATATCTTAACCACTTTACTTCTGAGCTTGTATTTTAAAATGCATTTGCTTCTTTCAAAATTATGTACTAATTAGATTTCTAAAATTTACATTTTATGAATAGAGACAAAAAATATTCAAATTACAGCTTTATATACATGTGTCATTTGATCATTGAATAATAACATTTAAAGTTGTTTTTAGTTTAAATCAGTTAATATAGTAGATGTTTAGAATATTGCATTGTGCAGGTACTGACTAGACTGTCTGGTTTTCTCGATGTTACATACATTGTACATAAGTATGCGCTTTTTCCAGACCTTAACTTTCAGGGGCGGATCCAGGATTTTTTCCAAGGGGGGGGGGTCCGAACTTTTGGAGAGGGTCTAAACATTCGAACCTCAACCACATTATACACATTTTGTAGAATAATGTCACTAATTATTTATTAAAACTACATAACCATTAAATATATGTTAAGCACCGAAAAAGTTGCTTCATACTACTTAAAAATGACTTACAGTCAAGAAATACACTAATGGACAGGTACATTTTGGAAATTCTAGGGGGATTCGGATCCCCCTGAACCCCCCGCTGGACCCGCCTGTGACTTTTGGTAACTTTTCAACTTTCTGTCACAAAAAAAACCGCAAAATTTTAAACATCTACTGTATAATTGTAACAGCTCTCTCATAAATTATATGATATCAATACTAATGAATTCATCAAATGTTATAAATGCCAAGGGAGATAACAATGCATACTATACATTACACTGTCTCAGTGTGTTTGTTTTGTTGGGTTTAACGCCGTAGCAACACATTTATAGGTCATATAACGGCGGTCAGTCAACCTACTCACTCATCCTGGAAAGGCTAAATCTCTGGATTTAGCTGATGCCAACTACTAAGCACATACTTTCATCAGTGACTGACAACTGTCCGACATAAATAAAAATCATTGGTAAAAGGGAGAATGGCCGTAGAAATAATTTCATGACCAAACTCCACGAAAGTATGTCCCGCCCAGGAATCAAACCCACGACCCCTCGATCAGTAGACTTGCTTGCTACCAACTGAGCTAGCCGGGCGGCTTCACACTGTTTCAGAGGTTGGTGCTAATTTATAAATCTATTAAAACAAAATTAATGGTTTTTTTTGTGTATGGCTTTTTTGTTATTTGTACTATGTGATCTTTTATGTATGATTTCATTGCTGAATTTTAGATAACTTTTGCTGCAACTCGAGAATGAAATGTACTTATGGAAATTTTGTTTCCATAGCATGAATGTTGAACTAAATAAACAATGATACATGTATAATAATTCTGCAACCATGAACTTGGAATTTGTAGCAATTCAACTTTTTGTACTGTGAAGGAACTTTTGGAGGGCAGTGTATTTAGGTACGTATTGTTCAACTATAGGTAAATGTATTTCTATATGTAACAACTACAGTTAAGTAGTGGTTCCTTGTAACATAAACAACATGATATTTTCTGTGTGATTTTACCTTATACTGCTTGTCAAGTTATTTCAGTCTGTAGCCCACAAGTCTATTGATCAAGGGGTTGTTGGCTTGATTCCTACTATGATTCAATACTAATGTGGAGTTAGGTCATTAAATGATTTCCTCAGCCATTCCCCCTCCTACCATTGAGATTAAGTAGACCAGGTTAATGTGTCAGTCACTGAAATAGTTATGGGTCTAGTAATTGGTTAACAGCTAAATCCAAAGAAAAGGTTGTTGGTTGAAAGTATGTTGTGATATGACCTATAATACATACATGTACTTGTATGACAAAGAAAATCCAACCAAAAAAAAGCTTTTATTAACAACCAAACATAATCTATCAGTATAATATACTCATGCTTTGCATGATATTATTGTGTTCTTGTACCATGAAAATTCATTTGTACATTTTGACCAATTTTGACTGTGTTGTAATGGACATAACCGATGAATATTTATTGCTAGCAAATAGTCATGGCCTTTAGAAAATAATGAAGATTTAAATTATACAACTGTAGTTAGATTTTATTCAACCCTCAGTGGCACATACATTTAACCCTTTGATTTGAATACATGTATGCTCTAGAATAGTAACTATGATCCACAAGAAAAGATGTCAGTATTTATGTACAGAAGTTATAGAACAAATATCAAATATTTAAATTAGAGGAGTCAATCAACGTATGGGTCACTGACAGTAGAACAGGGCTGAGTTTAGTTACCGCGAATGTTACAGAACGTTCAGTAACGATACATTCGGAACTCCTCGTCCATTTGCTGCGAATAATCTCGGACATATTTAGACGCTATTTTGAAACTATCGGTGTTGTAGTAAACAAATATATGGTCGAGGAGTTCCAAATGTATCGTTATGTAACGTTCTGTAACGTTTTGTGTAATTGAACACGCTACAGAATTTAACAATAATAAGTTTAACTAAATTAACATAACTACATGACATTGAAAAAAGTTAAATACTTAGGCAATGAATAACTATATGTACAGGAGATTTTGTATCGTAGTTTGAAAAATCCCCTCCTTCTTATAGTATTTTTTTATGAGAAGAGAATATTTCAAACTACGATACAGACTGTCAAGCTCCTGTGCTACATGGAACTATACTGATTTACAGGTTGCTATGGCCCTGAAAGTGGTTGCTATGGACTAAAGAGTGGACGCTATGGACCTGAGGATGGTAGGGTTTGAGCTTGAGAGTGGCTTTTATGCACCTATGGGTGGTTGCTAGGGACATGTGGAAGGTTGCTATGTGTCTAAGAGTGGATTCTTTAAAGTCATATGAGTCCTAAGTAATACTTGTGTGTTGTTCAGGTTCTTTACTATACATTATGATTTATTTGAATACCAAACTCATTATAAATATATCGGCATTAAATATTGTTTTAGATACAAATGATGTACTTTCACCAGGTCTTACAGTTAAGAACTGGCATGGTTTCAATTCTATATCATATTAAGTAATATGTAGTGCAGGCTATAAATTGTAAAATGTATGCGCATAAAAATATGCTATGTTATGCTATGCTTTGCTATACATGTGTCGTTCTGTTATGTGCTATGCCAAAATATGCTGTGCAATGCTATACTATACTATGCTATGCTATGCGCTACAATGCTTTGCTATGCTGTTCTATGCAGTGCTATGCTATGAGCTAATATGCTTTGATATGCGCAACTATGCTTTGCTATGCTGTGCTATGCAGTTCTATGCTTTGCGCTACTATGCTTCGAGATGTCCTATTATGCTTTGCTATGCTGTTCTATGCAGCACTATGCTATGCGCTACTATTATTTGATATGCGCTAATGCTGTGCTATGCTATACTATATATGCAATGCTATGCTATGCACTAAGTACTTTGCTGTGCTATGCTAGAGCTATACTATGCAATGTTATGCTATGCACTAAGAACTTTGCAGTACTACGCAAGAGCTATACTATGCAATGTTATGCTATGATATGCTATGCTATATCATACTCTTTCTTTCAATGCTTTTTTCCTTGGTTGTAGCATCAAACTGAAGTTGTCGAAAGTCAATGTCTGTTTGTATCGATTTCTGATTGCTAAACTTGGCGATGCTTAGTCACAAGCATTAGACAAAATCATCAAAATGACATATTTATTGACGATCACTTTTATTGATGGTCGACAATGACATGATTACTTTCGTAGTTAGAATAAATGGCAAGCTTCTAGCACTTATACAAATACGAATAGTACAATAAAAACATAATATGTATTATATACATTATCCAAGTGTGTTGGTGTTGTAAATAACGAACACTCAGTATAGCTCGTTTAGGATAACTTGAGACAAACGACTCAGTTTGTTTACATATTTTGGACTCAGGTATTACATAGAATAGGGAGGTCAGCTGATTTTGTGTAATAAAAGTATTAAACATTGTAGCGCCGTTAAACGTCGCAACGCCGCTAAACGTCGCAACTGACGTTAAACGTCGCAACACTAACGCTAAACGTCGCAACCGCCGCTAAACGTCGCAATCGCCCTGCCGTTAAACGTCGCAACGCTGACGGTAAACGTCGCAAAAAAATCGACTGCCGTTAAACGTCGCAACCTTGCCGCTAAACGTCGCACTTAGTAGGAAGGTATAGTATCGAGCCTAATCAACACACAAATATTACATAGGACAAATATGACTTCAAAGCAGCCACTCTTAGACTCATAGCAACCACCAACATATCCTTAGCAACCACCCCTTGTCCATAGCAATGACTCTTACACCTTATGTCAATCGCCTTATGGCCAAAAGTATCCACTATACTGTCCATAGCAACCGATTTGAGTTCCATAGCAACTGTAATTGCACCTTTAATATCCATTTAAATATCAAATGGAATAACTCTCGCGGCCATAAACTTTATCTCAGTGTCTATTTTGATCATCTTCGAATCACCTTTCAAACTTGGTCAAGTTGAGTTAGATCTAGATAGGCAAGCGCTATAGAGACCTTATTCTTGCTGTAGCGGTGTTGCGACGTTTAGCGGTGAGTGTAGCGCCGCTAAACGTCGCAACGCCGCTAAACGTCGCAATCAACGCTAAACGTCATACTTGATCTTAGGACAATTGTTTCTGGCATATTTGTACAGATATAATTATGTGTGTTTATCCTACACGATCCAGTTTCAAACCATCAATTCATCAAACTACATAACACACTTTTCGACACTATGTATGCATTTACATGACAGTTTGTACTTAAGGTGGGTCGGTACCTTACTCGGAGGGAAAAACGAAAAAAATACTATGTTCACAGATTATGATAAAAGTTGGCAGGCAGATACCTTCATGCTTCTTGATTGTTTTTCTGGTAACCTTAGCGACGTTGTCGTTTTTTTCACGACGTCAAGGACGTCACAATAGTTCGCGCTAAAAACAGGCATGCAACTACATTAAACCCATATATTTAAAGTATTGAATGTCCGAAGACAAAGATTATTATACCTAAATGTTTCTGAAATGTTGTTGCATACAATCATTTTGTTCCGATTATCCAAATATCACGTCATTCGTAAAGTTTGTACATTTCATCACTGAATTTAGGGTTTTCACGTCTAAAAGGTTTCACCAATTGCCGAGTTATAACGTTTATTTTCAAATTAAAGCAGAACGGTGGTCAAATTCTTATCGCGATTTTTGAAATCTACTCACTTTTTTTGTCATTTTGATAAAATAAAAAAGGGAAGTGAACGTTCTCAGTTTTTCACAATATCGCTTTCGAAGTAAAATTACCTTCATTACAACGACGTTAATATAACGTTACGCTGGCGTTGTGATTAAAGCATTTGTCGTAAAAATAAGTAGAAGCGGATTTTGATTGACTTATGTTAAATTAATTTTGAACAGATCAGATGCTGAGTGTCACAAGAAATTAATTAAGAACTGGATAAAAACTACAAAAGTGAATTTACAAGAAAATTACATACATAACCAAAAATCACAACGTCAGCGTAACGTAATATTAACGTCGTTGTAATGAAGGTAATTTTACTTTGAACGCGATATTGTGAAAAACTGAGAACGTTCACTTCCCTTTTTTATTTTATTAAAATGACACAAAAAGTGCGTAGATTTCAAAAATCGCGATAAGAATTTGACCACCGTTCTGCGTTAATTTGAAAATAAACGTTATAACTCGGCAATTGGTGAAACCTTTTAGACGTGAAAACCCTAAATTTAGTGATAATATGTACAATCTTTACGACTGACATGATATTTAGATAATCGGAACAAAATGATTGCATGCAACAACATTTCAGAAACATTTCAGTATAATAATCTTTGTCCTCGGACATTCAATACTTTAAATATATGGGTTTGATGTAGTTGTATGCCTGTTTTAGCGCGAACCATTGTGACGTCCGTGACGTCGTGAAAAAAACGACAACGTCGCTAAGGTTACCAGAAAAACAAACAAGAAGCATGAAGGTATCTGCCTGCCAACTTTTATCATAATCGGTGAACATAATATTTTTTTCGTTTTTCCCTCCGAGTAAGGTACCGACCCACCTTAAAAGAAAAGGGTATATTAAGAAAGTCGATATAAATGACCCCTGTTAACTATTTGCAAACCTATAATTAATATCTAGACTGGATGAGTATAGTATATGATGAAGACGTTGATTCCTGGAAACTTAAACCTTATATTGGTAATACAATGTAATGAAATATTCTAATAATAATCACTATCTTAATTATTTACCTGGATGAGCGATATGGCTGTCACAGTTCTAATTTCCACATAAAATGTCTATGAATACTAATCAATCCATTATGTCCTGAACTCTCTGTTGAGCTCTTGTTTTTAAATGCTAAAAGTCAATTGTATAAACGTGGAACCGAGCCTTGTGATGTCTTTGACCAGGCCTGCATAACCCAGTATAAAACATGATCTTCAATTCATCGAAATACAAAAAACATTTGTCAATTGCGACGTTTAGCGGCGTTGCGACGTTTAGCGGCGCTACACTCACCGCTAAACGTCGCAACACCGATAAAGCAAGAATAAGGTCTCTATAGCGCTTGCCTATCTAGATCTAACTCAACTTGACCAAGTTTGAAAGTTGATCTGAAGATGATCAAAATAGACACTGAGATAAGGTTTATGGCCGCGAGAGTTATTCCATTTGATATTTAAATGGATATTAAAGGTGCAATTACGGTTGCTATGGAACTCAAATCGGTTGCTATGGACAGTATAGTGGATACTTTTGTCCATAAGGCGATTGACATAAGGTGTAAGAGTCATTGCTATGGACAAGGGGTGGTTGCTAAGGATATGTTGGTGGTTGCTATGAGTCTAAGAGTGGCTGCTTTGAAGTCATATTTGTCCTATGTAATATTTGTGTGTTGATTAGGTTCGATACTATACCTTCCTACTAAGTGCGACGTTTAGCGGCAAGGTTGCGACGTTTAACGGCAGTCGATTTTTTTGCGACGTTTACCGTCAGCGTTGCGACGTTTAACGGCAGGGCGATTGCGACGTTTAGCGGGGTTTGCGACGTTTAGCGTTAGTGTTGCGACGTTTAACGTCAGTTGCGACGTTTAGCGGCGTTGCGACGTTTAACGGCGCTACAGATATCTCAATGTTTCAATCACATTTAACAGTGAACTATTTTTATTATCAATCATTTATCATTACCTATAGTATGTATTCTATATCATTGTTCTATATATTTCTTTTTGAGTATTGAACTTCTGGGCAAGTGCGTTTTGATCCGGTACGAGTTGATTTTCAGGTTGCAAATGTCCGTGGCCAAGTGGAAAAACATGTAATGCCACATATCTGATTACTGTTATATGAAAACACCATGCAATGGAATATCATTAAGCTAAAGATTTCCGCTTTAAAAACTCATGTGTTCTATTTTTATTTTCCAGACCATACAACAAAGGCAAGGGGTTCCAAAAGACGTATTGATGAAAACACTGGTGATTGTAATGATGAATGTAAAGTCAAGAAAATGGTGGCAAATGATGAAAATAAAGTCAAAGTGAATGGCAATGCACATGAAAACATCACGATTAAGAACCAACACCTTACAGAAGAGAAAAATAAAAAGAGAAAGTCCGATGTTGACGCTGATATATTAAGCGAATTGAAAAGACCAAAGATCAAGTTTCGACTGGGTACTAGTGCTGCAACGATTCACCGGAAAGTCGATTCGATGCAATTCGATTTTTTTTTTTCGATTCGATTTTTTTTGGATTCGATTCTTTTATTAATACAATTTACTACAAATATGCATTTATACATATATTTGAGCTTAAAACTAAAAAATATTAATTAAATAAAATTGTTACTAAAATTGGATAACACAAACTCGAAAATCTGATAATTAATATTTGTTTTCTTTAAGTACCAAATGGATTGGGTACGAATGTAAAGGTCGCGAAAATGTATTATTAATGTAATATCAACTTAAAACGTAAAGACAGCATGGATCATAAATTGTAGAAAGATGCAGTTCTTTGTATACTATTGTACATATTAGTTAAACATACACTGTACATGCAGAACTATTTAAATTTGAATAAACTAACAACAAAACTTGGCTTGCTCATGCGGAGCCTAAAAATCTTCCAGTTTGTCAGAACAGGTAAAATTCAATCATACCGACCCAATTGGCGGAGGATCGGAGCATATACTATAGAATGTATATTTGGAACAGAGTTTCCAATCATGCTACATAAAATCGTAATGGAAATGTAAAAGAAATGTAACAAAGTGAAACCCAGTTTCACTGTCAACGTATACTTTGACTTTTAGGCGCGCCTGTGCTTTTATCGTTATAACTTATGTAGACACTTTTAAAAGTCAGTATAGAATCGAAACTCGCGGGTCCCGAATCGAAATCGAATCGGCACCCATGCAATCGAGTTTCGATGTATCGAATCGAATCGTTGCAGCCCTACTGGGTACTAAAAACCCACGCGCAAGTATCCCTGAAGTGCCGAAAGAAAATTTAAATGAGGTTCAAGAGTGCTCCAACTCATGTGTATGTAAAGCAGGACCTAGTGTCAAACCAAAGCCGATTTCGCGAAGAGGTGAACGACCAGAAAAGCCATTGTACCAAAAGTTACTACAGAGACGCCTTCTTAACACAGTTAACATGGTGTTCCATGACTGTTGTTCATTGAAATGTTGTGAGAAATTGTGTGAAAAGAGAATATCAGCTGATATGTTAGAAAATGGTTTTGATAAGTCTAACTTGAGAATGGACTACTTTAGCTGGGGACAATATGAACAAAAGCTAGATGACGAATGCAATGATGACGTAGGCAACGACGATGATTGGTTCTGGTGAACCATTTATCATCTAACTACATTTTATTTATTTATAGTCCATTAATGGATGAAATGCAAATGGCAATTTAACAACTTAATATTTGGTTTGTCTAGTACAGACGTTTATTTACTAAACTATTAAAAATATGTATACGTACGTATACCTGCATGTAAAAACCAAATGTTTTTGTTTTAATTATTGTTTACAGTAAAATATGTGTTCTGTGTTAGTGTCTTATAAAGGCCAAGCTAAGGATTTCGAATCAAGTGTCCCTAAGAGGTTGCTGGTTTGAGTCTCACCCGGACTGGTTATACTCTTCCATGGAAATTCGACAATAATGTTGATTTTCCTCCATTGATTAGGTAAAACAACAACAACAACAACAACCTTTATTGCTCTAAACATACAGCATGTTTATAGCAAACAGAATGAAATTTACAAACACATATAGTGAACATGGCATTATCATAAACAGACATACGAAAAAAAAAAGAAATTTAAATGAATCCCATGGTGATCACCCGCATATATTATATATATAACCCATAGTAAAAACATGTAATTATGATAAAATAAAATGAAGAAACATGCCCTTCATACAAGTATAGGGCTAAAAATTTTGTTTGTATTGTATAAAGATATTATATTCAGCCTAGTCTGGTAAGAAATATAACATTTACATGGTCAATTTAAATCTTAAGGCACACCTTTGCAGGATCTGTACTAAATATTTTCACCAAATCAAGAATGCTTAGTCCGATCTAAAAAAGGAAAAATCGTGTACATAATATTATGCATAATATAATGGAAAAGATGTCGAACGTTTGGAAGGGTTGATAAGTCTTGGTTATAGACAAAGGTCCAGGAAACCTAGGTAAGGTGAGCTTGCCTCAGTTAAATGACAATAATGTTTGTCGGCACGGCGTTAAACCCACTGGCACCAGAGTCCTCACACTCGTAAAATACGCACACATATAATAATTAATACACATTAACATAGATCCCATGCTACTTAAAAATGACTTACAGTCAAGAAATACACTAATGGACAGGTACATTTCCCAATTCTGGGGGGGGGGGTCCGGACCCCCTGACCCCCCTATGGATCCGCCTTTGTGGACCCTACGTTTTAAGCAACTCTTGTAAAAATTGGACTGATATGAAAATCACTAATTTGAGAATGGTGATTTTATTATCAGTAAATATAATTTGTATTATAATTGTTATTTTAAAAAGGGTTTTACTAACAATTAAATCTCCGTTTTGCCATTATATGCTCGTTTTCGCCTAAATGTCTCCATTTCGTATCTTATCCATGCCAGTTTTAAATGACGTAAATAGGCACATGGAGTTCGTGCATAATTACTTGTGTAGTTGGTGTGGTTCAGACGACCAAAATATTTAGAAATTACTTTTTAGGGAGCAACTTCTATGAAATAGAATAATTTGAAAGTTAAAGGTGCAATAATGAAGGATAAAATTCTAGAATTTATTCAATGTCGGATCTGGATATTACGAATTATTACGAAGATAATTTAGGTCAGTGGTTTAATTCCATGGGCAGCGCGCTCGACTGTTAGGAGTGCTCTTGTAAACGGAATCAATTATGCAATTCAATTGAGATGAGAAAAAATTAAGAATACTTTCATTGACTGCAGCTTAATTATTTTTTGCAGATCTTCTTACTAAAGCACTTTCAGTGTAAAAGACTCACAATTTAAAATAGTAAAAATTCAATCTAGAGTGATGCAACTTTAAAATTGACTTCCGATGGTAATACCGTAGTCATGTGTGAATATTCAAATTAATCCCTTCAGTAGTTGCCAAGATAAAATGTTGCATTAAAACCTAGCTTAGAATGTTTGTTTGTATGTAAGGGCCATAATTTAGTATAAATTATTGTTAGTTTTATGAAATATAGTATTTGATATCTGATGGTAAATTTTATCCTACATGATAGAAGTTTTAAATGAAACCCTTTAGAAGTTGCTATGATAAAATGTTGCGCGAAAAATCTTAATCAAGAAACAGTACTCGGTTATTGTGATTGTTTCAAGAAAAAATCAATTAGTGTACAATAGTATCATTGTTATTAGTATACACTGCTCATGTAGACCCATAATGAGGTATTAGTTATCCAAAGTAATTGGTTATATAGATTTTTATACATTAAAAATCAATATAAGGTTTCTCTTTTGCAAGAGCCATTTAAAAAAAATGACATAAAAACAAAACATTAATAAAAAGGTCTTACAACTCAGAAAATTAAGTTTAATAGTAAAAAAACACAGATATACAAAAAAAAAATATTTGAGCTCTGTGTCGAAAAATTCTGAATACGAGAAATGATCCGTAGCAAAAATACCGACGCACATAGAATTCAACAGAAACTAATTTACGTAAGTTTTTAGGTCGAAGAGTCCAGGGGGCGAAAACAAAAATAGTTCCGTTTTAAAAAGTACCGAAATGCGTGGCTTTTATCATCGATTTATTCATTCGAACGCTCTTGGTTTTATCAAAACGAACTTTTTTGCCAGCGATATTGTCCGAACTTTTCGATTGAGCATAAAAAACCTATACCATACCCCAGAAAAATGTTTCGTCCCTCGTTTTGTAACTCAGTTCCTGTTATAGGCCCTACCGGCATGTATATGTACGTATCTCGGAACTGTGTTCGTTTTACTTGTGTGAATTTCTATATTTGTTCGAGGTGAAAGTTTGTTACTGCACTTTAATAGTTGCACGAGTCTTTTATTGGGTCAGTACTTAACCTATTTCTTTATTGATTGATTTAAAATATGTTTATCTGTTTCACCCCTAGTGCATTTCATGCAATTCTATATTGCGAATGGAATAAAATATTGCACATTGAACTGCACATTACATACATTAGAATAACTGTATATAAAGTTGTATATTGAATATAAAATTGTTAATAGTATAAAAATGTATAGATCTATATGTATAAATAAAAAAATAATGTATATATAGTTAATTATTGTTATTTTTTATGTTATTGTATTTTTACCACTTTTTTATTTGGTTTACATTAACAAAGGTATAATTTCTATAATCTAAAGTATGTGCTTTGTAGTTGGTTAACAGCTAAATCCAGAGATTTAGCCTTTCCAGGACAGTGACTAGGTTGACTGACCGCCGTTATATGACATATACAATGTGTTGCTTTGGCGTTAAACCCAACAAAACAAAAATAAAATAAGCTTCATCAAATATAGGTATATAATATACAGTCACATATAAGTAATTCGTTTTCTCCAGACTAGTTATTTTGGTGATTTATAAGCACGGAAAATATATAAGGGAGACAATGTCAAACTGAAAAGAATTTATTTGACTCTCTCGTCTATAAATACATGTTGTAATCGTAACATGGTAATTAGCGATAATTTTCATTGGTTAAACTGTTACATTGACACAGAGTCATACAAAAGCCAAGTAATCACTTCTTTTGGTATAACATTTTATTTGTTCAGTCGTTCTCATATACCATGTCACTTTTTTCATTAACACGGCCATCAGAACTGCTTAGTAAATTGTATGACAAATTAAGCAATAGGAACAATCTTAAAGATCGCCGATGTTGTTCCGAATGCAAAATTAGACGCAATAAATAATTCACCTCATTATTAAATCATTTTTTTAATTTAAAATTGGTCATGGCTATTGATGACGAAATTTATGCTGGAGAACACTCAATAATATAATATTTGACGCCCTATAACGTCATGATGTCAAAAAACGTCACAGTTACATATGACGTAATAACGTAACGTATACAACGTCAGAATCACTATAACGACATATAAAGCGCTCAAAGCACCATCATATAAGAGATACAGATTTATATTACAAAAAGAAATAATGAGAAATATAAGAAAATTGACTATGTCAGCGCTCATGGAAATTTGAAAAAGAACGAACAACACATATTTGAACTCTGTTGCGACCCAGAAAATAGAGCAACAGAAAAATGAGTATACTATCAATTGCATACGAGTTCAAAATATACAAATTTAAACAAATACTAAAAATAACGATGTTCAATGTTTTTTCACATAAAACAAAGTTTATTTTATCTGTGTTCGGAGAAAAGTTATTTTGTAATATTGCACATTTTCTATCTATGTATATGTATATTAATTTAGCATAATATGATTAAGTTGCGGCAGTAGCGTAGTGGGTAGCATGGCAGACTACGAAACATGAGATTCCGGTTTCGAATCCTAGTCGCGTAATATGAAATGATGTTTTTTTTTTGGATTAGGCTACAAAAATTTGATAATGTTCGTCAGATTTACGAACTTAAAATTCAGAAAATTAAAAAAAGAATTTGCTCTAGTTACTTTTCACTTATAAAATGAATACATCAGTTATTAATGCAATGCACGTTAACCATAAACTATATTTTAACACATGATCATCAGTTGAACACTGACGTTAACTTGATGTTTTAATCAACTCTACACAGCTCTGGTTATGTGACGTCATATGTCCCCCCTGCTGTGTAAAAATAATTCATAATACTTTTTACGACAAGCAGGTAAGACGGGGTAGAATATTTAACATTATAATTGTTAATGCCCCAAAATACTCAACCGACTTATTTTGAAATAAAGTTGTATTTTGAATAACGTACCCCAAAACTATATCTATATACCTGAAGGTTTAGTCAATTTTTATTTTAGAAGGGTTCTGATGTAATTGTTTTCTTCCACATAAGTTAGGTATATTTACATGTTGCAGTTGTTTCTTGTTTAGTCTATAGCACAGTTGGCATAAATGACAAGCCTGTATTTTTTCACTTTAAAGTTTACCAGTTTGGTCAATTTTTATTTTATAGGGATGCTGACTCTAAAATCCTCATACATGATGGCTTAAGTAATCTTAGTAGTTGTTTAGTCGTTCCCATATTATCGAAATAATATAACTTTATTTATACTAAAAAAGTCAATAAGACTCGTCTATTTATATTTCCGGGGGTGCTCAGCTGGTACTCATTCTGGATTACTTAATTATATTGAGCAGTTGTATGTTGTTGAGTCAATCTCTTATTTACCAAATAACATTAAGACTACTTAAACATCAAAATCAACAGGTTTGATCTATCATGATGTTAGCCATGCAGATTCTAAATTGTACAGAAATGATGGAAGTATTTAATTAAAGGTTAGTATTGAATATATTTACTTAATGTATTAGCAATGCAATATTGTAATGCAAATGGAACAAAATACAGTCATTTATGATGTATGTACCCTATTAAAAGCATTTACGCATGTTAACAGCAAATAATCTTTCTCACAACAACCTGCAAAATAATCAAAACTATATACCCTGTACCCCAATATCAAAATAATTAAGTTCAAGTAAGAAAGATTTTGACATATTTTATCTTTAAATGTTCATGATTGTATCACATCAATATGCTGAATAAATTATCACTGGTATAAACACTAATAAGTTACTTATTATGCTTTTCTGAAGTACATGTTATAATGTGGTTTTCTGTATAAAGTTCGTATTTAACATGTATTCTTCCATTTGTATAAAAATGCTCATGAAAACATCACACATTTATTCCTCGCCTTTCGCTCGCTTCTCAAAATGGATTCTTTTTCGCTGGCTCGCTCCATTTTTTGAGACAAAATTCATAGAACATATGATCAGTTCGTTGTGGCCTTAACGCCATAGCAACACATATTGTATAGGTTATATCACGGAGATCAGTCCATCCACGCACTGTTCCTGAAAAGGCAAAATCTCTGGGTCTAGTTGTTATTATTTCATAACTAAGCTCCACGAAAGTATGCCTCGCCCGTGAATCAAACTTACGACCCCTCGATCAGTAGAATAATGGGCCAGTAAAATGAAATATGAAACACAGTTGACTATGAATTGTAAGAAGGTAATGAGTGATATCGAAATAGTATCTTTGAGCTCTAAAATGATAAGATCCTTCAAAAATTCCTTCCGACAGTACTTTCAGTACTTTGATTTAATTTTAAAGATGACGCTGCAGATTGTTATTGTCTTAAATCCTTTTTAAAGCGAAATTAAAATGAACATAAAAATAACGACAAGCTCAGTGTAGGTTATCATATATGTTTTAATTTTTAGCACTTTTGTCCCAATTAGATATAAATAAATTTATTTGTTTACAGAGATCAAAGTGTCAAGAGTGTCACCATAACAACTGAGAAAATAATATGGAAACCAAACAAGTATATAGTGTTTAATGATAATGAAAGTTCTAAATCTAGTTTTTCTTCAAGACATACCATCACTGGTGAGTTTTAACATTACCATTATATTTTATATATTACCTTTTAATTACAGTTATATGATGACCCTTCTCAGGTCGCTTGCTCGATCGTACTATTATTCATATAAAATATATGTATAAATCACAAGGTCTATAGATACATGCTCTAATTAGGTAAACAAAGAATGTTTACCGCCAATTTCAGTTTCTAGACAAATAATTTACATCAAATACTACATAAAAATAACTACAATCTATCTGGATCCTAATCTTATGCACAAAGATTGAACCGAGAGGTAAACTGAATCATATGCAAAAATAATTTGTGCCGAGGATTTAGGATAACCAATTAAAACTCACAGCTTACTACAACTTTTTACAAATGTTATTAACGTCCAACATCTATTGCAGTTTCCAACAAAATCTCAGAATGGACAAGAAAAGATAACTCTCCCCAAAGATCAGCCTATGAATACACAGAAAGATATAAGAAAATTAGACAACGTGAATCTGAAATTAGACAAGATATTGTGAATGTAATTCAACAGAAAATTAGCGATGTTCAAGGTAAATTTAATGTAGATTTCTATTTAAAAACTAAAGTGCAACCTCTCTTAAGCAACACCAACTGGGGGGGGGGGGGCTAAAATGTGTTGTTGTTCAGAGGTTGCATTCTCGTTCCCAGAGTCTAGTAGGATTCTAAATACTAGCTAGTATTGAGAATCCTACTAGACTCTGGGAACGAGAATGAGAGGTTGTTATTCTGCAGAGGTTTAATTTAATGAAAATTATAACTAAGGGAAATGTCAAAAGTTGTTATTGTGCAGAGGATTTGTTCTGTAGGGGACAGCTCTGCAAAGGATATACTGTGCTAAGTACTTGTGATTTTTCTCGTACTTTTTATGCGCTAGCTTGTGAAACCAACAAGCTAACGATTCTGATTTAGTAAGCTATGCACATAAAATGCACGTATTTTATGTGAAATTGTAAACCTTTTGTTTATTATTGATAGAAGGATATGGCATTGTTTACCGAACATGTTCCCAAAGGCATCAAAACATACATTTCTACCCTTATAGCTGTTACATATATGCAACTAAAATACCCCTTTAAACAAGAGACTTCCTTATCAAGAAGAACACTGATCCTAATTATGTTAATAACGACTCCCACAAAATGAGGGTCTTTTGCTAATGTTGCTACAACTTGTGACCCAGCCCTATTGCTTTTGTTATCTGCAATGTGTAATTGTTTATGCTCTTCTCAGGCTTTAAAGCTTTACTTTTTATTAATTTGTATGTACATTACCTGGGGTGTGGAATTCCTATGCTAAACTTGTCAGACTCGTAACTATATGGCTGCGGACGAGTAAATATGTCCAGCCCACTCGTCCGAGGACAAGTTATATTTTTAGCTGTAAAATAATTCTAACATAGCTATACAATGTACTTAAAATATAGATATTTTAATGAGATAGAAGCATTAAACAGTGTACTATTTTTTATTATCAATAATTTATCATTAATAATAGTATGTACTTTACATCATAGCTCTATATATCTTTTTTTACTATTGAACTTCTTGCAAGTGCGTTTTGATTCTGGGCAAGTTGATTTTCAAGTTGCAATTGTCCGTGGCCAAGTAAATAAACTTGAAATTACACATATCTAATTACTGTTATATGAAAAAGGCATGCAATGGGATATCATTAAGCTAAAGATTTCCGATTAAAAATTCATGTGTTTTATTTTTATTTTCCAGACCATACAACAAAGCCAAAATGTTCCAAAAGACGTATGGATGAAAACAAGGGTGATGGTAATGATGAATGCAAAGTTAAAAAAATGATGACAAATGATGAAAATAAAGTCAAAGTGAATGGCAATGCACATGAAAACATCCCCATTAAGAATCAAAACCTTACAGATGAGAAAAATAAAAAGAGAAAGTCTGATGAAGACGCTGATACAGTAAGCGAAATGAAAAGACCAAAGATCACGTTTCGACTGGGCACAGAAAACCCACCCACAAGTATATCTGAAGTGCCTAAAGAAAATTTGAATGATGTTCAAGAGTGTTCCAATTCATGTGTATGTAAAGCAGGACCTAGTGTTAAACCAAAGCCGATTTCGCGACGAGGTGAACGACCAGAAAAGCCATTGTACCAAAAGTTACTACAGAGGCGACTTTTAAACACAGTTAATATGGTATTCCATGATTGTTGTTCATTCAAATGTTGTGAGAAATGGTGTGAAAAGAGAATATCCGCTGATACGTTAGAAAATGGTTTTGATAAGTCTAACTTGAGGGTAGACTACTTCAGCTGGGGACAGTATGAACAAAAACAAGATGACAATAGCAAGGATGACGTAGACAACAACGATGATTGGTTCTGGTGAACCATTTATCATCTTACTACATTTTATTTATTTATAGTCCATTAATTGATGAAATGCAAATGGCAATTTATCAACTTGATATTTGGTTTGTCTAGTACAGACGTTTATTTTCTAAACTATTAAAAAATGGGTATACGCACATGTATACCTGCATGTAAAAAACAAAATGTCTTTGTTTTAATTATTGTTTATAGTAAAATCTGAGTTCTATGTCCGTGTCTTAAAGGTTCACGGTCAGAATTTCGAATCAAGTGTCCCTAAGGGGTTGCTTGTTAGACCCTCACCTGGAATGGTTATACCCTTCCATGTAAATTTGACAATGTTGATTTTCCTCCATTGATTAGGTGTAATGGAAATGGTGTTAAACGTTTGGAAGGGTTTATTTGTAATTAACCTTGGAAATTTCCCTGGGCTTGGACCAGAGACCACTAAATGTCGGTACCTTGCCTTTTCCGAACAAAATCAGCACTCAGAGTTGATTAGTCTTGGTTATAGACAAAGGTCCAGGAAACCTAGGTTAGGTGAGCTGACCATTGTAACTGACTATAATTTGTGTCGACACAGCGTTAAATCCAATTGAAAATATCAACCGTACGTGTTTCATCCCAAAATCATGAAAAACTCAAAATTTAACAATTGCAACGAACAATGATTTTCTACGTAGCATAGTATAGTCCTTCTACCTGTCTAAATACGTCGCTTTCAATGAATGCGTATATTGTTATTTGAAATTTAGACGAGACAAATTAAGTAAGCCAAACAATTAAAATAAACCCTACGTTTTAAGTTGACTGACTGAAGCGTGTAAAACTGTGTGTTTGTTTAAAAAACGTATAATTTGGATAGTTTATTTTTGCGGTTAGTGTACCAATGTTTTAGACGACCAAAATATTTAGATTTTTTACTTTTTAGAGAGCAACTTCTATGAAATAGAATAACTTAAAAGTTAAAGATGCAATAATGAAGGATAAAATTCTAGTATTGACTCAATGTCGGATCTGGATGTTACGAAGTTTTTGGATAATTCAGGTATAAAATAAGTGGTTCAATTAACAATTGAGAGCCCGTCCATGGACAGCGCGCTCGACTATTAGAGGTGCTCTTATAAACAGAATCAATTATGCAATCAAATTGAGATGAGAAACATTTAACAAAAATACTTTCGTTGGTTGCAGTTTATCATGTTTTGCAGAGCTTCTTACTAAAACCTTTTCAATATGAAATGACCACTTTTTAGAATAGCCAAAATTCAAGCTAAAGTGGCACAACTTTAAAATTGACTTACGATGGTTATACTGTAGTCATGTGTGAATATTCAAATTAATCCCTTCAGAAGTTACAAAGATAAAATATTGCATTAAAACTTTACTGAATTTTCTTTGTATATAAGGGCCATGATTAGGTTGAAATTATTGTTAGTTTTATGAAATATACTAGTATTTGACATCTAATGGTAAATTTTATCCTACTTGCGTGAAGTTTTAAATGAATCCTTTTGGAAGTTCCAAAGATAAAATGTTGCACTAAAAATCTTAATAAAGAAACAACACACGATTCTAGTGATTGTTTCACGAAAAATTCAATGTGTAAAATAGTATAATTGTTTTTATTGTAAACTGCACATATAGACACACGGGTATTAGTTATTCATTCAATCAAAGTAATTATTTATATAGAATTTTACACATTAAATAACAAAATGAGGTTTCTCTTTTGCAAAAGTCATTTTGACATAAAAAATGAAATAAAAACAAAACATTAATAAAAAAGTCTTACAACTCAGAAAATTAAGTTTAAGAGTAAAAAAAAACAGATTAACAAAAATAATATTTGAGCTCTGTGATTAAAAATTCCGAGTTCGAGAAATGATCCGTAGCAAAAATACCGACGCGCATAGAATTCAACAGAAACTAATTCGAAAACGAAAGTTTTTAGGTCGAAGAGTCTTGTGGGCGAAAATAAAATAGTTCCGTTTTAAAAAGTACCGAAATGCGTGGCTTTTATCATCGACTTGTTCATTCGAACGCTCTTGGTTTTATCAAAACGAACTTTTTTGCTAGCGATATTGTCCGAACTTTTCGATTGAGCATAAAAAACCTATACCATACCCCAGAAAAATGTTTCGTCCCTCGTTTCGTAACTCAATTCCTGTTATAGGCCCTACCGACATAATAATAAAATAAATTATGTTTTACCTGTAATAAATTTCTGTATTTGTTCGAGGTGAAAATGCAGTAATTAATGCACTTTAATAGTTGCAGGGGCTTTAAATTCTATCAGTAGATCTACTTCACCTATTACTTTATTGATTGATTTAAAATATGTTTAAACTGTTTCACTCCTAGTGCATTTCATGCAAGTCTAAATTGCGCATGGGATAAAATATTGCACATTGAACTGCATATTACATACATTAGAATAACTGTATATAAAGTTGTATATTGAATATAAAATTGTTAATAGTATGAAGAATTGTATAGATCTATATGTATAAATAAAAAATGTATAGCCTATTGTGTATAGTTAATTATTGTTATATTTGTTTATGTAATTGTATTTTTACGAGTATTTTTTAGGATAACTTTCACAATGGTATAAATTTCATAATCTAGTTAAAATAAACTTCATCAAATATAAGTTTATAATAGACAGTCACATATAAGTAATTCGTTTTCTCCAAAAAAGTTATTTTTGGTGATTTATAAGCAGGGAAAATATGTAAAGGAGAAAATGTCAAATTAAATAGGCATACGTTCGAAATTAAACTGAATTTATTTGACTCTCTCGTCTACAAATATATGTTGTACTCGTAACATGGTAATTAGCGATATTTTTCATTGGTTAAACTGTTACACGGACACAGAATCATACAAAAGCCAAGTAATCATCTTCTTTTGGAATAACATTTTATTTGTTCCGTCGTTCTCATATACCACGCCACGTTTTTCATTAACATTGCCATCAGAACTGCTTAGTAAATATTATGACAAATTTAGCAAATCGAAACAATCACGAAGATCGCCGAGGTTGTCCCGAATGCAAAATAAGACGCAATAAACCATTCATTTCATTATTATTTTTTCTTTTTAAATTGAAAATTGGTCATGCTAATGATGATGAAATTTATGCTGAAAAAAACTCAATATTATAATATTTGACGTCCTCTAACGTCATGACGTCAAAAAACGTCACAGTTACATATGACGTTATAACGTAACGTATACAACATCAGAATCACTATAACGACATATAAAGCGCTCAAAGCATCATCATATAAGAGATACAGATTTATATTACAAGAAGAAATAATGAGAGACGTGAGAAAATTGACTGGAAATGTTTGTACAGAGTTAGCAAGGAATAGGTAAGTGTTTATTTAAAATTAAATTTCGTCAAACGTTGAGCTTTAAATACAGAATGTTACTTATTACAAGCATTTCGTCTGTTTATTGCAACCTTTCTCTAACTCAGATCTTCATTTTTTTCATGAGGTCTATGAAATATTTTCAATTCTATTATATTTCGATACAGAAAATAGTAATAAAATGTCTATTTTTTTTTATTTTAAAGACGACGCTGCAGATTGTTATTGTCTTAAATCATTTTTAAAGCGAAATTAAAATGAACATAAAAATAACGACAAGCTAAGTGTAGGTTATCATATATGTTTTAATTTTGAGCACATTTGTCCCAATTAGATATAAATAAATTATTTGTTTACAGAGACCTAAGTATTCAGAATACCACCATAACAACTGAAAAAAGAAAATGGAAAAAAAACAAGTACATAGTGTTTAATGATAATAAAAGTTCTAAATCTAGTTTTTCTTCAAGACAACCCATCTCTGGTGAGTTTATTTATACTAATTTATTTCGCTAGACTGTGAAGCAAGTTCATACAACTTATATTTTAACACTATCGAGTCCAGTTCCTGGTACATTTGAATTTGTCGTAATTTTGGCCACCAGCTGCAAGAAATTAACAAAATTAATAAAAAAATTATTGCATTCTGGAGATCATGTGGCTTTATACCCTGATTTAGAATATCAACACGCTAGCAAACTGTGTTATTGTCTTTGCTACTGAACCAAAATACATTTCAAGTTTCTACAAATCGTAAAATTCATCAATTTATATTGTTTTAATCAACACTTACTTGTAAGCAAACATTTGACAAATGTTATTAACGTCAAACACCTATTACAGGTTCCAACAAAATCTCAGAATGGACAAGAAAAGATAACTCTCCTCAAAGATCAGCCTATGAATACACAGAAAGATATAAGAAAATTAGACAACGTGAATCAGAAATTAGACAAGATATTGTGGATGTAATTCAACAGAAAATTAGCGATGTTCAAGGTAAATTTAATGAAGATTGCTATTTAAAATCTACTCTGGGAACGAGAATGAGAGATAGTTAAACTGCAGAAGTTTAATTTAATGAAAAATATACCTAATGGGAAATGTCAAAAGCTGTTATTGTGCAGAGGATTTGTTCTGTAGAGAATCGCTCTGCAAAGGCTATACTGTACTAAGTACTTGTGATTTTTCTCGTACTTTTTATGCGCTAGCTTGTAAAACCAACAAGCTGACGATTTTGTAAGTTATGCACAGATAGCGCACGACTTTTATGTGAACATGTAGACCTTTTGTTTATTATGGATAGCAAGATATCGCCACTATTAACCGAACATGTCCCAAAATGCATCAAAACATACATTTCTACCTTTACAGCTGATACTAAGCTGATATACCTAAATGCCACTAAAATACCCCTTTAAACAAGAGACTTCCTTATTAAGATGAAAGCTTATCCTAATTATGCTCACACATTAACAATGATCCCACAAAAGAATGGCCTTTTGCTAATGTTGCTACAACTTGTAACCCAGCCCTATTGCTTTTGTTTTCTGCAATGTGTTATTGTTTATGCTCTTCTCTGGCTTTAAAGCTTTACTTCTTATTAATTTGTATGTAATTTACCTTGGGTGTGGAATTCTTATGCCAGACTTGTCAGACTCGTACCTATATGGCTGCGGACGAGTAAATATGTCCAGCCCACTCGTCCGAGGACAAGTTATATTTTTAGCTGTAAAAAAATTCTAACATAGCTATACAATGTACTTAAAATATAGATATTTCAATGTTTCTATCACATTAAACAGTGTACTATTTTTTATTATCAATCATTTATCATTACTAATAGTATGTATTCTACATCATAGTTCTATATATTTCTTTTTGAGTATTAAACTTCTGGGCAAGTGCGTTTTGATCCTGGACGAGTTGATTTTCAGGCTGCAAATGTCCGTGGCCTAGTAAAAAAATGGAAATTACACATATCTGATTACTGTTATATGAAAAAGGCATGCAATGGAATATCATTAAGCTAAAGATTTTCGCTTAAAAAACTCATGTGTTCTATTTTTATTTTCCAGAGTATACAACAAAGGCAAGAGGTTCCAAAAGACGTATTGATGAAAACACTGGTGATTGTAATGATGAATGCAAAGTTAGGAAAATGGTGGCAAATGATGAAAATAAAGACAAAGTAAATAGTAATGCCCACGAAAACATCGCGATTAAGAACCAACCACATACAGATGAGAATAATAAAAAGAGAAAGTCTGATGTCAACGCTGACAGTGTAAGCGAAATGAAAAGACCAAAGATCAAGTTTCGACTGGGCACAGAAAACCCACCCACAAGTATCCCTGAAGTGCCGAAAGAAAATTTAAATGAGGTTCAAGAGTGCTCCAACTCATGTGTATGTAAAGCAGGACCTAGTGTAAAACCAAAGCCAATTTCACGACGAGGTGAACAACCAGAAAAGTCATTGTACCAAAAGTTACTACAGAGACGCCTTCTCAGCACAGTTAACATGGTGTTCCATGATTGTTGTTCATTGAAATGTTGTGAGAAATGGTGTGAAAAGAGAATATCCGCTGATATGTTAGAAAATGGTTTTGATAAGTCTAACTTGAGGGTTGACTACTTCAGCTGGGGACAATATGAACAAAAACAAGATGACGAAAGCAATGATGACGTAGACAACAACGATGATTGGATCTGGTGAACCATGTATCATCTTACTACGTTTTATTCATTTATAGTCCATTAATTGATGAAATGCAAAAAGCAATTTATCAACTTGATATTTGGTTTGTCTAGTACAGACGTTTATTTATTAAACTATTAAAAATCATGTATACGTACGTATACCTGCATGTAAAAACCAAATGGTTTTGTTTTAATTATTGTTTACAGTAAAATATGTGTTCTGTGTCGGTGTCTTATAAAAGCCAAGCTCAGGATTTCGAATCAAGTGTCCCTAAGAGGTTGCTGGTTAGAGTCTCACCCGGACTGGTTATATTCTTCCTTGGAAATTCGACAATAATGTTGATTTTCCTCCATTGATTAGATATAACAACAACAACAACAACAACCTTTATTGCTCTAAATGTACACCATGTTTATAGCAAACAGAATGAAATTTACAAACATTTATAGTGAACATGGCATTATCATAAACAGACATACGAAAAAAAAAAAGAAATTTAAATGAATCCCATGGTGATCACCCGCATATATTATATATATAACCCATAGTAAAAACATGTAATTATGATAAAATGAAATGAAGAAACATGCCCTTCATACAAGTATAGGGCAAAATATTTTGTTTGTATTGTATAAAGATATTATATTCAGCCTAGTCTGGTAAGACATATAACATTTACATGGTCAATTTAAATCTGATGGCACACCTTTGCAGGATATGTACTAAACATTTTCACCAAATAAATCTAGGTAAGGTGAGCTTGCCTCAGTAAAATGACAATAATGTTTGTCGACACGGCGTTAAACCCACTGGCACCAGAGTCCTCACACTCGTTAAATACGCACACATATAATAATAATTACACATTAACATAGATCCCATGCTACTTAAAAATGACTTACAGTCAAGAAATACACTAATGGACAGGTACATTTTCCCAATTCTAGGGGGGGGGTCCGGGCCCCCCTGACCCCCCTTTGGATCCGCCTTTGTGGACCCTACGTTTTAAGCAACTCTTGTAAAAATTGGACTGATATAAAAATCACTAATTTGAGAATGGTGATTTTATTATCAGTAAATATAATTTGTATTATAATTGTTATTTTAAAAAGGGTTTTACTAACAATTAAATCTCCGTTTTGCCATTACATGCTCCTTTTCGCCTAAAAGTCTCCATTTCGTATCTTATCCATGCCAGTTTTAAATGACGTAAATAGGCACATGGATTTCGTGCATAATTACTTGTGTAATCGGTGTGGTTCAGACGACCAAAATATTTAGAATTTACTTTTTAGAGAGCAACTTCTATGAAATAGAATAATTTGAAAGTTAAAGGTGCAATAATGAAGGATAAAATTCTAGAATTTATTCAATGTCGGATCTGGATATTACGAAGTGTTTGGGTAATTCAGGTAAGTGGTATAATTAACAATTGAGAGCCGTCCATGGACAGCGCTCTCGACTGTTAGGAGTGCTCTTGTAAACGGAATTAAATATGAAATTCAATTGAGATGAGAAAAATTTAACAAGAATACTTTCATTGACTGCAGCTTAATTATTTTTGCAGATCTTCTTACTAAAACATTTTCAATATAAAAGACTCACAATTTAAAATAGTAAAAATTCAAGCTAGAGTGATGCAACTTTAAAATTGACTTCCGATGGTAATACCGTAGTCATGTGTGAATATTCAAATTAATCCCTTCAGTAGTTGCCAAGATAAAATGTTGCATTAGAACTTAACTTAGAATGTATGTTTGTATGTAAGGGCCATAATTTAGTATAAATTATTGTTAGTTTTATGAATTATAGTATTTGATATCTAATGGTAAATTTTATCCTACATGATAGAAGTTTCAAATGAAACCCTTTAGAAGTTGCAATGATAAAATGTTGCGCAAACAATCTTAATCAAGAAACAGTAGTTTCAAGAAAAAATCAATGTGTGTACAATAGTATCATTGTTATTAGTATACACTTCTCATGTAGACCCATAAGGTATTAGTTATCCATAGTAATTGGTTATATAGATTTTTATTCATTAAAAAACAAAATAAGGTTTCTCTTTTGCAAGAGCCATTTTGACAAAAAATGACATAAAAACAAAACATCAATAAAAAGGTCTTACAACTCAGAAAATTAAGTTTAATAGTAAAAAACACAGATACATGTATACAAAAAATATTTGAGCTCTGTGTCGAAAAATTCCGAGTACGAGAAATGATCCGTAGCAAAAATACCGACGCACATAGAATTCAACAGAAACTGATATACGAAAGTTTTTAGGTCGAAGAGTCCAGTGGGCGAAAATAAAATAGTTCCGTTCTTAAAAGTACCGAAATGCGTGGATTTATCATCGATTTATACATTCGAACGCTCTTGGTTTTATCAAAACGATCTTTTTTGCCAGCGATATTGTCCGAACTTTTCGATTGAGCATAAAAAACCTATACCATACCCCAGAAAAATGTTTCGTCCCTCGTTTCGTAACTCAGTTCCTGTTATAGGCCCTACCGGCATGCATATGTACGTATCTCGGAACTGTGTTCGTTTTACTCGTGTGAAACTCTATATTTCTATATTTGTTTGAGGCGAAAGTTTATTACTGCACTTTAATAGTTGCACAAACCTTTAATTGTGTCAGTACTTCACCTATTTCTTTATTGATTGATTTAAAATATGTTTAACTGTTTCACTACTAGTGCATTTCATGCAATTCTATATTGCGAATGGGATAAAATATTGCACATTGAACTGCATATTACATACATTAAAATAACTGTATATAAAATTGTATATTGAATATGAAATTGTAAATAGTATAAACATGTATAGATCTATATGTATAAATAAAAAAATGTATATTATAAATAGTTAATTATTGTTATGATTTTTTATGTTGTTGTATTTTTACCAGTTATTTTATTTGGTTTACATTCACAAGGTATAATTTCTATAATCTAAAGTATGCGCTTAGTAGTTGGTTAACAGCTAAATCCAGAGATTTAGCCTTTCCAGGAGGAGTGAGTAGGTTGACTGACCGCCGTTATATGACTTTATACAATATGTTGCTACGGCGTTAAACCCAACAGAAACAAAAATAAAATAAGCCTAATCAAATATAAGTATATAACATTCTGTCACATGTAAGTAATTCGTTTTCTCCAGACTAGTTATTTTGATGATTTATAAGCACGGAACATATATAAGGGAGACAATGTCAAATTAAATACGTTTGAAACTGAACTGAATTTATTTGACTCGTCGGTCGGCTGCCAAAAGGTCGTAACTATGCTTTTTGACAAAAATGACTTTTTGACTGCACGAAGTACGCCAAAGCGATTCCCGCCTTGTCTCAAAACGTCGTACCTGTAAGCCAATCAATACCCGAAATATTGTCATGAGATGAAATATCGTAACTCCGTTTGGTTTTTTGAACAACGGTCAAAATATCGTATCTCACACTTAACATCCCATTGTTGATAAAAAATGATCATGCGGTTAGATTTTGTTCTTTTAAGAGGTAAAATATGTTTTATTTCAACCACTTCATTCATTTTACATTAATTTTGTATGCTTATCTTATATGATTTGCATTTTGTGGCTTTTTATTTCGTCAAAAACGATTGAAAATAGTTAATGTCATTTCGGTATTCTACACAAGCAATAAAATTAGGAAGCAGAAATAATGCATTTATTACATTTTATTGTTTGCAAGCATGGGAAACAGTTATCTTTGACGAATGTTGCAATAAATGAAATTGATGTCTGTCAAATGCGAGTTACGACATGTTGAAACAAAACATTATTATTTTTAGCTAGATAATTTTGAGATACGACTTTTTAATAAAATAGTTTTTTCCTTCTCCTGAAAACTTTGAAAAAATGAGATACGAGGTTTTGGCAGCCGACCGACGCAATACATGTTGTACTCGTAACATGGTAATTAGCGATAATTTTCATTGGTTAAACTGTTACATAGATACAGAGTCATACAAAAGCCAAGTAATCACTTCTTTTAGTATAACATTTTATTTGTTCAGTCGTTCTCATATACCACGCCACTTTTTTCATTAACATGGTCATCAGAACTGCTTAGTAAATTGTATGACAAATTAAGCAATAGGAACAATCTTAAAGATCGCCGATGTTGTTCCGAATGCAAAATTAGACGCAATAAATTATTCACCTCATTATTAAATTATTTTTTAATTTAAAATTGGTCATGGCTATTGATGACGAAATTTATGCTGGAGAACGCTCAATAATATGATATTTGACGTTCTCTAACGTCATGACGTCCTCTAACGTCATGACGTCAAAAAACGTCACAGTTACATATGACGTAATAACGTAACGTATACAACGCCAGAATCACTATAACGACATATAAAGCGCCCAAAGCAGCATCATATAAGAGATACAGATTTATATTACAAGAAGAAATAATGCGAGACATGAGAAAATTGACTGGAAATGTTTGTACAGAGTTAGCAAGGAATAGGTAAGTGTTTATTTAAAATTAAATTTCGTCAAACGTTGAGCTTTAAATACAGAATGTTACTTATTACAAGCATTTCGTCTGTTTATTGCAACCCTGCTCTAACTCAGATCTTCAATTTCATTTATGAGGTCTATGAAATATTTTCAATTCTATTATATTTCGATACAGAAAATAGTAATAAAATGTCTATTTTCTTATTTTAAAGACGACGCTGCAGATTGTTATTGTCTTAAATCATTTTTAAAGCGAAATTAAAATGAACATAAAAATAACGACAAGCTAAGTGTAGGTTATCATATATGTTGTTATTTAAAATTAAATTTCCTCAAACGTTGAGCTTTAAATACAGAATGTTACTGCAACCCTGCTCTAACTCAGATATTCAATTTTATTCAGGAGGTCTATAAAATATTTTCAATTCTATCATATTTCGATACAGAAAATGGTAATACAATAATGTCTATTTTTTTTAATTTTAAAGACGACGCTGCAGATTGTTATTGTCTTAAATCATTTTCAAAGCGAAATTAAAATGAACATAAAAACAGTGTAGGTTATCATATATGTTTTAATTTTTAGCACTTTTGTCCCAATTAGATAAATATAAATTTATTTGTTTACAGAGACCAAAGTATCAAGAGTGTCACCATAACAACTGAGAAAAGAAAATGGAAACCAAACAAGTACATAGTGTTTAATGATAATGACAGTTCTAAATCTAGTTTTTCTTCAAGACATACCATCACTGGTGAGTTTGTTTATATTAATTTATCTTAGCTCGATTGTGAAGCAAGTACATACAACTTAAATTAAACACTTTCGAGTCCACTTCCTGGTACATTCGAATTAGTCGTAATTTTGGCAGCCAGCTGCAAGAAATTAACGAAAATAATAAATGTATTATTGCATTCTGGAGATCATGTGACTTAATACCCTGAATTAGAATATCAACGCGCTAGCAACCTGTGTTTTTGTCTTTGCTACTGAACAAATACTAGTCAAGTTCCTACAAATCTTAAATTAAAAAAATCTATTTATATTTTTAGTTTCTATCAACACTATCTTGCAGTCTACGAATATAGAGGGTGTCCGGTTACCCGGACAACCACTTTATAGTTCGGACAACCAAACATTTCTTTTGGGAAACCAAAATTCTACAAGCAATAGATAGTGCTGGCTGCTAAATCAAACTGTTCGGGCAACCACTTTCATATTCTAATTTCGTAGATTGTATCTTTTAAGCTAACTTTTCACAAATATAATGAATGTCAAACCTCTATTACAGGTTCCAACAAAATCGCAGAATGGACAAGAAAAGATAACTCTCCTCAAAGATCAGCCTATGAATACACAGAAAGATATAAGAAAATTAGACAACGTGAATCAGAAATTAGACAAGATATTGTGGATGTAATTCAACAGAAAATTAGCGATGTTCAAGGTAAATTTAATGAAGATTGCTATTTAAAAACTACAGTGCAACCTCTCTTAAGCAACACCAACTGGGAGGGCATAAATGTGTTGTTGTTCAGAGGTTGCATTCTTGTTCCCAGAGTCTAGTAGGATTCTAAATAATAGCTAGTATTGAGAATCCTACTAGACTCTGGGAACGAGAATGAGAGGTTGTTGTTTCGCAGAGGTTTAATTTAATTAAAATTATAACTAAGGGAAATGTCAAAAGTTGTTATTGTGCAGAGGATTTGTTCTGTAGAGGACCGCTCTGCAAAGGCTATACTTTACTAAGTACTTGTGATTTTTCTCGTACTTTTTATGCACTAGCTTGTGAAACCAAAAAGCTAACGATCCTGTTTTTGTAAGCTATGCACAGATAGCGTACGAATTTTATGTGAAAAATGTAAACCTTTTGTTTATTATAGATAGCAGGATATTGCCACTGTTAACCGAACATATTCCGAAAGTCATCAAAACATACATTTCTACCCTTATAGCTGTTACATATATGCAACTAAAATACCCCTTTAAACAAGAGACTTCCTTATCAAGAAGAACGCTGATCCTAATTATGTTAATAACGACTCCCACAAAATGAGGATCTTTTGCTAATGTTGCTACAACTTGTGACCCAGCCCTATTGCTTTTGTTATCTGCAATGTGTAATTCCTCATGCTCTTCTCAGGCTTTAAAGCTTCACTTTTTATTAATTTGTATATTCATTACCTGGGGTGTGGAATTCCTATGCCCAACTTGTCAGACTCGTACCTATATCGCTGCGGACGAGCAAATATGTCCAGCCCACTCGTCCGAGGACAAGTTATATACTTTAGCTGTATACTAACATAGTATGCTTAATAATATAGATATTTCAATGTTTCAATAGCATTAAATAGTGAACTATTTTTATTATCAATCATTTATCATTACTTACAGTATTTACTTAACATCATAGTTCTATATTTTTTTCCGAGTATTGAACTTCTGGGCAAGTGAGTTTTGATTCTGGACAAGTTGATTTTAATGTTGCAATTGTACGTGGGCAAGTGGAAAAAACTTGAAATTACACATATCTGATTACTGTTACATGTATATGAAAACAGTAAAATATCATTAAGCTAAAGATTTTCATTTAAAAAACTCATGTGTTCTATTTTCATTTTCCAGACCATACAACAAAGGCAAGAGGTTCCAAAAGACGTATTGATGAAAACACTGGTGGTGATAGTGATGAATGCAAAGTCAAGAAAATGATGGCAAATGATGAAAATAAAGTCAAAGTGAATAGCAATGCACATGAAAACATCCCCATTAAGAACAAACCACATACAGATGAGAAAAATAAAAAGAGAAAGTCTGTTGAAGACGCTGATACAGTAAGCGAAATGAAAAGACCAAAGATCAAGTTTCGACTGGGTTCTGAAAACCCACGCGCAAGTATCCCTGAAGTGCCGAAAGAAAATTTAAATGAGATTCAAGAGTGCTCCAACTCATGTGTATGTAAAGCAGGACCTAGTGTAAAACCTAAGCCAATTTCACGACGAGGTGAACGACCAGAAAAGCCATTGTACCAAAAGTTACTACAGAGGCGACTTCTTAACACAGTTAACATGGTGTTCCATGATTGTTGTTCACTGAAATGTTGTGAGAAATGGTGTGAAAAGAGAATATCAGCTGATATGTTAGAAAATGGTTTTGATAAGTCTAACTTGAGAGTGAATTACTTCAGCTGGGGACAATATGAACAAAAACAAGATGACGAAAGCAAGGATGACGAAGGAAACGACGATGATTGGTTCTGGTGAACCATTTGTCATCTTACTACATTTTATTCATTTATAGTCCATTAATTAATGAAATGCAAATGACAATTTATCAACTTAATATTTGGTTTGTCTAGTACAGGCGTTTATTTTCTAAACTATTAAGAAATATGTATACGTACGTATACCTGCATGTAAAAACAAAATGTCTTTGTTTTAATTATTGTTTATAGTAAAATCATAGTTCTGTGTCCGTGTCTTTAAGGTTCACGCTCAGGATTTCGAATCAAGTGTCCCTAAGGGGTTGCTTGTTAGAGCCTCACCTGGAATAGTTATACCCTTCTATGGAAATTTGACAATGTTGATTTTCCTCCATTGATTTGGTACAACAACAACCTTTATTGCTCTAAACATACAACATGTTTATAGCAAACAGAATGAAATTTATTATAAACAGACACGCAAAAAAAGAAAGAAATTTAAATGAATCCCACGGTGATCACCCACATATATATATAACCCATAGCAAAAATACGTAATTATGGTAAAAAATAATGAAGAAACATGCCCTTCATACAAGTTTAGGGCTAAATATTTTGTTTGTATTGTATAAAGATATTATATACAGCCTAGACTGGTAAAAAATATCACATTTACATGGTCAATTTAAATCTGAAGGCACGCCTTTGCAGGATCTGTACTAAACATTTTCACCCAATCAATGCTTAGTCCGTTCTAAAAAAGGAAAAATAGTGTACATAATATTATGTATAATATAATGAAAAAGATGTCGAACGTTTGGAAGGGTTAGTTAGTCTTGGTTATAGACAAAGGTCCAGGAAACCTAGGTTAGGTGAGCTTGCCTAAGTAAAAAGACAATAATGTTTTTCGATGGTCAATTTAAATCTGATGGCACACCTTTGCAGGATATGTACTAAACATTTTCACCAAATAAATCTAGGTAAGGTGAGCTTGCCTCAGTAAAATGACAATAATGTTTGTCGACACGGCGTTAAACCCACTGGCACCAGAGTCCTCACACTCGTTAAATACGCACACATATAATAATACATACACATTAACATATATCCCATGCTACTTTAAAATGACTTACAGTCAAGAAATACACTAATGGACAGGTACATTTTCCAAATTCTAGGGGGGGGGGTAAGACCCCCCCGCTGGATCCGCCTATATGAACCCTACGTTTTAAGCAACTCTTGTAAAAATTGGGCTGATATAAAAACACTAATATGAGAAGGGTGATTTTATTATCAGTAAATATAATTTGTATTATTATTGTTATTTTAAACAAGAAATGTCTTTAAAAAAGACAAACGGCTTTGATTTAAAAACAAGAGGGTCCAAAGGGCCCTGGGTGCTCACCTGAGGAAAAGGTCAAAGGTCACAGAAGAGCCATTTACAGAGGACCACTAATGTTAAAACCTATGTTTTTTACCCAGTGACCTACTTATCCAACCAATCAGACCTATTTGAACAATTTTGGTAGGAAACCACCCGCGGACCATTCCTGTTGAGTTGGGGCAAATTATCATAAGCGGTTCAAGAGAAGATGTTGTTTGAACTTTTCCTTATATAATTCAATGTAATATTGTGATTCATGGGGTGGGGTCAATTTTGACCCAGGGGCATAATTTGAACAACTGTGATGGAGGACCTCTAGATGATGTTATATACCAAATATGAAAGCTCTAGGCCTTGTAGTTTCAGACAAGAAGATTTTTGATAATTGCATTGTGAAAACCTATTTTTTGATTCCGTGACCTCCGTTAGTATTTGCTCATACAAGTTGTGACCACGCATCATCACTTCATCAACAACATTTGCAGACCAGTTTCGCAGACTTGGCACATGATTGCCTACCGTAAACAATATAACAGCCAATGCAATTGCCGTACACTGATAACCTGCAGCTTGTGAGCATATCTGACCTTGGTGAAATCGACCGTTAATAATCCTTACCATTGTTTTGATCTCCGTTGCCCGTTCAATGTTGTTTAGAGTCAACTACCTATGCTCGGTCACTACCAATGCTCGGTCACCCCTAGCAAATTTCGATTAATTAAAAAGGGGACCTCGCGTATTGTTTCTAATTTTAGTCATACCTGTCAAACGCTCGCGGAAAACCCCAAATCATGATCATCTAGACGCTTATCTGTTTATGCAGACGATAGATACGAGCGCACCTGCTGTTTTCCGCTAGAAAATCCTAGAGGCTAGAAAATCGAATTTGGACAGCCTTGTCTTTTTCACTTATAATTATTATAATAATTCAAGAAGTATTATGAATTATTTAAATTTATAATATTTATACAATAATTTATCAATTGTAAATACAAATCTCACATATTTATGTATATTCTAAGTAAAACAAGGTGACCGAGCACTGGTCCGAAATTTTCCAAAAATACCGTGTTTTACGTATTACACTCCGCGCCGATTTTATCCAATAATCGGGATCGTCAGACGCTTGTTTTTCTGTAAACGGAAGTAGGTCAACATGTAGACGATAATGCGTAATGAATTTGACATGAATTGACAGAATACCGTTAACCCGCTTCGATTTTGATATAAATGTGACCGAACAAAAATTATGAATTTATTCTTAAAAGTTACGTACCAATAACTCTGCGGATTAATAAATATATGTGGAGCTGTGACTCTCAAAGTGTAAACCCCGGAAACTGGACGTAGTGAGGCTAACTTAATAATTATTGGGTAATATGTCAGACTTTTTACTAGAAACCGGTTCACATCTGGAGACGTAATTCATTTTACCCATAAAATATTGTGTTTGACACGTAACTTTTTATTGTTACAATATAAAAAAACACTTTGGAAAGCAATAGAAGTCTACCCCAAAAAAATAATCTACGAACGAAGCAAAATTTCGTAAAACACTGCATTACAATAGTGTGGCCTTTATTTTTTCGCGCGTGTCAGGGCCATCCAATCGAAGAGGGGATTTTCTCTGTTTCCCCCGTACGTCATTTTCAGTGCTTATAAAATCATTCAATAGAACGGCGGATTTCCAAAATTCCCAGACATACATCATTATACAGAAATGTAGATCAAAATCCAGCTTAGACAGCTACGCCAAAAAAAATTTTTTACTAACAATCAAATCTCCGTTTTGCCATTATATGCTCCTTTTCGCCTAAAAGTCTCCATTTCGTATCTTAGCCATGCCAGTTTTAAATGACGTTAATAGGCACATGGAGTTCGTGCATAATTACTTGTGTAGTTGGTGTGGTTCAGACGACCAAAATATTTAGAAATTACTTTTTAGAGAGCAACTTCTATGAAATAGAATGAGAATTTGAAAGTTAAAGGTGCAATAATGAAGGATAAAATTATAGTATTTATTCAATGTCGGATCTGGATATTACGAAGTGTTTGGATAATTCAGGTAATGGTATAATTGACAATTGAGAGCCGTCCATGGACAGCGCGCTCGACTATTAGGAGTGCTCTTGTAAACGGAATCAATTATGCAATTCAATTGAGATGAGAAAAAAAATGAACAAGAATACTTTCATTGACCGCAGCTTAATTATTTTTGCAGATCTTCTTACTAAATCATTTTCAATATAAAAGACTCACAATTTAAAATAGTAAAAATTCAAGCTAGAGTGATGCAACTTTAAAATTGACTTCCGATGGTAATACCGTAGACATGTGTGAATATTCAAATTAATCCCTTCAGTAGTTGCCAAGATAAAATGTTGCATTAGAACTGAACTTAGAATTTTTGTTTGTATGTAAGGGCCATAATTTAGTAGAAATTATTGTTAGTTTTATGAATTATAGTATTTGATATCTAATGGTAAATTTTATCCTACATGATAGAAGTTTCAAATGAAACCCTTTAGAAGTTGCTATGATAAAATGTTGCGCGAAAAATCTTAATCAAGAAACAGTAGTTTCAAGAAAAAATCAATGTGTGTACAATAGTTGTTATAAGTATACACTGCTCATGTAGAGCCATAAGGTATTAGTTATCCAAAGTAATTGGTTATATAGATTTTTATTCATTAAAAAACAAAATAAGGTTTTACTTTTGCAAGAGACATTTTGACAAAAAAAATGACATAAAAACAAAACATCAATAAAAAGGTCTTACAACTCAGAAAATTAAGTTTAATTGTAAAAACACAGATACATGTATACAAAAAATATTTGAGCTCTGTGTCGAAAAATTCCGAGTACGAGAAACGATCCGTAGCAAAAATACCGACGCACATAGAATTCAACAGAAATTAATATACGAAAGTGTTTAGGTCGAAGAGTCCAGTGGGCGAAAATAAAATAGTTCCGTTCTAAAAAGTACCGAAATGCGTGTCTTTTATCATCGATTTTTTCATTCGAACGCTCTTGGTTTTATCAAAACGAACTTTTTTGCCGGCGATATTGTCCGAACTTTTCGATTGAGCATAAAAAACCTATACCATACCCCAGAAAAATGTTTCGTCCCTCGTTTCGTAACTCAGTTCCTGTTATAGGCCCTACCGGCATGTATATGTACGTATCTCAGAACTGTGTTCGTTTTACTTGTGTGAATTTCTATATTTCTATATTTGTTTGAGGAGAAAGTTTATTACTACACTTTAACAATCTCTCATACAGAGTTGTCGATCTTTACAATGATCTCTATCTCTGTTAACGTCTCGAAAGTAGTCCCAAACACGTGATCGTTTAAAACGATCATGTGACAATTTTTGAATTTTTTCCATACGCAACTGACATTTTGACTAACAGATCACCTTTCTTGTCTTGTAGATGTTCAAAGGCTTGTCGTTGACAGTTCCTTAGCACTAAATTTTTGCCATAATTTTTAGCAATATCATCTATTGTTGACATTTTAGCGGATGAGTAAAAAAGGCAAATTACTCAGAATAGGGAGACGTTTCACAAGAAAATAGTTCTTGTAAATATAACTCTTTAAAAATTGGATTTCGCCTATAATAAAATTCTATTTCACGTAAAACTTTAAGATAATATATATAAAAGACGAATTACGCATTCGATACAAAATCTTAATTGTATTACTATTTTACAAGAATCTTGTAAAACCCGAGACGTTTACAGAGATATAGATCACTGTATAGATCGACAACTCTGTATGAGAGATTGGCACTTTAATAGTTGCACAAACCTTTAATTGTGTCAGTACTTCACCTATTTTTTTATTGATTGATTTAAAATATGTTTAACTGTTTCACTACTAGTGCATTTCATGCAATTCTATATTGCGAATGGGATAAAATATTGCACATTGAACTGCATATTACATACATAAGAATAACTGTATATAAAATTGTATATTGAATATGAAATTGTAAATAGTATAAAAATGTATAGATCTATATGTATAAATAAAAAAATAATGTATATTATAAATAGTTAATTATTGTTATAATTTTTTATGTTGTTGTCTTTTACCAGTTTTTGGAACGATGTCCTAAGACATCGTTCCAATGGTAACAAGAAAGTATAAGATTACTCATTTCACGCTTCAACAATTTTCAACATAGACAAAGAGGCGTAGTTCAAGCGTGAACTTTTAAACGTCGAAAAACTTGTTTAAATTCATTATTACTCGAAATAAACAAATATTTACCGACGTGACTTATCCAATTGTTATTACACCCGCCATTTTGGATATGACTAATACACTTACCGAATGTTTAATATGCGGCGATATGACGTTGTCGTCTTCCAAGTGTCACATTAAAGGTTTACTTGAGCGATTTTAAGTTATAGAGTTTGATCATAATTTGGAATGAAAATGTATAATTTTGTACGGAATTTTAAGCAAATATTTATAGGAAATAGACGATTCTTAGAGTAATTTTAATTGTGAATAAATTGCAAGTGCAAAACGTTAATTTGACTTAAATTTCGTGAACAAAAATGGGAATGTAGCTTGATGCAAAAGAGCTTAGTACTTGGGGGAAATCCTTAAATGAATTGTTAGAAAGTCGATGTTTTTGTGACAAAAATTCAGCTTGTCATTCCACACCAAATCTTTAAAATTTTAACGAAAATATTAACGATCTCGTTAAAAAATACCCATTGATAACCAAAAATGAGAAGTTGTCAGCTCCTTGTGGTTAAAGAAAATAGTCCAGAATAATAGTTGGTTTGGTGAGATGGCTGCTGTACATGACCCTAAAATGTGTTGATGAAAATTAATTCTTTGACTAGTTTATTTTGTTTGATAAAGTAAGATAAACCTTGCCATGAGCAAACCACTTGAGAAGTCTAGTGCTATCCTTCTGTTAAATTCCGTTAATTGATACTTAATACATTATCTTATAGATAATGTACATAATTACAGTATAAGTTCATTCACTCGAACACCACCGGGTCGAATTAATTGGCCGAGTCGAACACATTGTCTAGCACCGATCAATTTCCCTTCTATATGTATATTAGTCAACCTCTGTTGGGTCGAACAGGACTGAGTCGAACTCTCGAATTAATATCTTGTCTCTCTCGAACAATAGATTTTCACATGACGTTTCAATGACCTTAGTCATAGTTTGTCGCTTAACAATAGATTTGTTAATTGATTTTAATCGCTTAACAATAGATTTGTCAATCGATGTTAATTTGCCCAACACATTGTGATTAATAAATATATTGTTTATAATATTGCATAAAAATTGCTTAACAATATAATTGTTTGTTGACTGCAACTTGTAGACAGGCACATATTATAAAATGTCATGGTATGATTAAAAATAAAGGATAAAACGAGTAAATAAGGTCTCGCTAAAAATTAATTAGCGCATAAACAGCGTGTATGTTAGTTTTAATTAATAAAAACTGATAAAAAAGTTCGTGCAATTTCGGTAAAAAATAAGTCCAAATTAAGGATAAAAATGTTAGAACAGCAGAATATATACACATATACAACTGCGGAAAAAAATCTTACTGGAGGACCCGGTCACATCGAACCTTTCTCACTTACATGTAACCACATTAAAGAAATAATCAATTCATCTACTACTACTAACCTATTTCGTAATCATGTTCACAAATGTAAAAATAACGCACAACAAATATGTAGTTGGAAATTTAATTTGCAGTAATTACTAACTACGTATACATGACACATGAATGGACCGTGTGTTCGGGTTATATACTTAACCAAGGGAGATAACAAATTTAAAAACAATAACGAAACAAGGGGAAGTAATAACGTCGTACTTGGACGAAGGTCGGCCGGGTCGAACACTTGGCTCTCTCGAATAATTTTTCACGTCCCCTCTAGTTCGAGCCAGCGAACTTTTACTGTATATATTCTTTAATAAAAAAATAAGTTCAGGACATCGTTCCTCCAGCACTCCAGTGCTTTGATTTTATTTGGTTTACATTCACAAGGTATAATTTCTTTTATCTAAAGTATGCGCTTAGTAGTTGGTTAACAGCTAAATCCAGAGATTTAGCCTTTCCAGGAACAGTGACTAGGTTGACTGACCGCCGTTATGTGACTTATACAATGTGTTGCTATGGCGTTAAACCCAACAAAACAATAAAAGAATAAACTTCATCAAATATAAGTATAGCCATATATAGACAGTCGCAAATAAGTAATTCGTTTTCTCCAGAGTCGTTATTTTGGTGATTTATAAGCACGGAATTATGTATTGGGGGAAAATGTCAAATGTAATAGGCATGTGCTCGAAATTAAACTGAATTTATTTTACTCTGCCGTCTACAAATACATTTTGTATTCGTAACATAGTAACTAGATTTATATATAACGATAATTTTCATTGGTTAATCTGTTACATAGACACAGAGTCATACAAAAACCAAGTAATCACTTCTTTTGGTATAACATTCTATTTGTTCCGTCGTTCTCATGTAGGCCTACCACGCCACTTTTTTCATTCACATGGCCATCAGAACTGCTTAGTAAAAAGTATGACAAATTTAGCAATCAGAACAGTCTCGGAGATCGCCGAGGTTGTTCCGAAAATTGCAAAATTAGACGCAATAAATAATTCACTTCTTTATTGAATCATTTTTATTTAAATTTAAAATTGGTCATGGCTATTAATAATGAAATTCATGCTGGAGAACACTCAATATTTGACGTTCTCTTACGTCATGACGTCAAAAAACGTCACAGTTACATATGACGTAATAACGTAACGTATACAACGTCAGAATCACTATAACGACATATAAAGCGCTCAAAGCAGCATCATATAAGAGATACAGATTTATATTACAAGAAGAAATAATGAGAAATATAAGAAAATTGACTGGAAATGTTTGTACGGAGTTAGCAAGGAATGGGTAAGTGTTTATTTAAAATAAAAAATGTCAAACCTTTAGCTCTAAATACAGAGTGAAACTTATTACAAGCATTTCGTCTGTTTATTGCAACCCTGCTCTAACTCAGATCTTCAATTTCATTTATGAGGTCTATGAAATATTTTCAATTCTATTATATTTCGATACAGAAAATGGTAATAAAATAATGTCTTTTTTTTAATTTAAAAAACGACGCTACATGTTGTTATTGTTTTAAATAATTTTAAAGCGAAATTAAAATGAACATAAAAATAACGACAAGCTCAGTGTAGGTTATCATATACAATGTATGTTTTAATTTTTAGAACTTTGGATAGAATCTAGTTTGGCGGACCCCGCTATTGCGCATACTCGGAAGTTGCATTTTTACAAATTTTGGACGCCATTTTGTTTTTAACGATGCAGTTTTTTATTCATTTTTTGAATTAATCATTTTAATTACTATTTTAAATGCCTTCTTTGTAATCAATTTTTAATATCATCGGGGGAGTGGGGGCGGCAGCCCCCATAATAACAGTTAATTAGCGACATGTACTTTGCACGTCTGCGCACGCATATTTATATTTACTTTCGGGGTCCGCTAAACTAGATGTGTTCCCGAACTTTTGTCTCAATTAGATATAAATAATTAATTTGTTTACAGAGATCAAAGTGTCAAGAGTGTCACCACAACAACTGAAAAAAGAAAGTGGAACCCAAACAAGTACATAGTGTTTAATGATAATGAAAGTTCTAAATCTAGTTTTTCTTCAAGACATACCATCACTGGTGAGTTTATTTATACTAATTTATTTCGCTAGACTGTGAAGCAAGTTCATACAACTGATATTTATCACTGTCGAGTCCAGTTCTTAGTACATTTGAATTAGTCGTAATTTTGGCAGCCAGCTGCAAGAAATTAACGAAACTAATAAATGTATTATTGCATTCTGGAGATCATGTGACTTTATACCCTGATGTAGAATATCAACTCGCTAGCAACGTGTGTTATTGTCTTTGCTACTGAACTAAAATACATTTCAGGTTTCTACAAATCGTAAAATTCATCAATTTATATATTGTTTTAATCAACACTTACTTGTAAGCTAACTTTTTACAAATGTTATTAATGTCAAACCTCTATTACAGGTTCCAACAAACTCTCAGAATGGACAAGAAAAGATAACTCTCCTCAAAGATCAGCCTATGAATACACAGAAAGATATAAGAAAATTAGACAACGTGGATCTGAAATTAGACAAGATATTGTGGATGTAATTCAACAGAAAATTAGCGATGTTCAAGGTAAATTTAATAAGGATTGCTATTTAAAAACTACAGTGCAACCTCTCTCTAAGCAACACCAACTGGGAGGGCCTAAAATGTGTTGTTGTTCAGAGGTTGCATTCTCGTTCCCAGAGTCTAGTAGGATTCTAAATACTAGCTAGTATTGAGAATCCTACTAGACTCTGGGAACGAGAATGAGAGATTGTTGTTCTGCAGAGGTTTAATTTAATGAAAATTATAACTAAGGGAAATGTCAAATGTACTTGTGATTTTTCTCGTACTTTTTATGCGCTAGCTTGTGAAACCAACAAGCTAACGATTCTGATTTAGTAAGCTATGCACATAAAATGCACGTATTTTATGTGAAATTGTAAACCTTTTGTTTATTATGGATAGAAGGATATGGCATTGTTTACCGAAGAGTTCCCAAAGGCATCAAAACATATATTTCTACCCTTAAAGCTGTTACATATATGCAACTAAAATACCCCTTTTAGAAGTTACAATGATAAAATGTTGCGCAAAAAACCTTAATCAAGAAACAGTACTCGATTATAGTGATTGTTTCAAGAAAAAATCAATGTGTATACAATAGCATCATTGTTATTAGTATACACTGCTCATGTAGACCCATAAGGTATTAGTTATCAAAAGTAATTGGTTATATAGATTTTTATACATAAAAAATCAATATAAGGTTTCTCTTTTGCAAGAGCCATTTTGACAAAAAAATGACATAATAACAAAACATTAATAAAAAGGTCTTACAACTCAGAAAATTAAGTTTAATAGTAAAAAACACAGATACATGTATACAAAAAATTATTTGAGCTCTGTGTCGAAAAATTCCAAGTACGAGAAATGATCCGTAGCAAAAATACCGAAGCACATAGAATTCAACAGAAACTAATTTACGAAAGTTTTTAGGTCGAAGAGTCCAGGGGGCGAAAACAAAAATAGTTCCGTTTTAAAAAGTACCGAAATGCGTGGCTTTTATCATCGATTTATTTATTCGAACGCTCTTGGTTTTATCAAAACGAACTTTTTTGCCGGCGATATTGTCCGAACTTTTCGATTGAGCATAAAAAACCTATACCATACCCCAGAAAAATGTTTCGTCCCTCGTTTCGTAACTCAGTTCCTGTTATAGGCCCTACCGGCATGTATATGTACGTATCTCAGAACTGTGTTCGTTTTACTTGTGTGAATTTCTATATTTCTATATTTGTTTGAGGAGAAAGTTTATTACTACACTTTAACAATCTCTCATACAGAGTTGTCGATCTTTACAATGATCTCTATCTCTGTTAACGTCTCGAAAGTAGTCCCAAACACGTGATCGTTTAAAACGATCATGTGACAATTTTTGAATTTTTTCCATACGCAACTGACATTTTGACTAACAGATCACCTTTCTTGTCTTGTAGATGTTCAAAGGCTTGTCGTTGACAGTTCCTTAGCACTAAATTTTTGCCATAATTTTTAGCAATATCATCTATTGTTGACATTTTAGCGGATGAGTAAAAAAGGCAAATTACTCAGAATAGGGAGACGTTTCACAAGAAAATAGTTCTTGTAAATATAACTCTTTAAAAATTGGATTTCGCCTATAATAAAATTCTATTTCACGTAAAACTTTAAGATAATATATATAAAAGACGAATTACGCATTCGATACAAAATCTTAATTGTATTACTATTTTACAAGAATCTTGTAAAACCCGAGACGTTTACAGAGATATAGATCACTGTAAGGATCGACAACTCTGTATGAGAGATTGGCACTTTAATAGTTGCACAAACCTTTAATTGTGTCAGTACTTCACCTATTTTTTTATTGATTGATTTAAAATATGTTTAACTGTTTCACTACTAGTGCATTTCATGCAATTCTATATTGCGAATGGGATAAAATATTGCACATTGAACTGCATATTACATACATAAGAATAACTGTATATAAAATTGTATATTGAATATGAAATTGTAAATAGTATAAAAATGTATAGATCTATATGTATAAATAAAAAAATAATGTATATTATAAATAGTTAATTATTGTTATAATTTTTTATGTTGTTGTCTTTTACCAGTTTTTGGAACGATGTCCTAAGACATCGTTCCAATGGTAACAAGAAAGTATAAGATTACTCATTTCACGCTTCAACAATTTTCAACATAGACAAAGAGGCGTAGTTCAAGCGTGAACTTTTAAACGTCGAAAAACTTGTTTAAATTCATTATTACTCGAAATAAACAAATATTTACCGACGTGACTTATCCAATTGTTATTACACCCGCCATTTTGGATATGACTAATACACTTACCGAATGTTTAATATACGGCGATATGACGTTGTCGTCTTCCAAGTGTCACATTAAAGGTTTACTTGAGCGATTTTAAGTTATAGAGTTTGATCATAATTTGGAATGAAAATGTATAATTTTGTACGGAATTTTAAGCAAATATTTATAGGAAATAGACGATTCTTAGAGTAATTTTAATTGTGAATAAATTGCAAGTGCAAAACGTTAATTTGACTTAAATTTCGTGAACAAAAATGGGAATGTAGCTTGATGCAAAAGAGCTTAGTACTTGGGGGAAATCCTTAAATGAATTGTTAGAAAGTCGATGTTTTTGTGAAAAAAAATCAGCTTGTCATTCCACACCAAATCTTTAAAATTTTAACGAAAATATTAACGATCTCGTTAAAAAATACCCATTGATAACCAAAAATGAGAAGTTGTCATCTCCTTGTGGTTAAAGAAAATAGTTCAGAATAATAGTTGGTTTGGTGAGATGGCTGCTGTACATGACCCTAAAATGTGTTGATGAAAATTAATTCTTTGACTGGTTTATTTTGTTTGATAAAGTAAGATAAACCTTGCCATGAGCAAACCACTTGAGAAGTCTAGTGCTATCCTTCTGTTAAATTCCGTTAATTGATACTTAATACATTATCTTATAGATAATGTACATAATTATATATTCTTTAATCAAAAAATAAGTTCAGGACATCGTTCCTCCAGCACTCCAGTGCTTTGATTTTATTTGGTTTACATTCACAAGGTATAATTTCTTTTATCTAAAGTATGCGCTTAGTAGTTGGTTAACAGCTAAATCCAGAGATTTAGCCTTTCCAGGAACAGTGACTAGGTTGACTGACCGCCGTTATGTGACTTATACAATGTGTTGCTATGGCGTTAAACCCAACAAAACAATAAAAGAATAAACTTCATCAAATATAAGTATAGCCATATATAGACAGTCGCAAATAAGTAATTCGTTTTCTCCAGAGTCGTTATTTTGGTGATTTATAAGCACGGAATTATGTATTGGGGGAAAATGTCAAATGTAATAGGCATGTGCTCGAAATTAAACTGAATTTATTTTACTCTGCCGTCTACAAATACATTTTGTATTCGTAACATAGTAACTAGATCTATATATAACGATAATTTTCATTGGTTAATCTGTTACATAGACACAGAGTCATACAAAAACCAAGTAATCACTTCTTTTGGTATAACATTCTATTTGTTCCGTCGTTCTCATGTAGGCCTACCACGCCACTTTTTTCATTCACATGGCCATCAGAACTGCTTAGTAAAAAGTATGACAACTTTAGCAATCAGAACAGTCTCGGAGATCGCCGAGGTTTTTCCGAAAATTGCAAAATTAGACGCAATAAATAATTCACTTCTTTATTGAATCATTTTTATTTAAATTTAAAATTGGTCATGGCTATTAATGATGAAATTCATGCTGGAGAACACTCAATATTTGACGTTCTCTTACGTCATGACGTCAAAAAACGTCACAGTTACATATGACGTAATAACGTAACGTATACAACGTCAGAATCACTATAACGACATATAAAGCGCTCAAAGCAGCATCATATAAGAGATACAGATTTATATTACAAGAAGAAATAATGAGAAATATAAGAAAATTGACTGGAAATGTTTGTACGGAGTTAGCAAGGAATGGGTAAGTGTTTATTTAAAATAAAAAATGTCAAACCTTTAGCTCTAAATACAGAGTGAAACTTATTACAAGCATTTCGTCTGTTTATTGCAACCCTGCTCTAACTCAGATCTTCAATTTCATTTATGAGGTCTATGAAATATTTTCAATTCTATTATATTTCGATACAGAAAATGGTAATAAAATAATGTCTTTTTTTTAATTTAAAAAACGACGCTACATGTTGTTATTGTTTTAAATAATTTTAAAGCGAAATTAAAATGAACATAAAAATAACGACAAGCTCAGTGTAGGTTATCATATACAATGTATGTTTTAATTTTTAGAACTTTGGATAGAATCTAGTTTGGCGGACCCCGCTATTGCGCATGCTCGGACGTTGCATTTTTACAAATTTTGGACGCCATTTTGTTTTTAACGATGCAGTTTTTTATTCATTTTTTGAATTAATTATTTTAATTACTATTTTAAATGCCTTCTTTGTAATCAATTTTTAATATCATCGGGGGAGTGGGGGCGGCAGCCCCCATAATAACAGTTAATTAGCGACATGTACTTTGCACGTCTGCGCACGCATATTTATATTTACTTTCGGGGTCCGCTAAACTAGATGTGTTCCCGAACTTTTGTCTCAATTAGATATAAATAATTTATTTGTTTACAGAGATCAAAGTGTCAAGAGTGTCACCACAACAACTGAAAAAAGAAAGTGGAACCCAAACAAGTACATAGTGTTTAATGATAATGAAAGTTCTAAATCTAGTTTTTCTTCAAGACATACCATCACTGGTGAGTTTATTTATACTAATTTATTTCGCTAGACTGTGAAGCAAGTTCATACAACTGATATTTATCACTGTCGAGTCCAGTTCTTAGTACATTTGAATTAGTCGTAATTTTGGCAGCCAGCTGCAAGAAATTAACGAAACTAATAAATGTATTATTGCATTCTGGAGATCATGTGACTTTATACCCTGATGTAGAATATCAACTCGCTAGCAACGTGTGTTATTGTCTTTGCTACTGAACCAAAATACATTTCAGGTTTCTACAAATCGTAAAATTCATCAATTTATATATTGTTTTAATCAACACTTACTTGTAAGCTAACTTTTTACAAATGTTATTAATGTCAAACCTCTATTACAGGTTCCAACAAACTCTCAGAATGGACAAGAAAAGATAACTCTCCTCAAAGATCAGCCTATGAATACACAGAAAGATATAAGAAAATTAGACAACGTGGATCTGAAATTAGACAAGATATTGTGGATGTAATTCAACAGAAAATTAGCGATGTTCAAGGTAAATTTAATGAAGATTGCTATTTAAAAACTACAGTGCAACCTCTCTCTAAGCAACACCAACTGGGAGGGCCTAAAATGTGTTGTTGTTCAGAGGTTGCATTCTCGTTCCCAGAGTCTAGTGGGATTCTAAATACTAGCTAGTATTGAGAATCCTACTAGACTCTGGGAACGAGAATGAGAGATTGTTGTTCTGCAGAGGTTTAATTTAATGAAAATTATAACTAAGGGAAATGTCAAATGTACTTGTGATTTTTCTCGTACTTTTTATGCGCTAGCTTGTGAAACCAACAAGCTAACGATTCTGATTTAGTAAGCTATGCACATAAAATGCACGTATTTTATGTGAAATTGTAAACCTTTTGTTTATTATGGATAGAAGGATATGGCATTGTTTACCGAAGAGTTCCCAAAGGCATCAAAAATTTCTACCCATAAAGCTGTTACATATATGCAACTAAAATACCCCTTTTAGAAGTTACAATGATAAAATGTTGCGCAAAAAACCTTAATCAAGAAACAGTACTCGATTATAGTGATTGTTTCAAGAAAAAATCAATGTGTATACAATAGCATCATTGTTATTAGTATACACTGCTCATGTAGACCCAAAAGGTATTAGTTATCCAAAGTAATTGGTTATATAGATTTTTATACATAAAAAATCAATATAAGGTTTCTCTTTTGCAAGAGCCATTTTGACAAAAAAAATGACATAAAAACAAAACATTAATAAAAAGGTCTTACAACTCAGAAAATTAAGTTTAATAGTAAAAAACACAGATACATGTATACAAAAAATTATTTGAGCTCTGTGTCGAAAAATTCCAAGTACGAGAAATGATCCGTAGCAAAAATACCGACGCACATAGAATTCAACAGAAACTAATTTACGAAAGTTTTTAGGTCGAAGAGTCCAGGGGGCGAAAACAAAAATAGTTCCGTTTTAAAAAGTACCGAAATGCGTGGCTTTTATCATCGATTTATTTATTCGAACGCTCTTGGTTTTATCAAAACGAACTTTTTTGCCGGCGATATTGTCCGAACTTTTCGATTGAGCATAAAAAACCTATACCATACCCCAGAAAAATGTTTCGTCCCACGTTTCGTAACTCAATTCCTGTTATAGGCCTTACCGGCATGTATATGTACGTATCTCGGAACTGTGTTCGTTTTACTTGTGTGAATTTCTATATTTGTTTGAGGCGAAAGTTTATTACTGCACTTTAATAGTTGCACAAGCATTTAATTGTGTCAGTACTTCACATATTACTTTATTGATTGATCTATATTGCGTATGGGATAAAATATTGCACATTGAACCGCATATTACATACATTAGATTTACTGTATATAAAGTTGTATATTGAATATAAAATTGTAAATTGTATAAAAATGTATAGATCTATATGTATAAATAAAAAAATAATGTATATATAGTTAATTATTGTTATAATTTTTTATGTTATTGTATTTTTACCACTTTTTTTATTTGGTTTACATTCACAAAGGTATAATTTCTATAATCTAAAGTATGTGCTTTGTAGTTGGTTAACAGCTAAATCCAGAGATTTAGCCTTTCCAGGACAGTGACTAAGTTGACTGACCGTTATATGACATATACAATGTGTTGCTATGGCGTTAAACCCAACAAAACAAAAAAATAAGCCTCATCAAATATAAGTATATAATATACAGTCACATATAAGTAATTCGTTTTCTCCAGACTAGTTATTTTGGTGATTTATAAGCACGGAAAATATATAAGGGAGACAATGTCAAATTAAATACGTTTGAAACTGAACTGAACTTATTTGACTCTGTCGTCTACAAATACATGTTGTACTCGTAACATGGTAATTAGCGATAATTTTCATTGGTTAAACTGTTACATAGGCACAGAGCTATACAACAGCCAAGTAATCACTTCTTTTGGTATAACATTTTATTTGTTCAGTCGTTCTCATATACCATGCCACTTTTTTCATTAACACGACCATCAGAACTGCTTAGTAAATTGTATGACAAATTAAGCAATAGGAACAATCTTAAAGATCACCGATGTTGTTCCGAATGCAAAATTAGACGCAATAAATAATTCACCTCATTATTAAATTATTTTTTAATTTAAAATTGGTCATGGCTATTGATGATGAAATTTATGCTGGAAAACACTCAATATTATAATATTTGACGTCCTCTAACGTCATGACGTCAAAAAACGTCACAGTTACGTATGACGTAACAACGTAACGTATACAACGTCAGAATCACTATAACGACATATAAAGCGCTCAAAGCAGCATCATATAAGATATACAGATTTATATTACATAGAGAAATAATAAGAGAAATGCGAAAATTGACCGGAAATATTTGTACAGAGTCAGCAAGGAATAGGTAATTGTTTATTTAAAATTCGTCCAACTTTGAGCTTTAACATCAACATCAACATCAACATTGTACTTCCGAACAATCAATACTGATTATAATTGGAAGGCGCTGTCAGGGCAATGTTAAAAATGAGAGAACTCATCATGTGCAAAGATAAAATTACTATATACAGGTGCTGGGTTAAAAACATAGTGAAAGAAGCTAATTGATATGTACAGCTGCCAGCCGCTCAGTAAATGTGCTGAGACTGGGGCTGGACTGTACATAATGGGGGAGGCCATTCCATAGTCTAATTGTTCGGGGGAAAAAAGAGTTCATGTGGTATTGGGTCCGGGATTGTGGAATTAGATAGTTCAGGTTTCGTGTAGGGATAAGATGGTTATGATCAACGCATACTAGGTTGGTACGGATTTTATAAAGATAGATGAGTGAGCAGTGTGTGCGTCTTTGTTCTAAAGTTTGCCAGCGAAGTGAATTTATCATCTGGGTTACACTGCTTGTATAGCTATAGTCATTGAAAATGTACCGTGCGGCAGATCTTTGAACTTTTTCAATTTTATAAGAGAGGGACTTTTGCCAGGGATGCCAGACTGTTGAACAGTACTCAAGCTGTGGGCGAACATAGATGTTATAGGCATTTTCTTTGACTTTTTTGTTTGTGGTCTTTACATTTCTTTTGATAAATTTGAGGGAGTTAGTAGCTTTGTAGGAAGTATTATTTATATGTTCAGCCCAGGTTAGGTCCTTACTAATGGTAACACCTAGATATTTTGCGGAGTCAGTGGATTTTAGTTCCTTGCCATGCAAGATGTATGGAAAAATGACAGGATTGTGCTTTCTGGTGATTCTCAGTACCTCACACTTATCAGGATTAAATTCCATGGACCAGTCCCGCTCCCACTGTTCAAGGGCATGCAGATCAGTCTGGAGTATTTGTGAATCTGCTGAGGACTTGACTGTGAGATAAACTATGGTGTCATCTGCGAACAGTCTGGCTTTGCTTTTGATAGAGTTTGGCAGGTCGTTTATGTATGCTAGAAAGAGGCAGGGGCCAAGGACAGAGCCCTGGGGGACACCCGACAGGACAGGTAGGGTGTCAGAAATACAGCCTTCTACAACTACTCTTTGAGATCGGCATTTCAGGAATGAATTTATCCATTGTGTGGCTAGAGGGTGGACACCTAGCTCTTCAAGTTTGAATATCAATTTAGAGTGATCAACCTTGTCGAATGCTTTACTGAAATCCATTATTATGATGTCTGTTTGTTTGCCTTTTTCAAGGTTGTCATAGGCATCTTGTGTGAAACTGATCAGTTGTGATTCACAGCTATGTTTAGATCTGAAGCCGTGCTGGTACTGGCTTAGTAGGTTGTGATTGTCAAAGTGCTGCATGATGTTTGAGACCAAGATGTGTTCAAATAGTTTAGAAGCAATACAAGTTAGTGAGATGGGTCGATAGTTACTGGCCTTGGCCTTCGAGCCTTTCTTATAGACTGGGGCTACAGTAGCACGTTTCCAATCTGGTGGGACAGAGCCAGTTTCCAAAGACAGTCTGAATATAGTGGAGAGGATGGGCCCTATCTCATGATGTAGTTCTTTTAGAACCCTTGGAGAGATTTCATCTGGACCAGAGGCTTTATTAGGGGACAGCCCCTGTAGGAGCTTATCAACACCCTCAACTGTGATGGTGATCATGGGCATTTTTGGTGCCGAGCTGTTTGCAGTGGCTCTTTTACAGAGCTGTTTTAAACTGAGTGGCTGCGGTTTGGAGAAAACCGACTCAAACTGCCTATTTAAGATATTTGCCTTGGAAGTGGGATCAGTATATGTCAGACCCTCGTGCTTAAGCGGTGCTACACCACAGTTTTCCATTTTCTTATGTTTTATAAAGGAATAAAACTTCTTGTTTTTGCCAGGTTGTGAATCGTCCGTGAATATGACAGATTCTAGGTAAGCCCAATAAGAGTTCCTTAGATGTTTTTGGATGCTGGCTTTAAGGGCTTTGAATGTTTTACAATTACATGGGGATGACTTGGATTTTTTTTAGTTTGGCATACATTTTATCACGCTTATGAATGAGCTTACGGATCATTGGGGTTAACCAGGGGAGATCACAGCGGGTTTTGATAGTTTTCGTTGGAATGTGGAGACTACTTAGTCGATTTAGTTCATTTTTAAACACATTCCATGCATGGACAGGGTCAGAGTGGTTAGAATTAGCAAATGTCTTCCCAAACTCTGATAAGTCCTTTTTGAAGTCATTCCAATTTGCTTTGTTAAAGCATTTAGTTGACCTTTTGGTCTGAAGAGGTCGGCCTATATTTAAGTTGATTTCATGAAATACAATGTCATGGTCGGATTTACCTAGGCTAGGGATAGTTTTAGTGTTGTTTACCAAGGATGGAGTATTTGTGAAAAACAAATCTAGAATGTTTTCTTTTCTGGTTGGGACCTTGACCATTTGTTGTAAATTGAAGGAGTTTATCCTATCAATGAAGTTCTCATACATTTCCTTGAATCTACATTTGGGCTTGGGGGATTCAGATGACCAGTCTAGGTCGGGGAGGTTAAAGTCACCGAGTAGCCATATTATACCATTCTGAGGAACTTTTGACATGGATGACCATAGCTCAGTGAGGGAGTCCTCATCATTTTCGTGGGGTTTATAGTAAGTTCCAATGTAGATGTCCCTAGAACCTTTTATTGAGACTTTGGCCCAGGTCAGATTACAGTTTGATTTAAGATCAGGTTGTTCTTGGGATATGAGCCTTTTAGATATAGCTGTTAGTACCCCACCTCCCTGACCTGTGGTTCTATCATCCCTGAAAACCTGGAAGTTAAACTTGTTCGGGAAAATTTCAGAGGTCTGTATATCTGGTTTCAACCAGGTTTCCGTACAAGAGATGATATCAGGTTTAACCTGTTCAATTAATTGGTGGAGGTCTGGAATTTTGTTTTTAATGGACCTACAATTGATATTCAGGATAGTTATTCTTTCACTTTTGTTGTTTTTTACTTTGGTGGGCATTTTAACCTTTGTTTTGGGGGTGGAAGTGTCCCTGGGGGAGGGTCTGAACTTAGGGTGTGGTGACTGAGAGACTGATCCAGCCGACAGATTTGATCGACGACTCGTATCTAAAAAAGCAGAGCTAAGGTCTAATGGTGAGTATTTATTACTATCATTAAGGGAATCAAGAGATTCAATAAGGGACTGAGAGTAGTTGAACTGTCCACAGTACTGACAGTGCCATGCAAACCTAGAGTCTGATAGACGGTCATAGGTGCTATCTCCGATACCTTGGCAATCTGTGTGAAACCATTGGTCGCATGTGTCACACAGAATACCTTTCTGGCTCCAAGTGACATCTTCTTCACAGTGTCCGCATAGGTACTGAGACTTGGTTACACTGGGTCCTGGGTTTAATTCAATATCTGGACATTGGCAGACCAACAAGCAGTGTATGAATACTAAGGAAGTTTTCACTGGGACAAGCTTATCCTTGCCCTTTAAAGATTTGGATATATATGTGGCACATATATGTTTGGTTTGGAGTCTGATTGATAGGTCTTTATTGTTATTTGCCAGGTGGGAAATCCAGCTTTCTGCTGATAATATTCTGAAACCAAGAACGAAAAGAAATAGGCACAAAGATGTGATAATAAGTTTCATAATTATCTAATTTGTACTTTGGCAGTGCCTGTGGGCAGCCAGGAACTCACCTGTCCTTTACTAAGAACTATAGGGTGGCTTGACAACTCGGTGAAACGGATTGTTTATCTAGTGTTGGTATATTCGGATAAACCGGAAGTGACTGAAAAATAGGATACGAAACCGGAAGTCTATCCAATTCTACAAAAATAAGAGATAGAAAGTTAGTTGCACAGGTCCGTTAATTTTGGATGGTTAAGTGGGCACTTTTCTTACCTGTTAGTTAAAGAATGAGTGAAATGGGCCCTAAAAAGAAGTGAAAAGTTAGAATTTCTGTGCCGGAAGAAAAAAGGTAGTGATCAGCCCGACGCATGCGCATGTTATTTTTAAATACAGAATGTTACTTATTATAAGCATTTCGTCTGTTTATTGCAACCTTCCTCTAACTCAGATCTTCAAATATTTTCATGAGGTCTATGAAATATTTTCAATTCTATTATATTTTGATACAGAAATCCGTTGCGTAATAGTCAAGTGTGACTGAGACGACGTAAAATGTAGATGTAGAAAATGGTAATGAAATAATGTCTATGTTTTAATTTTGAAGACGATTCTGCAGATTGTTATTGTTAAAGTCATATTTAAAGTGAAATAAAAATCAACGCTAAATTACAGCATGCTTAGTGTAGGTTATCATACATGTTTTTTGTTTTTAAACTTTTGACTTAATTAGATATATTTTTACATTTATCTATTTTCAGAGATTTCAGTTCTAAGAATATTACGACAACAACTGAGAAAAGAAAGTGGAAACCAAACAAATATATTGTATTTGATAATGTTGACAGTTCTAGATCTATTTTTTCAACAAAACAAACCATCACTGGTGAGTTTTAACACAGCCTTATGTGGGCTGATTTACGCCATGTCGCATTATCGTCCCGTGGGCTTCACACTAAAACACAAAATACGACAAAATCGTCTTCATGTTGTATCGCACTGCAAACACATTAATGCGACATTTTTTACGAAAGTACGACACTTTTTCATGTCTTGTTATTGTCTTAGTTTTGTCGCATCTTAGTGTTTTAGTCTCAGATCCTGCGACCTGCAATCGTGCCAGCGATCTGTGTAATTGTCTTCGCTTATGAACAAAATACAAGTCAAGTTCATACAAATCGTATAAAACATCAATACATTAACATTGTATTTTCAATCATCACTATCTTGTAAGCAAACATTTTACAAATGTTATTAACGTCAAACATCTATTGCAGATTCCAACAAAATCTCAGAATGGACAAGAAAAGATAACTCTCCTCAAAGATCAGCCTATGAATACACAGAAAGATATAAGAAAATTCGACAACATGAATCTGAAATTAGACAAGATATTATGAATGTAATTCAACAGAAAATTAGCGATGTTCAAGGTAAATTTAATGTAGATTGCTATTTAAAAAATACAGTGCAACCTCTCTTAAGCAACACCAACTGGGAGGGCCTAAAATGTGTTGTTGTTCAGAGGTTGCATTCTCGTTCCCAGAGTCTAGTAGGATTCTAAATACTAGCTAGTATTGAGAATCCTACTAGACTCTGGGAACGAGAATGAGAGATTGTTGTTCTGCAGAGGTTTAATTTAATGAAAATTATAACTAAGGGAAATGTCAAATGTTGTTATTGTGCAGAGGATTTGTCCTGTTGAGGACCGCTCTGCAAAGGCTATACTGTATTAAGTACTTGGGATTTTTCTCGTACTTTTTATGCGCTAGCTTGTGAAACCAACAAGCTAACGATTCTGTTTTTGTAAGTTATGCACAGATACTCGTAGCTCACGACTTTTATGTGAACATGTATACCTAAATTTCATAATGGATAGCAGGATGACGCTACTGTTAACCGAACCGAATGTCCCCAAAGGCATCAAAACATACATTTCTACCTTAAAGCTGATGTACTTACATGCAACTAAATGCACTTTTAAACAAGATCCTAATTAAGATGAAGGCTGATCCTAATTATAAAAACAACGATCCCACAAAAGGAGGGTCTTTTGCTGATGTTGCTTCAACTTGTGCCCAGCCTTATTGCTTTTGTTATCTGCAATGTGAAATTGTTTATGCTCTACTATGGCTTTAAAAATTTACTTTTTATTAATTTGTATGTACATTACCTGGGGTGTGGAATTCCTATGCCCGACTTGTCAGACTCGTACCTATATGGCTGCGGACGATTAAATATGTCCAGCCCACTCGTCCGAGGACAAGTTATATTTTTAGCTGTAAAATAATTCTAACATAGCTATACAATGTACTTAAAATATAGATATTTCAATGTTTCTATCACATTAAACAGTGTACTATTTTTTATTATCAATCATTTATCATTACTAATAGTATGTACTTTACATCATAGTTCTATAATTTATTTTCGAGTATTGAACTTCTGGGCAAGTAAGTTTTGATTCTGGACAAGTTGATTTTTAGGTTGCAATTGTACGTGGGCAAGTTGAAAAAAACTTGAAATTACACATATCTGATTACTGTTACATGTATATAAAACAGTTAAATATCATTAAGCTAATGATTTTCACTTAAAAAACTATTGTGTTCTATTTTTATTTTCCAGACCATACAACAAAGGCAAGAGGTTCCAAAAGACGCTTGGAAGAAAACACTGATGATTGTAATGATGATTGCAAAGTTAAGAAAATGGTGGCAAATGATGAAAATAAAGTCAAAGTGAATAGTAATGCACACGAAAACATCGCGATTAAAAACCAATCACATACAGATGAGAATAATAAAAAGAGAAAGTCTAATGAAGACGCTGATACAGTAAGCGAAATGAAAAGACCAAAGTTCACGTTTCGACTGGGCACAGAAAACCCATCCACAAGTATCCCTGAAGTGCCTAAAGAACATTTAAATGAGGTTCAAGAGTGCTCCAACTCATGTGTATGTAAAACAGGACCTAGTGTAAAACCAAAGCCAATTTCACGAAGAGGTGAACAACCAGAAAAGCCATTGTACCAAAAGTTACTACAGAGGCGCCTTCTCAGCACAGTTAACATGGTGTTCCATAATTGTTGTTCATTGAAATATTGTGAGAAATGGTGTGAAAAGAGAATATCCGCTGATATGTTAGAAAATGGTTTTGATAAGTCTAACTTGAGAGTGGATTACTTTAGCTGGGGACAATATGAACAAAAACAAGATGACGAAATCAAGGATGACGTAGACAACAACGATGATTGGTTCTGGTGAACCATTTATCATCTTACTATATTTTATTCATTTATAGTCCATTAATTGATGAAATGCAAATGGCAATTTATCAACTTAATATTTGGTTTGTCAAGTACAGGCGTTTATTTTCTAAACTATTAAAAACTATGTATACGCACATGTATACCTGCATGTAAAAAACAAAATGTCTTTGTTTTAATTATTGTTTATAGTAAAATCTGAGTTCTATGTCCGTGTCTTAACGGTTCACGGTCAGGATTTCGAATCAAGTGTCCCTAAGGGGTTGCTTGTTAGAGCCTCACCTGGAATGGTTATATCCTTCCATGGAAATTTGACAATGTTGATTTTCCTCCATTGATTTGATACAACAACAACCTTTATTGCTCTAAACATACAACATGTTTATAGCAAACAGAATGAAATTTATTATAAACAGACATACGAAAAAAAAAGAAAGAAATTTAAATGAATCCCACGGTGATCACCCACATATTTATATAACCCATAGCAAAAATATGCAATTATGGTCAAATAAAATGAAGAAACATGCCCTTCATACAAGTTTAGGGCTAAATATTTTGTTTGTATTGTATAAAGATATCATATACAGCCTAGACTGGTAAAAAATATCACATTTACATGGTCAATTTAAATCTGAAGGCACGCCTTTGCAGGATCTGTACTAAACATTTTCACCCAATCAATGCTTAGTCCGTTTTAAAAAAGGAAACATAGTGTACATAATATTATGTATAATATAATGGAAAAGATGTCGAACGTTTGGAAGGGTTAGTTAGACTTGGTTATAGACAAAGGTCCAGGAAATCTAGGTTAGGTGAGCTTGCCTCAGTAAAATGACAATAATGTTTTTTGACACGGCGTTAAACCCACTGGCACCAGAGTCCTCACACTCGTTAAATACGCACACATATAATAATACATACACATTAACATATATCCCATGCTACTTTAAAATGACTTACAGTCAAGAAATACACTAATGGACAGGTACATTTTCCAAATTCTAGGGGGGGGGGAGGGTCCGGACCCCCGACCCCCCCCCCGCTTGATCCGCCTATATGAACCCTACGTTTTAAGCAACTCTTGTAAAAATTGGGCTGATATAAAAACACTAATATGAGATGGGTGATTTTATTATCAGTAAATATAATTTGTATTATAATTGTTATTTAAAAAAATGTTTTACTAACAATTAAATCTCCGTTTTGCCATTATATGCTCCTTTTCGCCTAAAAGTCTCCATTTCATATCTTAGCCATGCCAGTTTTAAATGACGTAAATAGGCACATGGAGTTCGTGCATAATAACTTGTGTAGTTGGTGTGGTTCAGACGACCAAAATATTTAGAAATTACTCTTTAGAGAGCAACTTCTATGAAATAGAATGAGAATTTGAAAGTTAAAGGTGCAATAATGAAGGATAAAATTCTAGAATTTATTCAATGTCGGATCTGGATATTACGAAGTGTTTGGGTAATTCAGGTAAGTGGTATAATTAACAATTGAGAGTCGTCCATGGACAGCGCGCTCGACTATTAGGAGTGCTCTTGTAAACGGAATCAATTATGCAATTCAATTGAGATGAGAAAAATTTAACAAGAATACTTTCATTGACTGCAGCTGATTTATTTTTTGCAGATCTTCTTACTTAAACATTTTCAATATCAAAGGCTCACAATTTAGAATAGTAAAAATTCAAGCTAAAGTGATGCAACTTTAAAATTGACTTTCGATGGTAATACCGTAGTCATGTGTGAATATTCAAATTAATCCCTTCAGTAGTTGCCAAGATAAAATGTTGCATTTAAACTTAACTAAGAATGTTTGTTTGTTTGTATGTAAGGGCCATAATTTAGTATAAATTATTGTTAGTTTTATGAAATATAGTATTTAATATCTAATGGTAAATTTTATCCTACATGATAGAAGTTTCAAATGAAACCCTTTAGAAGTTGCTATGATAAAATGTTGCGCAATAAATCTTAATCAAGAAACAGTAGTTTCAAGAAAAGATCAATGTGTGTACAATAGTATCATTGTTATTAGTATACACTTCTCATGTAGAGCCATAAGGTATTAGTTATCCAAAGTAATTGGTTATATAGATTGTTATTCATTAAAAAACAAAATAAGGTTTCTCTTTTGCAAGAGCCATTTTGACAAAAAATGACATAAAAACAAAACATTAATAAAAGGTCTTACAACTCAGAAAATTAAGTTTAATCGTAAAAAACACAGATAGATGTATACAAAAAATATTTGAGCTCTGTGTCGAAAAATTCCGAGTACGCGAAATGATCCGTAGCAAAAATACCGACGCACATAGAATTCAACAGAAACTAATATACGAAAGTTTTTAGGTCGAAGAGTCCAGTGGGCGAAAATAAAATAGTTCCGTTCTAAAAAGTACCGAAATGCGTGGCTTTTATCATCGATTTATTCATTCGAACGCTCTTGGTTTTATCAAAACGAACTTTTTTGCCAGCGATATTGTCCGAACTTTTCGATTGAGCATAAAAAACCTATACCATACTCCAGAAAAATGTTTCGTCCCTCGTTTCGTAACTCAGTTCCTGTTATAGGCCCTACCGGCATGTATATGTACGTATCTCGGAACTGAGTTCGTTTTACTCGTGTGAAACTCTATATTTCTATATTTGTTTGAGGCGAAAGTTTATTACTGCACTTTAATAGTTGCACAAACCTTTAATTGTGTCAGTACTTCACCTATTTCTTTATTGATTGATTTTAAATATGTTTAACTGTTTCAGTACTAGTGCATTTCATGCAATTCTATATTGCGAATGGGATAAAATATTGCACATTGAACTGCATATTACATACATTAGAATAACTGTATATAAAATTGTATATTGAATATGAAATTGTAAATAGTATAAAAATGTTTAGATCTATATGTATAAATAAAAAAAATGTATATTATAAATAGTTAATTATTGTTATAATTTTTTATGTTGTTGTATTTTTACCAGTTTTTTATTTGGTTTACATTCACAATGTATAATTTCTATTATCTAAAGTATGCGCTTAGTAGTTGGTTAACAGCTAAATCCAGAGATTTAGCCTTTCCAGGAGGAGTGAGTATACAATGTGTTGCTACGGCGTTAAACCCAACAGAAACAAAAATAAAATAAGCATCATCAAATATAGGTATATAATATACAGTCACATATAAGTAATTCGTTTTCTCCAGACTAGTTATTTTGGTGATTTATAAGCACGGAAAATATATAAGGGAGACAATGTCAAATTAAATACGTTTGAAACTGAACTGAATTTATTTGACTCTCTCGTCTACTAATACATGTTGTACTCGTAACACGGTAACTAGCGATACTTTCATTGGTTAAATTGTTACATAGACATAGAGTCATACAAAAGCCAAGTAATCACGTCTTTTGGTATAACATTTTATTTGTTCAGTCGTTCTCATATACCATGCCACTTTTTTCATTAACACGGCCATCAGAACTGCTTAGTAAATTGTATGACAAATTAAGCAATAGGAACAATCTTAAAGATCGCCGAGATTGTTCCGAATGCAAAATTAGACGCAATAAATAATTCACCTCATTATTAAATCATTTTTTAATTTAAAATTGGTCATGGCTATTAATGACGAAATTTATGCTGGAGAACGCTCAATAATATGATATTTGACGTCCTCTAACGTCTTGACGTCAAAAACGCCACAGTTACGTATGACGTAATAACGTAACGTATACAACGAGTCTGACAAGTTGGGCATAGGAATTCCACACCCAAGGTAAATTACATACAAATAAATAAGAAGTAAAGCTTTAAAGCCAGTGAAGAGTATAAACATTTACACATTACAGATAACAAAAGCAATAGGGCTGGGTCACAAGTTGTAGCAACATTAGCAAAAGACCCTCATTTTGTGGGAGTCGTTATTAACATGATTAGGATCAGCGTTCTTCTTGATAAGGAAGTATCTTGTTTAAAGGGGTATTTTAGTTGCATATTATATGTATAACAGCTACAAGGGTAGAAATGTATGGTTTGATGCCTTTTTAAATAGCAATCTACATTAAATTTACCTTGAACATCGCTAATTTTCTGTTGAATAACATTCACAATATCTTGTCTAATTTCAGATTCACGTTGTCTAATTTTCTTATATCTTTCTGTGTATTCATAGGCTGATCTTTGAGGAGAGTTATCTTTTCTTGTCCATTCTGAGGTTTTGTTGGAATCTGCAGTAGAGGTTAGTCGTTAATAACATTTGTAAAAAGTTAGCTTTCATGATACGTGTAGTAAGCTATGAGTTTTAATTGATTATCCTGAATCCTCGGTACAAATTATTTTTGCATATGATTCAGTTTACCTCTCGGTTCAATCTTTGTGCAAAAGATTAGGATCCAGATAGATTGTAGTTATTTTTATGTAGTATTTGATGTAAATTATTTGTCTAGAAACTGAAATTGGCGTGAAACATTATTTGTTTACCTAATTAGAGCATGTATCTATATACCTTGTGATTTATACATATATTTTATATGAATAATAGTACGATCGAGCTAGCGACCTAAGAAGGGTCATCATATAACTGTAATTAAAAGGTAATATATAAAATATAATGGTAATGTTAAAACTCACCAGTGATGGTATGTCTTGAAGAAAAACTAGATGTAGAGCTGTCATTATCATTAAACACTATGTACTTGTTTGGTTTCCATTTTATTTTCTCAGTTGTTATGGTGACCCTCTTGATACTTTGATCTCTGTAAACAAATTAATTTATGTATATCTAATTGGGACAAAAGTGCTAAAAATTAAAACATATATGATAACCTACACTGTTTTTATGTTCATTTTAATTTCGCTTTAAAAATGATTTAAGACAATAACAATCTGCAGCGTCGTCTTGAAAATTAAAAAAAAATAGACATTATTGTATTACCATTTTCTGTATCGAAATATAATAGAATTGAAAATATTTTATAGACCTCCTGAATAAAATTGAATATCTGAGTTAGAGCAGGGTTGCAGTAACATTCTGTATTTAAAGCTCAACGTTTGACGAAATTCAATTTTAAATAAACACTTACCTATTCCTTGCTAACTCTGTACAAACATTTCCAGTCAATTTTCTCATGTCTCTTATTAATTGTCGATAAAATATAAATCTGTATCTCTTATATGATACTGCTTTGTGCGCTTTATATGTCGTTATAGTGATCCTGACGTTGTATACGTTACGTTTTTACGTCATACGTAACTGTGGCGTTTTTGACGTCAAGACGTTAGAGGACGTCAAATATCATATTTCAATTTCATCATCAATAGCCATGACCAATTTTAAATTAAAAAATAATTTAATAATGAGGTGAATTATTTATTGCGTCTAATTTTGCATTCGGAACAATCTCGGCGATCTTTAAGATTGTTCCTATTGCTTAATTTGTCATACAATTTACTAAGCAGTTCTGATGGCCGTGTTAATGAAAAAAGTGGCATGGTATATGAGAACGACTGAACAAATAAAATGTTATACCAAAAGAAGTGATTACTTGGCCTTTGTATGACTCTGTGTCAATGTAACAGTTTAACCAATGAAAGTATCGCTAGTTACCGTGTTACGAGTACAACATGTATTAGTAGACGAGAGAGTCAAATAAATTCAGTTCAGTTTCAAACGTATTTAATTTGACATTGTCTCCCTTATATATTTTCCGTGCTTATAAATCACCAAAATAACTAGTCTGGAGAAAACGAATTACTTATATGTGACTGTATATTATATACCTATATTTGATGATGCTTATTTTATTTTTGTTTCTGTTGGGTTTAACGCCGTAGCAACACATTGTATAAAGTCATATAACGGCGGTCAGTCAACCTACTCACTCCTCCTGGAAAGGCTAAATCTCTGGATTTAGCTGTTAACCAACTACTAAGCGCATACTTTAGATAATAGAAATTATACATTGTGAATGTAAACCAAATAAAAAAACTGGTAAAAATACAACAACATAAAAAATTATAACAATAATTAACTATTTATAATATACATTTTTTTTTATTTATACATATAGATCTAAACATTTTTATACTATTTACAATTTCATATTCAATATACAATTTTATATACAGTTATTCTAATGTATGTAATATGCAGTTCAATGTGCAATATTTTATCCCATTCGCAATATAGAATTGCATGAAATGCACTAGTACTGAAACAGTTAAACATATTTAAAATCAATCAATAAAGAAATAGGTGAAGTACTGACACAATTAAAGGTTTGTGCAACTATTAAAGTGCAGTAATAAACTTTCGCCTCAAACAAATATAGAAATATAGAGTTTCACACGAGTAAAACGAACTCAGTTCCGAGATACGTACATATACATGCCGGTAGGGCCTATAACAGGAACTGAGTTACGAAACGAGGGACGAAACATTTTTCTGGAGTATGGTATAGGTTTTTTATGCTCAATCGAAAAGTTCGGACAATATCGCTGGCAAAAAAGTTCGTTTTGATAAAACCAAGAGCGTTCGAATGAATAAATCGATGATAAAAGCCACGCATTTCGGTACTTTTTAGAACGGAACTATTTTATTTTCGCCCACTGGACTCTTCGACCTAAAAACTTTCGTATATTAGTTTCTGTTGAATTCTATGTGCGTCGGTATTTTTGCTACGGATCATTTCTCGTACTCGGAATTTTTCGACACAGAGCTCAAATATTTTTTGTATACATGTATCTGTGTTTTTTACTATTAAACTTAATTTTCTTAGTTGTAAGACCTTTTTATTAATGTTTTGTTTTTATGTCATTTTTTTGTCAAAATGGCTCTTGCAAAAGAGAAACCTTATTTTGTTTTTAATGAATAACAATCTATATAACCAATTACTTTGGATAACTAATACCTTATGGCTCTACATGAGAAGTGTATACTAATAACAATGATACTATTGTACACACATTGATTTTTTCTTGAAACTACTGTTTCTTGATTAAGATTTATTGCGCAACATTTTATCATAGCAACTTCTAAAGAGTTTCATTTGAAACTTCTATCATGTAGGATAAAATTTACCATTAGATATTAAATACTATATTTCATAAAACTAACAATAATTTATACTAAATTATGGCCCTTACATACAAACAAACAAACATTCTTAGTTAAGTTTAAATGCAACATTTTATCTTGGCAACTACTGAAGGGATTAATTTGAATATTCACACCTGACTACGGTATTACCATCGAAAGTCAATTTTAAAGTTGCATCACTTTAGCTTGAATTTTTACTATTCTAAATTGTGAGCCTTTGATATTGAAAATGTTTAAGTAAGAAGATCTGCAAAAAATAAATCAGCTGCAGTCAATGAAAGTATTCTTGTTAAATTTTTCTCATCTCAGTTGAATTGCATAATTGATTCCGTTTACAAGAGCACTCCTAATAGTCGAGCGCGCTGTCCATGGACGGCTCTCAATTGTTAGTTATACCACTTACCTGAATTACCCAAACACTTCGTAATATCCAGATCCGACATTGAATAAATTCTAGAATTTTATCCTTCATTATTGCACCTTTAACTTTCAAATTCTCATTCTATTTCATAGAAGTTGCTCTCTAAAAAGCAATTTCTAAATATTTTGGTCGTCTGAACCACACCAACTACACAAGTTATTATGCACGAACTCCATGTGCCTATTTACGTCATTTAAAACTGGCATGGCTAAGATATGAAATGGAGACTTTTAGGCGAAAAGGAGCATATAATGGCAAAACGGAGATTTAATTGTTAGTAAAACATTTTTTTAAATAACAATTATAATACAAATTATATTTACTGATAATAAAATCACCCATCTCATATTAGTGTTTTTATATCAGCCCAATTTTTACAAGAGTTGCTTAAAACGTAGGGTTCATATAGGCGGATCAAGCGGGGGGGTCGGGGGTCCGGACCCTCCCCCCCCCCTAGAATTTGGAAAATGTACCTGTCCATTAGTGTATTTCTTGACTGTAAGTCATTTTAAAGTAGCATGGGATATATGTTAATGTGTATGTATTATTATATGTGTGCGTATTTAACGAGTGTGAGGACTCTGGTGCCAGTGGGTTTAACGCCGTGTCAAAAAACATTATTGTCATTTTACTGAGGCAAGCTCACCTAACCTAGATTTCCTGGACCTTTGTCTATAACCAAGACTAACTAACCCTTCCAAACGTTCGACATCTTTTCCATTATATTATACATAATATTATGTACACTATGTTTCCTTTTTTAAAACGGACTAAGCATTGATTGGGTTAAAATGTTTAGTACAGATCCTGCAAAGGCGTGCCTTCAGATTTAAATTGACCATGTAAATGTGATATTTTTTACCAGTCTAGGCTGTATATGATATCTTTATACAATACAAACAAAATATTTAGCCCTAAACTTGTATGAAGGGCATGTTTCTTCATTTTATTTGACCATAATTGCATATTTTTGCTATGGGTTATATAAATATGTGGGTGATCACCGTGGGGTTCATTTAAATTTCTTTCTTTTTTTTTCGTATGTCTGTTTATAATAAATTTCATTCTGTTTGCTATAAACATGTTGTATGTTTAGAGCAATAAAGGTTGTTGTTGTATCAAATCAATGGAGGAAAATCAACATTGTCAAATTTCCATGGAAGGGTATAACCATTCCAGGTGAGGCTCTAACAAGCAACCCCTTAGGGACACTTGATTCGAAATCCTGACCGTGAACCGTTAAGACACGGACATAGAACTCAGATTTTACTATAAACAATAATTAAAACAAAGACATTTTGTTTTTTACATGCAGGTATACATGTGCGTATACATAGTTTTTAATAGTTTAGAAAATAAACGCCTGTACTTGACAAACCAAATATTGAGTTGATAAATTGCCATTTGCATTTCATCAATTAATGGACTATAAATGAATAAAATATAGTAAGATGATAAATGGTTCACCAGAACCAATCATCGTTGTTGTCTACGTCATCCTTGATTTCGTCATCTTGTTTTTGTTCATATTGTCCCCAGCTGAAGTAATCCACTCTCAAGTTAGACTTATCAAAACCATTTTCTAACATATCAGCGGATATTCTCTTTTCACACCATTTCTCACAATATTTCAATGAACAACAATTATGGAACACCATGTTAACTGTGCTGAGAAGGCGCCTCTGTAGTAACTTTTGGTACAATGGCTTTTCTGGTTGTTCACCTCTTCGTGAAATTGGCTTTGGTTTTACACTAGGTCCTGTTTTACATACACATGAGTTGGAGCACTCTTAAACCTCATTTAAATGTTCTTTAGGCACTTCAGGGATACTTGTGGATGGGTTTTCTGTGCCCAGTCGAAACGTGAACTTTGGTCTTTTCATTTCGCTTACTGTATCAGCGTCTTCATTAGACTTTCTCTTTTTATTATTCTCATCTGTATGTGATTGGTTTTTAATTGCGATGTTTTCGTGTGCATTACTATTCACTTTGATTTTATTTTCATCATTTGCCACCATTTTCTTAACTTTGCAATCATCATTACAATCATCAGTGTTTTCTTCCAAGCGTCTTTTGGAACCTCTTGCCTTTGTTGTATGGTCTGGAAAATAAAAATAGAACACAATAGTTTTTTAAGTGAAAATCATTAGCTTAATGATATTTAACTTTTTTATATACATGTAACAGTAATCAGATATGTGTAATTTAAAGTACATACTATTAGTAATGATAAATGATTGATAATAAAAAATAGTACACTGTTTAATGTGATAGAAACATTGAAATATCTATATTTTAAGTACATTGTATAGCTATGTTAGAATTATTTTACAGCTAAAAATATAACTTGTCCTCGGACGAGTGGGCTGGACATATTTAATCGTCCGCAGCCATATAGGTACGAGTCTGACAAGTCGGGCATAGGAATTCCACACCCCAGGTAATGTACATACAAATTAATAAAAAGTAAATTTTTAAAGCCATAGTAGAGCATAAACAATTTCACATTGCAGATAACAAAAGCAATAAGGCTGGGCACAAGTTGAAGCAACATCAGCAAAAGACCCTCCTTTTGTGGGATCGTTGTTTTTATAATTAGGATCAGCCTTCATCTTAATTAGGATCTTGTTTAAAAGTGCATTTAGTTGCATGTAAGTACATCAGCTTTAAGGTAGAAATGTATGTTTTGATGCATTTGGGGACATTCGGTTCGGTTAACAGTAGCGTCATCCTGCTATCCATTATGAAATTTAGGTATACATGTTCACATAAAAGTCGTGAGCTACGAGTATCTGTGCATAACTTACAAAAACAGAATCGTTAGCTTGTTGGTTTCACAAGCTAGCGCATAAAAAGTACGAGAAAAATCCCAAGTATTTAATACAGTATAGCCTTTGCAGAGCGGTCCTCAACAGGACAAATCCTCTGCACAATAACAACATTTGACATTTCCCTTAGTTATAATTTTCATTAAATTAAACCTCTGCAGAACCACAATCTCTCATTCTCGTTCCCAGAGTCTAGTAGGATTCTCAATACTAGCTAGTATTTAGAATCCTACTAGACTCTGGGAACGAGAATGCAACCTCTGAACAACAACACATTTTAGGCCCTCCCAGTTGGTGTTGCTTAAGAGAGGTTGCACTGTATTTTTTAAATAGCAATCTACACTAAATTTACCTTGAACATCGCTAATTTTCTGTTGAATTACATTCATAATATCTTGTCTAATTTCAGATTCATGTTGTCGAATTTTCTTATATCTTTCTGTGTATTCATAGGCTGATCTTTGAGGAGAGTTATCTTTTCTTGTCCATTCTGAGATTTTGTTGGAATCTGCAATAGATGTTTGACGTTAATAACATTTGTAAAATGTTTGCTTACAAGATAGTGATGATTGAAAATACAATGTTAATGTATTGATGTTTTATACGATTTGTATGAACTTGACTTGTATTTTGTTCATAAGCGAAGACAATTACACAGATCGCTGGCACGATTGCAGGTCGCAGGATCTGAGACTAAAACACTAAGATGCGACAAAACTAAGACAATAACAAGACATGAAAAAGTGTCGTACTTTCGTAAAAAATGTCGCATTAATGTGTTTGCAGTGCGATACAACATGAAGACGATTTTGTCGTATTTTGTGTTTTAGTGTGAAGCCCACGGGACGATAATGCGACATGGCGTAAATCAGCCCACATAAGGCTGTGTTAAAACTCACCAGTGATGGTTTGTTTTGTTGAAAAAATAGATCTAGAACTGTCAACATTATTAAATACAATATATTTGTTTGGTTTCCACTTTCTTTTCTCAGTTGTTGTCGTAATATTCTTAGAACTGAAATCTCTGAAAATAGATAAATGTAAAAATATATCTAATTAAGTCAAAAGTTTAAAAACAAAAAACATGTATGATAACCTACACTAAGCATGCTGTAATTTAGCGTTGATTTTTATTTCACTTTAAATATGACTTTAACAATAACAATCTGCAGAATCGTCTTCAAAATTAAAACATAGACATTATTTCATTACCATTTTCTACATCTACATTTTACGTCGTCTCAGTCACACTTGACTATTACGCAACGGATTTCTGTATCAAAATATAATAGAATTGAAAATATTTCATAGACCTCATGAAAATATTTGAAGATCTGAGTTAGAGGAAGGTTGCAATAAACAGACGAAATGCTTATAATAAGTAACATTCTGTATTTAAAGCTCAAAGTTGGACGAATTTAAATAAACAATTACCTATTCCTTGCTGACTCTGTACAAATATTTCCGGTCAATTTTCGCATTTCTCTTATTATTTCTCTATGTAATATAAATCTGTATATCTTATATGATGCTGCTTTGAGCGCTTTATATGTCGTTATAGTGATTCTGACGTTGTATACGTTACGTTGTTACGTCATACGTAACTGTGACGTTTTTTGACGTCATGATGTTAGAGGACGTCAAATATTATAATATTGAGTGTTTTCCAGCATAAATTTCATCATCAATAGCCATGACCAATTTTAAATTAAAAAATAATTTAATAATGAGGTGAATTATTTATTGCGTCTAATTTTGCATTCGGAACAACATCGGCGATCTTTAAGTTTGTTCCTATTGCTTAATTTGTCATACAATTTACTAAGCAGTTCTGATGGTCGTGTTAATGAAAAAAGTGGCATGGTATATGAGAACGACGGAACAAATAAAATGTTATACCAAAAGAAGTGATTACTTGGCTATTGTATGACTCTGTGCCTATGTAACAGTTTAACCAATGAAAATTATCGCTAATTACCATGTTACGAGTACAACATGTATTTGTAGACGACAGAGTCAAATAAGTTCAGTTCAGTTTCAAACGTATTTAATTTGACATTGTCTCCCTTATATATTTTCCGTGCTTATAAATCACCAAAATAACTAGTCTGGAGAAAACGAATTACTTATATGTGACTGTATATTATATACTTATATTTGATGAGGCTTATTTTTTTGTTTTGTTGGGTTTAACGCCATAGCAACACATTGTATGTGTCATATAACGGTCAGTCAACTTAGTCACTGTCCTGGAAAGGCTAAATCTCTGGATTTAGCTGTTAACCAACTACAAAGCACATACTTTAGATTATAGAAATTATACCTTTGTGAATGTAAACCAAATAAAAAAAAGTGGTAAAAATACAATAACATAAAAAATTATAACAATAATTAACTATATATACATTATTTTTTTATTTATACATATAGATCTATACATTTTTATACAATTTACAATTTTATATTCAATATACAACTTTATATACAGTAAATCTAATGTATGTAATATGCGGTTCAATGTGCAATATTTTATCCCATACGCAATATAGATCAATCAATAAAGTAATATGTGAAGTACTGACACAATTAAATGCTTGTGCAACTATTAAAGTGCAGTAATAAACTTTCGCCTCAAACAAATATAGAAATTCACACAAGTAAAACGAACACAGTTCCGAGATACGTACATATACATGCCGGTAGGGCCTATAACAGGAATTGAGTTACGAAACGAGGGACGAAACATTTTTCTGGGGTATGGTATAGGTTTTTTATGCTCAATCGAAAAGTTCGGACAATATCGCCGGCAAAAAAGTTCGTTTTGATAAAACCAAGAGCGTTCGAATAAATAAATCGATGATAAAAGCCACGCATTTCGGTACTTTTTAAAACAGAACTATTTTTGTTTTCGCCCCCTGGACTCTTCGACCTAAAAACTTTCGTAAATTAGTTTCTGTTGAATTCTATGTGCGTCGGTATTTTTGCTACGGATCATTTCTCGTACTTGGAATTTTTCGACACAGAGCTCAAATAATTTTTTGTATACATGTATCTGTGTTTTTTACTATTAAACTTAATTTTCTGAGTTGTAAGACCTTTTTATTAATGTTTTGTTTTTATGTCATTTTTTTGTCAAAATGGCTCTTGCAAAAGAGAAACCTTATATTGATTTTTTATGTATAAAAATCTATATAACCAATTACTTTGGATAACTAATACCTTATGGGTCTACATGAGCAGTACATACCAAATATGAAAGCTCTAGGCCTTGTAGTTTCAGACAAGAAGATTTTTGATAATTGCATTGTGAAAACCTATTTTTTGATTCCGTGACCTCCGTTAGTATTTGCTCATACAAGTTGTGACCACGCATCATCACTTCATCAACAACATTTGCAGACCAGTTTCGCAGACTTGGCACATGATTGCCTACCGTAAACAATATAACAGCCAATGCAATTGCCGTACACTGATAACCTGCAGCTTGTGAGCATATCTGACCTTGGTGAAATCGACCGTTAATAATCCTTACCATTGTTTTGATCTCCGTTGCCCGTTCAATGTTGTTTAGAGTCAGCTACCTATGCTCGGTCACTACCAATGCTCGGTCACCCCTAGCAAATTTCGATTAATTAAAAAGGGGACCTCGCGTATTGTTTCTAATTTTAGTCATACCTGTCAAACGCTCGCGGAAACCCCCAAATCATGATCATGTAGACGCTTATCTGTTTATGCAGACGATAGATACGAGCGCACCTGCTGTTTTCCGCTAGAAAATCCTAGAGGCTAAAAAAATCGAATTTGGACAGCCTTGTCTTTTTCACTTATAATTATTATAATAATTCAAGAAGTATTATGAATTATTTAAATTTATAATATTTATACAATAATCTATCAATTGTAAATAAAAATCTCACATATTTATGTATATTCTAAGTAAAACAAGGTGACCGAGCACTGGTCAGAAATTTTCCAAAAATACCGTGTTTTACGTATTACACTCCGCGCCGATTTTATCCAATAATCGGGATCGTCAGACGCTTGTTTTTCTGTAAACGGAAGTAGGTCAACATGTAGACGATAATGCGTAATGAATTTGACATGAATTGACAGAATACCGTTAACCCGCTTCGATTTTGATATAAATGTGACCGAACAAAAATTATGAATTTATTCTTAAAAGTTACGTACCAATAACTCTGCGGATTAATAAATATATGTGGAGCTGTGACTCTCAAAGTGTAAACCCCGGAAACTGGACGTAGTGAGGCTAACTTAATAATTATTGGGTAATATGTCAGACTTTTTACTAGAAACCGGTTCACATCTGGAGACGTAATTCATTTTACCCATAAAATATTGTGTTTGACACGTAACTTTTTATTGTTACAATATAAAAAAACACTTTGGAAAGCAATAGAAGTCTACCCAAAAAAAATAATCTACGAACGAAGCAAAATTTCGTAAAACACTGCATTACAATAGTGTGGCCTTTATTTTTTCGCGCGTGTCAGGGCCATCCAATCGAAGAGGGGATTTTCTCTGTTTCCCCCGTACGTCATTTTCACTGCTTATAAAATCATCCAATAGAACGGCGGATTTCCGAAATTCCCAGACATACATCATTATACAGAAATGTAGATCAAAATCCAGCTTAGACAGCTACGCCGAAAAATGTTTTACTAACAATTAAATCTCCGTTTTGCCATTATATGCTCCTTTTCGCCTAAAAGTCTCCATTTCGTATCTTAGCCATGCCAGTTTTAAATGACGTGAATAGGCACATGGAGTTCGTGCATAATTACTTGTGTAGTTGGTGTGGTTCAGACGACCAAAATATTTAGAAATTACTTTTTAGAGAGCAACTTCTATGAAATAGAATGAGAATTTGAAAGTTAAAGGTGCAATAATGAAGGATAAAATTATAGTATTTATTCAATGTCGGATCTGGATATTACGAAGTGTTTGGATAATTCAGGTAAGTGGTATAATTGACAATTGAGAGCCGTCCATGGACAGCGCGCTCGACTATTAGGAGTGCTCTTGTAAACGGAATCAATTATGCAATTCCATTGAGATGAGAAAAAAAATGAACAAGAATACTTTCATTGACCGCAGCTTAATTATTTTTGCAGATCTTCTTACTAAATCATTTTCAATATAAAAGACTCACAATTTAAAATAGTAAAAATTCAAGCTAGAGTGATGCAACTTTAAAATTGACTTCCGATGGTAATACCGTAGACATGTGTGAATATTCAAATTAATCCCTTCAGTAGTTGCCAAGATAAAATGTTGCATAAGAACTTAACTTAGAATTTTTGTTTGTATGTAAGGGCCATAATTTAGTAGAAATTATTGTTAGTTTTATGAATTATAGTATTTGATATCTAATGGTAAATTTTATCCTACATGATAGAAGTTTCAAATGAAACCCTTTAGAAGTTGCTATGATAAAATGTTGCGCGAAAAATCTTAATCAAGAAACAGTAGTTTCAAGAAAAAATCAATGTGTGTACAATAGTTGTTATAAGTATACACTGCTCATGTAGAGCCATAAGGTATTAGTTATCCAAAGTAATTGGTTATATAGATTTTTATTCATTAAAAAGCAAAATAAGGTTTTACTTTTGCAAGAGACATTTTGACAAAAAAATGACATAAAAACAAAACATTAATAAAAAGGTCTTACAACTTAGAAAATTAAGTTTAATTGTAAAAACACAGATACATGTATACAAAAAATTATTTGAGCTCTGTGTCGAAAAATTCCGAGTACGAGAAACGATCCGTAGCAAAAATACCGACGCACATAGAATTCAACAGAAACTAATATACGAAAGTGTTTAGGTCGAAGAGTCCAGTGGGCGAAAATAAAATAGTTCCGTTCTAAAAAGTACCGAAATGCGTGTCTTTTATCATCGATTTATTCATTCGAACGTTCTTGGTTTTATCAAAACGAACTTTTTTGCCGGCGATATTGTCCGAACTTTTCGATTGAGCATAAAAAACCTATACCATACCCCAGAAAAATGTTTCGTCCCTCGTTTCGTAACTCAGTTCCTGTTATAGGCCCTACCGGCATGTATATGTACGTATCTCAGAACTGTGTTCGTTTTACTTGTGTGAATTTCTATATTTCTATATTTGTTTGAGGAGAAAGTTTATTACTACACTTTAACAATCTCTCATACAGAGTTGTCGATCTTTACAATGATCTCTATCTCTGTTAACGTCTCGAAAGTAGTCCCAAACACGTGATCGTTTAAAACGATCATGTGACAATTTTTGAATTTTTTCCATACGCAACTGACATTTTGACTAACAGATCACCTTTCTTGTCTTGTAGATGTTCAAAGGCTTGTTGTTGACAGTTCCTTAGCACTAAATTTTTGCCATAATTTTTAGCAATATCATCTATTGTTGACATTTTAGCGGATGAGTAAAAAAGGCAAATTACTCAGAATAGGGAGACGTTTCACAAGAAAATAGTTCTTGTAAATATAACTCTTTAAAAATTGGATTTCGCCTATAATAAAATTCTATTTCACGTAAAACTTTAAGATAATATATATAAAAGACGAATTACGCATTCGATACAAAATCTTAATTGTATTACTATTTTACAAGAATCTTGTAAAACCCGAGACGTTTACAGAGATATAGATCACTGTAAGGATCGACAACTCTGTATGAGAGATTGGCACTTTAATAGTTGCACAAACCTTTAATTGTGTCAGTACTTCACCTATTTTTTTATTGATTGATTTAAGATATGTTTAACTGTTTCACTACTAGTGCATTTCATGCAATTCTATATTGCGAATGGGATAAAATATTGCACATTGAACTGCATATTACATACATAAGAATAACTGTATATAAAATTGTATATTGAATATGAAATTGTAAATAGTATAAAATGTATAGATCTATATGTATAAATAAAAAAATAATGTATATTATAAATAGTTAATTATTGTTATAATTTTTTATGTTGTTGTATTTTACCAGTTTTTGGAACAATGTCCTAAGACATCGTTCCAATGGTAACAAGAAAGTATAAGATTACCCATTTCACGCTTCAACAATTTTCAACATTGACAAAGAGGCGTAGTTCAAGCGTGAAACTCATTAACATCTCATTTAAATGTAATACAACGCTGGCTTGTGTTGTCGTTCTTGAAACTCTTCAGGAAAAGGGAGGTTACTCTCAGGACATACAAATTTTGCAATGGAGACGGGACAACTCAACCCGTAGACAACTCAAACCGTGACAACTGCAATGATTACTTGTTGGAGTAAAAAGGGCCTACGATGCTTTTGACAATGCCTGTTATATGCGTAGCATAATTACATCATTCGATAGTAATAAACAATATTAAATGATCGTATTATATTATGTTACTTATGTCAATACATTAAGGATGATTTTGGTAGTTATTGGGAGCACCGTTCTGTGCATATCTAAAACAAACACGACGTCAACGTTACAAATAAGGCAGTGGCTAGAGTTACGGTACCGTAACTCTAAACCCAGGTTCTAGAGTTACGGAAGTTCCGTAACTGTAGACAACCCTGCCAGGATTGGCTAGGGTTACGGACGTCTACTTTCTTTAGCTCGATCCCGTCGTTGTTGTCTGTACCTCTTGCTGACTTCCATGTTTCTACTGAAACTGTTTAGTGTGTCTTGAGCTAACCAGAACTCAGTTGGTGTCAAAGGGTTTGCAGGTATGTTACTGGAAACTGAACATGAATTACATATATAAGAAAATGACAACGTAAGCAACACCACAACACACTATAAAATGTACACCAATTTGTATATTAAAACTGGAAAGCTTTATATGGAGAAAAATATAAACAAAAAATAAAAACACAAAAAATCAGCTCTTTAACATAAAAACAAAGCCACCCGTCTAGCTGAGTCTGTGGCAGACACGTCTACTGATCGAGTGGTTGCATGTTCAATTCCCGGGCAGGGCATACTTTCGTGGAGCTTGGTCATGAAATAATTTCTACGGCCATTACCCCTCATACTTATGATTTTTAATAATGAAGAATAGTTGTCAGTCACTGACGGAAGAATGCGCATAGTAACTGGTTAACAGCTAAATCCAGATATTTAGCATTTCCAGGAACGGTGAATAGGTTGACTGACTGTCGTGATATGATCTATACAATGTATTGCTACGGCGTCAAACCCGACAAAAAACAACACCCCCCCCCCCCCCCAAAAAAAAAAACAAAACTGTAAGACAAAATGCAAATTATTAGGTTTAAAACAAATCTACATGTAATATATAATGTAATGATTTAATTATATTTATGTGCATCATGTACCAGAAATCGTTAAAATTTTACAAATAAATATTCAAACAGTATATGCACAGGTGATTGTATCAAAACAAAAGTCACCATGCTCTAAATTGAAATACTCATACTTCTCTATATTATATAAACTTAATATTAACATTGTAAGTGGCCATTCGTATGAACGTTATGTACATTAGCCTGTGGTTTAATACTCCCCATTGAACAAAGAAGCTGAGGGTCTTAAATTTCATTAAAACCTAAAAAATGGATTTTAATATTCTTGTTTATTAGATGTTTTATTATGTATACTCTATGACTTGTATATTAACATTCATATACATGTATATTGTTTAGTTTTAAAATATAGAAACATAATTATTATGTACGTACTGTATCTAGATAAAACAAGCCGGACTGTGGTGCTTTTTTGTGCTAAGGAATGTTTTTCTCTTAGAATGAAAAAAAAACTTGAAAGAACTAACTTCAATCTTATGATTCATTTTTATTGCTGTCATAAATAAGGTCTATATTACTTATTCTACAGCGTGCATTTACTGTCAATATAGAAGTGAATTTAACTTACCAGCAGGTGATTTTGCCCTTGATGGTCTTCCGTTCGGATAGAGTTTCATCCAAACATCGGGTATAACTCCGTTTCCTTCATTCTGATTGGTTGGTTTGTTCTCACTAGGTGTCGCTTCAACTGGACCAATCACAACTGGTCCTAACGGTATAGCATTCGTAATAACTGGTTGGGCGTTAGAACCATCAGGTTTGTCATTTACGTCATTTCCGGGTGAAACCGGAAGATCCACTGGGATTGGTTTAATAGGAAGAGCGTTGTCTACTGGTTGAGGATTAGATATTGGTCCACCGGAAGGCACAATTGGAACATCGACTGGCTTAGAAAGAACTGGAAGGGCGTTTCCTCTTGAAGGGTCTCCAATTGGTAAATCTACTGGTTGGGGGTCAATTGGTAACGCGTTTCCTGTTGAAGGGTCACCGAAAGGCAAATCTACTGGTTTAGGGTCAATTGGTAACGCGTTTCCTGTTGAAGGGTCGCCGAAAGGAATATCTACTGGACGCGGGTCAATTGGCAATGCGTTCCCTGTAAGTCCCGAATCGACGCTTGATTTAGGATTAGCGTTCGCATTATCAACAGCATTTGCTGCATTTGAGTTTGAGCCTCCTTGAGCATCAGCTAATGTACCAGTATCTCCTGTTAGTAGATTTACAAATTCATCAGAATGGGGCATATCTGGAAGGAAATGTAAGTCTAATTTAAATGGTGGTTCATTTCGGTTATTTCCCGGTCCATTCAAAACATCAAATGGTGGAAACATGCTATTATCTACAGCTGCATCGCCTGGTACAATAGGTTGACCTGAATTGCCTGGTGAATTGTCTTGGGAATTTGGTGGTTTAGTATCTGTTACAGATGGTTGTTCGACCGGAAGTGGAACGATAGGAAGGGCGGGAACAGGAGCTGATGGAATAGGAGTACCAGGCTGTGCATCCGTCTGTGCATCAGGAATAACTGGAGTATCTACCGGTAATGAAGCATCAGGAGTAGAAGAATCTACCGGTAAATTTGCGTCTGGAAATGGAGCATCTACCGGAAACGGCGCGTCAGGAAATGGAGCATCTATAGGAAACGGTGCGTCAGGAAATCCATCGGATGAAGAATTGGAATCAGGTGGAAAAGGAACATCCCAGAAATTATCTGTACTGTTTTCCGAAAAAGGATCAATTGGAAATGGCCAATCCCAGTCTGTAAAATTATCTGAAGTTCCGGTTCCAACATCTGTGGGTGCATTCATTGCAGCAAAATCTGCAAAATTTTGCATCAATCCTGTAAAATAAACAGTTATGAAATTACAAAAGTTATATGACATGAAACAGAAGAATTGAGCTTATCGCTCGTTTGTTCCTTTATATAATATAGCTTATTTTCACTTACTAAGCCAAAGGTTGAAATAATAGTTGTGAATATTGAGCTTAAATCATTTTCTGATGTCAAAATGACATTCTTAAGTATCAATTATAATTAGAAAGTTTCCTTGCATCAACCTTTATGTGGTAAAGAATTTTACTTTATTAAGCAAATTTGACTCTAAATGAAGAGGGTAGTGGTAAAACATATATGATAATTTTATTTGTGAAACCACCAAAACCTGGTCACTGATAAATGTGGATGCCAGTCAAATTGTTCATCGGTTCCTATCATCATGTAAAACTTTCTTTGCAAGCTTAGAGCTATTACATGTAACCGACAGGAGACAACCGTTTGTTTTTATTTCAGAGATTTGCTTGTAGAAGCAGGCGGGGATTTGGCAATTTCGAGACCGCTTCTTGGCCCACCAGTATTAAGCAGTAAGGATAAAGCTCCGTGCTCAAGGAAACAAAGAAGTTGGGTTTATGGATGTGAATTAAACCAATCAAGAGCTATCCATCCAATAAGCACTCATCCAATGTCGTTACCATATAGAAATTCTCACACCAACGATAAATTAAGACAGACATATGTAATTCACATACGGTTTAATTACGATTTTTCGAAGTGACCTCGGAGTGGTAAAAAAAACTTCGGAAAATTGCAAATTCGAAAAATCGTGCGACTTGGACCTGTCCGATTGCATAAATTAAAACGTCACATAACCCAGTATATTCATTTCTCGGATAACTTCGGTAGTTCACGTGGAACGTATTGTAAGCATACAACACTGACGTATTATATTTTGTTTGCAATGTGTATCGTAGTTTGTGTGGCCGAGCGGTAAGACGAACAGTCTGCAAACCTATTAGTCGTGGGTTCGAATCCCGATAAAAACTTCTTTTTTGTTTTCTTTTTATCATTACAATACAAATAATAAAAAATGGCATCTTTAGGTTCAAACTTGCGCGCCTTCCAATATGTGAGATGTTTTGTAGCAGTTCATTTTAACCGTACGACTATTAAGCAAGATGAGCTATTGACACTAATTTAACCTACACATTGTATTTTTACAGCAAAATCATATATATATAAGTTATAACACGGTAATTAATATATTCAGGGTGCGAAAGTCGAGTAATTATGCAATAGGACAGTTCAATATAATCGTACAGTAACTAAATGTCAATTTTAAGATCGATGTAAGCGATGGCAATGCTCGTACTCCGTAAAAGTACGATTAATTATTGGTTAAGCGATATAAAAGTAACATTTTTACATAAGCGAAGTCATCGTGTACAGTACTTATTTATCGTGGTTTTTACCTCTGTACAAAACCCTATGTTAATTTGTGTTTAGTCTAAATATAGCGTAACCAAAGTAAGTAACGTCATGATACGGTCCACTTGATTTGCGTTAATAAACGCATTGTCATACCAAAGCAATAATTACATGAATGATTTCTCATTGGTTAGTTGAGTTACAAATGTATAGACCGTATAATTATCATATACGATTTGTCATTATCATTGTCAGTTTTTTTCCCTCATAGTAATATAAGTTTATAGTTTTGCTTTTATTCCCTCAGTATGTAGGCCTATTATCAAGAAGAACGTCTGTAGCGCCGTTAAACGTCGCAACGCCGCTAAACGTCGCAACTGACGTTAAACGTCGCAACACTAACGCTAAACGTCGCAACCGCCGCTAAACGTCGCAATCGCCCTGCCGTTAAACGTCGCAACGCTGACGGTAAACGTCGCAAAAAAATCGACTACCGTTAAACGTCGCAACCTTGCCGCTAAACGTCGCACTTAGTAGGAAGGTATAGTATCGAGCCTAATCAACACACAAATATTACATAAGACAAATATGACTTCAAAGCAGCCACTCTTAGACTCATAGCAACCATCAACATATCCTTAGCAACCACCTCTTGGTCCATAGCAACCACTCTTACACCTTATTCCAATAGCCTTAAGGCCAGAAGTATCCACTATACTGTCCATAGCAACCGATTTGAGTTCCATAGTAACCGTAATTGCACCTTTAATATCCATTTAAATATCAAATGGAATAACTCTCGCGGCCATAAACCTTATCTCAGTGTCTATTTTGATCATTTTCAGATCAACTTTCAAACTTGGTCAAGTTGAGTTAGATCTAGATAGGCAAGCGCTATAGAGACCTTATTCTTGCTTTATCGGTGTTGCGACGTTTAGCGGTGAGTGTAGCGCCGCTAAACGTCGCAAGGCCGCTAAACGTCGCAATCAACGCTAAACGTCATACTTGATCTTAGGACAATTGTTTCTGGCATATATGTACAGATATAATTATGTGTACATAGACATTATTGTATTACCATTTTCTGTATCGAAATATAATAGAATTGAAAATATTTTATAGACCTCCTGAATAAAATTGAATATCTGAGTTAGAGCAGGGTTGCAGTAACATTCTGTATTTAAAGCTCAACGTTTGAGGAAATTTAATTTTAAATAAACACTTACCTATTCCTTGCTAACTCTGTACAAACATTTCCAGTCAATTTTCTCATGTCTCGCATTATTTCTTCTTGTAATATAAATCTGTACCTCTTATATGATGCTGCTTTGGGCGCTTTATATGTCGTTATAGTGATTCTGGCGTTGTATACGTTACGTTATTACGTCATATGTAACTGTGACGTTTTTTGACGTCTTGACGTTAGAGGACGTCATGACGTTAGAGAACGTCAAATATCATATTATTGAGCGTTCTCCAGCATAAATTTCGCCATCAATAGCCATGACCAATTTTAAATTAAAAAATAATTTAATAATGAGGTGAATAATTTATTGCGTCTAATTTTGCATTCGGAACAACACCGGCGATCTTTAAGATTGTTCCTATTGCTTAATTTGTCATACAATTTACTAAGCAGTTCTGATGACCATGTTAATGAAAAAAGTGGCGTGGTATATGAGAACGACTGAACAAATAAAATGTTATACCAAAAGAAGTGATTACTTGGCTTTTGTATGACTCTGTATCTATGTAACAGTTTAACCAATGAAAATTATCACTAATTACCATGTTACGAGTACAACATGTATTGCGTCGGTCGGCTGCCAAAACCTCGTATCTCATTTTTTCAAAGTTTTCAGGAGAAGGAAAAAACTATTTTATTAAAAAGTCGTATCTCAAAATTATCTAGCTAAAAATAATAATGTTTTGTTTCAAAATGTCGTAACTCGCATTTGACAGACATCAATTTCATTTATTGCAACATTCGTCAAAGATAACTGTTTCCCATGCTTGCAAACAATAAAATGTAATAAATGCATTATTTCTGCTTCCTAATTTTATTGCTTGTGTAGAATACCGAAATGACATTAACTATTTTCAATCGTTTTTGACGAAATAAAAAGCCACAAAATGCAAATCATATAAGATAAGCATACAAAATTAATGTAAAATGAATGAAGTGGTTGAAATAAAACATATTTTACCTCTTAAAAGAACAAAATCTAACCGCATGATCATTTTTTATCAACAATGGGATGTTAAGTGTGAGATACGATATTTTGACCGTTGTTCAAAAAACCAAACGGAGTTACGATATTTCATCTCATGACAATATTTCGGGTATTGATTGGCTTACAGGTACGACGTTTTGAGACAAGGCGGGAATCGCTTTGGCGTACTTCGTGCAGTCAAAAAGTCATTTTTGTCAAAAAGCATAGTTACGACCTTTTGGCAGCCGACCGACGAGTCAAATAAATTCAGTTCAGTTTCAAACGTATTTAATTTGACATTGTCTCCCTTATATATGTTCCGTGCTTATAAATCATCAAAATAACTAGTCTGGAGAAAACGAATTACTTACATGTGACAGAATGTTATATACTTATATTTGATGAGGCTTATTTTATTTTTGTTTCTGTTGGGTTTAACGCCGTAGCAACATATTGTATAAAGTCATATAACGGCGGTCAGTCAACCTACTCACTCCTCCTGGAAAGGCTAAATCTCTGGATTTAGCTGTTAACCAACTACTAAGCGCATACTTTAGATTAAAGAAATTATACCTTGTGAATGTAAACCAAATAAAATAACTGGTAAAAATACAACAACATAAAAAATCATAACAATAATTAACTATTTATAATATACATTTTTTTATTTATACATATAGATCTATACATTTTTATACTATTTACAATTTCATATTCAATATACAATTTTATATACAGTCATTTTAATGTATGTAATATGCAGTTCAATGTGCAATATTTTATCCCATTCGCAATATAGAATTGCATGAAATGCACTAGTAGTGAAACAGTTAAACATATTTTAAATCAATCAATAAAGAAATAGGTGAAGTACTGACACAATTAAAGGTTTGTGCAACTATTAAAGTGCAGTAATAAACTTTCGCCTCAAACAAATATAGAAATATAGAGTTTCACACGAGTAAAACGAACACAGTTCCGAGATACGTACATATGCATGCCGGTAGGGCCTATAACAGGAACTGAGTTACGAAACGAGGGACGAAACATTTTTCTGGGGTATGGTATAGGTTTTTTATGCTCAATCGAAAAGTTCGGACAATATCGCTGGCAAAAAAGATCGTTTTGATAAAACCAAGAGCGTTCGAATGAATAAATCGATGATAAAAGCCACGCATTTCGGTACTTTTAAGAACGGAACTATTTTATTTTCGCCCACTGGACTCTTCGACCTAAAAACTTTCGTATATCAGTTTCTGTTGAATTCTATGTGCGTCGGTATTTTTGCTACGGATCATTTCTCGTACTCGGAATTTTTCGACACAGAGCTCAAATATTTTTTGTATACATGTATCTGTGTTTTTTACTATTAAACTTAATTTTCTGAGTTGTAAGACCTTTTTATTGATGTTTTGTTTTTATGTCATTTTTTGTCAAAATGGCTCTTGCAAAAGAGAAACCTTATTTTGTTTTTTAATGAATGAAAATCTATATAACCAATTACTATGGATAACTAATACCTTATGGGTCTACATGAGAAGTGTATACTAATAACAATGATACTATTGTACACACATTGATTTTTTCTTGAAACTACTGTTTCTTGATTAAGATTTTTTGCGCAACATTTTATCATTGCAACTTCTAAAGGGTTTCATTTGAAACTTCTATCATGTAGGATAAAATTTACCATTAGATATCAAATACTATAATTCATAAAACTAACAATAATTTATACTAAATTATGGCCCTTACATACAAACATACATTCTAAGTTAAGTTCTAATGCAACATTTTATCTTGGCAACTACTGAAGGGATTAATTTGAATATTCACACATGACTACGGTATTACCATCGGAAGTCAATTTTAAAGTTGCATCACTCTAGCTTGAATTTTTACTATTTTAAATTGTGAGTCTTTTATATTGAAAATGTTTTAGTAAGAAGATCTGCAAAAATAATTAAGCTGCAGTCAATGAAAGTATTCTTGTTAAATTTTTCTCATCTCAATTGAATTTCATATTTAATTCCGTTTACAAGAGCACTCCTAACAGTCGAGAGCGCTGTCCATGGACGGCTCTCAATTGTTAATTATACCACTTACCTGAATTACCCAAACACTTCGTAATATCCAGATCCGACATTGAATAAATTCTAGAATTTTATCCTTCATTATTGCACCTTTAACTTTCAAATTATTCTATTTCATAGAAGTTGCTCTCTAAAAAGTAAATTCTAAATATTTTGGTCGTCTGAACCACACCGATTACACAAGTAATTATGCACGAAATCCATGTGCCTATTTACGTCATTTAAAACTGGCATGGATAAGATACGAAATGGAGACTTTTAGGCGAAAAGGAGCATGTAATGGCAAAACGGAGATTTAATTGTTAGTAAAACCCTTTTTAAAATAACAATTATAATACAAATTATATTTACTGATAATAAAATCACCATTCTCAAATTAGTGATTTTTATATCAGTCCAATTTTTACAAGAGTTGCTTAAAACGTAGGGTCCACAAAGGCGGATCCAAAGGGGGGTCAGGGGGCCCGGACCCCCCCCCCTAGAATTGGGAAAATGTACCTGTCCATTAGTGTATTTCTTGATTGTAAGTCATTTTTAAGTAGCATGGGATCTATGTTAATGTGTAATTATTATTATATGTGTGCGTATTTATTGAGTGTGAGGACTCTGGTGCCAGTGGGTTTAACGCCGTGTCGACAAACATTATTGTCATTTTACTGAGGCAAGCTCACCTTACCTAGATTTATTTGGTGAAAATGTTTAGTACATATCCTGCAAAGGTGTGCAATCAGATTTAAATTGACCATGTAAATGTTATATTTCTTACCAGACTAGGCTGAATATAATATCTTTATACAATACAAACAAAATATTTTGCCCTATACTTGTATGAAGGGCATGTTTCTTCATTTTATTTTATCATAATTACATGTTTTTACTATGGGTTATATATATAATATATGCGGGTGATCACCATGGGATTCATTTAATTTTCTTTTTTTTTCGTATGTCTGTTTATGATAATGCCATGTTCACTATAAGTGTTTGTAAATTTCATTCTGTTTGCTATAAACATGGTGTATGTTTAGAGCAATAAAGGTTGTTGTTGTTGTTGTTATACCTAATCAATGGAGGAAAATCAACATTATTGTCGAATTTCCATGGAAGAATATAACCAGTCCGGGTGAGACTCTAACCAGCAACCTCTTAGGGACACTTGATTCGAAATCCTGAGCTTGGCCTTTATAAGACACCGACACAGAACACATATTTTACTGTAAACAATAATTAAAACAAAACCATTTGGTTTTTACATGCAGGTATACGTACGTATACATGATTTTTAATAGTTTAAAAAATAAACGTCTGTACTAGACAAACCAAATATCAAGTTGATAAATTGCTTTTTGCATTTCATCAATTAATGGACTATAAATGAATAAAATGTAGTAAGATGATACATGGTTCACCAGAACCAATCATCGTTGTTGTCTACGTCATCATTGCTTTCGTCATCTTGTTTTTGTTCATATTGTCCCCAGCTGAAGTAGTCAACCCTCAAGTTAGACTTATCAAAACCATTTTCTAACATATCAGCGGATATTCTCTTTTCACACCATTTCTCACAACATTTCAATGAACAACAATCATGGAACACCATGTTAACTGTGCTGAGAAGGCGTCTCTGTAGTAACTTTTGGTACAATGACTTTTCTGGTTGTTCACCTCGTCGTGAAATTGGCTTTGGTTTTACACTAGGTCCTGTTTTACATACACATGCGTTGGAACACTCTTGAACCTCATTTAAATTTTCTTTCGGCACTTCAGGAATACTTGTGGGTGGGTTTTCTGTGCCCAGTCGAAACTTGATCTTTGGTCTTTTCATTTCGCTTACACTGTCAGCGTTGACATCAGACTTTCTCTTTTTATTATTCTCATCTGTATGTGGTTGGTTCTTAATCGCGATGTTTTCGTGGGCATTACTATTTACTTTGTCTTTATTTTCATCATTTGCCACCATTTTCCTAACTTTGCATTCATCATTACAATCACCAGTGTTTTCATCAATACGTCTTTTGGAACCTCTTGCCTTTGTTGTATACTCTGGAAAATAAAAATAGAACACATGAGTTTTTTAAGCGAAAATCTTTAGCTTAATGATATTCCATTGCATGCCTTTTTCATATAACAGTAATCAGATATGTGTAATTTCCATTTTTTTACTAGGCCACGGACATTTGCAACCTGAAAATCAACTCGTCCAGGATCAAAACGCACTTGCCCAGAAGTTCAATACTCAAAAAGAAATATATAGAACTATGATGTAGAATACATACTATTAGTAATGATAAATAATTGATAATAAAAAATAGTACACTGTTTAATGTGATAGAAGCATTGAAATATCTATATTTTAAGTACATTGTATAGCTATGTTAGAATTATTTTACAGCTAAAAATATAACTTGCCCTCGGACGAGTGGGCTGGACATATTTACTCGTCCGCAGCCATATAGGTACGAGTCTAACAAGTCTGGCATAAGAATTCCACACCCAAGGTAAATTACATACAAATTAATAAGAAGTAAAGCTTTAAAGCCAGAGAAGAGCATAAACAATAACACATTGCAGAAAACAAAAGCAATAGGGCTGGGTTACAAGTTGTAGCAACATTAGCAAAAGGCCATTCTTTTGTGGGATCATTGTTAATGTGTGAGCATAATTAGGATAAGCTTTCATCTTAATAAGGAAGTCTCTTGTTTAAAGGGGTATTTTAGTGGCATTTAGGTATATCAGCTTAGTATCAGCTGTAAAGGTAGAAATGTATGTTTTGATGCATTTTGGGACATGTTCGGTTAATAGTGGCGATATCTTGCTATCCATAATAAACAAAAGGTCTACATGTTCACATAAAAGTCGTGCGCTATCTGTGCATAACTTACAAAATCGTCAGCTTGTTGGTTTCACAAGCTAGCGCATAAAAAGTACGAGAAAAATCACAAGTACTTAGTACAGTATAGCCTTTGCAGAGCGATTCTCTACAGAACAAATCCTCTGCACAATAACAGCTTTTGACATTTCCCATTAGGTATATTTTTCATTAAATTAAACTTCTGCAGTTCAACTACCTCTCATTCTCGTTCCCAGAGTCTAGTAGGATTCTCAATACTAGCTATCATTTAGAATCCTACTAGACTTTGGGAACGAGAATGCAACCTTTGAACAACAGCACATTTTAGGTCCTCCCAATTGGTGTTGCTTAAGAGAGGTTGCACTGTATTTTTTAAATAGCAATCTACATTGAATTTTCACAATATCATGTCTAATTTCAGATTCACGTTGTCTAATTTTCTTATATCTTTCTGTGTATTCATAGGCTGATCTTTGAGGAGAGTTATCTTTTCTTGTCCATTCTGAGATTTTGTTGGAACCTGTAATAGGTGTTTGACGTTAATAACATTTGTCAAATGTTTGCTTACAAGTAAGTGTTGATTAAAACAATATAAATTGATGAATTTTACGATTTGTAGAAACTTGAAATGTATTTTGGTTCAGTAGCAAAGACAATAACACAGTTTGCTAGCGTGTTGATATTCTAAATCAGGGTATAAAGTCACATGATCTCCAGAATGCAATAATTTTTTTATTAATTTTGTTAATTTCTTGCAGCTGGTGGCCAAAATTACGACAAATTCAAATGTACCAGGAACTGGACTCGATAGTGTTAAAATATAAGTTGTATGAACTTGCTTCACAGTCTAGCGAAATAAATTAGTATAAATAAACTCACCTGAGATGGGTTGTCTTGAAGAAAAACTAGATTTAGAACTTTCATTATCATTAAACACTATGTACTTGTTTGGTTCCATTTTCTTTTTTCAGTTGTTATGGTGGTATTCTGAATACTTAGGTCTCTGTAAACAAATAATTTATTTATATCTAATTGGGACAAAAGTGCTCAAAATTAAAACATATATGATAACCTACACTTAGCTTGTCGTTATTTTTATGTTCATTTTAATTTCGCTTTAAAAATGATTTAAGACAATAACAATCTGCAGCGTCGTCTTTAAAATAAAAAAATAGACATTTTATTACTATTTTCTGTATCGAAATATAATAGAATTGAAAATATTTCATAGACCTCATAAATTTAATTGAAGATCTGAGTTAGAGCAGGGTTGCAATAAACAGACGAAATGCTTGTAATAAGTAACATTCTGTATTTTAAGCTCAACGTTTGACGAAATTTAATTTTAAATAAACACTTACCTATTCCTTGCTAACTCTGTACAAACATTTCCAGTCAATTTTCTCACGTCTCTCATTATTTCTTCTTGTAATATAAATCTGTACCTCTTATATGATGATGCTTTGAGCGCTTTATATGTCGTTATAGTGATTCTGATGTTGTATACGTTACGTTATTACGTCATATGTAACTGTGACGTTTTTTGACGTCATGACGTTAGAGGACGTCAAATATTAAAATATTGAGTGTTTTCCAGCATAAATTTCATCATCATTAGCATGACCAATTTTCAATTTAAAAAGAAAAAATAATAATGAAATGAATGATTTATTGCGTCTTATTTTGCATTCGGGACAACCTCGGCGATCTTCGTGATTGTTTCGATTTGCTAAATTTGTCATAATATTTACTAAGCAGTTCTGATGGCAATGTTAATGAAAAACGTGGCGTGGTATATGAGAACGACGGAACAAATAAAATGTTATTCCAAAAGAAGATGATTACTTGGCTTTTGTATGATTCTGTGTCCATGTAACAGTTTAACCAATGAAAAATATCGCTAATTACCATGTTACGAGTACAACATGTATTTGTAGACGAGAAAGTCAAATAAATTCAGTTTAATTTCGAACGTATGCCTATTTAATTTGACATTTTCTCCTTTACATATTTTCCCTGCTTATAAATCACCAAAAATAACTTTTTTGGAGAAAACGAATTACTTATATGTGACTGTCTATTATAAACTTATATTTGATGAAGTTTATTTTAACTAGATTATGAAATTTATACCATTGTGAAAGTTATCCTAAAAAATACTCGTAAAAATACAATTACATAAACAAATATAACAATAATTAACTATACACAATAGGCTATACATTTTTTGGAAGGAATTCTTTTGAATTCCTTTCTATGTCAGCGCTCTTGGAAATTTGAAAAAGAACGAACAACACCTTCAACTCAATAGAAATCAATGAGTCAATGCGATCAAGAAAAAGTGCAGCAGAAAAATATGTGTACTATCAAAAGTAGATAAGTTGAAAAAGTAATTTCAACAAATACTTAAAATTATGATATTAAATGGGTATTTTTACACGTGAATCAAACAACTTTCTAACTGTGCACGGAAAGAAGTTTTTTGTATTATTGCGCAGTAGTATCTACCACGATTGTATATCTATACAATTTTAACGAGCGTTTATCTCAGCAGGGGTTTACTTTGAGAGCGTAGAGCGCTGGACATTTTTCGAAGTTAAGCAACGAAATGTACGGTTAATCTTTGGATGGGTGTCCGTAGAGGTCTAGTGACAGCGCGGAGCGAGTATCATAAATGGTTTTTTGTTGTTGTTTTTCGAAGGAATATTTTTTCAAAAAATTCCTTTCTATGTCAGCGCTCTCTAGAATTTGTAAAAGAACGAACAACACCTAACAATCAGTAAATACGCCCAAGAAACTAGTGCAGAAGATAAATATGAATACTATCAAATGTAGATGATTTAGAAAAAAAATAATTCAAAGAAATACTTGAAATTATGATATTTAATGTTTCTTTACATTAATCAAACATTATTCATACTGTGTACGGAGAACAGTTATTTTGTATTATTGCGCAATATTATCTACCACTCACTTGTATATAATATATACTACTTAGCAGACAATACTCACAGCTGGAGTTTACTGTGAGAAAGTAGTATAGAGCGATGGCCAGGTGTTAATGAATGACTGAATGAATGACCGGTGTAGATTTTCCATCATGATGTAAGCAGATCTGATTTATACAGAAATATATGAAGTATTTAATTGTAGGTTAATATTGAATGCATTCACTAAATGTAATAGCTATGTAGCATAATGAAATTGGATAGTAAATGCAATTGGGACAAAATACATTCATTATGATGCTTGTACCATATTAAAAGCATTTATGCATGCTAACAAAAAGTAATCTTTATAACAACAACTTGCAAGATAATCAAAGCTATATCAAGATCAAAATGATAAAGTCCAAGGAAAAAAGATTTCGACATATTTTATCTTTTAATGTGCATGATTAATTGTATCACATCAATATGATGAATAAATGACAAGTATGACTTAAAGTCTAAAAGTAACTTATAATGCTTTCCTGCATTACTATGGTGGCATTTTTCTGCCACCAGATAACCACATAACTTACTAGATAATTATCTGGTTAACTAGTTACGTAACTAGTTAACCAGATAATTATCTAGTTAATTAAGTAGTTAACTAGTTACGTAACTAGTATTTTTTTACAATAAAGAAAAAATCATAACAGGAAAAAAATGCAAGTTAGTGCTTACAAGTGCCATTGTGTATTATTTTACCAATTAAATGTTAAGTGGTTAACTAGTTATGTAACTAGTTAACTACTTAATTAACTAGTTAATTATCTGGTTAACTAGTTACGTAACTAGTTAACCTCTTAGCGATTATAGATAAGTGGTAAGTGTTTATCTAGTTACGTTAACTAGAAAACCACTTAATTATCTAGTTAATTATCTGGTTATTTAGTGATTATCTAGTTACCGTAACTAGATAACCACTTAGCGATTATAGATTAGTGGTAAGTGTTTATCTAGTTACGTTAACTAGAAAACCACTTAATTATTTAGTTAATTATCTGGTTAACTAGTTACGTAACTAGTTAACCAGATAATTAACTAGTTAATTAAGTAGTTAACTAACTACGATACTAGTTAATCACTTAACATTAAATTGGTAAAATAATACACAATGGCAGTTGTAAGCACTAACTTGCATTTTTTTCCTGTTATGATCTTTTCTTTATTGTAAAAAATAACTAGGTACGTAACTAGTTAACGACTTAATTAACTAGATAATTATCTGGTTAACTAGTTACGTAACTAGTTAACCACTTAATTAACTAGTTAGGTTATGTGGTTATCTGGTGGCAGAAATATGCCACCATAGTATTACACATTATGATGGGGTTTTTTTACATTTGGTACATAATTGTTCATGAAAATATCACATATTCATTCTCCGCCTTTCGCTCGCTTCTCAAAATGCCAGAAATGGGGAAAACAATTTTTTCGCTCGCTAACTCCATTCTTTTAGACATAATCCATAGAACATAATTATGATCAATTTGTTGTTGTCTTAACCCCTTAGACATTGTATAGGTTATATCACGGCGATCAGTCCATATACTGTTTCTGAAAAGGCTAAATCTCTGGATTTAGCTGTTAGTGACTGACTACGGCCCTGCATGATTTAGAATCAGTAGTAGGAAGGGAGAATGACCGTAGAAATTATTTCATATCTAAGCTCCACGAAAATATGACCTTTCAGGGAATCGAACCAACAACCCCTCGATCAGTAGAATAATGTGCATGTAAAATGAAATATGAAACATAGTTGACAATGAGTGATAAAGAGATAATGATGGATATCAAAATAGTAACTTTGAACTCTTAAATCTTTCAAAAATTCCTTCCAACAGTACATTCAGTACTTTGATTTATTTATACATATAGATCTATACAATTCTTCATACTATTAACAATTTTATATTCAATATACAACTTTATATACAGTTATTCTAATGTATGTAATATGCAGTTCAATGTGCAATATTTTATCCCATGCGCAATTTAGACTTGCATGAAATGCACTAGGAGTGAAACAGTTTAAACATATTTTAAATCAATCAATAAAGTAATAGGTGAAGTAGATCTACTGAAAGAATTGAAAGCCCCTGCAACTATTAAAGTGCATTAATTACTGCATTTTCACCTCGAACAAATACAGAAATTTATTACAGGTTAAACATAATTTATTTTATTATTATGTCGGTAGGGCCTATAACAGGAATTGAGTTACGAAACGAGGGACGAAACATTTTTCTGGGGTATGGTATAGGTTTTTTATGCTCAATCGAAAAGTTCGGACAATATCGCTAGCAAAAAAGTTCGTTTTGATAAAACCAAGAGCGTTCGAATGAACAAGTCGATGATAAAAGCCACGCATTTCGGTACTTTTTAGAACGGAACTATTTTATTTTCGCCCACAAGACTCTTCGACCTAAAAACTTTCGTTTTCGAATTAGTTTCTGTTGAATTCTATGCGCGTCGGTATTTTTGCTACGGATCATTTCTCGAACTCGGAATTTTTAATCACAGAGCTCAAATATTATTTTTGTTAATCTGTTTTTTTTTACTCTTAAACTTAATTTTCTGAGTTGTAAGACTTTTTTATTAATGTTTTGTTTTTATTTCATTTTTTTGTCAAAATGACTTTTGCAAAAGAGAAACCTCATTTTGTTATTTAATGTGTAAAATTCTATATAAATAATTACTTTGATTGAATGAATAACTAATACCCGTGTGTCTATATGTGCAGTTTACAATAAAAACAATTATACTATTTTACACATTGATTTTTTCGTGAAACAATCACTAGAATCGTGTGTTGTTTCTTTATTAAGATTTTTAGTGCAACATTTTATCTTTGGAACTTCCAAAAGGATTCATTTAAAACTTCACGCAAGTAGGATAAAATTTACCATTAGATGTCAAATACTAGTATATTTCATAAAACTAACAATAATTTCAACCTAATCATGGCCCTTATATAAAAGAAAATTCAGTAAAGTTTTAATGCAATATTTTATCTTTGTAACTTCTGAAGGGATTAATTTGAATATTCACACATGACTACGGTATTACCATCGTAAGTCAATTTTAAAGTTGTGCCACTTTAGCTTGAATTTTGGCTATTCTAAAAAGTGGTCATTTCATATTGAAAAGGTTTTAGTAAGAAGCTCTGCAAAACATGATAAACTGCAACCAACGAAAGTATTTTTGTTAAATGTTTCTCATCTCAATTTGATTGCATAATTGATTCTGTTTATAAGAGCACCTCTAATAGTCGAGCGCGCTGTCCATGGACGGGCTTTCAATTGTTAATTGAACCACTTATTTTATACCTGAATTATCCAAAAACTTCGTAACATCCAGATCCGACATTGAGTCAATACTAGAATTTTATCCTTCATTATTGCATCTTTAACTTTTAAGTTATTCTATTTCATAGAAGTTGCTCTCTAAAAAGTAAAAAATCTAAATATTTTGGTCGTCTAAAACATTGGTACACTAACCTCAAAAATAAACTATCCAAATTATACGTTTTTTAAACAAACACACAGTTTTACACGCTTCAGTCAGTCAACTTAAAACGTAGGGTTTATTTTAATTGTTTGGCTTACTTAATTTGTCTCGTCTAAATTTCAAATAACAATATACGCATTCATTGAAAGCGACGTATTTAGACAGGTAGAAGGACTATACTATGCTACGTAGAAAATCATTGTTCGTTGCAATCGTTAAATTTTGAGTTTTTCATGATTTTGGGATGAAACACGTACGGTTGATATTTTCAATTGGATTTAACGCTGTGTCGACACAAATTATAGTCAGTTACAATGGTCAGCTCACCTAACCTAGGTTTCCTGGACCTTTGTCTATAACCAAGACTAATCAACTCTGAGTGCTGATTTTGTTCGGAAAAGGCAAGGTACCGACATTTAGTGGTCTCTGGTCCAAGCCCAGGGAAATTTCCAAGGTTAATTACAAATAAACCCTTCCAAACGTTTAACACCATTTCCATTACACCTAATCAATGGAGGAGAATCAACATTATGGTCGAATTTCCATGGAAGAGTATAACCAGTCTGGGTGAGGCTCTAACCAGAAACCCCTTAGGGACACTTGATTCGAAATCATGACCGTGAACCTTTAAGACACGGACATAGAACTCAGATTTTACTATAAACAATAATTAAAACAAAGACATTTTGTTTTTTACATGCAGGTATACATGTGCGTATACCCATTTTTTAATAGTTTAGAAAATAAACGTCTGTACTAGACAAACCAAATATCAAGTTGATAAATTGCCATTTGCATTTCATCAATTAATGGACTATAAATAAATAAAATGTAGTAAGATGATACATGGTTCACCAGAACCAATCATCGTTGTTGTCTACGTCATCCTTGCTATTGTCATCTTGTTTTTGTTCATACTGTCCCCAGCTGAAGTAGTCTACCCTCAAGTTAGACTTATCAAAACCATTTTCTAACGTATCAGCGGATATTCTCTTTTCACACCATTTCTCACAACATTTGAATGAACAACAATCATGGAATACCATATTAACTGTGTTTAAAAGTCGCATCTGTAGTAACTTTTGGTACAATGGCTTTTCTGGTCGTTCACCTCGTCGCGAAATCGGCTTTGGTTTAACACTAGGTCCTGCTTTACATACACATGAATTGGAACACTCTTGAACATCATTCAAATTTTCTTTAGGCACTTCAGGTATACTTGTGGGTGGGTTTTCTGTGCCCAGTCGAAACGTGATCTTTGGTCTTTTCATTTCGCTTACTGTATCAGCGTCTTCATCAGACTTTCTTTTTTATTTTTCTCATCTTTAAGGTTTTGATTCTTAATGGGGATGTTTTCATGTGCATTGCCATTCACTTTGACTTTATTTTCATCATTTGTCATCATTTTCTTAACTTTGCATTCATCATTACCATCACCCTTGTTTTCATCCATACGTCTTTTGGAACATTTTGGCTTTGTTGTATGGTCTGGAAAATAAAAATAAAACACATGAATTTTTAATCGGAAATCTTTAGCTTAATGATATCCCATTGCATGCCTTTTTCATATAACAGTAATTAGATATGTGTAATTTCAAGCTTTTTTCACTTGGCCACGGACAATTGCAACTTGAAAATCAACTTGTCCAGAATCAAAACGCACTTGCAAGAAGTTCAATAGTAAAAAAAGATATATAGAGCTATGATGTAAAGTACATACTATTATTAATGATAAATTATTGATAATAAAAAATAGTACACTGTTTAATGCTTCTATCTCATTAAAATATCTATATTTTAAGTACATTGTATAGCTATGTTAGAATTATTTTACAGCTAAAAATATAACTTGTCCTCGGACGAGTGGGCTGGACATATTTACTCGTCCGCAGCCATATAGTTACGAGTCTGACAAGTCGGGCATAGGAATTCCACACCCCAGGTAATGTACATACAAATTAATAAAAAGTAAAGCTTTAAAGCCTGAGAAGAGCATAAACAATTTCACATTGCAGATAACAAAAGCAATAGGGCTGGGTCACAAGTTGTAGCAACATTAGCAAAAGACCCTCATTTTGTGGGAGTCGTTATTAACATAATTAGGATCAGTGTTCTTCTTGATAAGGAAGTCTCTTGTTTAAAGGGGTATTTTAGTTGCATATATGTAACAGCTATAAGGGTAGAAATGTATGTTTTGATGCCTTTGGGAATATGTTCGGTAAACAATGCCATATCCTTCTATCCATAATAAACAAAAGGTTTACAATTTCACATAAAATACGTGCATTTTATGTGCATAGCTTACTAAATCAGAATCGTTAGCTTGTTGGTTTCACAAGCTAGCGCATAAAAAGTACGAGAAAAATCACAAGTACTTAGCACAGTATAGCCTTTGCAGAGCTGTCCTCTACAGAACAAATCCTCTGCACAATAACAACTTTTGACATTTCCCTTAGTTATAATTTTCATTAAATTAAACCTCTGCAGAATAACAACCTCTCATTCTCGTTCCCAGAGTCTAGTAGGATTCTCAATACTAGCTAGTATTTAGAATCCTACTAGACTCTGGGAACGAGAATGCAACCTCTGAACAACAACACATTTTAGGCCCCCCCCCCCCCAGTTGGTGTTGCTTAAGAGAGGTTGCACTGTATTTTTTAAATAGCAATCTACATTAAATTTACCTTGAACATCGCTAATTTTCTGTTGAATTACATTCACAATATCTTGTCTAATTTCAGATTCACGTTGTCTAATTTTCTTATATCTTTCTGTGTATTCATAGGCTGATCTTTGAGGAGAGTTATCTTTTCTTGTCCATTCTGAGATTTTGTTGGAAACTGCAATAGATGTTGGACGTTAATAACATTTGTAAAAAGTTGTAGTAAGCTGTGAGTTTTAATTGATTATCCTAAATCCTCGGCACAAATTATTTTTGCATATGATTCAGTTTACCTCTCGGTTCAATCTTTGTGCATAAGATTAGGATCCAGATAGATTGTAGTTATTTTTATGTAGTATTTGATGTAAATTATTTGTCTAGAAACTGAAATTGACGTAAAACATTCTTTATTTACCTAATTAGAGCATGTATCTATAGACCTTGTGATTTATACATATATTTTATATGAATAATAGTACGATCGAGCAAGCGACCTGAGAAGGGTCATCATATAACTGTAATTAAAAGGTAATATATAAAATATAATGGTAATGTTAAAACTCACCAGTGATGGTATGTCTTGAAGAAAAACTAGATTTAGAACTTTCATTATCATTAAACACTATATACTTGTTTGGTTTCCATATTATTTTCTCAGTTGTTATGGTGACACTCTTGATACTTTGATCTCTGTAAACAAATAAATTTATTTATATCTAATTGGGACAAAAGTGCTAAAAATTAAAACATATATGATAACCTACACTGAGCTTGTCGTTATTTTTATGTTCATTTTAATTTCGCTTTAAAAAGGATTTAAGACAATAACAATCTGCAGCGTCATCTTTAAAATTAAATCAAAGTACTGAAAGTACTGTCGGAAGGAATTTTTGAAGGATCTTATCATTTTAGAGCTCAAAGATACTATTTCGATATCACTCATTACCTTCTTACAATTCATAGTCAACTGTGTTTCGTATTTCATTTTACTGGCCCATTATTCTACTGATCGAGGGGTTGTAAGTTTGATTCACGGGCGAGGCATACTTTCGTGGAGCTTAGTTATGAAATAATAACAACTAGACCCAGAGATTTTGCCTTTTCAGGAACAGTGCGTGGATGGACTGATCTCCGTGATATAACCTATACAATATGTGTTGCTATGGCGTTAAGGCCACAACGAACTGATCATATGTTCTATGAATTTTGTCTCAAAAAATGGAGCGAGCCAGCGAAAAAGAATCCATTTTGAGAAGCGAGCGAAAGGCGAGGAATAAATGTGTGATGTTTTCATGAGCATTTTTATACAAATGGAAAAATACATGTTAAATACGAACTTTATACAGAAAACCACATTATAACATGTACTTCAGAAAAGCATAATAAGTAACTTATTAGTGTTTATACCAGTGATCATTTATTCAGCATATTGATGTGATACAATCATGAACATTTAAAGATAAAATATGTCAAAATCTTTCTTACTTGAACTTAATTATTTTGATATTGGGGTACAGGGTATATAGTTTTGATTATTTTGCAGGTTGTTGTGAGAAAGATTATTTGCTGTTAACATGCGTAAATGCTTTTAATAGGGTACATACATCATAAATGACTGTATTTTGTTCCATTTGCATTACTATATTGCATTGCTAATACATTAAGTAAATATATTCAATACTAACCTTTAATTAAATACTTCCATCATTTCTGTACAATTTAGAATCTGCATGGCTAACATCATGATAGATCAAACCTGTTGATTTTGATGTTTAAGTAGTCTTAATGTTATTTGGTAAATAAGAGATTGACTCAACAACATACAACTGCTCAATATAATTAAGTAATCCAGAATGAGTACCAGCTGAGCACCCCCGGAAATATAAATGGACGAGTCTTATTGACTTTTTTAGTATAAATAAAGTTATATTATTTCGATAATATGGGAACGACTAAACAACTACTAAGATTACTTAAGCCATCATGTATGAGGATTTTAGAGTCAGCATCCCTATAAAATAAAAATTGACCAAACTGGTAAACTTTAAAGTGAAAAAATACAGGCTTGTCATTTATGCCAACTGTGCTATAGACTAAACAAGAAACAACTGCAACATGTAAATATACCTAACTTATGTGGAAGAAAACAATTACATCAGAACCCTTCTAAAATAAAAATTGACTAAACCTTCAGGTATATAGATATAGTCTTGGGGTACGTTATTCAAAATACAACTTTATTTCAAAATAAGTCGGTTGAGTATTTTGGGGCATTAACAATTATAATGTTAAATATTCTACCCCGTCTTACCTGCTTGTCGTAAAAAGTATTATGAATTATTTTTACACAGCAGGGGGGGACATATGACGTCACATAACCAGAGCTGTGTAGAGTTGATTAAAACATCAAGTTAACGTCAGTGTTCAACTGATGATCATGTGTTAAAATATAGTTTATGGTTAACGTGCATTGCATTTATAACTGATGTATTCATTTTATAAGTGAAAAGTAACTAGAGCAAATTCTTTTTTTAATTTTCTGAATTTTAAGTTCGTAAATCTGACGAACATTATCAAATTTTTGTAGCCTAAACCAAAAAAAAAAAAAACTCATTTCATATTACGCGACTAGGATTCGAAACCGGAATCTCATGTTTCGTAGTCTGCCATGCTATCCACTACACTACTGCCGCAACTTAATCATATTATGCTAAATTAATATACATATACATAGATAGAAAATGTGCAATATTACAAAATAACTTTTCTCCGAACACAGATAAAATAAACTTTGTTTTATGTGAAAAAACATTGAACATCGTTATTTTTAGTATTTGTTTAAATTTGTATATTTTGAACTCGTATGCAATTGATAGTATACTCATTTTTCTGTTGCTCTATTTTCTGGGTCGCAACAGAGTTCAATTATGTGTTGTTCGTTCTTTTCAAATTTCCATGAGCGCTGACATAGTCAATTTTCTTATATTTCTCATTATTTCTTTTTGTAATATAAATCTGTATCTCTTATATGATGCTGCTTTGAGCGCTTTATATGTCGTTATAGTGATTCTGACGTTGTATACGTTACGTTATTACGTCATATGTAACTGTGACGTTTTTTGACGTCATGACGTTATAGGACGTCAAATATTATATTATTGAGTGTTCTCCAGCATAAATTTCGTCATCAATAGCCATGACCAATTTTAAATTAAAAAAATGATTTAATAATGAGGTGAATTATTTATTGCGTCTAATTTTGCATTCGGAACAACATCGGCGATCTTTAAGATTGTTCCTATTGCTTAATTTGTCATACAATTTACTAAGCAGTTCTGATGGCCGTGTTAATGAAAAAAGTGACATGGTATATGAGAACGACTGAACAAATAAAATGTTATACCAAAAGAAGTGATTACTTGGCTTTTGTATGACTCTGTGTCAATGTAACAGTTTAACCAATGAAAATTATCGCTAATTACCATGTTACGATTACAACATGTATTTGTAGACGAGAGAGTCAAATAAATTCTGTTCAGTTTGACATTGTCTCCCTTATATATTTTCCGTGCTTATAAATCACCAAAATAACTAGTCTGGAGAAAACGAATTACTTATATGTGACTGTATATTATAAACCTATATTTGATGAAGCTTATTTTATTTTTGTTTTGTTGGGTTTAACGCCAAAGCAACACATTGTATAAAGTCATATAACGGCGGTCAGTCAACCTAGTCACTGTTCCTGGAAAGGCTAAATCTCTTGATTTAGCTGTTAACCAACTACAAAGCACATACTTTAGATTATAGAAATTATACCTTTGTTAATGTAAACCAAATAAAAAAGTGGTAAAAATACAATAACATAAAAAAATAACAATAATTAACTATATATACATTATTTTTTTATTTATACATATAGATCTATACATTTTTATACTATTAACAATTTTATATTCAATATACAACTTTATATACAGTTATTCTAATGTATGTAATGTGCAGTTCAATGTGCAATATTTTATTCCATTCGCAATATAGAATTGCATGAAATGCACTAGTGGTGAAACAGATAAACATATTTTAAATCAATCAATAAAGAAATAGGTTAAGTACTGACCCAATAAAAGACTCGTGCAACTATTAAAGTGCAGTAACAAACTTTCACCTCGAACAAATATAGAAATTCACACAAGTAAAACGAACACAGTTCCGAGATACGTACATATACATGCCGGTATGGCCTATAACAGGAACTGAGTTACGAAACGAGGGACGAAACATTTTTCTGGGGTATGGTATAGGTTTTTTATGCTCAATCGAAAAGTTCGGACAATATCGCTGGCAAAAAAGTTCGTTTTGATAAAACCAAGAGCGTTCGAATGAATAAATCGATGATAAAAGCCACGCATTTCGGTACTTTTTAAAACGGAACTATTTTTGTTTTCGCTCCCTGGACTCTTCGACCTAAAAACTTTCGTAAATTAGTTTCTGTTGAATTCTATGCGCGTCGGTATTTTTGCTACGGATCATTTCTCGTATTCAGAATTTTTCGACACAGAGCTCAAATATTTTTTTTTGTATATCTGTGTTTTTTTACTATTAAACTTAATTTTCTGAGTTGTAAGACCTTTTTATTAATGTTTTGTTTTTATGTCATTTTTTTAAATGGCTCTTGCAAAAGAGAAACCTTATATTGATTTTTAATGTATAAAAATCTATATAACCAATTACTTTGGATAACTAATACCTCATTATGGGTCTACATGAGCAGTGTATACTAATAACAATGATACTATTGTACACACATTGATTTTTTCTTGAAACAATCACAATAACCGAGTACTGTTTCTTGATTAAGATTTATTGCGCAACATTTTATCATAGCAACTTCTAAAGGGTTTCATTTGAAACTTCTATCATGTAGGATAAAATTTACCATTAGATATCAAATACTATATTTCATAAAACTAACAATAATTTATACTAAATTATGGCCCTTACATACAAACAAACATTCTAAGCTAGGTTTTAATGCAACATTTTATCTTGGCAACTACTGAAGGGATTAATTTGAATATTCACACATGACTACGGTATTACCATCGGAAGTCAATTTTAAAGTTGCATCACTCTAGATTGAATTTTTACTATTTTAAATTGTGAGTCTTTTACACTGAAAGTGCTTTAGTAAGAAGATCTGCAAAAAATAATTAAGCTGCAGTCAATGAAAGTATTCTTAATTTTTTCTCATCTCAATTGAATTGCATAATTGATTCCGTTTACAAGAGCACTCCTAACAGTCGAGCGCGCTGCCCATGGACGGCTTTCAATTGTTAATTAAACCACTGACCTAAACTATCTTCGTAATAATTCGTAATATCCAGATCCAACATTGAATAAATTCTAGAATTTTATCCTTCATTATTGCACCTTTAACTTTCAAATTATTCTATTTCATAGAAGTTGCTCTCTAAAAAGTAATTTCTAAATATTTTGGTCGTCTGAACCACACCAACTACACAAGTAATTATGCACGAACTCCATGTGCCTATTTACGTCATTTAAAACTGGCATGGATAAGATACGAAATGGAGACATTTAGGCGAAAACGAGCATATAATGGCAAAACGGAGATTTAATTGTTAGTAAAACCCTTTTTAAAATAACAATTATAATACAAATTATATTTACTGATAATAAAATCACCATTCTCAAATTAGTGATTTTCATATCAGTCCAATTTTTACAAGAGTTGCTTAAAACGTAGGGTCCACAAAGGCGGGTCCATAGGGGGGTCACGGGGGGTCCGGACCCCCCCCCCGAATTGGGAAATGTACCTGTCCATTAGTGTATTTCTTGACTGTAAGTCATTTTTAAGTAGCATGGGATCTATGTTAATGTGTATTAATTATTATATGTGTGCGTATTTTACGAGTGTGAGGACTCTGGTGCCAGTGGGTTTAACGCCGTGTCGACAAACATTATTGTCATTTAACTGAGGCAAGCTCACCTTACCTAGGTTTCCTGGACCTTTGTCTATAACCAAGACTAATCAACCCTTCCAAACGTTCGACATCTTTTCCATTATATTATGCATAATATTATGTACACGATTTTTCCTTTTTTAGATCGGACTAAGCATTCTTGATTTGGTGAAAATGTTTAGTACAGATCCTGCAAAGGTGTGCCTTCAGATTTAAATTGCCCATGTAAATGTTATATTTCTTACCAGACTAGGCTGAATATAATATCTTTATACAATACAAACAAAATATTTTGCCCTATACTTGTATGAAGGGCATGTTTCTTCATTTTATTTTATCATAATTACATGTTTTTACTATGGGTTATATATAATATATGCGGGTGATCACCATGGGATTCATTTAAATTTCTTTTTTTTTCGTATGTCTGTTTATGATAATGCCATGTTCACTATATGTGTTTGTAAATTTCATTCTGTTTGCTATAAACATGCTGTATGTTTAGAGCAATAAAGGTTGTTGTTGTTGTTGTTATACCTAATCAATGGAGGAAAATCAACATTATTGTCGAATTTCCATGGAAGAGTATAACCAGTCCGGGTGAGACTCAAACCAGCAACCTCTTAGGGACACTTGATTCGAAATCCTTAGCTTGGCCTTTATAAGACACTAACACAGAACACATATTTTACTGTAAACAATAATTAAAACAAAAACATTTGGTTTTTACATGCAGGTATACGTACGTATACATATTTTTAATAGTTTAGAAAATAAACGTCTGTACTAGACAAACCAAATATTAAGTTGATAAATTGCCATTTGCATTTCATCCATTAATGGACTATAAATAAATAAAATGTAGTTAGATGATAAATGGTTCACCAGAACCAATCATCGTCGTTGCCTACGTCATCATTGCATTCGTCATCTAGCTTTTGTTCATATTGTCCCCAGCTAAAGTAGTCCATTCTCAAGTTAGACTTATCAAAACCATTTTCTAACATATCAGCTGATATTCTCTTTTCACACCATTTCTCACAACATTTCAATGAACAACAGTCATGGAACACCATGTTAACTGTGTTAAGAAGGCGTCTCTGTAGTAACTTTTGGTACAATGGCTTTTCTGGTCGTTCACCTCTTCGCGAAATCGGCTTTGGTTTGACACTAGGTCCTGCTTTACATACACATGAGTTGGAGCACTCTTGAACCTCATTTAAATTTTCTTTCGGCACTTCAGGGATACTTGCGCGTGGGTTTTTAGTACCCAGTAGGGCTGCAACGATTCGATTCGATACATCGAAACTCGATTGCATGGGTGCCGATTCGATTTCGATTCGGGACCCGCGAGTTTCGATTCTATACTGACTTTTAAAAGTGTCTACATAAGTTATAACGATAAAAGCACAGGCGCGCCTAAAAGTCAAAGTATACGTTGACAGTGAAACTGGGTTTCACTTTGTTACATTTCTTTTACATTTCCATTACGACTTTATGTAGCATGATTGGAAACTCTGTTCCAAATATACATTCTATAGTATATGCTCCGATCCTCCGCCAATTGGGTCGGTATGATTGAATTTTACCTGTTCTGACAAACTGGAAGATTTTTAGGCTCCGCATGAGCAAGCCAAGTTTTGTTGTTAGTTTATTCAAATTTAAATAGTTTTGCATGTACAGTGTATGTTTAACTAATATGTACAATAGTATACAAAGAACTGCATCTTTCTACAATTTATGATCCATGCTGTCTTTACGTTTTAAGTTGATATTACATTAATAATACATTTTCGCGACCTTTACATTCGTACCCAATCCATTTGGTACTTAAAGAAAACAAATATTAATTATCAGATTTTCGAGTTTCGTGTTATCCAATTTTAGTAACAATTTTATTTAATTAATATTTTTTAGTTTTAAGCTCAAATATATGTATAAATGCATATTTGTAGTAAATTGTATTAATAAAAGAATCGAATCGAAAAAAATCGAATCGAAAAAAAAATAATCGAATTGCATCGAATCGACTTTCCGGTGAATCATTGCAGCACTAGTACCCAGTCGAAACTTGATCTTTGGTCTTTTCAATTCGCTTAATATATCAGCGTCAACATCGGACTTTCTCTTTTTATTTTTCTCTTCTGTAAGGTGTTGGTTCTTAATCGTGATGTTTTCATGTGCATTGCCATTCACTTTGACTTTATTTTCATCATTTGCCACCATTTTCTTGACTTTACATTCATCATTACAATCACCAGTGTTTTCATCAATACGTCTTTTGGAACCCCTTGCCTTTGTTGTATGGTCTGGAAAATAAAAATAGAACACATGAGTTTTTAAAGCGGAAATCTTTAGCTTAATGATATTCCATTGCATGGTGTTTTCATATAACAGTAATCAGATATGTTGCATTACATGTTTTCCACTTGGCCACGGACATTTGCAACCTGAAAATCAACTCGTACCGGATCAAAACGCACTTGCCCAGAAGTTCAATACTCAAAAAGAAATATATAGAACAATGATATAGAATACATACTATAGGTAATGATAAATGATTGATAAAAAAATAGTTCACTGTTAAATGTGATTGAAACATTGAGATATCTGTAGCGCCGTTAAACGTCGCAACGCCGCTAAACGTCGCAACTGACGTTAAACGTCGCAACACTAACGCTAAACGTCGCAAACCCCGCTAAACGTCGCAATCGCCCTGCCGTTAAACGTCGCAACGCTGACGGTAAACGTCGCAAAAAAATCGACTGCCGTTAAACGTCGCAACCTTGCCGCTAAACGTCGCACTTAGTAGGAAGGTATAGTATCGAGCCTAATCAACACACAAATATTACATAGGACAAATATGACTTCAAAGCAGCCACTCTTAGACTCATAGCAACCACCAACATATCCTTAGCAACCACCCCTTGTCCATAGCAATGACTCTTACACCTTATGTCAATCGCCTTATGGCCAAAAGTATCCACTATACTGTCCATAGCAACCGATTTGAGTTCCATAGCAACTGTAATTGCACCTTTAATATCCATTTAAATATCAAATGGAATAACTCTCGCGGCCATAAACTTTATCTCCGTGTCTATTTTGATCATCTTCGAATCACCTTTCAAACTTGGTCAAGTTGAGTTAGATCTAGATAGGCAAGCGCTATAGAGACCTTATTCTTGCTGTAGCGGTGTTGCGACGTTTAGCGGTGAGTGTAGCGCCGCTAAACGTCGCAACGCCGCTAAACGTCGCAATCAACGCTAAACGTCATACTTGATCTTAGGACAATTGTTTCTGGCATATTTGTACAGATATAATTATGTGTGTTTATCCTACACGATCCAGTTTCAAACCATCAATTCATCAAACTACATAACACACTTTTCGACACTATGTATGCATTTACATGACAGTTTGTACTTAAAAGAAAAGGGTATATTAAGAAAGTCGATATAAATGACCCCTGTTAACTATTTGCAAACCTATAATTAATATCTAGACTGGATGAGTATAGTATATGATGAAGACGTTGATTCCTGGAAACTTAAACCTTATATTGGTAATACAATGTAATGAAATATTCTAATAATAATCACTATCTTAATTATTTACCTGGATGAGCGATATGGCTGTCACAGTTCTAATTTCCACATAAAATGTCTATGAATACTAATCAATCCATTATGTCCTGAACTCTCTGATGAGCTCTTGTTTTTAAATGCTAAAAGTCAATTGTATAAACGTGGAACCGAGCCTTGTGATGTCTTTGACCAGGCCTGCATAACCCAGTATAAAACATGATCTTCAATTCATCGAAATACAAAAAACATTTGTCAATTGCGACGTTTAGCGGCGTTGCGACGTTTAGCGGCGCTACACTCACCGCTAAACGTCGCAACACCGATAAAGCAAGAATAAGGTCTCTATAGCGCTTGCCTATCTAGATCTAACTCAACTTGACCAAGTTTGAAAGTTGATCTGAAGATGATCAAAATAGACACTGAGATAAGGTTTATGGCCGCGAGAGTTATTCCATTTGATATTTAAATGGATATTAAAGGTGCAATTACGGTTGCTATGGAACTCAAATCGGTTGCTATGGACAGTATAGTGGATACTTCTGGCCTTAAGGCTATTGGAATAAGGTGTAAGAGTGGTTGCTATGGACCAAGAGGTGGTTGCTAAGGATATGTTGATGGTTGCTATGTGTCTAAGAGTGGCTGCTTTGAAGTCATATTTGTCCTATGTAATATTTGTGTGTTGATTAAGCTCGATACTATACCTTCCTACTAAGTGCGACGTTTAGCGGCAAGGTTGCGACGTTTAACGGTAGTCGATTTTTTTGCGACGTTTACCGTCAGCGTTGCGACGTTTAACGGCAGGGCGATTGCGACGTTTAGCGGCGGTTGCGACGTTTAGCGTTAGTGTTGCGACGTTTAACGTCAGTTGCGACGTTTAGCGGCGTTGCGACGTTTAACGGCGCTACAAACATGTCTTAATGCGTGGAATGTGTTCTCGTAGTAAATTTAATGCATCAAAAACACACTGATAATAGTCGATAATTACGTGTACTAAACTTAAATCCACCTGTGTATAAAAATGGTATCGTTGTATTTTGTCTCAAGTTATCCTTAACGAGCTATATTTGTCAAATTATTTACATCCATAACTCGATCATGGTACACACTATTTAAAGCAAAATTAACCTGTCCATCAAATGTTTATATTTAAAATTGAATGTACAAGAAAGAGTAGATGATATATTATATGATTTATTTTATATGATCTATCACAAACTAATACTGGTAAATATAAATGTCAATGCAGTTATAGGTCATTTACATTAGGATATCATGCAACAAATCATGTTCTATGTAAACAATGTCTCATGTCATCCTAAACGAGCTATAAATGATCATTGAAACAATAATACATAAAACATCAACAATATTTTACAACTAAAATAAATATTTTAACACTATGACATCTCTAGAGGGTTCTTATCTAGTAGAACTAAGGTCCATATATATTTCACTGTATGAGAGTATAAAACTTGCATAACAAAAGTATGTTAAGGGTGGCATATCTTAGAGTAAATATATCATTTTCTGGTCTCACAAAATGGAATAAAATCATCGACTTTATTCCAAAATTGAATAATGTCTTTTTTTCTGCTCAAGTCAAGTCTTGCTTTAATGCACATTCCACAATAAGATGTTTCACTGCCGCAAAAAGTTTATACATATTTTACAGCATTGTGTCACTACATAGCACCACATTTCACTGTCAAGTAGGAAATAAAATAGTATGTCTATCTTGATTACAACATAATCTAGAATATATTTTTCTTTATGACAATACAATGTAGTATAAAGCTACCTAGTCTGGAGTATCTGCCTCTTACCACTATCCTTATCGGGTCAGGCAAAGCACAATAATGGTCGCGTACTCGATTTATTTTCAGGTTGCAAAAGTTGCTTTTACTATTTCTTCTTATTTTACTTTATCATTTTCTGACGACGGTAAAGGCGGGAGTTAAGTACTACATATGTTATTCGAAGTCGACTTATCATTTAGAACTTAAATTATATAGAACTATTAACCAAATAAGACATAATTCTGAAGTTCGGATACTATATAAGGCACAATGGAGCCAAAATCATAATACAAGGTATCTATTGTAGTTCTTGTACTAAGATCATTTTAAGAGAAACTTTCATGTTAAAAAATGATTATGCGATATATTGTACAATACATTGAGCGGATCCATTTTTCTGCTTTGTCTGACGTACTTTTACCCGCCAAAGTACGACTGGGAAACCAGACAAAAGCTATCTTGACAACAATATAATCTGGAGTACAGCTATGTTTATGACAATACAATCTAAGATTTCTAAACAAAATATAATTCAAAATAAAACTATCTTGATTACATTGTAATCTAGAATTAAAACAAACATATTTAATATCCATTACATATAATCAACACACATCTAAAAAATGTAATCATGCACTACTGTCGTCATTCAAATGTCATAAAGTAGAGAAAGTAAAAAATTGTATAGAATGTTACCACCATTTTTTGTTTATTTCATTTATCAAGGTCTTATCCCAGTCATGTTCATCACGTCCATCTTATGTTTCTATAAGTTCACTATCATAGCACATGTGCTACAAATGTACATAATGAATCTACAAAACCCGGTTCGATAGCGCAGTTGGTAGCGCGCCGGGATTTGGATACTCGTGCCCGAGGGGGTGCGGGTTCGAATCCCGCCCGGGGAGGTTATACCCTTCCATGAAAATTTGACAATAATGACGATTTTCCTCCATTGATTAGATAATATGGAGAAGTTTCCGGCCTTGTGGAAGGGTAGGTGAGTACTGGTTATAGACAATGGTCCAGGAAAGCTAGGTTAGGTGCGCTGGACGCCGTGAAATGACCTAATTGTGTTGATACGGCGTTAACTCAAATAAATAAATAAATCTACAAACACCATGTACAAAGAAAAATCAGAATGATCTCACACCATAGACTCTGCTGTATATTGATGTAGATCAACACCAACCGCTCCTATGACATCCAGAATGGTACACTGTAAGGATAACACGCCATATTTAAGTTTGAATACATAACTACATATACTATTGCCGATGATTGACCAAAATAAGAGATATGCTAAAGGAACAATGTAGACAGGAGAGAAAATACTATTTTGTTCGAACACGAACCATGGGACAACGGCGTATACGATTATAAACAAACCGTAAAAACACAAAGCAACAACGCCAGCATAATTCTTAGGAGAAGAAAAGCATTGATCGTATTTATCGGTACCCATGATTTTTTTCAAAATACCGATAATCGGGATAGCTATTATGAGAGCTAAAACGCAAAGTGCAACAACCAAGATCAAGCAACATTGAACAATATTAAGAGGCAAGGCAAGTATCCAAAACAAGGCTAGAAGAATTTTCTCCACCAGTACAAACTTACTCTTCTTTTTCTCAATAGAAACCCAATCAGACAATATAGGTTCTGTTGTCTCATCCACACCTTCCGCAGTCAGAGAAAATTGGTACTTTTTGCCATTCTTTAACTCACCTGCGTAACATTTTGATTCAAAACCATCAATTCTTCGTGCTGTTACATTCCATTCCATGTTTGCCTCGGATCTTTGCTTGACAACGATTCTGGTATCAGTTGATTTGACAGCCTCCCATGTAAGTGTAATACACAAACTTGATAGATGAAGTAACTGGACAAGCTTGAACTTTTTCCTTCATCACCAGTTGTTTGTCGACATTAATAAGTTGCATTTCAATCATCACGACCATGATAAAAGAATGCACAGTATTAGCTGTCCAATTCCAGTTAGAAATCCAATTCAGACTTGAATCGACCTTGTCATGAGCAATATTCAATGCATGAATCATAGTTCCTGCAAGTTTGGAATCTCTCAGTCTTGCCATGTCGTTTTCTGATAATTTCCCATCCCAGAATAACAGGATACGATCCGAAGAAGTTTGTCTTGATCCGTAAATACCCAAATGAGCCAACATATTAATCACTCTGTTAATTACTATCCTTGATTCATTCCTATCGTCTGACAGGTCTTCAATTGTTGGCATATCAGTGACCACATCAGACCGCCCAAACAATACCTCCAATAAGGTCGGTAACCAATAAAATGTCTTTGCGCAGTAGTGTTGAAAGCCTTCTATACGATCTTCAATTGTTCTCACAAGGAGACTGTTACCAACACATGCTACACAGCATTTCAAGCTCCCTGATCCATTGTTTTCTAATATCTTATTTAGCCAAGTTTCTTTCAATTCGTTATTTACATCTCGCTGTAGACAGAAAAGGAATACGACTTTCCTACTTTTAAGAACATGTTTCAATCCATCTGAATCAACGAGCACTGTAACCAAAACGCTTTTAATGCCCATCACATAGTGCAATGCAGCTTTAACAATTCCAGCCTCGACCAGAAGCTGATTGTCTTTGCCTTTCGTATCATCAGTGACAATGATGATAGGCCATGTTAAATATGTCTCCATCCAAAGGTGCAGGATTCCTGTCATTGGCATTCAGAGTTCCTAGATGCGGCGAAACTTTAGTCATTTTTGTAACCAATACTGCTCTTGAAAGTTTCCACTCTATATAAAATGATCACCCAGCTGCAGATTACGTTAAATATAATATATAACTATAAATCAAGCAAGTGAGACCACGGTGTTACTTTGTATCTCACCTGATATTGATTTGGAAAGCGTTATCATCCGTCTTGCATGCAGAAATGGAACATTGAGCGGATGCGAACTCAAGTAAGCTGTGTTGAACCTCATTTTTCACAACCCGTGTTTTTCACAACTTGTGAAAAACGCGTACGCAATTTTCACAACTTGTGTGAAAAACACGTTAGCATACAAATTTCATACGAGCATAGAAACGCATTTTTCACAACTTCAAATGTTACAAAAAAGTGTTTGAAAAATTTGAGTTTTTTGGTACTAACGCATTTTTCACACATGTATTTTTTTTTAGTTGCCAGCGGTCAGTAATTAAGTAAATTATTTATTTTCATGACGTGTGTTATGGCAATATTACAAACATGAAAACACCATGAAGAGTATTTACATATGAACACCTGACATATTGGGTCTATAGGTCACCAAGTGATTCACATGATGGGTACTTGTATATATCATATAAAGTTAAAAATATGATATAAATATAAAAAATATTAATATAAATATGATATTTAAAGATTTCTTGAACAGAACAGAAGTTCTGTTCTGTTCTGTTCTATAATAATGGTAAAACCATACAGTCTGTTTTTTTGTTGTTGTGAAAGTGACATAATTTTAGCAAACTTTTTTTAAAAAAGAGGAACATGAAACTATGCTATTGATTGAACACCAACGCTCTAGGCTTAGAGGTTTTAGACGAAAAAAAATATTTGATTTTTATATTGTCCATTATATTTTTTCTGTGAAAAATGAGGTTCAACGTAAAACCTCATTTTCACAAAGCGCGTTTTTCACAACCTGTAAAAAGACAAATTTTGTGAAATATGAGCTCCAACGTTTGTTACAACCCGTTTTGTAATTAAAACCTGAATTGTAATAATTATTAAGTAATTGAACATACAAACCCATTTTGTAATAAAACCCAAAATGTAATGAAGCGTCTAGTTGTGTTAATATTATTATAAAATATAGTTAGATACTTTAAATTACTGATAAAGAAAGACAATAATGTTTAAAAAGCAAACACAAAATGTTCAAATAGACAAATTACTTACATTTCGCCTTGTTAATTTGAATATTTCGACAGAAAAACAGAGTGTCATATTTTTTCGCAAAACGAGTTATTACTAAAGTGGTTGAACATACCAACCCGGTAATGATAAATTATTATTTCAATTAAGGTTTTTTATAACAAAACGAGTTGTAACAAACGAAAAAAAAAACGAGCGCAATTTTTACAGGTTGTGAAAAATGCGTACGCGTTTTTCACAAGTAGTGAAAAACACGGTTTGTGAAAAATGAGGTTCAACGTTGAACCTCATTTTTCACAGAACGCGTTTTTCACAACCTGTAAAGAACACGTTTGGTAAAAACGAGGTTCAACACGGCAAACTTGCTCAATACTGGAATATATTGCTCGCCTCGAGGTTTTATCGGCACTCTTTCACAGCAATTTTGTTACTCTTTATACAACATATGAATTCCAGTATTGAGCGATGGTAAAAAATCCGACAATGAAATCTTTATCAAATTCTCTGAAATTGACCACTGTGTTACAATTCGCAAAATATAACTCACAATTGACAAATGTTTGCATAAATTAAAAAAAATGACCTTAAATTTTATATATCGATTATATAAGCTATAATCATATTTATCTAAGTTTAATATGCATGCATCTTCCCAACATGAAAACTTTTTTACCAATGACATATCTTATCAAATATGTTATAATGTAGAATCTTTATGTTACCATCTATGCATAATGAATAAATATTAGTGTCAGGGCGGATAATGGGTAATGTGCTTTATGCTTCATGCCCTAAGTGTCGCTAGTTTGAATCCCTCTCATCCGCTTAAACGACTAACGCTCGATAGAAGTTGCTATGGACATAAATGTCGCCATGGACCTTTGTGCTGTTGCTAGGGAGGGTAACGATGATGCTAGGCCTAAATTGTTTGTAGGAAGCATTAGAGTAATTACTATGGGCAATGAAACTGTTGCTAAGTGTGCTTGAGCAGCTGCTATGGACCTCGAGGCGGTTGCTTTGGATGCGAAACTTGTTAATATGGACATTATAACAGTACCATGGGACATGTGTGCTCACTATGTACCTTAGGATGGCTTCTCAATGTGCTAAAGTGGTTGCCTGTACGTATAGGTGGTGGTTAAAGAAGGCACAATACTGGCTTGTTGAAGACCTTAGGGTGGTTTCGACATTTTGCGTCCATGTTGCGATGTAAACCATCTAAATACAATGTAAAATATTTGAAACAAAAAATGAAACATTAATTTTGTTTATCATATTCGTTTTGATATACTATAATATTAACTAATGTTGTGAAAATTGCGTTAGGACTAAAAATCGAAAAATATGTCTAACGTAATTTTCACATTGCTCATTTGTGAAAAACGCGTACGCAATTTTCACAACTTGTGAAAATTACTAACGTGTTTTTCACAAGTTGTGAAAATTGCGTACGCGTTTTTCACAAGTTGTGAAAACACGGGTTGTGAAAAATGAGGTTCAACAATGCATTATTTCCTTTTTCTATGAAAAGGAATGGCATGGTGTTTAGGAACGACCAGAGCCAGTCAAATGCTTCGCTTAAGGAAGGCAAACGCTTGGCTATATGTATGACATTTAAGTCAAAATAACGACATTCACATTAAAACTGTGATGTTTTCTATTACATATTAAATACTAACGAATGGGTTGTCAAAGTAAGCAGTTTATTATGTCAATTAAATTCAGTGGGTCTTTAATTCAGTCTTACTTTAGCTTGTAGATTCTTTGTTTATTATTTCACTAGATATTTAAATATCAAATTAATCAAAAACAAAATTTATAAGTCACGCGTTATATTTTATATATTTCTATACCCTGTGTTTACAATCATAAACATGCCCCCGGGGTGTACATAGGCAAGGGAGTTAAATAGGATCTTAGCACTTGCCATTGTTGCCTCCCTTTGTGCCAATTTAATGTAGTTTTTTATAACAAATAGTAAGGCTTATATGCTTTTTAAATCCTGACCGTTCTATTTTCTTTCTTTTTCTATATTTTTCTTTCTGTACTTTTTATCTTACATTATTTTTATGAGAAATATGGTCTAAATTGAATGTTTACACGTTTACTAGTTATAACAATGTTAAAAAGTGATGAAATATATAAAACAATATCATGTACTAACAGCTTAATAGTGCTCCTGGTTAGCCAAAACAGTATTTAGTTCTGTGAAAAAAGAATTATTCATATGACGAATCACCACTGTGATTATTTATCAAAAATAATTGTTAATTTGAATCTTTTATAATTGTTTAACTGCACATTATGTACATAAGCACATAAATAATATTTACATTCATGAATAACACTATCTAATTGTACTTATGAGTTTTAATTAGCTTTCGCACGAAATGCACGACACAAAATTTAATATCGTTTGTTTTATTTAAGGCCAACTATATTATTCTGAGTTTTATGTGGCTTTAAGATGGCAGTAGTATAAACACGTGACATAAAAATGAAAATGGACATTATAAACTTACAATTTCATACCCGTTGTCTAAGTCGGATAGAATACTCGTAGCAGTTTCATATGGGATTTATCAACTCGCTTCGCTCGTTGATAAATCCCATATCAAACTGCTACCCATGCTCTATCCTATACTAAAACATTGCACGAGTGTCGATGCAGGATCGTGGCGTAACCAATGGAATGTTGAATGCTGGAGCCTCTATCAGAAAGGTGAGTGGCTGTTCATGGAAATATCTTTAAAAAATATCGATAAATAGAAAAATGCTATAATTTTATTTTTCTCAATCTGTTCATTCCTATTTCAAGTTGCATGACTCTTCAATCGGGTCTTTTTGACGATCGGGACCTTGGACGATGTATCAAGGGACCGGAATCGTTTCTGACTGACGCCGAAGACCAAGAACAAAGGTTACAATTCGCCGACAGGATCGACATTTGTGCAATGTTTTATGGGTTTTTTTTCACTTATAAAGTAAACAAAGATTTATGCAAAATGAAATTAAATACTCACCACTCCCTGCACGAACATTTCGTGCCAAAATTTGTAAACCACACCCTGTGTCCCGATTGAGTGCATCGGACCGTATAATTTTTTTTTCTTTCCACAAATCAGTAGAAAATGATACAAAAATCACTTCTGCAAAATTTGATAAGGATCCATTGGCCCGTTATGAAATAATGAAAATTGGAAAAGTGATCGGTTAGAACTTTTGTTAAGTGTATATATAGGGACGTACGCATTATTTTATGATCATAAAATATGGACTCTGGTGCCAGTGACAGTTAATGAATGACATCAAAAAGCGCACAAATAACTACTACATGTACCTTTCTTTTCAGTAGTGCTAAGAAATGTATTATAAATAGAGCCTTGATAATATGCCTCCATGTTGTATAATTAACAGTTTAACCTATTGCAAAGCACATGCATGCCCTTGCCGGTACCCAACAATAGTCTTACTGGATAATTAGACAGGCGGAAACAAAATAGAACGAAAATCATGACCAAACTCCGCGAAGGTTTTTTAATTTTATTATACTGCTGATTTCAATACTCTATATTTTTTTATATTCTCCGGTTATGTCAATCCATTGAATATAGCTTTACTAGTACTAAAAGTCAGTCTACCAACTGCATTATACGGTGCTGAACTATGGTGCAATATATCAACACAAACGATGCTACGTCTAGAAAGATTTAAACGCTTGGCTGCCAAACGAATACAACATCTACCAACATCAACTAGAACAGACATGGCATTAAGTCTAATTGGTTGGCAGCCAATAGAATTTGATGTAAATAAGCAAAAACTTATGTTCTTACAAAAACTGTTTTCTATGCCTTCGTCAATACTCTGTCGTCAAATATTTGATTAAAGACTAAATTTATATGTTGTGAAAGGCGGGAAGAGTCAAACAGGTTTCATACCCGATATAATGTCATTATTAAATAAATACAATCTTCATAAATTTATTACAGAATATTTACAAACGTCTACATTTCCAAAGAAAGAATCATGGAAACGAATTATAAATAAAACATTAATCACCTATCACAACGCAGAGTGGCAAAGAAGAATTCAATCAAACAATGAATTTAGAAGATTTATTCAAGTCCACTAGAACGTATCGCCTTCTATCATTTGGGACAGTGCAAAATCACGCACGGAAATAATTCATGCTATAAGCAGTATAAATGTTCTTGTATTTAGACAATTTCAAGAAGTATATACATGTAAACTGTGCCATGTACATATACGGGATATAAACCAACATATCATTACCGAATGTTTTGTAACACATACACTTAAAATTATATTTCTAAATGATATACGTATATCATGTGGCATAAAAGTGTATACTTTTATAGTCAATGATAAAAACAATTTTAATACAGACTCTCTATTGAATCCAAAATTCATCATAGCGCTCAAACCTACAGGAAACAATGAGTATAACGACCTTTTAAGGCGATCATGTAAGTTTTTACATGACTGTATCAACACTTACAACTGTAAAATTGAATACATGTACATGTAATAGTAATATGATTATATCATAATAATAAAAAACCCTTAGAATTAGTTCTTATGTAAATATTTTGTACATATCATTGTATGTATTTCATTTATTCTATTGTTTATGCAGTTTATATGTCAATGTTTATATAGTTTATATGTTCTATTGTAACTATGTATTTATCACTGAAAAGTGGAAATAAATTGAATATATCATGATATCAGTTTTTATCGATCATAAGTACAGAATAACTTTAGTAAGGGTATAAATGATGTATATGCCACTGACAGTTAAAATAATCTGAAAGTCCCTGTCATGAGTCAAACAAACGACCCCATGAAGTCACTGACTGAGTCAATGCAGGCGGTTGAACACATATTTGTACATGTCTTTTTGTATTTATAGCAACCCGGATCGCCAGCACAGTTGGTTGCGCGTCGGGATTTAAAATCTCGTGTCCCGAAGGGGGTACGGGTTCAAATCCCATCCGGGGAGGTTATACCCATCCATGAAAATTCGAGAAATTCAGAAATATCAATTTTCCTCCATTTATAAGATATATGGAAAAGTTTCCGGTCCAGTGGAAGGGTAGGGGAGTACTGGTTATAGACACGGGTCCTGGAAAGCTAGGTTAGGTGCACTGGACGCCGTTAAATAACCAAAATGTGTTGACATGGGGTTTAACCCAGAAAAAAAATAAATGTTTATAACACAGGAACATATTTCAATACATTCTTTGATTGTTATGTTAAGTGTTATTACTGACTTAAGAATGTTAATTCTCATTTGAAAGAACTTGAAGGATAAAATATTTTCTCGCAATTAAGTTAATTGGATATTACAGGTATTTTGTCAATTCAACATATTTTCTTCTTAATACAAAGATTGTGTCTGTAAACTTTTGAATGAAAATTATTGTGAATGAAACAGATTTGTGATGGATTTAACGCCGTAGCAACACATTGTACAGTTCAAATTACGGCGGACGGCCAACTTCTTAAATCTCTGGATTTAGCTGCTAACCAGTAACTAGGCGCATACTTTTGTCAGAAACTGGGAACTGTCCTACGTGATTTGGAATCAGTGGTAGGAGGGATAATGACCGAAGAAATTAAGAGCGGAACAGAGTAGGACAGAGCAGCGCTGGTCGAGAAACCGTTCTCTCATAAGAAACAAGGGAGGTAAATGCTTCAATGACAATATAAACCGTGTAAGAGTTATTTCCCGTATATAGTAGTTTGAGAAAAGAGCATTTTGAATACCTCGGCAATAGCTGCGCTGCTGTGTTGAATCACCCGAACACAGTCTCTTGGCTTCCAGCTTTTAAAAGATTACACCAGAAGCCGTCGTATCATTGACAGCTATTGTACATTCATTCCGCTGTTGTCGTTAAAACACAATGAACCAGAATATTTCGAGCCTAACTTATTTTGCAGTTCATCGGCAATGTCTATGAATAACCCAATAAAATATCCATGGTCCGAACTTGGATTAAATCCACGACCTTCTGAGTCGTAAGCGGGCACTTTACTACCTGGCCATTAAAACTAGCATGAATGCACATTGATATAGAGGATGTTCTCATGACCCATTAGTTCAAAGTAAATGACATTGTATGTCTACAATTGACGATTATGCTTTGAGTATCCATTGAATTTAAACAATCAAGCGTCTTGATGATAATCAGAGGGCGTGGGATGCTCATCTTTATCTACTTCAAACTGCAAGTGATTATAATACGCTTGTGGGTGCATAAAATAATAGTCTGTCCTTTTCAGTTCTGTACCACACAACACTTTGATACAAAATACATTAATTGAATTGTAGCAAATGTTCGAGCATATGTACACTTATGTAATATATTCAAACTTGAAGTATTTCAAGTGTTACAGTAGCTCTTAGAAACGACTCGTTGTGTCATTCGGAACGTATCGATCATACATTGGATGAATACAAAAGTAATTTGTAGGGAATAGCTGAGAAATTCCGAAACTTGTTATGTGACAGCGTCATTGGCTATGACTAATACAATTCCCACAAGTACTAAATCTAACTTTGGGTATCAGCCATTATCAATGTTTTTAACCTATTGTCAATTGTCATTTTGTAGTTCAATAATAGTTTGAAAAAACTATTTTGTTACAAGAAATAACAAATTGGAGAATCTGTTTGTAATTTTTCTACATTTTAATTTGATATATAAATGTTGGTATATTTAGCGATAACAAATGCATGGCGAGTGAAAATCCGTGTCTTGCAAAAATGTCCGCAAAATATTTTCTGCGACGTCATTTATGATAACAAATGACAAAATTACTATGTGAGTGTTTTAGTCGAAGTGCGTTTGATCAATCATTATATAACTTGCAAAGTCTTAATCTTGGTGTAAAGGTCATGCATGAGTTTTGCGATGGTTGCAGCGCACAATATAAGAGTCGCAACTGTATGGGTGATGTTTCGTGCAACAACCTAGGCTATGATATTCTGATCAGAAATTACCATTACCATTACCACAGGATGCGGCCGGTGGAATCCTCAAAAGACGGGCAGACACAGCCGTTCTGCGCGGGAAAACGTCAATTCAAAACGCGGAGGATTTCTACAACTTTGCTAGCGACAACATGGAAATTCCAAAATGCGGAATTTACAGCAAAAGAATTTTTAGATACATAAAAGAAATTCCGAGGAATAAAATAAATGATACAGAATATAAACCAGTAAAAGAAAATCTCAAGATACATCAAATTGTTTCAAACACATCAAGACCGTCCATCCTGTTAACAAGAAACATTTCATGCTACAGATAAGTCCAGTGTGTTCAGGGTGCAACGGACACATGTGGAATAGCTGACGAGATCGGTGGTCCAAATTTGCAGACGATACTTGCCAGAAATGATTGTATCGTTCATTAGAATGAAGCTACAGTCCCATAAACATAAAAATAGCCGTGAGGGTACCGTACGGGCACCGTGCGATCAAGCATACAAACTGTTACATGTCAAACCCGCTATGATATACGCATATGCAATTCTTCGCGTGTGCTCCAACATCGTGGCAAGTGACAAAATCTGCCTTGACTAGGCTTTGCACCATGCCATTAAAGAGTCAATTGAGAATAACTAGTATAAAGCTTCATACTTAGTTCCACCTAGTATATACACATACAGCTAGTAAAAGTATTTTTGAATGCTAAACGTAATTTATTTGAAGTAATGTAGATATGTGATCAATATGATTGTTCGTGAATGATGTTACATTGTTTTATGAGATTAATACATGTATGTTTATACATGTTAGTGCTTTATTCATATGTTACATGTATGTTTATACATGTGAGTGCTTTTTTCATATGTTACATGTATGTTTATACATGTTAGTGCTTTATTCATATGTTACATGTATGTTTATACATGTGAGTGCTTTATTCATATGTTACATGTATGTTTATACATGTTAGTGCTTTTTTCATATGTTACATGTATGTTTATACATGTTAGTGCTTTATTCATATGTTACATGTATGTTTATACATGTTAGTGCTTTATTCATATGTTACATGTATGTTTATACATGTGAGTGCTTTTTTCATATGTTACATGTATGTTTATACATGTGAGTGCTTTATTCATATGTTACATGTATGATTATACATGTGAGTGCTTTATTCATATGTACCAAGTAATGGCGAGTATGCATAAAAAGATGGAATTATACATATTGTGTTGAGTTTTATTATTAGTATTATTTTTATTGCGCAAAATAATTATGTTCCTTCTTTACTACTTTTACAGGTGTAATAAAATTGAAATGATTGTCATAATAAGTACACGCTAAACTGGTCTATTAACGTTTCAAACATGAAACGTTAATTTTGACTTGAAACGACGTCGCTGATGTTAAAATGACGTTACACTTATTAGTCGAATACTGTGCGCGACGTCTACGTGCAAAGTCTATGTGTATAGTGTATTGTACTATTCTCCTACGACGAATTAGTACTTTCTATACTTACGAGTGTTCGGGTGTTGTCGCAATCGTACAAGCGTCCATGTTAAGAGTAATCGTGTATTACATAAAGTTTGTAAAATTTAGTAAAAACCCTTTTGTTGCTGCAGTCTTTTTTGTTTGCTTATTGGGTTTAATGCCGTAGCAATACATTCTAGGGGTCATATAACGGCGGTCAGTCAACCTACTAACTCCTCCTGCAAAGGCTAAATCTCTGGATTTAGCTGTTAACCAACTACTAAGCGCATACTTTCGTCAGTGACTGACAACTGCCCTACATAATTAAGAATCATTAGTAGAAGGAAGAAAGACCGTAGACATAATTTCATGACCAAGCTCCACAAAAGTATGCCTCGCCCGGGATCCAACCCACGACCCCTCAATCAGTAGACTTGAGTGCTACCAACTGAGCTAGCCGGGCGGCTTTGTAAGAGTGTCCATGACAGGAGTAATCGTAAACTTGTACTATTGTATGTACATGTAAGTGTATGTCGTTTAGTAATAACCCATTTGTTGTTGCTGTTACTTGCTGAGGTACCACTCGACACAATATGATGCCAACACACATTCTGTTCTGTTCCAATCATTTTATTACATAATTTGCCTGTCATTTGTTGCTCAAGTCACTTGCAGAGGTAAGCTGCGCCACTTAATGTTCACAAAATCAACACACATTGTGTTCCAGTTACACGCCTCCGTACGGTCCAGTCATTAAGGTCCGAAGACAAAAATTGGCTATACTTAACGAAACTTTTAAGTACCCAAATTTCCAGAAGTAGAATTGTTTTCAACATTTTTGTCCAATCGATAATGGAAATGTGTATAGGACAATACTGTCGTCTGCTTGCATGGTTTTCATGCTTCTTTATCGATGCAAAACCGGTTTTGTCATGCATGTGTTGAAAAGGGGAAATGGGCACATGCTTCTCGTGCAAAATTCCCACTTGGTCAGTTTTGGTGCAATTTTTAGTGTGTTGATATGCACAATAATAAAAACAAAAAATGCCTCGAATGTCGCTACCCAAACGAGGTATTGCCATAAGTCTTTTGCAAGGCAGTGCGTCATCTGCAGAGGAAAGCTATTTTTGGTGTGTGAAGTTGGCTTGTAGATTGTACATTGTAATTCAACTTGTAGTTCGCGAACTACTAGCTAGCTAGTAGATGGGTATTCAACTTGTAATTCGCGAATTACGAGCTGGCTAGTAGTTGGGTATTCAACTTGTAGTTCGACTCGGACACACCAGCATAGGTATTTTTTGAATTACTAGCTAGTAGTTGGGTATTCAACTTGTAGTTCGACTCGGACACACCAGCATAGGTATTTTTTGAATTACTGGCTAGTAGTTGGGTATTCATATTGTAGTTTACATAAAATACATCAACATACGTTATACTTGAATTACTAGATAGTAATTGGCTATTTAACTTGTAGTCCGGCCCGGACACACCAGCATAGGTATCTTTTGAATTACTAGCTAGTAGTTGGGTATTCAACTTGTAGTTCGACCCGGACACACCAGCAAATGTATTTTTAACTACTAGCTAGTAGATGGGTATTCAACTTGTAGTTCGACCCAGATTCATCAGCATAGGTATTTTTTGAACTACGAGCTAGTAATTGGGTATTCAACTTGTAGTTCGACCCGGACACACCAGCAAATATTTTTTTTGAACTACGAGCTAGTAGTTGGGAATTCAACTTGTAGTTCGGCCCAGACACATCACTTTACCTAACATTTGAATTACTAGCTAGTAGTTGGGTATGCAACTTGTAGTTCGGCCCGGACACACCCGCATATGTATTTTTTGAACTACTAGCTAGTAGTTGGGTATTCAACTTGTAGTTCGACCGGGACACACCAGCAAATGTATATTTTGAACTACTAGCTAGTAGTTGGGTATATAATTTGTAGTTCACACAAAATACAATAACATACGTTATAGTTGAATTACTAGCTTGTAATTGGGTATTCAACTTGTAGTTCGAACCGGACACACCAGCATATGTATTTTTTGAACTACTAGCTAGTATTTTGGTATTCAACTTGTAGTTCGGCCCAGACACATCACTTTACATAACATTTTAACTACTTGCTAGTAGTTGGGTATTCAACTTGTAGTTTGGGCAGGATATATCACCTTACATAATATTTGAATTACTAGCTAGTAATTGGGAATTCAATTTGTAGTTCACCCGGACACACCAGCATAGGTATTTTTTTAATTACTAGCTAGTAGTTGGGTATTCAACTTGAAGTTCGACCCGGACACACCAGCATATGTATTTTTTAAATACTAGCTAGTAGTTGGGTATTCAACTTGTAGTTCCATCCGGAATTGGGTCGAACTACAAGTTGAATACCCAACTACTAGCTAGTAGTTCAAATATTATGTATAGTGATGTAACCTGGTCGAACTACAAGTTGAATACCCAACTTCTAGCTAGTAATTCAAAAGATACCTATGTTGGTGTACCCAATTAGTAGTTAATAATTAAAGTATAACGTATGTTGATGTATTTTATGTGAACTACAAGTTGAACACCCAACTGCTAGCTAGTAATTCAAATATTATGTATGGTGATGTATCCTGGCCGAACTACAAGTTGAATACCCAACTACTAGCTAGTAGTTTAAAAATACATTTGCTGGTATGCCCGGGTCGAACTTCAAGTTGAATTACTAGCTAGTAGCTAGTAGTTTAAATAATACATATACTGGTGTGTCCCGGTCGAACTACAAGTTGAATACCCAACTACTAGCTAGTAGTTTAAAAATACATTTGCTGGCATGCCCGGGTCGAACTTCAAGTTGAATTACTAGCTAGTAGCTAGTAGTTTAAATAATACATATGCTGGTGTGTCCCGGTCGAACTACAAGTTGAATACCCAACTACTAGCTGGTAGTTTAAAAAATACATTTGCTGGTGTGTCCGGGTCGAACTTCAAGTTGAATTACTAACTAGTAGCTAGTAGTTCAAATAATACATTTGCTGGTGTGTCCGGGTCGAACTACAAGTTGAATACCCAACTACTAGCTAGTAATTCAAAAAATTCCTATGCTGGTGTGTCCAGGTCGAACTACAAGTTGAATACCTAACTACTAGCCAGCTCGTAATTCGCGAACTGCGAGTTGAATACCCATCTACTAGCTAGCTAGTAATTCGCGAACTACAAGTTGAATTACAATGTACAACTTTACACACCTAGCTATTTTTCTGTTAAATCATAGCAATTAGAAATCTCCCAATTTCCGCTTTTTCCCCTGCAAAACCGATTTGGTATCGATAAAGAAGCATGAAGTCCATGCAAGCAGTCGACAGTATGGTCCTATGTACCTTTTATTATTGATCAGACATAAATATAGAAAAATTAAATCCACAATATGGCAATCGGGGTTAGATGTTTCGTTAAGTATATTCATCATTGGTCGCCTATATGGTCTTGCAATGTGTGTCCTATTATTTCGTTTTAACGAAATATTATTTCACCTTTTCTGTTAAAACGAAATAATACTTCGTAAAAAATGAAATACTTGAATTGTGAAATGTAAAAGGTATTTCAAAATGTTACTTTATGGGCTCCGTACGAAACGTGCTTTTAGTAAAATTGTATTTGAAATTAGATTTGCTTGGTGGTTATGTTGTTTTAGTTGGGTTTAAGGCCGTAGCAACACATTATATAGGTCATATAACGACGGTCAGTCAACCTACTCACTGTTCCTGGGAAGGCTAAATCTCTGGATTTAGCTGTTAACCATCTATACTATAGACGCATACAATTTTCCGTCAGTGACTGACTACTGCCCTACATGATTTAGAATCAGTGGTTGAGAAATGGCCGTAGCAAAGTATTTCATGACCAAGCTCCAAGAGTGTACGCCCCGCCCGGGAATCGAATCTACGGACCATCGATCAGTGATCATTATTTAATTTCATGGCTGTACTGAAACTCGGACATATAAACGCCAGATCATCATTAATTAAGGAAAAAAAGACCGGTTAAGCGTGGGGATTTATCAATAAGTCCCTGAATTTCAGGAATTATTTGAAATCCCTGGTTACACATATTTCCTGTAACATATACATACAACGTTTGTCTACAAGGGATTAATACCCCATCCCGCGATGATAAGTAAAATCTACCACGTATGGCCATGATCGTGATCTATGATCCTTATCTTACCTTATCGATCACAACATGGGGTTACGGCTTGTAGATTATGGTATCGCAAAACTGATGTAACTGCAATCAGTGCTATATGGCTGTATCAAACAGTGAAAATCTTGGTGGGTCTAAAAGTTGGGTTTTGACGATGCGACCATTCTAAGGTCAACCTTTTCTAGTTTATTTCATAGCGGACAATCATACACAGATTTTGGCCACTTTAAATTCTTATAAATAGTTCTCCAGTGGTGCTTTTCACAAAAATTCTTACGAAAAAAATCTTCGTAAGTCAGTTTCATATAATTAGCACTTCAAAGTCAGACGGATAATAAGCATAACTATGATATGATGTTCAAAAGGTATACACAATTTCTGCACAATTTATATAATATTTAGAATTGATAAGTAAAAAATGAGCGTATTATCAAAGTTTCTTGCTTTTGACTTACGAAGATTTTTTTCGTAAGAAAAATTCACGAACACAAAATTTAATATCGTTTGTTTAAGTTTAAGGCCAACTATATTATTCTGAGTTTTATGTGGCTTTAAGATGGCAGTAGTATAAACACGTGACAAAATAAATGAAAATGGACATTATAAACTTACAATTTCATACCCGTTGTCTAAGTCGGATAGAATACTCGTAGCAGTTTCGTTGCATATCAAATGGCTACTCATGCTCTATCCTATACTCAAACGTACGGCACCGGTCCACTAAAGACAATACGTTATATACATGTGTATATATATATATGTACAGTGGTGTGATATACTGTACATTAGATGGATCAGGAACGTGCCGAACGTCTTTGTGTAAAAGCTTTGCCACGCGGCTAGCTCAGTTGGTAGCACGCAAGTCTACTGATCGAGGTTTCGTGGGTTAGATTCCCGGGCGGGGCATACTTTCGTGGAGCTTGGTCATGAAATAATTTCTACGACAATTTTCCCTCCTACCAATGATTCTTAATTATGTTGGACAGTTGTCAGTCACTGACGAAAGTATGCGCTTAGTAGTTAGTCAACAGCTTATTCTAGAGATTTAGCCTTTCCAGGAACAGTGAGTAGGTTGACTGACCACCGTTATATGACTTATACAATGTGTTGCTGCGGCGTTAAACCCAACAAAAACAAACAAAACAAACTTTGTGTAAAACTATACGTAATGTACTTAAGATATGTTTCGTTACCGCTAAAACTACTTTAACTGTTATATCTAATGCTCGTTATTGTTACATTTCATGCACATGTGATCATACAGTCTATAGGCAATAGTATGACAGGTTATTACCACTATTATACTGTTGTTATTGAAATATATTATTATTACTATTGTAAAAGTTTATGTTGTTTTTCAGAATTCCGCAAGATGCTAATAATATTGTAAATATAACGGTACCAGAAGAGTGTAGAAATGGTACAATATCCTGGCATTATCCTAGAGGACATCTCGTCATTACATTTCCTATAATCAAAAAGGTAACGATATTTCTTTTCATACAAAACTTGTTCATTCTGGCCTGTGCAACCATGATAAAATCTCTCTGTCAACCAGATTAAATGAATGCAATCATATTGTATTTCTTGACTCTGTTCAGTGTGGACAGACAATGATTAAAAAAGAACAAATTTGTTTTATGTAGCTTCGTCTATGAAAAAATACATCTTTAACTTTACTGAAAAACAGAAGACTAAACGTATTATATTGTTTTTAATTACAAATAATTCAATTGTCATTTTAACAGTTTGCTTGTTTCTAACATGAAAAAAAACCCACACACTTGCGATCCGGATAATGCCAATATATGTCACATTTTGGTTAGACGGTTGTATTGTCACAGTGATAAAATAACTTTTTGACTTGTAGTTCAACAAAACACACTATCAGCAATGTTTAAACAAACAATGAGTCTGCAGCCAACTTGCCATCATCCATTGCCCATTCACAACACTTTCCAGTTTTCGAAATACTATTTGACTTTACTGAATATACATGGTTTTCAAACTTTACCATTCTTGTTTCCGGAGGTTATCAAGATGTACGATCTAATGTTATATAGAGAACCTCTGTGTACGAGTATGACACTACACTATTCTATCAATCCATGATAAAATGTGTGCAAAATAACTGTGAGTTAATGCATGAAATTTCATTTAAATGATATTTTCTTACGAAAAATTTCACTCGCTATACACACGCAGTACAGACATAGAATGCTCTACGGTTGGATAGGAATGATTTACAAAAAGGGTAAGATAAATTATAAACATAAAATGTGATATTCTTTCAGTTGTCCAAATCCATCTGTTTCACAGACCACCCAGCACCAACATATTTTACTATAACAGTATCACCAGGTAACATCATCAAAGGACCCTCGGATTACGGTAAGATATTTTTGTACATTTCTTAATAGTTTTTCTCAACTGATAAAGATCATCGTAAGTCAAAAGCATGAACATTAGTAACATGGTCAATGTTTGACCAATTAATTTAAAATATGATTTGGTGATATAGAATTGCGTATTCATTTGAATATCATATTATTGTTATTTTATTATCTTTTTGATTCTGAAATGCAACACCATGAAATTGACTTACGATAACATTTTTCGTAAGAATTTTAGTGAAAGGTGCACTTAAAGTATGACCATGCGCATAGGGGTTAAACAGAAGAAAGAGAACATTAGTCCTTCAAAGCTACTGAAGACTTTGTGTCAATTCACCCTGTTGGACTTACACATTGATAAATTAAAGTGCAATTACTTAATATTGATATTAAAAAAATATTTAATGACCTGCATAACGTAGGGCCTACATACAATAAAGATGTTAACGATGTTTATAATTGAAGAAGAAACATTTTTTTCAAACGTTTTTTTTTTGTTCTGCATGTGATTACAACTCGTTGTTGTAGTATTTAAAACTTTGTCACATGACTTTAAACACCTCACTAATACTGATAACTTATGTTATTTTTCTAGGAAACCGATACTGCACCGACGTCATCAAGGAGACAACGATAAAGATCAGTGCGTCAGATCGAAATGTATACTTTAGACAGTTGTTATATTCATTTAAATAGTAAATCTGTGCTGTAAAGAAATTGTGACATGAGTTTTTTTATTTAGTGTGAACTACTTACAGAGTTTTAGAACTCAGATTCGAGGCGAAATTTGTACTGTTTTCTTCTTGAAATCGTAGCATTTGTGATGTCATAGTCATGAGGTATTGCCACTGTGAAGTTGAACCAAATGTGATTTTTGAAGAACGTCTAGACTGTTATAAACATCATAATCTTCAATGAGGGACATTAGTCAGTTATCTTTCCTTGATAAAATCTGAAGCAATCCAAATTCAATTGGCATGTAGGTCCCAGCAGTTGGAATCCTCAGATTTTATCATTGAAGTCCTGTGTAAGGATAGTAATATATTTCATCCAATATCTTTATTGTTAATCAAAATATTAGCAGGATTGATAAAATGTTATCGTTCTTCACCCAAACAATATTAAGCTTAATTTGCATACAAATTAAAGGATTGAAAAAAGGTTTAATATTGATTGTGACAAATTGGCATTGATAATTTATAGTAAAATCCGAGTAATCCAACGCATGTGACCAACCTAGCTGAAGAGTATACCAAGGAAAATAACTGACTAAAGTTCCTTAATTTCTTGAATATATAACTTCTAATGTCGGCGTGAATGGATGATATATCAATTGTATTACCGGAGGTGCGTTCAACAATGCGAGCGTTCGAGCGAACGTCTGTTTTGCAAATTGTTAGGATTTTGAACGCCTGCAAGCGCCCGCTGTAGAATCCAAGATGGCATCAAATAACACATTGTTGAAAATAGCGGGTGGGGGGAAATTGCTTTTGCTGATACAATAGATCTTTAACATATTTCATCATATATGAATCATTATAATACAATTTACTGTACCAAAAACTTCAATTTATTGCATTGTGTGTACATGTATATGTTATATGGAACAAGTAACGCAAACGTTATACAAAACTGAATTTCTTCTAGCCACCATATTTAATATCTAATCAAAACACCCCTCAAGCTGAATCGCGAGCACTTGCGAGTACTCGCGCGGGCGCCTGCGTTCAGAACGAGAGCGCTCGGCGTCGCCTCGAGTGCTCAAATTGTTGAACGCACCTCTGTATATTTTGTTAATGTATCTATTATAACTTAAATGTCATAAAAAACTGATATCTATGATATGTCATTCATTAAATGGCTTGTTTTTGTTTTGTTTATACTTGCATAATTATGTGTATTTGTATACTGGGATAAAAAAACTAAAATGATATCTAAAACTGCGAATTTCTGGAATCAGATTTTCGTGTACAATTTTCAGTAATCATGATTGGTTACAACTTTTTGTGACTACAAATGTGTCTAAACAAGGCTATAAATGTCATTGATATGAATTTATCATTTAATGAACAAATGTCATGTTTTGTGATATAAGAACCAATATAATACCCGAAACTGTGAATTTCTGGAATCAGCTTCTTGTGTATCGATTTCTAAAACTAAGTTACTAAAACAGATTTAAGAGTCAACATATGATTCCAAAAAGTGTTTAATTTCATGTTACTACACTTATGTAATACAGATGAATAAGTGGATTTACATAAATAAATATTAAAATATCATTTGTTACTTTTGTTTCTGTATTTACACGTTGTTTTTTTTACAAATTGAACTTAATTGCGTTCTGTTTTTGTAACCTGAGGTTTTGCTTTTGGTCACGCTCACTGTCGCCATATTCATTGCTAGATGCTAAACTAGATATTGACACTGTACATTTGATAAAACTCTACAGGAGCAGCGACTTGATATGTAGTCTGGTCGACAGCTATATCGAATCACTTTGAGCATATCTTCAGGGACAGACTATAACTTTGTCTTTACAGGCTGAAGATTTTCATTAACAGACTCCCATCCCAAGTCACATGGATTTAGAGCATTGTTGCCCCGCCATATTTGGGTCTGTATATATACTCTTCGTATGTGACATGATGTTACGTCATATGTTTGAGACAAGCTATTAACTTTCAAGCACGATGCTGCACTGACTACTTGAGTAACAAACTTGTGCAATGGGAGGTTGTTAATGTGACTCAATGAGGATGAATAATAAAGCATTATGATGCATCTCTCTCAACTTTCAATGTCTGCTTCCATTGTGATAGATGCCTCTATATGTCTGAACGATTACTTTGACCTTTGTTAGTTCCGAGGAGTTTTAAAATTACTGATTTTACAACGCCAAATGATCTGAAAGTTTTTTGGCACCAACTTAAGGCACGCAGGAAAGGGGGGAGAAGTAAACTCAGCTTGCGGCTTAAAGTCAATTTCAATGTTGCTAAGTCTCGTTCTCGACTTTTCCTTGCTTTGTCAGACCTGAAGACAATGTTTTGGTCAGACAGGTTAGTATGGTCACGCAACAAAACCAACAGCAGTCAACAAACAATGACGAAGGAAACATTACTAACTCATACAGAAGAAAGTGAAAAATCCTTGTAACTGAAATAGATAGAGTGATGATATATCAAGTGAATTAAGCTTAACATGGTTATCTTTTTTTTGAAAAACAATTTAAAGAGATAACATGATTTTGGTGAGTTTGAATTTTCGTACTCAGCGCTTCAGCAAAAATATTGTAACACACGAGATTGATGCAAAATTAACTCTAAACAAGATTATTTTAGTCCTAACGCGCTTCCATAGAAAAAAGTTTTTTCAGGGTCGTCACAAAAAACGGAATATTCAATGAAGTAACCGCCATATAAAAATCATTAAATGTAGATGTATAGATTCACATTGGAAGGTCAACTAAAATCAAAATACTAGCGGCAACCATAACTTTTTGTGACTCCATAGCTATATTCACTGCGGGACAGAAGTACGTAAGCGCAGCAGTGCTGTTAGACCGTATATGTCACAGAACGTAAATGTCGCACGTGTGTGACATATTCAGTCGAATTGATCACACCTATATCGTGTGACATGTACGTTTGTGCAAATTAGCGATAAATGCCTGACCGTATATATCTCACATATCATACAATGAACCAATTCAGTTTGCTATTAACTTTGTCCGCAGCAGCATCAGCATCAGTAATAGCAGCTTGCCATCAGTAACGTGATCAAAACATCATCATCAACATTTCTATCTTGAGTGATTTTGTTGAAACGTTTCCAACTTGCAGATAATTAAGTAGTGATGAAGATGATGATTATTGAACAGCTTGAATTGATGAATAATTGATTTATAAACATAATATTGATGATGAAGTGATGATTGAGATACATTTGTAATATTTATAAATAGAGATGAATCATATGTATACTTTTTGTATAGTTACTAAACAAGTACTCACTGTAAGTACCTTTAATCAAAAGATGTGTATTGATTATGTATTTAACATGTTATATTCATGATGTTAAGTTATTTAAATAGATTTTAAAACATTTGTTAGCATACATTGTTTTATGCATGTGTTTACTGTGATGTTAATTGTTAATGGTCTTCATATTATAAATATATGTAGGAATAGTAGTTCAGTGGTAGGAAGCGCCCTTAAGGATTGAGAGGTCCTGGGTTCGAATCCCACTAGGGGCACTGCTCATTTCCTTGAGCAAGAAATTTACCTACGATTGTTTCTCTCCACCCAGGCGTAAATAGGTACTTGCGAGGGTGGTATAAATCTGTTTGAGCCAACTTGTCAAGTTGCATTAATAAGCAGAGAAAAAGACTCCTTAGGGAGATTGATAGATAAATACCAGTTGCCTGATGACCAGGGGTAATAACTGTAAAGTCGGTGAATGGGTGTAAGCATGAAACTCAGACTATAGAATGCCATTACATTTTTACATTACATATATTTTATGTATTTTGTTAGTCTAGTTATTGATTTCTCTAATATCAATAGTTTATTGATATATTGATTTACACAATTTGTTGATGTGATGATTTTTTATTGTTTTAACATACAAGATATAAATGTAGCAGTGTCAAAGAAGTTGTGTAAATACAATTTACAATTTATCGGTGATTTGTTTTATTACCTCAGTTGCCATGGTGTCTTGACATGCAAGGTGAGGGGTTGGTCCTCACATAAGGGTACTATTTCTTTCATTCCTTTGACTTTAATGCAGTTAGTTAATATTTTAGATGGCAGTTCAATAGACAGTGTAAACACTAGCTAGGCTGGTCCTAAATAGACAACTTGTGTTTGGTTTGTTTGAATTGAAAAGAAGGATAGCGATGGTCTCGATATAAAAACCCGAAGCTGATAAATGGCAACTTTTCAGGAGAAGAAAAAAACTTTTTTTCTCTAAAACTAAAACTTGCACAAGAATGTAATATACACAAAAATGTTTTCAAATGTTGTTGATTTCTTTTATATTTATCATTAAAATCATTAAAAGGCTACATCTTTTCATTATGTAGTAAATGTAAGTTCGGCATATTATAAATGACGAAAGTGTAACTTCGGCATATTAATTGTAGATTAAGTATTTTATAAACATGAAAGTACCAGTTCGGCATTTTATATTCAGGATTCAAAATAATAATGTCATGATTCTAAGTGTTCTAATTTAAGAATGTCCCATTTTTTAAAAAACAACAACAACCTTTCTTACATGTATTAACGACATAATTACATAACTTTGGTATGGCTTGAGTGGGAAATTATACCACATCTCAAATATCAAAGTGCAAGTCAATATCTGACATCAGGAATGACTTTGGCTAGGAATGACAGGCTCTGTGGCCAATAATATTTATATAAGTCCAATAAACCACTGCAAACAAAGTTAAATGTACATACTAAGATTCGTGGTGAAGTAGGTTGAGCACAAGATTTCCGATCAAATGTCTAAAGCGGCCGCTGATTCTAGCCTCGTCATGGCTGGTTAAATCCTTAAATATTAATGAGAGACTGATGATTTTCCTCCATATAAGTTATATGTATAAGTTTCCGGCCTTGTGGATTGGTAGGCGAGTACTAGGCATGGACAAAAGTCCATGAAAGATAGGTTAGGGGCACTGGTTTTCGTAAATGACAATACTAAGGCTTGACGTGGTGAAAACTCCCCATAATAGCCATTCTCCAAAAGTTGATGACATTTTGAACTAAACGTGTCTCCAAATCATACATGACCATAACGAGTCACAATAATTGTTGATATAAACACTTGGAAATGTCAATTAAAGTGTTGTAGCTAAATTGGTACCAAAGAAACACTGCAAACTAACGCCTTATGGTAAGATTTCGAAAAGATTTCAATATCTCGAAAAGTGCGATGTCTCCAGCACAATTTATAATACTTGATTTGAAAAATATGTTATCTACGGTTGGTTATTGCTTAAGAATTCATTTTAAAAAGATGTACAATGCATTGTATGTTTTGCAAATGTTCTTTGTTTTGGTTTAACCCTGTATCAACACATTGCATTGGTCATATAACGGAGGTCAGTCAACCTACTCACTCCTCCTGGAAAGGCTAAATCTCTGGATTTAGCTGCTAACCAACTACTAAGCGCATACTTTCTTTAGTGACTGACAACTGCCCTACATAATTAAAATCATTGGTAGGCGGGAGAAAGGCCGTAGAAATGATTTCATGACCAAGCTCTACGAAAGTATGCCCCACGAGGGAATCGAACCCTTAAAACCGTTAAAACTTAGGTCATGCCATATCGGAATTTTGTTAAGCGTCCGCGTGCGCGTAGGTTTAAGAGTCCTCAATCAAAATTAAAAACAAAAATGTTGGTAAAGTTTTTTTTAAATAATTCCGATGTTCTTGGATTCAATATGACAATTTAATACAGGGAAAATTGTGTGTTGGCAACGACGTTATTCGTCGTAAGCAATTTTCCTTAACCGCGTCATTAATACAATATATATATTACGTGAAATAAACCCTAGTCATTTTATATTGAATTCAGACCATTGTTTCATATTATGAGGACGTTATTCCATTTAAAAGTACATATAATGCATTGTTTTTTGTCGTAAAAACTATTTGTGTTTTCGTTTTTGGTTTGTATGTTTTTTGTGAATAGGTACCTAGGTTTGTCAAATTTGAGTTGATGCTTAACAGAATTTCGATTTGGCATGGCCTGATCTATTAGAACTCCTAACTCAAATTCTTAAACATTGTTTTTAAGAAACCGTGCTTCTATAACGAGCGTAGCACAGTTGCTTATGACAATGTAGAAATTTATACATAAAATTGTTATGTGTCATTGTGTATTGGTGTAATCAAGTGCAAATTACTTGTACATTTTCTGTTACTTCTATTTTTATTAAAGGAAACTCTTTCGAGACTATTGTGTGTCCTTAAAGACTATTTTCCGTAACACGTATTTGACATGCCAAATGATATACTTTACAGAAGATACAAACACTAGTTATTGTTTTTGATATTCTTCCGTCGATCGTTTGTGCATGTTAAAAGCCAAAATTATGTCTTAGCTCGTACATTTACGGTACATATGTAACTGAAAAAATATTTTAGTTTAAGGTAGAGGATGGAACGTAAAGAATCTGAAACCTGTTTAATAGATGACTTAAATGTTTTTAATTTCAAAGTGATTTTAAACCATTTTCATGTTTGCTGTAAACATCTTCATAAAGAGGCTTTAATAAATATTTTTCACTTAAATACTGCAAGTTTATTACATATTAATGTGTATTCTACCTCTTGATATAAATGATTAAAGTAATAATATTATTTATATATATTAACTTGTATGGATGCTATTTGTTGTTCAGCAAATAGAGTCTGTGCAGAGATTTAATTTGACATCCCATCTTTCTGCGTTCTGAGATTCATTGCTATTATGGGATGTTAAGATCATGGCCAATTGCAAAGGTGAGAGGCATTACAAAAGAAGTCGTCTTGTGGCAACGTCTTTAATGGATGTGCATGTTGGTGTTAGTCATCAGTGGTAAAGGAAATTTTTATCATAACGACTGGAAATTTCAACGAATTAAGCTCAAAATAAAATGAAACTTTGGAATGATATTAGCATCCACAAATTCTAGGACATGATGGTTTAGTAGGTCATTGTTTATACTGCCATGGTGGGAATCATTGTTAAGCCTATTTAGACATTGCCAATCTGTTTAAGATTATCTAATATTTTTATGAACATGATTTTGTATTGATTAAATGCACAAACATTGTTTTGTTGTGAATTGGAGACTCATTCAGGTTTGACTTATATGGAAATCTTTTTGGAAGCAACGATATTCATAATATAAGAACGGGAAACGTTATGTTGCCTTGTTTACGTTGTATCAATACACATGATACTGTAAAAATATATTTGATTTTATTAATTTTGTGCTTGTTAACATAATTTGGTACCCAGTAGAATTTTGAATCGATTGTCCATATGGATAGCAGTTTCAAGCCTCGTCCGTTCTGGTTATACCATTATATGACAATTTCCTTCCATCAGTAAGGTATATAGAGAAATTCTCGGTCTTGTGGAAGGGTATATGATAAATGCCTAATATAGACAAGGGTTTATGAAAGCTGGATTAGGAGAGCTTGTCTCCATATTGTTTTTGTGTTTACATTGTGTTAAACAAAACAACCTACAACACTGAAATTGGTTAAACAGCATATAAGTTTAAGGTGACATTGCGTGACTAGTGAAAACTTTAAAAGTACTTTTGTTTCCTTTAATATCCAATATGAAACCAAATTTAATATCAAACTTTAAAAGCAATGTAGATCTATTAACTGTAGGCTAGAAATTTACCAGTTGATATGTATATACTTATAATACACATACATGACATCACAATGTCACTAAATAGACCCTATGTTGTACATCATACTGGTTCAAAATTTAGTGCAGATGACGTCACATTTAATTCATGATAAAAATAAAAAGCCGTAACTACATTGAACTTCTTGTGATTCAACCGTTGCTAAATAATACAAAAGTCCGAACCTGGAACTTCGGCAACTTATATTGTGGATAATATCAACCAATGAAGCTACGGTATTTTACCACATGACTGTACCAACACTTCTGATTGGGTGATTAGGACAGGTACCAGATGAAAAAAGCGGGAAATCTTGTAGCTTCGGAAAATTGAAAACAAATATTTTTGAAAAACTGTAACTTCGGGTTTTTATAGTGAGGCCATAGATAGAGATATTAAGCATTGCTGCATTCTCTACTTTTTATGTAAATAAATAAACAGTTTCCTTAGGAAAGGGCTAGCTATCAGTTTGTTCTACTGTGCATTTCTTACACCAAAAATAATATGTAAGTGATATCAAATCGAGGGTATTATATATAGGTTGATATACTCGTATAATGTCTCTATAAACAGAGATTCTTTAATTCAGTGATAAATAATTATTGATGTATCAGTGCAAAACTTGTCTTACATGTAACAAGTGTTAATTAAGAAGAATGTAGATAGTTTGCACTGACACAACTATTTATATAAAAAAGAACAATGGAATGCAAATCAAGGTTTTATTCAATGAAGTCTCTAAAAGCCAGAGGGATTATTTATTGCAAGTTAGGCTGTATAATATAATTGTTATATGTTTGTGGACTCGGTCAACATACAGTCATGTTTAATTAAGTTATTGCCTGTTTAAATACTGATTTCACTTATTTCATATTTAGTATTGTATTCTTTCTACTCATATGTATACTTACTTTTTGTTAATTCTTAGAAAAATTAATAAAATAGAAAATATTAACGATAGCTGTGTTGCTTTTTTCTGTCAGCTTCTTTATGTGTATAAATCAATATATGACGAAATTGTTCAACCAACTTCTGTAAACAGCTATCCTGTTGACCATTGTTGCAATAAATAAGGAAGAATGTTAGAGGAGAATTTTAGATGGTTTTTATTTGTTCGGGACTTCAGTCCTGAACAAATGTATTTACCCTATTTCAGGCCCTTTCCCACTTTGAAAAACCGAATCCAGAAGTAGTCCCTCAGTATATATGTATAGTGCAATTCAAAAAGATTGTCTTCTATGATGGGCGCCTTAATACACTACTAATCCGAACTATATCTCAGTCTTTGCTGCTATGTTGTGCGTCTCAGTAGGAATGATTACGTCATCTTATGTATTAGATTGGTATCAACGATTCATTCACGACCCGTCGTTTGTGCCAGTTGTCAGTAGAGATGTTACATCATCTTGTGCAATAGAATGGTTCTATAGGAAAAGTTTAAAGATCGTAGTAAATGACTTTGAATGATGTCTTGTACATACAGATGCAGTGGAATAAATATGCATGAATGATAACTTTTAAGCGTCAGTTATTGAATTGTTTTAAGTATGACCCCTTTGACTTGTCGTGATTGTGTGGAAAAAATCAGTAGTGTGTTCGCCTGTCCGGTCTACCTGTTGTATTGGTCGATTGTATAAAGTGTTTTAAACTAGAAGAGTGCTGATCTACCTATCAAACTAATACCACTGAACTGTTCTTCGTGAACAAATGTTTTGTTGGAGCCGGAAATCTAATTCCACTTTTCAAACCCGAACAAATTCAGTGCCTTCAGGGCTTTGATTAATCAAGTTTCAACAATTGTTAAAATATTTAAACGAAATTTTGTGAGTTAAATATGGGATACTATATCTTCCATGTGACACCAAAAACGTCAATATCCACCGTGTAGTAACCGACTTCCAAGATGCACGTGCATTTCGTGCTTTTTACTAATATGAGCCAAACTGTTTACATTTTCACGTTTATTTTGTACATGTCGATATCTATAGTTATTTACACTCAGAAAGAACACCTAAACTTTTAGAAGTCATAAGTATGAAACAAAGTAGCTTGAAATGAAGAGGCTAGGCTATCGAAATGATAGCTGGCTCATCAGTACGAAAGGTAAATTGTATGGAATTGCTATATCATGTGCTCGCATCATATTGATCACGGAGACATTCGAAGCATAGCTACAATGCAGAAACCTTCAGCAATCGTGACAAAGTGAACCCATTTTTCATCTTGCCCATACTTTCAAGTGTAACCCTTTGACTGTGATAAACTTTTACGAAAGTTTGAGCAAACCGGAAGAGTTAAAGACTTGTCCAGCCAGAGAAGACGGCAAGAATGGGCTATGAAATTATTCAGAACAACATAATATCCTCGTGAGAAAGCTGTCTTGCAGCTATACGAGCTGAACGTTACCTTACGCGTTAATGATGTGAATTTGTACTTTGTTGGTGCCAATATTGTAACTGCTTACAAGAAGTCAGTTATTTTTCTTTTTTTTCTTCGTTTTGCTAATAAATGAAATACTACTTCGTGAACATTTTCTGAAAATTTTATATCAATAGCTTACATATCATCCCAGTTATGATCAAATATATAGGTGTATACTTAGAAAAGTTGTTAAGTGTATTGAGTCTTTTCAAAGGCTAGATTTAGATAAAAAAAACCCAGTGCTTTATTATTATGTCATGATCAACTCTGGCGAATCCATGTACATCCAAGGGACCAACATTTGGTAGTCTTTTGCCCGAGTTCATGGATTTTTTCCATGGTACCTACAATGGTCATGTGATGGCACCAGGTCAGAATTCTTAGGTGATATAAGTCAGTACTTAGGATGAATTGTTTTATGGCAAGATATCAGCACTAAAACAGTGAAATATTGCCTATTGCTAATTTGATTATTTAATTGCCTTAATAAAAAAATATGACCGAACAATGGACTTCCCATATATAAGAACTTTGGCTAAGCGAGCATATGAAAATATTCTTTATAGAAAAGCGGCACTCTAAAATACCCAAATTTGTTTCCCTTAAAACAAACTTCGTTTACTTTTTCTCGTATAATATATTTATTTCTTTGGCGATAATTGGTACGAATGTTGTAGGTCCTTGCTTAGTCTTGATATTTTTGATGCTTGTTAAACAATAACAAAAGCTAAAATACAACATTTGTTTGGCATTATTATTTTCTAAAACCCATCCGAATTCGTTTAGTTGCCTCCGATTTTAGCACGCCATGGAAAACTCAGCAGAATTCTGTAAGTATACAGATTAGCAAAATGTATAGGACTGACGATTGTGCAAGTGGGATTGCACGTTTCCTCTGTCCCGGTGAATACGTGTCAGCTACAGGTTGTTAGAATGCATTATATACATTTTACTTCATTATTGTTTCGTAACGTAGAGTATCTGTGTTAGTATGAATTTAGATTTAGGTTTTATGCCTAGCCGGGACCTCGTGTTACCAGTGCTTTCGAAATACATTGTGCAATAAGGCCATCCAAAATTCGAATTCTGTTAAGCGCCAACTCAAATTTGACAACCTAGGTACCTATTCACAAAAACACACAACCGAAAACGAAAACACAAATATGTTTTACGAAAAAACAATGTATTATGTAAATATATTTTCAATGAAATAACATCCTCATAATATGAAACAGTGGTCTGAATTTTATTTAAAATGACTAGTTTTTTTTTCACGTAAAATATTTATTGTATTAATGATGCGGTTATGATAAATTGCTTACGATAAATAACGTCGTTGCCGAACACAATTTTCCCTGAATAAAATTGTCGTATCGAATCCCGGAACATTGGAATTATATAAGCAATTTTACCAACAATTTTGTTTTATATTTTGATTGTGGACACTAAAACCTACGCGCACGCGGACGCTTAACAAAATTCCGAAATGGCAAGGCTTAATACCATTAATAATTATTAAATAATCGCAAAATGCGTAATAAACGTTATGAATTTCGTTCCATACAAGCCCGTATAAATGGTCGACACAAACAGTTTAGGCGGTGTAAGCAAGTAAGCTCAGTCAGGGGCTTCATATACACTGGCACCAGAAATGCTTAAAAATAATAATTTGTCAACGAAAGCAAAAGAACGACCCCCCCCCCCCCCCCCCGTACACACTAGTATCGTGTTCGATTTGTATAATTATAACATATACATTTGTATTTAAAAGGAACTGTGCATGTTTACGAGGGACTATTTTGAAACACGCATTTTTATGATAATATATTATGGACTCCAGTGCCAGTATTCGTGAACGTATTAAATAATTTAATATAGTTTTCATTTTAAATGGTTATATTATTAGTACCAGACGCATATATATATATAGTAAGATATAAACATTCTCGTCCCCAGAGTCTAGTAGGATTCTCAATACGCTATAGTATTGAGAATCCTACTAGACTCTGGGAACAAGAATGGATATAAAGAGTTTTAGAACCTTGTTAGGTCTATCCCTGATCTAATATCAGGCACGTAGGAAGCATTTTCAGATTGGGGGGCTAATTTGTACAGATTTATTTTAAGAAAAAGAAAACATTAACCAATGTTACAGTACTTATGTTTAAGTTTAATTTTACACTGCATTTGAGCATCTTGTTCCACAAAAAGTGTTTGCAATATTGATTTTGCATGTATCAATAAATTTAGTGTGACAGATAAAATAAAGATCCTCAATCACTATAACTGCTGAAAATATTGGGGGGGGGCTAAGCCTCCCCCTTGTTCCTACGGGCCTGAATATTGTTTAATATTTGACAAGCTTGAAATAGTTTGGACCATAATTGTTACATCCTATTAAAATAACAGATTTTATTCAAATAATTCAGGCCACAAAAGCTAAGATGCGACACTGGCCTGCTATACGGAAAATGCCGACCCTTTCCGAGTGCGCTTTTAAGCACCTTTTATACATAATCGAATATGACCGTTTCATTCCGAATGAAGACCGTTTGTGTACAAAATCACGCTACGCATGACTAATTTCATCTGGTTCTGGTTGCCATATGTGTGTAGTTTTCCTCCATTGATAGAACACAAAACCCGTGTTTCACATTCGGATGCGACTAATTTCCATAGTTTTACCGTTTTTACCGACCATTGAGTAAAAATTGACCGACGATATTCCGAATGTATTTAGTGGCGTTTAACCATATAATGTTTCAGACACGACGCGAATCTGCGGCACTATACTTTGGAACGTCGTTTCTCGACAAAATGCAAACTGGCAGCAGAAAAAAAACATTTACATTGTATTTATCTACATTATCGTCCGACACGAGCGCATTAATTAAAAATAAGTATATAGTGAGCATATACAATATATTTAACATTTCTAATAGTGAATCGAATTATGTGTATAATAATCAGAAAGTAAGGATAGTTATGGTTAAAAAATGTGATGATTAGTTTTTCATTTTTCTCGACAAAATCTCTACTATATGGCCGCAGTCAATTACATATATATAGCACTCAGAAGTTTGGAAGCTCTCATATCTTCTCTTATAATAGTAAAGTCCATGGAAACAACATTTATAAATACATACATAAATCATGTTTATCTTAAAAATGCACCAAACGATCACTACTTTTACGAATCTCGACGAAATTTCTTCTATATGGCCGCATCAAAACTGTACTTGTGTTACAATCAGATCTTTGGAAGCTTTTTACGTCATTACAGTTGATAGTAAAGTCCATGGAAATGATATTTAAATGTATTAAGAGTATGTTAATCATAAGATTATAAAGCTTCGATGTATCATGATTTTTAAGTTTTTCTACAAAATCTGTACTATACAGTCCTACAAAGTTACTCCAAAAATCGCTCCAATGGAGCAGTTGGCTTATCAGGCGTCTAATCATTATAATAACACTGACCATCATTATAAAGCAATAAAACAGTCAGCACATGCCACATGCTGGTAAACTTAAGCTAAATAAACAATGTCCCTTTATCTGCTTTCACAATCTTTCGTATATTCAAAGAGTAATGATTATTGCTATCACCAAACATTTTACCGACCATTTTCCATAGAACAAGGAAGTGACCACATATACATTTTTTTGTTAAAGAAGTGATTTTTAATTGTTAGGGCGCATAAAAACAGCTTCTTGTTAAGGTTAGTGAATTATCCACAATAAGATATATTGTTCAAGATTTTTAAAAATTAATTAACATATATAAATTGAACATTAAGCTCATTTAGATGGTATGAATTATCATATTGATACAGACTACTTAATCATTACTTATCAAGTATATTTATAGCAAATTTTTGTTTTTTGTCATTTGTTTAACCCTTTACTGGTTGCGACATGTGTGAAAAGTAGCAATTTTTCCACCATTATGTGCTAGGGCTATTTCAAAATGCTTTAATTTCATTGCTAATTATCATACAGATAAGTAACTTGGCCAAGTTATTCCCTGGGTGAATGTCTTTCAGAAAACCCAAGTTTAGCCCCGATCCAAAAATGCAATTTTCGCTCTTTTTCCACCCTATATTTGCATTTCAAACAGTGATATTTTCCAAAATTAAGGTCTAAAGTGCCAGGTCTTTTCGGAGACTGAAAACATGTTTTCTTATCATCACTTGGCGCAGTTTTTCTGCACTCAATGACCCCGATTTTTTTCTGGCAGAATTGAAGAAGATACGTCTTTTCGAACAACATTTTTGCTATGGAAGTTAAATTCGATATAGCCTCAGAAACATACGAATCTATGATTTAAAAAAAAGAAAATTTCCTTCTAAATTTAATATTGATTTGTATATCAATAATACTTGTAGCTTAATTAAACCAAGTGATTTTATTAGAGAAAAAAACGTTAGTTAACATTATATAATTTTTGTACATAGCCAACTCTTTTTTTATCAATTTCAAATAAACAAATTTATTAACGTTAATAATATCTTACATTTAAATTGCATTATTTATTATTCCAATAATAAAATCAAAACAATATACTAACACAATTACCCTACATAGTGCAGTTTCATATCTAGACGAGGAAATGAGAATAAAAGTTTAACTCTCAGATTTAACATGAAATTTCAAGAATAGTCCAAGACCAATGTTCACAACATCTGTTATCAATTGTACCATTAACAATTCAATGTTTAGATTAGGGTCATTTTATATCATGATATATGATCTCCTGGCGTGGTCAGCGTTTAACACTTTCCTCTTAATTATCTCTGTGCCGTTATAAAAACAAGACAAATTTTGGGGGAATTTCTGGTTTTTGGAGTAACTTTGTAGGACTGTATATGGCTGCGGTAAAATGCATTTATACAACACTCTTATGCAGAACTCTGGAAACTTTTCATATCATCAGTGTTGATATAAACCTCAATGGAAACAACCTAATGATAAACATAAATTATGTATGATTTGTTCCGACAAAATCACTACTATATGGCCGCAGCGTAATTGCATTTATATAGCACTCAGAACTTTAAAAACTGTTCATATCATCACCGAATATAGTAAAGTCAATGGAAACAACCTTTAAATGAATATAAATTAAGTTTATCATAAGATTATAATTGATTAATACATACTAATTTTTCAAAAAAAAATTTCGACAAAATTTCTACTATATGGCTGCGGTAAAATTGCATTTATGTAGCACTCAGAACTGTGGAAACTTTTCATATCATCAGTGTTGATATGAACCTCAATGGAAATAACCTTTTAATAAACATAAATTATGTTTATCATAAGATTTTATTTGGTTGAGTATACACGACTTTTAAGTTTTTCGACAAGATCTCTACTATATGGCCGCAGCGATATTGCATTTATATAACACGCAGATCTTTGAAAACGGTTCATATCATCACCGATTATAGTAAAGTCAATGGAAACAACCTTAAATGAATATAAATTATGTTTATCATAAGATTATAATTGGTTCAATAAATCACGATTTTTATGGGGTTTTTTTTCGAAAAAAATCTCTACTATATGGCCGCAGCGTAATTACATTTATATAACACTCAGATCTTTGATTACTGTTCATATCATCACTGTAGATAGTAAAATCATTGGAAACATTCTTTAAATGAATATAAATTATGTTTATTATGAGATTATAATTGCTTCAATATATATAAGTTTTCAGGTTTTTTTTTCGACAAAATCTCTACTATATGGCCGCAGCGTTATTGCATTTATATAGCACTCAGAACTATGAAAACTGCTCATATCATCACTGTTGATAGTAAAATCATTGGAAACATTCTTTAAATAAATATAAATTATGTTTATCATAAGATTAATATTGGTTTAATATATCACGATTTTTATGTTTTTTCCGACAAAATCTTTACTATATGGCCGCAGCGTAATTGCATTAATATAGCACTCAGAACTTTAAAAACTGTTCATATCATCACCGAATATAGTAAAGTCAATGGAAACAACCTTTAAATGAATATAAATTAAGTTCATCATAAATTATAATTGATTAATACATATTAATTTTTCCAAAAAAAAATTCGACAAAATTTCTACTATATGGCTGCGGTAAAATTGCATTTATGTAGCACTCAGAACTGTGGAAACTTTTCATATCATCAGTGTTGATATGAACCTCAATGGAAATAACCTTTTAATAAACATAAATTATGTTAATCATAAAATTTTATTTGGTTGAGTATACACGACTTCTTAGTTTTTCGACAAGATCTCTACTATATGGCCGCAGCGATATTGCATTTATATAACACGCAGATCTTTGAAAACGGTTCATATCATCACCGATTATAGTAAAGTCAATGGAAACAACCTTAAATGAATATAAATTATGTTTATCATAAGATTATAATTGGTTCAATAAATCACGATTTTTATGGGTTTTTTTTTCGAAAAAAATCTCTACTATATGGCCGCAGCGTAATTACATTTATATAACACTCAGATCTTTGATTACTGTTCATATCATCACTGTAGATAGTAAAGTCATTGGAAACATTCTTTAAATGAATATAAATTATGTTTATTATGAGATTATAATTGCTTCAATATATATTAGTTTTCAGGTTTTTTTTCGACAAAATCTCTACTATATGGCCGCAGCGTTATTGCATTTATATAGCACTCAGAACTATGAAAACTGCTCATATCATCACTGTTGATAGTAAAATCATTGGAAACATTCTTTAAATAAATATAAATTATGTTTATCATAAGATTAATATTGGTTTAATATATCACGATTTTTATGTTTTTTCCGACAAAATCTTTACTATATGGCCGCAGCGTAATTGCATTTATATAGCACTCAGAACTTTAAAAACTGTTCATATCATCACCGAATATAGTAAAGTCAATGGAAACAACCTTTAAATGAATATAAAGTAAGTTTATCATAAGATTATAATTGATTAATACATACTAATTTTTCAAAAAAAAATTTCGACAAAATTTCTACTATATGGCTGCGGTAAAATTGCATTTATGTAGCACTCAGAACTGTGGAAACTTTTCATATCATCAGTGTTGATATGAACCTCAATGGAAATAACCTTTTAATAAACATAAATTATGTTTATCATAAGATTTTATTTGGTTGAGTATACACGACTTTTAAGTTTTTCGACAAGATCTCTACTATATGGCCGCAGCGATATTGCATTTATATAACACGCAGATCTTTGAAAACGGTTCATATCATTACCGATTATAGTAAAGTCAATGGAAACAACCTTAAATGAATATGAATTATGTTTATCAAAGATTATAATTGGTTCAATAAATCACGATTTTTATGGGGTTTTTTTTCGAAAAAAATCTCTACTATATGGCCGCAGCGTAATTACATTTATATAACACTCAGATCTTTGATTACTGTTCATATCATCACTGTAGATAGTAAAGTCATTGGAAACATTCTTTAAATGAATATAAATTATGTTTATTATGAGATTATAATTGCTTCAATATATATTAGTTTTCAGGGTTTTTTTCGACAAAATCTACTATATGGCCGCAGCGTTATTGCATTTATATAGCACTCAGAACTATGAAAACTGCTCATATCATCACTGTTGATAGTAAAATCATTGGAAACATTCTTTAAATAAATATAAATTATGTTTATCATAAGATTAATATTGGTTTAATATATCACGATTTTTATGTTTTTTCCGACAAAATCTTTACTATATGGCCGCAGCGTAATTGCATTTATATAGCACTCAGAACTTTAAAAACTGTTCATATCATCACCGAATATAGTAAAGTCAATGGAAACAACCTTTAAATGAATATAAATTAAGTTTATCATAAGATTATAATTGATTAATACATACTAATTTTTCAAAAAAAAATTTCGACAAAATTTCTACTATATGGCTGCGGTAAAATTGCATTTATGTAGCACTCAGAACTGTGGAAACTTTTCATATCATCAGTGTTGATATGAACCTCAATGGAAATAACCTTTTAATAAACATAAATTATGTTTATCATAAGATTTTATTTGGTTGAGTATACACGACTTTTAAGTTTTTCGACAAGATCTCTACTATATGGCCGCAGCGATATTGCATTTATATAACACGCAGATCTTTGAAAACGGTTCATATCATTACCGATTATAGTAAAGTCAATGGAAACAACCTTAAATGAATATAAATTATGTTTATCATAGATTATAATTGGTTCAATAAATCACGATTTTATGGGGTTTTTTTTTCGAAAAAAATCTCTACTATATGGCCGCAGCGTAATTACATTTATATAACACTCAGATCTTTGATTACTGTTCATATCATCACTGTAGATAGTAAAATCATTGGAAACATTCTTTAAATGAATATAAATTATGTTTATCATAAAATATTATCGTTAAAAAGAACTAAAGGGAATCCGCTTGCTTCCCGAACCTGAAGTATTCCCTTCTTTGGGAACCAGTTCGATTTACATCCGTTGGATCTGACACAACTAGAACAGTTTGCTAAGAATGATGATATGGATTTGAAGGTAACAATACTGATCAACACTGTATTTGAACACACAGCAAGAATCGAGCTCATCCATGCTCTATCGAAAGCTTGTTTCGCGTCAAGGAAACAGCCATTTGAAGGTGATCGTTGTTCAATATTATCAAAAATACACCTGCAAAGCATAAAGAACGACATAATGAAGCATAAATGATTTAGACCCACCCAGTGCAGTATTTAGTTTTTTTAGTTATCTTAAATACATGATAAAAGTAATATTTAATTATTTTAGATAGGTACGTTGAACATAGAGAAATAGTTCTTTTGCTATTCGGGTTTGTTTGTTTATTATTTCCTCCATTGAAAAGAATCACTATGATGTCACGTTTTATCTCAGTTATTTTGCGTATTATGTTGTAAAGTTTTGATAGCAAATTGATCGGTAACTAACCAACATAAAACTATTTTCATAATACATTTTGTGTATAATATTATATACCAGCATCCCCAAAACTTTTACCCCATTTACAAGTTTCCGCATGTGGGTTAAATGTAAGAAGCTACATGTATTGCTCTTGTATTAGATATGTTGGATAACTGATCATGGTATATTTTTTTCGAATTTAATGTGACGTATATGACTCAATCCCGTGGACATACGGGCATATTTATTTTTTCCATTTTTTTCATGTCATCAAATATGAGTTTTAAATCAATAACATGTATAGGCATTGTAGACATGTTCTGTACGTAGTATAAATCTTTTCTTATGGGCTAGTATACTTTTATAGATATAGGCTGATGAAAGGTCACACCTAGCATTATTAAATGTGCTTTTTAAAATAGAACATGTGCTGTAAATTTCACTTATTTGATAGTAGTAATAGTCAAGCTCTTGAGAAATTCAATACGGTTGCATTCTTTAAGGTATTATGTTTCGGAATAAATGAAAAAGACAGAAGAGTATGCCAGATATTTTCAGAAAAACATAATTATTGAATACGCTACCTTCATTAGTTTTATTTGTTTTAAAAATACCATTCATATCTACTGTTCCAGAACGATAAAAATAAGTTAAATATAGAATGAAACTGTTTAAAAGGGTACAGTCAACTCGTCAAACGTACGAATCGTCAAACTTAATTCAACGCACAACCATTAGACCAACTCTTCAAACTGATAATATAGAGCGAAAATGTGGGAAACTTAGTTAAGTTTTATACATCAAAGTTGATTGATTTTTGAAATACGATACTTTGATGAAAATGTTACTTTTATCAGACCAGTTACAATATTTTGATTTTAATTCGTTGTCTTAATTAAAATAAATATCATTTTGTAAAGAAATAAAGTGTGTTTATTATGTTAATTCATAACTTTTTGTGACTTACTATGTCTAAATGTAGCATTGACTTGTTTAAACAATGTCTTACTACGTCTAAATGTAGGCTTGACTTGTTTAAACAATGTCTTACTATGTCTAAATGTAGGCTTGACTTGTTTAAACAATGTCTTACTACGTCTAAATGTAGGCTTGACTTGTTTAAACAATGTCTTACTACGTCTAAATGTAGGCTTGACTTGTTTAAACAATGTCTTACTATGTTTAAATGTGGTGTTGACTTGTCCAAATGACATTTCAACAAGTCAACACCATATTTGGACATATTAAGACATCGTTTCGACAAGCTAACATCACATATTAACATAAAACACTACTATTTGACATAATAAGACATCGTTTTAGTCAGTATGTCTTTTAAACAAGTCAACACTACATTTGATCATAACAAAACTACCTTTTGACATAATAAGGCATCGTTTCGACAAGTCAGCACCATATTTGGACATAATAAGACAGAGTGTAGACATAATAAGACTTCAGACAGCTATGGCTTCCATAACGGTTTTTCATCGTAAAATAATGTTAAGCACGCGCTCTAAAGATCATACTTATAGCTCACTTGAAAGCAGGGGCGGAACCGGGTTTTTTTTCCAGCGGGTCCAAACTTTCTTACCACAACCACATTTTACACATTTTATAGAATGATGTAACATATTAATAATAAAAATACATAACCATTAAATATATGTAATGCTCCGAGAAAAGATGATTCATAATACTTAAAAATGACTTACAGTCAAGAAATACACTTATGGACAGGTACACTTTGGAAATTCTAGGGTGGGTCCGGACCCTCTGACCCTCCGTTTGATCCGCCTATGGAAAGTGTTAAAATTATTTTTAAAACATACATTTATTGGGTACGTTTTTTAATCAACAGGAATATAAAATCTTCAGGTATTGCAATTGGCAACTATGTTAGCAATAGAGCATCAAAAGGCAAATGCGTTACCAAAGATTTATCTTTGCCTGAGATTTTCGTACATTCGAATCGTTTGTTGACTTTAATGTTCCACTATAATCAAACTTTTATCTAAACATTTTCAGGGTATACAATCACGTGATCTATTGCTTGAACTAATGAGATAAACTGACGCTGGTTGTTCGTCGATTTCTCTTTCGTGCATTTTCTTTTCCAAAAAATTTGAAGGATTCTGAAAAATTGAATCGAACAGTAAACTAGGATATAAGCAAAATATCTTTTGAGGAGAATTCAGCGTAGACATTTACAACTCATAGGCTAAATGTTGTATTTTCGAAAAAAAAGAAATAGTTACTTTATGCACTATTTGAATATTTCTATTATTTGTAAGAATTAAACAAAAACAAGCGTTTGTTTTAAATGTGAAGATCATGTGACTATATGCCCTGACTTAATTAAATTATAAACATATATCACTTAAATCAAAAAAGTGGAAAACTCTGAATAGAGGATAGTTCGAAATGCAATGTAGTGGAATTCTAACGCTCTTGTAGTAATTTTGGTGCCACCTAGAACCACCAGAACTTAAACGATAATGTTTGTTACCATGTATCATATCATACTCAACTTTAACACAGGTGTTAAATATTCAAAATAAGTTTGTTCACATGGAAGGGTAAGGTTGTAGATGTGCTATAGATGTTGTACATTTGATTGACCAACAGGATGAACTTTACTCAAAGTAGTTTTAGGCATGCTACTGTTCTTCGTTGATATTTTTCTCACCACTATACGATCGGGTTCATTTCGTTTTCATTTTCTTTAAGCTGCAGTATAGTTCCATTGTAGCCGGATGGAGATAAAGACTACAAAGTGGTTGGTAGGTAGGTCTCTTTCAAGTGGTAGGTTTCCTTTCCGTTATGTTTTCAGACCACTATAAAGAATATGGAACAAAATAAAAACAAGTCCGTCGTATGTAATTAATTATTTTACTATTACCAGTATTTTCACAAATTACATTTTTAAAAAAGAGAAGAGATTCACGGTTAACTGAAGAGAAATTGATTAAATTATTACTCTGATTATTAATATACCGTACTTAGCGTTTATAATAAGTAAAAGTTGAATCTGAGTCCACAACTTGTCACTATATAGTTAAACACGTATACATAACCTCGAAGTTATCCAAAAAACTACGACGAGCGGCGGTACTTTCTAAGTTCGTTATTCACGAAACTCTCCAACTAACCAACTCGAAACAACAGCTAGAGACAACTGACTGAAACCTAGCAACATTAAGCAAATATACTATACTTATAACAATAACCAGTTCGCCATGCGGGCTCGCGCGGGTGGTCACTTGACCACTGAGCACGTCACTTGCATGATAATAAGTTACGAGTCTTTGGCCGGGGACTGGACCTTGTGTGAAACCATACGTGAGTGATGCACTGTTTATTGGATTGATTTTCCATTAGTAAGGTGGCCAAATGCAGAAGTTAACCGGTTGCAAAATGCCGTCAGCATTCATTCGTTTATTTACCTCAGCCGAAAAGTACATGTATACATCGTGGCTTTTTAACAATGGTGAAAAACCTTTCGTTTATTTATTTATTGGAGTGTCAACACGATATAGGTCATTTTCTATTTTACGGCGTCCAGCGCACCTAACCTAGCTTTCCTGGACCATTGTCTGTAACCAGTACTCATCTACCCTTCCACAAGGCCGGAAACTTCTCGATATTATCTAATTAATGGAGGAAAATCGACATTATTGTCAAATTTTCATGGAAGGGTATAACCCGGGGTGGTATTCTAACCCGTACCCCCTCGGGCACGAAATTCCAAACCCAAGCGCGCTACCAACTGCGCTATTAACCCGGGATAAACCTTTTGAAGTGTTATACATTTACATCGAAAGAAAAATCGTAACGCATTACATGTTGTATTATGTAATTGTAGAATGTATCTTTTTAAACCAGATATAATGTGTCAGTTGTTTGACGCTTTTGTCGGTTCTTTTGTAAACAATTCTGCCGAAACCTTAGGGTTTTCGAAAGAAAACGTTATTGAAAGAATACACTTAAAAGTTTGTAAACGAATATTAAAAGTTCGAACAAGTACAGTTTCAGCTGGGGTTAATGGGGAATTATCATGATACCCTCATTATATTCAACATTATTCCAAGATAATAGAATATCGGATAAAAGAGATAAATTCAGACAATATCATACTTCAAAAGTTATATAACTTTAATCTTAATAATTGTCTGAAGGTAAAACTAACTTGGTCTCAAGAGTTCGTAAGTTGTTATACGTCTTTGGGTTTTCTGATGTATTTTCAAATCCAGATTCATAATGCCAACAATGAAAAACACCATAGTTGTTTCATGTCGTCATGTTGTCGAGTAAATAATTTAAAATATTTAAAATGACAAACTAAATTCATTTCTCGAAAGTATCTAAATAATTTTGTGTTTTTATCCTTATTATTTTTACCTTTTCAATTTCATTGTTTTCACAAGAATAATGCAACAAAGAATGATTCAAAATAATTGGACATTCCAGCATTTTTATCGACTTTCTGGATCAGAAATCATCAACATTATGATCCACATACTCTTATGAGCCTTTTTAAAGACATTAGTTGTCTAATTCTATGTTAATGTACCGAGCAATCATGCTGAGAAAATGAATAACATTTTTTCAAAACCAAGACTTAAATAATGTTTTGATATCTGTTCTATTTATTTCCTGTTGAGTGTATATACCTGGTGTCTTAGAATACAATGTACTTGCATGTCTAACTAGGAATGTTGGAAAGGGGACATCTTTTCATTATGCTTTTTTTCTTTATTGTTTTGTATCATAATATGCTCTCCAGATTGGAAGAAATAAAAGTAAAAAGTAAAAGGAAAGGCAATTACAACAGTCATTTCATTCATAATTTACGCGCATTTATGCTATAAAGTTGAAGTTTAATTCATGATAATAGTTCTAGCAATTATTCTCCAAAAACACTAAAGCGTCCTTGGGTCTAGTGAGCGAAAAGAGATCGTTAATGAAAGTTGGCACTAGAATTATAATTGAGGCAAAAACTTTCACGAGAAATGTACAAAATGACTCTACCGAATTTTTTATGTGACTACATTTAAACCGTTCAAAACTGTTCGTTTTGAAAACATCATTCGCCGATGCCTGCACTCGGTTAGAGTACACACAAAAAATATTTTTGATGTCGTTATGAAAAGATCGTCAACCAAAGTAATAAAACATAGAAACTCGGACGGTCAATTTACGCAACATTATCGATAGATTTCAATCTAAAAGGTCAAATGATGTCAGAATCAGACTTAAATTCCCTTCACTTTTTGAAATAATACATCGACCAACCTTGGGATTCATTTCTAAGTTTCTGTGTAAATATCAAGGGAATGAGCATCCTCGTTCCCAGAGTCCAGTAGGATGCTCAATACTAGTACTGAGAATCCTATTAGACTCTGGGAAACGAAAATGGGGGATGAGGTCCTGTATGGAGTCTGTGTCTGGTTGTATGCAACTGATTTTCAGCAATTCATGTGGATCTGTTTGATTGTCATCTGCTTTCTGTCCACATTCTTGCTTTACCAACCCGTATAGCCCTACATGGACAATGACACGCATAACACTGAGCTAGACTATTGAGTTTAAGGAAGAATTCTCATAATACACACATCAAGGACAAGATCTTTTTTACTTTTTTATCATCAAAATTACAATTTAGATTTGCGGCCAAAATTTTAAACTTTCTATCTCAAATATTTTTTTTATATCAATTAATTGAAAATTAAGTTATGTGTAAGTTTTTTTTAATTGGGTTTATCAACGTGTCAACACAATTTAGAATATTTTACGGCGTCCAGTGCACATACCCTAGCTTTCCAAGAACCTTGTCTGTAACCAATACTCACCTACCCTTCCACTAGGGCGCAAACTTCTCCATAGTATCTAGATAATTGTGGAAAATTGACATTATTGTCAATTTTTCATGGAAGGGTATAACCGGGTAGGATTCCAACACGTACCCCCTTTGAGACATGAGATTCCAAATCTCGGCGCACAACCAACTGCGCTATTGACCCGTGTTAAATGTGTAAGAATCACACTATAAATTTATAGTGGTATATGTCTTCAAAATGTAAAAATGAGACCCATAATCAAGTTCTTTTCATGAATGTTGTTTATAAAAATTCACAATGCTCTATTGAACGTAAAAACAACAGCTTGCATAACTTAATCTGGATATTCCTAACTAAAATTAAACATTGTGAGACCCAACAGAAAATTAGAAGATTTAATCGAAAGTTTATAAATCCAATTGAAATAATGTACACGAATTTTATGCAATTTCTCCAATAATTTTGAGAAATTGATAACGTTTTAGTTAATATAAGAACGATATTAATAAATTTTTGAAAAAGGAATCATTTACACAAGTATATACGGTCTTTACCAATTTTAACGCAGTGAAGATAAACGCCTGAAGTTTGACTGCAGCTTGTATGTATTATCAAAATGCATATAGATATGCAGAAGTGTGAATTCTTCTTTTTATTACCTTAATACAGCTATTATGGGAATTCTACCATAAATGATAATACTTACAGAAATATGGCCAATCAAACCAGTCAAACTCTGTATTGCCACTTATTATTGACTTGCATTTTGCTGCGGTCATAGAGTAAATATTATATCGAGATATATGAAAAAATATACAAATAAGATGCCTATTTATCTTTTGATAAACATAATTTATATGCTTATAAATGTTGATTCTGAGCCCTTTAACATGTCTACTGATGATTTGCAAGCTTGCAAGATTCTGAGTACAATAAAAATGTAATTTTGTTGTGGCCATATAGAAGAAAATTATCGTTATCTATACAAATCATCAAAGCATGCCTTATCATCTTTTGATAAACATACTTTATATGATGATAAATGATGTTGTATGACCCTTAACATCTCCTTTGAATACATGCAAGCACGCAAAGTTCTGAGTACAATACAAATGTAATTATGATGCGGCCATAGAGCAGACAATATATTGTGATATATGAAAAATCAACAATTTCGATGCCTAATTATCTAAGAATAAGCATTATTTATATGATTATAATCTTAGGATAAACATGATTAATATGCTTATAAATATTGTTTCCATGACCTTGAACATCTCTACTGATGGTTTGCAAGCTATCACATTTCTTGATAAAAAAAGAAAGATTATATAGAGATATATGAAAAAGCAACAATTTGAATGCCTAATAATCTTAAGATAAACATGATTTATATGCTTATAAATGTTGTTACTGTGACCTTGAACATCTCTCCGATGGCTTGACAACTTTCAAAGTTCTGAGTACAATACAAATGTAATTTAGCTGCAGCCATTCAGTAGAGATTATATATAGATATATAAAAATCGTCTATTGGATGCTTATTATCTTTTGATAGACATGATTTATATGCTAAAAATGATGTTTCTATGACATTTTTCATCGCTTTTGATGATTTACAAGCTTGCAAAGTTTTTAGAACAATATAAATGCAATTTTACTGCGGCCACAGAATAGAAAAATTATCGTGATATTTAAAAAATCATCAATTTTGATGCCTAATGATCTTAGGATAAACATGATTTATATGCTTATAAATATTGTTTCCATAAACTTGAACATCTGTACAGATTGTTTGCAAGCTTTCAAAGTTCTCAGTACAATATAAATAGAATTTTGCTGCGGCCATAGAGTAGAGATAATAAAGAGATAAACAAAAATCGTCAAATAAGATGACTAATTATCTTTTGATAACCATAACTTATATGCTCATTAATGTTGTGTCCATGACCTTGATCATCACTATTGGTGATTTGTTGTGAGTACAATGAAATTGTAATTTTGCTGCGGCCATAGAGTACAGATACTAAAGTGTTAAATGAAAAATTAACAATTGGATGGCTCATTATCTTAGGATAAACATAATTCATATGCTTATAAAAGTTGTTTCCATAAACTTGATCATCTGTACAGATGGTTTGCAAGCTTCAAAAGTTATGGCTTCAATACAAATGTAACTTTGCTGCGGCCATAGAGTAGAGATTGTATCGTGAAATTTGAAAAATCAACAATTTGGAAGCCTAATTTCTTAAGGATAAACATGATTTAAATGACCCTTAATTATAGCTGTGACCTTGAACATCGATATAAATGATTTGCAAGCTTCCAAAGTTCTTGGTACAATTTAAATGTAATTTTGCTGCGGCCATGGTGTGGGGGTAATATCGCGATATATAACAAATTAAGCAATTTGCATGTCAAATAATCTTAAAATAAACATGATTTATAAAAATTATGATCCTTTATGTTGTATTCTATGACCCTGAACATCGCCAATTTAATTTGCTAGCTTCGAAAGTTGTGGGTGCAATACAAATGTTATTTTGCTGCGGCCATAGAGTAGAAATTATATCAAGATATATGAAAAAATAATCAACTTGGATGTCTTATTATCTTAGGATAAACATGATTTATATGCTTATAAATGTTGTTTGCATGACCTTTAACATGTCTACCGATTATTTGCAAGTTTTCAAAGTTCTTGGTTAAATACTAATGTTATTTTGCTGCGGCCATAGAGTAGAGATAATATAGCAATTTATCACAAATACAACAATTTGCATGTCAAATAACCTAAAGATAAACATGATTTATATGATCCTAAATGTTGTTTACAGTGACCCTGAACATCGCATGAATGATTTACAAGCCATCAAAGTTCTTGGTACAATACAAATGTTATTTTGCTGCGGCCATAGAGTAGGGATAATATCGCAATTTATTACAAATTAAGCAATTTGCATGTCAAATAATGTTAGGATAAACATGATTTATATGATACTTTATATTGTTTACTGTGACTCTGAACATCGCATTAATGATTTGCAAGCTTCCAAAGTTCTTGGTACAATACAAACGTTATTTTGCTGCGGTCATAAAGTAGGGATAATATCGCGATTTATTACAAATTAAGCAATTTGCATGTCAAATTTTCTTAGGATAAACATTATTTATATGCTTATAAATGTTGTTTGCATGACCTTTAACATGTCTACTGATTATTTGCAAGTTTTCAAAGTTCCTGGTACAAGGCAAATGCAATTTTGCTGCGGCCATAGAGTAGAAATTTTACCAAGATATATGACAAAAACATCAATTTGGATGCCTTATTATCTTAGGATAAACATGATTTATATGCTTATCAATGTTGTTTGCATGACCTTAAACATCTCTACTGATTGTTTGCAAGTTTTCAAAGTTCTTGGTACAATACAAATGTAATTTTGTTGCGGCCATAGAGTAGGGATACTTTCGCGATATATTACAAATGAAACAATTTGCATGTCTAATAATCTTAGGATAAACATGATTAATATGATCCTTTATGTTGTTTACTGTGACCTTGAACATCGCAATTAATGATTTGCAAGCTTCTCAAGTTAAGGATACAATACAAATGTTATTTTGCTGCCGCCATAGAGTAGAAATTTTATCAAGATATATTACAAAAACATCAATTTGGATGCCTTATTATCTTAGGATAAACATGATTTATATGCTTATCAATGTTGTTTGCATGACCTTAAACATGTCTACTGATTGTTTGCAAGTTTTCAAAGTTCTTGGTACAATACAAATGTAATTTTGTTGCGGCCATAGAGTAGGGATAATTACGCGATATATTACAAATGAAACAATTTGCATGTCTAATAATCTTAGGATAAACATGATTTATATGATCCTTTATGTTGTTTACCGTGACCTTGAACATCGCTATTAATGATTTGCAAGCTTCCAAAGTTAAGGGTACAATACAAATGTTATTTTGCTGCGGCCATAGAGTAGAAATTTTATGAAGATATATGACAAAAACATCTATTTGGATGCCTTATTATCTTAGGATAAACATGATTTATATGCTTATAAATGTTGTTTGCATGACCTTAAACATCAGAACTGATTGTTTGCAAGTTTTCAAAGTTCTATGAACAAGACAAATGTAATTTTGTTGAGGCCATAGAGTAGGGATAATATCGCGATATATTACAAATGAAACAATTTGCATGTATAATAATCTTAGGATAAACATGATTAATATGATCCTTTATGTTGTTTACTGTACTCTTGAACATCGCTTTTAATGATTTGCAAGCTTCCAAAGTTTAGGGTACAATACAAATGTTATTTTGCTGCGGCCATAGAGTAGAAATTTTACCAAGATATATGACAAAAACATCAATTTGGATGCCTTATTATCTTAGGATTAACATGATTTATATGCTTATCAATGTTATTTGCATGACATTAAACATCTTTACTGATTGTTTGCAAGTTTTCAAAGTTCTTGGTACAATTAAAAAGTAATTTTGTTGCGGCCATAGAGTAGGGATAATTACGCGATATATTACAAATGAAACAATTTGCATGTCTAATAATCTTAGGATAAACATGATTTATATGATCCTTTATGTTGTTTACTGTGACCTTGAACATCGCTATTAATGATTTGCAAGCTTCCAAAGTTAAGGGTACAATACAAATGTTATTTTGCTGCGGCCATAGAGTAGAAATTTTACCAAGATATATGACAAAAACATCTATTTGGATGCCTAATTATCTTAGGATAAACATGATTTATATGCTTATCAATGTTGTTTGCATGACCTTAAACATCTCTACTGATTGTTTGCAAGTTTTCAAAGTTCTTGGAATAATACAAACGAAATTTTGTTGCGGCCATTGAGTAGGGATACTATCGCGATATATTACAAATGAAACAATTTGCATGTCTAATAATCTTAGGATAAACATGATTTATATGATCCTTTATGTTGTTTACTGTGACCTTGAACATCGCTATTAATGATTTGCAAGATTCCAAAGTTTAGGGTACAATACAAATGTTATTTTGCTGCGGCCATAGAGTAGAAATTGTAATCGAAATTTGAAAAATCAACAATTTGGAAGCCTAATTATCTTAGGATAAACATGATTTATATGCTTCTAAATGTTGTTCGCATGACCTTAAACATGTCTACTGATTGTCTGCAAGTTTTCAAAGTTCTTGGTACAATACAAATGAAATTTGTTGCGGCCATAGAGTAGGGATAATATCGCGATATATTACAAATTAAACAACTTGCATGTCTAATAATCTTAGGATAAACATGATTAATATGATCCTTTACGTTGTTTACTGTACTCTTGAACATCGCTATTAATGATTTGCAAGCTTCCAAAGTTTAGGGTACAATACAAATGTTATTTTGCTGCGGCCATAGAGTAGAAAATTTATCAAGCTATATGACAAAACATCAATTTGGATTCCTTATTATCTTAGGATAAACATGATTTATATGCTTATCAATGTTGTTTGTATGATCTTTAACATGTCTACTGATTGTATGCAAGTTTTCAAAGTTCTTGGTACAATACCAATGAAATTTTGTTGCGGCCATAGAGTAGGGATAATGTCGCGATATATTACAAATGAAACAATTTGCATGTCTAATAATCTTAGGATAAACATGATTTATATGATCCTTTATGTTGTTTACTGTGACCTAAAACATCGCTATTAATGATTTGCAAGCTTCCAAAATTTAGGGCACAATACAAATGTAATTTTGCTGCGGCCATAGAGTAGGAATTTTATCAAGATATAAGAAAAAAATCAATTAGGATGCCTTATTATTTAAAGATAAACATGATTGGTATGCTTATAAATGTTGTTTTCATGACCTTGAACACCTCAACTGATTATTTCCACGTTTTCAAAGTTCTTGGTACAATAAAAATGTAATTTTGCTGCAGCCACAGAGTAGAGATTATATCGTTTTACACATAAGAAATCAACAATTTGGATTTAAAATTTTTTTAGGATAAACATATGCTATATGCTTATTTATTTTGTTTTGTCTGACCTTGGTCATCACTATTGATTATTAGCAAGCTTTCAAAGTTTTGAGTACAATCCAATGCTATTTTGCTGCGGCCATGGAGTAGAGATTTTATCGTGAAATATGAAATATCAACAATTTGGATGCCTAATTATCTTAGGATAAACATGATTTTTATGCTTATAAATGTTGTTTCCATGACCTTGAACATCCCTACTGATGGTAAGCAAGCTTTCGAAGTTCTTGGTAAAATACAAATGTGATTTTGCTGCGGCCATAGAGTTGAGGTTATATCGAGATATTTGAAAAATCAACAACTTGCATGTCTAATTATCTTAGGATAAACATGATTTATATGCTCATACGTAATGTTTCCAGGACGTGGAATATCTTAACTGATGATTTTTTGTTAAATTTTAAGTACAGTAAAAATCTTATCTTGCTGAGGTCATATAGTAGAAACTTTATTGAGATATATGATAAAACATCGAAGCCTGGTGTCTTACGATAACCTAAAATTATATACATGTACAATGTATTTATCAATATGACCTTGAGAATATCTATTGTTAATTTGCAAGCTTGCTAAATGGGTGTTTGGTCAGAAAAAGCCATTGACGGTGAAATTAGAAGACTTTTTGACATTTTGAAATTAGAACACTTCTTTCTTGATAGACTTTAACTCATTGTTTTCGTTCCCATTGCGAACACAATACGACGTTATCATTTACGCCAGTTTGAATGCAAAAATGTATGTGACGTATTTATCTTTCACAACAATACAAGAGTAATATATGTTGACATTATGCCAGACAACAATCAGTTATCACTGGTTTCTTGTACTATAAACAATACTACAATGCCGCAGATTGGTGTCGTATGCTATACATTTTTTATGGTAAAACACCACTAAATACATTCGGAAAACCGTCGGTCAATTTTAACTCTATAACCGGCCAAAAACGGCAAAACTATGGAAATTAGTCGCATCCTTTACATTCCTGAGTAATCACGTGGTTTATAGCTAAAGATGGCGGGTCATACTAAATACCACTAAGACACTACTAAGCACTACTAAGCACTACTAAGACACTACAAACACCACTAAGACACTACTAAGCACTACTAAGACAGGATTTTAGGTGTTTTAATTGTATAAAATGTTATTATATGTTGATTTAAATACTAAATATGACATTTTCAGTAGGTTTAAAAAAAAACCCAGTTAGAAATGATATTTTAGCACAAATAGTTAAATGAATAGACGAAAAAATGAAACCTCTTTTTTCCACTTCTGAGACACAAATAAAACATGAAAATGTTTATTAAAAATGTAGACATTCACTAGTTATCACATATATTGATACTATTTGTATAAAGAAACATTTAATTGAGATATTTTATAAAAATATTAAAAAATAGATGAAAAGATGGAATTTCAGTAAACACCACTAAGACAACACTAAGACAATACTAAGATCTACTAAGACACGATTTACATACTTAGTATTGTTTGATTGTTGTTAAAAATTTAAACATATTATAAAAACGACCTATGACGACTAGTTTTTTTGTAAACAAATATTTAATGGGGATATTATATTACAAATATTCAAAAAATAGACGCAAATATGAAATTACAGTAAACACCACTAAGACACCACTAAGACAACACTAAGACACTACTAAGGTCTACTAAGACACGATTTACATACTTTATATTGATTAAATGTTGTTGAAAATTGAAACTAACACTAGTTACGACCTATACAGACTGTTTTGAAAATAAACGGAGATATTATATTACAAATATTCAAAAAATAGACGAAAAGATGAAATTTCAGTAAACACCACTAAGACACCTCTAAGACACTACTAAGGTCTACTAAGACACGAATAACATACTTTATATTGATTAAATGTTGTTGAAAATTTAAACTAACACTAGTTACGTATACAGACTGTTTTGAAAATAAACGGGGATATTATATTACAAATATTCAAAAAATAGACGAAAAGATGAAAACTCAGTAAACACCACTGAGCCACCACTAAGACAACACTAAGACACTACTAAGGTATACTAAGACACGATTTACATACTTTATATTGATTAAATGTTGTTGAAAATTTAAACTAACACTAGTTACGACCTATACAGACTGTTTTGAAAATAAACGGGGATATTATATTACAAATATTCAAAAAATAGACGAAAAGATGAAATTTCAGTAAACACCACTAAGACACCACTAAGACACTACTAAAGTCCACTAAGACACGAATAACATACTTTATATTGATTAAATGTTGTTGAAAATTTAAACTTACACTAGTTACGACCTATACAGACTGTTTTGAAAATAAACGGGGATATTATACTACAAATATTCAAAAAATAGACGAAAAGATGAAATTTCAGTAAACACCACTAAGACACCACTAAGACACTACTAAGGTCCACTAAGACACGAATAACATACTTTATATTGATTAAATGTTGTTGAAAAATTAAACTTACACTAGTTACGACCTATACAGACTGTTTTAAAAATAAACGGGGATATTATACTACAAATATTCAAAAAATAGACGAAAAGATGAAATTTCAGTAAACACCACTAAGACACCACTAAGACACTACTAAGGTCCACTAAGACACGAATTTATAACATACTTTACATTGATTAAATGTTGGTGAAAATTTAAACTTACACTAGTGACGACCTATATAGATTGTGTTTGTAAAAAACATTTAACGGGCATATTATATTAAGAATATTAAAAAAAAGACGAGAAGATGACATTTCAATAATCACCACTAAGACACCACTAAGGTCCACTTAGACATAAATAACCTACATTATATTGATTGAATGTTGTTCAAAAATTTAAACATACAAGTAACGACCTATGATGACTGTTTTTGCAAAACTAACGGGGATATAATATCAAAAATATTAAAAAAGAGACGCAAAGAAAACATTACAGCAATCACCACTAAGACACCTCTAAGCCACTCCTAAGGTCCACTGACACGAATTTATAACGTACTTTATATTGATTAAATGTTGTTGAAATTTTTTTATTACACTAGTGACGACATATACAGACTTTTTGTTAATACTAAGCTATATTAGGTCACTACTAAGTCACTATTAAGCTATACTAAAACACTACTAAGCTATACTAAGTCACTACTAAGATACTATTAAGCTATAATAAGACACTACTAAGACACCAATAAGCTATACTAAATCACTACTAAGACACTACTAACCTATACTAAGTCACAACTAAAACACCGTTAAGCTATACTAAGTCATTATTAAGCTATAATAAGTCACTACTAAGACACTACTAGGCTATACTAAGTCACTACTAATTTATATTAAGTTACTACTAAGACACCACTTAGCTATACTTAGTCACTACAAAGCTATAATAAGTCACTACAAAGACACCACTAATCTTTACTAAGTCACTACTAAGCTATAATGAAACACTACTAAGACACTAATAAGCTATACTAAGTCACTACTAAGCTATAATAAGTTACTACAAAGACACTACTAAGCTAAACTTAGTTATTACTAAGACACTACTAAGCTATACTGAGTCACTACTAAGCTATATTAAGTTACTACTAAGACACTACTAAGCTATACTAAGTCACTACAAAGCTATATTAAGTTATTACTAAGACATTACTTAGCTTTACTAAGTCACTACTAAGACACTACTAAGCTATTCTAAGACACTACTAAGTTACTACTAAGACACAACTAAGCTATAATATGTTACTAAAAAGACACTACTAAGCTATACTAAGACACTACTAAGCTATATTAAGTTACTACTAAGACACTACTAAGCTATACTTAGTCTCTATTAAGCTATATTAAGTTACTACTAATACACTACTAAGCTATACTAAATCACTACTAAGCTATAATATGTCACTACTAAGCTATATTAAGTCACTACTAATATTCTACTAAGCTATATTAAGTTACTAATAAGACACTACTAAGCTATACTTAGTCAATACTAAGCTATATTAAGTTACTACTAAGACACTACTAAGCTATACTAAGTCACTACTAAGCTATATTTAGTTACTACTAAGACACTACTAAGCTATACTAAGTCACTACTAAGCTATATTATGTTACTACTAAGACACTACTGAGCTATACTAAGTCACTACTAATTTATAATATGTCACTACTAAGCTATATTAAGTCACTACTAAGACACTACTTAGCTATATTCAGTTACTACTAAGACACTTCTAAGCTATACTAAGTCACTACTTAGCTATATTAAGTTACTACTAAGACATCACAAAGCTATACTAAGTCACTACTAAGCTATATTAAGTTACTACTAAGACACTACTAAGCTATACTTAGTCTCTATTAAGCTATATTAAGTTACTACTAATACACTACTAAGCTATACTAAATCACTACTAAGCTATATTAAGTTACCACTAAGTCACTACTACGCTATATTAAGTCAATACTAATATTCTACTAAGCTATATTAAGTTACTACTAAGACACTACTAAGCTATACTTAGTCAATACTAAGCTATATTAAGTTACTACTAAGACACTACTAAGCTATACTAAGTCACTACTAAGCTATAGTTAGTTACTACTAAGACACTACTAAGCTATACTAAGTCACTACTAAGCTATATTATGTTACTACTAAGACACTACTGAGCTATACTAAGTCACTACTAATTTATAATATGTCACTACTAAGCTATATTAAGTCACTACTAAGACACTACTTAGCTATATTCAGTTACTACTAAGACACTTCTAAGCTATACTAAGTCACTACTAAGCTATATTAAGTTACTACTAAGACATCACAAAGCTATACTAAGTCACTACTAAGCTATATTAAGTCACTACTAAGACGCTACTTAGCTATATTAAGTTACTACTAACACACTTTTAAGCTATACTAAGTCACTACTAAGCTATATTAAGTTACTACTATGACACTACTGAGCTATACTAAGTCACAACTAAGCTATAATATGTCACTACTAAGCTATACTAAGTCACTTCTAAGACGTTACTAAGCTAAAGTAAGTCATTACTAAGTTATACCACGTCACTACTAAGCTATATTAAGTTACCACTAAGTCACTACTAAGCTATACTAAGACACTACCAAGACACTACTAAGCTATATTAAGTTACTACTAAGACACTACTAAGCTATACTAAGTCACTACTAAGCTATATTAAGTTACTACTATGACACTACAAAGCTATACTAAGTCACTACAAAGCTATATTAAGTTACTACTAAGACACTAATAAGCTATACTAAGTCACTACTAAGCTATAATATGTCACTACTAAGCGATACTAAGTCACTACTAAGACACTACTAAGCTATATTAGGTCACTACTAAATCACTACTAAGCTATACTAAGTCACTACTAAGCATTAATAAAACACTACTAAGACACTACTAAGCTATAATAGGTCACTACTAAGTCACTACTAAGACACTACTAAGCTATAATAAGTTACTACTAAGACACTTCTAAGCTATACTAAGTCACTACTAAGCTATATTAAGTTACTACTAAGACACTACAAAGCTATACTAAGTCACTACAAAGCTATATTAAGTTACTACTAAGGCACTAATAAGCTATACTAAGTCACTACTAAGCTATAATATGTCACTACTAAGCGATACTTAGTCACTACTAAGACACTACTAAGCTATATTAGGTCACTACTAAGTCACTACTAAGCTATACTAAGTCACTACTAAGCTATAATATAACACTACTAAGACACTACTAAGCTATAATACGTTACTACTAAGATACTACTAAGCTAAACTTAGTCACTACTAAGCTATATTAAGTTACTACTAAGACACTACTAAGCTATACTAAGCTACTACTAAGCTATATTAAGTTACTACTAAGACACTACTGAGCTATACTAAGTCACCACTTATTTATAATATGTCACTACTAAGCTATATTAAGTCACTACTAAGACACTACTTAGCTATATTAAGTTACTACTAAGACACTTCTAAGCTATACTAAGTCACTACTAAGCTATATTAAGTTACTACTAAGACACTTTTAAGCTATACTAAGTCACTACTAAGCTATATTAAGTTACTACTAAGACACTACTGAGCTATACTAAGTCACTACTAATTTATAATATGTCACTACTAAGCTATATTAAGTCACTAATAAGACACTACTTAGCTATATTAAGTTACTACTAAGACACTACTAAGCTATACTAAGTCACTACTAAGCTATATTCAGTTACTACAAAGACACTACTAAGCTATGCTAGGTCACTACTAAGCTATATTAAGTTACTACTAAGACACTACTGAGCTATACTAAGTCACAACTAAGCTATAATATGTCACTACTAAGCTATACTAAGTCACTTCTAAGACGTTACTAAGCTAAAGTAAGTCATTACTAAGTTATACCACGTCACTACTAAGCTATATTAAGTTACCACTAAGTCACTACTAAGCTATACTAAGACACTACCAAGACACTACTAAGCTATATTAAGTTACTACTAAGACACTACTAAGCTATACTAAGTCACTACTAAGCTATATTAAGTTACTACTATGACACTACAAAGCTATACTAAGTCACTACAAAGCTATATTAAGTTACTACTAAGACACTAATAAGCTATACTAAGTCACTACTAAGCTATAATATGTCACTACTAAGCGATACTAAGTCACTACTAAGACACTACTAAGCTATATTAGGTCACTACTAAATCACTACTAAGCTATACTAAGTCACTACTAAGCATTAATAAAACACTACTAAGACACTACTAAGCTATAATAGGTCACTACTAAGTCACTACTAAGACACTACTAAGCTATAATAAGTTACTACTAAGACACTTCTAAGCTATACTAAGTCACTACTAAGCTATATTAAGTTACTACTAAGACACTACAAAGCTATACTAAGTCACTACAAAGCTATATTAAGTTACTACTAAGGCACTAATAAGCTATACTAAGTCACTACTAAGCTATAATATGTCACTACTAAGCGATACTTAGTCACTACTAAGACACTACTAAGCTATATTAGGTCACTACTAAGTCACTACTAAGCTATACTAAGTCACTACTAAGCTATAATATAACACTACTAAGACACTACTAAGCTATAATACGTTACTACTAAGATACTACTAAGCTAAACTTAGTCACTACTAAGCTATATTAAGTTACTACTAAGACACTACTAAGCTATACTAAGCTACTACTAAGCTATATTAAGTTACTACTAAGACACTACTGAGCTATACTAAGTCACCACTTATTTATAATATGTCACTACTAAGCTATATTAAGTCACTACTAAGACACTACTTAGCTATATTAAGTTACTACTAAGACACTTCTAAGCTATACTAAGTCACTACTAAGCTATATTAAGTTACTACTAAGACACTTTTAAGCTATACTAAGTCACTACTAAGCTATATTAAGTTACTACTAAGACACTACTGAGCTATACTAAGTCACTACTAATTTATAATATGTCACTATTAAGCTATATTAAGTCACTAATAAGACACTACTTAGCTATATTAAGTTACTACTAAGACACTACTAAGCTATACTAAGTCACTACTAAGCTATATTCAGTTACTACAAAGACACTACTAAGCTATGCTAGGTCACTACTAAGCTATATTAAGTTACTACTAAGACACTACTGAGCTATACTAAGTCACAACTAAGCTATAATATGTCACTACTAAGCTATACTAAGTCACTTCTAAGACGTTAGTAGTAACTTAATATAGTTTAGTAGTGGCTCATTGTGGCTTAGTGATGTCTTAGTATTAACTTATTATAGCTTAGTAGTGACATAGTATAGCTTAGTTGTGTCTTAGTAGTGACTTAGTATAGCTTAGTAGTGTCTTAGTAGTGACTTAATATTGCTTAGTAGTGACCTATTATAGCTTAGTAGTAACTTTATTCAGCTTAGTAGTGTCTTAGTAGTATTTAGTATAGCTTAGTGATGTCTTAGTAGTTACTTAATATAGCTTAGTAGTAACTTATAATAGCTTAGCAGTGACTTAGTATAGCTTAGTAGTGACTTAGTTGTGACTTAATATAACTTAGTGATGTCTTAGTAGTAACTTATAATAGCTTAGTACTGTCTTAGCAGTGACCTAATATAGCTTAGTAGTGACTTAGTAGTAACCTATTATAGCTTAGTAGTGACGTGGTCTTGCTAACTAGTGTCTTATTTGTGACTTAGTATAGCTTAGTAGTGTCTTAGTAGTGACTTAAAATGGCTTAGTAGTGACTTATTATAGCTTAGTAGTAAATTTATACACCTTAGTAGTGTCTTAGTAGTGACTTAGTATAACTTAGTGATGTCTAAGTAGTAACTTAATATAGCTTAGTAGTGACTCATTATGGCTTAGTGATGTCTTAGTAGTAACTTATTATAGCTTAGTTAAGACTTAGTATAGCTTAGTAGTGTCTTAGTAGTGACTTAATATAGCTTAGTAGTGTCTTAGTAGTGACCTGAAATAGCTTTAAAGTGACTTAGTAGTAACTTATTATAGCTTAGTAGTGACTTAATCTTGCTTAGTAGTGTCTTAGTAGTGACTTAATATTGCTTAGTAGTGACTTATTATAGCTTTGTGGTGTCTTAGAAGTGACTGAATATGGCTTTGTAGTGACTTAGTATAGCTTAGTAGTGTCTTAGTAGTGACTGAATATAGATTAGTGGTGTCTTATTAGTGACTCAGTAGTGGCTAAGATGTGTCTTAGTAGTGACTTATTATTACTTAGTAGTGACTTAGTATAGCTCAGTAGTGTATAAGTATAGCTTAGCGGTGTCTTAGTAGTGACTGAATAAAGCTTTGTGGTGACTAAGTATAGAATAGTGATGTCTTAGTAGTGACATTATATAGCTTAGTAGTGACTTATTATGGCTTAATATTGTCTTAGTATAGCTTAGTAGTAACTTATTATAGCTTATTAGTGACTTATTATAGCTAAGTAGTGTCTTAGTAGTGACCGAATATAGCTTATAAGTGACTTAGTAGTAAGTTATTATAGCTTAGTAGTGACTTATTCTTGCTTAGTAGTGTCTTAGCAGTGACTAAGTATAGCTTAGTAGTGTCTTAGTAGTGACTTTATATAGCTTAGTAGTAACTTATTATAGCTTAGTAGTGACTTAGTATAGCTTAGTAGTGTCTTAGTAGTGACTTAGTATAACTTAGTGATGTCTTAGTAGTGACTTATTTTAGCTTAGTAGTGTCTTAGTAGTGACCTTATACAGCTTAGTAGTGACTAAGTAGTAACTTATTATAGCTTAGTAGTGACTTAGACTTGCTAAGTAGTGTCTTAGTAGTGACTTATTATAGCTTAGTAGTGTCTTAGTAGCGACTTAATATTGCTTAGAAGTGCCTTATTATAGCTTAGTAGTACCTTTATACAGCTTAGTAGTGTCTTAGTAGTGACTAAGTATAGCTTAGTGATGTCTTAGTAGTAACTTATTATAGCTTAGTAGTGACTAAGTATAGCTTAGTAGTGTCTTAGTAGTGACTTAATATAACTTAGTGATGTCTTAGTAGTAACTTAATACAGCTTAGTAGTAACTTATAATAGCTTAGTGGTGTCTTAGTAGTGACCTAATATAGCTTATTAGTGACTTAGTCTTGCTAAGTAGTGTCTTAGTAGTGACTTAGTATAGCTTAGTAGTGTCTTAGTAGTGACTTAATATTGCTTAGTAGTGACTTATTATAGCTTAGAAGTAACTTTATACAGCTTAGTAGTGTATTAGTAGTGACTTAGTATAGCTTAGTGATGTCTTAGTAGTAACTTAATATAGCTTAGTAGTAATTTATTATAGCTTAATAGTGATTTATTATAGCTTAGTAGTGTCTTAGTAGGGACTAAGTATAGCTTAGTGATGTCTCAGAAGTTACTTAATATAGCTTAGTAGTGACTTATTATAGCTTAGTAGTGACTCGGTATAGCTTAGTAGTGTCTTAGTAGTGACCTAATATAGCTTAGTAGTTACGTAGTTTAGCTTAGTAGTCTTAGTAGTGACTTATTATAACTTAGTAGTAACTTAATACAGCTTAGTAGTGACTTAGTCTTGCTTAACAGTGTCTTAGTAGTGACTTAGTATAGCTTTGTAGTGTCTTAGTAGTGACTTTATATAGCTAAGTAGTGACTCAATATAGCTTAGTAGTAACTTAATACAGCTTAGTGATGTCTTAGTAGTAACTTTATATAGCTGAGTAGTGACTTATTATAGCTTGGTATTGTCCTAATATAACTTAGTAGTGACTTAGTCTTGCTTGATAGTGTCTTAGTAGTGACTTAATATAACTTAGTTTTGTCTTAGTAGTGACTTAGTATAGCTTAGTAGTGTCTTAGTAGTGACTGAATATAGCTTAGTAGTGTCTTAGTAGTGGCTGAATATACCTTAGTAGTGTATTAGTCGTAATAAGATTCCTTTTAAATTTCTAAGAACATTTTAATCAACAAAATATACTTAATTCGTGTCTTAGTAGTGAAAAATGAGATTTAATCTGTTCGTCTATTTATTCAACTATTAATAAATATCGTTTTAGCTGTTGATTTATTTTCAAAACCAACTTAGAATTTCGTATTCTGTTTCAAATCAACATTTAATAACATTTTATACAATTAAAACGACTAAAATACTGTCTTAGTAGTGCTTAGTAGTGTCTTAGTGGTGTTTGTGGTGTCTTAGTAGTGAACATTAAATTTCATCTTTTGGTCTATTATTTTATTTTCTAATTAAATATCTCCTATAAAATAGTCGTTTTTTAACAAAATCTAAGCAGATGTTTAATTTTTTGACAATATTTTGTTCAAGATAAAGTACTTATTTAATTCATTCGAGTTTTAGAGGTGAAATGAGATTTCATTTTTTTTCATCTATTCACTTAACTATTTGCGCTAAAATATCATTTTTAACTGGGGTTTTTTTTGCAAAACCATCTGAAAATGTCGTATTTAGTAGTTAAATCAACATATAATAACATTTTATACAATTAAAACACCTAAAATCCTGTCTTAGTAGTGCTTAGTAGTGTCTTAGTGGTGTTTGTAGTGTCTTAGTAGTGCTTAGTAGTGCTTAGTAGTGTCTTAGTGGTATTTAGTAGGACCGAAGATGGCGAATGTTTGATTAGGCTGTGGCGTGGTTGATTCAGCTTAAAAGTTCTTATTTTATAGTGTACGGATAGATTTTCATGGAGTTTTGGTGAGTTTTCCCCCGTTTTATCCCCTCATTTATCTTTTAAATTTGTAAATAACCGTATTTTTACCGTATCGTGTAATCTAACCCGTCAACTGTAACCTTGTTTTTCCCGCTGTTTACATGCCGAAAGATTACTGCAGTGTACTCATCTTGTATCGAGAGTCTTGATAGTTTCTGGGAACGAGAATGGTACCCTATTTGGTTTCACTTATTTATACTTTATAATTATGAAACATAGTTGGATTATATATGTACTTCTATCCTTATCATGTGCCTCGTAAAAAATATTTATATCTCTTTATGTACCTCATTTATTCATGTCGATATGAAATGAGAGAATAAAAGAATTTGTATTTGATTCAGATAGAAAGAGTGACAGACTTGATCTTTACCATAACTATTAGCTACCTTATGACTAAGTAAGTTGGACCTTCTCATTCCCATCCAGCATAGAGGAGGGGGGGGGGGGGGGTTCCATGCTTATTTGATCGTTTTACATTTTTGTGTAATCATCTGTATGAGCTGTGTAGAAATTGCTATTCATCTTTATTGACGAGGAATTTGTGCCACTGAATAAAATGTTGCTTTGGTTGTATATTGGATTATCATTATGAATTTATTGTGAGCAGTGACACCAGTAACAACAGAAACAACAGTGCGATCAATCTTACTGCTGTACTGCCTGCAGCAACTTTAGCAAAATAATCATTCCGGCATTTACTATCTATCCACCTGGGCCTATACTATTAGGTCTGTCACGATATATCGGTATCTTGCAATACGCAGTTGTGGCGATATGTACCGCGATACGAATTTAACGTACCGGTATTTGGCGATGTTTTTTTATTTCAGTGGAAAACAATTCCCTTCGCAAAATGAAAATAGCAAAACTTCATTTTTTCCATTGTTCATTCATGGGGCGCGTTCGATCGATTGTGCAAAACATGTTCTTAAATCAAATACTTCGGGACAGGAAGTTGTGAAACTAGCATGGAGTCCAGGAGCTTGATTGCTAGGACGTTCTGCAGCTAGAGGGGCGGTTGTTTCTTTAAATTAAAGCATCTTTTTTATGCAAAAATGTATCACAGTGCTAAATGACCGTATAAACTTAAATAAGCTAGATTCTATCAGTAGCTGCAGGTAAGTTATGCAATGTTTCTGTTAAATGCAGCGGAGGCACAATGAATCTATAAACCCACATCATATTGGGGTACATATCGCGGTACGGTGCTATCGTATTGCAATATATCGCGATACACTTCTGGCGTATCATGACAGCCCTATATACTATCAACCTCACTAAAACTGGCCCAGTGAAATTTACGCATAACATAACTGTTTTTGTTCACAACAATTGTATTTATGATAAATGACAATAAAACATTGTGTCATTGCAGATTGTGTTTCATTATGAGTATAATCACAGATGTGTTTCCATGGCAACAGAAGTGACAATGTTAGCCTTGTGACATTGTGAAACAGCAACCCTCTCAGATATTGTAATAAAGATTGATAGATGATTTAAATGATGATTTAAAAGTGATGACATAACTTGTATGGTATGTTAATTTAATTACATATTTTTTTAGATATGAGTCTATGGTCATGTGATCTACATTAAGAGAAGGGGATACCCCTTCGGAATCCATCCCATCTTTGTCACTACCTATGACTTTTTGGTTGGCAGTATGCTTAAGGGAAAAGGTATTGAATGGGCTTTAAATGTTTTTATTTAACTGCTCAGATTTGCGCCTTTGAATTGGGAAAATTAAAAAAATTTCAATCTAGAGCCGCCCGGCTAGCTCAATTGGTAGCATGCTAGTCTACTGATCGAGGGGTCGTGGGTTCGATTCCCGGGCAGGGCATACTTTCATAGAGCTTGGTCATGAAATTATTTTCTACAGCTATTCCCCCTCCTACCGATGATTTTAATTATGTACTTGGAGTTTTCTTTAAAAAAATCTGTTTTCAGTGCAACTGTTTTATTTCTTGAAGTATCAACTTCAAATTTTAAATATATGTTCCTTATCATAAACCACATCTCATGTGACAAGGTTCTTAACTTTGAATACATTTTTTTCAGAATTATCTCCCCTTGAACTTAGAATTTTCTTAAAAAATATTTGTTTTACTGCAACTGTTTTATATCTTTAGATATCACCTTCAAACTTTAAATATATGTTCCTTATTATCAACCACATCTTATGTGACAAGATTCATAACTCCAAATAAATTTTTTCCAGAATTTTCTCCCCATGAACCTCTTTAAAAAATATTTGTTTTTTACTGCAACTGTTATATTTCTGTAGGTATCAATTTCAAACTTTAGATATGTTCCTTATAATCAACTACCATTCGGAACACCTCGACCTTTCGTGAATGAATAATCTTCGATGGATTCGTAGGGGTCTACCCTGGCAGCTTGGGATTTTACTACCTAAGCGAGGCGAAGCACATAACGGTTATGCAAAATAGTTCTTGTAGTATACACACAGACCTTTGTCAAAACATATTTCTATGTTATATATTGAACCAAATATCCATAGCGAAAAAGAAATCATGTTATATGATTAAACATGATAAGATGTGTACAAACATGTTTTTTGCCTCATTGATCATGTTGGTCAATCATGTTTTATAAACATGTTTGACCATCAAACATGATAGTGGATGAAAATTACAATTTGTTCAATAAAACATTTGTAATTATTTCAACTAATATTATAATGTCTCTCAGGGAGAGGTAAAAATCATTATGGAATGTTTTTTTCTGCAAACAATTTTACAAGAAATCAACATGTTCAATCATGAATAAACATGATAAATTTATAAATAAAAATAATCCAACAAATCTCTTAATTTCTTGTTACTTTCATCAAATAAGTTATTCTTCTGGATAAGAAAATATCCATACATTTCAACTTTGTGTAATATTAGCCTAAAATGATAAATTTAATAAATTTACCAACACATTGACTCATTTATAACTTAAAGAATAACATACATGATCAAACATGGCAGAACATGATGAATTCAAATTCAATATCTTTTAACTAATAAGCTTTTTTAAATTATGTCTTACAACCAGATATTACTTTCTGTGAAAATATTGATAAAAAGAATAGTTTCATTTGTTTTGTTTACAATTTTACTATAGGAAAGCAAACATGTTTAAACATGACTAAATTTTGAATATAACAATTTTTCAGACACCTCAGTCTCAGCATGATTCAGCATCTCCTGGGATATTATCCTAGAATCCATGGCAAAACGGACAGAGTGCAAACCTATATGTAGGGGACTAATAATAATCTATCCATTGTCAAGTAGTATTATGATCTATGAAAAATATTTCTAAGAGCCTAAAGTTTCGTTTTTTCCTAAATTAAGGGGAGACTACTGTGTATTAACTTAATGAATATACCGGGTACTGGTTTTTAATCTAAACTTATGAATTTAAAGATGGCTGAAAGTGCTTTACTGCCAATTTCAAAAAAGAAGATTTTTACTTAAAGTTGAATTGTTATTAGGCATCAACAACTTATAAAAGATGCAAAGACAATATGGTAATTTTATATTTGATTTAAAAAATCTGCAGTATAACAAAAATGATAATAACAAGTAAGTATAAGTGTACATATTTTCGGATTACAAATTTTGGATAACCATATTGCTTTTATCTTGATAAGTTTCTGAGTGACAGTCATGGTACTTTGTAGGAAGATTGGTCATACTCAGTAAATGACCCCTATACATTTTGAGGTCACTAGGTCAAGGTCACTGGGACTTTAAACATGAAAACATTGTCTGGACGATAACTTGACAGTAGTCCTAAATATAAGACCCTACATAACTATTTTATCATACGGACGTTTTTCTGTTATGTAGGGTCTTAACAGATTGCTTCAAAAACGCATAGCAAAATATTTTTTTCAAAAAGTAAATGAATGTGGGTCAAATTAGCACCAAACGATAGATAAAAGTTTACTTTTATTCTTTCCATAAATCAAAAGATAATAATCAGGTTTTTCGCTTACAGAAACACTAATTTCTTTTACTGCCATCCAGGGTTGTCGCCGTTCGCCGCCATTTTGAACTGAATTCTTGCCCGTAAATAAAGTGTCGCTTCGGTTAAACGAAATTTTTTTCCAGAGTTGTCGTTCTTGCCTTCTATAGCATACCTTATAAATTCGTTCAAAATCAATTCTTACAAATCACATGACCCAATTTGAATTCGGATTGCTTTGGCTATTATTGCATGGTTATTGTGACAAACTGAAAGTACTCGTCAATTAAGGAGTTTAAATGGATTATTTGACTGTCTAAGGTTAGAATTTGAAATAATTTTACTTTTATCATACATGTGTATTTTTCGTTTATCTTTCTATTGGTGTATCGTTTTATTGCAAATTTTTCGTATTAAAACGAGTAGAACGTTCAGACCTGAATCGATGTCTGTACACTAAAATTTTTGCTATGCGTTTTTGAAGCAATCCGTTAAGACCCTATGTAACAGAGAAATGTCCAAATGATAAAAAACATACGTAGAGTCTTATATTTAGGACTAACTTGACAGTGACTATACATAGGTTCACCAAATTTTATGCGATAGTTGTAGTCTTTGCATTGTGTTGACTTGTACTGATGTAAAACAATGTCAGCCGTGTTCATTTGGAAATGTTTGAACATGCCAAATGACCATTGATTTGGATATATTAGAACATGTTCCACCATTTTATGAGATATTGATTTGGTATATGTTTAAGCATGTTAAGATGTGTTGGATCGTGGTGCCATTTAACGTGCATGATGTAACATGTTCAATCATGTTTTTGGGGACATTTTCAAACATGTTTAGATGTGTTTGCCATTAAAGAAGTAGTTCATGATCAACCATATTAAAACATGTTCTGTGAACATGTGCAAACATGTCAAAAACATGATAGCTGGATAGAACAAAAACGTGTCAAAATGTGATTGACCATGTTACTTTTCTTTCATCATCAAACATGACAAATCACGATTGTTGACTGATCATGTTAGATCGTGGTGCCATTTAACGTGCATGTTTAAACATGTTTAAAACATGTTTAGAACATGTTCAAACATCTCAAATAACATGTTTAAATGTATTTGAAACATGTAAAGACATGTTTTAATCATGAAATTTTCGCTATGGAATTGTTCAGCGATGTCATTTAACTGTGTTATTTTAGATTTACAGACTAAAAACAAACATCACTCATCGCCTAAAGATCGTGTATTTGTTTACTTGGTTTCAAAATGGCGTCTAAATATGTCAGAGGTTATTCGTAGCGAATGGCCGAGGAGTTCCAAATGAATCAACGATAAATATGACTTAGTAATTATTGTTAGACTGATTTATTTCCTTTGGAAAACTAAGTCCTATCTTAACAGCTCTTTTATTTATAGATTTTACTTGAGTTAAGTGTCATGATTAGCTTTTTTTAAATTTCATTAGCACCAACCAATCAGTATTTTGATTTTTTATATTTTAGGTATACAATATAACCGCATGGAAGATTGGTTAAGATGATTACAAACAGAAAATGTATGGTCATCAGCAAGAAGATAAGTACAGCTTTTTTACAAATAAATAAATTATAACGATTTTATAGCTTGAATGAGCCGCTAGCTCAGCAAGTCTGCTGATCGAGGGGTCCTGGGTATAATTCCTGGGCGGGGCATACTTCTGTGGAGCTTGGTTATGAAATTATTTCTATGGTCATTTTCCCTCCCACCAATGATTCTTAATTATGTTTGACAGTTATTAGCCACTGACGAAAGTATTTGCTAAGTATTTTGTTAACAGCTAAATCCAGAGATTTTGCCTTTCCAGGAACAGTAAGTAGGTTGACTGACTGCTGTTATATGACCTATACAATGTGTTGCTAAGGCAAAACCCAACAAAACAAAACAAACAAAACTTTCTCTCATTTCATGGGTAATTATACAATAAACATTCAATGTACAAAATCATGATAATATACAGTGAACATTTAATCTACATTGCATTATAAAATGTACCCATTCTTTCTATTTCTTTTAATCTTCTTATTTTTCTATCTTTTCGCGTAGACATTTGATGGACTTGCGCAGTCAGATATAGTACAACAGTATGTAGTTAGGCTAACCCAACGCATGAATAAATAGTCCCCTTGTTAACAATATATGACAGTATGAAGCTGTCTTGTTGTCAACACACAATACATGAAAATATTATTGTTTATTCTGTTTTAACATTTTCGATTAAGATTTGCCATTCATCTGCTAAAATATAGATAGCAAGTTATGTAACCTCTGATCTGTTTCTGTTCTTTTTTACATTTGATTGGGTTCCAGATGTGCTAAATATAGACACAAGTAACCTGCAATTTTCCACTGTCTAAAAACAGATCATATACCTGTGGTGTAGAAAATCATGATCGGTTGATTCGCGTTTTTCTGAGGGTGGTATCAGCATCATGATCCTTCGTTATACAGTTTGTTTGTGAATTATAGACCCTGCAAGTCCTCTTTCTAATGACACCATCAAAGTTTGCCCTGTTAAATCCATGTCTGGACAGCACTATCAGTGCTTTGATTCTATCTTTTCATGAGCAAATATACAGTAAACATTCAGTATAAAAAATCATGTGGTAATATGCAGTTAACATTGAATATATCTCAACAAGTACTCAATCTTTCTATTTCTTTAAATATTTTTCTAACTTACTATCTTTTCACGATATTATACAGAAAGACATAATCAATATAGAAGTTCATGTGACAGTATGCAATAAACGTTCAATTTATCTAAAAATGTACAAACTCTTTCTGTTGTTTAAGTTTCATCTGTTCTTGTCATCAGTAAACATACATGTATAAAGTAAAAAATCACGTGGTAATATGCAGTTATCATTCAAATTTCAATCTATCTTAAAATGTACTCATTCTTTTTGTTTTAAGTCTAAAGCATTTTACAACATCTATTTTTTATTAAACTATGAATGAATATGTTCATATTGCATTTCAAAGTGCATTTTCAAAAATGTTCAAACAGAGATAATAATTATGGTGTGGGCGACTTATTTTCAGTATTGATATGTAGTTAATGATGTGCTTGCATACCAGGTATTTTCTGAATTTTTACTTTTAAGATTTTCTTTCTATTCTATTTTTGGAGTGAAAATTATCAGCTTTACATCAATTGTGTTTAAGCTATCGGATGCCTTTTTACTTTTTTTCTTACTGTTAGAAAATTTTGTTTTTCTGGTTTGTTTTATTTTTTGTAATTGTAAGCATACAGATTTTTCATCTTAGGCATCTTAAGTATTTTTGTTTTAAACTAGTTTAAGGTTTTACATGCGATAGTCACTAGACACTGGTCAAATGGAGATTGGTCGATATGACTTGGTCACGGAGTCTTACCTCTCCAGTTGATGTCAACAGAGTCAGTGATGTGTTTGCATGTTTTTTCACTATTTTTACTTTATTTTGTTAATTTTTATTTTCTTTTTTATCAATTTTTTACTAGTAGGTTAATTTTTCAATCTTAGATTTTTGCTGTAGGTTTTTTTTTACAGTTGATGTAGGTTTTTGTTTTACAATTTGAGGTTTAACATGCGATAGACACTAGGCACTGGTCAAATGGAGATTGGTCTATATGACTTGGTCACGGAGTCTTACCTCTCCAATTGATGTAAACGGAGTCAGTGATGTGTTGGCATTTTTTTTCTATTTTTACTTTATTTTATTATTTTTATTATATGCCCGAAAGAATTTCGGGCATATTATGTTATACCCCCTGATGTCTGTCCGTCTGTTTGCTGTTAGCAATTTGGTTTTTTCGAAGCATAACTTAAGTTCCATTTGGCCCACAATATTCAAACTTCATACGATGATTGTCCATATTGGGTAGAAGACCCCTATTGATTTTGGGGTCACAAGGTCAAAGGTCCAGGTCACTATTACCTTAAAACTGAAAACAGTTTCCTGAGCATAACTTAGGTTCCATTTTGCCCACAATATTCAAACTTCATACGATGATTTTCCATATCGGGAAGAAGACCCCTATTGATTTTGGGGTCACAAGGTCAAAGGTCCAGGTCACTATAACTTTAAAACTGAAATCAGTTTCCGGAGCATAACTTAAGTTTCATTTGGTCCACAATATTCAAACTTCATAGGATGATTGTCCATATTGGTTTGAGGACCCCTTTTGATTTTGGGGTCACAAGGTCAAAAGTCCAGGTCACTATTACTTTAAAACTGAAAACAGTTTCCGGAGCATTACTTAAGTTCCATTTGGTCAACAATATTCAAACTAAAAAAAACCCAACACTTTCGGGCATATAATGTTCAGCCTAGCATTGCTATTGTTTTCTTTTTTATCAATAATTTTGCTAGTATGTTAATTTTTCAATCTTAGATTTTTGCTGTAGGTCATTTTTTAAAGTTGATGTAGGGTTTTTTTACCATTTGAGGTTTAACATGCGATAGACACTAGGCACTGGTCAAATGGAGATTGGTCGATATGACTTGGTCACGGAGTCTTACCTCTCCAATTGATGTAAACGGAGTCTGTGATGTGTTTGCATGTTGTTTTTTTTATTTTTACTTAATTTTGTTATTTTTTGTTTTCCTTTTTTTTAATCATTTTTTTGCTAGTGGTTAATTTTTCATCAATAATTTTGCTAGTAGGTTATTTTTTCAATCTTAGATTTTTGCTGTAGGTTATTTTTTCAGTTGATGTAGGTTATTTTTTATCATTTGAGGTTTAACATGCGATAGACACTTTTAAGGCACTGGTCAAATGGAGATTGGTCGATATGACTTGATCACGGAGTCTTACCTCTCCAATTGATGTAAACGGAGTCTGTGATGTGTTTGCATGTTTTTTTTTTATTTTTACTTAATTTTGTTATTTTTTGTTTTCCTTATTTTTAATCATTTTTTTGCTAGTAGGTTAATTTTTCATCAATAATTTTGCTAGTAGGTTATTTTTTCAATCTTAGATTTTTGCTGTAGGTTATTTTTTTCAGTTGATGTAGGTTATTTTTTACCATTTGAGGTTTAACATGCGATAGACACTAGGCACTGGTCAAATGGAGATTGGTCGATATGACTTGGTCACGGAGTCTTACCTCTCCAATTGATGTAAACGGAGTCTGTGATGTGTTTGCATGTTGTTTTTTTTATTTTTACTTAATTTTGTTATTTTTTGTTTTCCTTTTTTTAATCATTTTTTGCTAGTAGGTTAATTTTTCATCAATAATTTTGCTAGTAGGTTATTTTTTCAATTTTAGATTTTTGCTGTAGGTTATCTTTTTCAGTTGATGTAGGTTATTTTTTATCATTTGAGGTTTAACATGCGATAGACACTTTTAAGGCACTGGTCAAATGGAGATTGGTCGATATGACTTGATCACGGAGTCTTACCTCTCCAATTGATGTAAACGGAGTCTGTGATGTGTTTGCATGTTGTTTTTTTATTTTTACTTAATTTTGTTATTTTTTGTTTTCCTTTTTTTTAATCATTTTTTTGCTAGAGGTTATTTTTTCATCAATAATTTTGCTAGTAGGTTATTTTTTCAATCTTAGATTTTTGCTGTAGGATATTTTTTCGGTTGATGTAGGTTATTTTTTATCATTTGAGGTTTAACATGCGATAGACACTTTTAAGGCACTGGTCAAATGGAGATTGGTCGATATGACTTGATCACGGAGTCTTACCTCTCCAATTGATGTAAACGGAGTCTGTGATGTGTTTGCATGTTGTTTTTTTATTTTTACTTAATTTTGTTATTTTTTGTTTTCCTTTTTTTTAATCATTTTTTTGCTAGAGGTTATTTTTTCATCAATAATTTTGCTAGTAGGTTATTTTTTCAATTTTAGATTTTTGCTGTAGGTTATTTTTTTCAGTTGATGTAGGTTATTTTTTATCATTTGAGGTTTAACATGCGATAGACACTTTTAAGGCACTGGTCAAATGGAGATTGGTCGATATGACTTGGTCACGGAGTCTTACCTCTCCAATTGATGTAAATGGAGTCTGTGGTGTGTTTGCATGTTGTTTTTTTATTTTTACTTAATTTTGTTATTTTTTGTTTTCCTTTTTTTTAATCATTTTTTTGCTAGTAGGTTAATTTTTCATCAATAAATTTGCTAGTAGGTTATTTTTTCAATTTTAGATTTTTGCTGTAGGTTATTTTTTTCAGTTGATGTAGGTTATTTTTTATCATTTGAGGTTTAACATGCGATAGACACTTTTAAGGCACTGGTCAAATGGAGATTGGTCGATATGACTTGATCACGGAGTCTTACCTCTCCAATTGATGTAAACGGAGTCTGTGATGTGTTTGCATGTTGTTTTTTTATTTTTACTTAATTTTGTTATTTTTTGTTTTCTATTTTTTTAATCATTTTTTGCTAGTAGGTTAATTTTTCATCAATAATTTTGCTAGTAGGTTATTTTTTCAATCTTAGATTTTTGCTGTAGGTTATTTTTTTTAGTTGATGTAGGTTATTTTTTATCATTTGAGGTTTAACATGCGATAGACACTTTTAAGGCACTGGTCAAATGGAGATTGGTCGATATGACTTGATCACGGAGTCTTACCTCTCCAATTGATGTAAACGGAGTCTGTGGTGTGTTTGCATGTTGTTTTTTTATTTTTACTTAATTTTGTTATTTTTTGTTTTCCTTTTTTTTAATCATTTTTTTGCTAGTAGGTTATTTTTTCATCAATAATTTTGCTAGTAGGTTATTTTTTCAATCTTAGATTTTTGCTGTAGGTTATTTTTTCAGTTGATGTAGGTTATTTTTTATCATTTGAGGTTTAACATGCGATAGACACTTTTAAGGCACTGGTCAAATGGAGATTGGTCGATATGACTTGATCACGGAGTCTTACCTCTCCAATTGATGTAAACGGAGTCTGTGATGTGTTTGCATGTTGTTTTTTTATTTTTACTTAATTTTGTTATTTTTTGTTTTCCTTATTTTTAATCATTTTTTTGCTAGTAGGTTAATTTTTCATCAATAATTTTGCTAGTAGGTTATTTTTTCAATCTTAGATTTTTGCTGTAGATTATTTTTTTCAGTTGATGTAGGTTATTTTTTATCATTTGAGGTTTAACATGCGATAGACACTTTTAAGGCACTGGTCAAATGGAGATTGGTCGATATGACTTGATCACGGAGTCTTACCTCTCCAAATGATGTAAACGGAGTCTGTGGTGTGTTTGCATGTTGTTTTTTTATTTTTACTTAATTTTGTTATTTTTTGTTTTCTATTTTTTTATCCATTTTTTTGCTAGAGGTTAATTTTTCATCAATAATTTTGCTAGTAGGTTATTTTTTCAATCTTAGATTTTTGCTGTAGGTTATTTTTTTCAGTTGATGTTGGTTATTTTTTATCATTTGAGGTTTAACATGTGATAGACACTAGGCACTGGTCAAATGGAGATTGGTCGATATGACTTGATCACGGAGTCTTACCTCTCCAATTGATGTAAACGGAGTCTGTGATGTGTTTGCATGTTGTTTTTTTATTTTTACTTAATTTTGTTATTTTTTGTTTACCTTTTTTATTTAATCATTTTTTTGCTAGTAGGTTAATTTTTCATCAATAATTTTGCTAGTAGGTTATTTTTTCAATCTTAGATTTTTGCTGTAGGTTATTTTTTTCAGTTGATGTGGGTTATTTTTTATCATTTGAGGTTTAACATGCGATTGACACTTTTAAGGCACTGGTCAAATGGAGATTGGTCGATATGACTTGATCACGGAGTCTTACCTCTCCAACTGATGTAAACGGAGTCTGTGATGTGTTTGCATGTTTTTTTTCTATTTTTTTCTTTATTTTGTTATTTTTTGTTTCATTTTTTTAATCAATAATTTTGCTAGTAGGTTATTTTGTAATCTTTTGATTCTGCTGGTCAGTTACTTGATACAATTGGTGTAGCCTTTTTTTTGTACAATATTTTTACTTTATTTTTTTTCTTATATTCAAGTGTAGTTACTTTTATAGATAAATGATAATATTATAATTTAGTAAACTAATGTTTTTTGTAATGAAAGGTTTTGTAAGTAAAAGACATTGCTCAGACATGTTTACACATATGGCGAGGAAAGCACCTGTCATTGTTCAGGACACTCAATTTTTTGGAGTGGCCAGTAGGTCTTATGCCTCCTTGTTGCTCACTGTGGTAATTGGGAGTACAGTTATTTTATATACTGCACTGTAGGTTTGGCTTGTCTTGTCAATCACTTATTTAGTTATTTTGTTTTTGTTTTGAATTCTCATAATACATAGTTTTTTTCCATTAAAATTTGTCAATATATTTGAATCAATTTGTAATTCATTAAGACTTGGTAAGCAGCACAACCACTTTTACTTATTTCTTGTATTTTTGAAGTTTGTTGATAATATTTCCTGGAACATTGTTTCAATGCATTCTCAATATTTTTATATTATGATAGAAGCAAGTTATGTATCAGTCATTTTTTATTTTTATAAGTTTATTATAATTAAATTCAATTTTTGATAGTACATGTATATCAATCTGAAATTCATAGATTTCATGGCTAATTACCTTATAGGGTGTAAAATTTGTCCACTTTTCTATATTTATTTCCCTTGCAGCATCTTTTTTGTTTTGACATCAGTGACCTCAATTATGGTTTGAAGTTAGTTGAACAATATTGAGCCATTATGGCTGGCTTGTCAAATGTTCTACTACTGCATGAAGTCTGCATAACCAACAAAGCTAGCCACAAATCTTGCACCAAGTATTCATTTTGTTGGAATTCTCTCTTTTTTCTCTTAATAATAGTTCTGAAAATTGGTCCCAACTCATGGTTTAAGCCATCTTGTATATTATAAATTTTTATACATTTCCAATTAATATCATTGTTTCCTTTTCTAAGGAATCTATGTAAATATAACACATACACACATGCAATTTGATTACATATAAAACCCGATCTGAAATTTTCCACTTGTCTATTCGCTAATTTAGATCTGGCCTATTTCTTACAAGGATCATGTTCAGGTGACCTTTTCTCATTATAATATTCTTGAGGAAATGGTTATGTTTAGTACCTTTTTTACATTGTCTACGTCACGCAATTTGAAATGAGTTGTCCAATCGCAGACTGGAAAGCTACGCATTTATTGGTCGATATTGGTCATTTCAACGTAACCCTCCATGTAAACCTTAGAGATCCTGTATGACAACACTCTACAGGATATCTGTTTACAGAGATTGACACGCATGTGACTTGTGTACAAATGATTTATTGTAAAAATAAAACATAACATCAGTTTTCCTTCTGCCATACCGAATAGCTTCTTTGCTTACATACACTACATGTACCAAGCCATGCCCTACCTTATCCTACATCATGAAAAGCAATATTTGACTGAGCATACTGTGGTAGTTAGGTATGCACTCTTAAATTTTAACTTAACAAAGTGTAACGTGCACCGAGCGGAAGGCATTATAAAACAGTAACACAATATAAATGTATTAAATATATATGTATATATATATTCCTCAGGGACTACCTAGACCTGTGAATGTAATCAAACAAAAGAAATAAGAAAGACAAAACATGAAACGTATACAAAACAAATAGTGATTGAATGAAATACGAGTTCAAAGTATATTAAATTAACGCCCCGACAAAAGAGTTCCACTTTCAACATATAAACCTTAAGTTATGACTCACAATACACAACAACAGAGTGCTCCAGCTCACAGTCCATTTCAGCTTATAACAATAAAGAACCATATAAACTGCGTCATTCAGGCATTACAACTACTTATATGTCTAACGCCAGACGCAAACACCTCTCCCTCACTTCAACCCAGCACTAAACTTATCTATGACTCTCTCACATTAGTTGGGCTTTCAATGAGAAGACAAGCCCATATATCTTGTAGTGCTTATGTACAAAAGAGACCTAATTAAAGTGAAGTAAACAGTCCGGATTCACCAGTCTGACTCCAATTTTCTGTGTCAATTTCCGCAATTTATACCCACCTGATGCCCACGCATACCGGAACTGAAATCTGATTGGTCCATAAATACATATAGGTCTACATATAGATGCTCTTTGGAACTCTCGCACTGAAAGCTCATTAGCTAGCACCTACATTGTTTTCTTATGAGTATCTATTTGTTTGTTATGTTGGGTTTAACGCCGTAGCAACACATTTTATTGGTCATATAACGGCAGTCAGTCAACTTACTCACTCCTCCTGGAAAGATTAATTCTCTGGATTTAGCTGATAACCAACTACTAAGCACATACTTTCGTCAGTGACTGACAACTGCCCTACATAATTAAAAATCATTGGTAAGAGGGAGAATGGTCGTAGAAATAATTTCATGACCAAACTCCACGAAAGTATGCCCCGCCCGGGAATCGAATCCACGACCCCTCGATCAGTAGAATTGCATGCTACCAACCTAGCTGGCCGAGCGGCTTTTAATGAGTATCTACCTTTACCTGTTTACAAATGTTGCCTCCCTTACAATGTAGGCAACCTTACATGGAGACGCTAAAATGTAGTCATGAATGTTAGTGTTACAAAAGAAACAGTTTTTCGGGTTTCTCTTCTCTCTGCTTTTATTTATTTCAGGATGAAATTATCAATTGAGGTATGAGGTACTGATGTCTGTAGACCATGCAAGCAGGTTTGGTTTGGTTTTGTCTTTATGGTAGAACCAAGATTATTTGTAAAACTGTCATCTGTCTCAAGGATAAAAACTCAATTACAGTAAGATATATTGTAATGCTGTATTTTTATACCCCCGCTTCAAAGAAGAGGGGGGTATACTGTTTTACCCTTGTCTGTGCGTGCGTGCCTGCTAGTGCTGCAACAATTCACCGGAAAGTCGATTCGATACTTTTTTTTTGATTCGATTCTTTTATAAATACAATTTACTACAAATATGCCTTTATACACATATTTGAGCTTAAAACTAAAATATATTATTTAAATTAAAGTGTTACTAAAATTGGATAACACATACGAAACTCGAAAATCTGATAATTTTTTTATATTTGCTTTATTCAAGTACAAAATGGATTGGGTATGAATGTAAATTTAACAGAAATGTAACAAAGTGAAACCCAGTTTCACTGTCAACGTACACTTTGACTTTTAGGCGCGCCTTTGCTTTTATCGTTTTAACTTATGTAGGCACTTTTTAAAGTCAGTATCGAATTGAAACTCACGGGTCCCGAATCGAAATCGAATCGGCACCCTTGCAATTGAGTTTCGATTTATTGAATCGAATCGTTGCAGCCCTAGTGCCTGCGTCCGTCCATTACAAAATTTCCGTCACAGTTTTCTCAGCAACTATAACATGCAGCAGCCTTATACTTTGCATATTGCTTCATCCCATAGTCCCATGTGGTGTAAAGCGATTTCATGCTCCTTGCTCATCTACTTCCTGTTTGTCGCATATTTTTAGATTTCATTAAATGAAAGTTACATTATGATAGTCATATTTCTCACTGTGGGGGTATCACTAGTGAGCATTAGCTCACAGATTTACTTGTTCATCTTACTGCTTGCATTACAATAGTAAGAGTATACCTACTACTGTTAAAGTTAACTTCACATCTATTCCATAATAATTCTTATGTAGACCCCCCTTGGAAAAATGTTGACATGTTTCACAAACATGCTGTATCATGGGTTAAGTGCAGAACGGTTGTACCTCAATATAAGAAAAGAGTGAGTTACAACTGTTTTGTGCCAAACCTGTGATATGGGCTCTCCTGGCAATTACATGTACATTGTTAAATCAGTGCCACGTAGAAAAGTAGGATGTAGACTATGTATAAGTCAAGTAAGCTATCTGATGCAAAGAAGTCTCTTGGTGCAATTTGAATATCAAATTCACCCCTCACAAACTCTTATTTTACCTGTGACAGCAATCTATAAGATACCTGTTTACTGAAATTGACTCTTGGTGTGACTTGAAGTGAGATACAGGTCTCAACACAAAAAATGCCCCTGAAAACCTATTGCAACTTTTTACTGCTTGTAAATATTTGATTTGAGCCAGTAAAACATTTACTAGTAGCTTGTTGCCCTACTTGGAAAATTAATACTGAGCCCCGACAAAAGATTATTGAATTTGAAAAGACTTATAATTGATTAAGAATATAATAAATCTAAAGTATTTTTTTTTCAGATCTGAAACATTTTAACAAAGATATGTCCATTGACCTGCTATATATATGTATCCAAAATATCTGGTAGATGGTAACTTTAGTTGATATCTATACTGATTAACATTCAAGACCGTCTAAAACATATGTGAGTACATTTTGTGTTGTATTTTATTGTTTGATTACTTGTTCATTATTAATTATAGTTTTAAGTAAATTACTCTACAAAATCTACTTTTAATATGCATACAATGGAATATAAAATTCATGTTCAAATAGTATAGTGTAGCAATCAACTCACCTTACCAGGTTTCCTGGACAAAACTTAACCAGTACTTGCTAAACATTTCACTTTTGAAAAAGCTAATCTTCATGACTGAATTGTGCATTACCTTAATAATGAACATAGCATCCTAAAAAATATCCACTTGAAACAGTTTATTTACTAATCATTACATGTAAGCTGTTTTTATTCATATGGTGAAATATCTTGTTAACTTTATGATTTCTAATGAATTAGGTAAATGATGGCATTGCAAAGTTGGTGAACCATTGGTACCTCTCAAATTGTAAAAGTTTGGATTTGGTGTGATTTTGGCGGACTTGGTCCAAGGTCCACTGGCTAAAATCTAAGACTGCATGCAATGGTGACCTAGTGTTTGACATCTAGATATTATCAGCGATACTCAAGAATTTCTACTGTGATCCTGTACAAGGCAAGAAAATAGTAAGCAGTTCTTTGCAATAAATATAGATTTCATTTTTTCTAAGTTTTAAATTGATTTGAGAAATTTGGCATTTGTGTACAGGGGATGCCATTTCAGTACTGGGTTCTTCCCAGGAAATGCTGCTTTGGTGAAGCATCTATTTCATAATTTTCTCTGATGCCAATACAGGTGTAAAGAACTTACACAAGGGCATGTTTGATTCGGTCTACTCTGAGTACTTCGGTCTACTCTGCGAGCACCGATGAATCAAATGTCCCAATTTTGTAGTGAAACAACAGAATGGTGGAAAATGTTATAGGATGCTTTTTGTTAGATGACAACAGTCATCAAAAGAGTATGATGACGATCTGACTCAAAATATATTAAAATATAGTCAAAAACAACATTTGCAATCCTCACATTCAAACATCGGTATCTTTTCCACCATCTTAATTAGGTCATATTCTGCTTACACCTCCAAAAAGGCAGGTATATTCAGAGTACTCCGATAGTGTGTGATCTGGAAATTCAATGTTTGATTCAATTTTTCAGTGATCGGAGTACTCCAATTACTGGGATCTCGTGAATCAAACACGCCCACAATAAATTTGTAGTAATTTACAAAGGGAGATAATTTATGATGTTACAAGTCAATTTAACAAACATATTTTAGTCAATTTGTATTGTTGCTGAATCCCTGCAGTTAGTAATTACCTATAGATAATGACTCATACCAAATTTATGAAGACCTCTTTTTGGCTTCTAAATTGCATTGCATGTCTATGGAAAGTATTTTTATACCCCTGCTTCGAAGAAGGGGGGGTATACTGTTTTACCCTTGTCCGTGTGTGTGTGCGTGCGTGCGTCCATTACGAAATTTCCGTCACAGTTTTCTCAGCAACTTTATCATGCAGCAGTCTAATACTTATGCATATTGCTTCATCCCATAGTCCCATGTGGTGTAAAGCTTCCTGTTTGTCGCATATTTTTAGATTTTGGCAGGGGTATCACTAGTGAGCATTAGCTCACAGATTTACTTGTTTGCAATTGCAGAAAAATTCTGAGTTTTTGGATTTGAGAAGGAAAATATTGGTTATGATTGTTAACAATTTTTTAAGTTATTAAAGAAACCAAAAACAGTACAGTAATTGGAAATATTTCAATTCTTAGGGGTTCAGGTTTAAAGCAAACTCCCTGTACATGTTGACTTGTTTGTAATTAATGTAATATTTGGCAAACAAGCGAGGGCTAATTAAAAAGACTGGGCCATATGATTTGTAAGGGAGATAACTCACTGTAAAATATTTGGTACAATACAGTAACCTTACAGTATTAGCTCCCTTGAACATCTGTGATCTTAAATCACTGCTTTGTGATCATTCATACCCTCTCTATTCTGAATTAAAATGTGCTGTCTCACAATTGAATGAATTTTGAATTTTTGGATATGTCTTCCCTGTATTTCAGAATTTTACTGATGATGTGATTTACTGATTATGTTATTTACTGATGATGTTATTTGGTTGTGAACAAGTGATGTAAGTGTTACATTATTATTATTGATTTATTTATTAGACTTCCATTTTCTTGAGAAGTAAATACACAAATATGATAAGTTATACAGAGTGATGAATCATGTAAGTTAGAAATAAAGTCTTTAGTTCAATGTGATACACATTGTACAGTTATATATTAAAATAGAATACTGGTATATAAGGTATGTATAGTCTCTTGGTTAGTGGAACAAATCACACTAAAAATAATCAAAGAATATGAATAATTATGATAAATTTTAATATATATAAGTCTTATCAGTTTGCTACTCTCTGATAAAACATGATTGTTCACGTTTAGGTATTGTTGAGTAAAGATGTTAGGGGTGTAACAATATGGTAAAAACAGTATTGCAATATATTGCAATACACGAAATCCGTATTGCAATATATCGCAATATATTGCAATACGTATTGTTCTTTGTGCATACATGCATAGCATGAATTAATGCATGTGCATTGTCTTAATTTGATCAACATTGTACATAGATATTTGTATTTTTGAATGATCTACACATATTACGCAAATGTTGGAATAAATTAGAAAAAAGGTTTTGAATGGACTTTCAAAGATTATTATTCTCTCACTTAATATAAAATATTTCAAGTTTCCGAACACATTTTAACATTTAATCGAACATTTGAATTTCAGACTCTTATAAAACAATAAGTATGGAACATAACTAGAAAAACTGGTTCAGAGAAAAATGAGCCAGTAAAAATGTCAGAAGTTGTATTGCAATATTAACGGGTATATCGGTTAACCGTTACACCCATAGAAGATGTCACTGTGACCCAAAAGGTAAGCCCAGAATAAGTCTTCATTACAATCAAAAGAGAAATTACCAAACTCTGTATTATACATGTCATATATTGACTTAGTGTAATTGTTTCTGTATTGAGTTACATCATAGTTTGTACAGTTGAACAGACAATGACTTCATTTATCGTTGACATAACTATCACACAGTATACATGTTACAGGATCTGACTGATAGCTTGTACAGAGGACCTTCACAAGGAACTTCATAATCTTCATATATTCTGGGTTTGATCCAGAGTATGTTAAGTGAATACTGAGTTTTAGCATGTCATGTACAAGTTCGAATCTATGAAAATCAGAGTCCTCTTTTTATTCATAATTCCATGTTATCTTTTAGTGGTTGAATATAGCTGTATTGCAAGCATTCTTGCATGAGTATTTCGTTGGAAAGGTACTGTTACTAAAGTAGTTGGAAAGATTGTGATGAAGGTTGTATTTCTATAATATTCTAGTTATGTCAGTGTTAAATCCAGTTTAACAAAGTTACAAGTCTTGTGTTGAGATAATCTGACATTAAAATTTGTTTCACAAGATCTGATGGTGAGGCATGACATAGAGTTCCAAGAATAAAGAAGCTTACTAAGATCAATGTAAGCTTTAATTGAAGGTATTCCAAGAAGATCAATTACCATCACTGACTGAGGTAAGCCTTGTATGACCTTTAGACAGAATCGATGACATGATTCTAACTTTTTCAGAGTAGAGACGGAGATGTTGTTCCATGATTCACATAAAAACAGAGCCCTATGCAGGACACACAAGAGATGAAGTTTCACTAAGATTATTGAATTTAAATCGTTGTTGGATGTCAGCTTGTTGATGATAAAGAATAAAGTTCCTCTAATTGATTGACCAATATCGTGGATATCGAATGGTAATTTTCCACTAATAGATTGTATAACACCAAAATAAAAAAAAGTTTAAATAGATTTAAAATTGTAAAGATGACGTTGATTTTTTTGGAATATTGGTCTAACTGAAAAAGACATGTTAGGTTTAATTCACATTTTAAGTGAAAAGTTTTTATAACTGAGTTAGTACAACATTTCACTACCATTGGTTTGTTTAACTTCTAATTGAATTTCTTTTCACCTATTTGTACATTGAAACCATCAAACAGTACCAACCAAAAGTTAGGAGACATAAATAATTTTTCTACTCTTCTTGAATTTTGATTATTATTTTGTAAAATCATTATTTTTAATATATTTAATTTTGGCTTGTGATAAGATGAAAACAATACTTCATAAATGCACACATTTATAAGATTCAGCATCTGACTTTCTTAAGCCTTTGAACTCATGTTTTCTGTATTTTTTTTCCATAGCATAGCTTTTATTAGCTCTGTGTATCATTGAACAAGTGGTGATCTGATCTGAACCACGATCCATATGTAGCGATTCACGAATCCAACTACAAATCACTAGTTAATGAAAAAACGTACAGGAATTCATTATATTAAACATATAATATACACTGGGGTCCAAAAGTTTCTTTACAAATTGTTACATTTTTGTGTTTTGGAGTATATTAAAAAAACAAACTTGTCGTTATTTGTAAATACATCTAATATACTGTTTATCATTAACTATCAACTATGTTCTATCATATAATTATATTCTTGTTATAAATATACAATAAAATGTTAAATGAAATGTGTCTCTATAATTTTTGCTATAAAAAGATTAAAGGAAAATATTAAACAAAATACTAGTGTAAAGAAACTTTTGGACCCCAGTATATATTTATGTTTATTAACATATGAATATAACAAAAATAAGTAAAGAACTGCAGATGCTTGTATTACATGGAAAGTCAGGTTAGAGATTTAGTGGAGCATGTAACTTGTTTATTGGCCATAATTGAACAATATATAGCGCTAATCACTGATTTTATTGTTGGCTCAGATTATTAACTTAGGCCACAACAAGTTGATCAAGTGTTCTACAGAGTTTTCTGGAAAAAAATTGACGAGTGAGCGAAGAAAATTAAAAAAAAATCTTAATTCAGTTGCTTTAAATAGCGGTTTGACCAAAGTTAATGAGCGAGCAAGGAAATTAATCTTTTTTTTGTAAAAACTGTCAAAATTAAGGTGCAATGGAATCCATAGAACACATGGTCAACTTGTTGTGGCCTTAGGGTAATTTAGATATTAAGCTCTCATGTGTTCTTTTTCTTTCTATCAGTTCTGACTTACCTTTTCTCAAGAAGCAGACATCTTCCCCTTATGCTAATGCTTATGCTAACAAATCTCCCAATAGCATTGTTGTTGTTTTCAGATCATTCATGTCCACGATCCTGATGTTGCCAACCCTCAATGAGTTCAATACTTGAAGCAACATGTTAGTCACCTAATAGGGTGTTTGTGCGAATAGTTCAATGTTCAAATTAATTTCTGGTAAGTATATCAAAAGATTTTACACCAGTAACGTATTACTTGTTATTTTTTTGGTTGGGTTAAACATTGTAGCAACACATTAAATAGATCATATTAAGGAGGTCAAGCAATCTACTCCCTGTTCCTGGAAAGGCTAAATCTCTGTATTAAGCTGTTTACCTGTTTTAAGTGCGTCAGTGACTGACAACTGCCCTACATGATTCAGAATCAGTGGTATGAAAGAGAATGGCTGTAGAACTTTTTGTAAGGTGTACTGTCAGGGAATCATACATACTACATAAGACACATGGATCGGTAGACTTGTGCACAACCAACTGAACTGCTTAGGCGGCTACCCTTTTGCTCTTAAAGTCTTATGGGTGGCACACCACAGTTTCAAAGCTGCCTTGGCAAATTGGCCGGGGTCAAATTTACAAATAATACAAACTTTTGCAGTTGGAGTGTATTTTTGAGGTTTAAAATATTTTTGATTGCTATATTTTAAGTTTCAACAACTAGTATTGCATTTTAATTATTAGGTATAATAGGTTTCAACGGTATTGACCAAGGTATTTTGAAAAATATCTGTCAGATGCGAAATCAATGTAGCTATTTGCAGAGCTAGCACAGAAATCAGCTGTTCATTTTCAAGGTATCTCAGAAATTGGAAAATAAAAGCCATAAAGTCATGGTGGACACCCTATTTCCTCATTATTTTCAGATTGTGCATGGTTTAATAAATAAGAATCAGTGATGTATGTGTGGCCATCATCGGAATTAAGAATTCTGTGGGACTTTGCGTATAGGGGAAATTCGCCATTTTGTCACCTATTTTCGTGACTACCAAAACAAAGAATTAAAGGCCCCTCAGGCAGAAAAGTTTGTTTTGATCATGACTTGTGTATTTTATTGTTTTTATTGAGAAACATATATTCATGCTAATTTTCAAAATCATTTGTTTCAGGTGTGTGATAACAGGCTAGTGTGTGAGCTTTTCATTGTGTGGCGGGGTATTTTCAGCCAAGAAGCCGAGGAACCTGTGGTGTGCCCCCTATGATAAAATCTTTGTAATGAAGTCAAAAGCAGTAAACAGGCTTACCAAGATGAATAAATTAAGAGGAACAATTATGATATTTCAAGTAAGCTTCAAACTTAGTATTTACTAGACATAGACTAGTATTATAGACTGTATACCTTAGTATGGAGCCCCTAAAGTGATATTTTGAAATGCTTTTTTAATTTAACAACTTTTTTTATTATTATTTGGTTTTTAAGAAATATTATTTTGTATTTATGAAATAATATTTTGTTTAAACAAAATAGTTAGAAAATAAAAAAGTATTTCAAATTGTCATTTGTAACATAATATAACATAGTCTGTATATAATCTACTTAGTTTATCCCTTCTACTAAACATATAGGTTACAGCACCCAACACCCAGCCAGGTATACTCAGTGTTACACCCAGCTGAGTGTCCAGGGATAGCCTTCCTCTCATGCTGGTAAAACTTAACTCCCCCAACTATCCACCTTGATAGTTGTAATGTTGACCCGTCTCAGCTTGACCATTGAGAATTGATAAGGGTAGGCTATGTGTATTTGGTTAGTGATATATAGAGAATATTAGGTTAGTGTCAATCTGTACTTAGTTTATCCGGCAAGTTGGAGAAAGGTTTATTTTGCGAGGCTTGCAGAGTCGAATAATCCTTTTGGAGACGAGCCGGATAAACTAAGTACAGATTGACACTAACCTAATATTCTATTTATCCTACTCGCAATGATTGAATAATTTAAAATTCGTTAAATTCAGATGGCCAAATTGAAGCGCAGTGATTGTGTTAAGTGGTCTTATAAGTGTTAGCGTGTCAAGAAATAATCCCGATGATTGACTCCATTATAATTAAGTAAAGACAATATTTTAAATAAAAGAAAAAAATAGTTTATCAAAATAAACTTGGTATTTTAGATAAACAAAGAACAATTCATTTTTAGACGAATAAATCACTGTCAAATTTTCCGAGACAAATGAGTTTTTATGACGTCAAAGTTTGTTGTCAACATGGCGGTCGTATTTAGGAGCGTTTGTAGGATTCGTCATTTAAACGAGTTTACTTTTATTTATCATGGATTGAAATGATATTATCAGGAGACAGAAATGTATGTGTTATTCAAACTTTAAATTGACGATATGGATTATGAATGTAAATACAAACTCGCAGTGATGCTGAAGGGGTGTCGTCGATTTTCAGAAAATGGCCAGGACTGTTTGTGTCGTGAACGTCGATGATTTTTAGAAGCCAGTTTCATTATATTCAATTTATGCGTGGCTTGGCTTTGGTTAAACAATAGTCAACCCATGTATTTACTGTATAATGGCTGGATATTCGTCAAATCATACACAGAATGGAATTTAGTGCAAATTTAGGAGTTTGGAACTGTACAGCGTCAACGGTTGAGTTTCTGTTAAATTTGAATGATGAAGTAAGTGATTTAAAGATTTATATTGAAATGGTATGTAAAATCCTGGTCTCAGTATAAGGTTATTATCACTGGCACTGGAGTCCTTACATTCAATAAAATATTCATACTAATCATTAAAGATAAAATCATTGAAAAAATAAACGCCCAAAAACGATCCTTTTTAACTATCGCTTTTGAGTCGTGACATAGCTTATTATAATGTATATATCTATATGGTATTGAACCGTTTTGGAAGTGATACACGGTCGAACTGATTTTTTACATTTCGGAAAATAACTGGACATTAAAACCAGTTGTAATTGAAAGCTGACACATATTTTTACAAAACTGGTATTTATCAACTTCATATCTTATATAATTATCTTAGAATTAAGCGTTATTTCAGTAATTTTACTTTTCAGCGATTGAGAGACACTGCTGACTTCTGGTATAATTTACAGTTTTGTAACATGCATTCTGATTGGTCTAAAACTCCGCGAAATTTTTCCCGTAATCTGTCACCGTAACGATGCGATTGGTCCATTGGTCTTAATTACACAGACATTTTATTAGTTACACGATTGGTGTATTGGCAGCCAAACGATAACGCGAGTTGAAGAGAAATTGCCTGTGTAATGTATTAGCGTTTAGATCTTGGTATTGTAAACACGCCATTTCTGCGTTGTAGTTTATTTCTTTATAAATGGATTTCAATATTTGCCAGTGCCAGTGCCTGCCTGACCACAAGTCAAAATTTAATGTCCCCATGCAGCGGCACTAAGAGTCGCAGATTGATCAAAATTCAGCATGACATTTTGTTGATGTTTGCACTGGTTTCGTTTCAATGACAGATTACGGGAAAACTCTCACGGAGTTTTAGACAACTCATGTTACAAAACTGTAAATTATACCGGAAGTCAGCAGTGTCTCTCAATCGCTGAAAAGTGAAATTACTGAAATAACGCTTAATTCTATGATAATTGTATAAGATATGAAGTTGATACTTACCAATTTTGTAAAAATATGAGCCAGCTTTAAATCAGAACCGCTTTTTATGTCGAGTCATTTTCCGAAGTATGAAAAATTTAGTTCGACCGTGGATCACTCCAAAAACGGTTCAATACCATGTGTATATTATAATAAGATGTGGCACGACTCTTAAGCGGTAGTCAAACAGGAACCGTTTTTTCGATGTTTCTTCACCAATGTTTTTTTAATCATAAATATATAAATTGTTTATCCAATATTAGGACTCCAGTGCCAGTGGTTATTATGTATAAAATATTTTGTTAAGTTGTCGTTATAAGAATAAAACGCAGCCGCTTTTGATGCCCAATGTTATGATTATGTAGAAAAGTAGTCTGTCATGCGTAGTCACGTGACTGCCGGATAAAGCAACGGTGCCGAATAAAGATAGGTTTATTAGGTCAATAGGTTTTCCTTCTAAAAGATTACTTTGCGGTAGGATAAAATATTATATCACACCACTCATTTTTTTCAACATTTTTTTTTTGAATTACCTGGCTAAGTGTTGTGGCACTTAAAACATTATAAAAACAAATACATAATACCAAATACATAATTATAAAACACATTATATTTAAAACATCAATCTTTTGAACTATTGATAATGTATACTTCAAATTGCAAATTTGATTGCCAATAGTTCATTGGATATGTGAAGTATTGAAGTGTCAGTGATTCTTTGAATAAAACAATCATTAAACTATATATACTGTCAATGTTTGTACACATGGTAATTAAAGTCCAATTACTTATAACTTTCATTGTCAATGACATCACCTTAGAAGATAAATGACAACATCTTGGAGAAGAAACGTCAGGTCACATTACAATTTGTGTAAAATAGCTCGAACAAAACATAGAACTGAAAAAGAATATTCATCAACTTTGGTGTAAGATTTTTTTATTTAAACTAGTGAACTCAGAACCACATTTTCATTTGTGGCTATGCTACTAATGAAAATATGTTTTCTTAGCTCTCTTGGTGAAATGAAATTTGATCTTAAACCAATGTTGACAAATACCATGTATACTTTTAGCAAAACCTGCTCTTTGACTTAGTTCTGCATCTAATCTGATCAAAACCCTATCTTAAACTATTTGCTTGCCGACTCATTTATTTTAAATCTGACAAGCTCGCAGTTTAGGTCAAGATTAGCTGGCCCTTGCTATAGTATAATATTCGTTGATTGGTCAACACAAAGGTCATTTGAATGTGACCCAATTTGTACGATTGGAAGATCCTATGATAGGGGTCTGTAGGTTATCTGTTATAGGAGCTTGTTAAGCATCCTGTCATTTTTTATTAGGGGTGTAACAATACGGTATAAATATATTGCAATATGCAAAACCTGTATTGCAATATATTGCAATACGTACCGGTTTTTGCGTAGACATGCAAAGCATGAATTATTATGCATGTTCATCATACTAATTGGATCAGCACAACACGTATACATACATATGTGTATTTTCAAACGATCTCTTGTGTAAAACAATCTATAATTTTGGAAAATGTGTGTTTTGAAACGGACTTCTGAAGATATATTTTTCTCTCAATTGACTAAATGTTTAACCTTTTTAAGCACAATAAGATTATTTCAAGTTTTTAATACAATTTAACATTTATTTAAACATTTAACTTCCAGATTATGATAAAACAAACAGTACGACACATAACTACAAAAAGCGGTTCAAGAAAAAACAAACCAGTTAAAAACCGTTAGAATTCGTATTGCAATATTAACCGGTATATCGGTTAACCGTTACACCCCTATTTTTTATTATGTTCTATTTTAAATTTTCAGGATATTATTCAAGTATAATGATTATAATGGTGAAGACATGATATATATTATATGATATGATGATGGTGAATGATTGGTAGACAGTACTGTCACTCAGATTTATCATGGTATGTTGACATTTATTTTACTGAAGACTCTCAAATGGACAGTATCAGGAATTCAAATATTTGGGTTTTTCCATGTGGTACAAACAAACTTTCACTGTCAATGAAAACATGGGTACAAAGTATTAATCCGTATTCCGTGGTTTTCAGCTATAATGTGTGGTCCAAACTGGACTCTGAATAATTACAAAAACTACTTAAAGACACAAGCACTTGTATGCCCAGCCTGATAATGTGTATTTATTGCAGTGGATTTTACAGTGGGTAGTTTAACAACATAATGAATACAAATTTATACATTTATATCATGATAAATATATAAAATGGTTTAATAGTATTTCATCAAACATCAATTGTTCTTAACCATATGTAATTATTTCTACCGCCATTTTTCCTCCTACCAATGATTTTTAATTATGTTGGGCAGTTGTCAGTCACTGACTAAAGTATGCGCTTAGTAGTTGGTTAACAGCTAAATCCAGAGATTTAGCCTTTCCAGGAGGAGTGAGTAGGTTTACTGGCCGTTGTTATATGACCTTTACTAAATGTTGCTACGGCATTAAACCCAACAAAAACAAACGAAACAAACTTAACCATATGTAAGTGACAGGCTCTCCGAAACTGAACATATAACATATGCTATAAAATCAAGGAATAATTTTATGACAGATCTTTTCATGCATGCGATTCAACTCGCTCAGGAACAACCAGTGATAGATTTTTAAAAAAATTCACTCTGGAAACATGTGTCTGTTTGTCATTGTTGTATCACTGAAATGTTAGACTTCAATCTGAAAAGACATATTCGTTGGCTCTATTTTCACTCAAAACTCTCTGACCGAATGGCCAAATCCAAATAAACAAACATTTATAAACCAATGATCAGAAAAAAGCTTAAATCTATCTAATTATAAGTGTAGTAACTAAAAAATCAATCTTAATGCTTAAACTAAAACTACAGAGACTATAAATAATCACATATTGACATGTTAAAATATGTACTTTTTAAAAAACATTATTGCATATGTTATTATAAATAGTAACAAAATTGAGGTGAAAGTGTACCAATATATAGCCTCAATGTGGGCAATATATTCCAGTATTGAGCAAAGGTGCCAAAATATTGATATTTGGCTCACTTCCTAGTGTGCCAAAAATAGATATTGAGGCAACTTCCGGTCATTACGCACTTGCAGTCCAACAACGGCAGACTTTCCAAATGTGAAATTATTTACGTAATTAGCAATAAGAAGCTATCCAATTTTTACGACGTGTATTTAGTCATAGTGAAATAAGATTATCAACAACAAGACTTACATTTCGGCACTTTTTCCTCGGCATTAGCCCTCGGGCAAATACCTAAGCAAGTGTGCCGATATCTTCCTTAAGGCACACTTGCCCTGTTTAATAACCTCTACCCAATTAATAAACATCTACAATTTTATAGGTTTTAATGGCATTATGTTCGAAAAACTGAAATATGTAAATTAATGTGTGCTAATTTTAGTTTAAATATCATGAAAAAGGCTATAATATGGTATGTAAATGAGAATGGATTTGTTGGAAACAAGGTGTTGACAGTGTGAAGTCGCCAGGTAGAATGATTCAAATCTAAATTACTCTACATATTAAAATAGACACACTTTTCAATGACTGTATAATACCTGTGTTGTGTTGAGACAAATATTTCAAGCTATACTATTGAATCCTGTGAAATAGTTAATAAACTTTGTTTGTACCACTTGTGCATGGACGGAAAAACCCACCAATTTGAATTCTGAATATCCTTTATGTCTTTTTTTTTCAAGCTATAGTCTGCTTTGTTCCACCCATATAATTGAATGATGTCAAATAGTGTGTACAGGGTGATCCAAAATATCTGATACTGTTTGGAAGTTGAATAAATAAGTCATTCCTGATGTAATTATTAAGTGGTATATACCATTGTGAAGAGAATTGTCATAAGTTTATGTCATAATTAATTTACGGGAAAACTTTGACGTCATGACGTCATAGATAACGTCATCAAATAGTAGTTGTTTTTCAAGATGGCGACGTCAAAACAGAAAGCTGCAGAATTAGTTAAACTTTATTTTGAGACTAAGTCTCCAGTTACTGTTAAAACTTTAAAATCTGTAGTTTAAATATGTGTGTTGATATTTAAAATCGTGTGATGTGTAAAACATACAAGACACTGAAATGGTATCAGATATTTTGGATCACCCTGTATATATGTAAAATAACTACTAACTTGCTTTATCCTTAAAATTCCAATCCATCCTGTAAGTTTTGATTCTTTGCTTTTAATCCTCTGCACAAAACAAAACTGAATCTAGCTGTAAAGCAGGTCATTTGCATAAATATTTTAGAAGTTATTTCTTCCACATACTGGCTAATGTAGGCATTTTTGGACAAAGAAATGAAAATAACTAAATTTGCACTATGTGAATCTCTCTTTTTTGGCTTATGGCAATTAAGAATTAGGGGAAAAACAAGTGTTTGTTTTCATTCTGCAGACCATGTGACTAATACTGGGTATAAATCAATTATGTAAACATGGCATGTTACCGTACTTTTACTTTTGGACTTGTCTTTTTATGGGAGAAACAGATAAGTCCTAAATATTATGGTAAAGTTTTAAAGTACATGTATTTAATTCTTATGAAATGGAATTGCTTTAATAAATTTTTTTATGAAAACTTGTTTTTAAATCTATGATAGTAGAAAATTGCGAACATATTCATTACTCCCAGTTTTTGACAGACTTTTCTTTTGTTAGATTGAATGCCAAGTTAAAAATTCGGATAATCACGTGATCTTGAGATTTTAAAAACTTTTTGTGTCAAATTCTTGCAGTAGACAAAACATAATAAAAAATCAAATAGTGCATAAAATAACTTAGAATGTATACATTTCAATGCCTGAAAATCTTCATGTTAATCTGCAAATTGTAATTGTTTATTTGAAAATATTTTTTGCCGATCTTCTAGATTACCTTTAGATTCAATCTTATTGCAAAGGAATTGAAATCAACAATAAATATTTAAGGGACCAATTGAGAATTTTAGGGGAAAGAAAGATGGTGGTTATTTTATGCACTACATCATGTCATTCAATTATTTGAGTAGTGAGAGAAATCAGCATAAAGCATTTGCTTTTTAACTGATTATTAACTGTTTAGATCGCATGATTATAGAAGGGCTGCAGCAATTCGATTTAATACATCAAAAATTTATTGAGAGGGCGCCTATTTAGTTCTGATTCAGGAACTGTAATTTTGGTTTCTATACCAGCCTTTAAACTTTCTATAAAAGTTATAAGGAGTTAACACTTTAAGTTCCACTGATAAACTATTTAAGGTACCTGAACACTATCCTCCCAAAAAAGTGAAAGTTAGCCGAATTGAATGAAATTTTGAAGACTTGTTGTATGAAGATTGAATTTTAGTGTAACATCATTATTTTGGCATTGTGACGTCATATATGCCATACTTACAGGGGCCGTATGTTGTGCACGTGCATTTTGCCGCTTAGAGTGCTAAATACATAAATATTTACCGTATTTTAAATACTTTTCGAATAAATGTTACACAATTACTATGACAATGCTTTACACAATCCACTGAACACAAAATTTTGTAAAAACGTTGAGTAGTTTTTTTATTAGGCCCTATTTTGTCAAACACAAAAATTTGAAGTGTAAATTTTTCATGAAAAAACTTCACATTTTAGCCTATAGCTCAAAAAGGAGTTCGGTAAGGGTATCATTTTGTTCAATATTTTGACTGTAAATTATAAAAGAAATAATATTTTGAAATAAAATTGATAAGTCTAACGGTCGGAAAACGTCAAAAAAAAAACGTTTAAAGTTTTCATAAAGTTAACGCTTACTCAAGGATAATAGATACTACCTAAAAATCTTAATACTTTTCAAGAATTTTGATTTTTGGTGTACGCATAGATATAAGATTTTAGATATTGAAAATTATATTTTTTCCTTAGTTTTACGTAACGTCACTATGGAAACAATTATTGTTCCTTGTACGAATAAGATATAGTATACTACTGGAAACGAGGTATTATATAGATATTATTGTGTATAGAATCATGATTATCTTTTTTGTTGCAATGAATTCTTGATTCATTCATCTTTTACGGTGTTTAATTTATTACAGCAAAAGATTAACGTTGTAAGTGGTGTAAAATAAATATAGCGTGTTTATGCAGTAAGCGACGACCAGTACATGCAGAGCTCAAATGCATATATTTTGCATAAAATTGTAGATTGTTTAACACTGATCTGTAATAAAGTATTACAAAAAATACATCAATACAATACAAGTTAACAACCGTATAAATCTAACCAGTTTCACTTACTTAATTTGCACTTGTCACTAATACTCTGATGTGAGTGGGAATAAAAAATGTAATGTTCATGAATTTCAAAATTTAGTGAAATTCAATTGTATTTTTTTAAAACTTACGCAAAACTTTTGTGATATTGTATTGTAAGAATCAAACTATTCGATCACAGACAGGAATATTGTACAATAAACTTGAACACTTTGTCAAAATAAGTTCATTCATAATGTTATCGTATGAATGGTCATTTCAATAATATCAATTTTCGCAACAGAATTTGACAACATAACATTTTTCAATCTCCGTAAACAGACATCCTGTTGAGCGTTGTCGTAAATTAGCGAGTAGTTGACCAGAAAATTTTAGATCGGATTTTTTTTCAGATTTGACATTCTAATCATAATTTATTGTAAACTATTAAAGCGAAAATGAAATATACACGAGGAACATTCTTTCTACTGCAGTTACTTTACTTACCTTTGTTTAAAAAAACACAGACTATGACATTACGGATGACGTACAAAATTTGCATTAAGGAAAGCCATGATTATTAATTCACAGATTTGTCCGAATCGCACTGACTACTTCTATACATATTATACACGGTTGAAGAGACCTACTGCTCCGTGGTAAATTTCTTTTTAGTCAATCATAATGTATGTTGTCAGTCATTCATGAAGATTTAACTGTGTTATTTTAACAATAACCAGAATTAAGAATAATTTCTGTTTTGTAGATGCTCTATATATATAGTAATCATGATGATGACATTATACTTTGTATGAAATTAAAGTACATTGTATTATATATATGTATGGCTGACTAAATAACCATCTTTCATATGTTATTCTCAATATTTATGTAGTGAGGAAAACGACATCATTTTCAATTTTTATAGAATGATTTGACCCGCCGTAATCAGGAACCAAACCCGAGTCGCTAGACTAAACTATGCAGTACACTTACCTCGGTCCAAGTACAAGATAAAAGAACATATTAACATATGAGCAATAGAGATTTGCTGATCTATACATTTAAAGGATGTGATAGTTAAGCGGTTTTAGAATTGATTATTTTTCCGTCTTGTTTTAGATGATATACGATTGTTTGATGTTTGATGCGGAGTATGCTATAGTGCGACTGGCAAGCTGAACAAACATTCGAATATGTTAAACTCCATCAGTACATATGCCGTAAACAAATATTTTTATATGAGTACTCTATCTGAGGGCTCTATCCCATAATTTTATACCAGGAAGACTTACAGTGACCCTAACCACTTGACAGCAGAGGTGTAATATATGTTCATTTTCATTATCATTGCTTATTTAAAAATCATATGCGTTGCATAAGTAGTTTTCTTTAGGCGTATCAACACATTTAGGTCATTTTACGGCATTCAGCACACCTAACTTAGCTTTCCTGGACCATTGTCTCTACCCAGTACTCACCTACCCTTCCACACGGGAAACTTCTCCATGTACCATATTTATAGAATAAAATTGACATTACTGTCAAATTTTCATGGAAGGGTATAACCTCTCCAGGATTCCAAATTCCGGCGGGCTACCAACTGCGCTACCGCACAGGGATACACTTGCCTGTACATGATGAGCTTTCTCCTCAGTAAACGGCATAGATTAGAACTATCGTAAGATATAATGATCTGAAACCACATATCAATTAATAGAAAATTTTAAAGTGAATTCAGTATGTATAGCTTTTTTTGCGTTAAGTTAATTCTTAAAACCCTCGTTTTAATTCTCATGTCGTATTTTTGAAAAAAGGAACAATAATCGTTTTCATAGTGACATTACGTAAAACTTAGGAAAAAATATAATTTTCAATATCTGGAATCTTATGCGTACACTAAATATAAAAATTCTTGAAAAGTATTTAGATTTTTTAGGTAGTTTCTATCATCCTTGAGTAAGGGTTAACATCAAAATTTGTGACCAAAAATGACTAAAAATGAAAACTTTAAAAGTTTTTTTTTCGACGTTTTCCGACTGTTAGACTTATCAATTTTATTTCAAAATATCATTTTTTTTATAATTTACAGTCAAAATATTGTACAAAATGATACGCTTACCAAACTCGTTTTTGAGCTATAGGCTAAAATGTGACGTTTCTCATGAAAAATTTACACGTCAATTTTCGTGTGTTTTAGACAAAATAGGGCCTAATAAGAAAACTACTCAACGTTTTTACAAAATTTTGTGTTCAGTGGATTGTGTAAAGCATTGTCATATACCCCTGTATACTGTTATTATCTCGGAAACAATTTTAGTCTATAGAAGTTTAACACAATTTTATAACAGAACTTGCTGTCAACAGTCTGTGCTGACCCTACTACTTTTTTTTTGAAATAGAATGTATGTTGACTGAATTAAAAAAAAAATTCAACATAATAGTATGCAAAAGATGTTGGTTTCATTTCAAGGAGCAAACTCATAGAGCTATGTGTACATGTATAAACCTGTGAAATAAAATTATTTATGATAAAGAAATTTGGGAAAGAATTACAAATTGAAGGAGCATATATACCTTATACATATAGTTCGACAAAACTAACCTTAGCTTGACCTTTATGCAAGAATTCAATAAACTCAGTATTTATTTTCTTCTTTTGCCTTCGATCGTAAATTGTGTTTTATTAGAAGCTTTCGACAAAAGACAAACAATTGAACAATTAAATTTGTTTTCATATAAGAATAAATACTTTGAAACAGTGCCACAATATTGCGGACTTACATGTTTCTCCATCATTGAATGTGTCAATGACATACCATTTTTACAAAATCGATTTATAGTCACATAGGCTGTAATAAATAATGGAACACGCATATGGAAACTCTTGATTAATTGTAAGTGAAATGTGTAATTATTATAGTAAGGTAGTTCAAGCTCAGGTTAATATTGTTGTACTATATTTGCTGCTATGTAATCTTCTTTTAAATTCAAAACCATGCTGGCCGCAATGACAGTCATTAGCTTGAATGATTAACTGTTGCAGATTTTTTATCTGAATCGAAGGTCTAAACAAAAGACACATTTACGCAGTAGTTTACAGAAGAATATCTTTTGTTTAGACTGTGCCAGCCACATTTGATTCAGATAAAAAAAACAGTAAAAAAAATTGGGTACCAAAACTTACATTTCAGAGTAGTTGACAGTAGAGTAAGTTTTGGTAGCCAAGTTAAGGATCAGTTCCTTCACTTTATATTTTATATGCGAGGTATATTACACTTATAATAGTAGTTTTTACCCATGTTTTATTAGTGGCCAGTTTCTTCGCTATTATAATAATGTACAAATAGGTTTACATGTACACCAAGCTAAAGCTTTTTTATGATACTGTTTCCATACATATTATAACTAAGTTTTATGTAAAACTTAAACCTGTACAATCAAGGTTAATTTTGTTCGGGTATAGTCTTCAGTTTGTATACACAAAGTTTTTGTTTCTCATTGAGTTCATAAAACAGCTTAAGAATAGAAAAGAATCAAGTAGCACGTAAATTAACCATCTTATTTCTTGTCTGAAAATGAGCCTGTAAGATAATCACTGTTTACTCTGAATCTTCTGTGCAAATTATTTTTCTATCATGACTCAGTTTTCTTCTTGACTTAATTTGTGCGCGAAGAATTTAGAGCTTATGGTCAAAACTCACAGGCGCAATTTGCATTGTTAAGGGAAAGAAAAGTAACATGTTTTTTAGGCACCTTTTGATTGTCATAAAACTTTCTGTCTGGCAAGAGAAATTTGCGAAAAAAACAATTTTATTTTTATGTTTTTAGTTGTAATTGTAAGTGACAATGACTATAGACTCTGTAGTTTTTGTCCAAGAAAAAGTAGTACTATCTATGTTGTTGTAGATTTCAAATTTTGTATCGGCATATCTGTTTAATAGATAAAAGGGAAAATCAGATTGGAATACTTGTACAAACTGAGTATAGCTAAATTTTATTCAACTGTCACTGGCACATACATTAACCCCTATTGTATTTAAATACTATAATACTTCAATACTTATGATCAGAGACATAGATAACATCTAATTCCCTGCTTATGATCGATACAATAGTTATCCACATCTATGTAAACTAGCAGGATTAATGTATGCCCCACTGACAGTTGAATAAAATTTAACTGTAGTAACATAAAATACATAAAACAAGAAAATAAATCCCTGAAGTTTTTTACCAATTTGTTTTTATTTTTATTTTTACAGGATCATTCTAGAAACATTGTAGATCATATGTATGTCATGTAGTGACAAGATAGAACAACATGTAAAGGTATATTTTGGTTATTGTTGTTGTTTTAACTGATAGATCATGAAACATTAGATTCTCAGCTGTTCTGCTACAAATGACAACACATGATGCCAGTTTCATAACCATATTGCTAAGTAAGGCTTAGTGCCCTAGTACCCTTCTTACACAAAAAGAGAGTACCAGGGGGCAAAGTGATACATAGCGATAGGCTTAGGCAACAGACCCAATGACAACTCGACTCTAAGTAAGGACATCTGGATCTGTAAGTAAAGACAACTCAACATGTGAACAACTCAACCCTTAGTATACAGGTTCTATAGTCATGTAATCTACAGCAACAACTTATAAGGTTAACAAGTGTGTGTTTTTCCCCAGGAATTCCCAGTTGATCTTGTAAATAATGATTGTTAGCTTAAAATGCTTTGCACAAGAATTGAACATAGAGTAAACTAGGTTAATTATTTGCAAAATTGATTTTTGTAACAAACTTGTGACGTGAGCATACACGCAGACAAGCTGAGAAAAATTATATTACGATGACAATACCACTCAACTACGGCGTCACAAATGTTAAAAGTTTCTACAAGAAAAAAGTAAAGAATCTGCCTTAACTCAGAGATTTTAAGAGCTTTAAGTATTTTAATTTTTGACAGATTTCAATGATACCCTTGAAAATCTAACAGTTTTCAAACCCTAACTATTTGAAGAAATTGGTGACAACTCAAAACTGAAGCTAGCTGAAAAAACTGGTGTTGGATCCGAGATGTGCAGCAAGTAGTACACACGTCTCTGCTTAGTCTTGCATAGGTATCATGGAAATGTGACTAAAATTAAAATATTCCCAGCTCTGTAAATGGCTGAGTCCTGGTAGATTCTTTACTTTTTGTTTTCAAAACCATAGCATTTGTGACGTCATAGTCATGTGGTATTGCTACCATGTATACAGTGCCATCCTAAAGTACCTTTAAACTTTACACATTTTTTTAAAATTAAATTTCATTTCATAATTATGTATTTAGCTATTATAATAGTAATAATTGATAGTAGTAACATTTTCAAGGGAATCCAGGGGCGCAGAATTCCTATGCCGGTCTTGTCCTACTTGTACTTTTTTGTCTGTGGACAATTAAGTCAATATTTCCATCCCGCTTGTCCTTAAATAAGCAATTTTTTTAGCTAAATATATTAAATATACTACATTGTACATGTATCATAGCAAAACTTGATAATGTGGATGTCTCGATGCTGCAATGAACTATCTCTGTGTCGATAATCTATCATTACTTACAGTATGTAGTTTATATCATATTTTTCAATTCTTTCTTATGAGTATTGAACATATGGGCAAGTGCATTTTTATCTTGGACTAGTTGATGTTTAGATTTTTTTGTCAAGGACAAAAAGAATTTCTGTTTGAATTCCATACCCCTGGGATCGAGAAATGATACTTTATAAAAATGTTATACATGTACATGTATCTAAGGATGAGTTTTTAATTTCTCAATTATTGGTGAAATTAAAATACATGTACAAATTAAGTATTTATAATAGTATAAAGGTAGTTATGGATGGCGCTGTACTAGTATATGGGCTAGTGGTGCAGAAGCATAAGACTTCTTCCCTGACAACATCTAACCTGGTAGTTCAAGTTTTATAACTGGTTCTAGCAGTTCTATACTGTTCTCTGCTAGCCTGACTTTTATATTATCTGTTTATGTGTAAAATAGATTTGTCTGTTTAAGAATATAAGTTAAAAGTAAATGAATAATTACACCAGGTTAGATCACCATGGTTCTATTTATAATGTTGAAATGAATCGAAAAAAAAACCAGTTTAACATGTTCTTAAGGTAGAATTCCCCTTATACACATCTATGTAAAATCTGATAGTTTTCTTGTATAGATTTTTAAATAATGTAAACTAGAATCTTTTACGGACAAATTTAAGATGGCACAGTTTTTCATATCAAAGGGTGATAATCATTCACTTCAATTAAGAACAATTTATCAGTAACTTTGCAACAGACTTTTGTTGATGAATCTAATTCATGCTTAATTGTTAACATGATGTAAGAAATGAAAATTATTATGTTTTGTAATAATTTCTTGTGATTATGAAAAATATGAATGACTGTAAAATAGCATTATGGGAATTCTACTTAAATGTTATTGTTTGTATTTTCAAAACATGAATAATTTTATGGATACTTTGTTAATGTGTTAAATGATAATTGTATAATAAGCTTTAATCATGGGTTTTTTAGTAGACTGTGGGTGTTTATATAAAATTATCCCATTTAGTCACTGTGAAATTATTCAAGCTTTCAAAGTTATGAAAATCAAACTGTTAATACATAGAATTAGAAACTATTGTTCAGTTTTATTCAACTTTTAGGGGCACAAAAATTAACCGCATTGATTTGATTTTCATTATACTGATAGTTATCTTCCTTTGTTATTTCAGAACTAGAATGCATTTAGTTAATTTATGAATGGTTATGATGACAATAAAACTGAAGATCTCTACTCTTCAGACCTTCATTACCAGAACTTTCATCTATACAGAGTAGGTACTTTTATTCCTTGATTTATATTATAATTTATGGAATGTGTTATGTCAGGGTCCCGTACAACTCCATCCATGGACAACTCAACCTGAAGTACAATCTCCTTAAACAGAGATCCTGTTCTACTCGCGTTGTCGTACTGGATCTCTACTTAGTCAATGCAAGGTCATGTCGAGATGAACTTTGTGTCGACCAATCAATGCGTAGCTTTCATCTAGACAAAAACACTACTAATCACATTTTGATTTCGTAATTTCTATTTTTAGACCTAGGTTTGCCTGCAAATTTAACAGCGGTATTATTCACAGTCTGTGATTGGGTGGCTCATTTCAATTTGCGTGACGTAGACAATGTAAACAAGTTACGTATTATAACAATTTCGTCATGAATATTATGATGAGAAAAGGTCACCTGAACGTGACCTTCATTTGGAAAAGGCCAGATCTAAATTAGCGAGTATGGGAGCGGAAAAATTTTAGATCTGGTTTTAATCAGATTGCCTGAAGTAGGGACTGCTCAACCTGTGGACAACTCATCCTGAAGTAGGGACCCTTACAGAAAAATTATGTACAATGTGAACACCTAATGTGAACTATAAATGAACAATATGTGAACATTCGACAAACAAGCCAATGCACAGTAGAAATTGTTTTCGCGGATAGTTCACATTATGTTCACTTTTCCCATGCTAATTAGGTTTGCTGCAAACACTTAGTGAACATTTGGCGAACAAAAAATGTGAACATTCGGCAATGAACAAGATGTGAACTATTCGCGAACAATAAATGTGAACATTCCGCGAATAATTAATGTGAACCATCCATGAACAATAAAATTGTTAGCTACAAGTAATCATAAAAGTTAACTATGAGCTACAGTCAATGATATATTTATTGTCAAATAATATTAACAATAGACAAACAAAAATGTGAACAAGATAAATGCCCTTAATGTAATAGTGAGGTTATGCTGACTCATCAAATTTTGAGAATAAATATCGAAAAACGGTATGGATTATAATAAACTAGATGAAAGCTTTGTTCTAAAACTTAAGCTTGAACATATAAAATGTAATGAATAAAATTGAATGAATATGCATAAAGAATATGCTCCTTAGATCTTTATGAAAGTCTTCAGATGTACTTCACTTGAAAATTCTTAAGTTTTACATGGATTTCACTGCTTTAGCACCACAAAAGTACAATATATACAACTGTCTGTTGTAACTGAAATGTATCGGTCATTGTAAATTTTCCTACCCAAATAACTTATGTATAACTGTCCATATTTATATAATCCAGATGGCTTCATAAAAGCTTGCTTTTTACACAAACCACTACAAGCAGATGTACATTTATATGTTGAGGTTCTCATATCTGATGAATTCTGCAAAAAAACACAATAATGACTTTGCATTAACTTGTGGAAAAAATAGTATTGTTTATGCACAAGTGTCTCAAACTCATATTTACTTGTGAATATATTGATAATCCCAAATAATACAACAGGGATAATGGCATTTAATTCTCTTGGTGAAGATAGATAAAATCAAGAAAATTTCACCTCACATCCCTAGGTCATATTTAACTGATAAACCTTTTAGACTAGCTACAGAATTAAATTTATTTTTCTACAGTAGAATCTGTTATTCTAATAACATGTATGTACAACTAAGCTTTGTCACAGTTTTATAATTTGTAAAAAACAGAATATAATGGTTAGTAGACATTATGTATAATATATTAATCACTACCCTTTCGGAGGCAGACTGTTACAGTTCCATTATGTGATGGTTCACTTCTTTAAGATGACAGTTATTGACTTCATAAAACATTTTGATGAAATATACTTAACGAAACTTCTAAGTACACCGATTTCAATGTTGTTAAAAATTTTCATTTTTCAACATTTATGTCCGATCGTTAATGAAAATGAGTACAGGGCTATACTGCCGTCTATTTGCATGGTTTTCATGCTTCTTAATTGATGCAAAGTTGGCTTTGTCGTGCATTTGCAGAAAAGCGAAAATGTGCACATGCTTATCTTGCAAAAATTGCATGTTGTCAGTTTTAGTGAAAATCATTAGTGTGTTGATAAGCACAACGAAAAATCAAGAAATTTCTCGAATGTCACTCCAAGAACCAGAAATTACCATATTCTTTTGCCAGACGGTGCGTCACCTGCAGAATAAGACTTCTAATTGCTAAGTTTTCCGTTCCATCAAAACAATAAGAAAATTTTCCCATATCAATGCATGTACGACATAAAACGGTTTTGTATTGATAAGGTAGCATGGAAATATTGATAAGGTAGCATGAAAACCATGAAAGCAAAGGTCAGTATGGCCCAAAACATATTCTCATCATTGATCAGACTTTAATGTTGAAAAATAAGACTTCACACAATACTGAAATCGGAGTACTTAGAAGTTTCGTTAAGTATAAAACTTATAAGCTGATAAAGTCCATTGTAACATATTGTCATATATCTTCGGAAATCCTGAATGAAAACCCGAGTAAATGTTTCGATTATATATGTTCGATTATTTCCGATGATTGATTATGATTGTTTTTCCGATTATGAAACCTTAATATAGTCAGTCAAAATATCACACTTCACAGTTTAAGTTTCTTGTTTGTTTTATTTCAGATTGTTATGAAGAGAAGTACTCATCAAAGATATCAAACTGGTGAATGAAATCAAGTTGAAGAATCCACCCATTGAATTTCATGTACATTTGGTCCCTTTCTTCGAACAAGTCCTTGAGATGCTTGTTGTCCATTTACGCGTGTCCTGCTGAAATTAAACAAGTCATCTCGGACTTTTTGTCCTTGAGATGTTTGTTGTCCAATTTCATGTACTTGATATACTTTGGTCTGTTCATATTTAACAAGTCATCTCGGACTGTTTGTCCTTGAGATGTTTGTTGTCCAAGTAAATTCATTAAAATTGTGTTGTTGTTTTATCATTAAAAATAGATATTAAGGATTCCTTCCATAATTTTGTACCAATGAAATTAACTTGAGAAAATTTGTCGAAAAACAATTTTGAACATTTTTCTGGTAACAAAATTATTAGGGGACTAATCTTTGTTTGCACATTGATTCATCCCCGAAAAATTTCGACTCCAACTTTAAAACGAATCTTTAATCATGGGATTCGCCCCCAAAACATTTCGACCCAAGTTTTTGTTTTGGTACGAAAGTATTAGGTGACGAATCTTTGTTTACTACCGATTCGTCCCCAAAACATTTCGACCCAGAATTTTTAGGGTACGAAAATATAAGGGAACGAATCACGGGATTCGTCCCCAAACAATTTCGACCCAAGATCTGTTTTGGTACGAAAGTATAAGGTGACGAATCTTGGTTTACACTCGATTCGTCCCCAAACCATTTCGACCCAGAATAATTTGGGTACGAAAATATACAGGGGCGAATCTCGGGATTCATCCCCAAACCATTTCGATCCAAGATTTATTTTAGTACGAAAGTATAAGGGGACGAATCTTTGTTTACACTCGATTCGTCCCCCAGAATATTTTGGGTACGAAAATATATGGGGACGAAACTCGGGATTCGTCCCCAAACCATTTCGACCCAAGATTTGTTTTGGTACGAAAGTATAAGGGTACGAATCTCGGGATTCGTCCCCAAAACATTTCGACCCAGAATAATTTGGGTACGAAAATATAAAGGGACGAATCTCGGGATTCGTCCCCAAATCATTTCGACCCAGAATTTTTCGGGTACGAAAATATAACGGGACGAATCACGGGATTCGTCCCCAAACCATTTCGACCCAAGATCTGTTTTGGTACGAAAGTATTAGGGGACGAATCTTTGTTTACACTCGATTCGTCCCCAAACCATTTCGACCCAGAATATTTTGAGTACGAAAATATATGGGGACGAATCTCAGGATTCGTCCCAAACCATTTCGACCCAGAATAATATAAAGGGACGAATCTCGGGTTTCGTCCCCAAATCATTTCGACCCAGAATTTTTCGGGTACGAAAATATTAGGGGACGAATCACGGTATTCGTCCCCAAATCATTTCGACCCAAGATCTGTTTTGGTACGAAAGTATTAGGGGACGAATCTTTGTTTACACTCGATTCGTCTCCAAACCATTTCGACCCAGAATATTTTGGGTACGAAAATATATGGGGACGAAACTCGGGAATCGTCCCCAAACCATTTCGACCCAAGATTTGTTTTGGTACGAAAATATAAGGGTACGAATCTCGGGATTCGTCCCCAAACCATTTCGACCCAGAATAATTTGGGTACGAAAATATAAAGGGACGAATCTCGGGATTCGTCCTCAAATCATTTCGACCCAGAATTTTTCGGGTACGAAAATATAACGGGACGAATCACGGGATTCGTCCCCAAACCATTTCGACCCAAGATCTGTTTTGGTACGAAAGTATTAGGGGACGAATCTTTGTTTACACTCGATTCGTCCCCAAACCATTTCGACCCAGAATATTTTAAGTACGAAAATATATGGGGACGAATCTCGGGATTCGTCCCCAAACCATTTCGACCCAGAATAATTTGGGTACGAAAATATAAAGGGACGAATCTCGGGATTCGTCCCCAAATCATTTCGACCCAGAATTTTTCGGGTACGAAAGTATAATGGGACGAATCTTTGTTTATACTCGATTCGTCCCCAAACCATTTCGACCCAGAATATTTTGGGTACGAAAATATAAAGGAGCGAATCTCGGGATTCGTCCCCAAACCATTTCGACCCAGAATTTTTCCGGTACGAAAATATAAGGGGACGAATCACGGGATTCGTCCTCAAATCATTTCGACCCAAGATCGGTTTTGGTACGAAAGTATTAGGGGACGAATCTTTGTTTACACTCGATTCGTCCCCAAACCATTTCGACCCAGAATATTTTGAGTACGAAAATATAAGGGGACGAATCTCGGGTTTCGTCCCCAAACCATTTCGACCCAGAATATTTCTGGTACGAAAATATAAGGGTACGAATCTCAGGATTCGTCCCAAACCATTTCGACCCAGAATATTTTTTGGGTACGAAAATATAAGGGGGCGTATCTCGGGATTCGTCCCCAAACCATTTCGACCCAAGATTTCTTTTCGTACGAAAGTATTAGGGGACGAATCTTTGTTTACACTCGATTCGTCCCCAAACCATTTCGACCCAGAATATTTTGGGTACGAAAATATAAGGGGACGAATCTCGGGAATCGTCCCCAAACCATTTCGACCCAAGATTTGTTTTGGTACAAAAGTATAAGGGGACGAATCTTTGTTTACACTCGATTCGTCCCCAAACCATTTCGACCACGAATTTTTTGGGTACGAAAGTATTAGGGGACGAATCTTTGTTTACACTCAATTCGTCCCCAAACCATTTCGACCCAGAATATTTTGGGTACGAAAATATAAGGGGACGAATCACGGGATTCGTCCCCAAACCATTTCGACCCAAGATCTGTTTTGGTACGAAAGTATTAGGGGACGAATCTTTGTTTACACTCGATTCGTCCCCAAACCACTTCGACCCAGAATATTTTAAGTACGAAAATGTATGGGGACGAATCTCGGGATTCGTCCCCAAACCATTTCGACCCAAGATTTGTTTTGGTACAAAAGTATAAGGGGACGAATCTTTGTTTACACTCGATTCGTCCCCAAACCATTTCGACCACGAATTTTTTGGGTACGAAAGTATTAGGGGACGAATCTTTGTTTACACTCAATTCGTCCCCAAACCATTTCGACCCAGAATATTTTGGGTACGAAAATATAAGGGGACGAATCTCGGGATTCGTCCCCAAACCATTTCGACCCAGAATATTTTGGGTACGAAAATATAAGAGGACGAATCACGGGATTCGTCCCCAAACCATTTCGACCTAGAATTTTGCGGGTACGAAAATATCAAGGTATGAATCTCGGGATTCGTCCCCAAACCATTTCGACCTAGAATTTTGCGGGTACGAAAATATCAAGGTATGAATCACGGGATTCGTCCCCAAACCATTTCGATCCAAGATTTGTTTTGGTACGAAAGCATTAGGGGACAAATCTTTGTTTACACTCGATTCGTCCCCAAACCATTTCGACCCAGAATTTTTTCGGGTTCGAAAATATAAGGGGACGAATCTCGGGATTCGTCCCCAAACCATTTCGACCCAGAATTTTTCGGGTAAAAAATATAAGGGGACGAATCTCGGGGATTCGTCCCCAAACCATTTCGACCCAGAATTTTTGGGTACAAAAAATATAAGGGGACGAATCTCGGGGATTCGTCCCCAAACCATTTCGACCCAGAATTTTTCTGGTACGAAAATATAAGGGTACGAATCTCGGGATATTTGCGGACGAACCAGAATTTTCGGTATACGAAATTACTTGGGGATCTTTGTTTACATTTTGATTCGTCCTCGAGAAATCTCGAACCCAACTTTTCCTGGTACGAAAATATTAGTGAACGAATCTTTGTTTACATTATGATTCGTCGACGAGAACTTTACAAGCCAACTTTTCCTGATACGAAATTTCGAACCCAACTTTTTCTGGTACGAAAATATTTTGGGACGAATCTTTGTTTACATTATGATTCGTCGACGAGAACTTTACAAGCCAACTTTTCCTGATACGAAATTTCGAACCCAACTTTTTCTGGTACGAAAATATTTTGGGACGAATCTTTGTTTACATTTTGATTCGTCCTCGAGAAATTTCGAACCCAACTTTTCCTGGTGCAAAAATACTTGTGGACGAATCTTTGTTTGCATTTTGATTCGTCCCCGTGAAATTTCGAACCCAATTTTTTCCTGGTACGAAAATACTTAGGGACGAATCTTTGTTTACGTTTTGGTTGGTCATCGAAGGGGTTGGTCCTGGGGATGGGAGAATGAATTGCCCTAGGGAATAACCCTCGGTGATGGTCCTTGGGGGTAGGCCGTAGGGGCATGACCCTTTGACCCTTGGGTCGGTTGGCCGTGAGGAGAGGGGATTGGTCTATGGAGGGAAGTGTATATAGATAATAACATTACTAGATGGAAGCCCGTGCAAGCACGGGCTTTAGGTAATGACAGTTCTCGAAACTGTTCCTCGAAACAGGCATGTTTAAAAAGCACGGGTGAGTATGCCGTTTATGGGTATTATTTCGAGAACTAAGAACGCATGCTTTGTGAATATTCAAAAAATGGCAAGAAGGTTGCACGTATTCTGGGTGATTCCCCATGATAATACAGCAGTTACAGTCATGTGATTACATTCGATTCAGTAAAGATCAGAAATATTTTACTTCACGTCGAGAATCAAACTCGAATTTTACTTGTGGTGGCAGTGGTTATTGATTTGATAAAGGGAGATAACCGCTGCGGGGAGTTTGGTTTGATGTGTCTATTTTTACTTTTATCTAGAACTATTTTTAGACACAAAAAAACCCACTTTTTTGTTGATTTTTTGGCAGTTTTTGCAAATATCAAGAGGCTTTGTCAAAAAAGAATTGCCCACTTGATATGCCGGTATATAGGTGCTCCAGTGACAAACAAAAGATTTATTCAAAGCTGCGCAGTTTCTTCCATAAAACAGGAAACTCGCAAATTTAATAGTATAATTTACTCACTATCGGTAATCGAGTATTTAAATCAGCCATGCAAAGACGTTACCGACATTGCAGTACTAATAACAAGATAGACCGCGTCTCATTATCGTTGCCGAGGGGCAACGATATTAACAATTATCAAGATTTGAGCATTTTTGTGTCGACACCGGTTGCTGTAAGCCAATCAGAACCATGCATTTGAGGTCACATGATGAAAAAAATGACGTCATACATTCAAAATAGGGGTGTGTGTATGGTTTCGTCTACGGCGTGTATTATACGGTTACCTGTTTGTAATACAAGAAAATATCATTATTAATGTATGAAGTTTCAAGAAAGTTGCAAAATAACACCAGAAAATATGCAAAGCTAATTATAAAATGTGTTTTTCTTTAAACTCCCGTTTGTTGAAAAAATGCAAACCTATCTTTCCTTCTAACGGGCGAATCTATTTATACGGGAGAAGAATATCTGTATCCAATCAGCCGAGAGGCGTAACCGGTATCCACTGAGACAGGTTTAAGTCACGCCCCTCATAAACATCGCTGTTAGCCCAAGATTGGGAACGCCCTACTGATTCATAGTCCCTATTTGTTTTACATATCGTTACCAGAGCGCGCTTATTCCTGGAATTTTAAAAATAGACTCAATGGTTTTATATATTACCAGGGCACGCTTATATTTGTCTTCTATAAATATGCTTGGAACGGTTTGGAACTTTGGATACGCTGTGAATACACGGCTAAATAACGATTTCAAGCATTTTTGGAAATGCTAATACTTGTATAATTTTGGTACGGGTGTAATCTGTTAAAACGAGTTCAATATCCGTGCCATATTTGATCTAAATAATTTCCCTTTTCCTAATATTTACTCTTTTATTCGCCCCTGTTTGGATGTTTATGCTCTTTTAAACGCCCCACATTTTGAAAAATGTTACGCCCAGCGATGCGTTAAATCGAGATTTTACGTAGACGAGAAACTTACATCGAGTTTTTAAGTAAAATAAACAACAGTAGGATCTGTTTGATAAATAACAAATTGTCTTAAGTTGAACTGTTATAAAAAACATCACATCCTTACATGTTAAATAAGCTTTTTTGGTTTTATTAACAAGATAATGAAATAACTTTAGTTTTTAAGAGCAACACAGCATTAAACGTACATTCTAACTTCATGCTTTTGAAATCATGTTACAGCTAAAAGGTAATGTCGTCGTCACAATTTCGCTATCAAAAGTAGTTAAAGGAACACGACACTACGTAATGTTTAGTCAATAACAAACGTTTAATATTATAATAATGTATCTTTGCTAAATAATATGATGGATTGCTTCTCGGCGCCAAGTGTTCGTATCTCTGTATATTTCAAGCTTACTTAATTGGTGCTATACAACAGAAAATAAAAATTACTATCCGAGATAGGATCGAACACAATAACTCCACCAAGCTAGGTTTTCAGTGGCTAGAAATACGGTAGTTCCGTAACTTGAAAAGTAAACTAAGTGTGTGACACTTTGAAGACGACAACGACATATCGCCGTATATTAAACATCCGGTAAGTTTAATAGTCATATCCAAAATGGCGGGTGTAATAACAATTGAATATGTCATGTCGGTAAATATTTGTTTATTTCGAGTGATATTGAATATAAACAAGTTTTTTGATGTTGAAAAGTTGAAACATACGCATGTTATTTGACTTCCGTAATTCTAGACAACCCTGGACGGGTTGTCTACTGTTACGGAACTTCCGTAACTCTAGAACCTGGGTCTAGAGTTACGGTACCGTTACTCTAGCCACTGCCTTTTTCAAATTGGGGTTAACGTCGTTTTCAACACATATTTAGGTCATATATACGACGGCCAGCTCTTCCAATTATAGGTTTCCTGGACATGTTTCTATCATAGCATTTACAAGGCTAATACAAGCCATAAAATTGTATAAAAAACACTTCATACTCATCGGTACATAGTTTTTGTCGTTATTATCAAAGCTCCCTGTGTGCGAGAAGGCTCACCCTCGGACATTCTGCTTGTCCTTCTCACATGTTATTTTATGTCATGCCGGCATATCAATGTAAACCCCCCAAAAAGGATGATCTTAGTGAATTTTGTTAATTGACTGTCAAAGTCAACTCAGGTTTATAGATGTACATTGTAATGCTTGCTGTAGCACTATGGAACAGTTTTATAAATTTACTAGGATTGAATTCAGTCAAAAATTATTTTATTATAATAATTAACATGCAGAAAGTAAACCAAGGAATACATTATTTTAATTAACAATATCATTCAAAATTACAGTAACTCTTACTAGTAAAAAGCTGGGTTTTTTTCAATAATACAATATAATTTCGGTACAAAAAGTAATTTATTTATGAAGCCCCTACACATTCTTTATCCTTCATAAGTTAACTGCTCGATCATTTTATAAATAGAAGGTGAAGATATCAGTCAGATCATTTGTGTACAGAATGACTGCTCGATTTGTTATGAAAATCGCAGAGGGAAGCCAATGCTAAATAAGACCATGCACAACAATGGAATGTTAAAATTTAATCGCATGATGATTATTACAATCAACCAAATCACCAACAAATACATTCCGCTCCCGTTCATCACCAAAGTATTTAAGTGTCTCCAAGATAAGATGTTTTGTTTACATTGAGGCCAAACTAAAACATTTTCATGTTTTAACATACAATGTATGCGTACGGGTAGGTTTTCCTTCTCTTAAGTTAAAATCCATTTAAATGCGTCATTATCGCTCGATACAAATGCATATTATTTTCGCAATGCTGACTTCAATATGGCCTTATAGATGGGCTTAAACTCACAACCATATATAAAATATTTGAAACTCACAGCTAGAACAATAGCAGAATTAAGATATATTGTGGCTAAGATATAAATAATAATTATAATATACCGCATTTGTGTATAGCGCTCTGAACATATTGAATATATATATGTACAAAAGCGCTTCACAATCATATGCATAATAAGAAATACGAGCTTAAATAAAAACGAAGATCAAAAATGAAAAAGATTAAGAATGATAAAATATAAAAACATAAACTGAAGACTGATATAAAACTAAGAATTAGTGATCAATGAAGTGCTCATAGTAGTTTAAAAACAACAACAACAATATGACAAGTGGACTTTAACTGTAAAAGATAGTGAATGAGTAATAATGGATTGTTGGTAGAATGGCAGCCAAATGGTCGATGGGGAATCAGGCCGGATGCCACGAAAATCCATGATTGCAAGGTGCAAAGTTGGATTCTAATCCAGGGCTCCCACCCGAACATCCATCATTATCAGTGCCCGCGCGTCCCACCAACCATCATGCACTATATAGGGGTCAGATGATTAGATTACGAATACAGGCAGCCACCGACTAATGGGAACCAGACAAGATGTTTTGAAAAATCCAGGATTGCAAGGTGCAAAGTTGGATTCTAATCCAAAGATCCATCCAGAACATCCATCAGCGTCAGAAAGTTTTATCGAAAATGACCTAACAGTTTTATCGAACTAGATAGTTTATCGTTTTTCCCTTTTGTCGTTCGTTTTTACTGCCTGTCATTTTGGTGTAATCGTAGCATTTGTGACCCCATTTGTCACATAGTATTGCCAGTGTTCTCCCTTGTCTTTTGAAGATTTTACTTAATAAAAGCTGCAGATGATATGAAAGAAGGAGTTTACTCACTATGCATGGGACATCTCCAACTTGTTGGTGCTAAATTAGCAATAAGGATACAACCTACCTTCGGCAAAAATAAAAAACATATTTTGGCATATAAGAAACTATCCGGAAATGAATTATAAGTATCATGCATTTATCAAAATTTGACTCAACTTAGATTAAAAACCAATCTTTTAAGGGCTGAAGAGTCAAATCATGGGTTCTGCACATAACGCATCCTTATGGAGCGGTCGGACCCTCATTAAATCCAAACAAAACAAACGAAACAAGGATGCATTGATAACAACCATGCATTTAACCAATATAATTATGAAACCAAATCAGTTCAATGATTATAGTTATCATCACATGATTCATGGTGTTATCTTAACTTTTGTTATCTTAAGTCAATACATCCCACCTTATAGTGCAATACATTTGTAACAAGCTTAGGACTTACACGTTTTTCGAAAATGATTTAAAATTAATATTGATTGCATGTTAGTAAAATGCTTTATTGTGATTTATTTTGTATTTTTATTGATATTAGTTTTTGCTCTGATAATGTAATTTGCATTACGGGGGTTGGGGCTCAAAAGAATTTAGAGATACTGATCCCTTTTTGTGTCATCTCCGCTATTGTCGTGCATGACTATTTGCATTTTAAATACTGTGATATTTCACCATTTGTGTGCCCTGTCTTACAGAATTGATACCGAAATGAAATTCTTATTATTATCGGTATAGTTATTTACACGTACTGGAGCAGTAGTCCAGTGGTAGGACGCACGCTTAGGGATCGGGAGGTCCCGGGTTCGAACCCTACCAGGGACACTGCTAATTTCCTTGAGCAAGAAATTTACCTGCGATTGCTTCACTTCACCCAGGTGTAAATGGGTACCTGCGAGGGTGGTATAATTCCGTTGCGCCCAAGTGTCGGCTGCACTAAGCGGAGTTAAAAGACTCCCCAGGGAGATTGATAGATAAATACCAGTAGCCCGATTACTAGAGGTAATAGCTGTGAAGTCGGTGAACGTGCGTAAGCATGAAACTTAGACTATAAAATGCAATTACTTTTTTTACTTTTACATAAACTTTCATTGTTCATATTTTGGTTAACGCTAAAGAAGCGTTTCCGGAACAAGATATAAAATTATTTACTTCAAACTTGTACAAAAGGCACTATAACTAAAGTAAGGTGTGTATAAATGATAATACATGTATATTATAGCAAGATAACGATGATCTATGCTATTTTATTTAAGAAGTATTTCAATAAATAATAGTTTTATTTGTTAAACTCGACACAATACTTAAACGGTGATGAAGTTGAAGCAACACTTGACCAATGCTAAATTCATGAACGCTGGTTCATAGTTGGGACTCTCCAGGAAGAAGTGGGGGATTAGATTTTCGAATAAATAAGGCTTGAAAGTTAAGACACACGCTTAGGAAACGAAAGGCTCATGGTTCGAATACTTACACGAGAGTATGTAGTTCTTTTATTATAAATGTTATTTCTTTACTTCATGCTAATGTAAAACAGTAACTGCGAGGGAACAACTGTATTATAAACGAAGCGAACGACTCACTAAGGTAACCTTTCATTGGCAATGTTAAAACACATTTTACAATAAGAGTCTGTCCTGATATAAATAGGGGGGGGGGGTTGTTAATTTGACTTTTTTATGACACCCTGTTTAAAACATGCTACATGTACTGACATGTAAGGAAACGCATATCTTTTTAATTTCTGACCCCATTAACCCCCCTGTACATACCCTCTGATAGTTGGCCACGCCCATTTTTCACATAAATTACCAGTTTTTTACATTTAATTGCAATAAGCTGTATGGTATTGGACTGCAATATGTCAATGTAAAGGTTTATTAAGGTGCTGAGTTCAAATCAGAAGTCAAAAACAAAATTAATCAAAACAATATGGCTGAAAATTCAAAATGGCCGCCAAAATAACCATAATACGAGCATATTCGGGAGTTTATTTATCCTGGACATTTAATATGTTGAATCATGCCTGCAATATGTATAGCTATAGGTTTCTTAAGGTGCTGAATTCAAATACGAAGTCAAAAACCTAATTTAAGAAACCACTATGGCGAGAAATTCAAAATGGCTGCTAAATTAAACCCATTTTGAGCATATTAGGGAAATTATTTATCCTGGAGTGGACATTAAATATGTTGAATCATACATGCAATATGTCTAGAAATAGGTTTATTAAGCTGATGAATTCAAAAAGGAAGTTAATTAAAGAAACCAAAATGGCGAGAAATTCAAAATGGCTGCCAAATTTAACCCAGTTTGTTTTAATTAATTATCCTGGGCATTCAATGTGTTGAATCATGCTAATATTATGTCAATTGATATGTTTGTTAAGGTTATTAGTTCAAATATGAAGTCAAAACTAATTTAAACAACCCAATATGACCAAAAATTCAAAATGGCTACCAAAATAACACATTTTCAATGTATACTGGTTATCAATGGTACATATCTATATGTTGAATCATGGTTTGTTATCACTCTTAATGTAATTGTTTAGATTATTTGCAAAATAATAAAGCAAAAATCATATACATGTATTGCAGTATAATAATCTGATTTGCAAGAACTTTTATCTCAATATGCTATAAACTCATATAAACTAAATATTTAATGAGGAATGTCAGTTCAACACATAAGTCAGACCTGACATTGCTCAAATAAATTTTCAGATTGGTGGCCTACACTTTCAAAGGCTATAACAAAGATCCAGTTGAAATAAAGATACTAATGGATAAAGGGATTTTTGGTTCAGATTCACAAGAGTCAAGACCAATTTCCTTGCACAAGAAATATACTTGCAATTGTTCAATTTATGAAGGGATGAATCATTTGCCAAGTGGTGTCTTTAATATATGTATTTTCCATAGTCCAATAGCGTAATGTTAAATTATACATTATCAGGCAACTCATATATAGATATATATATACTTGTAGTCAAATGACCAGGGGAAATAGCTGCAAATTTGGTTAAAATATGTAATCTTAAAGGGTTTGTGTTTAAGTTCTTGTAGTATTGTTTCTGTAGAAAATGTACCAAATGTTTTCTGCTCATCCTCAGTTATGGAGAAACCATTCTATACCTGTTTGTATTTACATGTATAAGTTTATGTCTTAATATGTAAATTCTTATTAGTTACAAAGTGCATGAAATGTGAGCTAAAAGGTTTCCTGTCTGTTTTAGCATTCATGAGAGATTCAAAGGTTTAATCAATTAACACATTGCATTTTGCTTGGTTTGGCTGTGATTGTATCAACCACCCCTCAAAAAAGCAATTGTCTATTTCAACTATTGTTTTCTTCACTTTTCTTTACTCGGATGTTACATAAGCAATCTCATTTTCTAATCATGGAATGTCTTGCATTTATTTCAACCGTGCAGAGTTGGCCAAATAATTGAACACCATCATCTCAATCATTAGTTTTAAGTGCTAGTTAAAAGAAATGCAAGTAAGTATAAACAAATTAATAGAGATATAACCAAAATTGCAAATCAGAATTAAAAGGGAATGACACAATTGGTATTGTGATATTGGAAAATTGGAGAATACTATTCTTTGAATCTCTGAAAGCAATTGTTGGTCCATTTACTTTTTGTGAAGATTTTGATACATACATAAGACAAACGTAATAAAAATAGAAACAGAGAAAGTAAATGAATTGCATCTACAAATCTGATAAGCTATAAAGTCATTCTTTACCAAGAAATCATTGCTTTATTATATTTTTAGAATTTAACAACTCAAGACAGTCTTGTTAAAAAATGGCAAACTATATTGTAGCTTAGATTCTTACATGATAGCATACAGCCATCACCCATGATGATCATTTAGTTAGTAATATCTATAAAATTTCCTGGGAATTTTAACTCTACTTTGCAACCAAAGTGTCAAGACTTTTTCTATGCACATACTCATCAACATCTTAATGAAGTAAAGCAATCACAGACACATTTTTCAATCAAGACATCATATGTGCCGCTGGTGAGGTTGGAACGAATGACCTCTCAGACCTTAACCTCTAATCATACCTCTAGAGTTCTACCTCAGCTATATAATGAATAAAATATATTTTAACACTTATAATCAAGTGTCATAACTTTGGTCTTCTGTTAAGATTTCATTAACTCTAGTTAATTTATAAATTCCGTAACATGTTTAAAGTGTGCCGTTTATAACTGAAATATGATTTATTTTGGCGGCCATTTTGAATTTTCAGCCATATTTGTTTGTTTAATTTAGTTTTGGAGTTAATATTTGAACTCAGCACCATAAAACACCTTTAGATTGATATATTGCAGGCATGATTCAACTTATTCGTTGCCCAGTAAATATAATACCCAAATATGTCCAAAATTTTGGTCATTTTGGCAGCCATTTTGAATTTTCCGCCATATTAAGTTGTTTAATTTAGATTTTGACTTCATATTTGAACTCAGCAGCCTAACAAACCTACATATTAATATATTGAAAGCCTATAAGAATTGATTTATAACAGCTGGATATACAAAATTGTTATTTTTGTATGGGCGTGTCCGACTTTCAAGGGGTATGTACAGTGGGGTTAATGGGGTCACACAATTTTTTTTGTTGTTGATTCTATTATCATATTGGTGGCACCATACTTTAAGCAGGGTCTCACATGGTTATCTTTAAAAAATGAAATTAACACCCCCCCCCCTAATATAAACTATATCAGATTTGACCCAAATTACAAAAATCCATTTTTAAGGAAAGAAGAGTCACATTTTTGGGTCTGCACATGATACATCTGATCATTATGAAGCGGCCAATTCTCGTACCCAAAGTTTATCAAGATTCTCAATTTAACGTCCGATCGAGAATTTTGATAACCTTTGGATACGAGAATGCGAGCGCATGGATCCTTAAAACCAAACAAATACAAACAAAGACAAAGGAGAATGGTATATAAATACACAGTAGCTTTACAACTGAAGGTCATAGCTGTTAAATTGATTTTAACAATATAAGACCTTGACCTAGATAAAATGCATTTCTTTACTTTTCATATAATTTATCTTTACTAGTTTGTTCTTTAAATAATTTTCGTTGATAGAAGTCATACAATACGGGTATGGTCAATCTTCCGCGCCTTACTCTGGATCAAGTAAGATGATAGTCATCCAAGAAGGGACCTCAGTCAGTTGTATCCCCTTGTATACTCTTCAAATAGGTAGGTCCAATTAGTTGGATTACTCGGATTTTCCCCTTACTTTTCAATGTCAATTTGCCTAAATTAATCTTAAAAAACTGTTTTTGTAAATCATTTAATTTGTTTGAAATTCAAGCTCTGTATTTTTAGGGTAAAGAAATATCTAAATTTTATTACTTCTGTTAGTATCTTCATTAACAAGAAAGATATTAGATGATATATTTTGTTATCCTTACGTAGGAATGCAATGATAAAATCCAAGGATTCCAACTGTAAGAACCTACTTTCAATTGGATTGCTTCAGATTTCATCAGGGAAAGATAATTAACTAAAGTCCCTAATTAAAATGGTGTATGCTTACTACTTGTTAAAACTTTAGTCAAGTGAGTCAAGTGAGTACGACCTGCTCAGAAACAATGAGTACTGCGGCTAACCAAAGCAATATGGCTGAACAGTTTTTGAAATGCAGTACATAGCACTGTTGAACCTCATTTTTCACAACCCGTGTTTTTCACAACTTGTGAAAAACGCGTACGCATTTTTCACAACTTGTGTGAAAAACACGTTAGCATACAAATTTCATACGAGCATAGAAACGCATTTTTCACAACTTCAAATGTGACGTAAACAGTTTTGAAAAATTTGAGTTTTTTGGTACTAACGCATTTTTCACATTTGTGATTTTTTTAGTTGCTAGCTGTAAGTTAGTAAGTAAGTAAGTATTTTTTTTTATTTTCGTGACATGTTTTATGACAATATTACAAACATGAAAACAACATTAAAAGTATTTACAGATAAACACGAGACCCAGTGGGTGTAAGAACCACACTTGCAAAAAGATTTTTTGTGAAAAACGAGGTTTAAAGTTTGTTACAACCCGTTTTGTAATATAAGCCCGAATTGTTTTAATTATTACAAAACGGGTTATTACAAAAGTAATTGAACATACAAACGCAATTTGTAATCAAATCCCGAAATGTAATAAAATGTCTAGTTATATTAATTTTATCATAAAATATAGTACGATACTTTGAATTATTGGTAAGGAAAGAAAATAATGTTTAACAAGCAAACAATAATGTTCAAATAGACAAATTACTTGCATTCGTCATATTAATTTGAAGATTTCGTCAGAAAAACAAGTTGTCATATTATATTGAAAAAAGAGTATTTAAAAAGTGGTTGAACTTACCAACCCGTTTATTATAAATAATTATTACAATTCGGGGTTTTATCACAAAACGGACAAACGTTGAAAAAAAACACGAGCGTAATTTATACAGGTTGTGAAAAACACGTTGTGTGAAAAATGAGGTTCAACGTTTAAACCTCATTTTTCACAGAACGCGTTTTTCACAACCTATGAAGAGCACGTTTGTGAAAAACGAGGATCAACATGGCAAACTTGCTCAATACCGGAATATGTTGTCGGCCTCGAGGTTTTATCGGCACCCTTTCTCAGCAATTTTGTTACGAATTCCAATATTGAGCGACGGTAAAAAATCTGACAATTAAATCTGCACCTCTGAAATTGACCACTGTGTAACAATTCACAAAATATAAATTACAATTATCAAAAGTTTAAAAAAAATCGATGTCCTTTACTTTTATATATCAATTGTATTAGCTATAACCATATTTATTTAAGTTTAATATGCATGCATCTTCCCAACATGTAAACCTTTTTTACCAACTGTATATCTTACCAAAATATGAAATAATTTAGAATCTTCATGTTGCCAGCTATGCACAATACATGTATATAAATATTAGTGTCAGGGTGGATAATGGGTTATGTGCTTCATGCCCCAAGAGTCGCTAGTTTGAACTTAAACGACTAAAGCTAGATAGAAGTTGCTATGGACATAAATGTTACCATGGATATTTGTGCTGTTTCTAGGGACCGTAACATAGGATGCTAGGACCTAAATGTTTGCTAGAAACATTAACGTAATTACTATGGGCAATGGAAATGTTGCAATGAGAGTGTGCTTGAGCAGCTGCTATGGATCTCGAGGCGGTCGCTTAGGATGCGAATCTTGTTAATACGAACATTTTAACAGTACCATGGGGCATGTGTGCTTACTATGTACCATAAGATGGTTTCTCTATGCGCGTAAGTGGTTGCTTGCACGTAAAGGTGGTTAAATAAGGCACAAATCTGGCTGGTGGAAGACCTTGGGTGATTGCGACATCTTGCTTCCATGTGCGACATTAACCATCAAAATGATATATTAAAAAAAAACTGAAACATTAATTTTGTTTATCATAATATACTTTTAAATTTACTTTGATATTGACTCATGTTGTGAAAATTGCGTTAGGACTAAAAATCGAAAAATATGTCTAAGGTAATTTTCACATTGCTCATTTGTGAAAAACGCGTACGCAATTTTCACAACTTGTGAAAATTGCGTACGCGTTTTTCACAAGTTGTGAAAAACACGGGTTGTGAAAAATGAGGTTCAACATAGCTCGATTGTGAAACAAGTTCTTATAACTCATATTTATTCACTTTAGAGTCTGCTTCCTGGCCCCCAATACTGAGCTAGTAGGATACAGTTTCTTGTTCAAGGAAGAAACGGGGTAGGTTTTAGATGGAAATCGAGCAAACGCGGAGCTGGCTATCTAATGATTGGCAGTCCAACGTCGTAACCGCTCGGCCACATTTTCGTAGTACTTGTGCAAGAATTTCGAATGCAATTAACGTACACCGTAATTCAGATTATTAGTATTTTGACCCTAACACGTTTCCATACATTCTACAGTGTGTTCATTATATTGAATGATGCAGTTTTTACACTACAGTAATACTTAATTATAATCTGTCTTCATTCTAAATTTTGTACTCATTGCAGAGAGCGTACAACTTCAAAATTCGCAAGCTCCATACACTTGTTACGTCATGCGTTGCTATTTTTAATAAAGGGAAGTAACCACTGCGGATATTTTGCATTCGGAACTCCTTTGCGATTTTTAATCAAATCGTTGTTATGTTTCAATGTACATATATAAGTAGTTAATTCTTGGCTATTTGCAGTGGGGGAAGACATCTTAGAGTCGTAGTGTTAGTTATTAGCAGCCAAAAAAGCAACTTGTGTGTTAATATCGACATAGCACATCAATGTTTAAACAATAATAGTACTACTTGCCATCGAGTTTTCTCCAGGCCTTTATACTTGGTGTAATACACATGTACTACCAATTCTGATGTCTGAAGCACATCTTCGTTAACGATTGCTATGGTGTTCCAAATGCATACCGTACCGCGACCTAACGTACATGTATATGATTTTAATAAGATTACAGGGGCGTATCCAAGATTTTTTGTAGGGGGGTTCAAACTTTTTCTAGGGGGTCCAAACTTTCGAACCACAACCACGTTATACACTGTTAGCAGTATAATGCAACATATTCATAATAAAAACTACATAACCATTTGATCTATGTTAAACACAAGGGCGAGTGAAGCTTCGTTCTACTTAAAATGACTTACGGTTAAAATACACTCATGGATGTGTATATTCTTTAATATTTCGGGGGGTGGTTCGGACCCCCCTGACCTCCAACGCTAGGATCGCCTAAGGATTACGTCCTGCCAACTTTGTACTTGTCGTGAGCTTTACAAAGACTTAGAACAATTGTATATTTCTTTATAAATACTAGTTTTGTTTAATTAGTTTCTGAACGACAAACACATATTAGGGACATGTACACGCAATTAAAATGATGAAATTTATTTGTAATGTCATTTTCTGTATATTTTTTCAAATTAATTTTTGCACTATTAAATTTGACATAAAACCGCGTTTTGGATATTTATTTTGTGTTATTTATATGGATGCATCATTTTTTATTACTTATATTAGAGTGATTTACGGCACATAAGTTTCATTTAATCTACATTTAAATCTAGAAAATGTTTTGTGGTGTTATGTAGCCATTGCATACGATGAAAGCGGAAAAGCCTTTTCTTGGAACCCCTGATTGGGTTATTGACCAAGATTGGTTTCTTAAAATTCTTAGTAGCAAGTGTTTGCATCCATGTCAGTATCATGCCATCAATGCCAAGAACCACAATGGAAATAAGAGATTATTCTCTTTTATGTGTCATCCCCAGTATTGATGTGCATGACATATGGCATTTTATATGCTGTGATATTCACCATTTGTATGCCACGTGTCATGTCATTGTAAAATTACTATTATTGGAATTATTATTAACACTATTTAGGAATAAATGGCCTAGTCTCAAAAGATGCAATTCTACAAAAGTCGTTTATTTTATCTAGAATGGAAAAAAGCGTTTGTACATACAATTTCGCTAGTATCAGACTATTTTCTCTTGCATAACTAATCACTTAATCTGTATATTTTTAAGCAATTTGCAGGTCATTTTAACACTCAGTACCTGGTTAATGCGTTATTTTCATTCCCAAATGCTTATTTTGACATACATGCACTATTTTCTATGCAACTGTTTAAACGAGAGAACCAAGACAGTCTTCTCATCCATGAGCTTTTAAAAGTCAGTTGTCATTCATCACAATTAGCTTGCAAAACAAAAGTTCGTGTAAATTAAGAACATATAATAGCTGTAAAGTTGGTGAACATACATCAGCTCAAAACTTAGACTATAAAATGCTATAGTTTAGCTGTTTTATCTTTATTGTTACGTACGAACTTTTAATGTTATATATAAATGCTTATTCGATCTCATTACCAGTTTTTGTGGAACTTTTCTATCGCTTATAAGTCGCATTCAATATATCAGCAACCTCTATGAATTGTGAACTGTGACAAATTAATTAAGCATGTGCGTGTATACAGATGGTATGCCACCATCAGAAATAAATGTTCGAGTTATTTATCAAACGATACATTTATACTGGATGTTAAGTTCTTTTTAAAAAAATATTGGATTTAACGCCGTTTCAACACAATTTACATCATTTAACGGCGGCCAGTGCATCTAACCTAGCTTTCCTGGACTCTTGCCTATAACCAGTACTCATCTACCCTTCAATAAAGCCGGAAACTTCTCAATATTATTTAATCAATGGAGAAAAATTGACATTATTGTCAAATTTTCATGGAAGGGTATAACCTCCCCGGGTGGGATTCGAAGTGTGGATTTGGACACTGCAACCGACACTGCCTTTTTGTTTGTTACTAAAACACCTACAGAGGATGGGAGTCAATGGTATAGGTTCTTCCCATAATAGACTTTATCTAAAATTCAAATATAAAGGGTTTGCCAGCGGTACAAACACACTTTTAAAGTTGCAATGAAAACACAACAAATCAACAATGTATTCACAACAAAAGGATTTCATCCTTATTTCCTTCTTTTCAGCAATTGTTGTCTACAAATATTGGTTGTATGTAGCGCCGTTAAACGTCACAACGCCGCTAAACGTCGCAACTGACGTAAAACGTCGCAACACTAACGCTAAACGTCGCAACCGCCGCTAAACGTCGCAATCGCCCTGCCGTTAAACGTCGCAACGCTGACGGTAAACGTCGCAAAAAAATCGACTACCGTTAAACGTCGCAACCTTGCCGCTAAACGTCGCACTTAGTAGGAAGGTATAGTATCGAGCCTAATCAACACACAAATATTACATAGGACAAATATGACTTCAAAGCAGCCACTCTTAGACTCATAGCAACCATCAACATATCCTTAGCAACCACCTCTTGGTCCATAGCAACCACTCTTACACCTTATTCCAATAGCCTTAAGGCCAGAAGTATCCACTATACTGTCCATAGCAACCGATTTGAGTTCCATAGCAACCGTAATTGCACCTTTAATATCCATTTAAATATCAAATGGAATAACTCTCGCGGCCATAAACCTTATCTCAGTGTCTATTTTGATCATCTTCAGATCAACTTTCAAACTTGGTCAAGTTGAGTTAGATCTAGATAGGCAAGCGCTATAGAGACCTTATTCTTGCTTTATCGGTGTTGCGACGTTTAGCGGTGAGTGTAGCGCCGCTAAACGTCGCAACGCCGCTAAACGTCGCAATTGACAAATGCTTTTTGTATTTCGATGAATTGAAGATCATGTTTTATACTGGGTTATGCAGGCCTGGTCAAAGACATCACAAGGCTCGGTTCCACGTTTATACAATTGATTTTTAGCATTTAAAAACAAGAGCTCATCAGAGAGTTCAGGACATAATGGATTGATTAGTATTCATAGACATTTTATGTGGAAATTAGAACTGTGACAGCCATATCGCTCATCCAGGTAAATAATTAAGATAGTGATTATTATTAGAATATTTCATTACATTGTATTACCAATATAAGGTTTAAGTTTCCAGGAATCAACGTCTTCATCATATACTATACTCATCCAGTCTAGATATTAATTATAGGTTTGCAAATAGTTAACAGGGGTCATTTATATCGACTTTCTTAATATACCCTTTTCTTTTAAGTACAAACTGTCATGTAAATGCATACATAGTGTCGAAAAGTGTGTTATGTAGTTTGATGAATTGATGGTTTGAAACTGGATCGTGTAGGATAAACACACATAATTATATCTGTACAAATATGCCAGAAACAATTGTCCTAAGATCAAGTATGACGTTTAGCGTTGATTGCGACGTTTAGCGGCGTTGCGACGTTTAGCGGCGCTACACTCACCGCTAAACGTCGCAACACCGCTACAGCAAGAATAAGGTCTCTATAGCGCTTGCCTATCTAGATCTAACTCAACTTGACCAAGTTTGAAAGGTGATTCGAAGATGATCAAAATAGACACGGAGATAAAGTTTATGGCCGCGAGAGTTATTCCATTTGATATTTAAATGGATATTAAAGGTGCAATTACAGTTGCTATGGAACTCAAATCGGTTGCTATGGACAGTATAGTGGATACTTTTGGCCATAAGGCGATTGACATAAGGTGTAAGAGTCATTGCTATGGACAAGGGGTGGTTGCTAAGGATATGTTGGTGGTTGCTATGAGTCTAAGAGTGGCTGCTTTGAAGTCATATTTGTCCTATGTAATATTTGTGTGTTGATTAGGCTCGATACTATACCTTCCTTCTAAGTGCGACGTTTAGCGGCAAGGTTGCGACGTTTAACGGCAGTCGATTTTTTTGCGACGTTTACCGTCAGCGTTGCGACGTTTAACGGCAGGGCGATTGCGACGTTTAGCGGGGTTTGCGACGTTTAGCGTTAGTGTTGCGACGTTTAACGTCAGTTGCGACGTTTAGCGGCGTTGCGACGTTTAGCGGCGGTTGCGACGTTTAGCGTTAGTGTTGCGACGTTTAACGTCAGTTGCGACGTTTAGCGGCGTTGCGACGTTTAGCGTTAGTGTTGCGACGTTTAACGTCAGTTGCGACGTTTAGCGGCGTTGCGACGTTTAATGGCGCTACAGATATCTCAATGTTTCAATCACATTTAACAGTGAACTATTTTTATTATCAATCATTTATCATTACCTATAGTATGTATTCTATATCATTGTTCTATATATTTCTTTTTGAGTATTGAACTTCTGGGCAAGTGCGTTTTGATCCGGTACGAGTTGATTTTCAGGTTGCAAATGTCCGTGGCCAAGTGGAAAAACATGTAATGCCACATATCTGATTACTGTTATATGAAAACACCATGCAATGGAATATCATTAAGCTAAAGATTTCCGCTTTAAAAACTCATGTGTTCTATTTTTATTTTCCAGACCATACAACAAAGGCAAGGGTTTCCAAAAGACGTATTGATGAAAACACTGGTGATTGTAATGATGAATGTAAAGTCAAGAAAATGGTGGCAAATGATGAAAATAAAGTCAAAGTGAATGGCAATGCACATGAAAAAATCACGATTAAGAACCAACACCTTACAGAAGAGAAAAATAAAAATAGGAAAGTCCGATGTTGACGCTGATATATTAAGCGAATTGAAAAGACCAAAGATCAAGTTTCGACTGGGTACTAGTGCTGCAACGATTCACCGGAAAGTCGATTCGATGCAATTCGATTATTTTTTTTTCGATTCGATTTTTTTCGATTCGATTCTTTTATTAATACAATTTACTACAAATATGCATTTATACATATATTTGAGCTTAAAACTAAAAAATATTAATTAAATAAAATTGTTACTAAAATTGGATAACACGAAACTCGAAAATCTGATAATTAATATTTGTTTTCTTTAAGTACCAAATGGATTGGGTACGAATGTAAAGGTCGCGAAAATGTATTATTAATGTAATATCAACTTAAAACCTAAAGACAGCATGGATCATAAATTGTAGAAAGATGCAGTTCTTTGTATACTATTGTACATATTAGTTAAACATACACTGTACATGCAAAACTATTTAAATTTGAATAAACTAACAACAGAACTTGGCTTGCTCATGCGGAGCCTAAAAATCTTCCAGTTTGTCAGAACAGGTAAAATTCAATCATACCGACCCAATTGGCGGAGGATCGGAGCATATACTATAGAATGTATATTTGGAACAGAGTTTCCAATCATGCTACATAAAATCGTAATGGAAATGTAAAAGAAATGTAACAAAGTGAAACCCAGTTTCACTGTCAACGTATACTTTGACTTTTAGGCGCGCCTGTGCTTTTATCGTTATAACTTATGTAGACACTTTTAAAAGTCAGTATAGAATCGAAACTCGCGGGTCCCGAATCGAAATCGAATCGGCACCCATGCAATCGAGTTTCGATGTATCGAATCGAATCGTTGCAGCCCTACTGGGTACTAAAAACCCACGCGCAAGTATCCCTGAAGTGCCGAAAGAAAATTTAAATGAGGTTCAAGAGTGCTCCAACTCATGTGTATGTAAAGCAGGGCCTAGTGTCAAACCAAAGCCGATTTCGCGAAGAGGTGAACGACCAGAAAAGCCATTGTACCAAAAGTTACTACAGAGGCGACTTCTTAACACAGTTAACATGGTGTTCCATGATTGTTGTTCATTGAAATGTTGTGAGAAATTGTGTGAAAAGAGAATATCAGCTGATATGTTAGAAAATGGTTTTGATAAGTCTAACTTGAGAATGGACTACTTTAGCTGGGGACAATATGAACAAAAGCTAGATGACGAAAGCAATGATGACGTAGGCAACGACGATGATTGGTTCTGGTGAACCATTTATCATCTAACTACATTTTATTTATTTATAGTCCATTAATGGATAAAATGCAAATGGCAATTTATCAACTTAATATTTGGTTTGTCTAGTACAGACGTTTATTTTCTAAACTATTAAAAATATGTATACGTACGTATACCTGCATGTAAAAACCAAATGTTTTTGTTTTAATTATTGTTTACAGTAAAATATGTGTTCTGTGTTAGTGTCTTATAAAGGCCAAGCTAAGGATTTCGAATCAAGTGTCCCTAAGAGGTTGCTGGTTTGAGTCTCACCCGGACTGGTTATACTCTTCCATGGAAATTCGACAATAATGTTGATTTTCCTCCATTGATTAGGTATAACAACAACAACAACAACAACCTTTATTGCTCTAAACATACACCATGTTTATAGCAAACAGAATGAAATTTACAAACACATATAGTGAACATGGCATTATCATAAACAGACATACGAAAAAAAAAGAAATTTAAATGAATCCCATGGTGATCACCCGCATATATTATATATAACCCATAGTAAAAACATGTAATTATGATAAAATAAAATGAAGAAACATGCCCTTCATACAAGTATAGGGCTAAATATTTTGTTTGTATTGTATAAAGATATTATATTCAGCATAGTCTGGTAAGAAATATAACATTTACATGGTCAATTTAAATCTGAAGGCACACCTTTGCAGGATCTGTACTAAACATTTTCACCAAATCAAGAATGCTTAGTCCGATCTAAAAAAGGAAAAATCGTGTACATAATATAATGCATAATATAATGGAAAAGATGTCGAACGTTTGGAAGGGTTGATAAGTCTTGGTTATAGACAAAGGTCCAGGAAACCTAGGTAAGGTGAGCTTGCCTCAGTTAAATGACAATAATGTTTGTCGACACGGCGTTAAACCCACTGGCACCAGAGTCCTCACACTCGTAAAATACGCACACATATAATAATTAATACACATTAACATAGATCCCATGCTACTTAAAAATGACTTACAGTCAAGAAATACACTAATGGACAGGTACATTTCCCAATTCTGGGGGGGTCCGGACCCCCCCTGACCCCCCTATGGATCCGCCTTTGTGGACCCTACGTTTTAAGCAACTCTTGTAAAAATTGGACAGATATGAAAATCACTAATTTGAGAATGGTGATTTTATTATCAGTAAATATAATTTGTATTATAATTGTTATTTTAAAAAGGGTTTTACTAACAATTAAATCTCCGTTTTGCCATTATATGCTCGTTTTCGCCTATATGTCTCCATTTCGTATCTTATCCATGCCAGTTTTAAATGACGTAAATAGGCACATGGAGTTCGTGCATAATTACTTGTGTAGTTGGTGTGGTTCAGACGACCAAAATATTTAGAAATTACTTTTTAGAGAGCAACTTCTATGAAATAGAATAATTTGAAAGTTAAAGGTGCAATAATGAAGGATAAAATTCTAGAATTTATTCAATGTCGGATCTGGATATTACGAATTTCTACGAAGATAATTTAGGTCAGTGGTTTAATTCCATGGGCAGCGCGCTCGACTGTTAGGAGTGATTTTGTAAACGGAATCAATTATGCAATTCAATTGAGATGAGAAAAAATAAAGAATACTTTCATTGACTGCAGCTTAATTATTTTTTGCAGATCTTCTTACTAAAGCACTTTCAGTGTAAAAGACTCACAATTTAAAATAGTAAAAATTCAATCTAGAGTGATGCAACTTTAAAATTGACTTCCGATGGTAATACCGTAGTCATGTGTGAATATTCAAATTAATCCCTTCAGTAGTTGCCAAGATAAAATGTTGCATTAAAACCTAGCTTAGAATGTTTGTTTGTATGTAAGGGCCATAATTTAGTATAAATTATTGTTAGTTTTATGAATTATAGTATTTGATATCTAATGGTAAATTTTATCCTACATGATAGAAGTTTCAAATGAAACCCTTTAGAAGTTGCTATGATAAAATGTTGCGCAATAAATCTTAATCAAGAAACAGTACTCGGTTATTGTGATTGTTTCAAGAAAAAATCAATGTGTGTACAATAGTATCATTGTTATTAGTATACACTTCTCATGTAGACCCATAAGGTATTAGTTATCCATAGTAATTGGTTATATAGATTTTTATTCATTAAAAATCAATATAAGGTTTCTCTTTTGCAAGAGCCATTTAAAAAAATGACATAAAAACAAAACATTAATAAAAAGGTCTTACAACTCAGAAAATTAAGTTTAATAGTAAAAAAACACAGATATACAAAAAAAAAATATTTGAGCTCTGTGTCGAAAAATTCTGAATACGAGAAATGATCCGTAGCAAAAATACCGACGCACATAGAATTCAACAGAAACTAATTTACGAAAGTTTTTAGGTCGAAGAGTCCAGGGGGCGAAAACAAAAATAGTTCCGTTTTAAAAAGTACCGAAATGCGTGGCTTTTATCATCGATTTATTCATTCGAACGCTCTTGGTTTTATCAAAACGAACTTTTTTGCCAGCGATATTGTCCGAACTTTTCGATTGAGCATAAAAAACCTATACCATACCCCAGAAAAATGTTTCGTCCCTCGTTTCGTAACTCAGTTCCTGTTATAGGCCCTACCGGCATGTATATGTACGTATCTCGGAACTGTGTTCGTTTTACTTGTGTGAATTTCTATATTTGTTCGAGGTGAAAGTTTGTTACTGCACTTTAATAGTTGCACGAGTCTTTTATTAGGTCAGTACTTAACCTATTTCTTTATTGATTGATTTAAAATATGTTTATCTGTTTCACCACTAGTGCATTTCATGCAATTCTATATTGCGAATGGAATAAAATATTGCACATTGAACTGCACAATACATACATTAGAATAACTGTATATAAAGTTGTATATTGAATATAAAATTGTTAATAGTATAAAAATGTATAGATCTATATGTATAAATAAAAAAATAATGTATATATAGTTAATTATTGTTATTTTTTTATGTTATTGTATTTTTACCACTTTTTTATTTGGTTTACATTAACAAAGGTATAATTTCTATAATCTAAAGTATGTGCTTTGTAGTTGGTTAACAGCTAAATCCAGAGATTTAGCCTTTCCAGGAACAGTGACTAGGTTGACTGACCGCCGTTATATGACTTTATACAATGTGTTGCTTTGGCGTTAAACCCAACAAAACAAAAATAAAATAAGCTTCATCAAATATAGGTATATAATATACAGTCACATATAAGTAATTCGTTTTCTCCAGACTAGTTATTTTGGTGATTTATAAGCACGGAAAATATATAAGGGAGACAATGTCAAACTGAACAGAATTTATTTGACTCTCTCGTCTACAAATACATGTTGTAATCGTAACATGGTAATTAGCGATAATTTTCATTGGTTAAACTTTTACATTGACACAGAGTCATACAAAAGCCAAGTAATCACTTCTTTTGGTATAACATTTTATTTGTTCAGTCGTTCTCATATACCATGTCACTTTTTTCATTAACACGGCCATCAGAACTGCTTAGTAAATTGTATGACAAATTAAGCAATAGGAACAATCTTATAGATCGCCGATGTTGTTCCGAATGCAAAATTAGACGCAATAAATAATTCACCTCATTATTAAATCATTTTTTTAATTTAAAATTGGTCATGGCTATTGATGACGAAATTTATGCTGGAGAACACTCAATAATATAATATTTGACGTCCTATAACGTCATGACGTCAAAAAACGTCACAGTTACATATGACGTAATAACGTAACGTATACAACGTCAGAATCACTATAACGACATATAAAGCGCTCAAAGCAGCATCATATAAGAGATACAGATTTATATTACAAAAAGAAATAATGAGAAATATAAGAAAATTGACTATGTCAGCGCTCATGGAAATTTGAAAAAGAACGAACAACACATATTTGAACTCTGTTGCGACCCAGAAAATAGAGCAACAGAAAAATGAGTTTACTATCAATTGCATACGAGTTCAAAATATACAAATTTAAACAAATACTAAAAATAACGATGTTCAATGTTTTTTCACATAAAACAAAGTTTATTTTATCTGTGTTCGGAGAAAAGTTATTTTGTAATATTGCACATTTTCTATCTATGTATATGTATATTAATTTAGCATAATATGATTAAGTTGCGGCAGTAGCGTAGTGGGTAGCATGGCAGACTACGAAACATGTGATTCCGGTTTCGAATCCTAGTCGCGTAATATGAAATGAGTTTTTTTTTTGGTTTAGGCTACAAAAATTTGATAATGTTCGTCAGATTTACGAACTTAAAATTCAGAAAATTAAAAAAAGAATTTGCTCTAGTTACTTTTCACTTATAAAATGAATACATCAGTTATAAATGCAATGCACGTTAACCATAAACTATATTTTAACACATGATCATCAGTTGAACACTGACGTTAACTTGATGTTTAATCAACTCTACACAGCTCTGGTTATGTGACGTCATATGTCCCCCCTGCTGTGTAAAAATAATTCATAATACTTTTTACGACAAGCAGGTAAGACGGGGTAGAATATTTAACATTATAATTGTTAATGCCCCAAAATACTCAACCGACTTATTTTGAAATAAAGTTGTATTTTGAATAACGTACCCCAAGACTATATCTATATACCTGAAGGTTTAGTCAATTTTTATTTTAGAAGGGTTCTGATGTAATTGTTTTCTTCCACATAATTTAGGTATATTTACATGTTGCAGTTGTTTCTTGTTTAGTCTATAGCACAGTTGGCATAAATGACAAGCCTGTATTTTTTCACTTTAAAGTTTACCAGTTTGGTCAATTTTTATTTTATAGGGATGCTGACTCTAAAATCCTCATACATGATGGCTTAAGTAATCTTAGTAGTTGTTTAGTCGTTCCCATATTATCGAAATAATATAACTTTATTTATACTAAAAAAGTCAATAAGACTCGTCCATTTATATTTCCGGGGGTGCTCAGCTGGTACTCATTCTGGATTACTTAATTATATTGAGCAGTTGTATGTTGTTGAGTCAATCTCTTATTTACCAAATAACATTAAGACTACTGAAACATCAAAATCAACAGGTTTGATCTATCATGATGTTAGCCATGCAGATTCTAAATTGTACAGAAATGATGGAAGTATTTAATTAAAGGTTAGTATTGAAAATATTTACTTAATGTATTAGCAATGCAATATAGTAATGCAAATGGAACAAAATACAGTCATTTATGATGTATGTACCCTATTAAAAGCATTTACGCATGTTAACAGCAAATAATCTTTCTCACAACAACCTGCAAAATAATCAAAACTATATACCCTGTACCCCAATATCAAAATAATTAAGTTCAAGTAAGAAAGATTTTGACATATTTTATCTTTAAATGTTCATGATTGTATCACATCAATATGCTGAATAAATGATCACTGGTATAAACACTAATAAGTTACTTATTATGCTTTTCTGAAGTACATGTTATAATGTGGTTTTCTGTATAAAGTTCGTATTTAACATGTATTTTTCCATTTGTATAAAAATGCTCATGAAAACATCACACATTTATTCCTCGCCTTTCGCTCGCTTCTCAAAATGGATTCTTTTTCGCTGGCTCGCTCCATTTTTTGAGACAAAATTCATAGAACATATGATCAGTTCGTTGTGGCCTTAACGCCATAGCAACACATATTGTATAGGTTATATCACGGAGATCAGTCCATCCACGCACTGTTCCTGAAAAGGCAAAATCTCTGGGTCTAGTTGTTATTATTTCATAACTAAGCTCCACGAAAGTATGCCTCGCCCGTGAATCAAACTTACGACACCTCGATCAGTAGAATAATGGGCCAGTAAAATGAAATATGAAACACAGTTGACTATGAATTGTAAGAAGGTAATGAGTGATATCGAAATAGTATCTTTGAGCTCTAAAATGATAAGATCCTTCAAAAATTCCTTCCGACAGTACTTTCAGTACTTTGATTTAATTTTAAAGATGACGCTGCAGATTGTTATTGTCTTAAATCCTTTTTAAAGCGAAATTAAGATGAACATAAAAATAACGACAAGCTCAGTGTAGGTTATCATATATGTTTTAATTTTTAGCACTTTTGTCCCAATTAGATATAAATAAATTTATTTGTTTACAGAGATCAAAGTATCAAGAGTGTCACCATAACAACTGAGAAAATAATATGGAAACCAAACAAGTATATAGTGTTTAATGATAATAAAAGTTCTAAATCTAGTTTTTCTTCAAGACATACCATCACTGGTGAGTTTTAACATTACCATTATATTTTATATATTACCTTTTAATTACAGTTATATGATGACCCTTCTCAGGTCGCTTGCTCGATCGTACTATTATTCATATAAAATATATGTATAAATCACAAGGTCTATAGATACATGCTCTAATTAGGTAAACAAAGAATGTTTTACGCCAATTTCAGTTTCTAGACAAATAATTTACATCAAATACTACATAAAAATAACTACAATCTATCTGGATCCTAATCTTATGCACAAAGATTGAACCGAGAGGTAAACTGAATCATATGCAAAAATAATTTGTGCCGAGGATTTAGGATAATCAATTAAAACTCACAGCTTACTACAACTTTTTACAAATGTTATTAACGTCCAACATCTATTGCAGTTTCCAACAAAATCTCAGAATGGACAAGAAAAGATAACTCTCCCCAAAGATCAGCCTATGAATACACAGAAAGATATAAGAAAATTAGACAACGTGAATCTGAAATTAGACAAGATATTGTGAATGTAATTCAACAGAAAATTAGCGATGTTCAAGGCAAATTTAATGTAGATTTCTATTTAAAAACTAAAGTGCAACCTCTCTTAAGCAACACCAACTGGGGGGGGGGGGGCTAAAATGTGTTGTTGTTCAGAGGTTGCATTCTCGTTCCCAGAGTCTAGTAGGATTCTAAATACTAGCTAGTATTGAGAATCCTACTAGACTCTGGGAACGAGAATGAGAGGTTGTTATTCTGCAGAGGTTTAATTTAATGAAAATTATAACTAAGGGAAATGTCAAAAGTTGTTATTGTGCAGAGGATTTGTTCTGTAGAGGACAGCTCTGCAAAGGATATACTGTGCTAAGTACTTGTGATTTTTCTCGTACTTTTTATGCGCTAGCTTGTGAAACCAACAAGCTAACGATTCTGATTTAGTAAGATATGCACATAAAATGCACGTATTTTATGTGAAATTGTAAACCTTTTGTTTATTATGGATAGAAGGATATGGCATTGTTTACCGAACATGTTCCCAAAGGCATCAAAACATACATTTCTACCCTTATAGCTGTTACATATATGCAACTAAAATACCCCTTTAAACAAGAGACTTCCTTATCAAGAAGAACACTGATCCTAATTATGTTAATAACGACTCCCACAAAATGAGGGTCTTTTGCTAATGTTGCTACAACATGTGACCCAGCCCTATTGCTTTTGTTATCTGCAATGTGTAATTGTTTATACTCTTCTCAGGCTTTAAAGCTTTACTTTTTATTAATTTGTATGTACATTACCTGGGGTGTGGAATTCCTATGCCCAACTTGTCAGACTCGTAACTATATGGCTGCGGACGAGTAAATATGTCCAGCCCACTCGTCCGAGGACAAGTTATATTTTTAGCTGTAAAATAATTCTAACATAGCTATACAATGTACTTAAAATATAGATATTTTAATGAGATAGAAGCATTAAACAGTGTACTATTTTTATTATCAATAATTTATCATTAATAATAGTATGTACTTTACAACATAGCTCTATATATCTTTTTTTACTATTGAACTTCTTGCAAGTGCGTTTTGATTCTGGACAAGTTGATTTTCAAGTTGCAATTGTCCGTGGCCAAGTGAAAAAAAGCTTGAAATTACACATATCTAATTACTGTTATATGAAAAAGGCATGCAATGGGATATCATTAAGCTAAAGATTTCCGATTAAAAATTCATGTGTTTTATTTTTATTTTCCAGACCATACAACAAAGCCAAAATGTTCCAAAAGACGTATGGATGAAAACAAGGGTGATGGTAATGATGAATGCAAATGAAGAAAATGATGACAAATGATGAAAATAAAGTCAAAGTGAATGGCAATGCACATGAAAACATCCCCATTAAGAATCAAAACCTTACAGATGAGAAAAATAAAAAGAGAAAGTCTGATGAAGACGCTGATACAGTAAGCGAAATGAAAAGACCAAAGATCACGTTTCGACTGGGCACAGAAAACCCACCCACAAGTATACCTGAAGTGCCTAAAGAAAATTTGAATGATGTTCAAGAGTGTTCCAATTCATGTGTATGTAAAGCAGGACCTAGTGATAAACCAAAGCCGATTTCGCGACGAGGTGAACGACCAGAAAAGCCATTGTACCAAAAGTTACTACAGAGGCGACTTTTAAACACAGTTAATATGGTATTCCATGATTGTTGTTCATTCAAATGTTGTGAGAAATGGTGTGAAAAGAGAATATCCGCTGATACGTTAGAAAATGGTTTTGATAAGCCTAACTTGAGGGTAGACTACTTCAGCTGGGACAGTATGAACAAAAACAAGATGACAATAGCAAGGATGACGTAGACAACAACGATGATTGGTTCTGGTGAACCATTTATCATCTTACTACATTTTATTTATTTATAGTCCATTAATTGATGAAATGCAAATGGCAATTTATCAACTTGATATTTGGTTTGTCTAGTACAGACGTTTATTTTCTAAACTATTAAAAAATGGGTATACGCACATGTATACCTGCATGTAAAAAACAAAATGTCTTTGTTTTAATTATTGTTTATAGTAAAATCTGAGTTCTATGTCCGTGTCTTAAAGGTTCACGGTCATGATTTCGAATCAAGTGTCCCTAAGGGGTTGCTGGTTAGAGCCTCACCCGGACTGGTTATACTCTTCCATGGAAATTCGACCATAATGTTGATTCTCCTCCATTGATTAGGTGTAATGGAAATGGTGTTAAACGTTTGGAAGGGTTTATTTGTAATTAACCTTGGAAATTTCCCTGGGCTTGGACCAGAGACCACTAAATGTCGGTACCTTGCCTTTTCCGAACAAAATCAGCACTCAGAGTTGATTAGTCTTGGTTATAGACAAAGGTCCAGGAAACCTAGGTTAGGTGAGCTGACCATTGTAACTGACTATAATTTGTGTCGACACAGCGTTAAATCCAATTGAAAATATCAACCGTACGTGTTTCATCCCAAAATCATGAAAAACTCAAAATTTAACAATTGCAACGAACAATGATTTTCTACGTAGCATAGTATAGTCCTTCTACCTGTCTAAATACGTCGCTTTCAATGAATGCGTATATTGTTATTTGAAATTTAGACGAGACAAATTAAGTAAGCCAAACAATTAAAATAAACCCTACGTTTTAAGTTGACTGACTGAAGCGTGTAAAACTGTGTGTTTGTTTAAAAAACGTATAATTTGGATAGTTTATTTTTGAGGTTAGTGTACCAATGTTTTAGACGACCAAAATATTTAGATTTTTTACTTTTTAGAGAGCAACTTCTATGAAATAGAATAACTTAAAAGTTAAAGATGCAATAATGAAGGATAAAATTCTAGTATTGACTCAATGTCGGATCTGGATGTTACGAAGTTTTTGGATAATTCAGGTATAAAATAAGTGGTTCAATTAACAATTGAGAGCCCGTCCATGGACAGCGCGCTCGACTATTAGAGGTGCTCTTATAAACAGAATCAATTATGCAATCAAATTGAGATGAGAAACATTTAACAAAAATACTTTCGTTGGTTGCAGTTTATCATGTTTTGCAGAGCTTCTTACTAAAACCTTTTCAATATGAAAAGACCACTTTTTAGAATAGCCAAAATTCAAGCTAAAGTGGCACAACTTTAAAATTGACTTACGATGGTAATACCGTAGTCATGTGTGAATATTCAAAATAATCCCTTCAGAAGTTACAAAGATAAAATATTGCATTAAAACTTTACTGAATTTTCTTTGTATATAAGGGCCATGATTAGGTTGAAATTATTGTTAGTTTTATGAAATATACTAGTATTTGACATCTAATGGTAAATTTTATCCTACTTGCGTGAAGTTTTAAATGAATCCTTTTGGAAGTTCCAAAGATAAAATGTTGCACTAAAAATCTTAATAAAGAAACAACACACGATTCTAGTGATTGTTTCACGAAAAAATCAATGTGTAAAATAGTATAATTGTTTTTATTGTAAACTGCACATATAGACACACGGGTATTAGTTATTCATTCAATCAAAGTAATTATTTATATAGAATTTTACACATTAAATAACAAAATGAGGTTTCTCTTTTGCAAAAGTCATTTTGACAAAAAAAATGAAATAAAAACAAAACATTAATAAAAAAGTCTTACAACTCAGAAAATTAAGTTTAAGAGTAAAAAAAAAACAGATTAACAAAAATAATATTTGAGCTCTGTGATTAAAAATTCCGAGTTCGAGAAATGATTCGTAGCAAAAATACCGACGCGCATAGAATTCAACAGAAACTAATTCGAAAACGAAAGTTTTTAGGTCGAAGAGTCTTGTGGGCGAAAATAAAATAGTTCCGTTTTAAAAAGTACCGAAATGCGTGGCTTTTATCATCGACTTGTTCATTCGAACGCTCTTGGTTTTATCAAAACGAACTTTTTTGCTAGCGATATTGTCCGAACTTTTCGATTGAGCATAAAAAACCTATACCATACCCCAGAAAAATGTTTCGTCCCTCGTTTCGTAACTCAATTCCTGTTATAGGCCCTACCGACATAATAATAAAATAAATTATGTTTTACCTGTAATAAATTTCTGTATTTGTTCGAGGTGAAAATGCAGTAATTAATGCACTTTAATAGTTGCAGGGGCTTTAAATTCTATCAGTAGATCTACTTCACCTATTACTTTATTGATTGATTTAAAATATGTTTAAACTGTTTCACTCCTAGTGCATTTCATGCAAGTCTAAATTGCGCATGGGAAAAAATATTGCACATTGAACTGCATATTACATACATTAGAATAACTGTATATAAAGTTGTATATTGAATATAAAATTGTTAATAGTATGAAGAATTGTATAGATCTATATGTATAAATAAAAAATGTATAGCCCATTGTGTATAGTTAATTATTGTTATATTTGTTTATGTAATTGTATTTTTACGAGTATTTTTTAGGATAACTTTCACAATGGTATAAATTTCATAATCTAGTTAAAATAAACTTCATCAAATATAAGTTTATAATAGACAGTCACATATAAGTAATTCGTTTTCTCCAAACAAGTTATTTTTGGTGATTTTTAAGCAGGGAAAATATGTAAAGGAGAAAATGTCAAATTAAATAGGCATACGTTCGAAATTAAACTGAATTTATTTGACTCTCTCGTCTACAAATACATGTTGTACTCGTAACATGGTAATTAGCGATATTTTTCATTGGTTAAACTGTTACATGGACACAGAATCATACAAAAGCCAAGTAATCATCTTCTTTTGGAATAACATTTTATTTGTTCCGTCGTTCTCATATACCAGGCCACGTTTTTCATTAACATTGCCATCAGAACTGCTTAGTAAATATTATGACAAATTTAGCAAATCGAAACAATCACGAAGATCGCCGAGGTTGTCCCGAATGCAAAATAAGACGCAATAAATCATTCATTTCATTATTATTTTTTCTTTTTAAATTGAAAATTGGTCATGCTAATGATGATGAAATTTATGCTGGAAAACACTCAATATTATAATATTTGACGTCCTCTAACGTCATGACGTCAAAAAACGTCACAGTTACATATGACGTAATAACGTAACGTATACAACATCAGAATCACTATAACGACATATAAAGCGCTCAAAGCATCATCATATAAGAGATACAGATTTATATTACAAGAAGAAATAATGAGAGACGTGAGAAAATTGACTGGAAATGTTTGTACAGAGTTAGCAAGGAATAGGTAAGTGTTTATTTAAAATTAAATTTCGTCAAACGTTGAGCTTTAAATACAGAATGTTACTTATTACAAGCATTTCGTCTGTTTATTGCAACCTTTCTCTAACTCAGATCTTCATTTTTTTCATGAGGTCTATGAAATATTTTCAATTCTATTATATTTCGATACAGAAAATAGTAATAAAATGTCTATTTTTTTTATTTTAAAGACGACGCTGCAGATTGTTATTGTCTTAAATCATTTTTAAAGCGAAATTAAAATGAACATAAAAATATTATTCAGAATACCACCATAACAACTGAAAAAAGAAAATGGAAACCAAACAAGTACATAGTGTTTAATGATAATGAAAGTTCTAAATCTAGTTTTTCTTCAAGACAACCCATCTCTGGTGAGTTTATTTATACTAATTTATTTCGCTAGACTGTGATTCAAGTTCATACAAATTATATTTTAACACTTTCGAGTCCAGTTCCTGGTACATTTGAATTTGTCGTAATTTTGGCCACCAGCTGCAAGAAATTAACAAAATTAATAAAAAAATTATTGCATTCTGGAGATCATGTGACTTTATACCCTGATTTAGAATATCAACACGCTAGCAAACTGTGTTATTGTCTTTGCTACTGAACCAAAATACATTTCAAGTTTCTACAAATCGTAAAATTCATCAATTTATATTGTTTTAATCAACACTTACTTGTAAGCAAACATTTGACAAATGTTATTAACGTCAAACACCTATTACAGGTTCCAACAAAATCTCAGAATGGACAAGAAAAGATAACTCTCCTCAAAGATCAGCCTATGAATACACAGAAAGATATAAGAAAATTAGACAACATGAATCTGAAATTAGACAAGATATTGTGAATGTAATTCAACAGAAAATTAGCGATGTTCAAGGTAAATTTAATGTAGATTGCTATTTAAAAAATACAGTGCAACCTCTCTTAAGCAACACCAATTGGAAGGACCTAAAATGTGCTGTTGTTCAGAGGTTGCATTCTCGTTCCCAAAGTCTAGTAGGATTCTATATAATAGCTAGTATTGAGAATCCTACTAGACTCTGGGAACGAGAATGAGAGGTAGTTGAACTGCAGAAGTTTAATTTAATGAAAAATATACCTAATGGGAAATGTCAAAAGCTGTTATTGTGCAGAGGATTTGTTCTGTAGAGAATCGCTCTGCAAAGGCTATACTGTACTAAGTACTTGTGATTTTTCTCGTACTTTTTATGCACTAGCTTGTGAAACCAACAAGCTGACGATTTTGTAAGTTATGCACAGATAGCGCACGACTTTTATGTGAACATGTAGACCTTTTGTTTATTATGGATAGCAAGATATCGCCACTATTAACTGAACATGTCCCAAAATGCATCAAAACATACATTTCTACCTTTACAGCTGATACTAAGCTGATATACCTAAATGCCACTAAAATACCCCTTTAAACAAGAGACTTCCTTATTAAGATGAAAGCTTATCCTAATTATGCTCACACATTAACAATGATCCCACAAAAGAATGGCCTTTTGCTAATATTGCTACAACTTGTAACCCAGCCCTATTGCTTTTGTTTTCTGCAATGTGTTATTGTTTATGCTCTTCTCTGGCTTTAAAGCTTTACTTCTTATTAATTTGTATGTAATTTACCTTGGGTGTGGAATTCTTATGCCAGACTTGTTAGACTCGTACCTATATGGCTGCGGACGAGTAAATATGTCCAGCCCACTCGTCCGAGGACAAGTTATATTTTTAGCTGTAAAATAATTCTAACATAGCTATACAATGTACTTAAAATATAGATATTTCAATGCTTCTATCACATTAAACAGTGTACTATTTTTATTTATCAATCATTTATCATTACTAATAGTATGTATTCTACATCATAGTTCTATATATTTCTTTTTGAGTATTGAACTTCTGGGCAAGTGCGTTTTGATCCTGGACGAGTTGATTTTCAGGTTGCAAATGTCCGTGGCCTAGTAAAAAAAATGGAAATTACACATATCTGATTACTGTTATATGAAAAAGGCATGCAATGGAATATCATTAAGCTAAAGATTTTCGCTTAAAAAACTCATGTGTTCTATTTTTATTTTCCAGAGTATACAACAAAGGCAAGAGGTTCCAAAAGACGTATTGATGAAAACACTGGTGATTGTAATGATGAATGCAAAGTTAGGAAAATGGTGGCAAATGATGAAAATAAAGACAAAGTAAATAGTAATGCCCACGAAAACATCGCGATTAAGAACCAACCACATACAGATGAGAATAATAAAACGAGAAAGTCTGATGTCAACGCTGACAGTGTAAGCGAAATGAAAAGACCAAAGATCAAGTTTCGACTGGGCACAGAAAACCCACCCACAAGTATCCCTGAAGTGCCGAAAGAAAATTTAAATGAGGTTCAAGAGTGTTCCAACGCATGTGTATGTAAAACAGGACCTAGTGTAAAACCAAAGCCAATTTCACGACGAGGTGAACAACCAGAAAAGTCATTGTACCAAAAGTTACTACAGAGACGCCTTTTCAGCACAGTTAACATGGTGTTCCATGATTGTTGTTCATTGAAATGTTGTGAGAAATGGTGTGAAAAGAGAATATCCGTGATATGTTAGAAAATGGTTTTGATAAGTCTAACTTGAGGGTTGACTACTTCAGCTGGGGACAATATGAACAAAAACAAGATGACGAAAGCAATGATGACGTAGACAACAACGATGATTGGTTCTGGTGAACCATGTATCATCTTACTACATTTTATTCATTTATAGTCCATTAATTGATGAAATGCAAAAAGCAATTTATCAACTTGATATTTGGTTTGTCTAGTACAGACGTTTATTTTTTAAACTATTAAAAATCATGTATACGTACGTATACCTGCAAGTAAAAACCAAATGGTTTTGTTTTAATTATTGTTTACAGTAAAATATGTGTTCTGTGTCGGTGTCTTATAAAGGCCAAGCTCAGGATTTCGAATCAAGTGTCCCTAAGAGGTTGCTGGTTAGAGTCTCACCCGGACTGGTTATATTCTTCCATGGAAATTCGACAATAATGTTGATTTTCCTCCATTGATTAGGTATAACAACAACAACAACAACCTTTATTGCTCTAAACATACACCATGTTTATAGCAAACAGAATGAAATTTACAAACACTTATAGTGAACATGGCATTATCATAAACAGACATACGAAAAAAAAGAAATTTAAATGAATCCCATGGTGATCACCCGCATATATTATATATATAACCCATAGTAAAAACATGTAATTATGATAAAATAAAATGAAGAAACATGCCCTTCATACAAGTTTAGGGCTAAATATTTTGTTTGTATTGTATAAAGATATTATATTCAGCCTAGTCTGGTAAGAAATATAACATTTACATGGTCAATTTAAATCTGATGGCACACCTTTGCAGGATATGTACTAAACATTTTCACCAAATAAACCTAGGTAAGGTGAGCTTGTCCAGTAAAATGACAATAATGTTTGTCGACACGGCGTTAAACCCACTGGCACCAGAGTCCTCACACTCGTTAAATACGCACACATATAATAATAATTACACATTAACATAGATCCCATGCTACTTAAAAATGACTTACAGTCAAGAAATACACTAATGGACAGGTACATTTTCCCAATTCTAGGGGGGGGGTCCGGGCCCCCCTGACCCCCCTTTGGATCCGCCTTTGTGGACCCTACGTTTTAAGCAACTCTTGTAAAAATTGGACTGATATGAAAATCACTAATTTGAGAATGGTGATTTTATTATCAGTAAATATAATTTGTATTATAATTGTTATTTTAAAAAGGGTTTTACTAACAATTAAATCTCCGTTTTGCCATTACATGCTCCTTTTCGCCTAAAAGTCTCCATTTCGTATCTTATCCATACCAGTTTTAAATGACGTAAATAGGCACATGGATTTCGTGCATAATTACTTGTGTAATCGGTGTGGTTCAGACGACCAAAATATTTAGAATTTACTTTTTAGAGAGCAACTTCTATGAAATAGAATAATTTGAAAGTTAAAGGTGCAATAATGAAGGATAAAATTCTAGAATTTATTCAATGTCGGATCTGGATATTACGAAGTGTTTGGGTAATTCAGGTAAGTGGTATAATTAACAATTGAGAGCCGTCCATGGACAGCGCTCTCGACTGTTAGGAGTGCTCTTGTAAACGGAATTAAATATGAAATTCAATTGAGATGAGAAAAATTTAACAAGAATACTTTCATTGACTGCAGCTTAATTATTTTTGCAGATCTTCTTACTAAAACATTTTCAATATAAAAGACTCACAATTTAAAATAGTAAAAATTCAAGCTAGAGTGATGCAACTTTAAAATTGACTTCCGATGGTAATACCGTAGTCATGTGTGAATATTCAAATTAATCCCTTCAGTAGTTGCCAAGATAAAATGTTGCATTAGAACTTAACTTAGAAATTTTGTTTGTATGTAAGGGCCATAATTTAGTAGAAATTATTGTTAGTTTTATGAATTATAGTATTTGATATCTAATGGTAAATTTTATCCTACATGATAGAAGTTTCAAATGAAACCCTTTAGAAGTTGCAATGATAAAATGTTGCGCGAAAAATCTTAATCAAGAAACAGTAGTTTCAAGAAAAAATCAATGTGTGTACAATAGTATCATTGTTATTAGTATACACTTCTCATGTAGACCCATAAGGTATTAGTTATCCATAGTAATTGGTTATATAGATTTTTACACATTAAATAACAAAATAAGGTTTCTCTTTTGCAAGAGCCATTTTGACAAAAAATGACATAAAAACAAAACATCAATAAAAAGGTCTTACAACTCAGAAAATTAAGTTTAATAGTAAAAAACACAGATACATGTATACAAAAAATATTTGAGCTCTGTGTCGAAAAATTCCGAGTACGAGAAATGATCCGTAGCAAAAACACCGACGCACATAGAATTCAACAGAACCTGATATACGAAAGTTTTTAGGTCGAAGAGTCCAGTGGGCGAAAATAAAATAGTTCCGTTCTTAAAAGTACCGAAATGCGTGGCTTTTATCATCGATTTATTCATTCGAACGCTCTTGGTTTTATCAAAACGATATTTTTGCCAGCGATATTGTCCGAAGTTTTCGATTGAGCATAAAAAACCAATACCATACCCCAGAAAAATGTTTCGTCCCTCGTTTCGTAACTCAGTTCCTGTTATAGGCCCTACCGGCATGCATATGTACGTATCTCGGAACTGTGTTCGTTTTACTCGTGTGAAACTCTATATTTCTATATTTGTTTGAGGCGAAAGTTTATTACTGCACTTTAATAGTTGCACAAACCTTTAATTGTGTCAGTACTTCACCTATTTCTTTATTGATTGATTTAAAATATGTTTAACTGTTTCACTACTAGTGCATTTCATGCAATTCTATATTGCGAATGGGATAAAATATTGCACATTGAACTGCATATTACATACATTAAAATAACTGTATATAAAATTGTATATTGAATATGAAATTGTAAATAGTATAAAAATGTATAGATCTATATGTATAAATAAAAAAAATGTATATTATAAATAGTTAATTATTGTTATGATTTTTTATGTTGTTGTATTTTTACCAGTTTTTTTATTTGGTTTACATTCACAAGGTATAATTTCTATAATCTAAAGTATGCGCTTAGTAGTTGGTTAACAGCTAAATCCAGAGATTTAGCCTTTCCAGGATGAGTGAGTAGGTTGACTGACCGCCGTTATATGACTTTATACAATATGTTGCTACGGCGTTAAACCCAACAGAAACAAAAATAAAATAAGCCTCATCAAATATAAGTATATAACATTCTGTCACATGTAAGTAATTCGTTTTCTCCAGACTAGTTATTTTGATGATTTATAAGCACGGAACATATATAAGGGAGACAATGTCAAATTAAATACGTTTGAAACTGAACTGAATTTATTTGACTCGTCGGTCGGCTGCCAAAAGTTCGTAACTATGCTTTTTGACAAAAATGACTTTTTGACTGCACGAAGTACGCCAAAGCGATTCCCGCCTTGTCTCAAAACGTCGTACCTGTAAGCCAATCAATACCCGAAATACTGTCATGAGATGAAATATCGTAACTCCGTTTGGTTTTTTGAACAACGGTCAAAATATCGTATCTCACACTTAACATCCCATTGTTGATAAAAAATGATCATGCGGTTAGATTTTGTTCTTTTAAGAGGTAAAATATGTTTTATTTCAACCACTTCATTCATTTTACATTAATTTTGTATGCTTATCTTATATGATTTGCATTTTGTGGCTTTTTATTTCGTCAAAAACGATTGAAAATAGTTAATGTCATTTCGGTATTCTACACAAGCAATAAAATTAGGAAGCAGAAATAATGCATTTATTACATTTTATTGTTTGCAAGCATGGGAAACAGTTATCTTTGACGAATGTTGCAATAAATGAAATTTATGTCTGTCAAATGCGAGTTACGACATTTTGAAACAAAACATTATTATTTTTAGCTATATAATTTTGAGATACGACTTTTTAATAAAATAGTTTTTTCCTTCTCCTGAAAACTTTGAAAAAATGAGATACGAGGTTTTGGCAGCCGACCGACGCAATACATGTTGTACTCGTAACATGGTAATTAGCGATAATTTTCATTGGTTAAACTGTTACATAGATACAGAGTCATACAAAAGCCAAGTAATCACTTCTTTTAGTATAACATTTTATTTGTTCAGTCGTTCTCATATACCACGCCACTTTTTTCATTAACATGGTCATCAGAACTGCTTAGTAAATTGTATGACAAATTAAGCAATAGGAACAATCTTAAAGATCGCCGATGTTGTTCCGAATGCAAAATTAGACGCAATAAATTATTCACCTCATTATTAAATTATTTTTTAATTTAAAATTGGTCATGGCTATTGATGACGAAATTTATGCTGGAGAACGCTCAATAATATGATATTTGACGTTCTCTAACGTCATGACGTCCTCTAACGTCATGACGTCAAAAAACGTCACAGTTACATATGACGTAATAACGTAACGTATACAACGCCAGAATCACTATAACGACATATAAAGCGCCCAAAGCAGCATCATATAAGAGATACAGATTTATATTACAAGAAGAAATAATGCGAGACATGAGAAAATTGACTGGAAATGTTTGTACAGAGTTAGCAAGGAATAGGTAAGTGTTTATTTAAAATTAAATTTCCTCAAACGTTGAGCTTTAAATACAGAATGTTACTGCAACCCTGCTCTAACTCAGATATTCAATTTTATTCAGGAGGTCTATAAAATATTTTCAATTCTATTATATTTCGATACAGAAAATGGTAATACAATAATGTCTATTTTTTTTTAATTTTAAAGACGATGCTGCAGATTGTTATTGTCTTAAATCATTTTCAAAGCGAAATTAAAATGAACATAAAAACAGTGTAGGTTATCATATATGTTTTAATTTTTAGCACTTTTGTCCCAATTAGATAAATATAAATTTATTTGTTTACAGAGACCAAAGTATCAAGAGTGTCACCATAACAACTGAGAAAAGAAAATGGAAACCAAACAAGTACATAGTGTTTAATAATAATGACAGTTCTAAATCTAGTTTTTCTTCAAGACATACCATCACTGGTGAGTTTGTTTATATTAATTTATCTTAGCTCGATTGTGAAGCAAGTACATACAACTTATATTAAACACTTTCGAGTCCACTTCCTGGTACATTCGAATTAGTCGTAATTTTGGCAGCCAGCTGCAAGAAATTAACGAAAATAATAAATGTATTATTGCATTCTGGAGATCATGTGACTTAATACCCTGAATTAGAATATCAACGCGCTAGCAACCTGTGTTTTTGTCTTTGCTACTGAACAAATACTAGTCAAGTTCCTACAAATATTAAATTAAAAAAATTTCTATTTATATATTTAGTTTCAATCAACACTATCTTGCAGTCTACGAATATAGAGGGTGTCCGGTTACCCGGACAACCACTTTATAGTTCGGACAACCAAACATTTCTTTTGGGAAACCAAAATTCTACAAGCAATAGATAGTGCTGGCTGCTAAATCAAACTGTTCGGGCAACCACTTTCATATTCTAATTTCGTAGATTGTATCTTTTAAGCTAACTTTTCACAAATATAATGAATGTCAAACCTCTATTACAGGTTCCAACAAAATCTCAGAATGGACAAGAAAAGATAACTCTCCTCAAAGATCAGCCTATGAATACACAGAAAGATATAAGAAAATTAGACAACGTGAATCAGAAATTAGACAAGATATTGTGGATGTAATTCAACAGAAAATTAGCGATGTTCAAGGTAAATTTAATGAAGATTGCTATTTAAAAACTACAGTGCAACCTCTCTTAAGCAACACCAACTGGGAGGGCATAAAATGTGTTGTTGTTCAGAGGTTGCATTCTTGTTCCCAGAGTCTAGTAGGATTCTAAATAATAGCTAGTATTGAGAATCCTACTAGACTCTGGGAACGAGAATGAGAGGTTGTTGTTTCGCAGAGGTTTAATTTAATTAAAATTATAACTAAGGGAAATGTCAAAAGTTGTTATTGTGCAGAGGATTTGTTCTGTAGAGGACCGCTCTGCAAAGGCTATACTTTACTAAGTACTTGTGATTTTTCTCGTACTTTTTATGCACTAGCTTGTGAAACCAAAAAGCTAACGATCCTGTTTTTGTAAGCTATGCACATATAGCGTACGAATTTTATGTGAAAAATGTAAACCTTTTGTTTATTATGGATAGCAGGATATTGCCACTGTTAACCGAACATATTCCCAAAGGCATCAAAACATACATTTCTACCCTTATAGCTGTTACATATATGCAACTAAAATACCCCTTTAAACAAGAGACTTCCTTATCAAGAAGAACGCTGATCCTAATTATGTTAATAACGACTCCCACAAAATGAGGATCTTTTGCTAATGTTGCTACAACATGTGACCCAGCCCTATTGCTTTTGTTATCTGCAATGTGTAATTCCTTATGCTCTTCTCAGGCTTTAAAGCTTTACTTTTTATTAATTTGTATATTCATTACCTGGGGTGTGGAATTCCTATGCCCAACTTGTCAGACTCGTACCTATATCGCTGCGGACGAGCAAATATGTCCAGCCCACTCGTCCGAGGACAAGTTATATACTTTAGCTGTATACTAACATAGTATGCTTAATAATATAGATATTTCAATGTTTCAATAGCATTAAATAGTGAACTATTTTTATTATCAATCATTTATCATTACTTACAGTATTTACTTAACATCATAGTTCTATTTTTTTTCCGAGTATTGAACTTCTGGGCAAGTGAGTTTTGATTCTGGACAAGTTGATTTTAATGTTGCAATTGTACGTGGGCAAGTGGAAAAAAACTTGAAATTACACATACCTGATTACTGTTACATGTATATGAAAACAGTAAAATATCATTAAGCTAAAGATTTTCATTTAAAAAACTCATGTGTTCTATTTTCATTTTCCAGACCATACAACAAAGGCAAGAGGTTCCAAAAGACGTATTGATGAAAACACTGGTGGTGATAGTGATGAATGCAAAGTCAAGAAAATGATGGCAAATGATGAAAATAAAGTCAAAGTGAATAGCAATGCACATGAAAACATCCCCATTAAGAACAAACCACATACAGATGAGAAAAATAAAAAGAGAAAGTCTGTTGAAGACGCTGATACAGTAAGCGAAATGAAAAGACCAAAGATCAAGTTTCGACTGGGTTCTGAAAACCCACGCGCAAGTATCCCTGAAGTGCCGAAAGAAAATTTAAATGAGATTCAAGAGTGCTCCAACTCATGTGTATGTAAAGCAGGACCTAGTGTAAAACCTAAGCCAATTTCACGACGAGGTGAACGACCAGAAAAGCCATTGTACCAAAAGTTACTACAGAGGCGACTTCTTAACACAGTTAACATGGTGTTCCATGATTGTTGTTCACTGAAATGTTGTGAGAAATGGTGTGAAAAGAGAATATCAGCTGATATGTTAGAAAATGGTTTTGATAAGTCTAACTTGAGAGTGAATTACTTCAGCTGGGGACAATATGAACAAAAACAAGATGACGAAAGCAAGGATGACGAAGGCAACGACGATGATTGGTTCTGGTGAACCATTTGTCATCTTACTACATTTTATTCATTTATAGTCCATTAATTAATGAAATGCAAATGACAATTTATCAACTTAATATTTGGTTTGTCTAGTACAGACGTTTATTTTCTAAACTATTAAGAAATATGTATACGTACGTATACCTGCATGTAAAAACAAAATGTCTTTGTTTTAATTATTGTTTACAGTAAAATCATAGTTCTGTGTCCGTGTCTTTAAGGTTCACGCTCAGGATTTTGAATCAAGTGTCCCTAAGGGGTTGCTTGTTAGAGCCTCACCTGGAATAGATATACCCTTCTATGGAAATTTGACAATGTTGATTTTCCTCCATTGATTTGGTACAACAACAACCTTTATTGCTCTAAACATACAACATGTTTATAGCAAACAGAATGAAATTTATTATAAACAGACATACAAAAAAAGAAAGAAATTTAAATGAATCCCACGGTGATCACCCACATATATATATAACCCTTGGCAAAAATACGTAATTATGGTAAAAAAAAATGAAGAAACATGCCCTTCATACAAGTTTAGGGCTAAAAATTTTGTTTGTATTGTATAAAGATATTATATACAGCCTAGACTGGTAAAAAATATCACATTTACATGGTCAATTTAAATCTGAAGGCACGCCTTTGCAGGATCTGTACTAAACATTTTCACCCAATCAATGCTTAGTCCGTTCTAAAAAAGGAAAAATAGTGTACATAATATTATGTATAATATAATGGAAAAGATGTCGAACGTTTGGAAGGGTTAGTTAGTCTTGGTTATAGACAAAGGTCCAGGAAACCTAGGTTAGGTGAGCTTGCCTAAGTAAAAAGACAATAATGTTTTTCGACACGGCGTTAAACCCACTGGCACCAGAGTCCTCACACCCGTTACATACGCACACATATAATAATACATGCACATTAACATATATCCCATGCTACTTTAAAATGACTTACAGTCAAGAAATACACTAATGGACAGGTACATTTTCCAAATTCTAGGGGGGTCCGACCCCCCCCCCCCCCCCCCCCCGCTGGATCCGCCTATATGAACCCTACGTTTTAAGCAACTCTTGTAAAAATTGGGCTGATATAAAAACACTAATATGAGAAGGGTGATTTTATTATCAGTAAATATAATTTGTATTATTATTGTTATTTTAAACAAGAAATGTCTTTAAAAAAGACAAACGGCGTCGATTTAAAAACAAGAGGGTCCAAAGGGCCCTGGGTGCTCACCTGAGGAAAAGGTCAAAGGTCACAGAAGAGCCATTTACAGAGGACCACTAATGTTAAAACCTATTTTTTTGACCCAGTGACCTACTTATTCAACCAATCAGACCTATTTGAACAATTTTGGTAGGAAACCACCCGCGGACCATTCCTGTTGAGTTGGGGCAAATTATCATAAGCGGTTCAAGAGAAGATGTTGTTTGAACTTTTCCTTATATAATTCAATGTAATATTGTGATTCATGAGGTGGGGTCAATTTTGACCCAGGGGCATAATTTGAACAACTGTGATGGAGGACCTCTAGATGATGTTATATACCAAATATGAAAGCTCTAGGCCTTGTAGTTTCAGACAAGAAGATTTTTGATAATTGCATTGTGAAAACCTATTTTTTGATTCCGTGACCTCCGTTAGTATTTGCTCATACAAGTTGTGACCACGCATCATCACTTCATCAACAACATTTGCAGACCAGTTTCGCAGACTTGGCACATGATTGCCTACCGTAAACAATATAACAGCCAATGCAATTGCCGTACACTGATAACCTGCAGCTTGTGAGCATATCTGACCTTGGTGAAATCGACCGTTAATAATCCTTACCATTGTTTTGATCTCCGTTGCCCGTTCAATGTTGTTTAGTGTCAGCTACCTATGCTCGGTCACTACCAATGCTCGGTCACCCCTAGCAAATTTCGATTAATTAAAAAGGGGACCTCGCGTATTGTTTCTAATTTTAGTCATACCTGTCAAACGCTCGCGGAAAACCCCAAATCATGATCATCTAGACGCTTATCTGTTTATGCAGACGATAGATACGAGCGCACCTGCTGTTTTCCGCTAGAAAATCCTAGAGGCTAGAAAATCGAATTTGGACAGCCTTGTCTTTTTCACTTATAATTATTATAATAATTCAAGAAGTATTATGATTTATTTAAATTTATAATATTTATACAATAATCTATCAGTTGTAAATAAAAATCTCACATATTTATGTATATTCTAAGTAAAACAAGGTGACCGAGCACTGGTCCGAAATTTTCAAAAAATACCGTGTTTTACGTATTACACTCCGCGCCGATTTTATCCAATAATCGGGATCGTCAGACGCTTGTTTTTCTGTAAACGGAAGTAGGTCAACATGTAGACGATAATGCGTAATGAATTTGACATGAATTGACAGAATACCGTTAACCCGCTTCGATTTTGATATAAATGTGACCGAACAAAAATTATGAATTTATTCTTAAAAGTTACGTACCAATAACTCTGCGGATTAATAAATATATGTGGAGCTGTGACTCTCAAAGTGTAAACCCCGGAAACTGGACGTAGTGAGGCTAACTTAATAATTATTGGGTAATATGTCAGACTTTTTACTAGAAACCGGTTCACATCTGGAGACGTAATTCATTTTACCCATAAAATATTGTGTTTGACACGTAACGTTTTATTGTTACAATATAAAAAAACACTTTGGAAAGCAATAGAAGTCTACCCAAAAAAAATAATCTACGAACGAAGCAAAATTTCGTAAAACACTGCATTACAATAGTGTGGCCTTTATTTTTTCGCGCGTGTCAGGGCCATCCAATCGAAGAGGGGATTTTCTCTGTTTCCCCCGTACGTCATTTTCAGTGCTTATAAAATCATCCAATAGAACGGCGGATTTCCGAAATTCCCAGACATACATCATTATACAGAAATGTAGATCAAAATCCAGCTTAGACAGCTACGCCGAAAAATGTTTTACTAACAATTAAATCTCCGTTTTGCCATTATATGCTCCTTTTCGCCTAAAAGTCTCCATTTCGTATCTTAGCCATGCCAGTTTTAAATGACGTGAATAGGCACATGGAGTTCGTGCATAATTACTTGTGTAGTTGGTGTGGTTCAGACGACCAAAATATTTAGAAATTACTTTTTAGAGAGCAACTTCTATGAAATAGAATGAGAATTTGAAAGTTAAAGGTGCAATAATGAAGGATAAAATTATAGTATTTATTCAATGTCGGATCTGGATATTACGAAGTGTTTGGATAATTCAGGTAAGTGGTATAATTGACAATTGAGAGCCGTCCATGGACAGCGCGCTCGACTATTAGGAGTGCTCTTGTAAACGGAATCTATTATGCAATTCAATTGAGATGAGAAAAAAATGAACAAGAATACTTTCATTGACCGCAGCTTAATTATTTTTGCAGATCTTCTTACTAAATCATTTTCAATATAAAAGACTCACAATTTAAAATAGTAAAAATTCAAGCTAGAGTGATGCAACTTTAAAATTGACTTCCGATGGTAATACCGTAGACATGTGTGAATATTCAAATTAATCCCTTCAGTAGTTGCCAAGATAAAATGTTGCATTAGAACTTAACTTAGAATTTTTGTTTGTATGTAAGGGCCATAATTTAGTAGAAATTATTGTTAGTTTTATGAATTATAGTATTTGATATCTAATGGTAAATTTTATCCTACATGATAGAAGTTTCAAATGAAACCCTTTAGAAGTTGCTATGATAAAATGTTGCGCGAAAAATCTTAATCAAGAAACAGTAGTTTCAAGAAAAAATCAATGTGTGTACAATAGTATCATTGTTATAAGTATACACTGCTCATGTAGAGCCATAAGGTATTAGTTATCCAAAGTAATTGGTTTTATAGATTTTTATTCATTAAAAAACAAAATAAGGTTTTACTTTTGCAAGAGACATTTTGACAAAAAAATGACATAAAAACAAAACATTAATAAAAAGGTCTTACAACTCAGAAAATTAAGTTTAATTGTAAAAACACAGATACATGTATACAAAAAATATTTGAGCTCTGTGTCGAAAATTTCCGAGTACGAGAAACGATCCGTAGCAAAAAAACCGACGCACATAGAATTCAACAGAAACTAATATACGAAAGTGTTTAGGTCGAAGAGTCCAGTGGGCGAAAATAAAATAGTTCCGTTCTAAAAAGTACCGAAATGCGTGGCTTTTATCATCGATTTATTCATTCGAACGCTCTTGGTTTTATCAAAACGAACTTTTTTGCCGGCGATATTGTCCGAACTTTTCGATTGAGCATAAAAAACCTATACCATACCCCAGAAAAATGTTTCGTCCCTCGTTTTGTAACTCAGTTCCTGTTATAGGCCCTACCGGCATGTATATGTACGTATCTCAGAACTGTGTTCGTTTTACTTGTGTGAATTTCTATATTTCTATATTTGTTTGAGGAGAAAGTTTATTACTACACTTTAACAATCTCTCATACAGAGTTGTCGATCTTTACAATGATCTCTATCTCTGTTAACGTCTCGAAAGTAGTCCCAAACACGTGATCGTTTAAAACGATCATGTGACAACTTTTGAATTTTTTCCATACGCAACTGACATTTAGACTAACAGATCACCTTTCTTGTCTTGTAGATGTTCAAAGGCTTGTCGTTGACAGTTCCTTAGCACTAAATTTTTGCCATAATTTTTAGCAATATCATCTATTGTTGACATTTTAGCGGATGAGTAAAAAAGGCAAATTACTCAGAATAGGGAGACGTTTCACAAGAAAATAGTTCTTGTAAATATAACTCTTTAAAAATTGGATTTCGCCTATAATAAAATTCTATTTCACTTAAACTTTAAGATAATATATACAGTTCATTCGCGTTCGCTCAAAACGCGTTCGCTCGTAATTACGGTTTCGCTCGAGATCGTATCTTGGTCCCGATCGAATTTACTCTAAAGTTCATTTAAAAAAAGATGCGATAACTCAAAATGCGTTGACTCGTATTTTACGTTAACTCGAGCTGGATTTCGAGTCCCGTCAATGATAAAATCACTTGAAAATTACGCGCTGGCTCAAAGTATTGATTTTTGAAAATTTTCGCACCTTTCACGGCCAGGTATCATTATCCGATGAATAGCCTTTTGTTTGACGTGTCACTCGCCATTGAAAACTTATCAAATTAAATCAAACTGTGATAATGTAGAAGCCAAGATCTGTTTAATCTTGTTTAATTTAAACGTGTCATTACGTGTAATTAACTGCAATTTACATCTTACCTACCTGTACTGGTACAGCATATTAAATCGAACCTTATGACAGTACGTCGTACGTCGAGAAATGTTAGGTAAATAAAAGCAAGATTGAACAAAATGTGTATTTTTTATATTTTAATTCCAGATAAAATTACACATTCTTCACAAAAAATCGCGTACATATAAGTAAAGTTTTATTCACAACAAGGACGATGGCAAAAACATAATGAGTTTCAAAGTGCATGTATATGTATTCTACATAAAACAAAGAAAGGTTAAAATTGAGGACATTGACATCATCAAGTTTAACAAAATGAACAATTTTATGTTATGTTAAATGCAAAAACAAGAACACATTTAAAATTAGGAAAAATAACACCATTGAATTATTACATGTCTTTTATTCAAACTCAAATCTACATCAACATCTAATATTGTGACAGCGTGAGACGACGCCATTCGGAACAACCTCGGCGATCATCTACGAAGATATACCTCGGAAATCAGACGTAGAAGGACTACAACCAATTTATAAGGTCCGGCGATAGTCACTTTTATGTCAACATTTTATAATAACATTGTTTCACGCTATATCACATCGTTTCATTCGTACAATATCTCATGAGTCGTATTTCTGTGTAGTTCAGACTATATTTCCGCAGAAACCAAAATTCCTAGATCTACTTTTTCACCTTGTGTTATTCGAGGTTTATATGCGTAGAAGATCGCCGAGGTTGTTCCGAATAAGACGACGCCTTTAAAGTGAATATCACGATGTGGAAAAATTACAAAAAAACAAGATGGCGGATCTGTTATATGTTAACTCGAGATCGCGTTCGCTCGAGCATTTTTTGAAGTCCCGTCCGATTTCGAGCGAACGCGAATGGACTGTATAAAAGACGAATTACGCATTCGATACAAAATCTTAATTGTATTACTATTTTACAAGAATCTTGTAAAACCCGAGACGTTTACAGAGATATAGATCACTGTAAGGATCGACAACTCTGTATGAGAGATTGGCACTTTAATAGTTGCACAAACCTTTAATTGTGTCAGTACTTCACCTATTTTTTTATTGATTGATTTAAAATATGTTTAACTGTTTCACTACTAGTGCATTTCATGCAATTCTATATTGCGAATGGGATAAAATATTGCACATTGAACTGCATATTACATACATAAGAATAACTGTATATAAAATTGTATATTGAATATGAAATTGTAAATAGTATAAAAATGTATAGATCTATATGTATAAATAAAAAAATAATGTATATTATAAATAGTTAATTATTGTTATAATTTTTTTATGTTGTTGTATTTTACCAGTTTTTGGAACGATGTCCTAAGACATCGTTCCAATGGTAACAAGAAAGTATAAGATTACTCATTTCACGCTTCAACAATTTTCAACATAGACAAAGAGGCGTAGTTCAAGCGTGAAACTCATTAACATCTCATTTAAATGTAATACAACGCTGGCTTGTGTTGTCGTTCTTGAAACTCTTCAGGAAAAGGGAGGTTACTCTCAGGACATACAAATTTTGCAATGGAGACGGGACAACTCAACCCGTAGACAACTCAAACCGTGACAACTGCAATGATTACTTGTTGGAGTAAAAAGGGCCTACGATGCTTTTGACAATGCCTATTATATGCGTAGCATAATTACATCATTCGATAGTAATAAACAATATTAAATGATCGTATTATATTATGTTACTTATGTCAATACATTAAGGATGATTTTGGTAGTTATTGGGAGCACCGTTCTGTGCATATCTAAAACAAACACGACGTCAACGTTACAAATAAGGCAGTGGCTAGAGTTACGGTACCGTAACTCTAAACCCAGGTTCTAGAGTTACGGAAGTTCCGTAACTGTAGACAACCCTGCCAGGATTGGCTAGGGTTACGGAAGTCAAATAACATGCGTACATTGTATATTTCAACTTTTAAACGTCGAAAAACTTGTTTAAATTCATTATTACTCGAAATAAACAAATATTTACCGACGTGACTTATCCAATTGTTATTACACCCGCCATTTTGGATATGACTAATACACTTACCGAATGTTTAATATACGGCGATATGACGTTGTCGTCTTCCAAGTGTCACATTAAAGGTTTACTTGAGCGATTTTAAGTTATAGAGTTTGATCATAATTTGGAATGAATATGTATAATTTTGTACGGAATTTTAAGCAAATATTTATAGGAAATAGACGATTCTTAGAGTAATTTTAATTGTGAATAAATTGCAAGTGCAAAACGTTAATTTGACTTAAATTTCGTGAACAAAAATGGGAATGTAGCTTGATGCAAAAGAGCTTAGTACTTGGGGGAAATCCTTAAATGAATTGTTAGAAAGTCGATGTTTTTGTGAAAAAAATTCAGCTTGTCATTCCACACCAAATCTTTAAAATTTTAACGAAAATATTAACGATCTCGTTAAAAAATACCCATTGATAACCAAAAATGAGAAGTTGTCAGCTCCTTGTGGTTAAAGAAAATAGTCCAGAATAATAGTTGGTTTGGTGAGATGGCTGCTGTACATGACCCTAAAATGTGTTGATGAAAATTAATTCTTTGACTGGTTTATTTTGTTTGATAAAGTAAGATAAACCTTGCCATGAGCAAACCACTTGAGAAGTCTAGTGCTATCCTTCTGTTAAATTCCGTTAATTGATACTTAATACATTATCTTATAGATAATGTACATAATTATATATTCTTTAATCAAAAAATAAGTTCAGGACATCGTTCCTCCAGCACTCCAGTGCTTTGATTTTATTTGGTTTACATTCACAAGGTATAATTTCTTTTATCTAAAGTATGCGCTTAGTAGTTGGTTAACAGCTAAATCCAGAGATTTAGCCTTTCCAGGAACAGTGACTAGGTTGACTGACCGCCGTTATGTGACTTATACAATGTGTTGCTATGGCGTTAAACCCAACAAAACAATAAAAGAATAAACTTCATCAAATATAAGTATAGCCATATATAGACAGTCGCAAATAAGTAATTCGTTTTCTCCAGAGTCGTTATTTTGGTGATTTATAAGCACGGAATTATGTATTGGGGGAAAATGTCAAATGAAATAGGCATGTGCTCGAAATTAAACTGAATTTATTTTACTCTGCCGTCTACAAATACATTTTGTATTCGTAACATAGTAACTAGATCTATATATAACGATAATTTTCATTGGTTAATCTGTTACATAGACACAGAGTCATACAAAAACCAAGTAATCACTTCTTTTGGTATAACATTCTATTTGTTCCGTCGTTCTCATGTAGGCCTACCACGCCACTTTTTTCATTCACATGGCCATCAGAACTGCTTAGTAAAAAGTATGACAAATTTAGCAATCAGAACAGTCTCGGAGATCGCCGAGGTTGTTCCGAAAATTGCAAAATTAGACGCAATAAATAATTCACTTCTTTATTGAATCATTTTTATTTTAATTTAAAATTGGTCATGGCTATTAATGATGAAATTCATGCTGGAGAACACTCAATATTTGACGTTCTCTTACGTCATGACGTCAAAAAACGTCACAGTTACATATGACGTAATAACGTAACGTATACAACGTCAGAATCACTATAACGACATATAAAGCGCTCAAAGCAGCATCATATAAGAGATACAGATTTATATTACAAGAAGAAATAATGAGAAATATAAGAAAATTGACTGGAAATGTTTGTACGGAGTTAGCAAGGAATGGGTAAGTGTTTATTTAAAATAAAAAATGTCAAACCTTTAGCTCTAAATACAGAGTGAAACTTATTACAAGCATTTCGTCTGTTTCTTGCAACCCTGCTCTAACTCAGATCTTCAATTTAATTTATGAGGTCTATGAAATATTTTCAATTCTATTATATTTCGATACAGAAAATGGTAATAAAATAATGTCTTTTTTTTAATTTAAAAAACGACGCTACGTGTTGTTATTGTTTTAAATAATTTTAAAGCGAAATTAAAATGAACATAAAAATAACGACAAGCTCAGTGTAGGTTATCATATACAATGTATGTTTTAATTTTTAGAACTTTGGATAGAATCTAGTTTGGCGGACCCCGCTATTGCGCATGCTCGGACGTTGCATTTTTACAAATTTGGACGCCATTTTGTTTTTAACGATGCAGTTTTTTATTCATTTTTTGAATTAATTATTTTAATTACTATTTTAAATGCCTTCTTCGTAATCAATTTTTAATATCATCGGTGGAGTGGGGGCAGGCAGCCCCCATAATAACAGTTAATTAGCGACATGTACTTTGCACGTCTGCGCACGCATATTTATATTTACTTTCGGGGTCCGCTAAACTAGATGTGTTCCCGAACTTTTGTCTCAATTAGATATAAATAATTTATTTGTTTACAGAGATCAAAGTGTCAAGAGTGTCACCACAACAACTGAAAAAAGAAAGTGGAACCCAAACAAGTACATAGTGTTTAATGATAATGAAAGTTCTAAATCTAGTTTTTCTTCAAGACATACCATCACTGGTGAGTTTATTTATGCTAATTTATTTCGCTAGACTGTGAAGCAAGTTCATACAACTGATATTTATCACTGTCGAGTCCAGTCCTTAGTACATTTGAATTAGTCGTAATTTTGGCAGCCAGCTGCAAGAAATTAACGAAACTAATAAATGTATTATTGCATTCTGGAGATCATGTGACTTTATACCCTGATGTAGAATATCAACTCGCTAGCAACGTGTGTTATTGTCTTTGCTACTGAACCAAAATACATTTCAGGTTTCTACAAATCGTAAAATTCATCAATTTATATATTGTTTTAATCAACACTTACTTGTAAGCTAACTTTTTACAAATGTTATTAATGTCAAACCTCTATTACAGGTTCCAACAAACTCTCAGAATGGACAAGAAAAGATAACTCTCCTCAAAGATCAGCCTATGAATACACAGAAAGATATAAGAAAATTAGACAACGTGGATCTGAAATTAGACAAGATATTGTGGATGTAATTCAACAGAAAATTAGCGATGTTCAAGGTAAATTTAATGAAGATTGCTATTTAAAAACTACAGTGCAACCTCTCTCTAAGCAACACCAACTGGGAGGGCCTAAAATGTGTTGTTGTTCAGAGGTTGCATTCTCGTTCCCAGAGTCTAGTAGGATTCTAAATACTAGCTAGTATTGAGAATCCTTCTAGACTCTGGGAACGAGAATGAGAGGTTGTTGTTCTGCAGAGGTTTAATTTAATGAAAATTATATCTAAGGGAAATGTCAAATGTACTTGTGATTTTTCTCGTACTTTTTATGCGCTAGCTTGTGAAACCAACAAGCTAACGATTCTGATTTAGTAAGCTATGCACATAAAATGCACGTATTTTATGTGAAATTGTAAACCTTTTGTTTATTATGGATAGAAGGATATGGCATTGTTTACCGAAGAGTTCCCAAAGGCATCAAAACATAAATTTCTACCCTTAAAGCTGTTACATATATGCAACTAAAATACCCCTTTTAGAAGTTGCAATGATAAAATGTTGCGCAAAAAATCTTAATCAAGAAACAGTACTCGATTATAGTGATTGTTTCAAGAAAAAATCAATGTGTATACAATAGCATCATTGTTATTAGTATACACTGCTCATGTAGACCCATAAGGTATTAGTTATCCAAAGTAATTGGTTATATAGATTTTTATACATAAAAAATCAATATAAGGATTTTCTTTTGCAAGAGCCATTTTGAAAAAAAAAATGACATAAAAACAAAACATTAATAAAAAGGTCTTACAACTCAGAAAATTAAGTTTAATAGAAACAAAAAACCAGATACATGTATACAAAAAAATATTTGAGCTCTGTGTCGAAAAATTCCAAGTACGAGAAATGATCCGTAGCAAAAATACCGACGCACATAGAATTCAACAGAAACTAATTTACGAAAGTTTTTAGGTCGAAGAGTCCAGGGGGCGAAAACAAAAATAGTTCCGTTTTAAAAGTACCGAAATGCGTGGCTTTTATCATCGATTTATTTATTCGAACGCTCTTGGTTTTATCAAAACGAACTTTTTTGCCGGCGATATTGTCCGAACTTTTCGATTGAGCATAAAAAACCTATACCATACCCCAGAAAAATGTTTCGTCCCTCGTTTCGTAACTCAATTCCTGTTATAGGCCCTACCGGCATGTATATGTACGTATCTCGGATCTGTGTTCGTTTTACTTGTGTGAATTTCTATATTTGTTTGAGGCGAAAGTTTATTACTGCACTTTAATAGTTGCACAAGCATTTAATTGTGTCAGTACTTCACATATTACTTTATTGATTGATCTATATTGCGTATGGGATAAAATATTGCACATTAAACCACATATTACATACATTAGATTTACTGTATATAAAGTTGTATATTGAATATAAAATTGTAAATTGTATAAAAATGTATAGATCTATATGTATAAATAAAAAAATAATGTATATATAGTTAATTATTGTTATAATTTTTTATGTTATTGTATTTTTACCACTTTTTTTATTTGGTTTACATTCACAAAGGTATAATTTCTATAATCTAAAGTATGTGCTTTGTAGTTGGTTAACAGCTAAATCCAGAGATTTAGCCTTTCCAGGACAGTGACTAAGTTGACTGACCGTTATATGACATATACAATGTGTTGCTATGGCGTTAAACCCAACAAAACAAAAAAAATAAGCCTCATCAAATATAAGTATATAATATACAGTCACATATAAGTAATTCGTTTTCTCCAGACTAGTTATTTTGGTGATTTATAAGCACGGAAAATATATAAGGGAGACAATGTCAAATTAAATACGTTTGAAACTGAATTGAACTTATTTGACTCTGTCGTCTACAAATACATGTTGTACTCGTAACATGGTAATTAGCGATAATTTTCATTGGTTAAACTGTTACATAGGCACAGAGTCATACAAAGGCCAAGTAATCACTTCTTTTGGTATAACATTTTATTTGTTCAGTCGTTCTCATATACCATGCCACTTTTTTCATTAACACGACCATCAGAACTGCTTAGTAAATTGTATGACAAATTAAGCAATAGGAACAATCTTAAAGATCGCCGATGTTGTTCCGAATGCAAAATTAGACGCAATAAATAATTCACCTCATTATTAAATTATTTTTTAATTTAAAATTGGTCATGGCTATTGATGATGAAATTTATGCTGGAAAACACTCAATATTATAATATTTGACGTCCTCTAACGTCATGACGTCAAAAAACGTCACAGTTACGTATGACGTAACAACGTAACGTATACAACGTCAGAATCACTATAAAGACATATAAAGCGCTCAAAGCAGCATCATATAAGATATACAGATTTATATTACATAGAGAAATAATAAGAGAAATGCGAAAATTGACCGGAAATATTTGTACAGAGTCAGCAAGGAATAGGTAATTGTTTATTTAAAATTCGTCCAACTTTGAGCTTTAAATACAGAATGTTACTTATTATAAGCATTTCGTCTGTTTATTGCAACCTTCCTCTAACTCAGATCTTCAAATATTTTCATGAGGTCTATGAAATATTTTCAATTCTATTATATTTTGATACAGAAATCCGTTGCGTAATAGTCAAGTGTGACTGAGACGACGTAAAATGTAGATGTAGAAAATGGTAATGAAATAATGTCTATGTTTTAATTTTGAAGACGATTCTGCAGATTGTTATTGTTAAAGTCATATTTAAAGTGAAATAAAAATCAACGCTAAATTACAGCATGCTTAGTGTAGGTTATCATACATGTTTTTTGTTTTTAAACTTTTGACTTAATTAGATATATTTTTACATTTATCTATTTTCAGAGATTTCAGTTCTAAGAATATTACGACAACAACTGAGAAAAGAAAGTGGAAACCAAAAAAATATATTGTATTTAATAATGTTGACAGTTCTAGATCTATTTTTTCAACAAAACAAACCATCACTGGTGAGTTTTAACACAGCCTTATGTGGGCTGATTTACGCCATGTCGCATTATCGTCCCGTGGGCTTCACACTAAAACACAAAATACGACAAAATCGTCTTCATGTTGTATCGCACTGCAAACACATTAATGCGACATTTTTTACGAAAGTACGACACTTTTTCATGTCTTGTTATTGTCTTAGTTTTGTCGCATCTTAGTGTTTTAGTCTCAGATCCTGCGACCTGCAATCGTGCCAGCGATCTGTGTAATTGTCTTCGCTTATGAACAAAATACAAGTCAAGTTCATACAAATCGTATAAAACATCAATACATTAACATTGTATTTTCAATCATCACTATCTTGTAAGCAAACATTTTACAAATGTTATTAACGTCAAACATCTATTGCAGATTCCAACAAAATCTCAGAATGGACAAGAAAAGATAACTCTCCCCAAAGATCAGCCTATGAATACACAGAAAGATATAAGAAAATTCGACAACATGAATCTGAAATTAGACAAGATATTATGAATGTAATTCAACAGAAAATTAGTTGCACTAACTTAGTTGCAATTGTACGTGGGCAAGTTGAAAAAAACTTGAAATTACACATATCTGATTACTGTTACATGTATATAAAACAGTTAAATATCATTAAGCTAATGATTTTCACTTAAAAAACTATTGTGTTCTATTTTTATTTTCTAGACCATACAACAAAGGCAAGAGGTTCCAAAAGACGCTTGGAAGAAAACACTGATGATTGTAATGATGATTGCAAAGTTAAGAAAATGGTGGCAAATGATGATAATAAAGTCAAAGTGAATGTCAATGCACACGAAAACATCGCGATTAAAAACCAATTACATACAGATGAGAATAATAAAAAGAGAAAGTCTAATGAAGACGCTGATACAGTAAGCGAAATGAAAAGACCAAAGATCAAGTTTCGACTGGGCACAGAAAACCCACCCACAAGTATCCCTGAAGTGCCGAAAAAACATTTAAATGAGGTTCAAGAGTGCTCCAACTCATGTATATGTAAAACAGGACCTAGTGTAAAACCAAAGCCAATTTCACGAAGAGGTGAACAACCAGAAAAGCCATTGTACCAAAAGTTACTACAGAGGCGCCTTCTCAGCACAGTTAACATGGTGTTCCATAATTGTTGTTCATTGAAATATTGTGAGAAATGGTGTGAAAAGAGAATATCCGCTGATATGTTAGAAAATGGTTTTGATAAGTCTAACTTGAGAGTGGATTACTTCAGCTGGGGACAATATGAACAAAACAAGATGACGAAATCAAGGATGACGTAGACAACAACGATGATTGGTTCTGGTGAACCATTTATCATCTTACTATATTTTATTCATTTATAGTCCATTAATTGATGAAATGCAAATGGCAATTTATCAACTTAATATTTGGTTTGTCAAGTACAGGCGTTTATTTTCTAAACTATTAAAAACTATGTATACGCACATGTATACCTGCATGTAAAAAACAAAATGTCTTTGTTTTAATTATTGTTTATAGTAAAATCTGAGTTCTATGTCCGTGTCTTAAAGGTTCACGGTCAGGATTTCGAATCAAGTGTCCCTAAGGGGTTGCTTGTTAGAGCCTCACCTGGAATGGTTATACCCTTCCATGGAAATTTGACAATGTTGATTTTCCTCCATTGATTTGATACAACAACAACCTTTATTGCTCTAAACATACAACATGTTTATAGCAAACAGAATGAAATTTATTATAAACAGACATACGAAAAAAAGAAAGAAATTTAAATGAATCCCACGGTGATCACCCACATATTTATATAACTCATAGCAAAAATATGCAATTATGGTCAAATAAAATGAAGAAACATGCCCTTCATACAAGTTTAGGGCTAAATATTTTGTTTGTATTGTATAAAGATATTATATACAGCCTAGACTGGTAAAAAATATCACATTTACATGGTCAATTTAAATCTGAAGGCACGCCTTTGCAGGATCTGTACTAAACATTTTCACCCAATCAATGCTTAGTCCGTTTTAAAAAAGGAAACATAGTGTACATAATATTATGTATAATATAATGGAAAAGATGTCGAACGTTTGGAAGGGTTAGTTAGTCTTGGTTATAGACAAAGGTCCAGGAAATCTAGGTTAGGTGAGCTTGCCTCAGTAAAATGACAATAATGTTTTTCGACACGGCGTTAAACCCACTGGCACCAGAGTCCTCATACTCGTTAAATACGCACACATATAATAATACATACACATTAACATATATCCCATGCTACTTTAAAATGACTTACAGTCAAGAAATACACTAATGGACAGGTACATTTTCCAAATTCTAGGGGGGGGAGGGTCCGGACCCCCGACCCCCCCGCTTGATCCGCCTATATGAACCCTACGTTTTAAGCAACTCTTGTAAAAATTGGGCTGATATAAAAACACTAATATGAGATGGGTGATTTTATTATCAGTAAATATAATTTGTATTATAATTGTTATTTAAAAAAATGTTTTACTAACAATTAAGTCTCCGTTTTGCCATTATATGCTCCTTTTCGCCTAAAAGTCTCCATTTCATATCTTAGCCATGCCAGTTTTAAATGACGTAAATAGGCACATGGAGTTCGTGCATAATTACTTGTGTAGTTGGTGTGGTTCAGACGACCAAAATATTTAGAAATTACTTTTTAGAGAGCAACTTCTATGAAATAGAATGAGAATTTGAAAGTTAAAGGTGCAATAATGAAGGATAAAATTCTAGAATTTATTCAATGTCGGATCTGGATATTACGAAGTGTTTGGGTAATTCAGGTAAGTGGTATAATTAACAATTGAGAGCCGTCCATGGACAGCGCGCTCGACTATTAGGAGTGCTCTTGTAAACGGAATCAATTATGCAATTCAATTGAGATGAGAAAAATTTAACAAGAATACTTTCATTGACTGCAGCTTAATTATTTTTTGCAGATCTTCTTACTAAAGCACTTTCAGTGTAAAAGACTCACAATTTAAAATAGTAAAAATTCAATCTAGAGTGATGCAACTTTAAAATTGACTTCCGATGGTAATACCGTAGTCATGTGTGAATATTCAAATTAATCCCTTCAGTAGTTGCCAAGATAAAATGTTGCATTAAAACCTAGCTTAGAATGTTTGTTTGTATGTAAGGGCCATAATTTAGTATAAATTATTGTTAGTTTTATGAAATATAGTATTTGATATCTAATGGTAAATTTTATCCTACATGATAGAAGTTTCAAATGAAACCCTTTAGAAGTTGCTATGATAAAATGTTGCGCAATAAATCTTAATCAAGAAACAGTACTCGGTTATTGTAATTGTTTCAAGAAAAAATCAATGTGTGTACAATAGTATCATTGTTATTAGTATACACTTCTCATGTAGACCCATAAGGTATTAGTTATCCATAGTAATTGGTTATATAGATTTTTATTCATTAAAAATCAATATAAGGTTTCTCTTTTGCAAGAGCCATTTAAAAAAATGACATAAAAACAAAACATTAATAAAAAGGTCTTACAACTCAGAAAATTAAGTTTAATAGTAAAAAAAACAGATATACAAAAAAAAAATATTTGAGCTCTGTGTCGAAAAATTCTGAATACGAGAAATGATCCGTAGCAAAAATACCGACGCACATAGAATTCAACAGAAACTAATTTACGAAAGTTTTTAGGTCGAAGAGTCCAGGGGGCGAAAATAAAATAGTTCCGTTCTAAAAAGTACCGAAATGCGTGGCTTTTATCATCGATTTATTCATTCGAACGCTCTTGGTTTTATCAAAACGAACTTTTTTGCCAGCGATATTGTCCGAACTTTTCGATTGAGCATAAAAAACCTATACCATACTCCAGAAAAATGTTTCGTCCCTCGCTACACTCACCGCTAAACGTCGCAACACCGCTACAGCAAGAATAAGGTCTCTATAGCGCTTGCCTATCTAGATCTAACTCAACTTGACCAAGTTTGAAAGGTGATTCGAAGATGATCAAAATAGACACTGAGATAAAGTTTATGGCCGCGAGAGTTATTCCATTTGATATTTAAATGGATATTAAAGGTGCAATTACAGTTGCTATGGAACTCAAATCGGTTGCTATGGACAGTATAGTGGATACTTTTGGCCATAAGGCGATTGAAATAAGGTGTAAGAGTCATTGCTATGGACAAGGGGTGGTTGCTAAGGATATGTTGGTGGTTGCTATGAGTCTAAGAGTGGCTGCTTTGAAGTCATATTTGTCCTATGTAATATTTGTGTGTTGATTAGGCTCGATACTATACCTTCCTTCTAAGTGCGACGTTTAGCGGCAAGGTTGCGACGTTTAACGGCAGTCGATTTTTTTGCGACGTTTACCGTCAGCGTTGCGACGTTTAACGGCAGGGCGATTGCGACGTTTAGCGGCGGTTTGCGACGTTTAGCGTTAGTGTTGCGACGTTTAACGTCAGTTGCGACGTTTAGCGGCGTTGCGACGTTTAACGGCGCTACAGATATCTCAATGTTTCAATCACATTTAACAGTGAACTATTTTTATTATCAATCATTTATCATTACCTATAGTATGTATTCTATATCATTGTTCTATATATTTCTTTTTGAGTATTGAACTTCTGGGCAAGTGCGTTTTGATCCGGTACGAGTTGATTTTCAGGTTGCAAATGTCCGTGGCCAAGTGGAAAAACATGTAATGCCACATATCTGATTACTGTTATATGAAAACACCATGCAATGGAATATCATTAAGCTAAAGATTTCCGCTTTAACAACTCATGTGTTCTATTTTTATTTTCCAAACCATACAACAAAGGCAAGGGGTTCCAAAAGACGTATTGATGAAAACACTGGTGATTGTAATGATGAATGTAAAGTCAAGAAAATGGTGGCAAATGATGAAAATAAAGTCAAAGTGAATGGCAATGCACATGAAAACATCACGATTAAGAACCAACACCTTACAGAAGAGAAAAATAAAAATAGGAAAGTCCGATGTTGACGCTGATATATTAAGCGAATTGAAAAGACCAAAGATCAAGTTTCGACTGGGTACTAGTGCTGCAACGATTCACCGGAAAGTCGATTCGATGCAATTCGATTTTTTTTTTTTCGATTCGATTTTTTTCGATTCGATTCTTTTATTAATACAATTTACTACAAATATGCATTTATACATATATTTGAGCTTAAAACTAAAAAATATTAATTAAATAAAATTGTTACTAAAATTGGATAACACGAGACTCGAAATCTGATAATTAATATTTGTTTTCTTTAAGTACCAAATGGATTGGGTACGAATGTAAAGGTCGCGAAAATGTATTATTAATGTAATATCAACTTAAAACCTAAAGACAACATGGATCATAAATTGTAGAAAGATGCAGTTCTTTGTATACTATTGTACATATTAGTTAAACATACACTGTACGTGCAAAACTATTTAAATTTGAATAAACTAACAACAAAACTTGGCTTGCTCATGCGGAGCCTAAAAATCTTCCAGTTTGTCAGAACAGGTAAAATTCAATCATACCGACCCAATTGGCGGAGGATCGGAGCATATACTATAGAATGTATATTTGGAACAGAGTTTCCAGTCATGCTACATAAAATCGTAATGGAAATGTAAAAGAAATGTAACAAAGTGAAACCCAGTTTCACTGTCAACGTATACTTTGACTTTTAGGCGCGCCTGTGCTTTTATCGTTATAACTTATGTAGACACTTTTAAAAGTCAGAATAGAATCGAAACTCGCGGGTCCCGAATCGAAATCGAATCGGCACCCATGCAATCGAGTTTCGATGTATCAAATCGAATCGTTGCAGCCCTACTGGGTACTAAAAACCCACGCGTAAGTATCCCTGAAGTGCCGAAAGAAAATTTAAATGAGGTTCAAGAGTGCTCCAACTCATGTGTATGTAAAGCAGGACCTAGTGTCAAACCAAAGCCGATTTCGCGAAGAGGTGAACGACCAGAAAAGCCATTGTACCAAAAGTTACTACAGAGGCGACTTCTTAACACAGTTAACATGGTGTTCCATGATTGTTGTTCATTGAAATGTTGTGAGAAATTGTGTGAAAAGAGAATATCAGCTGATATGTTAGAAAATGGTTTTGATAAGTCTAACTTGAGAATGGACTACTTTAGCTGGGGACAATATGAACAAAAGCTAGATGACGAAAGCAATGATGACGTAGGCAACGACGATGATTGGTTCTGGTGAACCATTTATCATCTAACTACATTTTATTTATTTATAGTCCATTAATGGATAAAATGCAAATGGCAATTTATCAACTTAATATTTGGTTTGTCTAGTACAGACGTTTATTTTCTAAACTATTAAAAATATGTATACGTACGTATACCTGCATGTAAAAACCAAATGTTTTTGTTTTAATTATTGTTTACAGTAAAATATGTGTTCTGTGTTAGTGTCTTAGTATCTTGCTGGTTTGAGTCTCACCCGGACTGGTTATACTCTTCCATGGAAATTCGACAATAATGTTGATTTTCCTCCATTGATTAGGTATAACAACAACAACAACAACAACCTTTATTGCTCTAAACATACACCATGTTTATAGCAAACAGAATGAAATTTACAAACACATATAGTGAACATGGCATTATCATAAACAGACATACGAAAAAAAAAGAAATTTAAATGAATCCCATGGTGATCACCCGCATATATTATATATAACCCATAGTAAAAACATGTAATTATGATAAAATAAAATGAAGAAACATGCCCTTCATACAAGTATAGGGCTAAATATTTTGTTTGTATTGTATAAAGATATTATATTCAGCCTAGTCTGGTAAGAAATATAACATTTACATGGTCAATTTAAATCTGAAGGCACACCTTTGCAGGATCTGTACTAAACATTTTCACCAAATCAAGAATGCTTAGTCCGATCTAAAAAAGGAAAAATCGTGTACATAATATAATGCATAATATAATGGAAAAGATGTCGAACGTTTGGAAGGGTTGATAAGTCTTGGTTATAGACAAAGGTCCAGGAAACCTAGGTAAGGTGAGCTTGCCTCAGTTAAATGACAATAATGTTTGTCGACACGGCGTTAAACCCACTGGCACCAGAGTCCTCACACTCGTAAAATACGCACACATATAATAATTAATACACATTAACATAGATCCCATGCTACTTAAAAATGACTTACAGTCAAGAAATACACTAATGGACAGGTACATTTCCCAATTCTGGGGGGGGGGGGTCCGGACCCCCCCTGACCCCCCTATGGATCCGCCTTTGTGGACCCTACGTTTTAAGCAACTCTTGTCAAAATTGGACAGATATGAAAATCACTAATTTGAGAATGGTGATTTTATTATCAGTAAATATAATTTGTATTATAATTGTTATTTTAAAAAGGGTTTTACTAACAATTAAATCTCCGTTTTGCCATTATATCCTCGTTTTCGCCTATATGTCTCCATTTCGTATCTTATCCATGCCAGTTTTAAATGACGTAAATAGGCACATGGAGTTCGTGCATAATTACTTGTGTAGTTGGTGTGGTTCAGACGACCAAAATATTTAGAAATTACTTTTTAGAGAGCAACTTCTATGAACTCGTAACTCATTTCCTGTTATAGGCCCTACCGGCATGTATATGTACGTATCTCGGAACTGTGTTCGTTTTACTTGTGTGAATTTCTATATTTGTTCGAGGTGAAAGTTTGTTACTGCACTTTAATAGTTGCACGAGTCTTTTATTGGGTCAGTACTTAACCTATTTCTTTATTGATTGATTTAAAATATGTTTATCTGTTTCACCACTAGTGCATTTCATGCAATTCTATATTGCGAATGGAATAAAATATTGCACATTGAACTGCACATTACATACATTAGAATAACTGTATATAAAGTTGTATATTGAATATAAAATTGTTAATAGTATAAAAATGTATAGATCTATATGTATAAATAAAAAAATAATGTATATATAGTTAATTATTGTTATTTTTTTATGTTATTGTATTTTTACCACTTTTTTATTTGGTTTACATTAACAAAGGTATAATTTCTATAATCTAAAGTATGTGCTTTGTAGTTGGTTAACAGCTAAATCCAGAGATTTAGCCTTTCCAGGAACAGTGACTAGGTTGACTGACCGCCGTTATATGACTTTATACAATGTGTTGCTTTGGCGTTAAACCCAACAAAACAAAAATAAAATAAGCTTCATCAAATATAGGTATATAATATACAGTCACATATAAGTAATTCGTTTTCTCCAGACTAGTTATTTTGGTGATTTATAAGCACGGAAAATATATAAGGGAGACAATATCAAACTGAACAGAATTTATTTGACTCTCTCGTCTACAAATACATGTTGTAATCGTAACATGGTAATTAGCGATAATTTTCATTGGTTAAACTTTTACATTGACACAGAGTCATACAAAAGCCAAGTAATCACTTCTTTTGGTATAACATTTTATTTGTTCAGTCGTTCTCATATACCATGTCACTTTTTTCATTAACACGGCCATCAGAACTGCTTAGTAAATTGTATGACAAATTAAGCAATAGGAACAATCTTAAAGATCGCCGATGTTGTTCCGAATGCAAAATTAGACGCAATAAATAATTCACCTCATTATTAAATCATTTTTTTAATTTAAAATTGGTCATGGCTATTGATGACGAAATTTATGCTGGAGAACACTCAATAATATAATATTTGACGTCCTATAACCTCATGACGTCAAAAAACGTCACAGTTACATATGACGTAATAACGTAACGTATACAACGTCAGAATCACTATAACGACATATAAAGCGCTCAAAGCAGCATCATATAAGAGATACAGATTTATATTACAAAAAGAAATAATGAGAAATATAAGAAAATTGACTATGTCAGCGCTCATGGAAATTTGAAAAAGAACGAACAACACATATTTGAACTCTGTTGCGACCCAGAAAATAGAGCAACAGAAAAATGAGTTTACTATCAATTGCATACGAGTTCAAAATATACAAATTTAAACAAATACTAAAAATAACGATGTTCAATGTTTTTTCACATAAAACAAAGTTTATTTTATCTGTGTTCGGAGAAAAGTTATTTTGTAATATTGCACATTTTCTATCTATGTATATGTATATTAATTTAGCATAATATGATTAAGTTGCGGCAGTAGCGTAGTGGGTAGCATGGCAGACTACGAAACATGAGATTCCGGTTTCGAATCCTAGTCGCGTAATATGAAATGAGTTTTTTTTTTTGGTTTAGGCTACAAAAATTTGATAATGTTCGTCAGATTTACGAACTTAAAATTCAGAAAATTAAAAAAAGAATTTGCTCTAGTTACTTTTCACTTATAAAATGAATACATCAGTTATAAATGCAATGCACGTTAACCATAAACTATATTTTAACACATGATCATCAGTTGAACACTGACGTTAACTTGATGTTTTAATCAACTCTACACAGCTCTGGTTATGTGACGTCATATGTCCCCCCTGCTGTGTAAAAATAATTCATAATACTTTTTACGACAAGCAGGTAAGACGGGGTAGAATATTTAACATTATAATTGTTAATGCCCCAAAATACTCAACCGACTTATTTTGAAATAAAGTTGTATTTTGAATAACGTACCCCAAGACTATATCTATATACCTGAAGGTTTAGTCAATTTTTATTTTAGAAGGGTTCTGATGTAATTGTTTTCTTCCACATAATTTAGGTATATTTACATGTTGCAGTTGTTTCTTGTTTAGTCTATAGCACAGTTGGCATAAATGACAAGCCTGTATTTTTTCACTTTAAAGTTTACCAGTTTGGTCAATTTTTATTTTAAAGGGATGCTGACTCTAAAATCCTCATACATGATGGCTTAAGTAATCTTAGTAGTTGTTTAGTCGTTCCCATATTATCGAAATAATATAACTTTATTTATACTAAAAAAGTCAATAAGACTCGTCCATTTATATTTCCGGGGGTGCTCAGCTGGTACTTTTTCTGGATTACTTAATTATATTGAGCAGTTGTATGTTGTTGAGTCAATCTCTTATTTACAAAATAACATTAAGACTACTTAAATATCAAAATCAACAGGTTTGATCTATCATGATGTTAGCCATGCAGATTCTAAATTGTACAGAAATGATGGAAGTATTTAATTAAAGGTTAGTATTAAATATATTTACTTAATGTATTAGCAATGCAATATAGTAATGCAAATGGAACAAAATACAGTCATTTATGATGTATGTACCCTATTAAAAGCATTTACGCATGTTAACAGCAAATAATCTTTCTCACAACAACCTGCAAAATAATCAAAACTATATACCCTGTACCCCAATATCAAAATAATTAAGTTCAAGTAAGAAAGATTTTGACATATTTTATCTTTAAATGTTCATGATTGTATCACATCAATATGCTGAATAAATGATCACTGGTATAAACACTAATAAGTTACTTATTATGCTTTTCTGAAGTACATGTTATAATGTGGTTTTCTGTATAAAGTTCGTATTTAACATGTATTTTTCCATTTGTATAAAAATGCTCATGAAAACATCACACATTTATTCCTCGCCTTTCGCTCGCTTCTCAAAATGGATTCTTTTTCGCTGGCTCGCTCCATTTTTTGAGACAAAATTCATAGAACATATGATCAGTTCGTTGTGGCCTTAACGCCATAGCAACACATATTGTATAGGTTATATCACGGAGATCAGTCCATCCACGCACTGTTCCTGAAAAGGCAAAATCTCTGGGTCTAGTTGTTATTATTTCATAACTAAGCTCCACGAAAGTATGCCTCGCCCGTGAATCAAACTTACGACACCTCGATCAGTAGAATAATGGGCCAGTAAAATGAAATATGAAACACAGTTGACTATGAATTGTAAGAAGGTAATGAGTGATATCGAAATATAATCTTTGAGCTCTAAAATGATAAGATCCTTCAAAAATTCCTTCCGACAGTACTTTCAGTACTTTGATTTAATTTTAAAGATGACGCTGCAGATTGTTATTGTCTTAAATCCTTTTTAAAGCGAAATTAAAATGAACATAAAAATAACGACAAGCTCAGTGTAGGTTATCATATATGTTTTAATTTTTAGCACTTTTGTCCCAATTAGATATAAATAAATTTATTTGTTTACAGAGATCAAAGTATCAAGAGTGTCACCATAACAACTGAGAAAATAATATGGAAACCAAACAAGTATATAGTGTTTAATGATAATGAAAGTTCTAAATCTAGTTTTTCTTCAAGACATACCATCACTGGTGAGTTTTAACATTACCATTATATTTTATATATTACCTTTTAATTACAGTTATATGATGACCCTTCTCAGGTCGCTTGCTCGATCGTACGTATAAATCACAAGGTCTATAGATACATGCTCTAATTAGGTAAACAAAGAATGTTTTACGCCAATTTCAGTTTCTAGACAAATAATTTACATCAAATACTACATAAAAATAACTACAATCTATCTGGATCCTAATCTTATGCACAAAGATTGAACCGAGAGGTAAACTGAATCATATGCAAAAATAATTTGTGCCGAGGATTTAGGATAATCAATTAAAACTCACAGCTTACTACAACTTTTTACAAATGTTATTAACGTCCAACATCTATTGCAGTTTCCAACAAAATCTCAGAATGGACAAGAAAAGATAACTCTCCCCAAAATCAGCCTATGAATACACAGAAAGATATAAGAAAATTAGACAACGTGAATCTGAAATTAGACAAGATATTGTGAATGTAATTCAACAGAAAATTAGCGATGTTCAAGGCAAATTTAATGTAGATTTCTATTTAAAAACTAAAGTGCAACCTCTCTTAAGCAACACCAACTGGGGGGGGGGGGCTAAAATGTGTTGTTGTTCAGAGGTTGCATTCTCGTTCCCAGAGTCTAGTAGGATTCTAAATACTAGCTAGTATTGAGAATCCTACTAGACTCTGGGAACGAGAATGAGAGGTTGTTATTCTGCAGAGGTTTAATTTAATGAAAATTATAACTAAGGGAAATGTCAAAAGTTGTTATTGTGCAGAGGATTTGTTCTGTAGAGGACAGCTCTGCAAAGGATATACTGTGCTAAGTACTTGTGATTTTTCTCGTACTTTTTATGCGCTAGCTTGTGAAACCAACAAGCTAACGATTCTGATTTAGTAAGATATGCACATAAAATGCACGTATTTTATGTGAAATTGTAAACCTTTTGTTTATTATGGATAGAAGGATATGGCATTGTTTACCGAACATGTTCCCAAAGGCATCAAAACATACATTTCTACCCTTATAGCTGTTACATATATGCAACTAAAATACCCCTTTAAACAAGAGACTTCCTTATCAAGAAGAACACTGATCCTAATTATGTTAATAACGACTCCCACAAAATGAGGGTCTTTTGCTAATGTTGCTACAACATGTGACCCAGCCCTATTGCTTTTGTTATCTGCAATGTGTAATTGTTTATACTCTTTTCAGGCTTTAAAGCTTTACTTTTTATTAATTTGTATGTACATTACCTGGGGTGTGGAATTCCTATGCCCAACTTGTCAGACTCGTAACTATATGGCTGCGGACGAGTAAATATGTCCAGCCCACTCGTCCGAGGACAAGTTATATTTTTAGCTGTAAAATAATTCTAACATAGCTATACAATGTACTTAAAATATAGATATTTTAATGAGATAGAAGCATTAAACAGTGTACTATTTTTATTATCAATAATTTATCATTAATAATAGTATGTACTTTACAACATAGCTCTATATATCTTTTTTTACTATTGAACTTCTTGCAAGTGCGTTTTGATTCTGGACAAGTTGATTTTCAAGTTGCAATTGTCCGTGGCCAAGTGAAAAAAGCTTGAAATTACACATATCTAATTACTGTTATATGAAAAAGGCATGCAATGGGATATCATTAAGCTAAAGATTTCCGATTAAAAATTCATGTGTTTTATTTTTATTTTCCAGACCATACAACAAAGCCAAAATGTTCCAAAAGACGTATGGATGAAAACAAGGGTGATGGTAATGATGAATGCAAAGTTAAGAAAATGATGACAAATGATGAAAATAAAGTCAAAGTGAATGGCAATGCACATGAAAACATCCCCATTAAGAATCAAAACCTTACAGATGAGAAAAATAAAAAGAGAAAGTCTGATGAAGACGCTGATACAGTAAGCGAAATGAAAAGACCAAAGATCACGTTTCGACTGGGCACAGAAAACCCACCCACAAGTATACCTGAAGTGCCTAAAGAAAATTTGAATGATGTTCAAGAGTGTTCCAATTCATGTGTATGTAAAGCAGGACCTAGTGATAAACCAAAGCCGATTTCGCGACGAGGTGAACGACCAGAAAAGCCATTGTACCAAAAGTTACTACAGAGGCGACTTTTAAACACAGTTAATATGGTATTCCATGATTGTTGTTCATTCAAATGTTGTGAGAAATGGTGTGAAAAGAGAATATCCGCTGATACGTTAGAAAATGGTTTTGATAAGCCTAACTTGAGGGTAGACTACTTCAGCTGGGGACAGTATGAACAAAAACAAGATGACAATAGCAAGGATGACGTAGACAACAACGATGATTGGTTCTGGTGAACCATTTATCATCTTACTACATTTTATTTATTTATAGTCCATTAATTGATGAAATGCAAATGGCAATTTATCAACTTGATATTTGGTTTGTCTAGTACAGACGTTTATTTTCTAAACTATTAAAAAATGGGTATACGCACATGTATACCTGCATGTAAAAAACAAAATGTCTTTGTTTTAATTATTGTTTATAGTAAAATCTGAGTTCTATGTCCGTGTCTTAAAGGTTCACGGTCATGATTTCGAATCAAGTGTCCCTAAGGGGTTGCTGGTTAGAGCCTCACCCGGACTGGTTATACTCTTCCATGGAAATTCGACCATAATGTTGATTCTCCTCCATTGATTAGGTGTAATGGAAATGGTGTTAAACGTTTGGAAGGGTTTATTTGTAATTAACCTTGGAAATTTCCCTGGGCTTGGACCAGAGACCACTAAATGTCGGTACCTTGCCTTTTCCGAACAAAATCAGCACTCAGAGTTGATTAGTCTTGGTTATAGACAAAGGTCCAGGAAACCTAGATTAGGTGAGCTGACCATTGTAACTGACTATAATTTGTGTCGACACAGCGTTAAATCCAATTGAAAATATCAACCGTACGTGCTTCATCCCAAAATCATGAAAAACTCAAAATTTAACAATTGCAACGAACAATGATTTTCTACGTAGCATAGTATAGTCCTTCTACCTGTCTAAATACGTCGCTTTCAATGAATGCGTATATTGTTATTTGAAATTTAGACGAGACAAATTAAGTAAGCCAAACAATTAAAATAAACTCTACGTTTTAAGTTGACTGACTGAAGCGTGTAAAACTGTGTGTTTGTTTAAAAAACGTATAATTTGGATAGTTTATTTTTGAGGTTAGTGTACCAATGTTTTAGACGACCAAAATATTTAGATTTTTTACTTTTTAGAGAGCAACTTCTATGAAATAGAATAACTTAAAAGTTAAAGATGCAATAATGAAGGATAAAATTCTAGTATTGACTCAATGTCGGATCTGGATTTTACGAAGTTTTTGGATAATTCAGGTATAAAATAAGTGGTTCAATTAACAATTGAGAGCCCGTCCATGGACAGCGCGCTCGACTATTAGAGGTGCTCTTATAAACAGAATCAATTATGCAATCAAATTGAGATGAGAAACATTTAACAAAAATACTTTCGTTGGTTGCAGTTTATCATGTTTTGCAGAGCTTCTTACTAAAACCTTTTCAATATGAATTTTTTTTTGAACTTTTTAGAATAGCCAAAATTCAAGCTAAAGTGGCACAACTTTAAAATTGACTTACGATGGTAATACCGTAGTCATGTGTGAATATTCAAATTAATCCCTTCAGAAGTTACAAAGATAAAATATTGCATTAAAACTTTACTGAATTTTCTTTGTATATAAGGGCCATGATTAGGTTGAAATTATTGTTAGTTTTATGAAATATACTAGTATTTGACATCTAATGGTAAATTTTATCCTACTTGCGTGAAGTTTTAAATGAATCCTTTTGGAAGTTCCAAAGATAAAATGTTGCACTAAAAATCTTAATAAAGAAACAACACACGATTCTAGTGATTGTTTCACGAAAAAATCAATGTGTAAAATAGTATAATTGTTTTTATTGTAAACTGCACATATAGACACACGGGTATTAGTTATTCATTCAATCAAAGTAATTATTTATATAGAATTTTACACATTAAATAACAAAATGAGGTTTCTCTTTTGCAAAAGTCATTTTGACAAAAAAAATGAAATAAAAACAAAACATTAATAAAAAAGTCTTACAACTCAGAAAATTAAGTTTAAGAGTAAAAAAAAACAGATTAACAAAAATAATATTTGAGCTCTGTGATTAAAAATTCCGAGTTCGAGAAATGATTCGTAGCAAAAATACCGACGCGCATAGAATTCAACAGAAACTAATTCGAAAACGAAAGTTTTTAGGTCGAAGAGTCTTGTGGGCGAAAATAAAATAGTTCCGTTTTAAAAAGTACCGAAATGCGTGGCTTTTATCATCGACTTGTTCATTCGAACGCTCTTGGTTTTATCAAAACGAACTTTTTTGCTAGCGATATTGTCCGAACTTTTCGATTGAGCATAAAAAACCTATACCATACCCCAGAAAAATGTTTCGTCCCTCGTTTCGTAACTCAATTCCTGTTATAGGCCCTACCGACATAATAATAAAATAAATTATGTTTTACCTGTAATAAATTTCTGTATTTGTTCGAGGTGAAAATGCAGTAATTAATGCACTTTAATAGTTGCAGGGGCTTTAAATTCTATCAGTAGATCTACTTCACCTATTACTTTATTGATTGATTTAAAATATGTTTAAACTGTTTCACTCCTAGTGCATTTCATGCAAGTCTAAATTGCGCATGGGATAAAATATTGCACATTGAACTGCATATTACATACATTAGAATAACTGTATATAAAGTTGTATATTGAATATAAAATTGTTAATAGTATGAAGAATTGTATAGATCTATATGTATAAATAAAAAATGTATAGCCCATTGTGTATAGTTAATTATTGTTATATTTGTTTATGTAATTGTATTTTTACGAGTATTTTTTAGGATAACTTTCACAATGGTATAAATTTCATAATCTAGTTAAAATAAACTTCATCAAATATAAGTTTATAATAGACAGTCACATATAAGTAATTCGTTTTCTCCAAACAAGTTATTTTTGGTGATTTTTAAGCAGGGAAAATATGTAAAGGAGAAAATGTCAAATTAAATAGGCATACGTTCGAAATTAAACTGAATTTATTTGACTCTCTCGTCTACAAATACATGTTGTACTCGTAACATGGTAATTAGCGATATTTTTCATTGGTTAAACTGTTACATGGACACAGAATCATACAAAAGCCAAGTAATCATCTTCTTTTGGAATAACATTTTATTTGTTCCGTCGTTCTCATATACCAGGCCACGTTTTTCATTAACATTGCCATCAGAACTGCTTAGTAAATATTATGACAAATTTAGCAAATCGAAACAATCACGAAGATCGCCGAGGTTGTCCCGAATGCAAAATAAGACGCAATAAATCATTCATTTCATTATTATTTTTTCTTTTTAAATTGAAAATTGGTCATGCTAATGATGATGAAATTTATGCTGGAAAACACTCAATATTATAATATTTGACGTCCTCTAACGTCATGACGTCAAAAAACGTCACAGTTACATATGACGTAATAACGTAACGTATACAACATCAGAATCACTATAACGACATATAAAGCGCTCAAAGCATCATCATATAAGAGATACAGATTTATATTACAAGAAGAAATAATGAGAGACGTGAGAAAATTGACTGGAAATGTTTGTACAGAGTTAGCAAGGAATAGGTAAGTGTTTATTTAAAATTAAATTTCGTCAAACGTTGAGCTTTAAATACAGAATGTTACTTATTACAAGCATTTCGTTTGTTTATTGCAACCTTTCTCTAACTCAGATCTTCATTTTTTTCATGAGGTCTATGAAATATTTTCAATTCTATTATATTTCGATACAGAAAATAGTTATAAAATGTCTATTTTTTTTATTTTAAAGACGACGCTGCAGATTGTTATTGTCTTAAATCATTTTTAAAGCGAAATTAAAATGAACATAAAAATAACGACAAGCTAAGTGTAGGTTATCATATATGTTTTAATTTTGAGCACTTTTGTCCCAATTAGATATAAATAAATTATTTGTTTACAGAGACCTAAGTATTCAGAATACCACCATAACAACTGAAAAAAGAAAATGGAAACCAAACAAGTACATAGTGTTTAATGATAATGAAAGTTCTAAATCTAGTTTTTCTTCAAGACAACCCATCTCTGGTGAGTTTATTTATACTTATTTATTTCGCTAGACTGTGAAGCAAGTTCATACAACTTATATTTTAACACTTTCGAGTCCAGTTCCTGGTACATTTGAATTTGTCGTAATTTTGGCCACCAGCTGCAAGAAATTAACAAAATTAATAAAAAAATTATTGCATTCTGGAGATCATGTGACTTTATACCCTGATTTAGAATATCAACACGCTAGCAAACTGTGTTATTGTCTTTGCTACTGAACCAAAATACATTTCAAGTTTCTACAAATCGTAAAATTCATCAATTTATATTGTTTTAATCAACACTTACTTGTAAGCAAACATTTGACAAATGTTATTAACGTCAAACACCTATTACAGGTTCCAACAAAATCTCAGAATGGACAAGAAAAGATAACTCTCCTCAAAGATCAGCCTATGAATACACAGAAAGATATAAGAAAATTAGACAACATGAATCTGAAATTAGACAAGATATTGTGAATGTAATTCAACAGAAAATTAGCGATGTTCAAGGTAAATTTAATGTAGATTGCTATTTAAAAAATACAGTGCAACCTCTCTTAAGCAACACCAATTGGAAGGACCTAAAATGTGCTGTTGTTCAGAGGTTGCATTCTCGTTCCCAAAGTCTAGTAGGATTCTATATAATAGCTAGTATTGAGAATCCTACTAGACTCTGGGAACGAGAATGAGAGGTAGTTGAACTGCAGAAGTTTAATTTAATGAAAAATATACCTAATGGGAAATGTCAAAAGCTGTTATTGTGCAGAGGATTTGTTCTGTAGAGAATCGCTCTGCAAAGGCTATACTGTACTAAGTACTTGTGATTTTTCTCGTACTTTTTATGCACTAGCTTGTGAAACCAACAAGCTGACGATTTTGTAAGTTATGCACAGATAGCGCACGACTTTTATGTGAACATGTAGACCTTTTGTTTATTATGGATAGCAAGATATCGCCACTATTAACCGAACATGTCCCAAAATGCATCAAAACATACATTTCTACCTTTACAGCTGATACTAAGCTGATATACCTAAATGCCACTAAAATACCCCTTTAAACAAGAGACTTCCTTATTAAGATGAAAGCTTATCCTAATTATGCTCACACATTAACAATGATCCCACAAAAGAATGGCCTTTTGCTAATGTTGCTACAACTTGTAACCCAGCCCTATTGCTTTTGTTTTCTGCAATGTGTTATTGTTTATGCTCTTCTCTGGCTTTAAAGCTTTACTTCTTATTAATTTGTATGTAATTTACCTTGGGTGTGGAATTCTTATGCCAGACTTGTTAGACTCGTACCTATATGGCTGCGGACGAGTAAATATGTCCAGCCCACTCGTCCGAGGACAAGTTATATTTTTAGCTGTAAAATAATTCTAACATAGCTATACAATGTACTTAAAATATAGATATTTCAATGCTTCTATCACATTAAACAGTGTACTATTTTTATTTATCAATCATTTATCATTACTAATAGTATGTATTCTACATCATAGTTCTATATATTTCTTTTTGAGTATTGAACTTCTGGGCAAGTGCGTTTTGATCCTGGACGAGTTGATTTTCAGGTTGCAAATGTCCGTGGCCTAGTAAAAAAATGGAAATTACACATATCTGATTACTGTTATATGAAAAAGGCATGCAATGGAATATCATTAAGCTAAAGATTTTCGCTTAAAAAACTCATGTGTTCTATTTTTATTTTCCAGAGTATACAACAAAGGCAAGAGGTTCCAAAAGACGTATTGATGAAAACACTGGTGATTGTAATGATGAATGCAAAGTTAGGAAAATGGTGGCAAATGATGAAAATAAAGACAAAGTAAATAGTAATGCCCACGAAAACATCGCGATTAAGAACCAACCACATACAGATGAGAATAATAAAACGAGAAAGTCTGATGTCAACGCTGACAGTGTAAGCGAAATGAAAAGACCAAAGATCAAGTTTCGACTGGGCACAGAAAACCCACCCACAAGTATCCCTGAAGTGCCGAAAGAAAATTTAAATGAGGTTCAAGAGTGTTCCAACGCATGTGTATGTAAAACAGGACCTAGTGTAAAACCAAAGCCAATTTCACGACGAGGTGAACAACCAGAAAAGTCATTGTACCAAAAGTTACTACAGAGACGCCTTTTCAGCACAGTTAACATGGTGTTCCATGATTGTTGTTCATTGAAATGTTGTGAGAAATGGTGTGAAAAGAGAATATCCGTGATATGTTAGAAAATGGTTTTGATAAGTCTAACTTGAGGGTTGACTACTTCAGCTGGGGACAATATGAACAAAAACAAGATGACGAAGGCAATGATGACGTAGACAACAACGATGATTGGTTCTGGTGAACCATGTATCATCTTACTACATTTTATTCATTTAAAGTCCATTAATTGATGAAATGCAAAAAGCAATTTATCAACTTGATATTTGGTTTGTCTAGTACAGACGTTTATTTTTTAAACTATTAAAAATCATGTATACGTACGTATACCTGCTAGTAAAAACCAAATGGTTTTGTTTTAATTATTGTTTACAGTAAAATATGTGTTCTGTGTCGGTGTCTTATAAAGGCCAAGCTCAGGATTTCGAATCAAGTGTCCCTAAGAGGTTGCTTGTTAGAGTCTCACCCGGACTGGTTATATTCTTCCATGGAAATTCGACAATAATGTTGATTTTCCTCCATTGATTAGGTATAACAACAACAACAACAACCTTTATTGCTCTAAACATACACCATGTTTATAGCAAACAGAATGAAATTTACAAACACTTATAGTGAACATGGCATTATCATAAACAGACATACGAAAAAAAAAGAAATTTAAATGAATCCCATGGTGATCACCCGCATATATTATATATATAACCCATAGTAAAAACATGTAATTATGATAAAATAAAATGAAGAAACATGCCCTTCATACAAGTTTAGGGCTAAATATTTTGTTTGTATTGTATAAAGATATTATATTCAGCCTAGTCTGGTAAGAAATATAACATTTACATGGTCAATTTAAATCTGATGGCACACCTTTGCAGGATATGTACTAAACATTTTCACCAAATAAACCTAGGTAAGGTGAGCTTGTCCAGTAAAATGACAATAATGTTTGTCGACACGGCGTTAAACCCACTGGCACCAGAGTCCTCACACTCGTTAAATACGCACACATATAATAATAATTACACATTAACATAGATCCCATGCTACTTAAAAATGACTTACAGTCAAGAAATACACTAATGGACAGGTACATTTTCCCAATTCTAGGGGGGGGGTCCGGGCCCCCCTGACCCCCCTTTGGATCCGCCTTTGTGGACCCTACGTTTTAAGCAACTCTTGTAAAAATTGGACTGATATGAAAATCACTAATTTGAGAATGGTGATTTTATTATCAGTAAATATAATTTGTATTATACAGTAGAGTCTCACCTAACGACCGGTCCGATAATAAGACCAACTACATAATACGGGCAGTTTTTGAAAGACCGGAATTATTTTCTATATATTTCAATAGTCGTGAGGTCCGATAATAAGACCGGTCCGCTATTCCGTAATACGACCGCTTTTTTAGACCCAACCAGTCTAATTGCACTAATTTGGGGTCCAATAATACGACCAGTCTACACAGTCGTTGACACGTTGTGTAACAACTTTTTATCGAGTATATACAACTTAACTGATTTTTGACATGTATACAATTACGTAATAGGTATGACAAGATACCCATAGTAACCACAAAATAAGTGATAAAACAGCGTCAACATTGATCAATAACAAAAAAATTGTTTGTAAATGTAATTGTCAATGATTGCAAATGTTTGATGAAGTGAAACGGCGATTAGTCCCTAAAATCAACTAAACTTCGTTGCGAATTAATTTTTGATAATTTAAGATTAATTAAAAAGAAAGTTAAACAGACGGACTGCGATAATTTATGATTTTTGTTTGATATATCAAACTTAAATTAGTTAAGAATGCGTTTCGTCTGCTTACGTAAGCGTTCTTACCGAGCGTTCCAAACAAAGAAAACGAAAGTAGAATTTCCTTTACAACTATGTGAAAAGTCGTCTGTCTCATTAATTTGCGTACGGTTTTGAGCAAATATGTTCCAGTTATCTGATTATTTTGCGTACAAATCTAATTTTAATTTATTAAAATAACTGCCAAAATTAAAATTAAACATAGCATCGTGTCGGAAAGGTATAAACTCCAGTATACGGAACAGCACGATGGGTATAAAGTCCTGGGACGGTACGGACTTGGTGAATTTTGCGGTGACGAAATTAAATTGTCAGTCAGTTTCTTGGTTAGATTATTAATTAACAAAATATCATTAAAAGCATAGGCAGATCTAGCGGGGGGGGGCGGGGTCAGGGGGTCTGGATCATCCCCTAGAATTTCCTAAATAGACTTGTCCATAAGTATTTACTGACTTTAGGAGTGCTCTTGTAAACGGAATTAAATATGAAATTCAATTGAGATGAGAAAAATTTAACAAGAATACTTTCATTGACTGCAGCTTAATTATTTTTGCAGATCTTCTTACTAAAACATTTTCAATATAAAAGACTCACAATTTAAAATAGTAAAAATTCAAGCTAGAGTGATGCAACTTTAAAATTGACTTCCGATGGTAATACCGTAGTCATGTGTGAATATTCAAATTAATCCCTTCAGTAGTTGCCAAGATAAAATGTTGCATTAGAACTTAACTTAGAAATTTTGTTTGTATGTAAGGGCCATAATTTAGTAGAAATTATTGTTAGTTTTATGAATTATAGTATTTGATATCTAATGGTAAATTTTATCCTACATGATAGTAGTTTCAAATGAAACCCTTTAGAAGTTGCAATGATAAAATGTTGCGCAAAAAATCTTAATCAAGAAACAGTAGTTTCAAGAAAAAATCAATGTGTGTACAATAGTATCATTGTTATTAGTATACACTTCTCATGTAGACCCATAAGGTATTAGTTATCCATAGTAATTGGTTATATAGATTTTTACACATTAAATAACAAAATAAGGTTTCTCTTTTGCAAGAGCCATTTTGACAAAAAATGACATAAAAACAAAACATCAATAAAAAGGTCTTACAACTCAGAAAATTAAGTTTAATAGTAAAAAACACAGATACATGTATACAAAAAATATTTGAGCTCTGTGTCGAAAAATTCCGAGTACGAGAAATGATCCGTAGCAAAAATACCGACGCACATAGAATTCAACAGAAACTGATATACGAAAGCTTTTAGGTCGAAGAGTCCAGTGGGCGAAAATAAAATAGTTCCGTTCTTAAAAGTACCGAAATGCGTGGCTTTTATCATCGATTTATTCATTCGAACGCTCTTGGTTTTATCAAAACGATATTTTGCCAGCGATATTGTCCGAAGTTTTCGATTGAGCATAAAAAACCAATACCATACCCCAGAAAAATGTTTCGTCCCTCGTTTCGTAACTCAGTTCCTGTTATAGGCCCTACCGGCATGCATATGTACGTATCTCGGAACTGTGTTCGTTTTACTCGTGTGAAACTCTATATTTCTATATTTGTTTGAGGCGAAAGTTTATTACTGCACTTTAATAGTTGCACAAACCTTTAATTGTGTCAGTACTTCACCTATTTCTTTATTGATTGATTTAAAATATGTTTAACTGTTTCACTACTAGTGCATTTCATGCAATTCTATATTGCGAATGGGATAAAATATTGCACATTGAACTGCATATTACATACATTAAAATAACTGTATATAAAATTGTATATTGAATATGAAATTGTAAATAGTATAAAAATGTATAGATCTATATGTATAAATAAAAAAATGTATATTATAAATAGTTAATTATTGTTATGATTTTTTATGTTGTTGTATTTTTACCAGTTTTTTTATTTGGTTTACATTCACAAGGTATAATTTCTATAATCTAAAGTATGCGCTTTGTAGTTGGTTAACAGCTAAATCAAGAGATTTAGCCTTTCCAGGATGAGTGAGTAGGTTGACTGACCGCCGTTATATGACTTTATACAATATGTTGCTACGGCGTTAAACCCAACAGAAACAAAAATAAAATAAGCCTCATCAAATATAAGTATATAACATTCTGTCACATGTAAGTAATTCGTTTTCTCCAGACTAGTTATTTTGATGATTTATAAGCACGGAACATATATAAGGGAGACAATGTCAAATTAAATACGTTTGAAACTGAACTGAATTTATTTGACTCGTCGGTCGGCTGCCAAAAGTTCGTAACTATGCTTTTTGACAAAAATGACTTTTTGACTGCACGAAGTACGCCAAAGCGATTCCCGCCTTGTCTCAAAACGTCGTACCTGTAAGCCAATCAATACCCGAAATATTGTCATGAGATGAAATATCGTAACTCCGTTTGGTTTTTTGAACAACGGTCAAAATATCGTATCTCACACTTAACATCCCATTGTTGATAGAAAATGATCATGCGGTTAGATTTTGTTCTTTTAAGAGGTAAAATATGTTTTATTTCAACCACTTCATTCATTTTACATTAATTTTGTATGCTTATCTTATATGATTTGCATTTTGTGGCTTTTTATTTCGTCAAAAACGATTGAAAATAGTTAATGTCATTTCGGTATTCTACACAAGCAATAAAATTAGGAAGCAGAAATAATGCATTTATTACATTTTATTGTTTGCAAGCATGGGAAACAGTTATCTTTGACGAATGTTGCAATAAATGAAATTTATGTCTGTCAAATGCGAGTTACGACATTTTGAAACAAAACATTATTATTTTTAGCTAGATAATTTTGAGATACGACTTTTTAATAAAATAGTTTTTTCCTTCTCCTGAAAACTTTGAAAAAATGAGATACGAGGTTTTGGCAGCCGACCGACGCAATACATGTTGTACTCGTAACATGGTAATTAGCGATAATTTTCATTGGTTAAACTGTTACATAGATACAGAGTCATACAAAAGCCAAGTATTCACTTCTTTTAGTATAACATTTTATTTGTTCAGTCGTTCTCATATACCACGCCACTTTTTTCATTAACATGGTCATCAGAACTGCTTAGTAAATTGTATGACAAATTAAGCAATAGGAACAATCTTAAAGATCGCCGATGTTGTTCCGAATGCAAAATTAGACGCAATAAATTATTCACCTCATTATTAAATTATTTTTTAATTTAAAATTGGTCATGGCTATTGATGACGAAATTTATGCTGGAGAACGCTCAATAATATGATATTTGACGTTCTCTAACGTCATGACGTCCTCTAACGTCATGACGTCAAAAAACGTCACAGTTACATATGACGTAATAACGTAACGTATACAACGCCAGAATCACTATAACGACATATAAAGCGCCCAAAGCAGCATCATATAAGAGATACAGATTTATATTACAAGAAGAAATAATGCGAGACATGAGAAAATTGACTGGAAATGTTTGTACAGAGTTAGCAAGGAATAGGTAAGTGTTTATTTAAAATTAAATTTCCTCAAACGTTGAGCTTTAAATACAGAATGTTACTGCAACCCTGCTCTAACTCAGATATTCAATTTTATTCAGGAGGTCTATAAAATATTTTCAATTCTATTATATTTCGATACAGAAAATGGTAATACAATAATGTCTATTTTTTTTAATTTTAAAGACGATGCTGCAGATTGTTATTGTCTTAAATCATTTTCAAAGCGAAATTAAAATGAACATAAAAACAGTGTAGGTTATCATATATGTTTTAATTTTTAGCACTTTTGTCCCAATTAGATAAATATAAATTTATTTGTTTACAGAGACCAAAGTATCAAGAGTGTCACCATAGCAACTGAGAAAAGAAAATGGAAACCAAACAAGTACATAGTGTTTAATGATAATGACAGTTCTAAATCTAGTTTTTCTTCAAGACATACCATCACTGGTGAGTTTGTTTATATTAATTTATCTTAGCTCGATTGTGAAGCAAATACATACAACTTATATTAAACACTTTCGAGTCCACTTCCTGGTACATTCGAATTAGTCGTAATTTTGGCAGCCAGCTGCAAGAAATTAACGAAAATGATAAATGTATTATTGCATTCTGGAGATCATGTGACTTAATACCCTGAATTAGAATATCAACGCGCTAGCAACCTGTGTTTTTGTCTTTGCTACTGAACAAATACTAGTCAAGTTCCTACAAATATTAAATTAAAAAAATCTATTTATATATTTTGTTTCAATCAACACTATCTTGCAGTCTACGAATATAGAGGGTGTCCGGTTACCCGGACAACCACTTTATAGTTCGGACAACCAAACATTTCTTTTAGGAAACCAAAATTCTACAAGCAATAGATAGTGCTGGCTGCTAAATCAAACTGTTCGGTCAACCACTTTCATATTCTAATTTCGTAGATTGTATCTTTTAAGCTAACTTTTCACAAATATAATGAATGTCAAACCTCTTTTACAGGTTCCAACAAAATCTCAGAATGGACAAGAAAAAAGATCAGCCTATGAATACACAGAAAGATATAAGAAAATTAGACAACGTGAATCAGAAATTAGACAAGATATTGTGGATGTAATTCAACAGAAAATTAGCGATGTTCAAGGTAAATTTAATGAAGATTGCTATTTAAAAACTCAGAGGTTGCATTCTTGTTCCCAGAGTGTAGTAGGATTCTAAATAATAGCTAGTATTGAGAATCCTACTAGACTCTGGGAACGAGAATGAGAGGTTGTTGTTTCGCAGAGGTTTAATTTAATTAAAATTATAACTAAGGGAAATGTCAAAAGTTGTTATTGTGCAGAGGATTTGTTCTGTAGAGGACCGCTCTGCAAAGGCTATACTTTACTAAGTACTTGTGATTTTTCTCGTACTTTTTATGCACTAGCTTGTGAAACCAAAAAGCTAACGATCCTGTTTTTGTAAGCTATGCACATATAGCGTACGAATTTTATGTGAAAAATGTAAACCTTTTGTTTATTATGGATAGCAGGATATTGCCACTGTTAACCGAACATATTCCCAAAGGCATCAAAACATACATTTCTACCCTTATAGCTGTTACATATATGCAACTAAAATACCCCTTTAAACAAGAGACTTCCTTATCAAGAAGAACGCTGATCCGAATTATGTTAATAACGACTCCCACAAAATGAGGATCTTTTGCTAATGTTGCTACAACATGTGACCCAGCCCTATTGCTTTTGTTATCTGCAATGTGTAATTCCTTATGCTCTTCTCAGGCTTTAAAGCTTTACTTTTTATTAATTTGTATATTCATTACCTGGGGTGTGGAATTCCTATGCCCAACTTGTCAGACTCGTACCTATATCGCTGAGGACGAGCAAATATGTCCAGCCCACTCGTCCGAGGACAAGTTATATACTTTAGCTGAATACTAACATAGTATGCTTAATAATATAGATATTTCAATGTTTCAATAGCATTAAATAGTGAACTATTTTTATTATCAATCATTTATCATTACTTACAGTATTTACTTAACATCATAGTTCTATATTTTTTTCCGAGTATTGAACTTCTGGGCAAGTGAGTTTTGATTCTGGACAAGTTGATTTTAATGTTGCAATTGTACGTGGGCAAGTGGAAAAAAACTTGAAATTACACATATCTGATTACTGTTACATGTATATGAAAACAGTAAAATATCATTAAGCTAAAGATTTTCATTTAAAAAACTCATGTGTTCTATTTTCATTTTCCAGACCATACAACAAAGGCAAGAGGTTCCAAAAGACGTATTGATGAAAACACTGGTGGTGATAGTGATAAATACAAAGTCAAGAAAATGATGGTAAATGATGAAAATAAAGTCAAAGTGAATAGCAATGCACATGAAAACATCCCCATTAAGAACAAACCACATACAGATGAGAAAAATAAAAAGAGAAAGTCTGTTGAAGACGCTGATACAGTAAGCGAAATGAAAAGACCAAAGATCAAGTTTCGACTTGGTTCTGAAAACCCACGCGCAAGTATCCCTGAAGTGCCGAAAGAAAATTTAAATGAGATTCAAGAGTGCTCCAACTCATGTGTATGTAAAGCAGGACCAAGTGTAAAACCTAAGCCAATTTCACGACGAGGTGAACGACCAGAAAAGCCATTGTACCAAAAGTTACTACAGAGGCGACTTCTTAACACAGTTAACATGGTGTTCCATGATTGTTGTTCACTGAAATGTTGTGAGAAATGGTGTGAAAAGAGAATATCAGCTGATATGTTAGAAAATGGTTTTGATAAGTCTAACTTGAGAGTGAATTACTTCAGCTGGGGACAATATGGACAAAAACAAGATGACGAAAGCAAGGATGACGAAGGCAACGACGATGATTGGTTCTGGTGAACCATTTGTCATCTTACTACATTTTATTCATTTATAGTCCATTAATTAATGAAATGCAAATGACAATTTATCAACTTAATATTTGGTTTGTCTAGTACAGACGTTTATTTTCTAAACTATTAAGAAATATGTATACGTACGTATACCTGCATGTAAAAACAAAATGTCTTTGTTTTAATTATTGTTTACAGTAAAATCATAGTTCTGTGTCCGTGTCTTTAAGGTTCACGCTCATGATTTCGAATCAAGTGTCCCTAAGGGGTTGCTTGTTAGAGCCTCACCTGGAATAGTTATACCCTTCTATGGAAATTTGACAATGTTGATTTTCCTCCATTGATTTGGTACAACAACAACCTTTATTGCTCTAAACATACAACATGTTTATAGCAAACAGAATGAAATTTATTATAAACAGACATACAAAAAAAGAAAGAAATTTAAATGAATCCCACGGTGATCACCCACAAATATATATAACCCTTGGCAAAAATACGTAATTATGGTCAAAAAAAATGAAGAAACATGCCCTTCATACAAGTTTAGGGCTAAAGATTTTGTTTGTATTGTTTAAAGATATTATATACAGCGTAGACTGGTAAAAAATATCACATTTACATGGTCAATTTAAATCTGAAGGCACGCCTTTGCAGGATCTGTACTAAACATTTTCACCCAATCAATGCTTAGTCCGTTCTAAAAAAGGAAAAATAGTGTACATAATATTATGTATAATATAATGGAAAAGATGTCGAACGTTTGGAAGGGTTAGTTAGTCTTGGTTATAGACAAAGGTCCAGGAAACCTAGGTTAGGTGAGCTTGCCTAAGTAAAAAGACAATAATGTTTTTCGACACGGCGTTAAACCCACTGGCACCAGAGTCCTCACACTCGTTAAATACGCACACATATAATAATACATACACATTAACATATATCCCATGCTACTTTAAAATGACTTACAGTCAAGAAATACACTAATGGACAGGTACATTTTCCAAATTCTAGGGGGGGTCCGACCCCCTCCCCCGCTGGATCCGCCTATATGAACCCTACGTTTTAAGCAACTCTTGTAAAAATTGGGCTGATATAAAAACACTAATATGAGAAGGGTGATTTTATTATCAGTAAATATAATTTGTATTATTATTGTTATTTTAAACAAGAAATGTGTTTAAAAAAGACAAACGGCGTCGATTTAAAAACAAGAGGGTCCAAAGGGCCCTGGGTGTTCACCTGAGGAAAAGGTCAAAGGTCACAGAAGAGCCATTTACAGAGGACCACTAATGTTAAAACCTATTTTTTTGACCCAGTGACCTACTTATTCAACCAATCAGACCTATTTGAACAATTTTGGTAGGAAACCACCCGCGGACCATTCCTGTTGAGTTGGGGCAAATTATCATAAGCGGTTCAAGAGAAGATGTTGTTTGAACTTTTCCTTATATAATTCAATGTAATATTGTGATTCATGGGGTGGGGTCAATTTTGACCCAGGGGCATAATTTGAACAACTGTGATGGAGGACCTCTAGATGATGTTATATACCAAATATGAAAGCTCTAGGCCTTGTAGTTTCAGACAAGAAGATTTTTGATAATTGCATTGTGAAAACCTATTTTTTGATTCCGTGACCTCCGTTAGTATTTGCTCATACAAGTTGTGACCACGCATCATCACTTCATCAACAACATTTGCAGACCAGTTTCGCAGACTTGGCACATGATTGCCTACCGTAAACAATATAACAGCCAATGCAATTGCCGTACACTGATAACCTGCAGCTTGTGAGCATATCTGACCTTGGTGAAATCGACCGTTAATAATCCTTACCATTGTTTTGATCTCCGTTGCCCGTTCAATGTTGTTTAGAGTCAGCTACCTATGCTCGGTCACTACCAATGCTCGGTCACCCCTAGCAAATTTCGATTAATTAAAAAGGGGACCTCGCGTATTGTTTCTAATTTTAGTCATACCTGTCAAACGCTCGCGGAAAACCCCAAATCATGATCATCTAGACGCTTATCTGTTTATGCAGACGATAGATACGAGCGCACCTGCTGTTTTCCGCTAGAAAATCCTAGAGGCTAGAAAATCGAATTTGGACAGCCTTGTCTTTTTCACTTATAATTATTATAATAATTCAAGAAGTATTATGATTTATTTAAATTTATAATATTTATACAATAATCTATCAGTTGTAAATAAAAATCTCACATATTTATGTATATTCTAAGTAAAACAAGGTGACCGAGCACTGGTCCGATATTTTAAAAAAATACCGTGTTTTACGTATTACACTCCGCGCCGATTTTATCCAATAATCGGGATCGTCAGACGCTTGTTTTTCTGTAAACGGAAGTAGGTCAACATGTAGACGATAATGCGTAATGAATTTGACATGAATTGACAGAATACCGTTAACCCGCTTCGATTTTGATATAAATGTGACCGAACAAAAATTATGAATTTATTTTTAAAAGTTACGTACCAATAACTCTGCGGATTAATAAATATATGTGGAGCTGTGACTCTCAAAGTGTAAACCCCGGAAACTGGACGTAGTGAGGCTAACTTAATAATTATTGGGTAATATGTCAGACTTTTTACTAGAAACCGGTTCACATCTGGAGACGTAATTCATTTTACCCATAAAATATTGTGTTTGACACGTAACTTTTTATTGTTACAATATAAAAAAACACTTTGGAAAGCAATAGAAGTCTACGCAAAAAAAATAATCTACGAACGAAGCAAAATTTCGTAAAACACTGCATTACAATAGTGTGGCCTTTATTTTTTCGCGCGTGTCAGGGCCATCCAATCGAAGAGGGGATTTTCTCTGTTTCCCCCGTACGTCATTTTCAGTGCTTATAAAATCATCCAATAGAACGGCGGATTTCCGAAATTCCCAGACATACATCATTATACAGAAATGTAGATCAAAATCCAGCTTAGACAGCTACGCCGAAAAATGTTTTACTAACAATTAAATCTCCGTTTTGCCATTATATGCTCCTTTTCGCCTAAAAGTCTCCATTTCGTATCTTAGTCATGCCAGTTTTAAATGACGTGAATAGGCACATGGAGTTCGTGCATAATTACTTGTGTAGTTGGTGTGGTTCAGACGACCAAAATATTTAGAAATTACTTTTTAGAGAGCAACTTCTATGAAATAGAATGAGAATTTGAAAGTGAAAGGTGCAATAATGAAGGATAAAATTATAGTATTTATTCAATGTCGGATCTGGATATTACGAAGTGTTTGGATAATTCAGGTAAGTGGTATAATTGACAATTGAGAGCCGTCCATGGACAGCGCGCTCGACTATTAGGAGTGCTCTTGTAAACGGAATCTATTATGCAATTCAATTGAGATGAGGAAAAAAATGAACAAGAATACTTTCATTGACCGCAGCTTAATTATTTTTGCAGATCTTCTTACTAAATCATTTTCAATATAAAAGACTCACAATTTAAAATAGTAAAAATTCAAGCTAGAGTGATGCAACTTTAAAATTGACTTCCGATGGTAATACCGTAGACATGTGTGAATATTCAAATTAATCCCTTCAGTAGTTGCCAAGATAAAATGTTGCATTAGAACTTAACTTAGAATTTTTGTTTGTATGTAAGGGCCATAATTTAGTAGAAATTATTGTTAGTTTTATGAATTATAGTATTTGATATCTAATGGTAAATTTTATCCTACATGATAGAAGTTTCAAATGAAACCCTTTAGAAGTTGCTATGATAAAATGTTGCGCGAAAAATCTTAATCAAGAAACAGTAGTTTCAAGAAAAAATCAATGTGTGTACAATAGTATCATTGTTATAAGTATACACTGCTCATGTAGAGCCATAAGGTATTAGTTATCCAAAGTAATTGGTTATATAGATTTTTATTCATTAAAAAACAAAATAAGGTTTTACTTTTGCAAGAGACATTTTGACAAAAAAATGACATAAAAACAAAACATTAATAAAAAGGTCTTACAACTCAGAAAATTAAGTTTAATTGTAAAAACACAGATACATGTATACAAAAAATATTTGAGCTCTGTGTCGAAAATTTCCGAGTACGAGAAACGATCCGTAGCAAAAATACCGACGCACATAGAATTCAACAGAAACTAATATACGAAAGTGTTTAGGTCGAAGAGTCCAGTGGGCGAAAATAAAATAGTTCCGTTCTAAAAAGTACCGAAATGCGTGGCTTTTATCATCGATTTATTCATTCGAACGCTCTTGGTTTTATCAAAACGAACTTTTTTGCCGGCGATATTGTCCGAACTTTTCGATTGAGCATAAAAAACCTATACCATACCCCAGAAAAATGTTTCGTCCCTCGTTTCGTAACTCAGTTCCTGTTATAGGCCCTACCGGCATGTATATGTACGTATCTCAGAACTGTGTTCGTTTTACTTGTGTGAATTTCTATATTTCTATATTTGTTTGAGGAGAAAGTTTATTACTACACTTTAACAATCTCTCATACAGAGTTGTCGATCTTTACATTGATCTCTATCTCTGTTAACGTCTCGAAAGTAGTCCCAAACACGTGATCGTTTAAAACGATCATGTGACAACTTTTGAATTTTTTCCATACGCAACTGACATTTTGGATAACAGATCACCTTTCTTGTCTTGTAGATGTTCAAAGGCTTGTCGTTGACATTTCCTTAGCACTAAATTTTTGCCATAATTTTTAGCAATATCATCTATTGTTGACATTTTAGCGGATGAGTAAAAAAGGCAAATTACTCAGAATAGGGAGACGTTTCACAAGAAAATAGTTCTTGTAAATATAACTCTTTAAAAATTGGATTTCGCCTATAATAAAATTCTATTTCACGTAAAACTTTAAGATAATATATATAAAAGACGAATTACGCATTCGATACAAAATCTTAATTGTATTACTATTTTACAAGAATCTTGTAAAACCCGAGACGTTTACAGAGATATAGATCACTGTAAGGATCGACAACTCTGTATGAGAGATTGGCACTTTAATAGTTGCACAAACCTTTAATTGTGTCAGTACTTCACCTATTTTTTTATTGATTGATTTAAAATATGTTTAACTGTTTCACTACTAGTGCATTTCATGCAATTCTATATTGCGAATGGGATAAAATATTGCACATTGAACTGCATATTACATACATAAGAATAACTGTATATAAAATTGTATATTGAATATGAAATTGTAAATAGTATAAAAATGTATAGATCTATATGTATAAATAAAAAAATAATGTATATTATAAATAGTTAATTATTGTTATAATTTTTTATGTTGTTGTATTTTACCAGTTTTTCGAACGATGTCCTAAGACATCGTTCCAATGGTAACAAGAAAGTATAAGATTACTCATTTCACGCTTCAACAATTTTCAACATAGACAAAGAGGCGTAGTTCAAGCGTGAAACTCATTAACATCTCATTTAAATGTAATACAACGCTGGCTTGTGTTGTCGTTCTTGAAACTCTTCAGGAAAAGGGAGGTTACTCTCAGGACATACAAATTTTGCAATGGAGACGGGACAACTCAACCCGTAGACAACTCAAACCGTGACAACTGCAATGATTACTTGTTGGAGTAAAAAGGGCCTACGATGCTTTTGACAATGCCTGTTATATGCGTAGCATAATTACATCATTCGATAGTAATAAACAATATTAAATGATCGTATTATATTATGTTACTTAATTCAATACATTAAGGATGATTTTGGTAGTTATTGGGAGCACCGTTCTGTGCATATCTAAAACAAACACGACGTCAACGTTACAAATAAGGCAGTGGCTAGAGTTACGGTACCGTAACTCTAAACCCAGGTTCTAGAGTTACGGAAGTTCCGTAACTGTAGACAACCCTGCCAGGATTGGCTAGGGTTACGGAAGTCAAATAACATGCGTACATTGTATATTTCAACTTTTAAACGTCGAAAAACTTGTTTAAATTCATTATTACTCGAAATAAACAAATATTTACCGACGTGACTTATCCAATTGTTATTACACCCGCCATTTTGGATATGACTAATACACTTACCGAATGTTTAATATACGGCGTTAAGACGTTGTCGTCTTCCAAGTGTCACATTAAAGGTTTACTTGAGCGATTTTAAGTTATAGAGTTTGATCATAATTTGGAATGAATATGTATAATTTTGTACGGAATTTTAAGCAAATATTTATAGGAAATAGACGATTCTTAGAGTAATTTTAATTGTGAATAAATTGCAAGTGCAAAACGTTAATTTGACTTAAATTTCGTGAACAAAAATGGGAATGTAGCTTGATGCAAAAGAGCTTAGTACTTGGGGGAAATCCTTAAATGAATTGTTAGAAAGTCGATGTTTTTGTGAAAAAAATTCAGCTTGTCATTCCACACCAAATCTTTAAAATTTTAACGAAAATATTAACGATCTCGTTAAAAAATACCCATTGATAACCAAAAATGAGAAGTTGTCAGCTCCTTGTGGTTAAAGAAAATAGTCCAGAATAATAGTTGGTTTGGTGAGATGGCTGCTGTACATGACCCTAAAATGTGTTGATGAAAATTAATTCTTTGACTGGTTTATTTTGTTTGATAAAGTAAGATAAACCTTGCCATGAGCAAACCACTTGAGAAGTCTAGTGCTATCCTTCTGTTAAATTCCGTTAATTGATACTTAATACATTATCTTATAGATAATGTACATAATTATATATTCTTTAATCAAAAAATAAGTTCAGGACATCGTTCCTCCAGCACTCCAGTGCTTTGATTTTATTTGGTTTACATTCACAAGGTATAATTTCTTTTATCTAAAGTATGCGCTTAGTAGTTGGTTAACAGCTAAATCCAGAGATTTAGCCTTTCCAGGAACAGTGACTAGGTTGACTGACCGCCGTTATGTGACTTATACAATGTGTTGCTATGGCGTTAAACCCAACAAAACAATAAAAGAATAAACTTCATCAAATATAAGTATAGCCATATATAGACAGTCGCAAATAAGTAATTCGTTTTCTCCAGAGTCGTTATTTTGGTGATTTATAAGCACGGAATTATGTATTGGGGGAAAATGTCAAATGAAATAGGCATGTGCTCGAAATTAAACTGAATTTATTTTACTCTGCCGTCTACAAATACATTTTGTATTCGTAACATAGTAACTAGATCTATATATAACGATAATTTTCATTGGTTAATCTGTTACATAGACACAGAGTCATACAAAAACCAAGTAATCACTTCTTTTGGTATAACATTCTATTTGTTCCGTCGTTCTCATGTAGGCCTACCACGCCACTTTTTTCATTCACATGGCCATCAGAACTGCTTAGTAAAAAGTATGACAAATTTAGCAATCAGAACAGTCTCGGAGATCGCCGAGGTTGTTCCGAAAATTGCAAAATTAGACGCAATAAATAATTCACTTCTTTATTGAATCATTTTTATTTAAATTTAAAATTGGTCATGGCTATTAATGATGAAATTCATGCTGGAGAACACTCAATATTTGACGTTCTCTTACGTCATGACGTCAAAAAACGTCACAGTTACATATGACGTAATAACGTAACGTATACAACGTCAGAATCACTATAACGACATATAAAGCGCTCAAAGCAGCATCATATAAGAGATACAGATTTATATTACAAGAAGAAATAATGAGAAATATAAGAAAATTGACTGGAAATGTTTGTACGGAGTTAGCAAGGAATGGGTAAGTGTTTATTTAAAATAAAAAATGTCAAACCTTCAGCTCTAAATACAGAGTGAAACTTATTACAAGCATTTCGTCTGTTTCTTGCAACCCTGCTCTAACTCAGATCTTCAATTTAATTTATGAGGTCTATGAAATATTTTCAATTCTATTATATTTCGATACAGAAAATGGTAATAAAATAATGTCTTTTTTTTAATTTAAAAAACGACGCTACATGTTGTTATTGTTTTAAATAATTTTAAAGCGAAATTAAAATGAACATAAAAATAACGACAAGCTCAGTGTAGGTTATCATATACAATGTATGTTTTAATTTTTAGAACTTTGGATAGAATCTAGTTTGGCGGACCCCGCTATTGCGCATGCTCGGACGTTGCATTTTTACAAATTTGGACGCCATTTTGTTTTTAACGATGCAGTTTTTTATTCATTTTTTGAATTAATTATTTTAATTACTATTTTAAATGCCTTCTTTGTAATCAATTTTTAATATCATCGGTGGAGTGGGGGCGGCAGCCCCATAATAACAGTTAATTAGCGACATGTACTTTGCACGTCTGCGCACGCATATTTATATTTACTTTCGGGGTCCGCTAAACTAGATGTGTTCCCGAACTTTTGTCTCAATTAGATATAAATAATTTATTTGTTTACAGAGATCAAAGTGTCAAGAGTGTCACCACAACAACTGAAAAAAGAAAGTGGAACCCAAACAAGTACATAGTGTTTAATGATAATGAAAGTTCTAAATCTAGTTTTTCTTCAAGACATACCATCACTGGTGAGTTTATTTATGCTAATTTATTTCGCTAGACTGTGAAGCAAGTTCATACAACTGATATTTATCACTGTCGAGTCCAGTTCTTAGTACATTTGAATGAGTCGTAATTTTGGCAGCCAGCTGCAAGAAATTAACGAAACTAATAAATGTATTATTGCATTCTGGAGATCATGTGACTTTATACCCTGATGTAGAATATCAACTCGCTAGCAACGTGTGTTATTGTCTTTGCTACTGAACCAAAATACATTTCAGGTTTCTACAAATCGTAAAATTCATCAATTTATATATTGTTTTAATCAACACTTACTTGTAAGCTAACTTTTTACAAAGGTTATTAATGTCAAACCTCTATTACAGGTTCCAACAAACTCTCAGAATGGACAAGAAAAGATAACTCTGCTCAAAGATCAGCCTATGAATACACAGAAAGATATAAGAAAATTAGACAACGTGGATCTGAAATTAGACAAGATATTGTGGATGTAATTCAACAGAAAATTAGCGATGTTCAAGGTAAATTTAATGAAGATTGCTATTTAAAAACTACAGTGCAACCTCTCTCTAAGCAACACCAACTGGGAGGGCCTAAAATGTGTTGTTGTTCAAAGGTTGCATTCTCGTTCCCAGAGTCTAGTAGGATTCTAAATACTAGCTAGTATTGAGAATCCTTCTAGACTCTGGGAACGAGAATGAGAGGTTGTTGTTCTGCAGAGGTTTAATTTAATGAAAATTATATCTAAGGGAAATGTCAAATGTACTTGTGATTTTTCTCGTACTTTTTATGCGCTAGCTTGTGAAACCAACAAGCTAACGATTCTGATTTAGTAAGCTATGCACATAAAATGCACGTATTTTATGTGAAATTGTAAACCTTTTGTTTATTATGGATAGAAGGATATGGCATTGTTTACCGAAGAGTTCCCAAAGGCATCAAAATATAAATTTCTACCCTTAAAGCTGTTACATATATGCAACTAAAATACCCCTTTTAGAAGTTGCAATGATAAAATGTTGCGCAAAAAATCTTAATCAAGAAACAGTACTCGATTATAGTGATTGTTTCAAGAAAAAATCAATGTGTATACAATAGCATCATTGTTATTAGTATACACTGCTCATGTAGACCCATAAGGTATTAGTTATCCAAAGTAATTGGTTATATAGATTTTTATACATAAAAAATCAATATAAGGTTTCTCTTTTGCAAGAGCCATTTTGACAAAAAAATGACATAAAAACAAAACATTAATAAAAAGGTCTTACAACTCAGAAAATTAAGTTTAATAGAAACAAAAAACCAGATACATGTATACAAAAAAATATTTGAGCTCTGTGTCGAAAAATTCCAAGTACGAGAAATGATCCGTAGCAAAAATACCGACGCACATAGAATTCAACAGAAACTAATTTACGAAAGTTTTTAGGTCGAAGAGTCCAGGGGGCGAAAACAAAAATAGTTCCGTTTTAAAAAGTACCGAAATGCGTGGCTTTTATCATCGATTTATTTATTCGAACGCTCTTGGTTTTATCAAAACGAACTTTTTTGCCGGCGATATTGTCCGAACTTTTCGATTGAGCATAAAAAACCTATACCATACCCCAGAAAAATGTTTCGTCCCTCGTTTCGTAACTCAATTCCTGTTATAGGCCCTACCGGCATGTATATGTACGTATCTCGGATCTGTGTTCGTTTTACTTGTGTGAATTTCTATATTTGTTTGAGGCGAAAGTTTATTACTGCACTTTAATAGTTGCACAAGCATTTAATTGTGTCAGTACTTCACATATTACTTTATTGATTGATCTATATTGCGTATGGGATAAAATATTGCACATTAAACCACATATTACATACATTAGATTTACTGTATATAAAGTTGTATATTGAATATAAAATTGTAAATTGTATAAAAATGTATAGATCTATATGTATAAATAAAAAAATAATGTATATATAGTTAATTATTGTTATAATTTTTTATGTTATTGTATTTTTACCACTTTTTTTATTTGGTTTACATTCACAAAGGTATAATTTCTATAATCTAAAGTATGTGCTTTGTAGTTGGTTAACAGCTAAATCCAGAGATTTAGCCTTTCCAGGACAGTGACTAAGTTGACTGACCGTTATATGACATATACAATGTGTTGCTATGGCGTTAAACCCAACAAAACAAAAAAAATAAGCCTCATCAAATATAAGTATATAATATACAGTCACATATAAGTAATTCGTTTTCTCCAGACTAGTTATTTTGGTGATTTATAAGCACGGAAAATATATAAGGGAGACAATGTCAAATTAAATACGTTTGAAACTGAACTGAACTTATTTGACTCTGTCGTCTACAAATACATGTTGTACTCGTAACATGGTAATTAGCGATACTTTTCATTGGTTAAACTGTTACATAGGCACAGAGTCATACAAAGGCCAAGTAATCACTTCTTTTGGTATAACATTTTATTTGTTCAGTCGTTCTCATATACCATGCCACTTTTTTCATTAACACGACCATCAGAACTGCTTAGTAAATTGTATGACAAATTAAGCAATAGGAACAATCTTAAAGATCGCCGATGTTGTTCCGAATGCAAAATTAGACGCAATAAATAATTCACCTCATTATTAAATTATTTTTTAATTTAAAATTGGTCATGGCTATTGATGATGAAATTTATGCTGGAAAACACTCAATATTATAATATTTGACGTCCTCTAACGTCATGACGTCAAAAAACGTCACAGTTACGTATGACGTAACAACGTAACGTATACAACGTCAGAATCACTATAACGACATATAAAGCGCTCAAAGCAGCATCATATAAGATATACAGATTTATATTACATAGAGAAATAATAAGAGAAATGCGAAAATTGACCGGAAATATTTGTACAGAGTCAGCAAGGAATAGGTAATTGTTTATTTAAAATTCGTCCAACTTTGAGCTTTAAATACAGAATGTTACTTATTATAAGCATTTCGTCTGTTTATTGCAACCTTCCTCTAACTCAGATCTTCAAATATTTTCATGAGGTCTATGAAATATTTTCAATTCTATTATATTTTGATACAGAAATCCGTTGCGTAATAGTCAAGTGTGACTGAGACGACGTAAAATGTAGATGTAGAAAATGGTAATGAAATAATGTCTATGTTTTAATTTTGAAGACGATTCTGCAGATTGTTATTGATAAAGTCATATTTAAAGTGAAATAAAAATCAACGCTAAATTACAGCATGCTTAGTGTAGGTTATCATACATGTTTTTTGTTTTTAAACTTTTGACTTAATTAGATATATTTTTACATTTATCTATTTTCAGAGATTTCAGTTCTAAGAATATTACGACAACAACTGAGAAAAGAAAGTGGAAACCAAACAAATATATTGTATTTAATAATGTTGACAGTTCTAGATCTATTTTTTCAACAAACAAACCATCACTGGTGAGTTTTAACACAGCCTTATGTGGGCTGATTTACGCCATGTCGCATTATCGTCCCGTGGGCTTCACACTAAAACACAAAATACGACAAAATCGTCTTCATGTTGTATCGCACTGCAAACACATTAATGCGACACTTTTTACGAAAGTACGACACTTTTTCATGTCTTGTTATTGTCTTAGTTTTGTCGCATCTTAGTGTTTTAGTCTCAGATCCTGCGACCTTCAATCGTGCCAGCGATCTGTGTAATTGTCTTCGCTTATGAACAAAATACAAGTCAAGTTCATACAAATCGTATAAAACATCAATACATTAACATTGTATTTTCAATCATCACTATCTTGTAAGCAAACATTTTACAAATGTTATTAACGTCAAACATCTATTGCAGATTCCAACAAAATCTCAGAATGGACAAGAAAAGATAACTCTCCCCAAAGATCAGCCTATGAATACACAGAAAGATATAAGAAAATTCGACAACATGAATCTGAAATTAGACAAGATATTATGAATGTAATTCAACAGAAAATTAGTTGCACTAACTTAGTTGCAATTGTACGTGGGCAAGTTGAAAAAAACTTGAAATTACACATATCTGATTACTGTTACATGTATATAAAACAGTTAAATATCATTAAGCTAATGATTTTCACTTAAAAAACTATTGTGTTCTATTTTTATTTTCCAGACCATACAACAAAGGCAAGAGGTTCCAAAAGACGCTTGGAAGAAAACACTGATGATTGTAATGATGATTGCAAAGTTAAGAAAATGGTGGCAAATGATGATAATAAAGTCAAAGTGAATGTCAATGCACACGAAAACATCGCGATTAAAAACCAATCACATACAGATGAGAATAATAAAAAGAGAAAGTCTAATGAAGACGCTGATACAGTAAGCGAAATGAAAAGACCAAAGATCAAGTTTCGACTGGGCACAGAAAACCCACCCACAAGTATCCCTGAAGTGCCGAAAAAACATTTAAATGAGGTTCAAGAGTGCTCCAACTCATGTGTATATAAAACAGGACCTAGTGTAAAACCAAAGCCAATTTCACGAAGAGGTGAACAACCAGAAAAGCCATTGTACCAAAAGTTACTACAGAGGCGCCTTCTCAGCACAGTTAACATGGTGTTCCATAATTGTTGTTCATTGAAATATTGTGAGAAATGGTGTGAAAAGAGAATATCCGCTGATAAGTTAGAAAATGGTTTTGATAAGTCTAACTTGAGAGTGGATTACTTCAGCTGGGGACAATATGAACAAAACAAGATGACGAAATCAAGGATGACGTAGACAACAACGATGATTGGTTCTGGTGAACCATTTATCATCTTACTATATTTTATTCATTTATAGTCCATTAATTGATGAAATGCAAATGGCAATTTATCAACTTAATATTTGGTTTGTCAAGTACAGGCGTTTATTTTCTAAACTATTAAAAACTATGTATACGCACATGTATACCTGCATGTAAAAAACAAAATGTCTTTGTTTTAATTATTGTTTATAGTAAAATCTGAGTTCTATGTCCGTGTCTTAAAGGTTCACGGTCAGGATTTCGAATCAAGTGTCCCTAAGGGGTTGCTTGTTAGAGCCTCACCTGGAATGGTTATACCCTTCCATGGAAATTTGACAATGTTGATTTTCCTCCATTGATTTGATACAACAACAACCTTTATTGCTCTAAACATACAACATGTTTATAGCAAACAGAATGAAATTTATTATAAACAGACATACGAAAAAAAGAAAGAAATTTAAATGAATCCCACGGTGATCACCCACATATTTATATAACCCATAGCAAAAATATGCAATTATGGTCAAATAAAATGAAGAAACATGCCCTTCATACAAGTTTAGGGCAAAATATTTTGTTTGTATTGTATAAAGATATTATATACAGCCTAGACTGGTAAAAATATCACATTTACATGGTCAATTTAAATCTGAAGGCACGCCTTTGCAGGATCTGTACTAAACATTTTCACCCAATCAATGCTTAGTCCGTTTTAAAAAAGGAAACATAGTGTACATAATATTATGTATAATATAATGGAAAAGATGTCGAACGTTTGGAAGGGTTAGTTAGTCTTGGTTATAGACAAAGGTCCAGGAAATCTAGGTTAGGTGAGCTTGCCTCAGTAAAATGACAATAATGTTTTTCGACACGGCGTTAAACCCACTGGCACCAGAGTCCTCACACTCGTTAAATACGCACACATATAATAATACATACACATTAACATATATCCCATGCTACTTTAAAATGACTTACAGTCAAGAAATACACTAATGGACAGGTACATTTTCCAAATTCTAGGGGGGGGTCCGGACCCCCCTGACCCCCCTATGGATCCGCCTTTGTGGACCCTACGTTTTAAGCAACTCTTGTAAAAATTGGGCTGATATAAAAACACTTATATGAGATGGGTGATTTTATTATCAGTAAATATAATTTGTATTATAATTGTTATTTAAAAAAATGTTTTACTAACAATTAAATCTCCGTTTTGCCATTATATGCTCCTTTCGCCTAAAAGTCTCCATTTCATATCTTAGCCATGCCAGTTTTAAATGACGTAAATAGGCACATGGAGTTCGTGCATAATAACTTGTGTAGTTGGTGTGGTTCAGACGACCAAAATATTTAGAAATTACTTTTTAGAGAGCAACGATGGCAGAAAACGTGATTTATAGGGCTTACTTTTGGATACATCTGTAGCGCCGTTAAACGTCGCAACGCCGCTAAACGTCGCAACTGACGTTAAACGTCGCAACACTAACGCTAAACGTCGCAACCGCCGCTAAACGTCGCAATCGCCCTGCCGTTAAACGTCGCAACGCTGACGGTAAACGTCGCAAAAAAATTGACTGCCGTTAAACGTCGCAACCTTGCCGCTAAACGTCGCACTTAGTAGGAAGGTATAGTATCGAGCCTAATCAACACACAAATATTACATAGGACAAATATGACTTCAAAGCAGCCACTCTTAGACTCATAGCAACCACCAACATATCCTTAGCAACCACCCCTTGTCCATAGCAATGACTCTTACACCTTATGTCAATCGCCTTATGGCCAAAAGTATCCACTATACTGTCCATAGCAACCGATTTGAGTTCCATAGCAACTGTAATTGCACCTTTAATATCCATTTAAATATCAAATGGAATAACTCTCGCGGCCATAAACTTTATCTCCGTGTCTATTTTGATCATCTTCGAATCACCTTTCAAACTTGGTCAAGTTGAGTTAGATCTAGATAGGCAAGCGCTATAGAGACCTTATTCTTGCTGTAGCGGTGTTGCGACGTTTAGCGGTGAGTGTAGCGCCGCTAAACGTCGCAACGCCGCTAAACGTCGCAATCAACGCTAAACGTCATACTTGATCTTAGGACAATTGTTTCTGGCATATTTGTACAGATATAATTATGTGTGTTTATCCTACACGATCCAGTTTCAAACCATCAATTCATCAAACTACATAACACACTTTTCGACACTATGTATGCATTTACATGACAATTTGTACTTAAAAGAAAAGGGTATATTAAGAAAGTCGATATAAATGACCCCTGTTAACTATTTGCAAACCTATAATTAATATCTAGACTGGATGAGTATAGTATATGATGAAGACGTTGATTCCTGGAAACTTAAACCTTATATTGGTAATACAATGTAATGAAATATTCTAATAATAATCACTATCTTAATTATTTACCTGGATGAGCGATATGGCTGTCACAGTTCTAATTTCCACAAAAATGTCTATGAATACTAATCAATCCATTATGTCCTGAACTCTCTGATGAGCTCTTGTTTTTAAATGCTAAAAGTCAATTATATAAACGTGGAACCGAGCCTTGTGATGTCTTTGACCAGGCCTGCATAACCCAGTATAAAACATGATCTTCAATTCATCGAAATACAAAAAACATTTGTCAATTGCGACGTTTAGCGGCGTTGCGACGTTTAGCGGCGCTACACTCACCGCTAAACGTCACAACACCGATAAAGCAAGAATAAGGTCTCTATAGCGCTTGCCTATCTAGATCTAACTCAACTTGACCAAGTTTGAAAGTTGATCTGAAGATGATCAAAATAGACACTGAGATAAGGTTTATGGCCGCGAGAGTTATTCCATTTGATATTTAAATGGATATTAAAGGTGCAATTACGGTTGCTATGGAACTCAAATCGGTTGCTATGGACAGTATAGTGGATACTTCTGGCCTTAAGGCTATTGGAATAAGGTGTAAGAGTGGTTGCTATGGACCAAGAGGTGGTTGCTAAGGATATGTTGATGGTTGCTATGAGTCTAAGAGTGGCTGCTTTGAAGTCATATTTGTCCTATGTAATATTTGTGTGTTGATTAGGCTCGATACTATACCTTCCTACTAAGTGCGACGTTTAGCGGCAAGGTTGCGACGTTTAACGGTAGTCGATTTTTTTGCGACGTTTACCGTCAGCGTTGCGACGTTTAACGGCAGGGCGATTGCGACGTTTAGCGGCGGTTGCGACGTTTAGCGTTAGTGTTGCGACGTTTAACGTCAGTTGCGACGTTTAGCGGCGTTGCGACGTTTAACGGCGCTACATTGTACCTTCTATGCTCGGATGAAAAAAACCATTAATTGGAGTTCCAAATTATGTCTATTTGAGATGTCTCTGTGTGTTACAGTGGCGTGGATAAAAACAAACCACACCCTATGAAATCTATAAATAGATACTAGCTTGTGTTCCACATCCGCAAAACAGCGTTAACGTGAAAATGTTTTACGTCGTATTTACGCATTACAAAACGAAACAAATGATTGGGCGTTGAGATGTTGAAATGTTATAGTATGTCACGTGTTGATCTTTTTAACTTTCTATCATTCATCGATTGATCTTAATGAACAACAAATTGATTGATTGTTAATGATCAGAAAATGTTGAATTCTGGGATTGCCCAGTCAAAAACAAAAAGTAACGCCCTTTTAATTCGTCAAGCTTCTTTGAACATTCATTTTCGTTCATTTTCGTGACTTTCCGCCGAATTTTGGAATAGGAGTTTTATGTTTGCTTCGAATGATAGTTTTAAGGAAAATTTACATTTTTTTGATAAAATGTTTAAGATCGTTCTTTTTTATATTGATTTTTTGCAGCTAAGCACTGTTCTTTTATTTCCGGAAATTGCCGACTCCTAGCAAACGCTATCCGGCAAAGTTCGGAAATTTTACGGAAATTATGTTCAAATTGAGCACTTTGAAGTATTTGAAAAACAATTGAAAAAACAATTGAAAAAACCACAAAGCATGTACAAGAAAACCAAAAATCTAGGATGTAGTGTGATGCATGTATCAACGCATCGTTAATGTAGCGTAATTTACTTTGTTATTAATTACACCTTTAAAACAAATGAATATATCTGACTAGGCGTTAATCTAATTTTATTTACCTAATACGTGTTGTGAAATTTTCAAATAGGTTTGATGTAACATGTTTCGGAGCATGTTTTGGATGTAACAAGTGTTAAAAATGTGATTTTGACATTTATGTCTTTGTAATTCATTGGTGCGAAGTACGACGCATTTAAAAGAAAGTTGTTCGTTTCAGTTTTCGAAATTTCGTTACAAATAGTGACTGGATGCTATTCTGATATTATATGTTCATACTTTCCATGTTTGAAAGTTTTAATGTGATACATGTAGTTTGTTGACTTTTACACACTTTTTACTAATTCAGTGGTTGGATAGTTGAAAGTTAAATTTTATGATAATTGCCAAATCGATTATATAATTATAAAATGTGAATGACTTGAAATAATGATTCCATCGAAGTGCTCTGCAATTCTCGTGCGTTGGAATATCTTTGATACCAAAGGTTAAAGGTCAAGGTCATGATCCGACTGACCGGAAGTTGGTTAAAAACTTGTAAAAGTTTAAGACAATATATTTAGTGACATTGTGTTTAGTTTATACAATTATATTCGTCGTTGGGTTGTAAGACGAAATGAGTAATTCAGATGATAGAAAGAAATGGGTGGACTTAGCATGTGCTGCCAAAGTATCCAGTTCAAGCGGGTCACTCAATTTTGGCCAGGTATGTTATCACTCATCGGCTGATATCATAGTTTTATTTCATTTCAACATGCCATACAAACAATGTCCTGTTGTGTGAATCTCAAAGTCCAAAACTGTGCATTTGGTACGATCATGAACAAAGACCGCTAGTGATATGACAATTAGGGACTTTGGTCAGTTATCTTTCTCTGATAAAATCTAAAGCAATCCAATTGGTAAGTAGGTCCTTACAGTTGGAATCCTCGGATTTTATCATTGAATTCCTATGCAAGAATAACAAAATAGTTCATCTGATATCTTACTTGTTAATTAAGATATTAGCAGAAGTGATAAAATTTAGATAGTTCATTACCCTTAAAATACTTGGATTGAATTTCAAACAAATTAAATGATTTACAAAAAAGTTTTTAAGATTAATTTTGGCAAATTGACATTGAAATAGAAGGGTAAAATCCGAGTAATCCAACTAATTGGACTTACATATTTGAAGAGTATACAAGGGGAAATAACTGACTAAAGTCCCTTATTCAAATTGACTTTCCGCGTTTTAACTAAAACGGCGTAAGCAAACATATAAGAAACAGCAATCCATCGTTCAGTCCAAAAACACTCAGGAATTTCTAAATTTAATATGCATCATGATGATAAAAGATGTTCTAAATAGAAGTTTTATGTATTTGAATCACCATCATGAAAAAAGGATTATTCGCATATATCCGTCTCTAATACCTGCATGGTATACAGTAAAGACCTAATAATATTTGATACTCAAATTAATAGCCTCACATATGTATGGAATATAGGACCGATGGCCACTTCCAGAGCATTCTCGTACCATGAGATTATCAAGATACTTAATCGAGAATCTTAATAACCTCTGGGTACGAGAATGTTGTGTTAGTTAGTACAAGAAATGGTAGTCACTTTGAGTATAAACCTTTGCAAATGAATTGGATTTGTTTAAAATCATAATATACATTCTTATTGTGCGTTTATATTTGGATAAAACTTTATTTATGTATAAAGTAGTTCACTAACACAAATATTGTAAGCTTTTCTGGTAAAAACGTTTCTTCATACGGCAGACATCTGGGGTTTTATAAAGAAATTTACTTGTTTCTGTTACGTCTTACCGGCATTTTTTTCGACGTTTTGTCTGGTTTACACTCCAATATTTTGACATATGTATGTAAAATATACCAAATAATATAATTTTCTGAAAGTATAAATTGTTTCAATTGACTGATGTAAGATTTACATGTATCAAACTGCGATAGAAATGGTAAAAGTAGTTGAATATTTTGAGTCCTAGGACTTGGTATTTTCAAATTAACGCCAGTATTGAACGCAACGTCACGAACGTCAAATATTTCGCTTTTACTCATATTAAAACAACTAATAATCGGTGTTGAATATTTGTACTTAGCTTACATATTGAGGTTTTATAACATACCTTACTGAACTCAATGTTATTTTTTATTATTGAAGATTGAATACATTGTCTGGTCAATGCGCCATGTTTTATATTAAAGTCACTATGAGTGAGGACACAACGATCTTAGCGACATAAAACCACCATAGATCATTCATAACAACATAAAAACAGAACAGAACAATACGTTCATTTCTCAAACTGCATATATACACTAGAATTAATGAAACAAACCAAATAAACGAACCCTAGAAGTGTGAATATTTTTTATATATATGTACATGTGATTTTTCTTTTCTTATATTTTTGTTTGTAAACTGTACATGTAATTACTCATGTATCATGATTTGAGGAATGAAATTTTGTTCTGTTCTGTTCTGTTCAGTAAAATTCCACTTGTAGGACCATCATAATCGATTGTTTCAACAGCGGTATAGTCTATTTACTAAATGAACCTTCTTCTTTTCAAATTAAGCATTTGGAACTAAAATTTATCAAAATACTATGTTCCGACCAATGTGGTTTTTATAGTGGAACTTTACTTAACCACTTTCGTTTGACCATATATTGCAGGGTTTTTTATACAAGTTTACAAGTTTATTCATATAAACACCGGAAGGTCTTAGACCCAAGCGGCAAATACAAGTACATTGACATGTCAGTACAATATAAATGATCATAATAAATTATTAATACAGAACAGAACAAAATACAATAGATCTTACTTATACATAGTATAATAGTAAGTTGCTAGATAGTATATTTATCAGATTACAATATATGGCCATATCATTACACATGTATAAGTGATAAGTGTTTCAAAAAGAAACAAATTACAACTCAAACAAAAATTAATCACCTCTTTCAGGACCCGTTATTGAAAGAAAAAGAGCAATAAATATTGCTAATAGATAAATAAATAAATAAATACAATTCCGTATATACATACAAATTGTTTAAAGGAATACATATTGTTACTCATAATGTTCGGATCTCCCCGCACCACTCGATACTGCTTAAAGTTATTAGTGGGCAATCATTTAAAATAAATCTTAGATCGTTTGCTAGTTTGATCACTGTAAATATAAATAAATATCAAATGAATATACGCAATGTATAAGTCATATAAAAATGGGCCATTTTTTCTGATTGGTCGGACATTTCAGCCGACAATGTAATTTGTTATTGCAAATACTAATAGGGCGTGAAAAAATGTCAATAAACAATATCGATACGTTAATTTATGATGTACGCACATCTACGAAACATTTGTCGTCTTTTTGTCGTACAAAGAAAAAACATAAACATATTTGGCATTTAAAGGTACTAGTTCACAGATTTGGTTTATTTTTTCTATCATTTCAAAATACCACTCAGTGTCTGTAATTGTGTCAAAAAACTAATTCTTATTATTTTAAGACAAACTGACCTATATGTTGCAAGAAATATACATTAAAAGTCACAAAAATGCACTAAAGGTGTCTATACCGTGACATACTGGGTAGATATTTACAACATGAAACACCATCATTTGTAGTTGAATGTCGATTTGCACTAAAATTGTCATTATCAGAACACTATTTTCCTCCTTCTAAAACATTTCCATACAATTTTGATAGTTTTACAAAAAAGTAGATATTTAAGTTGAAATTTGTGAATGAGTACCTTTAAGGACTTGATTATGCTACTTGTATATTTCGTATTACGCATGTATGTAATGTTTAAACATCCGAATTATTTGATTATTGTGATAAGTTTGAGCAATTATATGAATATCATCTCCGAAATCATCCAAAATCTGCATTATCCGAAATAATGAATAATCCGAATTATTTATTTCGGTTCCTACGAATTTGAATAATCGAGATTTGTTTATTAGTTTTTATTTTAAAGTCGTATTCAACACATATTAAGGTCATATATACGACGGTCAGCTCTCCCTACTATAGGTTTCCTGGACACTTTTCTATCACCAGGATTTACTTACCCTACCACGAGGCTGACAACTCATGTACTGATGATAGGGTCATTCGGAACACCTCGACCTTCATGAATGAATAATCTCGGAAGGATTCGTGGATTAACTGGATTTTTGAGATTTAACTACCTACGCGAGGCGAAGCATGTAACGGTTCTTGCAGTATACACACAAATCTTGATCAAAACATATTTCTTTGTTTTAAATTGAACTAAATATTGTTCATCGATATCATTGAACTAAGTAATTTCAAATTTACGGTCTAAAAGCGAAATTCAGTCATCGCCTAAAACGAACGTGTTCACTTCAACACCGGGTTTTCCAAAATGGCGTCTAAATATGTCCGAGGTTATTCGAAGCGAATGGCCGAGGAGTTCAGAATGATGATAGGGTATGACCTACCGCGATCTCCGGATTCGAAGTCAGACATGCTAACTACACGGCCGCGGCTGTAATCGAGATTTAATTGCATATTCAAATAGTAACATAACACCATGACCACAACATATTTTGCCGAATGTGAAAAAATCATCACAATTCGTATAACAAAACTCATTGTATTCAGTCATATCACGACGATCAGCCGTCCCTGAATAAGCCTAGATCTTTGTATTCAGTCATTCCACGACGATCAGCCGTCCCTATGTCTTTGGTCCCAAGCTTTTAAGTACTAAGCACATGACTTTCGCTAGTGGCTAAGAATAACCCTCTAATTCAACAGTCAATGGCGAATACATTAACCCCACTGACTTAAATACTCGATATTTGTTTGATAATCTCCGTACATAAATACGAATATCTATTGGTATCAATAGTGAGTACAGAAGTACTGTAGTAAGTATTTAAATCAGCGGGGTAAATGTATGCACCACTGACAGATGAATAAAAGGTAGCAATATTGTATAGCCATACTAGAGCAAGATAACTTAATTTGATATTGTTATCTACAGTGATAAACTTGATGTATGTAATTTTTGGTCATTCCGAGTATACATATTTTATATTGTTTATTTTCAGATTCGACCAAGATGGCATCAAAATTATCGATGGATGGACTCGCCGGAGACACCGGAATATTTCAATTATATGTCTTGGGTAAGTAAAGTATAATCATTTGGTTTTATTTTTTGTAATAAGTACATGGCATACCATAGTTTTAACAAGAATTAAATAACTTATAGCTCTTTAATACTCTGAGTCGGGGCTGATTTTTATTGTGTTTTTCTTGAAACCGTAGCATTTGTCATGACTGTCATAGTCATGTGGTATTGCCACCGTGTTTATGACGAATCATATAAATATGTCTGTAATATAGGTGTGAAGAATGAGAGTCGCGTATTTCAAAGTTTGTTGATCAAGGTGTGAATTTGATAGACAACGTAATTATCATCTTCAAATGATACTAATTTGCAACAAAAAATGGCGATGAATGACTAATTGCATCGATAAATGACTATTTGAATGCACTGTTTAGCGTAAAAATGATATAGCATTTATGAGCGTTACTGCTGTGATACATTTCCTTATTTCATACATACATACAATGAGCTCTATATTTTGTCGAAATACTATATAATATATATAAATCACTGCACCGTATCGTCGGTGTTTGAATTCATATCAAGCTGTAAGAATTAATAGATCGAAATATAATGTGAGTATATGCAAAATATTAAGTTTAAACTACAATGAATGAGATCATAATTAATTTGAAATAGAAAGTTATTTAAAGTATTTAGACTATTAATTTTTTGTTTGATTAAGACCATAAAAAGTGTAGGTGTTTCAATGTTGAATTATCAAACGTTTCCGGAGCAGAATTTGTATCTAAGATCTTATTCAAATAGCGGCATGACTAATTGATTATCTGTACGTAATGGAGGCTAAATGAAATTACCAAATGTAATATTTTCTTGAAAAATTTATCTTTTTCGACACAAAATCAAGACAAAATGAAAACACTTACGTTTAAAATCTTTTTCGTTTTTCACGAGTGAAATCTGTTTTGCGATATTTAATATTTGTATTTGTTATATCTGCTTGTTAAGAAAGCGTTATCTTTGCTATGAATATTGTAAATGGCCAAATGCATGTGTTATGCCCAGGAGCGGGTCCAGGATTTTCTCTAAGGGGGGGAGGGGTCCGAACTTTTTCTAGGGGTGTCCAAACTTTCGAACCACAACCTCATTATACACATTTTGCTGATTATGCAACATAATAATAAAAAAAGCTACATAACTATTAAATCTATGTTAAGCACCGAGAAAAATTGCTTCATGCTACTTAACATGACTTACAGTCAAAAAAAATACTCTAATGGACAGGTGCATTTTGGAAATTCTAGAGGGGTCTGGACCCCCCCCCCCTCCGACCCTCCCCCTCGCTAGATCCGCCTATGATGCCGTTTTACTTTTGCCGGGTAAAGATGAATGTATGTGTGTATGTAATATCTTCCATTCGTGCGCATTCGAGAAGTTAAATTTAATTTACGGTTTACAGTTTGCTTCCAAAGTAAACTACGTATGAACAAGTTGTCTGCTAAGGTTGCAATTTCCAACATCAAACATTTTAAAGCATAGGTCCTAATCTCTGGACATCGGCTTCAAACGAATCTGAAGCATCACAGATTCTGTCGATATTATTTCTATTTAGTTTATAGTCTTAAACATGACAAATGCTCTTTCAGACTTAAGCCAGGTTTACACAAGTTGCAGGTAAAAAAATGAATGGAATTCTATCTACACGAAAAACTCAGCCTTTATCTTATATCAAAGCTGTCAGTCGTAAAAAACAGAATGACAAAAAGATACGACGAGCACATGATTGCAAAAGTCTTCTCAATTTTGCATTCGGAACAGTTCGTATCATTCCGACGGCAGTCGATCGGAAAACTTCGACCAAAATCAATCGCAATTTGTCAATATATAAAAAACAAGAAAGCCATCAATTTTAACATATCGCTAAGTTGATAGTGCATCATTGTTAAATAATAGCGGCAATTTTCGGAGTTTCTCGATCGACAGCTTACTTCACCGATTGACAGTTAGCGGAAATAGCCGATGTATTTCAACTGCCATTTATATAGAGGGCGTAGTTGTATGAAAGATGTTTGTTTATACATTATATGTACTCAAGATAATATGTCAACATAAATTGCGCACGTAAAACTAATTACATTGTGATTTTTTGTACTTTTTCTAGTTTTTTTTTCTGCTAATTATTGATTATAGGCCAAAGTTAATAATTACGTGTTTTACAGCGGTCAATTACTAGTAATTTCTACATGATATTAGGTAATACACCTTTGTTTATAAACACGATTGTTTCGATTTTTCCTTGTTGTCTTACATTTTACAATGAAATGCAAAATTTATTCGTTTAACAATAATCATTGTTAAATATATCGCTACTCTATAATAAATAATTAAATGCTAGCGAATAAAATCAGCATTTGACTAATAATTTCTTATCATCTGATAAATCTACTAATGGAACCACATCTACACATTCCCAGGCGAATATTTAACATGATAGGTACAGTAAAACATTAATAAATCAAAATAGTGAAGTCTGAATTCTTCTGATTAATTAAAAAATTTCCCAAAGGGATTTGTACCCAAACTGCGCTGCTTATTTTGTATGCTTTATTCATGTAATACCCCTTAAAACAAAACTTTTTATGATAAAAGAGCTCTGCTGTAATGAATCCCTTTGCTTTAGCAAAATGATACTACTTTGGACGATTTTAAGACCAAAATGCCTTATTTGAGAAGAAAATGTTTTGTATACTTGACCATTCCTCTATTATGATTATCATTTCGAATTAGTTGAACTTAACTGTGACAAGTTGGTCACTACACGGAAATGTCTCTATGCCTGAAAGTATCTGTATGAGACTAAATATCTACATTCGGAACATCCTCGGCCATTCGCTACGAATAACCTCGGACATATTTAGGCGCCATTTTGAAACTATGTAAACAACTACACGATCGTTTAGGCGATGACTTAAGTTCCGCTTTTAATCCGTAAATTTAAAATTACACAGTTCAATGATACCGATGAACAATATTTGGTTCAATTTAAAACAAATAAATATGTCTAAACAAAGATCTGTGTGTATACTACAAGAACTATTTTGCGTAACCGTTACGTGCTTCGCCTCGCGTAGGTAGTAAAATCACCAAAATCCCGAATCCTCCCGAGATTATTCATTCATGAAAGGTCGAGGGTGTTCCGAATGTAAATATCTATACAAATGAGTAGGAAATGGTGCTTTAGACGATCGGGATTGAGATCGATTCACATTCAGGCCTGACACAGCAATAACACATTGGTCACTTTACCTAGTAAACAGTCTTGCAACAAGTACGGACTATTGGCTTGGCCTTAGTCAGGTTGGTCATACAGACATGTAAATGGCGGTAAAAAACAACGACAAAAAACTTTATATTTTGTAATAATATATTAGTAATATATATAAATATAAATCAATGTGTGTCATAACCTATCGTCAGAAATAGTGTATATGTTGTCCATTTTTTGTAACATGGATATTAAAGTATGGATAATTTCGGGGTAAAATTTACTTGATTAAAATTTTCTAAAGCTACATTAATTTGTTTATAATTTCTAAGAAAATGATAACTTGAAGATTGAAGATTGGTTACATCAAAAATTTGTTGTCTCTTATTGAATTTTAGTCGACTGCAAGTGATGCACACATTAACCCCACTGATTTAAATATTCACTGCAGTACTTCTGTACTCATAACAATGAGACAACATATGTGTACTTATCTAATTGGTTACGTTGTGTCTATGAGCATTACGTTGCCGTGACTGACGTTGTTTTTCAGTTCACTGTAAAAAAATTAATTAATGATTTAGAATTCGAAAGTTAAGCATGAAACTCCAACCGCATTTCAATCTGATACTTCCAGCCTAGACATGTACATGTAAATAAGAGTTTATATTGTCAATCTTTTTTGTGTCATCCTTGATGTATAATGTTGTGTGATATGGCTTTTCTGGTTGTAACTTGTATGTATGTTTTATGATGTATGCCGCGTTGTCACATTGTATATAAACAAATCTTAATCTAAATTTCAAACCAAAATATCGTTTGAGAAGTTGGTTACTAAATTCATTCATCTAATTCTAAATAAGCGAAAATAGAACTGGAAAATGGTTACTAAACTTCACGATCATAATGTAAGAATATAAAATGATTATATATAGATATATATGATTATTTAATTAAAGACGCTAATTAATTTGCCGTAGCGCTTTCGGCCTTTCGGCCTTCATCCCGCTGCTGCATTTACTTTCAAAATGACATTACAATGGAAATGACGTAGATGACGTTGACGTCGTTTCGGTGCGCGCTCTCGTCCACGTTGCGTGTTGGCGCGCCTCTCCGTCTTATTCTTTAGTGTTAATGCCGTACGGTCGGTATGTTCGTAATTTATCTTTCCACAGTTGTTCCATGGTTTTCCTGTAGATGGCGCTTCCGCTCAGCTTCTCTAACCCCATGACCGAGAAGTCTGCAACGTTATGGCCGTTAGTATAAAAATGCTCGGCCACGGGGTCGCTGTGTCTTGTACGATTATATGATTATATATAAATTACGAAATAAGGTGTGAGAAGTTTTGTTACTTTAAATGAGTTCACACAGACTTTCTTAATTAAATTTAAATTTTATCTTGCCATAAACAGGATTTACAATAAATGATTAATTAAATTAGCTATTAAATCTTTAGATGTATAATTTAATGAATGCCTCACATAGCGTAGACAGTTGTGTAATCTGTTTTAGGCTAAATTATTTTATATTAAATTCAGCCATTCGGAACTACCTCGCGTTTCGGGGTTAAACGCTTTATAAAGTTCAAACAAACCTTATTTGCCTTGAAAAGCCCATAAATACGACTTATGTCTTAGTCTCATAAAATCGTGGCTTGTTGCGGACCCGTACGTGCAGACAGCCGTAGGCCGTGGAAAGCCTTGCGTATTTAGGTGACGGTACGCACATGGCACAAAACAACACACCCGTACGGAGCCGTAGCTGGAAGCTATGCAAGTTTAATCTCTACTCGGCCACGATTGAGTTCACGATTTGACTTTGAAACTGATACGTGTATCCCAATCTCTCATACAGAGTTGTCGATCCTTACAGTGATCTATATCTCTGTAAACGTCTCGGGTTTTACAAGATTCTTGTAAAATAGTAATACAATTAAGATTTTGTATCGAATGCGTAATTCGTCTTTTATATATATTATCTAAAAGTTTTACGTGAAATAGAATTTTATTATAGGCGAAATCCAATTTTTAAAGAGTTATATTTACAAGAACTATTTTCTTGTGAAACGTCTCCCTATTCTGAGTAATTTGCCTTTTTTACTCATCCGCTAAAATGTCAACAATAGATGATATTGCTAAAAATTATGGCAAAAATTCAGTGCTAAGGAACTGTCAACGACAAGCCTTTGAACATCTACTAGACAAGAAAGGTGATCTGTTAGTCAAAATGTCTGTTGCGTATGGAAAAAATTCAAAAATTGTCACATGATCGTTTTAAACGATCACGTGTTTGGGATTACTTTCGAGACGTTAACAGAGATAGAGATCATTGTAAAGATCGACAACTCTGTATGAGAGATTGCGTGTATTCATGGCTCATCTCACGGACCCTGGTAAAAATGTAACAGTCCGTATGGGTACGCAAAAGTTCGTACTAGTCCTTGCGGAGCTTGATTGCACGGCGCCTGTACGGTGCCCTCGCGGCTATTTTTATGTTTATGGGACTGTAGCATTACGAATCTAACATATCAGTTACAATCTATTTACAATATAACTATCGACGAAAATCTAAATAAGGCCCAGGTAAAGCGTCGTGGTTATCAACGTTGCTTTACTATGATCTGTATTTCAATCACTACATTATGGGCTTTCAGTAAAAGATCACATTGGAAAAATGAGCAAAATAAGTTACAAATTTCCCCCATTTTATTTGAATATGAAATGTATCATATAACATGGAATTCACTATACATTGTAAATGATAAGGTGTTATAACATAAAAATGGTTATCTTATGTTTTCAGCAACCAGTTCCAGAAGAACCAATTGAAATCCTAAACAATCCTGTAACAATAATAGAAGAAATTGAGGTGGAAGTGGAACCAGTCGTTGTACATGATTCTGTGATAGAGGAACCATACAATGTTGTGGAACCAGTTGAATATGTTGAAGCATTTCCGGTTGAAGTTATGGAACCAGCGCCAATGGAAGTGGTTCCGGTTCCGATTGAAGTTGAGCCAGTTCCTGTCATCCCAGCACCGGTTGCCATGGCACCGGTAGCTATGGCACCTATCCCGGTACCGGTTGAGCCAGTTCCGATTATGCCTGTACCACTTCCGGTTCATTTAGAACCTTTGGAGGTGTTAAAACCCGATCCCGTAATGCTCGAACCTTTGCCTTACTACACTGAAAGTGTCACAACGGAGACTTTACCTTCCAAGAAGTCAGTCAAGCGTGGAGCCTGGATATTACCAACGTGTTGTCTAATACTGGCTTGCTGGATAGTGCTGGCGATAATTGTTCTAATTCCAGTCATATTTTTACTTCTTCCCAAAGGTAATACATGTAACTGTTCTTGGATTTAGGGTATAGGAATGTAGCAAGCTTCCAAAACCCATTGTTGTAATATAGCCATTTTACCACAAATTCATTTACAGTTTACTTTCGATGTACAGACCACCTTCGTTATAAAACAATTGGTTACTTCTCAAATGTCTGATTTTAGACAATATGAGTACCTGAAATAAGATCGCTTCTATATTAAGATTACTGATTTTGATATGCCTAATAGTGTAATTTTACAGTATATAAATACATATTTTATTAACGAGGTGTGTTCGGTGTGATGTGAATAAATTCAAAGCTGACTAGCCGATGATAGCAAACTCATCGTCTTTACCACTCGACCTCTCAGACATTGTCAGAATTTTTATAACATGTATTTTGGTTTGCTCAATATATTCTCATACGTTTAACATCTTTATATTTTCAGAGCCTATTGAAGAACACATGGGTGAGTCTTCTTACATAATTTATTCACTTATCTGTTTCGTTCATGCTTTACGATGAAATGCTGTGTTATTCGATGAAAATATACGATGAACATATCGGTTTATATTTTCACTACGAGCACAGGTATATGTCGATCATGATTTCATTATTGTTCAGGTGAAAAACATGAAAGAAACTGAAATACGTATTCGTTAATATAGGTGTAAGATCGATGTATATTTCACCTCGTGAGCTCAGAAAATGACATTTTCACTCGTGGCTACAGCACTCGTGAAAATATGTTTTTTCTAAGCTCACTCGGTGAAATATAAATTGATCTTACACCGATATCAACGAATATCCTCTATACATTTTAAGTATCTTAAATCATCTGACCAGTGTATCACTGTAGACTGAATGAATACTCACAAAATTGTTTATCAACCAAATCCTACATGGTAATTGTAAAAAGTTAGTGTCAATTAACAAGCATGACTCCAACAAGTACACGCCAGTCTTCGTATATTTTTGTCATATAATGTTCGGCAATATTCGGTAGTTTCCGTGATTGAAGTTATATCATTCATACCATTTGTGTGTCTATCTACGAGCAAGTCGTTTGTCTTCGTGAGTATCTGTTAAATATTCTATTCAAACAGCACCGAGTGCTTACGAAAGGTTTTCTATCAAAATTGATCAATTTTAACACAATGATTATATATCTATAAATATATCGTCGTGTAAGGAGTTGATTTTAATCGTTTATTTTTACCGCACGCCCAATTTAAGTGATTATCGTTTTATAGGAAGGCTAATATATCATTTAACAGTTGTAATTTTGTAATTTATAATGTAAAAAAACAATGATAAAATACTATAAAGTACATATATTTGCATACATCAAATTCTCATAACTAAATTTTGTTGTCAAATGTTAGGATGATAAAGAACCTATACATATGTAGATATAAACGACAATGGCTACATAATGAATTGTTATGTTCAAGTATGGAGCATAATCCTTCAAATTTATATGTTCGAGTTTCAACCTTAGACTTAAATATGCACAGTTTTCTTTAATCTTAATTGATGGGGTCGAACTAAGTTTAGCGCCTTTGCACCAGAAAGTGTGTCAACAAGGCGATAACTGTCAAAATGAGACAATATCATAATAATTTTTTTAAAAGTAATGGTTTATATAGGTCTGTAAAATGTTTAATTTTTAAAGGTACTAGTTCACAGATTTGGTTTAATTTTTCTAAAATTTCAAATTGCCATTCAGTGTCTGTAATTGTTTCAAAAAAATAATTCTTATTTTTTAAGATAAACTGACATATATGTTGCAAGAAATATACAATAAAAGTCACAAAAATGCACTAAAAATGTCTATACCGTGACATACGTACGGGGTAGATAGTTACTACATGTACATGAAACACCATCATTTGTAGTTGTACATGTATGTTTATTTGCGCTAAAATTGTCATTGTCAGAAAACTACTTTCCTGCTTCCAATAATGTTTCCATACAATTTTGATAGTTTTAGAAAAAGTTGATATTTAAGTTAAAATCTGTGAATGAGTACCTTTAAAGCTATATGCATTTGAACTATAATAATGTTGTTGATGATGTTGATCCTGTTTCCACGGTCAAATGGTTAAGGTCGATGACATCAAAACACTAAAACATGGAGGACCATCGTTTCAGACAAAGTTCCTAATCGTAGGCGGCCGGCACCACGGTGGCAATTCCACGTGACTATGACATCAAAAATGGGTTTTGATCACAGCATGTTTAAGATGAAGTCTTGTGATAGAAAAGCAACGTTCGTCCAAATACATACATATGCTCTAAAACGATTTTGGATAATGTACTCTTATGAAAGGATCCCATTTTAAGAATTGGATTTTTTGTAAAATAAAACTTAGGAAGACAAATAGTTTAAGGTTTTTATTGTGTCTTAAATGCTTGTTATATTTGAATAACTTTATGTTTGTGAGACAGTTTTTCATGTCTGCTGTAAACGAATACATCTTCATATAGTGGCTTAACTGTCATCCTCCATGACGCTAACAATTTAAAAGGAATGTAAGTCTCCAAATCCTAACCAGATTGTTCATTTTCATTACCATTGCTTTTTATCACACAAACATAAATAATGCTTAAGCAATCATTTCTAACAACATAATAATACGTGATAAGCTATTGACACTTTGGGGGGCAGGTCTCAATACTCAATAGTTCTATGTTAAAGAGGGGATTGTAGTTTTTGTGGTCAGTTACCTGGATTAAAAAATAAATTAGTTTAGTTCAGTTTATACTAATTTATTTTAGTTCGATTGTGAAACAAGTTCTTACAACTTAGATTAATCACTTTCTAGTCCGCTTCCTGGTCCCCAAGTACTTAGCTTGTAGGATAAAGTTTCTTGCTGATGAAAACCCGGGTAAGGTTTAGATGGGATACGAACCAAGGCAGAGCTGGTTATCCAATGATTACCAGTCCAGCATCGTAACCGCTCGGCCACGCCCGCTCTATAAACTGTTTTGAGTGGTTCATGTCTTTTGATTATGGTATTTATGCTAATTTAAACAGTAAAAGTATGTGTTTAACTCTATATTGGGACTGGTTAAGTAACTTCGCTCTTCAATAGACATTGTATTGCTCTTTTTTGTTCAATATACATGTATATCAATTGTTTACTAACTTTCTTTAAATCCGAGTAGTTAAAACTCCACCACATGTTCGCTACTTTGAATACTTAGTTTCAAACATTCATTATTTTGTAATATATTCAGTGAAGTTCGATAGTTGATAATTAAATACCATAAGATACATGCCTAATGAGCGACTTTACTGTAAAATCGATTATCCATCTGTCAACATAAATCAAATTCGATTTTTTTGTTGTTGGACGAGGCCATCATATGTCTTTTCTGTAAACGTATCACGTATTACTTCATCCATGAGTCTATACATAATGTCTATACTCATCATTTACATGCCAACATTTTGTGACATATCTTTGTAAGGTCGGTGTTTATATACCAAAACGCGCGAACGCTTAAGACACTTTTACAACCATTGCGGCTCCAATGTGAAGAGTGTTTACAACATGTTTGTAGGCTTGTAAACTACAATGTTTATAGGCGTGTATGTCAGTGTCTTTTCATACATTTATACACTGTACACCTAGGAATGATTTGATAGTCCAAGTCTGAGCTCCACCGGTTTCGTCCAAATGAAAACGAAATCTTTTCTTACGGAAATCGGCGGAGAAAGTCGAGACATTACGATAGATGTTTATCCGAGTTATACTAAGAGTGGAAAAAAGACATCTGGTCGTGTTTATATACATGTAGATTCATGCAATCCTTGGTAATTTACAGCGAGGAAAGACTTCTTAAAAGTCGTATTACCAAACTCCCAATAGCGGTCATTCCCTTTATTAAATCAATAAGTAGCAAAGCGTGAAGCACTGTGAGGAGTTTGTATGCTTAGCAATACTTTAAAAATTAAAACATATCTTAAGATTTATATTGTGTAACACTTACAATAGAATAAAGTATCATTTCTCCCCTTTCAAATGTTTTAAATTTAATGCATAATGCTAATCCATTATAATTAGCATTATGCATTAAATTTAAATGGTTATTTTAGATGACACTGTATATAGAATTATATATTTATATAGAATTGTAAAATATGTTCATCGTCTTGTCAAAATTTTAATGTATACGTTACTCTATTGATTATGTGAATTATTATGGTTATATGTTTTTATGACTATGTATTTATGTATCTTTTTGAATAGATTTACTGTTCTGTTCTGTTCTGTTCTGTGTGAACTTGGTCTCAATTAACACTTTTTGTAGATTTGTTGCAATGACAAACGTTCAACTTTGTTACACAAGTATACATGCTATCATTTAGACTATTATCATTATACGAGGGTTGATCCAGAAGTAATGTCACTGGGGTTGTAAAATTGTTAATATCACTCAAAAACAACAACAACACAATTTAGTAGGCAGAATTTTCAGTCCCAATACACCTGGTTGTGCATTTTACTATTATAATTGTGGTTGCAACAAACACACTGATACATTGCTTTTTAAAGTATTTTTATGATTTCTTTAAATATTTGGGATGTTTTCTAACTTTACCCACGTGGGTCAGGTTTGTTAAAATAGATTAGGTTTTGATACCTGAATCTATTTGCAATATTTCCTGAAAATATCATAAAAATATAATGTATAATTATCAAAAAACTTATATATATTTCAGGAAAAGTTGGTGGTATATTAACATTAGAAAGAATTAAATACGATGATAAATTATCTGATAAGACATCTATAGAATTCCATACATTGTCGGATATTTTCAGAGAAGAGGTAAGTCTACTACTATAGAATCTTTCATTTTATTTTTGCACAGTAGCGACTGGTTATACAGTACCCACCAAAAGTTTGGAGACATTTTCACTTGGTAGGCCTTTTGAATAGCTTTTATCTAAAATTTGATGACTGTTAATTTTGACATGCTTTTTAGTTTTGATTAAACTTTTGGTTATCATTATAATTATGGCTGAGAGTACAAAAATAGCATAAAAGCTAAGTTATGAAAAATAATTACAATTTACATGGTTTTGGGAGCTTAAGGGTGTCAGATGTCGAATCTTACGTACATGTTGCATCCATAGAATTTGGTTTCATTTAATCACAAACCATCATCAAGTATCTCAAAAATAGGGATTCTACAAAAATAATCAACATTGAAGAATTGTAGTAAATTTCTTTTTTCTCCATACTTTTGGTGGGTACTGTACATTTCATTCATACGTGCGTGGAATTTTTGGTGACTTCCTTTCTAAGAACAATTAACTACTATTTAGAACGAACTTTGCGATCCTTGTTTTTTCACTCTTCATGTCTAAGCATACACTTCCGAGAAAATTCGACTACAAGGAGAAGATGGTGACTTCTTAAGAAAGGGTAATCGAGCAGAAATAAATACATTCTAGATCTCAAAGGCTATCAAGATTTTCGATAGTTAGATCAAGAGTCTTGATAACCTCTTATACGAGAACGGTATAAATAAAACTTACAAAACATATCAATATTAAACCAATGCAATGAACAATAAATGTGAGTTCTCTTCATGCTCCTTTTAGCCAAAATGTGAAAATCTGAGATTTTGCATACTAATGTTCTTTTGATATGCTATAGTCCGATTTTATCTTTTGAACCGTGACTGCACTTTAGAATTTTTAGAATTTTGGAACATTCCTACAAAAGGATAACACAACTTGTTGTTCAACCAGTCATTATTGCATTAGACATACGTGGCCGTATTGTTTTCTGACTGGACTATTTCGGAAGATTTTTATTGGTGTACAATACCATGCGTATGTACTTGATATACAATAGTTCGAACTTATTTTCAATGTAAACAGTACTTACTGGTTTTACCTATTGTCAATGTTATGATTGGACTCTTCCAACCTGTCATGGCTCACCGAATAAAATCGGACTTTACTGTGTTGAGCAATGGAGACTGTATAGTTCTTTGACCATTACAAAAATAACAATACAAACTCACATGTATAAACATTGTTAATTTCAGATGAGGCTTTTATATGATAAAAATGATACAAACTTTTCTTACAGAGACACAATAGTTCATAATTTCACGTAAGTATTGTCTTATGTTGAATTGTCACACATTTTTGGTTTGTACGCCTGTAATGTGTGTTCGTAGCATGTACATGGATCCATGCCATTGTCACGCCATCATGTCGGGGACCACAATGGAAATAAGAGATATTAATATATTTTTGTGTCATCCCCAGACATTTTACATAATGTGATATTCACCATTTGTATGCCATGTGTAACGACACTATTACCGAAGTAAACTATTTTAATTATTTTAATCGATCCTTATTTAATAATTGCTGGTTCGAGTCACACACAAAATTAGCATCATTGTACTTGTGTGTGTAAATTTGCAATCATATTGCTTTTGTTTATGTACTGGATGTACTATGAAGTGAAGTTTGTCTGAATTGTAAAAGTTTGTTTCCTAATAGAGTTATTTAACTTATTTTATTTTAAAATAATGTTCTAAAAATTATCTAACGCTTAATAAAACCAATGTTCAGTTAATTGTTTTGTTTCGCGTCATACGGTTATCAGAATATCTTTACTTATCAAAATGAACATCAGAAATCATTCATTTTTCTTTTATTTTTCTTCTTTTCAGAAAGCAGTGGTAAGTCTAAACCTAATCAAACACGTTTTATCTATAACTTACGCTTTGTTTTTTTATCCATTTTATTTCATTTTGTATTTGTGGTTATTAAAACCTTGTAATATAGGTTATTGAAGGCACTTAATTATTTTCCCTTTTTAAATCATAACAAGTCCGTTTATACTCATCGCTTAAATGCAATGACCAAGATATTTGTTTTAACATTTACAAGTTTGACTAATGAAATGTTGGTTTAGTTCTAATTTGCGATGAACGTAAGCTTCTGAATATACATCGAGTACCAGTTTAATGATTCTTGATGTTATGTACTATTTTTATCTTAATTCTAAATACTAGGAGCATGAAATATGTTCAATATTGATGCATGTTATAGTAAAAGCCTAAGTAAAATGAAACATGTGTTTGAAATATATAATGCCTAAATTTAGTCAGTTTGCAGAGACTTAGATTAAGAGATTTTAATTAGGATGTGTGTGTTCTTGTTAGGTTTGAGTTGTCTTCTGGTTGAATTGTCTTCGGGTTGAGTTGTCCTGTCCCCGTGTTCAATGTACTTGTATTCATAGTAAAATTTTGAACACCACTATGAAGTGCCGTCAGATGTTGAAACTTTTAGCAAAGATAATAATGCATACTGCAAGAAATTCCACTACAATTAAAATTATATGTTGATAAACTAATTAATGACACTTTTAAAAGTTGCTCTGATAACCCTTTGTTTCTTCATTTCTTTATGTAAATGTGAACGGTTTGTCCTAAAAACAAGATTGTGTCTTAGAAAAATGGAGAGCCCTATAAATGATGTACATAAAGTACAATTAATTCTATATTTGATTTACAGGAATGGAACAATAGGAATAAATTATGATTTATATTTCGGTGCCACCGAACATGAAATCCCAACTAAGGAAAGAGTTAAAGAAATTCTCTATTCAGTTGATAGAGATAAAAAAGATACCAATCTTGGAGTACTAGGTGATCTAAGATTCAGAATTGACAATGTAACAATAAATGATCCAATAGATATAGTTAGAATCACTACAGGAGACCACGAAGAAGAACGTGTCATCAATCCAAAACCTGAAGACGCGTTTAAAAATATACATAAAACTAAGAAACCATTTGATATTGGAAATGAATTAGAAACAGCGAAAGATCTTATTACCACTACTCCGAGTAAGAAATCTACTAGTGAGAAAAATGTTATTGGAAAGACCAAACCTCCGAAAGTAGAAACAGTTCAGACCACCCAGTCTACTACAGAGCAAACTGGCACATCAACTCTTACAGATTTAAGTACAAGTGATGTATATGAAACGACCACTGAGTTTGAAACTGATTCTACAAGTTTAGTTGATTTCACTACATCTGAAAGTACACCACTAACAAGCGAATCATTATCAAAACGAACATCACAACCCTCGTCAGTGACGATATCTACAACTAGTTCATCCACGCCAGATATGACCAAGTCAACACAATCACCAGTCCTCAGTTCAGTCCAACCTGACCAAACATCTACAATACTACATACAACTACAAGGCTCACAGACCAAGAAGCAACTACAGAAACTTCTACGTCTAATTTTGAAACACAGAAAACAAAATTTACATCATCAACATATTCATCTTCTTCAGGAGTGACCAAGGAATCGATAATAACTTCAACAAGTTCGGTAAGTGATTCAGACTCTACTACTCGATCTGATTACTTTACATCAACTGTTACAAGTACAGAAAATCCTTCGACTTCAAGCTTATCAAGTAACAAAACAACAGAGCCAACTGCAATGAACAACACCATTGAAAATAATCAACGTACCACAGCTGGACCAAGCGCTTCAAGTACTACAGTAAGCATTACTACTGAATCATCAACCGTACCAATAACCTCGCTCGGATCTGAAGGTATAACAAAAGCAACCGTTGATGATACACAAAGTGAGACAAGTACTGACTCTTCTTTGACATCGGGGGTTAATGCAACTTTCAAAACTAAATCAACTTCATCGATTAAACAAACCACCACACTGGACTCAACAGTTCACCATGTTACAACCACTGAACAAATTTCCACGTCGACAGATTTGTTTTCTTTCTTTAATATAACCACTGGTGGATTTTGGACTGAAAACTTCACTGAGTCTTACACAACTACAGAAAATGTGTTTGAAAACGTGACTATTGATGTACCTACAACTACTGAAGATATAAGTGACATCACTACTTTAGGCTCTCCTGTTAAAACTGATCTAATGACAGACAGCACAACAACAAGTGTCCCTGTTACTACATTGGACAGTACTACAGTGGAAACACCTACGACTGTCGCACCAGAAAGTACTACAATAAGTGTTCCTGATACTACGGTAGAGAGTTCTACAATGAAAACAGTTACGACTGCCACGACGGAAATAACTTCAAAAGAACCGCTAGTCAAATCTAGGACTGAAACCCCTATCGTAAAGGAACAAACCACTGGCAATACTACAATAACCTCCTCTGAGGTTCCATTCATCAGTACAACTGTAAACACAACGGCAGAATCGACTCAACCCTCATATGAAACGACATCTACAGAATCAACTATCAAATCAACTGCTGACACTACTGTGGAACCGACTACTATCTCTGTAGAAGAAAGTACTATGACAGATACGTCGACCTTTCTTACAGCTGATTATTTCACAACTGAGTACGAGACAACATCTTTAGCCAAAACGTCAACAAAACCAATAATAACGAAAAGCACTACTACAGACGGACAAGTTATTACAACAGAAAGCACTACTACTGACAGATCAGTTATTATTACGGAAAGAACTACAAATGAGGAACCGGTTATTTCAACGAAAGGAACTACAACAGAAGTTCCGATAATAACTACAGAAAGCATTACAACAGAAGCACAGAAAATAACAACGGAAAGCACTGCAACAGAGGCACCGATAATTACTACGGAAAGCACTACAACAGAGACACCTATAATAACGGAAAGCACTACAACAGAGGCACCGATAATTACGGAAAGCACTACAACAGAGGCACCGATAATTACAACGGAAAGCACTACAACAGATGCACCGATAATAACTACGGAAAGCACTACAACAGAGGCACCGATAATTACTACGGAAAGCACTACAACAGAGGCACCGATAATAACTACGGAAAGCACTACAACAGATGCACCCATAATAACTACGGAAAGCACTACAACAGAGGCACCGATAATTACTACGAAAAGCACTACAACAGTGGCACCGATAATAACTACGGAAAGCACTACAACGGAGGCACCGATAATTACAACGGAAAGCACTACAACAGAGGCACCGATAATGACTACGGAAAGCACTACAACAGAGGCACCGATAATTACTACGGAAAATACTACAACAGAGGCACTTACAATAACTACGGAAAGCACTACAACAGAGGCACCGATAATAACTACGGAAAGCATTACAACAGAGGTACCGATAATTACTACGGAAAGCACTACAACAGAGGCACCCATAATAACTACGGAAAGCACTACAACAGAGGCACCGATAATTACTACGAAAAGCACTACAACAGTGGCACCGATAATAACTACGGAAAGCACTACAACGGAGGCACCGATAATTACAACGGAAAGCACTACAACAGAGGCACCGATAATGACTACGGAAAGCACTACAACAGAGGCACCGATAATTACTACGGAAAATACTACAACAGAGGCACTTACAATAACTACGCAAAGCACTACAACAGAGGCACCGATAATAACTACGGAAAGCATTACAACAGAGGTACCGATAATTACTACGGAAAGCACTACAACAGAGGCACCTATAATTACTACGGAAAGCATTACAACAGAGGTACCGATAATTACAACGGAAAGCCCTCTAACAGAGGTACCGATAATTTCAACGGAAAGCACTACAACAAAAGCTCCAATAATATCAACGGACAGCATTATAACAGAAGAACCGATAATCACTGCGAAAAGCACTACAACAAGAGCTCCGATAATAACTACGGAAAGCACTACAAAAGAAGCACCGATGATAACTTCGGAAAGCACTACAACAGAAGCTCCGATAATAAAAACGGATACACCAACAACAACTTGGTACTGGATTGATGAAACCACTTATGATAATTATACAACAACAGGAAAGCCTACTTCATCTAAGGTCGCCACAGAGGAACTTACAACAGAACAGTCTACTACATCAAAGGCTACCACAGAGGCACTTACAACAGAACAGCCTACTACATCTGAGGCCACCACAGAGGCACTTACAACAGAACAGCCTACTACATCTGAGACTACCAAAAAGGCACTTACAACAGAACAGCTTACTACATCTGAGACTACCAAAAAGGCACTTACAACAGAACAGCCTACTACATCTGAGGCCACCACAGAGGCACTAACAACAGAACAGCCTCCTACATCTAAGACCACCACAGAAGCACTGACAACAGAACAGCCTTCTACATCTACGGCCACCACAGAGGCACTTACAACAGAACAGCCTTCTACATCTACGGCCACCACAGAGGCACTTACAACAGAACAGTCTTCTACATCTACGGCCACCACAAAGGCACTTACAACAGAACAGCCTACTACATCTAAGGCCACCACAGAGGCACTTACAACAGAACAGCCTACTACATCTGAGGCCACCACAGAGGCACTTAAAACAGAACAACCTACTACATCTAAGGCCATAACAGAGACACTTACAACAAAACAGCCTACTACATCTACGGCCACCACAGAAACTTTTACTGCTGGGCAGCCTACTACATTTGAGGCCAGTTCAAAGGCACTTACAACAGAACAACCTACTACATCTACGGCCACCACAGAGGCACTTACAACAAAACAGCCTACTACAACTTCGGCCACCACAAAGGCACTAACAACGGAACAGCCTAATACATCAAAGGCCACCACAGAGGCACTTACAACTAGACAGCCTACAACATCTGAAGCCACAACAGAGACACTAACAACAGAACAGCCTACTACATCTGACGCCAGTACAGAGGCACTATCATCAGAACAGTCCACTACATCTACGGCCACCACAGAGGCACTAACAACAGAACAGCCTACTACATCTGAGGCCAGTACAAAAGCACTAACAACAGAACAGCCTACAACATCTACGGCAATAACAGAGGCAATTACAACAGAACAGCCTACTACATCTGAGGCCAGTACAAAGGCACTTACAACAGAACAGTCTACTACATCTAAGGTTATAGCACAGGCACTTACAACAGAACAGTCTACTACACCTGAGACTTCCAAAAAGGCACTTACAACAGAACAGCCAGAGGCAACTACCACAGAACAGCCTACTTCATCTGTGACCACCACTGAGGCAATTACAACAGAACAGTCTTCTACATCTGTGCTTACAACAGAGGCAATTCCTACTACACCCGAGACTACCAAAATGGCACTTACAACAGAACAGCCAGAGGCAACTACCACAGAACAGTCTACTACATTTGTGGCCACCACTGAGGGAATTACAACAGAACAGTCTTCTACATCTGTGCTTACAACAGAGGCAATTACAACAGAACTGCCTACTACACCCGAGACTACCAAAAAGGCACTAACAACAGAACAGCCAGAGGCAACTACCACAGAACAGCCTACTACATCTATGGCCACCACTGAGGCAATTACAACAGAACAGTCTTCTACATCTGTGCTTACAACAGAGGCAATTACAACAAAACAGCCTACTTCATTTGAAGCCACAAAAGATGCACTAACAACAGAACAGTCTTCTTCATCTACGGCCACCACAAAGGCACTTACAACTGGGCAGCCTACTACATCAGTGGTCACAACAGGGGCGATTGAAACAGAACAGCCTACTACATCGGTGATCAAAACAGAGACCATTGAAACAGAACAGCCTACTACATCAAAGGCCACCACAGAGGCACCAACAACAAAACAGCCTACTACATCAAATGCCACAATAGAGGCACTTACAACAGAACAGCCTACTACATCTGAGGCTACCACAGAGGCACTTACAACAGAAAAGCCTACTACATCTGAGGCCACCACAGAGGCACTTACAACAAAACAGCCTACTACATCAAATGCCACAATAGAGGCACTTACAACAGAACAGCCTACTACATCTGAGGCTACCACAGAGGCACTTACAACAGAAAAGCCTACTACATCAAAGGTCACCACAGAGGCACTTACAACAGGACAGCCTACTACAACAAATGCTTCCACAGAGGCACTTACAACAGAACAGTCTACCACATCTACGGCCACCACAGAGGCACTAACAACAGGACAGCCTACGACATCAAAGGCTACCACAGAGGCACTTACAACAGGACAGCCTACTACATCAAAGGCCACCACAGAGGCACTTACAACAGAACAGCCTACTACATCAAAGGCCACCACAGAGGCACTTACAACAGAACAGCCTACTACATCTGTAGTCACCACAAATGCACTTACAACTGATCACCCTACTACATCTGCAGTCACCACGGAGGCACTTACAACAGTACGGCCTACTACATCAAAAGCCACCACAGAGGCACTTACAACAGAACAGCCAACTTCATCTGTGGTCACAACAGAGGCACTTACAACAGAACAGCCTACTACATCAAAGGCCACCACAGAGGCACTTACAACAGAAAAGCCTACTACATCAAAGGGCACCACCGAGGCACTAACAACAGAACAGCCAACTACATCTGAGGCCACCACAGAAGCACTTACAACAGAACCGCCTACTACATCTGATGCAACCACAGACGCACTTACAACAAAACAACCTACTACAGTTAAGGCCACCACAGAGGCACTAACAACAGAACAGCCTACTACATCAAAGGCCACGACAGAGGCACTAACAACAGAACAGCCTTTTACATCAAAGGCCACCACAGAGGCACTTACAACAGAACAGACTACAACATCTGTGGCCACCACAGAGGCACTAACAACAGAACAGCCAACTTCATCTGTGGCCACCACAGAGGCACTAACAACAGAACAACCTATTACATCTACGGCTACCACAAAGACACTAACAATAGTACAGCCTACTACATCAGAGTCCACCACAGAGGCACAAACAACAGAACAACCTACTACATCTACGGCCACCACAGAGGCACTTACAACAGAAAAGCTTACTACATCAAAGGGCACCACCGAGGCACTAACAACAGAACACTCAACTACATCTGAGGCCACCACAGAAGCACTTACAACAGAACCGCCTACTACATCTGAGGCCACCACTGAGGCACTTACAACAAAACAACCTACTACAGTAAAGGCCACCACAGAGGCACTTACAACAGAACAGCCTACTACATCAAAGGCTACCACTGAGGCACTTACAACAGAACAGCCAATTACATCTAAGGCCACTAGAGAGGCACTAACAACAGAACAGCCTTCTACATCAAAGGCCACCACAGAGGCACTTACAACAAAACAGCCTACTACATCTAAGGCCACCACAGAGGCACTTACAACAGAACAGCCAACTACATCTAGGGCCACTACAGAGGCACTAACAACAGAACAGCCTACTACATCTAAGGCCACCACAGAGGCACTTACAACAGAACAGCCTACTACATCTAAGGTCACAACAGATGCACTTACAACAGAACAGTCTACTACATCAGAGGCCACCTCAGAGGCACTTACAACAGAACAGCCAACTACATCTAGGGCCACCACAGAGGCACTTACAACAGAACAGCCAACTACATCTAGGGCCACCACAGAGGCACTTACAACAGAACAGCCAACTACATCTACGGCCACCACAGAGGCACTTACAACAGAACAGCCTACTACATCTAAGGCCACCACAGAGGCACTTACAATAGAACCGCCTACTACATCAGAGGCCATTACAGAGGCACTAACAACAGAAAAACCTACTACATCAACAACCGCCACAGAGGCACTTACAATAGAAAAGCCTACTACATCTAAGGGCACCACCGAGGCACTAACAACAGAACACTCAACTACATCTGAGGCCACCACAGAAGCACTTACTACAGAACCGCCTACTACATCTGAGGCCACCACAGAGGCACTTACAACAAAACAACCTACTACAGTTAAGGCCACCACCGAGGCACTAACAACAGAACAGCCTACTACATCCAAGGCTACCACAGAGGTACTTACAACAGAACAGCCAACTTCATCTAGGGCCACTACAGAGGCACTAACAACAGAACAGTCTACTACATCAAAGGCTACCACAGAGGCACTTACAACAGAACAGCCTACTACATCAGAGGCCACTACAGAGGCACTAACAATAGAACAGCCTACTACATCAGAGGCCACTACAGAGGCACTTACAACAGGGGCCGAAGTTACGACTACTGCAACTACCTCAGAACTGCCTTCTACAGGCAGAGTTACGACTGGGGTAACTTCCACAAAACTGCCTAATACAGTCGAAGAAGCGACTAAGGCAACTACCACAGAACTGCCCTCTACAGCCGAAGTTACGACTGAGGCAACTACAACAGAACTGCCTACTACATCCGAAGTTATGACTGAGGCAACTCCAACAGAACTGCCTTCTACAGCCGAAGTTACGACTAAGGCGACTACCACAGAATTGCATTCTACAGCCGAAGTTACGACTAAGACAACTACCATAGAACTGCCTACTACATACAAAGTTACAACCGAGACAAGTACCACAGAACTGCCTTCTACAGCCGAAGTTACTATCGAGGCAACTACAACAGAACAGCCCTCTACGGCTGAAACTTCAACTGAGGCAACTACAACAGAACTGCCCTCTACAGCCGAAGTTACTACTACGGCAACTACAACAGAACTTCCCTCTACAACCGAAGTTACTACTACGGCAACTACAATAGAACTTCCCTCTACAGCCGAAGTTACTACTAAGGCAACTACAACAGAACTTCCCTCTACAGCCGAAGTTACGACCGAGGCAACTACAACAGAACTTTCCTCTACGGCCGAAGTTATGACCGAGGCAACTACAACAGAACTGCCCTCTACAGCCGAAGTTACTGCTAAGGCAGCTTCAACAGAACAGCCCTCTACGGCTGAAACTTCAACTGAGGCAACTACAAAAGAACTGCCCTCTACAGCCGAAGTTACTACTACGGCAACTACAACAGAACTTCCCTCTACAGCCGAAGTTACTACTACGGCAACTACAACAGAACTTCCCTCTACAGCCGAAGTAACGACCGAGGCAACTACAACAGAACTGTCCTCTACAGCCGAAGTTACTACTAAGGCAACTACAACAGAACAGTCCTCTACGGCTAAAGCTTCAACTGAGGCAACTACAACAGAACTGCCCTCTACAGCCGAAGTTACTACTACGGCAACTACAACAGAACTTCCCTCTACAGCCGAAGTTACTACTAAGGCAACTACAACAGAACTTCCCTCTACAGCCGAAGTTACGACCGAGGCAACTACAACAGAACTGTCCTCTACGGCCGAAGTTACGACCGAGGCAACTACAACAGAACTGCCCTCTACAGCCGAAGTGACTACTAAGGCAGCCACAACAGAACAGCCCTCTACAGCCGAAGTTACTACTACGGCAACTACAACAGAACTGCACTCTACAGCCGAAGTTACTACTACGGCAACTACAACAGAACAGCCCTCTACAGCCGAAGTTACTACTAAGGCAACTACAACCGAACAGCCGTCTACGGCTGAAGTTTCAACTGAGGCAACTACAACAGAACTGCCCTCTACAGCCGAAGTTACTACTACGGCAACTACAACAGAACTGCCCTCTACAGCCGAAGTTACTACTAAGGCAACTACAACAGAACAGCCCTCTACAGCCGAAGTTACGACCGAGGCAACTACAACAGAACTGCCCTCTACAGCCGAAGTTACTACTACGGCAACTACAACAGAACTTCCCTCTACAGCCGAAGTTACTACTACGGCAACTACAACAGAACTTCCCTCTACAGCCGAAGTTACGACCGAGGCAACTACAACAGAACTGCCCTCTACCGCCGAAGTTACTACTAAGGCAACTACAACAGAACAGTCCTCTACGGCTAAAGCTTCAACTGAGGCAACTACAACAGAACTGCCCTCTACAGCCGAAGTTACTACTACGGCAACTACAACAGAACTTCCCTCTACAGCCGAAGTTACTACTAAGGCAACTACAACAGAACTTCCCTCTACAGCCGAAGTTACGACCGAGGCAACTACAACAGAACTGTCCTCTACGGCCGAAGTTACGACCGAGGCAACTACAACAGAACTGCCCTCTACAGCCGAAGTGACTACTAAGGCAGCCACAACAGAACAGCCCTCTACAGCCGAAGTTACTACTACGGCAACTACAACAGAACTGCCCTCTACAGCCGAAGTTACTACTAAGGCAACTACAACAGAACAGCACTCTACAGCCGAAGTTACGACCGAGGCAACTACAACAGAACTGTCCTCTACAGCCGAAGTTACTACTAAGGCAACTACAACCGAACAGCCGTCTACGGCTGAAGTTTCAACTGAGGCAACTACAACAGAACTGCCCTCTACAGCCGAAGTTACTACTACGGCAACTACAACAGAACTGCCCTCTACAGCCGAAGTTACTACTAAGGCAACTACAACAGAACAGCCCTCTACAGCCGAAGTTACGACCGAGGCAACTACAACAGAACTTTCCTCTACGGCTGAAGTTACTACTAAGATAACTACCACAGAACCGCTTTCTACGGCTGAAGTTACCACTAAGGCAACTACAACAGAACTGCCCTCTTCGGCTGAAGTTACGACTGAGAAAACTACCGCAGAACTGCTTTCTACGGCTGAAGTTACGACTGAGGCAACTACAACAGAACTGCCTTCTACGGCTGAAGTTACTACTAAGGCAACTACAACAGAACTGCCTTCTACAGCCGAAGTTACGACTGAGACAACTACCGCAGAACTGCCCTCTACGGCTTATGTTACGACTGAGACAACTACAACAGAACTTCCCTCTACGGCTGAAGTTACTACCGAGGTGACTACCACAGAACCGCCTTTTACGGCTGAAGTTACTACTAAGGCAACTACAACAGAACTGCCCTCTACGGCTGAAGTTACGACTGAGGCAACGACCACAGAACTGCATTCTACGGCTGAAGTTACTACTAAGGCAACTACAACAGAACTGCCTTCTACAGCCGAAGTGAAAACCGACGCAACTTCCACAATATTGGTGAACACTGATGATGCCACTACTACTTTAAAAACAACGACCAATGATTTGACGGAGGCAATCAGCACTGCAATGCCGACTACAGATGATTCATTGACTGTGTCATCAACCAGTACTTCTATTAGTGATCAAAATACAACCTCATCAACAGTCCAAGTGGTTGAAACAGCAAATACAACAACTGCGCAAACAACATTGTTTTCAAGATCCATTATGTTCTTTACACCGACTACCAGACGAGACGAAGGTAAGCACGTGGTATCCACTCTTGGTGGACAAGCGACAACAACGCCATCTTCAGACGCTTTACTGACGACTACAACAGAAAGCAACCTTGTTGGCGTGACACCGTCGGATGCTGAACTCAGTTCAACATCATCAGCCACCCATCCACAGTCTAAACGTCACGCTAGCACCCAGGGAACCTTGGATGTCGATATTGATTTGATACCAAGCAGAACTCCTCCTACACACCATACTATACCTACAGTCAGTGGTACCACAAGTACACCAGCAACCTTCTCAACAAGCACCGCTGCCACTGATGAAAGTATTGATATTATACGGAGCAGAACACCCATTTCACCAACTCACCAATCTGGTGAATGGAATTTTGAAACGGGCAGCAGAGTCACTTCTTCACCTATCACGGTTTCTGGCATTACAACTCCTGACGGACAAGGCTCAAAAGACGGTATTGACATCATACGTAGTAGAACACCAATTTCGCCAACTGGCCAATCTGGTGATTGGAACTTTGAAACTAACAGGAGAAACACAACAACTACTACTGAAGCTACAGTACCTGACAATACCACTACTGAAAGTTCGGTCTCTGGTGAAGGTATTGACTCCATTCGTAGTAGAACACCCGTTTCGCCAACTGGCCAATCTGGTGAGTGGAATTTTGAGACAAACAATAGAAACAAGACTACTACAACTGAAGCTACAGTGTCTAGCAATACCACTACTGCAAGTTCGGTCTCTGGTGAAGGCATTGACATCATACGTAGTAGAACACCACCAACTGGAGGAGAAACAGATGGTTGGAACACCAGAACAGATATTAAAGCTGGTAGTCAAACGTCTACATCGGAACAAACGACTGTAACTGGGTCTCCTGGTAGGAAAGATGTTACAGAAATCACACGTGTAACAAACATTACAACAGATGATGAACACTCTTCAATGTCAACAGATAATCTTATATCTAAACAAACTACATCCATTCCTGCAACTACGTCTGTGTTTAGAAGTAATGTTAGTCAGGTTACCGAATCAAGTGTCTCGACTTCACCTTCAACAACGTCAAGTGGTACAAATGTCTCCGGTGAAACAAGTGGCGATCGTCTCACACAAACCACAAAGTCTGTGAAAGTACCTACGGACTCAGCCACTACTCAGTTTCCATTTATTTCTACCCATACAGCGCCTATTACGTCTCCCATCACTACGACCATGTTCACTCCAGGGTTCAAATACCTTTGGACATTGGAAGATAATGAATTGTCGACGCTGATTGGTCACTCAACTATCAAACAGCCGGACGCTCATTGGACAGAAGAAATTACCCATAGTTCCACAGCAGCTACGTCCACCGGAAGTACTGGCTCTTTTACAACTGTCGATAAATCGGTGTTCAAACCAAAAGATGAATTCCTTGCGTTTGATTCTGGAGATAGTGCGGGTGTTTCGATAACAGGACCTTCTGTTACCACTGCCAGTCCGGTTCGGCTACCCTCGGCTTCTGCGACTACGACAACAAAAGGGCAAACTCTTTCGAAGGATGAACAAATCGGCGGTATAACAACCACTGATAAAATGCCAACCGGCACTAAGTCGTCGGAAACAAAAGATCCTCACGGTTTAATAGTAACAACACCATCGACGAATGGTTCGCAATTTGAGACGACCAAACATGTCCCTGACCATGTGACTTCCGGTCCGTCTGATACTTGGGTCGTAAACCGGAACTTCACTTCAAACGATGGTTTAAGATTTGGTCGAGTAACAACAGCAGTTCGGCCTAACACACAAACTACCCTACGGAAATTTCCAACGACAACTCAGTCACCAAGACCAATCCCCGATGAGGACAATCCAATTGCAGATCAGTTTCGTCTTGTCCCTGTAGAATTTGTTGTACCAAACAATAGAGGCGAGGAGCCAAAGAATATAAGCACAGTCCCGACTAAGTTAGATTGGAGGCAAGCAGGTAAGTTACAATGTAGTTGCTTGATTTTTTTTTTATCAACCAGTTTGGCGATTTTATATTTTATAACTCTGGCAGATTTTACTATTAGGAAACTTAGCACACGAATATGACATCGAATGAAAGCTGGTATTATTAAATAAATAATTTAATTTAGATCGATCGTGAAACAAGTTCTTACAATTATGGTTAATCACTCACTCTCTAGTCCACTTCCGGGTTCTTAAAAGGAACAACGAGGCTGGTTTTGATTGTGGTTCGAACCAACGCAGATCTGGCTATCCAATGATTGCAAGTCCAGCTTCATAACCACTCGATCACTCCTGTTCCATACCCTATGAAAATGAATGATCAAACAATGGTGAGTGAAGAGCAATAGATTCACGTTCAGCTGGACTGCTTTACATTTTACTTCTTATATTAGAAAGCCTAAAGATCTTCGTACAAAATCACTTATGATAAAAAAAATCTTAAATCTACACTGAACAAAAGTTCTAACCGATCACTTTTCAAATTTTGACTATTTCATAACGGGCCGATGGATCCTTATTAAATTTTGCAGAGGTGATTTTTGTGTCGTTTTCCACCGATCTGTGGAAAAAAATAATTTGATACGGTCCGATGCACTCAATCGGCACACAGGGTGTGGTTTACACATTTTGGCACGAAATGTTCGTGTAGAGAGAGTAGTGAGTATTAGATTTCACTTAGAATGAATCCTTGTCAACTTTATAAGTGAAAAAAACACAAAACATTGCAAGAATTTCGATCCTGTCGGCGAGTTGTAACCTTTGTTTTTTGTTTTCGGCGTCAGTTAGAAACGATTCCGGTCCCTTGCTACATGGTTCAAAGTAGTGATCGTCGAAAAGACCCGATTAAAGTGTCAAGCAACTTGAAATAGGGATGAACACATTGAGAATAATAAAATTATAGCATTTTTCTATTTTAACAATACTTTATCGATATTTTTTAAAGATGTATCTATGAACAGCCACTCACTTGTTTGAAAGAGGCCCCAGTATTCAACATTCCATTGGCTACGCCACGATCATGCATCGACATTCGTGCAATGTTTTATGTTTTTTTTCACTTATAAAGTTAACAAGGATTCATGCAAAGTGAAATTTAATACTCACTACTCTCTCTACACGAACATTGCGTGTCAAAATGTGTAAACCACACCCTGTGTGCCGATTGAGTGCATCGGACCGTATCAAATTATTTTTTTCCACAAATCGGTAGAAAATGACACAAAAATCACCTCTGCAAAATTTAATAAGGATCCATTGGCCCGTTATAAAATAATCAAAATTTGAAAAGTGATCGGTTAGAACTTTTGTTCAGTGTATTTTGTTTATTCTTTGCAAATTAAGAGTCTAAAAGTCAATTAAATAATCATTAAATGTACATGACAATGACGTAGCTTACCATAATCTATCCATCCCATAATTATTCGAAACTTGCAAAATCCCTAAGCTATCCCATTTTTTCGGAATTCAAAACTCGGTTCTTCAGATTTGATATTGTTGGAGATTTTATTCAACTGTCAGTGGCGCATAAAATAACCTGCTGATTTAAATACTTACATTAGTATCGACAAAACAGTTATATGTACGGTGATTATCGAACAAAGATCGAGTATTTAAATCAGCGGGCTGAATGTATTTACCACTGAAAGTTGAATAAAATTCAACAATAAAAAGATGTACATAATGATGCACATACATGTAGTTAATAATGACTGCTTTTGTCTTACGATGATTTTCGTGAAGCACCGTACATTAAAATATACCGGCGATTCCAGAATTACGACTGAAATCGTTTAAGCGTTCACAAATGGGCTGTTTTTACTATTATTTTAGATATCTTTCCTTGGATAAGTGGGCAGCCATATATTGGTAACCCTTTGTCTTTGGTTTGGTTTGTTAGAAACATACGAGGTTGGACTTATATTGTCTTAGATAAGTCCAGGAAAGATGGACGTACTGAGAATATCACTGTTGTACAAGCCGACGAAACGGTAAGCAAACTTTTCTTTCAAAAATCCAACTCTGGTTGATTTTTTACTATCATTTTGTAGTATTCATAATAAAATGAAAACATAGATTACTTTCTCGCCTACCTCTGATTATAAAGCATGTAGGGCAGTTGACAGCCTGGTTAACAACTCAATCCAGAAATTTAGCCTTGCCTGAAACTGTGAGTTGGTTGGCTGTGATATGACCTATACATTTTGTTGCTTCGGCATTAAACCCAACCAAAAACAGACTGGATTGAATCATTAAGACTACCCCGAGTTGAGACGGTTAACGTTCAAGCGTGACATTGATATAACGTTCTAATCTTTATTATTATTAACCTCTTTTTTTCACTTTTTTTCTACAAGAAAATTTATGACATCATTGGTCTTTTAGTTGAATCAAACTTAAAAATGACTATTTACCACCACATGTGAAAGAATATTATTGTTGACGTAAGGGGACAAGCTTTGCCAATGGTGTTGTTTTTAGTCCATGGCCCATTCCCCTTAAAAATGGCCGCCACGAGGCTTATAATAAGTATATTAACTGGATTTAGTTAATATCAGTTGAGAAAAGTTACCTTAAAATTACATTTAATCGACACGCCTCCCCAATTAATAGATGTTTCAGGGGGCCTAACCCTCTGTGGCTGGGCTTTAAAGTGGGCGAAGTGCCCCTTGTCGCCAAGAGCAGCGTTGTCGTGATCGGGATTCAAATAGCTTTCTGAGAACAATTACCAAGGAAATAAATTGAAAAACTTACATATCTGTCAGTCAATTAGTACATGTAATGAAAAGCATCTTCAAATAGCCATAGGCGGCTCCAGGACACGGCGTACGCCTCCCTATCTATCTATCTATCTTCCAATACTGTCATAACCCCTCACGGGGACGTAGACAGGTGCGCGTCAAACCGCCAAAGTATATTAGTAACAGAGATAAAATAAGAGAAAAAGAAAAGATAAAAGAATGATAAAAATAGGTTTGGTTAAAAGATAAAAGCAATGACAGTAGATTTAGGGTGAAACATGTTCAATGCTACTGACAGCAGCACTGAACATATCCACGGATGATAAGATAGGAACATGTGATGGTAGATTGTTCCAATGGAAAATAGTCCTAGGAAAAAATGAAAATTTCAAATAGTCAGTATTAGCTGGTATCAACCTGTAGCTCAAGGAGTGATAATGTCGAGATCTACGTGATAAGGGAATTAAGTAATCATGGGATGGGATAGATACTAATTTGTTTGTAATTTTATATAGCATGGTTAGTCTGGAATCTATTCGTCTGAGATCTAGTCTGCGTAGGTCAAGGTCCGTTAGCATCTCTGAGACACTCGAGTCACGTCCGTAGTCATGTTTGATCCAACGAGCAGCACGTCGTTGTATAGCCTCTAATTGACCTATTTGATTTTTGTTGTGTGGTGACCATACTTCTGAGGCATATTCTAATTGAGGCCTGACCAATGTTTTGTATGAAAGGAGTCTAATTTTTTGCGATTTAACCTGGATGTTGCGTTTGAGAAAGCCTAGAGTCTGGTTTGCTTTTTGTGTTGACCTGTTTATGTGTGTTTCCCATGACATGTCTTCAGAGATTTCAACACCTAAATATTTTGCTGAGGTTACTGAGGTAAGTTTTTGACCATGTAAGAAGTATTGGGAGGGAATGTGATGCTTGCGTTTTGTGACATGTATGACTTGGCATTTTGAGGGATTAAATTCCATGTCCCAGAGCCGTTCCCAGTCCTGGAGTCGGTCAAGGTCCTTTTGTAATACTGTCATGTCGTTTTGAGAAGTAAGGGACATGTAGATGGCGGTATCATCGGCGAACAATCTGACCTGTGACTTGATGTTATTTGGCAAATCGTTAATATAAGCAAGAAATAGTAGGGGACCAAGGACAGAACCCTGGGGGACTCCAGATGAAACAGGTATTGCATCGGAGTTACTTCCATTGAAGATGACTGTTTGGTACCTGTTGTCTAGGAAGCATTTAATCCACCTCAGAGTCTGTCCTCGAACCCCATAGCCATGTAACTTTTGAATGATCTTTTCATGGCTTACTTTGTCAAATGCTTTGCTAAAGTCTAATAAAATTAAATCTACTTGTTTCTTATCATGAATTGAAGTGATCAGATCGTTTACTAGCATTATTAACTGGGTGACGCATGATCTTTTTTCGCGAAACCCGTGCTGAAGGTGGTACAAAATGTCATGGTCAGTAAAGTGTTGTACAATGGAAGATGATACAACATGCTCCAGCACCTTGCAAAGTACACAGGTCAGAGAGATCGGCCGATAATTCGCAGGGTTTGACCTGTCACCCTTTTTGAAAATGGGGGCCACATTTGCGTTTTTCCAGTCTGATGGTAGGGAGCCTTCCTCAAGAGATTTTTGGAAGAGAGTCTGTAGGATAGGTGATAGTTCTCCCCCTATAATTGCCTAAGCCAAAAAAAATGTACATAGAGTACATGTATATATAAAGCTCTCTATATATAGTCTATGTCTTTTTTGCTCAGGAAGCTCAGAAGGCTTTATGTGTTAGACCCCTTTGGGTTTTCCTTCAAAAATTGATGAAAAGGTGACTTCTTTCTGCTAAATAACCTCTTTGTGCTTCTTTTGCTCATTTTCGGTCGTTTGCCTCAGTAGGCAATCTGTGTCATTAGACGTTTGTTTAAAAACACATGTTAGTAGACGAATTCGTCCTTTCTTTACCAAATTGCTTGTCGTGGATTCGCTAGCTAGTATTTAAACCTCAGTGGAAGGAATTCATTATGTACAAAGTTCCAACTTTCATTTGTTTGTCGGATTCCAGTCTTTAATGTATCACTACATATCAGAAAATGCAAAAGTCACTTATTTTCGCGATCTTATTCTTAATCAATTCATGAATAAATGATATTCATTTGATGTCGATTTGTTTGATTTATTGCGCTTTTCATAATCATCAGTCTCTGATTTTAAGAATTCCGAAACGCTTTTGTTTATTTGATAACACAAGTGACGAATTCGTTCATGTAAAGTCTTGGTTTGCTAAAAAATAGTAAAACAAAAATAGCTCTAGTTCTGTTAATTTCCACCAACAGTATTGTTTTATACATCAAAATGTTTCTTTTGAAACATACATAGTGATGCTGTCATCAATTACGATAAAAATATTTAGCAAAAGATGTATTTGAAAAATGGATGTTGCATAAATAAAAATACTAAATTACATTAAAGTTTTCTTTCAACAAAATTAACATTAACTCCTTTACAGAACCTTATAGTACATATTCCAATGAAGGTACTGCAATATTTATAACCTCAATAAATATCAAACAAAACTGATGCAATTGAAAAACTAAAGTGAAAGTAGAAACAGGGTCGTGAAAACCCATTACACTTGTATCTGTCAAAATGTGTTTCATTTACCTTAGTTTTGTTGTAACATTTTTTAGGTTATAAATATTGGAGTACTTTCATTGGAATATGAACTATAATGTTCTGTAAATGATTTAATGTTAAATTAGTTTGTAAAAAAATCTTAAGGTCTTTTAGTATTTTTAGTTTTACAGCATCAATTTCGCAAATGCATCTTTCGGTAAACGTTTTCATCTGAATTAATTACCAGCATCACATTGTATGTTTCATAAGGAACATTTTGATGTATAATACACTGCTCTTGGTGGAAGGCTCTTGGTTGAAGTATGAAAGAGTTAGAGCATTTTTCATTTTATTATTTTGAATGCAAACAAAGACTTTACTTGAACCTTAAAATTTATGAATTCTGTGTCTGTGATTTCCTGAACTCAAATAACTGCTTTCTCAATTTTTCCTTATTATAGTATATATACAGATAAGGTCTCTAATATATACTATAATAAGGAAAAATTGAGTCTGTCACCTGTGGTTTTGAATGAGCACAACTCATAAATTTTATGCATGTCTTTTATAGATCTATCCATTTGTCAAAGGGTAAGAAAGATATGCAGCCTAAATGGGACTTGAACCAAGGACCCCTTGCTTACAAGTTGATTGCTCTCCAGACTGAGCTGTCTGGCTGCTTACATATCCTCCCCACTGGTGTGTGACACAATTTTTCCTTCCTTATCTTTTATAAATAGAGAATCAGAAGGAAACGTTAAGTCTGGCTCCTGCACTTCTCCCAATAATGTGAACCACAGGCAATCTTCATCCCTTAGACACATTTATATATATCTCTCTCACTAAATGTGTAAGTGAGAGACAAAGATTGCCCATGATGTGAACGGGTAAGTACTGTGACACATGCTATTTGCCCATTAATATATTTTCAGACAAGCTCTACAATACAAGACAAAGGTTTGTCTAACCAGTCAAGATTTGATGAAGATAAAGTTAAGATAGTTTTAGATATTCCTTCAATAACTTGTGAAGATGAAGCAGTGTATAATGTACAAGTTTATAATACTGAAGGTTACATCAATAGAACGGAAAATGTCAAGATTTTTGGTAAGTGATCACTTATAGATTTTATTCAACACTCGAATTGATGGGTTTTGTTTAGCCTGCACCAATCATGGTAGGGCGATCATCGGAAATCTCGATATCGATGTATCACCCAACTCACTGATTCTTGACAGAGGATCCGATATCAATTTGAAATTTGGAATATCGATGCAATCTAGCATTTTATATCTTAACTATAAACTAAATGAAGGTGATGTTTAGTTTCACATCCCTGCATTGCATTATCTTTTTTGTTTATATTTCTGAGTTTTCATGTTTTCTGTTAAGGTTTAAAACATAAACATATACAGTGAACTTGACAGTTCCGGGTCATCGACAATTCCGGGTCACTTTTTTAAAATAGTACAGATGATTCCTTAATAATGCAATATTTTAATTATATGATAGTTAAGTCATGTACATTAACCACTTAGCTACCGTTACACAAACTTTCCATGTTAAAATTTCTCTACCGGAAGTCATAGTCATGAAACACTAAACACCGTCTTTTCCAACCAATGCGAAAGTATGTGAACATTTCGTTCATGCGTTCGAAAAAACAGCGATTTATATCCACAATTTAGATAAAATAAGTTCTTATTGCACATCATTTTGCTGGAAATTTATCGGAGAACACGATTTAACTCATAGATTTATTTCATCTAATTACTGTTTGACAATAATGCAGACAATTTGACCTGGTAAGCACGTGACAATTTCGGGTCAAAACTTAACCCGTACTATATACAATCATTTATTTTAATTAAAAAGTATTTTTTTAACATTTAGAATTGATTTTATACATTATTTTATCCCATATGTAAGATATTTGTCAATTAAATACAATTTTTGTTTGATATTTTGAGTTTTACTTTTTACGTGCAACTAATTGTATTTATGGTACTTGTTTTTATATGCAATAGGTAATTGCAAGAGACATGATTAGATCTTTAATTTACGAGCTTTATTTTTGTTTAACTTGGAAGAAAATATGAGATAAAGTCTTTATTGACAAAAAGTGGGCTGTTTTATTGATTTTAACCCTGTTGAGACCACTCCGGATTAAAGAGACAAGCATCTGTCACGTGACCCGGAATTGGCAAGTGTGACCCGTAACTATCGAGTTTGCAACATGCAATTTCGAAAATTGTAGGAAATTACAAGCAAATAAACATTATTAATTTATTATAGCATGGTAAGGTGGAAGTATTTGTTTATCAATTTATGCAGGTTTGATTCCCACAACTTTCGTTTTGAAGAGACACGCATTGTTTGTTTCGTTACTGACCCGGAACTGTCGAGTTCACTGTAGTTTGTTTGAATTTGTTTTATGTCTGAAATAACTTCTAACATCATACATAACATATCTTCTTACTTAATACTATAACTTCTCTATTGTAACTCTATCTTCCTTAGTGCACCGTTTAAGTATTGTCATTTGTTGATGGTTTAACATATATATGTTAATGTTAATGTATAAAAATGTTATAACCATAGTTCCAAGTTATTGTTTTTGTTGATGACATAACTAAACATTTATTATTTAATATCATTTCAGGAAAGCCAGCAGTTAAGATTGTACCGTACACTGGTGAGATAGTTGATGTCAGTAATGTGGTATGTAAAGCAGATATAGGCTACCCTGATGGTCTTGTGTTTATAAAAGTATCTAACGATGTTGGTACTGCCATGTATTACCCTGTACCCAAGTCAGCTCTACAGTATGAAGTAAAATCACCTTGTCAGAAGATTGCTACATTTAACTTTAATAGTAAGTACATGATTAAAAGTTTTCAGTATTAATGCTGATTTCAGTATTTTAAGAAATTAATTACTCTACGTTATTTATATAGATTTATGTCTATTTCAGTATTTCTAAGTATGTTATTAGTATTTTTCATACTGTCAGCTTCCACCCATGTATAAGTTTCAGTGCTGTCGTTGCTTTAAATGCACTAGCCCAAAGATAAGAACTGGTGATATCATACAGACTAGTTGATAACTTTGATTTATAGATATAACAAGGAATCCCTGTGATGCTTAGCTAGGGGTTACTTCTAGATCCCTAAAAATGCCCTGCTCATGCATGAATTTTAGTTCCCATGAATTGTTTACCACAATTTGTGACTGCAAATCTGTATGTAAATTTGTTGTCTATTATTGGAGGAATCCCTTTCGTTAAGGGGAAATCTCTGGATAACTGACTAGGGATTTCTTCTGGATCCCTGGTAAAAACAGTAGGTGTTGAACCCTTTGAAGTTATATTTTGGTCTCTCATTCTTCTTCCTACCTCATAAAGGGCTGATGACAGCCTCTAATAAGGGTATGTGCTTAGTAGTTAGTTAGAAACTAATGGATGTAGAAATAACTAGACTAGGGCTTTTTTCAGTATTTGGGGAAGGGCCTGGGGCCTTTTTTATACAGAACATTTGGGGAAATTTTATCACAATTTCATAGATAGGGGAACAAAAAACCCAAGTTAAACTCCAAATTTTCGGAAAACTGCATGATTTTTAAGAAATTTCATGAGGAGAAAGCGCTTGAAAACGGCCCCTGTTTTATAAGGAAAAAAGGTCTGTAGACTTTCAAAGGATTGTGGGTAGGACTATTGACTGCTGCAATATGAAAAATAAGAAATGCAGCGTTGGGCACCAGAAATTATATTTCATTTTATCCATTTGTTATTTTAGGAGATTATTGGAACCCTATAATTGATAATGAAGTGACGTATCTTCAGTGTGGTGTATATAATCCATACAGTATACTGTCCAGAGATCAAATAGTATTGTCAGAAACTGTCAAGATTAATCCAGGTAAGTTCATACGGTCAGTGTCGTTAAAAATTGCGTTAAAGTTATTTATTTACCATATATTTCAGCCATTTATTGTCAGATCCTATTAAACTTCATACATTGATAACATACCATGTGATGAACAGAATTAGAAAGTAACCACCACTTTACCTGGCTTTATTATGGATTGTTTTTCTTTGTATTTTTTTTGTTAAAGTTTCTTTTGTAAGAACTAAATGATCTAAATTTTCACCATCTGCTGAACAATCCAGCTTTAATGTGGTTTCCACTTAATATTTCTTGTAATCTTTTCTATTTGATGTCTGAAGCAAAGATTTGACAAATACAAGTGCTTGTTTAATATTCTGAAGATTACTTGACTGTACACCACAGCAAACAAAACCTTAGGTCCTTGTTTTCGTAATTTGCTTCTTCTTGCCTTTTTTATTACAAACCCTTAAAGGGATATACAGGAAAAAGTTCAACTTCTTATTTCCTGATTTTGAATTATATTTTTTATTACTGAATGCAACAGACACACTGTTATATTTCCTTTTTTTCTTGTAATATTTGGGGTGTTTCCTAACTAGACCCACGTGGGTCAGGTTTGTTAAAGATAGATAAGTGTTTAAATATGCAATTAGTGATGAGAAGATACTAGAGCTTGTTATTGTGCAACATTAGTATAATTCTATTTAAAAGATATCCTAACCGCCTGATAATGATGAAAAGACAAGAATCGACCAATGAAAATGTTTATTTTCAGCAAGTACAACATATAACAAATCTATAAATAGCTTGGTGATTCCCTTAGTATTCTACTTTCGTTTTCAACAATGAAATGCCTGTATATCCCTTTAAAAAACATCTCCACCATTGCATTTTGGCTGTGTCGAAGGTCTGTGACTTTAAATGTTGTTGTTCCTTTTCAGGTCAAGATGGTGCCACAGACCAACAACCTATCATTATATTAAAACTATTAGAACAACAGCCTTTAGATGATGGGAGCATACTTAAAGAACCTATATTTCTTGATTTTAAGAAAACAAAAGTCCCAGGGGATGACCAACCTGTAACACCTAAGGATTGGGATAATGCAAGTATGTACTTTTTATTTTAAAGTCAGTGTATCTTTTCTCCTTTAAGGCTTAACAAACATCGGTACTTTTAAAATAAGCCACCCGGCTAGCTCAGTTGGTAGCACGCAAGTCTACTGATCAATAGGTCGTGGGTTCGATTGCCGGGCGGGGCATACTTTCGTGGAGCTTGGTCATGAAATTATTTCCACGGCTATTCTTAAACCAAACAATAACAAAAACAACAAACAAACTTTTAAAATATAAGTCTGTTTTTGTCAGTAGCTATATTTCGTGATAGATATCCAAAACTCAAAATCTTGCATTTTCTACCCAATTTTAGCTTAATTGTTAAACAAGGTCTTACAACTTTTACCAATCTCTAGTGATTCAGCTTCTTGGTTCCCTCGTACTTAGCTGAATGGATCTTGTTGAATGAAACAATGTGATAGGTTTTGGATGTGATTTTACCTGTCCAACGTTGTAACCACTCAGCCATTGCCTTAACTGTAAGCATAAGTGGTCCAGTGGTATGACAAGCCCTTAGGAATAGAGAGGTCCTGGGTTCGAACCCCACTAAGGACACTGCTAATTTCCTTTAGGAAGAAATTACCTACAGTTGTTACCCAGGTGTAAATGGGTACTGTGAGGGATGACTTGCGTTAAGGAGAGTTCAATGATCAGGAGTTATATTAAATGGTGAAGTCAGCTGAACTTGTATTTGAAAACACAGGCATCTTCATCTTTCGCTCTTGCAGTGTTAGATTTAATTTTTTATACCCCCGCTTCGAAGAAGAGGGGGGTATACTGTTTTACCCTTGCCCGTCCGTCCGTTACAAAATTTCCGTCGCAGTTTTCTCAGCAACTATAACATGCAGCAGCCTAATACTTTGCATATTGCTTCATCCCATAGTCCCATGTGGTGTAAAGCGATTTCATGCTCCTTGCTCATCTACTTCCTGTTTGTCGCATATTTTTAGATTTTTGCGGGGGTATCACTAGTGAGCATTAGCTCACAGATTTACTTGTTAAACCAACTTTCCCATTGAGCAAGTTAAACCTGACATTAACTTGCCCCCAGTACCTTTCAGTTGCCCCAACACTTAACATCTGTTTTTGCTATTCTTATTACTGAACAAACACTGTAAAAGTAATAACTTAATATATTGCAATCAATCAGAGAACAACCAATGAAACTCTGAAATAATGACTTTTAACACAAAATTGGGTTTCAAGTCTCAAAATGCTGACTTGCCCCAGGGAACAGCTACTATTGTAACTAACTTGCCCAGTTGATTTTCAGCTTGGCAGGGCAAGTAGGCAAGTGCGTATTTCTAACACTGCTCTTGTACATATATAATATATGTATAAGAGCAAGAGCTGAAGATTGAGTGTATATGGAAGCAGACTTTAAACCACACTTAAACTTTCATCCATGGCAGTAATAATGTTGTTTGTTCCATAGAACTTCTCTCCTGGTCTGGTAATGATGATAAAGATGCTGTAAATGGTGAACCTATAAACTTGGTCTGGATGATCAGAAATATAAGAGGATGGAAGTATATAACATTAGATAGAACGTATGGTGATGGTAAAACTGATGACATCAGCATTATACATTCTAGTAATATGGTAAGAGTTATCTCTCTTGATTTTTATTTTTTATGATTCAAAGATGTGGTGTAGTTGAACATGCTAGAATTCTATGTGCAAAGTTTGTTAGATTTGATTCAAAACTCAAGTTGACATTTTTTTCCAGCAAAAAATCAGTTTGTGCTGAATTCCTTTTGCTTCTAAAAAAGTTTTTCCTCAAATACATGTGCTTTTTAAAATTTTGCATTATTTTTTTATATTTTTTTTGCGATATTCTTTATTTACAGGATATAGACATACATCTAATATAACATATTCAATATAATAATTCAAGATTTACTTGAAATAGCAATTGTTACATCTTCATTCTGATTATTTCTCATCTTGGTGTTTTTTTAGCCAGATTTTTCAACGAAAAAATTCGGCTTATAGTTTAGCGAAACACAGGTGGGCGTCCTGTGTTGTTAACAATTACTTTAAAGTTTTTTCTTTACCTTATAGTTCTGCCATTTATTGTCAGATGTTTATGAAACTTCATACAATGATAACAAACCATGTGATGAACAGAATTAGAAAGTAACCACAACTCTACCTGCCTGTATTATGGATTATTTCCCTTAGTAATTTTTGGGTTAAAGTTTTTAATATGTTGGATATCTCTGTCATTTATGGTCAGATCTTGATGAAAATCTGGCTTTAATGTGGTTTCCACATTACATTTCTTGTTGCAATTAGTTTGATATTATTATCAAATCACTTTTTAAAATACTTCTACATGTTTTTTCAGACGGTGGTTCCAAGATCTCCAGATTTAAACATTGGAGAACAATCAGTGTTCCAAGATGACAGTGCTAGTGTTGTATTACCTATAGACTCACCATCTTGTGAAGATGAGGCTGTCTACAATGTCAAGGTTGTTAGTGACTTTGGTGTTCTTCATGAACAAAAGAAGTTAAAAGTTGTTAGTAAGTATATTTTTAGCTTTTTTTTAGACTTTTTAATGAAAAAATTTGGCTAATAGTTTGGCAAAACACTGGCAGAGTCTGGTGTCGTTAACAATTGCATTTAAGTTTTTCCTAATCTAAAATTTCAATCTCAGTTACATGCTGATTTAACATCTGACAAGCTTACAGTACAGGTCATGTTCAGCTGACCTTTGCTATTGTAGTATTCATGTTACAACTGACAAGGATTTGTCCAATAAAATTACAGCTCATGAAAGCCACCCTGCTAGCTCAGTTGGTAGCATGCAAGTCTATTGATCCAGGGGTCGTGGGTTTGATCCCCGGTCGGGGTATACTTTTGTGGAGCTTGGTCATGAAATTATTTCTTCGGCCATTCTCCCTACTACCAATGATTCTTAATTATGTAGGGCAGTTGACAGTCACTGAAGAAAGTGTGCGCTTAGTAGTTGGTTAACAGCTAAATCTAGAGATTTAGCCTCTCCAGGAGGAGTGAGTAGGTTGACTGACCACCGTTATATGACCTATACAATGTGTTGCTACGGCATTAAATCCAAACAAACAAACAAACTATACAGCTCTTGAATTACACTAACAGTCAAAAATGCTTGGACATCATCTAACAAAAGAAATTCCAAAAGTCAGAAGCTATTAATAGTTTTTGTGCTTTGTATTCACTATTGATGGTCAAGACTTTTTACCCATGCATAATTTAATTTTAAGTTGAACAACACTTACTTGGAAAATGGTAAGATTAGATGTTACTAGTTTTGCCGTTGCATTTCTTAAAGAACTGTACTCAAACAGTCGAAAAGGGCAAAATACTAGTGCCACATATTTAAATAATGGAATTAAAATGGTATTTTGATGTCTGTTACCCTGGAAATAAAATTGGTTTGCCCTTGTTTAAAATATTCACAGATCTCCTCCTGAATATATGGAACTTAGTTTTAAACTTTTTACATTATGATAATTGTGAGGTTTATTTGATAAACAATTAATAATTGACATTAATTGTTTTCAGATCTCAAAATAAAAGTATATTTATTGTTTTATTTCAGGACGACCAGTGGTCAATATAACAAGTACAACCTCAGCTAGTGTAGTGTCCAGTCTTGACCAGATAGTATGTTCAAGTGACCTAGGCTATCCTTCAGGACAACCTATCTTAAAGTTGACTACCAATAAAGATTCTAATACGTTCTACTATTCACCTAGTGAAGCCACACATATACTGAGTGATACTAGATGCAAGAAACAAAGATTGATTGACTTTTCTGGTAAACATTTGATATTTTCCTTTTTTTGATAAACCTGGCTTTGAAACTCAAAATGTTGGGCCTTGCCACATGCACTGAAAAGGTTCAAATAACTTATGCATTTTGGGTGATTGACTTTAAACACAACATTAATGTTATCGTTTTCTATGCACCATTTTTGTGTGTGATGAGTTACTATTCTATGCCCCATTCCTCCTTACTGCATATGCTAACAGGTGAACTCTGCTCTTATGAATCTTACAATCTACATGTGGAAATGGCAATGTGAAGATGATATAGATGGAATACAACAAAGATAAAGAAGAATACTTAATGTATAATACAATGCATTTTACCCTAGGACATTATCAATTTATTTATGAAAAGAAATCTGAAAACATAAGAAATGGCAACTGTATAAAATCACAGACCTTCCACACAGCCAACAAGCTAAGCAGTGTTTATTCTAGGCCGCGGGATCGCGGGAATCCCCCACTTTTTTAGAAAACCCCCCACATATTTTGACAATGTGCGGGACAAATCCCCCACTTCAAATCACGTTGCAATAATTCAATGATTAGTCTTACCTTTTGTACCCATAAAACTTCGTATTTACACGACAGAAAAATCGGGATTTTTGGCGTCCCGCTTTTGATATAAAGTGCAAAAACCAGTCAAATAATGTTTAAACTCACTGTAAATTTTGTCGTATGTCCTATGTTAGAGACGCAAGCTTTTTACCGTGGACGCTGGAACATCCAGTTAGCCTTTTAAATGTGTAAACTCTTTATCAAAAAGTTAAAGAAATGCTTATTCTTCAAAATTAATTTATTTTATCAAAAATCAGCCTAATTAGAATACCGAGTTTGAATTAAGCAATTACTCAATTTTACTTGCCAGGCAACACATGACTGGATGTGTGAAAAAACAAACATGACAAATGTCAATTGTTAAATCCTTTTGAAAGGATACGTGATGGCAATTAATTATGAAGGTCAGGTGATAAAATTTAATTAGCACCTTGTAGTGGCAGTTTGAGTAAACTTATTTGTGATTTTGACTGTAAATATTTAAAAATATCCATTGAATATCGTTATATTTATGGTCATATAATTCAATTTTAATCTGAGTATGAACAAAGAAAACAACCCTCGTTAAAATCAATTTTAAGTGTGTTGGTTCTAAGTCTTTTTGAACTGATAGTCGAGGCATATCAACTTCTTTGATGATTGCCGCCGACCTAAATTCGATAACGATGGACGATGTCTTTGTAATGGATTTTAGAGGTTGGCAGGGTGTCCACTCTCCTATATTTTCCTATAAATTCCTATATTTTGACAACTCTCCTATTTTTTCCTATATTTTCCTATAATTAATCTAAATTCCTATAAATTCCTATATTTTTACAAAAATTATAATGGGTAAGCTAAGAAAGATGTATTTTGAATGAAAATATTTGTTAAATGTGCCCAGGAGATCTTTCAATACCCTACAGAGGGCCTTGTAATAGAAATTTCTTTCAGAATACAACATTCTTACAAGTGTGGCAACCCTGCCCAGCCCAGCCCATTTGTTTCTATTTTAATAACCATGTTCAGGTATTTAAGCATCTACCCCAAAGCAATTCAAGAACCATCATCTAGCTCTGTGAAACACAAGGGTAAAGGCAAGAAATCATCCAGTGGCATGAAGAAATAAGGCCATATTTTTAACTTGTTCCTGACTTTTTGAAAGAAATAAATGTTTATATTAAGATATAGAGCTTTACATCATTAATTTCGTTAGAATTAGTAGTATCATTAATTGTTTTCGGCGCGATATGACCTTTCTGTGTTGGTGCGCCGTAAAACCCAAACAAACAAACAAACAAACATTAACTTGTTCCTGTAAAGTTGTATACACAGTCTTTCATGGCAATTTACATACAAAGATGGCATCTGATCATTTGTGCTGATGATTAGATTGGAATAGATGTACTCTCTAGGACATGCCATTTTTAAGAATGTACATTTGTGAACACAAAAGTATGTGTTTGTATTGTGCCATGTAAATACTTGCACTTTTTCATTTTAATTCACTGTTTTTTTTAGTTATTCTTTTCCACTTTTTATTGTGATATCAATGGACAAATAACCAGTGATTTGTTCAGTTGACTTTGATTTGGGTAAATGTTCTCTTTTGTCCAAGGATAGAACCATTGCTAAGTGTAGTACATTTTTAAGCATAAGAAATTAGTATTCATAGTGCAGCATACCTGAAGTTTGTTACTACAACTAAAGTTCAGGAATTAATATATTTTGTCAATTTTCATTAATTATTGTTATGGTATGATCTCTGTTATGTCCAAGGAGGACTTTTTACACTGTGTTGCAACCATTTTTTACCAGTCAAAATATGATTGTAAACACTGTACGATCATTCAGTATTAAGTCTATGTTTCACATGGTGTTTAGTTTAAAACTTGCATATATTTTACAATTTAGATATTGTCTGTTAATATTTTGTTTAAGTAAAATAAAAAAGGGTTGTAGGGAGTGGAGGAGGAGACTAAACCTTACACAGGCTTCTTGTTTTCTGATTCCTATATTTTCCTATATTTTGGTTATAAAAATTCCTATAATTTTAAACCATTCCTATATTTTGGTGATAGAGAACCAGTGGACACCCTGGGTTGGTTATAAGTTAATTGACTAATAATTATTGATATTTTATCGTATGATTACGGGCCGTTGCACATGAACTTTCGATTTTACCAGAAAATTTGGCAATTGGTTTTGTCTTTCCGAATTTTCTGAAAAAATCAGCAAAAGGTTGTGGTTTTTTTTTCGCCGAAAACTCGGCCTATTCTCTCGATTTCGCCGAAAAAATTGTCAGATATATATAGGGAAAAAATATTTGTGTTGATTAGTGACATGAAAGGTGAATTAACGTTAACATTTTTTTGATATTGTATGTAATGACCAAATTGTTGATTTAAAATGTAGATACATATATAGAGCTATTTATTAACAAACTTTGACGATTAAAACATATTTTTTGTTTTTTTTTGTTCGTTTATTTTTCATAACTACAAATCAAACTTAATTTAAAAGCACTGAATGGAAAGTAATTTTAGTCAGTCATTTATCGCATTGCCTTACATCCCCCATATTTTTTCAAAATCCCCCACATTTTTTCAAGAGGTGGGGGCAGATCCCCCACATTATTCAAATCCTAGAATAAACACTGGCTAAGAGAGAGATGATTTTAGATATTAAAACTTAAGTTATAAAGAAGATGCTACTAAGTAACAATCAAAGGAAGAACCTTATGTCAAGGTACTTACCTGTTCACATTATAGGTAGAAGGATATGTAAGGGGCCGGATAGCTCAGTTGGGAGAGCACTCACCTTGTAAGTGAGAGGTCATGGGTTCAAGTCCCAGTTAGGCAGCATATTTTTCACCCCATAATGTGAAGATAAAAGTATTTAAATGGTTTTGTGTCTTTCAGATTCCTATTGGAGATTATTTCATACAGATAATATCATATATGTACAATGTGGTGTATATAGACCTGAAAGTATGAATATGAAACCTTTGTTAGTGGTCTCTGATACAATAATGGTGGTACCAGGTAAATATTACTGTTTGTTTGTTCATTAATTCTAATTTACTATTGCTCTCTTTATGAAAAAGGGGGTAAGTATCTTATCAGACCATCTACTGATCTTTTAGACTCTTGTAGGAAAACGTATTGACATGATAAACATAGCAAGCCTCTTAATTTCCTTGTGCAAGAAATTGACCTTCATTTGCTTTACTTAAGTCAGATTTATTGGGTACCTTCAAGGGTGGTATAATTTCGTTGGGCTAATATGTTCTCTGGATTAAGCAGAGTAAAAGACTCCCATGAAGATTGATAGATACCAGTAGCTCGATAACCAGGGATAATAGCTGTAAAATTGGTAAACATTCATAAGCATGAAACTTCAACTTTTTATGCAATTACTTTTTAGCCAGATTTTTCAATAAAAAAATTCTGCTAATATTTTGGTGTCGTTAACAATTGCATTAAAGTTTTCAATATAGCATATATTTCTGCCATTTATTGTCAGATCTTTACAAAACTTCATACAAGGATAACAAACTATGTGATGAACAGAATTAGAAAGTAACTGCAACTCTATCTGGCTATATTATGGATTATTTCCCTTTGTAATATTTGCATTAAAGTTTTTAAATCCGGCTTTCCGCATTACATTTCTTGTTTTCCTTTATTTCAGAGAATGTTCCAGGTATGGTTGGTACAACACTTTCTCCTGTCAGAGAGACAACACAGGTTACCAGCAGAGATTTAACAACTACTAGATCAGGAGAGATTGGTGGAGAGTTTATTCTTCCTTTAGAAATTGATACCATAGATGTTCCTGGCTTACAAACATTATCAGCTATAAAACCTGAGGATATTGATTGGACCAATGCTGGTAAGATATGTTATGATAAAGGACATATTCATAAAAACTGCCGGGAGAAATGTGTAAAGCAGTGAAGATTAAACTTAAGTTAATAAATGAAGACTTATTGCACTAATGTCTTTAGTTATTACCAAAAATTAGTAGTTGTCCACAAAAAACCTGACCCGTTTTAATGGCATAGTGATTTTCTTGTGCGAACAGCACAGGTATATGTATACACTGTAAATGCTGTTTAAACCTTAAACATGATTATAATCATTTTTCATCAATTCTTTTGTTTTTCCAGAGCTGTTTTCATGGCTTAGTGGTAATATGAACACAGGTAAAGATATTGTGATACAATGGATAGCACGTAATATTGATGGATGGAAAACTATAGTAGTACAAAAATTGTTAAATAATGGTGCATGGAAAAATATAACAGTAGCACAAGGGGATACTATGGTAGGTTTAAGTTGTTTTATTTGTGTGTGTTATATTGCAACAGAGGTATAAGAGTTGTTCTCCTTTGCCATCAAAATTAGCTTTATGGGGAAATGTGGATTTTTATCTGATTAAGTGTTATTGAGACGTCTAGGGTTCAACTTAAGTTCCAGCTAAAAAATTGTCAATGTTACAAATGATTCCAACCATATAAAGCATTCTTGGGAATTTATGTGAACATCCTAAAGATATTGAATGATAAAAGAACTAATATGAATTAGAAGTAGTTTGTAACACAGACATAATATAACCTCCTTGCCTTCAAACTAACTTTTATAGCAATATGTTGAATGTTCAATTATGGAGAACAAAACATTGGGTTAAATTCCAGTCTAGACCAATATATATTTCAGGTTTCTGTATGAATTCTATTATTTTGTTATTTTTAATGTAAGAAATTAGTTTAAAAATCTTGAGTGAACCAGCAACATGTATTGTTAAATTTTATTCAATTGTCAGTAGCACATACATTAACCCATTTGATTAAAATATTCAATACAGTACTTCTGTACTCATTATAGATAAAAAAGATATTTTTATGTTTAGGATTATCAACATTAATATTAAGTGTTTAAATTAGGATGGTTATGTTTGTTTGTTTTAACACTGTTGCAACACATTGTATAGGTCATAAAACGTCGGTCAGTCAACATACTCACTCCTCCAGGAACGGCTAAATCTTTGGATTTAGCTGTTAACCAATTACTAAGCGCATACTTTCATCAGTGACTGACATATGCCCTACATAATTAAAAATCATTGGTTGTAGGGAGAATGGCGTTAGAAATAATTTCATGACTAAGCTCCACGAAAGTATGTCCCGCCTGGGAATCAAACCCACGACCCCTCGATCAGTAGACTTGCGTGCTACCAACTGAGCTAGTCTGGCAGTTAGGAAGGTTAATGTATGTGCATCTGACAGTTGAACTTAATTTATCAATACCTCGCACTGAACTGTTGCATGTGACATATAACACACACAGCAATAACATTTATGAAAACTTTAAGAAAACTTTACTGTGTAAATGTGTTAATTTATTTTATTTCAGAGAATTCAAAATATAGATCCAACTATAAAACTATCACCAGAATCAGAGATCAGTATAGATAGAGCTCGTCTAGTGTTAGAGTTTCCTACACTGTCATGTAATGATGAAGGTATATATAGAGTAGTTGTAACAAGGGGAGATAATAAATTGACTAAAGCTGAAAATATACATATTACAAGTAAGTTATGTTTTATTTATTTTATTGTACTCTAATAAACTGAGTGTATGTCTAATATGTTTTAAAGAGGTGACATGATAACTAATACGTTCACACATTATTGTAATAAAGTAAATTTAACGCCAAATTACAATTATTAAAATGTAAGATAGTGATTTTTTTAATACAGAATTATCTATAGTAATACCATAGAATTTATTTCAGAAAACTGGTATCCAATTATGCATTGTATTTCTAATGTTTTCAACATGTCACATTTACAAATTATATTTTAACAAATTAAAAATTATACTATTTTTTTATATCAAAGGGGGATAATCATTCAATTTCATAAAGTTTCCATTAATAATTTTGCAACTGAACATTGTATTATTAATCCAATCCATGCAAAATGTTTAACTCATTGTCATGAATGAAAAATATTATGTTTTATTATCATTTATCATTATTAAATGAAAAATGATTGTAAATTGGCATTATAGAATTCTACCTTAACATGAAATCAGGTCTTTTTCCATAAATAACAGGGGCTGTTTACAGGAGCCTTCCCCTCTTGAAATTGCTTTAAAATCATGCATTGTTCCCCAAAGTTGGATTTTTTGTTCCACTATCTATGAATTTGCGATAGAAATTCACCAAGTGTACTATATAAAAAAGGCCCCAGGCCCTTTCCCCAAATACTAAAAAAGCTCTGTGTTTATTTACAGGAGAACCTAGTGTAAGACTGTCACCATCTAATGCAGACTACATCAATCATGATATGACAAACATAAGTTGTATGGTTGAGTTAACTAACATAGCTGATATTGTATTCCTGAAAGTGATGGGCGGAGTCAATAATGAGACATATTATTATAGAGTTCCTGTTAGTTATATGATGGAAGTTAGAGATGATACTTGTACCAAATCTGCTATTGTTAATTTTAGAGGTAAGTCATATTTTTATATTCCATTAAAGCTTAATCCCTCTTAGATTTGGTGGTGTTTTTTTTTGTTTGGTATTTTGAGTTTACCTGCCAGTTTCTGTAAATCAGTGTTAGAAAATATTTTTTTTAATATTTTTAGGCTTACTGACCTAGGTTGTGAGAAATGTAATATATTATTTTGTTTTGACTTATTTTATAACCATGGCCGTGACAAAGGGAGTATGATTTGACGTGGCATATATTTGATCCCTTTAAATAATTATATTTTATCAGGTTAATTCATACATAACTTGCAGCACATTTTAACAGTCACTTACATACTGGTTTGTCTTCTTTGAATGTTCTCAGGATGCCATGTATGCAAGAATTAATATGTTACTTTGACCTAAACAATTCAGGACATGTAATAGATTTGATTAGGAACTCAAGTTGTCTGGGGTTTTTTTCTCAGCAGAAAAACTTGTTGTACCAGATGTACCTATATGCAGAACAATATTGAATATGTGTTCTAAAAACAAGAAGATTTATTCTGTATTGGATGTCTTACAGCAATAATTTGTTAAAAAAACTTATTTCACAGTAATACCTCTGGTACAAACTAATCTTTTTCAACTGGAAAAAACTATAAATTTGAGTTCTAAATATGAACTATTGTACGATATATTAATATTATTTTGTTGTTGTTTTTCAGGAGATTATTGGAAGCCCATCAATAATGATGAGACTAACTATATACAATGTGGTGTTTATCGTCCTGCTATCAGACGTGATGAGGCCATCATTAAATTATCTAAACCTATCACATTATTACCAGGTTTGTAGTTTGAAGGACATTGCAATCATAATTCACATGAAATTAATTGATTGGCCAACCAAATATTAATCTGATTTTTGAAGTGGAATTTGACTATATTTCCTGAACGCTTAATATAATTGTATAAAACAGAATGTTTTTCTTATTTTATAATCAGAAAGCATTTCGTACGATTAATTTTGGATTTAGGTCCGTGTGAATGATACTTGGCAATAATACAATCATTTAATATAATAGTTTATTATATGCTTTCCAGTAGAATACTGGGCTTTATCTGTGAAATAAAAATCGATATTCCACTGTTTTTAAACAATGAAAATAAATTGTTATTTTTGATGGTTTGGATGCCTAGTTCTAATGACAGTTTGAAACATATAATAAACTGAAAATTTGTTTATTTCAGTGTAAGATCTATTTATTTCATTTGTGAGCTAATTATAACATATTTTCACTCATGGCTATGCCACTCATAAAAATATTTTGCAACCTTAGCTCACTCTTAAAATAAAAAATCGATCTTGAACTGAAATAAACAAATATCCTCTTTTACTATGTCAATTAAACAATGACATGAACCCTTTGTTTACAAAAAGAAATTTTTATAATAGTTTTATTAATAGTCTTATATGTATTTACAGATGTGCACAACGAAAGAACATGGATATTTAATGTAACCTCATCTGCAGACAAGCCTGGGGTCACTGATCCTTCAACTAATGATAATGATAAAGGTTTAAAATTATTATGGATGGATAGGGTAACATTATCACCCCCTTCTGTTACTGATGGACCAACATGGAAACATGCAGGTATTGTTAAAAAATGTTGAACTGTCAGTGGCACAAACTTTAACCACGCTGATTTTAATACTTAATATCAGTTTGATAATCCTTATACTTATTTATACTATTTTTATCAATAGTGGATACTGAAGTGAGTATTCAAATCAGTGGGGTTAATGTATGTCCATAGACAGCTGCATAAAATTTAACAATAACTATATATACAATTATTTTTACTTTTTCCTGTCTCATCACAGTGTTCAGCTGGCCTTATAACAGTTCCTGGATATGCTTAGATCACTGGACTCACTCAGTGGCTCTCAACTGTCCTATATTTGATTTAAAGATTGGCCCCAAAATTGTTGTAGAAGACATTTCATGACCAACGTAATACATAAGTCTCACCCACCTCAAGATTTCAGGGCTAAACAATCCAAGTTTCTGCATTTCCTAGCTTTAAGATTATAAGGCTTAAGTACATTAATACATACAGCTTGAAATATAACAAGAACTGGCAAAACAAATGCTCTGCAAAATCACCAATAGCCCTATAATATGACCAGGTGAAATATATGTACAGTCGGTGAACGTACATAAGCACAAAAATGTAAAAATGCTATTACATTTTTTTAATTTCAAAATTTTTGTTTCAGAGATCTTGAACTGGTTAAGTGGGGGATATACTGTCAACAGTCCAGTAAATATAACTTGGTTAACAAGAAATATTGATGGATGGAAATATATTATACTAGATCGTAAACGTAGTGATGGTCGTATAGAAAATATCACCGTTATAGATCAACAAGAGAAGGTATGTGATATACCGCCACGCTCATTTTAGTCTGCACTATATACTGTATCCAGGCGTCTCATAGCATATCCAGAGGATTGCAACTTGTTTGTTTGTTTGTTGGGTTTAACGCCGTAGCAAAACATTGTATAGGTCCTATAACTGCGATCAGAAAAAAATTTCATGACCAAGCTCCTCGAAAGTATGCCCCTCGATCAGTAGACTTGGGTGCTACCAACTTAGCTAGTCGGGTGGCTTTAGGAATGCAACAATGAATGAGCAGTTTGTTACTTGTCTTTGTCCTGTCTACACATCTGTCTGTTATTGTTGCACAAATTTCTTCAGTTTTTAAATATTTGTGCATCCCAGGGGGCGCAGGCTTTGTCATATTACGGGTCCCGGAATCGAATTTTGCATCCGGGATGCAGGAAGTCTGTGTCATTGAAAAACCCTGTTGACAGTTCACTTAATGCATAGCTTTATTAATTCTGATATCTCCTTTAAGTCTTTTACTTATATATATTTTATGATTTACACTTCTGGACAAATTCGACTTGGTCTTGACATGATAAATATTAAATATCTCACAATAATAAATAATCAATGGCAAGATAATAATGTTTTGCTTAATATTTTTACCTTAAAAAGATTTAAACTTAATTATTATGGAGTGGGCGTGGACAAGTGGTTATGACGTTGGACTGGTAATCATTGGATAGCCAGCCCCGTGTTGGTTTGAATCTCATCAAAAGCCTCCCTGTTGTTTCCTTAAGTGATTAACTTTATTCTACTTGCTCAGTTCTGGAGGACCAGGAAGTGGACAGGAAAGTGATTGATCTAAGTTGTAAGAACTTATTTCACAATCAAGCTAAAATAAATTAGTATATACTTAATTATTATTTTGTGGTTTTTTTTCCAGAAAATTTCACATTATGTCAGTGACCTGGTATTGTCACCAAATAATGAATACAGTCGTGATAAAGTTAAAATTATCTTACAAATACCATCATTAACATGTGAAGATGAAGCTCTCTATTCTATGAATGTTATTGGTGATACTGGACTTATCAACAGCTCTGAGAACGTGAATATATTGAGTAAGTCTTTTACCAAGTTATTAATCTTGAACTGGTTTGAAATTAGCCAAAAATTAACCAGTTTCAATTGAACATGATAGTGTTAAATCATGATGCTCTTATTTTATTACTGATTGACTGACAGAGATGCTCCTTGGCCAAATTGTTTCCATAGCAATTGTGTTTTAGCAAAAGTCTTTTTAGCACCAATATGTTTGCCACGGCAATGCATTCTGCATTTAATTGTACGGACTGTATATAGATTTTTTGTAATTATTTTATATGTCTTTTGATATGAATAACTATTTTGTCTGATATAGATTTATGTTCACTGTACATGTGTTGTGTCTGCTGGTATTTTTATGTTGATTTGTAAAATAAACAGAAAATTTATCCATGAATCGACAAGCCACAATGTTTTAAAGAGATCATGTGAATTGATATTATAATGCAAAAATTGCTGCCAACAGTTTAATATGGTTGGGCTATACAGCAGATTATAGAGTGATTTATTTGTGATGCAAGGGCTTGTTTCTCTGTCCAGCTAAAAATAAAACATGATATATTTTCAGGAGAGTCATCTGTGAGGATACATTACCCCTCACTACCAGTGACTGACAATAAACTAGATGAGATAATGTGTGATGCTGACCTAGGTTATCCTCCGGGAAAGATGATTATACGTGTATCAACTAATGAATCTTCTAATACATTCTACTACACTCCTGATAGAATGACTCGTACACAACAACTGTCACCATGTCAACAAAAAGCTACCTTTAATTTTAGCAGTTAGTTTTTTTTTCTGCTTATTGTTATTAAATTGACATTTATTTGTTCTTAATGATGCCAAGGAGGACTTAGTACAATCCTGATTGGATTTCTGTCCCTAACTAGGAAGAAAAGAAGAAGACGCAATGCTAAAGAAGTGAATATAATGCTATTATTTTAGTGTCAAAATTAAAATTCTTATAAGCTTGTATGAAAAAACAGGTTGTATTACTTCTTTGAATGTTGTGGGTTTTTTTGCTGGATTTTTCAAAGAAAACATTCGGCTAATAGTTTGTGTAGTTAGCGATTGCGTTGAAGTTTTCAATTTAGCATATATTTCTGCCATTTATTGTCAGATCTTTATGAAACTTAATACAATGATAACATACCATGTGATGAACAGAATTAGAAAGTAATCACAACTCTACCTGGCTTTATTAAGGATTATTTGCCTGTGTAATGTTTGCGTTAAAAGTTTTTAAATCCGGCTTTAATGTGGTTTCCACATTACATTTCTTGTTTTGAATATTCATGTTGTAATTTTGTTTGTGTTTTTTTTATAATTGCTATAATTTTTGTTAAATTATGGTGTAATTTTGTTTATTTATGTTATAATTTTGATTATGTAGGTTGTTATTTTGTTTGTTCATGTTTATCTTTATTACAATTGTATTATTATTACTATATTTTTCTATTATTACAGAGATATTTCGACCAGCTAGAACTGACATAGATAAGGTATATGTACAATGTGGTGTATATAATCCTGGAAGATCACATCATAAACATCATATTGTTTTATCACCAACTGTACCTGGTACGTAGATTAGTTGATATTATAGATTGCCTTTACAGTCATGATATACGAAAGATCCTTTGTATACATTAGTGTTCTCATTAGAAACTGGCTGTTAACCTAAACAGCTGCTTAGAAACACTAAAAGACCTGTTAAAATTGACAAAAAGTAAGCCCGAAAGAAAGATTGAAATTGCCCCCTGACTGCCCTAGAAAACCTATTACTTATCTCTTTGAGCCTATTTAACAAAATCTTACTGAGAACAGTGAATTACTTATGTAAATGTACATATTATGTCTTTGGTGGACTGGGACAGTGCCGGCTGCATGTGGTAGATTATGAACTGTAGTTGTTTAAATATTGTTCCCATCATTGAGGTTAAATTTGCCTGTTAGTAATGGGTGTTCTTGAAATAGCCATTCAAGTAGGAGATTCTTGAGCATTTTTTCCTTGCTAATTGAAGATATTTAAAAGGCTCATCCAGTTTTGTTGGAAGCAAATAGATTTTGCTTCTTCACCATCACAAAAAGCATTTTTAAAAGCACTAGGTTACAACTTCTTTAGAGGAATGGCTCTAGAATATTCACTAGAGCATTCATCATTGGCAACCACAGTACTTTCTTCTGTTACACTTGTTTACATGAATATGCATGAGGCAGGGGAGACCAATATTTTTCCAATGAAATTGCATGTTACAAAATTAAATATTCTAAAATAACAATGAGGTCATTCTGGGATTTTTTTACTTAGAAGACAAACCAACACACATGAATGGTTGCGTAATTTCAATGGCTAATTTTTTTGCAGTGGTTTCCTTGCTGAACCAATGAAACTGCCTCAATAATTATTCATGATTGCTAGATTTCCCTAAGCAAATGGCCCATGGTACATAACGCAGCATAGCAGAGAAATGTAACGTGGGATAACCGACTATGTAGAACATTGTGTTCTCTATTCATATACCCTGTGTTTTTAGTAATGGCCAATGATCATAGTATCTGACTTCCATGTTCTCCACTACATTTCAGTTGTAATACAAGACAAGGGCTCACAGTCTTTCGGGATTGGAACAGATACCAGAGTACCATCCACCAGTCAGAGAACAACAACTATGTCGCCCATTGTAGATCAAACCATTACATCAAACCCATTAGACAAGATAACCCAGAGTCCTATTGGAATACCAGACTTTGGTTTGCCTACCACTCTAAAACCTGACATGTTTAACCGACCAGAAATTGTCCAGCCAGGTATTGTACCATCCATAATTACCTTTTCACTTTTGTAAATGTTCGACTTGTTTTCAAACGTTGCCAATACTTCAGAAAATAAACATATGTCTTTCGATACATGTACCAGGGCACTAGACGATTTTTGGGGACAGGTTCCCATACCCTCAGAAAGGGGAATTTTGCATCATTTCAAGACAATATGGGGAATTTTCAGTCAACTCTTAAATGCATACAGTTGTTACTCTAAACATTTTTCCCATTAATTTGAATAGCTAGAATAGATTGTGACTATAGAATGACAAATAAAACAAATGACCTGAAGCTGGTCCTAAACTATCTTTATTCTCCATACTCATTTTTGTTTTTCTTTAAATTTTGAGGGGAATTTTTATCTGAGAAAGGGAAAAAAAAGGATTTTGATAGGGGGATGTGGCCCATATTTGGCCCCAAAATATGCCAATTGAGTGCCCTGTGTACATATATAACAATTACAATTGTATAACTTTTGTATTGTGTAAAGCATCTGAAATTTGCTTGCAGTGATGAAAGTTTACAAGCTTATTTACCAGAGTACAGGTAATTTTGGATGGTACTGTATCTTCTTGCACTGTTTCGTTATTTAGAGAATCATTATTTTTTTCATCCAAAGACCAGTCAAATTTCAATGATTTTAAATACTTGCATGATTGTTACTCTTCATTAATGAAACTGCAAATAAAACAGTACAAGGGTTGCTCATAAGACTGTAGTAACTCGCTCTTTAAAGTAATGCACTTACTGCAGTCTTGCGGACAACCCTGAAGTCTTATACTAACAGTTATATTAACAAAATCTCTGTCATCTGGTAAAGGCGTGTGGATAATGTTCCAGTTATGGACACCTCAAAATAATTCCTTATAGATTTGATAGCGCTAGGGCCGTTATCAGAAATTGTGACACCTATGTATCATTGATTCCTGACAGATGATCTGATATTGTTTCGCAATTCAGAATATCGATACAATCTAGCATTTTATAAAGCTATAAACTAAATAAAGGTGATGTTTAATTTAAAATCACTGCCTTGTATTTATCTTTTTTTACTTGAATATATGAAATGGGCTGTCAGACATTGCTTGTTTTAGTTTGTTTTATGTCTGAAACAACTTTTAACATCATGCATAACTTCATGAAGGTATTATATAGTATATATACATGTATATAAACTGGAGTTCTAGCGGCTTCTATTACACTCCTTGTCTGACTTGATATATCGATATATCATCGATAGTTGCCTTTCGATATATCAATAGAAAATCAATGACAGCCCTAGATAGTGCTGTTTTTTTGCGTTATTTCCATGTTTTATTTCATATTACTGGTTTTATTTTCAGAGATTTTATCCTGGCAGAGTGGTAATAGCTTGGAAAATACTAATATATCTATAACATGGGTGGTTACTGGTATCGATGGATGGAATAATATAGAAATAGATAAGATCAATAAGAACGGAACTGTAAAGAGAATTGTCTATATTGATGATAACAGACAGGTAAACGCTCTATTTTATGAAATCATTGCATGTATTGTATCACAGACAAATCGAGGGTTGTCCGTACGTTTGTAGTATGTGCATTGCATTTAAGAGCAAGTTATTACAGTCTTGCAGGTAACCCTTGAAAAAAACACATGTTAAAAATATTTGATAGTCTATTTCATGAGTATACATAATATTCATTTAGCTATATGAAAATGATCATCCCAATTGTTTAAATTTAAAGCTGGATATTTCAACAACAAAAATCGGCTAATACTTTGGCAAAACACTGGCAGGCGGGTGGGTGGGCATTCAGGCGTCCGGTGTCGTTAACAATTGCGTTAAAGTTTTTTCTTTACCATATATATTTCTGCCATTTATTGTCAGATCTTTATGAAACTTCATACAATGATAACATGCCATGTGATGAACAGAATTAGAAAATAACCACAACTCTAACTGCCTTTATTATGGATTATTTCCCTTTGTAATTTTTGCGTTAAAGTTTTTAAATCCAGCTTTAATGTGGTTTCCACATTACATTTTTTGTTTGTGGACATATGATATATTAATCATCCCAATTAGCAAGCAGGAGGTTGTGGGTTCATCAACATTCAGTTCTTAATATAATGGCCATGCATTATTCAATCACTATCTGGGCACTTAACTTTTCTTCTTTTACACTTCATTTTTCTTACAGTTTATTGAAGACCCTAACAGCAAGCTGGTGTTGTCGCCATTTTCTACATTTAGACGAGACAGAGCTCATGTTGTATTAGATATACCTAACTTATCATGTAATGATGAAGGAACGTTTACATTACGTGTTGGTAGATCACAAGGGGAGGTAATCAGAGCAGAAAATGTTCAAATGACTAGTAAGTGTTGATTTTCTGACTTGTAACCTGAAGATTGAAAGTTACTTTTGGTATAATATAATACTTAGGATATAATGTACACTGTTGGTTGTGTCCAAGGAAGTGAGGTCATAATTGTGAGGTCATAAAGAAACCAATCTCCGTAAACAGATATCCTGTAGAGAGTTGTTGTACAGGATCTCCAAGGTTTCTATGGAGGGTCATGTCGAGATGACCTTTACGTCGACCAATCAATGTGTAGCTTTCATCTATTAATAGCATTTAGTTTTGTAATTTCTATTTTTAGACCAAGGTTTGCAAGCTAATTTGACAGCTGTATTATTCACAGTCTGCAATTGGACGACTCATTTCAAATAGTGTGGCATAGACCATGTAAACAAGTTACTAAACATAATGATTTTGTAATGAATACTATAATGAGAAAAGGTCACCTGAATGTGACCCTCGTAAGACAACGGCCAGATCTAACTTAGTGTAGGCGAGCAGAAAATTTTTAATCGGGTTTAATCAGATTGTAATGTAACTTCATTAGACATAACTTTAGCATTGCTTATATGTTAGGCACTAAAAACTTAATAACATTGTAGTTAGGCAAGTATGAATAAAAACTTAATAACGTGTAATAGATTTTAATTTGTAAAATATGTTAAGTAAGCAGTCTAAGTCTAAAATAATAATTATGTTGTTTGTTTTATGATGGGACCGGTGTTATTCTGTACATGAAACCATTAATGTTAAGCTCGTTCTAAATTTAGTTTAACTAACAATTTTACAATAGTATTCAGTATTTTACCAGCTTGTCAATAATTTAACTTTTTATTCTTTGTATTTAATTCTTTGACTTTTTATCACAGAAAATGTCTTCCTTTGTCATTCATATCTATATCTCAAGGTCCACAACGGAAATGAGAGTTTTTGAGAGTTTTTTAATTAGTACCGGCATGACGTAATTTAAAGTCATAAATATTAATGAATTCTTGCTGGCAACTGCGTTTATACGGAAATGAAAACACATTTTTTCAAGTCACATGTTCACTTTTGACCAATCAAATTGTATTATTTTGTTTAGGTTGTAATTATATAATGTATGTAACGGAAATAAGAGTTTATGCTTTTTACTCTTTGTTTGTGTCATCCTTGATGTATAATGTTATTTGATATGGCTATTCAGTAATGCATATATTATACTGTTTATTATTGTAACTTCTATGTTATTATGTGTGGCATGTTGTAACTTTGTATGTAAAAAAAAATCTATAAATGAATCTATCTAATGTTGTCCTTTCAGGGTTGCCATCTCTAGAGATCATTAAACCAAGAATTGAGATTACAAGAGATAATTTTGATGCTATATTATGTCAGGCAGATGTTGGATACACTCCAGGAATGGTTATAGTTAAAGTATCTAATGATGTAGGAGCCTATGTATATTACCGTGTACCTGACTCGGCCATCAATATCATTTCTGATGAAGACTGCAGGAAAATTGTTAACTTTAATTTTACTGGTAAGTGTGAAGTTATGGTTAACTAGCTCTGTTTTGGTTTAAATAACATCTAAAACCTGCCTTTCTGTTTTCTTGAGGTAGGAATTTTATCCTAAATCAGTATTTGGAGACTAGGAAGCAGGCACAAGAGTAAATATAAGTTGTAAGAACTTGTTTTATTATTGAACTAGATGAAAATTAAGTGTTAACTTTTATATTGTAATGATTTTATGTTTTAGGAAAGTTAAGCCTTGTAACAAATTGCTGGTTTAGCGAAAAATGGTTGTAATTTGCTCTTTTCTTATAAGAGTTACGACCGTTCTGCACCAAATCTGCAACATATCTATTGTAATTATTTGTTTAGACAGCAACCTGTACTACTAGAACTATGTACTAGATATATGAAAAGTATTTTAACTCATTTTAATGGTCCAGGGGTAAAACATTTGATTCAGAATTCTTGAAGATGCAAGCATTTTTACCAAGCCCAAGATCAGGCTTTGATGTTGCAGCTTACCTTTTGATGCCATTACTGGAGTAATATCTAACTACTCACAATGCTTACATCATGCTTTGCTACTTAACTCGGCCAACATGTAAATCATGTGACACTAGTAATACCATGTGACACCAATGTGTTGTGTGTGAAAAGTAATTTCATTATTTTTACAAATTATTAATTAAAAATATTATTATACCCCCGCTTCGAAGAAGAGGGGGGTATACTGTTTTACCCTTGTCTGTGCGTCCGTCCGTCCGTTACAAAATTTCTGTCGCAGTTTTCTCAGCAACTATAACATGCAGCAGCCTAATACTTTGCATATTGCTTCATCCCATAGTCCCATGTGGTGTAAAGCGATTTCATGCTCCTTGCTCATCTACTTCCTGTTTGTCGCATATTTTTAGATTTCGTTAAATGAAAGTTACATTATGATAGTCATATTTCTCACTGCGGGGGTATCACTAGTGAGCATTAGCTCACAGATTTACTTGTTTTTTATCTTTATGTACTTGAAACATCATAATTTACCACATGAGTTCTCAATTTATTAAAAATATTGCAATGTGAAAGAAGAGATGAGAAAATAGCCTGCTCTCTGAGGGACTAATTACTTGTGGTGGCAGTGGTTATTGATTTAATAAAGGGAAATAACTGCTGTGGGAGTTTAAAGAAATATTTTCTAAAATGTTAATCACAAATGTCATCATATATTTCAGGTGGATTCTGGGAGCCAATTCAAGGTTCTAATATATCCTATATACAATGTGGTGTTTATAATCCTTCTAGTAAACAGCCTGGTAGAACATTGATGTTGTCTGATCTGGTGCAAGTACCCAGAGGTAATGTCTTAAGTTATTTTCTTATTTTATTATACCATTTTGTCTTTAATGAACACATTGCACCCAAACTCTTAGACCTAGGGACCCATATTATCAAGTGTCTTACGACTGATTTTAGTCATAAATCCTTCAATATTGTATTGTTAAATTATCTAATATGCTGCCCTGCATTGCAGGCCTTTTTCATTTCTTGGTCAATTGTTACTAAGGGGGAAAGGTGCTGGCCTTACTATCTTCGGAAAAATAAAATCTCTCAGAATTCCGCTTGAGCAAAATACTAACAAGAGTATTAAACTTGATATTTTGATGTATGGACCTGACTCCCTTTGAAAAATATTGATCATTCTCTATTATATTGTCCAATATTATTCAACAGTCAGTGATGCATATAGTTCATTTTTTAACAACTGTCAAAACATGAAAAATTTCACGGTGACTTTGTGTGTTTTCTGTAACACTAGTGATATTGTGATAAAGTGTATTCAATAACTGTGAAATTATTCAAACTTAGACAGTTGAGAAAAATATGGACTATACATTAACTTCACACACTTAAATATTCATTATAGATAATTATGTTGTATGCTTTTCAGTGGAATACCGGGATTTATTGGTGAAATAAAAATCCATATTCCACTGTTTTGAAACAATGAAAATAAATCTGTTATTTTTCACTGTTTGGATGCGCCGTTCTGATGACATATCTTACTTAAACTTTAAAAAAAAAGCCAGTTTGAAGCATATAATAAACAGAAAATTTGTTTATTTCAATGTAAGATCTATTAATTAAATATCCTCTATTCATTTACATAATTATACCCCCGCTTCGAAGATGAGGGGGGTATACTGTTTTACCCTTGTCCGTCCGTGCGTCCGTCCGTCCGTTACAAAATTTCCGTCGCAGTTTTCTCAGCAACTATATCATGCAGCAGCCTAATACTTTGCATATTGCTTCATCCCATAGTCCCATGTGGTGTAAAGCGATTTCATGCTCCTTGCTCATCTATCGTCGACGTACCTAAGTTCGCGACCAACCTTGATTCGCGGCCATTTTTGTTTATGTTCATACTCTCGCGAGATTTCGAAATCGAGGCTATAACCTGACGTCACGTTTACTACTTGGTTTACGCTACCGTATCGATCTATTAACTTAAACAGAATGCGTTTAAATAGTTTTTTTTGCAAAATTCGTTTGAGATTACACAATTACACACTTTTTCTTATTCCAAAATATGTTGACTTTGATATTAACAATTTATTTACCGAAAACATTAAAAATTTCTTAACCAGAAGTTTTGTCTGCAATGTTTTTCGTAAAATCTGGGATACGAGACACAAAAAAATAATTTTCATTGGCCTTATTTCAATGACGTCACAGCTCGCGAATCTAAAGTACATTTTTCAAAATGGCTGCCATTATACAGTTGTAGTTTGTTTTTATGTGTTGCAACCGTTTTTTTGCACTTCGGACAGGATTATTGATTGATATTGGTGCAAAATAAAATGATATTGTCAATAAAGCAGGTTAACAACGACATTAAATGTTTTAAGTGACATTTTATTGTTTTTAACGCTTAACACCGCGAATCACGGTTAGTCCTGGATACTTCCTGTTTGTCGCATATTTTTAGATTTTGGCGGGGGTATCACTAGTGAGCATTAGCTCACAGATTTACTTGTTATTTCTATCAATTACAGACGAAGACAAACTAAATGTTACAGGGTTAAGTCCATGGATTACAGGTATCACGGGTGTTACACATTCACCACCCTCTGTTGTCACCCCATCAGGATTTGAAGCCAACACCTTCCAGCCAGCTTTTGTTACTCCTACTTTACCCACCAAACAACCAGGTTTGTCTTTATTTTGTTTATTTTTTGCTTGTTCATAGACAATGGGATCCTACCAGTGTATTGTCTCTTTTTGGTGACATATACTGCCATTCCCGAGTGGAGTTTTTTTCAGAGTCTATAGTTGCATGATCTACATTAATAACTTACAGTGTGAGCAAACAGTTGTTTTTTAGCTCAACTTTACGAAGTAAATGGAGAGCTCTCCTACTCGCCCTAGCTCCGGCGTTTGCATCCACATTTCTGATTGAAGTTTTTGTGCAGTAAAATGTTTTTTACTATAACTTTTTTATTTCTTAAGGTATCAACTTCAAACTTTAAATTTATGTTCTTTATTATCAACCACATCTCATGTGACAAGGTTCATAACTCCAAATACATATTTTTTCAGAATTATCTCCCCTTGAACTTAGAGTTTTCTTTAAAAAATGTTTGTTTTTACTGCAACTCTTTTATTTCTTTAGGTTTTACCTTCCAACTTTAAGTATATGTTCCTTAGTATCAACCACATCTCATGAGTCCAAATACATGTACATTTTTCAAAATTTTCTCCCATGAATTAAAAATTTTCTTTAAATTTTTTTGATATTTATTTTTACTTTAAATTTGATAGGGTTATATTTTCAAATTTTTAAATATGTATGTTCCTTATCATCAACCACATCTCCTGTGACAAATACTTACTTAGTCGAGCATGCTGTTTCCTCTGACAGCTCTTGTTTAGTTTCTTTCCAGGCACATAATCATATGACAAAAATAGTGCATAAAATAACTGCTAATTTTATCTCTCCAATAAATTCTAATTAATATTTGTGTATCATTGGATTTAAATATGCTTGGAATTCCTTAAGTATTGGAAGTCAAATGCTTTTTAATGAAATTTTGAAATAAAGATATTTCCAGATCTTGCTTTGAAACATTTTTGACAAAAATTATATTGTTAGATTGTTTTCTTTCATTTGGGAAAATTGTTACAAAATATATTTTGGTAAAGTTAGCCCAACCACAAAATGAGAAAACAATTTATGATTGGGCATTGCTGAGCATGGATGCTTGGTTATTCTGCTTAGAATGAAGTTGTATGGCATCAAAAATCATAGGATTTAAAATAACCAGGTTGGTCTTTATAGAAGAAATTTGATTGTACTTAAAAACCAGACGCTCAGCTAGCTCAGTTGGTAGCACTGAAGTCTACTCATAGAGGAGGCTTGGGTTCAATTCCTGGGCGGGGCATACTTTCGTAGAGCTTGGTCATGAAATTATCTCTACGGCCATTGTCCCTCCTTCCAATGATTCCTAACTATGTAGGGCAGTTGTAAGTCACTGACGATAGTATGCTCTTAGTAGCTAGTTAGTTAGTTTACAGCTAAATCCAGCCTTTCCAGGAGGAGGGAGTAGGTTGACTGACCACCGTTATATGACCTATTCATCATGTTGTTACGGCGTTAAAACCAACAAAAAAAAAGGCTTGCAGGATATTTAAACAATCGAGTTCTATATTTGTAAATTATTTCTTACTTGTATTTCCAGAGATTATATCATGGGTAAATGGTGATACATATTTTGATGAATCAGTCAATATAACATGGATGGCTACAGATATAGATGGTTGGGATAATATAGTGTTAGTTAGAGAGTTTAATGATGGTTCTGTGGAAAATATTAGTGTGATTAGAACAGATACAATGGTAGGTTACAATTTGTATACTTGTGTATTTTTATGGCAGAATTACCCTGATATAAAACTATGTTTATGACCACAGAAAGTTTCTCAGAAAACTAGTATTTAATTGCAGTCTACTAAATTAGGACATTAAAGTGGTTGCCAGAACAGGTCATTTTAGCAGCTAGCACTGTATCTTGTTTGTAGAAATTTGGTTGTCCAAAAGAAAATTTTGATTGCCTGAACTAGATATATGGTTGTTTCGGGCAACTAGATACCTACTTGTTTGGTAGAGGAAAATTGTACAATGTATTTCTTATGTTTTTTACCATGTCAGATTTTTAGGTTATAATAACAATTATTTTGTCTGGGCAAATTATAAAGTACACAATTTTCATATCAAAGGGAGATAATATCTTATGTCAATTGATACTTTTTTAAAATTTTTGAAACAGAATAGTGTTTAACAAGTTTAATCTATACATTACGTCAAAAATTATGTAATGCGTGAAAAGTAATATGCTTTGTTGTCATTTATAGTGGTTTTCAGATAATATATAAATCACTTTATACTGGCATTATTGGAATGTTAAGTATCAAAGATTGTCAATATTTCATCATTTTTCCCTTGACATTCTATAACAATTTTTCTAGGAAGGGTATAACCTACAGCGCTTGGTAATTAAACCTCAGGATTCAAAACCCTGTGCTCTAATACGGTGCCGTGGCAGATTTTTATTTTAAGAATTTGTCATGGCACTTACCTGTTCACATTATGGAAAGAAGGATATGTAAGCGGCCGGATTGCTCAGTTGGGAGAGCACTCGCCCTGTAAGCAAGAAGTCTTGGGTTTGAGTCCAAGTCAGGCTGCATATTTTTCTTACCCATTGACAAATGTAGTCAAACAGACAGTATATAAATTCATTGTTTCACTACTTTCATTACAGACCATAAACAACACACATCCCTATCTAGCTATATCTCATGACTCTGAGTTTAGAACAAATATGGCTCAAGTTATATTAAAAATACCATCTCTATCATGTCAAGATGAAGCTGTATATACTATCAAAGTTGATGAACCACTGGGCATATTTACAAGATCTGAAAGATTGGATTTGTTTAGTAAGTTTTACTTTTTACTCACAGTTTTCTTGGTTGGAAGTCGGTTAGAATGGGCCCTAAACCAAAAATTCATTTCATTCTGTGTTTTCTTACTAAATAATAGATTACAATAAGGATTTTTTCTCTCAGTTTAACCAGACCAATGAACACTTTAAACTGAAAAGTAAAACGACTGAATGACACTGATCTTGTGTCTTGTGTGAAATCTCATGTATTGTCAATTTAACTTTTATTGTGATGTATTTGTATTTGATGGTTCATAACCATGACAATCACCTTTGATTTCTAGGGCTGCATATCATGGCCAAGGTCGCTATACGATACGTTCCGCGATATATGCCTCGCGATTACGATTACGTAATGATTACGATATTAATCGCGATACGATGTAAATTGTAAATTTGGTATGAATGCATAGACAAATTATGATATTATTATCAAATAATCATAAAATTAAAAAAAAGCGATAGCGTGGGTCCAGAAAATGTATGAAATAACGAAATAATGATTGAAGGAATTTTATTTTTTACGAAATGGAATACCACATTATGAATAACAAAATACTAATAACTTTATTTGTTGTAAAATAATGACAAAGTTGTTTGTTTCTAGTGGAATTAAACGAATTAGTTCATTAAAAAATCAACTAATTATGTCTATTTAAACTGCCACACAACACGCTAATAATTATTAATTAACAACAATTATCAGCTTATCGGCAAACATAAAAGAAAGTGTTATCTTCCTCAATCAATGTTCACCAAAGTTTGTCACGTGTTTGTTAATTGCAACCGTTTGATTACGTAATCAATTTTATCGAGCCGTCATATATGTAGCACTATTGATTTTTTAGAGGTTGCCTTACACATAAGTCATATTGTCTATTATTGTTACAAGTGTGGATAAAAATTTAATGCGTTTTGCGGACTCTCGGCTGGATTTTTAGCTTCCAAATAATAAATTGCTTGTGACTGCAGTTTTTATGTTCAATTATCCATTTTTAGTAATATTGCTATTGAAATTGCTACCAGACATTCGGTCTTGCGATCCGTATCTTTTTAACGAACCGTCGGCGTTTAAGACGGACTCGGTCTTCGGCCCGGTAGCTAGATTCGAAGACTCAGGTACCCGTTTAATTTAGCAAAATAGATGTAACGAAACCAAATGGCATAGAATATACGAAAAGTTGTCAAATTCGCGATATAACCATATTTTCGGCGAGTGTGCCCGACGGGCCCAATAGACGATTGATATTGTGCCATTTGCGTTCATAAGGGGCCAATGGCGCGCTCTAGATTGAACACTGAGTAAAGATTGCAATTGCACGTTAAATGCTATAGATACAAATGTATATTGTATATTTCGTTTCAACTAATTTCTTGTAAACTAAAAGGCCCTCTGAATCGCGATTTTTTAGGACGCGATTCGATACACCCGTTTCGGACAGTCGCGAATACGATCTCACGATACATCGATGAATCGTTACAGCCCTATTGATTTATAAATTGTATCAATATAACTTAAGTTTTGGCCTAAACTAAAAAATACTTTGTTTGCCCTTTACCAACCTTAAATTTTTGGGTTGGGTCGGTTGATAGGAGACAAATTTTTTTTTCAAGAATTATCCCTCAATTATGTAGATATGGCACAATAACTTGTTTCTTCATGTATATTTATAAATAATACTTATCTAATATTTTTTCAACATGTTCCTAAAGCAGAATTATTTGCGTAAAGAAACAACCGTAAAGTAATACAATGAACGGTCTTGACCAATAAAAAAAACACCACATATATTTTTCGAATAAAGTTTTTGAGTCAGTAGCATTTTTCCAATAGGTTGGTAAAGGGCAAACAAACTTAATTTTGATTTAAGCCTTGTTCAATGAAAAAACTAATTTTGTTTCTATGGTTACAGGGGAACCCACAGTTTATATAGAATCACCAGTATCTACACGTAATATAAGTCAAGTAAAATGTACGGCAGATTTAGGTTATCCTATAGGAAGCTTTGTGATGAGAGTATCAGATGAACGTAATTCTACTAGATTTTTCTACGTACCTGAAGATCTGATCAGAGTTAATGAACAACGACCTTGTTTGCAGACTGTGTCATTTAACTTCACTGGTAGGTTTTTAGCTGGATTTTTCATTGACAAAATTCCTGTGTTTTCAATTTTGCATATATTTCTGCCATTTATTGTCAGATCTTTATGAAACTTTATACAATCATCATGATAACATACTATGTGATGAACAGAATTATAATGTAAATGCAACTCTATCTGGCTTTATGGACTATTTCCCTTTGAAATGTTTGTGCTAAAGTTTTTAAATTCAGCTTTGATTTGGTTTCCACATTACAATTCTTGTTGTGTTTTTATCATGGTTACAGATCTTTGTTTAGCTTAAGTCTAGCAAGCCCATGTACAGCTGATGCCCAGTGCTCATACCAATGTATCAGACTTCATAGAGGGCAAGCATCAGATAGGCTTTGTTTACAAAATGTTTCTATGAAGGTCCAATCATGGCCAATGACTGGTGTACTAGCACTTCACTAACTTTGACGCTTTGCTTTGTAAATTTTTTTTATGATTAAACAGGAATGGTGTGGGGTTTTTTATCATCATATAAGATTTTTTTAAAATAGTGTCTTAATCCTTAGTTAACATTTGTAGTTATGAAATGGTTTTAGAGAATTTAAGTCTTTTAAACTATACTTAAGTAAACAAATATTAGATTAAATATCCAATGCGTACAACAAATGAAAAGATCTTTCAACATTTGCACTGTTGGTCAAATTAGCGAAACAATATAGTCAATTGTATGTTTTAAAGATTTTAATTACACTTGACAGTCACTTATGTAATGTTTTCAAGCTCTATATAATGTCGTCAGTCGGCTGCCAAAACCTCATATCTCCATTTTTCAAGGTTTTCAGGAGAAGGAAAAAATGTTTTATCAAAAAGTCGTATCTAAAAATTATCCTAACTTAGAATAATTGTTTTGTTTTAAAATGTCGTAACTCGCATTAGGCAGACATAAAATTCATGTATTGCAACATTCGTCAAAGCTAACTGTTTCCCATGCTTGCAAACAATAAAAATGTAATAAATGCATTATTTCTGCTTCTTAATTTAATTGCTAGTGCAGAATACTTGTCATCATTAGTGAACAGAAATGACATAAACTATTTTCAATCATTTTCTTCGAAATTAAAAGTCACAAGATGCAAATCATATAAGATAAACATACAAAATTAAAGTTAAATGAATAAAGTGGTTAAAATAAAACATAATTATTTTACCTCTTAAAAAGAAGAATCCAACTGCATGATCATTTTTTATCAACAATGGAGTGTTAAGTGTGAGATACGATATTTTGACCGTTGTTCAAAAAACCAATCGGAGTTATGATATTTCATCACATGACAATATTTCGGGTATTGATTGGCTTACTGGTACTACGTTTTGTGACAAGGCTGGAATCACTTTGGCGTACTTCATGCAGTCAAAAAGTCATTTTTGTCAAAAAGCGTAGTTACGACCTTTTGGCAGCAGAGCGACGATGTTTTTAATAGTTCCAAATGTTTGATTTGAAGGTATTTGGAATTATCTGTTGAAGATGAATTCTAGTTTAAAAATGTTGATGTCACAGATGAAAAGAAAGAAGTATTATTATATATTTTCAGATCAGTTATCACCAGAGTCACATGATCCATTTATAACATATGTACAATGTGGTGTATATAATCCTAGAAGTGTACAATCTACATCAGGATTTGTCTTGTCTGATATTGCTCAAATATTACCTGGTATGTGTTTCATAATTTGTTGATAAATACGCACATCTTTGATGGCAGTACAAATTGATGTTCCATATAGTATTAGAATACCAAAGTGGTTGCTTCAACAGGTCAATTTAGCAGCATGCACTATCTCTTTTTGGAAAAGTTAGGTTGCACAAATGAAATGTTGATGCATCAACTCTATTTCAAGTCTGAGAATCCCATCCTCTGGCAAACGTGGGCGGCCAAGAAAGCCCTGATCAGAGTGCGTAAAAGCAGACATGAAGACATACAAGATGCACAACAGCGATTCTCTAGACAGGGTTACATGGAGGACAGACGTTAGAAGATCTAGCCGCCTGCTGTCTACCCCAGTCTCTGGGACACCGGCAGCAGATGACAAATAAACTATTGGATTTGATTGATTGAGAGGAAATATGATTGCTACTATACAGTTTAGTACATGTTTTTTTGTACAAGTTATTTAATACAATTTATTTAGCTACTGGTCATGATGAGTATAGTCTGACAATATTAACTTGAGCTTGAACTACCTTATTACAATAATTACATGCTTCACTTACATTCAATTGTGAGTTTCCGTACCAATGTGTGACTATGAATCAATTTTGTAAACATGTCATATTATTTTATTTTCAATTTTGGACTCATTTGTTTATGGGGAAACGCTTATGTCCCCAATAATGGGTATAGTTTTTAAGTATTTATTCATATGAAAACAAAATTAATTGTTCAGTATGTGTATTTTGATGAAAGCGTGATTTAAACCTAAGACATAAAAAAGACTGTAAATACTGAGTTTGATATATTCTTGATAAAGGTCAAGCTTAGGTTAATATTGTTGAACTATAACTTATGCTAAAACATTGTATAATAATTTGACTCTTGCTTTCTGTGAACCAATATTTCAGCTATACAGACAAGTGTGACTAAACCCAGCAATGAACATATAACTAAAAGTGATCCACTATCACCATTCTTCCATGATGTTGGTAATGCAAGTATTGAACGTGGTATGGTTAATATTATAGATGATATAACAGGTCTACCAATTGGTTCATTTGTGACACCACCTCCTACACCTCTCTGGAGTAAACCAGGTATGCTTTGGTGAATGCTTTCAATGATAAGTTTGATAATCCTACCAATCTGTTTGGAGGAATCAGGATAAAGAACTTTCATTTGAGAAACATTCTTGATGTAAAATTTACGTTATTTGACCTCTTGTTTCTCAATGTACCTGGTAAGTTTTCCTGATCAAATATGCTACAAAAGTTTATAAATATTATATTGTAAGTGCAAATCTGTTACTTTTCTATAAAAGTCATGCTGGGCTCGATGAATTTTTAAAAATAGGTTGCCCAACTGGAAAACCAGCTATAAATTTTACTAGCCTGAATCATGATTTCAAGCACTAACAAGTTGCCCAAGCCTGAGTGTAGGTCTTCTGGGCAAGAGAGACAACCTTTGATATTGAGCCCTAGTCATGTATTTGGTCCTAGCCTTAGCCATGTATTTGGTCCAAGCCCTAGTTATGTATTTGGTCCAAGCCCTAGTTATGTATTTGGTCCCAGCCATAGTCATGTATTTGGTCCCAGCCATAGTCATGTATTTGGTCCAAGCCCTAGTTATGTTTTGGTCTCGGCCATAGTCATGTATTTTATCCTAGCCATAGTCATGTGTTTGGTCCTAGTCATAGTCATGTATTAGGTCCCAGCCCTAGTTAGGTATTTGGTCCTAGCCATAGTCATGTATTTGGTCCAAGCCCATATTTAGTCCCAATCCTAGCAATGTATTTGGTCCCACTTCTTGTCATGGTAGAAAGTTTTTTACTTGTCTTGTTTTCAGAGATTGCATCCTGGGTTAGTGGAGATCCTATCATTGGTAACACATTATCTATATCCTGGATGGCTCATGGTATTGGTGGTTGGGAGAATATTGTAGTTGATAGAGAATACAAGAATGGTAGAGTGGAGAATATCAGTAATATTGACTTTAAGACAATGGTGAGTATAGCAATAGATTTGATTTGGAACTCGAGCTGATGGTGTTTTTGTTTCAGCTGAAAAAGTTTGTTTCTACTGGATGTACCCATGCTGAATAAAGTTCAAACACAAATGTGTGTACATGAAACAAGAGTATTCAATCTTTGTTGCATACTTTTTTTTAGCAATAATATGTAAAATAATTTCAGATTCTTAAGGTACAAACAAATCTTATTCAGCTGAAAACCCCATAAATTTAAGTTCCGAATATGAACTATTGTTGTTTAACCTGTCTTCATCTTGGAATGGTTTTAGTTGCTGACTTTAAATCAGCATAGACATTCATTGATTGAGGATTATAGAGGGAGCTAAGTCCTTATATATGAAACAAAAATAATGAAAATAAACCAACTAGCTACATGTAAATTAAGGAGAATGCTTTTTATACTCTAAAGATAATTATCATTGTCTTAAGTGGGGAAATGATGTTGCATTATTCTGGTGTAAGAATTTCTCTTACAGAACACAGAAAATAATCAAAGTATTGAAATACAGATAGACTTTCGTGCACATTGAAACCTAACAAATCCATGCTAATGATTACTCTTTACACATAAGATTCAAGTTCGAATCGAGCAGGGCAAAATATGCTGTCGAAATGTTTAATCTACTTGGTATAACACTCTAGATCACTATGTATACTGCTTAATTCTGCTTACGCCCCATCCACATGCTTATCAATATAAGTAAACACCTGTTACTAATCAGTCAGATGACAGAACTACTTTTATCACCTAGAAATTGACTGCATAGTAAATCTGAGACTAATGTATCACCTCGCAGGTCAAACTGGTCAGGCATTTTCCTCAGTTGTTTTCGATTTGTGGTATAACATACACCAAAGTTGACAAATATCTTTTATTCCTTAGTTTTTGCAGTGACCCATCTAACTGTTGTATGTCTAGTTCATGTAGTGAAGACCATACCAGGGCATTGTTTTTCTATAATTTCAGACAATAACTCACAGTAATCCAGAGATACAAGTATCAACAGAATCCGAGTTCTTACCAGACAGAGCTAAAGTTGTATTACCTATACCAACATTAAAATGTGATGATAAAGCTTTATATAGAGTACATGTATATAGTAATAATGATAAAATAGAGAGATCTGAAAATATTACTGTATATAGTAAGTAAAATATTTGCTATGTCACAGGGTAAGAAAAATATGCAGCCTGACCGGGACTCGAACCCTGGACCCCTCGCTTACAAAGCGAGAGCTCTCCTGACTGTACTATCAGGCCACTTACATATCCTTCTCCCCATAATGTGAACAGGTAAGGACCGTGACCGTTATAATAAGTAAGATTTTGCTTTAAGTACATGTAGTAACATCTGCTATTGATTATCTTGTAAGTTATAATAACTTGAAGACATTTAATAACGAGCATTTGACCATTATCATGTGCTACCTGTATTATATGCATTATGCCTCTTTCTCATTACTCTGTGCCTTCTCATTCGATCCGTGCCTTAATAAAAACGGTTTATCAACATGCGCGGACATCGCACGTGTCCGAATTCTATGCAAGTTCGTAGCATTCGACCTGCTCAATCAGTTTACAGAAAAATATTCAGAACTAACATGCATTATTGCTTGAAGAACAAAAATCAATATGTTCTCATCACGATTTTGCTCAAAATTGATAAAAAATAACCATATTTCGCTAATTTGATGCAAAATCTAGCCTGACCTACTTGTATTTAATTTTCTTTACACATGGCGGCCATTGTTTTTGTGTGTGCAGGTACGACGCATTTCATTGGTTGACCTATTTTGCCTAGCTAAGGGATTCAGTGCGGGGTATTGATTTGCACTCATTATTCAATTAGCGCTTTAAGTTGGCGTTAATTAGGTCTAATTTAACTTATTAAAATCGTTTGCAACGGATAATCCAAACATTTTTTGTGGTTTTATTAGCTCGACTTTACGTAGTAATGTAGAGCTCTCCTACTCGCCCCAGCGTCGGCGTTCGCGTCCACCTTTCTGATTAAAGTTTTTGTGCAGTAAAATACTTTCTTCTATATCTTTGTTATTTCTTAAGATATTAACTTCAAACTTTAAATATATGTTCCCTACTATCAACCACATCTCATGTGACAAGGTATATAACTCCAAACACATTTCTTTCAGAATTATCTCCCCTTGAACTGATTAAAGTTTTTGTGCACAGATTAAAGTTTTTGTGCAGTAAAATGCTTTCTCCTATATCTTTGTTATTTCTTAAGATATTAACTTCAAACTTTAAATATATGCTTCTTATTATCAACCACATCTCATGTGACAAGGTTCATAACTCTAATTATATTTTTTTCAGAATTATCTCCCCTTGAACTTAGAGTTTTCTTTCAAAAATGTTTGTTTTTACTGCAACTGTTTTATTCCTTTAGGTATTGACTTCAAACTTTAAATGTACATTCCTTATTATCAACCACATCTCATGTGACAAGGTGTATAACTCCAAATATATTTTTCAGAATTATCTCCCCTTGAACTTAGAGTTTTCTTTAAAAAGTGTTTGTTTTACTGCAACTGTTTTATTTCTATAGGTATTGACTTTAAACTTTAAATGTACATTCCTTATTATCAACCACATCTCATGTGACAAGGTGTATAACTCAAAATATATTTTTTTCAGAATTATCTCCCCTTGAAATTTAAAAAATGTTTGTTTTTACTGCAACTGTTTTATTTCTTAAGGTATTGACTTCAAACTTTAAATATATGTTTCTTATTATCAACCACATCCCATGTGACTAGGTTTATAACTCCTTATACATATTTTTTACTCCTGTGACAAACACTAACTAAGTCGAGCATGCTGTCTCCTCTGACAGCTCTTGTGAAAAGTCCATTACATTCCTTGTTTATTGTTGACTGTTTTTGGACCTCTCAATATATTTTAGTTCTAGAATTTACGTTATAAAAATAGTTATACATAGTTACAAATATACCTGTGATTGTCTACATTCTAATTAAAGTGAAAAAAACGATATTAAACTATTCTCTAGTTATAAGTTTTGAACATTAAAATCTGCTCTAAGCACCGTTGAAACAAAGTTATTTCTAGATATACAATAGCTTCAACACTAACATATTTCAAGAGTAAGAAAAATAATACTTCCCCCCCTGTGGAGCCCCAATATGTATAGACCAAAGTCAAGGACACGAATCCATGGAGAAACAAACAGCTGATTGACATGGACTATACGCAGCATTGAAAAAAGGTGAAAAAGTTAGTTTAAGTGATAGTTATTCAAGATTTTTTGCTCAATTTGTTGATTTAGATGTTGGTACACAATATATTTATATTTGTGACCCGATTTCCTAATCCATCTACCGCGCATGCGCAAAAATAAAGGTTAAGGGGCACAAATTTACGAGAAGAGAGCATAAGGTATTATTAAAAGGATATAGAAGAAAATAAATTTACTGTTTAGTTAATACTACAAAAATGTTTGTAAAAATAAATTCTTAATATTTTAGGACAAACTGCCTATAGATTGCCAGAAATTTACTAAAAAAAGTCACAAAAAAGTACATGTACTAGACCCTGACATAGGGTGTAGATTTTTACTTCTTGAAACACCATCATTTGTACTTGTATGTCAATTGGCACTAACATTGTCATTATCAAATTACTAATTTGCTGCTTCAAAACGTGTTTTCAAACAATTTTAATCATTTTAGAAAAAGTTGATGTTTAAGTTGAAATCTGTGAATGAGTACCTTTAATGCTTTAATATTGTGTGCAATTTCTTAAAAACCTAAATTATGTATTAGTTGTTGACATTCTGCCAACAGATATGATTTCTATGTTTCATCAGTCCATAACCTGCTTGTTATTTTTTTCAGGAAAATCTGATGCCAAGCTATCTGTACCTAAAGAAATGATACCAAGTACACCATTTGATGCAATGTCATGTATTGCTGACACAGGTTATCCTGAAGGAATGTTGGTTGTTAGAGTCTCTGACAGTAATGGTACATCACAGTATTATCAAGTACCTAGCTCTATAGTAAATGTGGTATCTAACACTACTTGTAAAACTGTGGTCAACTTTAAGTTTACAGGTATTATTTTATGATATATTCAATATATTGAAATAATATCAATGGTGATTACATTCATCATTGGTCATTTTGTAACTTTTGATTGTTAAATTCTATTCACCTCTGTGGAGCATACATTTACTGTACTGGTTTAAAGACTCTATTTCTTCAATAAACTTTGTACATAAATATGGATATCTATTTTTATTGTTTGAGTGTAGATGTACTGTTTTGAGTATTTAAATCAGTGGGGTTAATGTATACACCAGGGACAGATGAAAAAAGTATAAGAACGATAATGAAAGATTAGTTCTTTAAAATGACATTAAGACTGAGAAAGATGCAATGAATACATGTTTGACTTACAGGTTTGCAAGCCTTCCAAATTTATCATTATTCCTATATATACATTGTAGGTAGATATTGGAAACCTATATCAACATCAAATCAGACATATATACAATGTGGTGTATATAATCCTTATACCCTGAGATCAAATATGAGGCTAGTGTTGTCACAGCCTGTACCTATACCTCGTGGTAAGTTTACTTTAGTTGATTGTTTAAAATCCTGGCTACAAAAATAGAGCACAGGGTTTTACATCCAGACGTCCTAAATTCCATTCCTGGTTAAGAAGTTAATGATCAGCTCCTTGTGGTACGGTATGCAAGTGCTGGTAATAGGAAATGTCCAGGAAAGCTAGTTATGGCGAATGGCCTCAGTATATTGCTTAAAAAACACAGGCTGTTGCCACGAAAGAGTCCCCCCTCACCTCAATTTTTTAGCCGGATTTTTCAACGAAAAATTCAGCTAATAGTTTGGCGAAACACGGGCGGGTGGTCGGGCATTGGCTGACGTTAACAATTGCGTTAAAGTTTTTCTTTACCATATATTTCTGCCATTTATTGTCATGACTTAATAGGGGAAGTCTAAAATATTTTCCATTTAGTGTCCTGTTTTGCCTGAAAAAAATTATTTACCCACTGCACTAAATTTCCTAAACATTTGTAGCAGTTATAGTAAATGTTTATGTAAGAGCAGTGTGCTTAGAGACTGAAACGTACTTGGCTGAACCCCACTTGGGAACCTCCTAATTTCCTTGACCAAGAGCTTTACATACATTTGTTCTTCACCACCAAGATGTAAATGGGTTCTAGAGGGATTTCATGGAATAGGGGTTTTTGTACAAAATATTTAAGTCCACTAGTCATGTATATGGAAGAAGACTTTATTTGCACTTAATTTTTATAACTTTTTAACATTTTCAAGCCATGATATAATGGTTGATAATTATGTATATATTATTAGCCAGATTTTTCACCGAAAAATTTAAGCTTTTAGTTTTGGCGAAACCCGGGCGGGCGGTCGGGTGGCCCATGTCGTTAACAATTGCATTAAAGTTTTTAATTTAGCATATATATCTGCCATTTATTGTCAGATCTTTCTGAAACTTCATACAATGATAACATACCATGTGATGAACAAAATTACAAAGTAACCACAACTCTACCTGGCTTTATTATTGATTATTTCCCTTTGTAATGTTTGCATTAGAGTTTTTGAATCCTGCTTTAATATGGTTTCCTTATTACATTTCTTGTTAACATTTTCAAGTCATGATATAATGATTGATAATTATGTAATTATACCCCCGCTTCGAAGAAGAGGGGGGTATACTGTTTTACCCTTGTCCATCCGTGCGTCCGTTACAAAATTTCCGTCGCAGTTTTCTCAGCAACTATAACATGCAGCAGCCTAAAACTTTGTATATTGCTTCATCCTATAGTCCCATGTGGTGTAAAGCGATTTCATGCTCCTTGCTCATCTACTTCCTGTTTGTCGCATATTTTTAGATTTTGGCGGGGGTATCACTAGTGAGCATTAGCTCACAGATTTACTTGTTTTTTTTACAGAGAGACGTGATATAGAAGATAAAAATTTAGATTTTATACCATTACATTCTGTGGTACAATTTGGTGACCATGGTAACAAGGCAGATAAACAAAACATGCCAGGTATAGATCCTGATGAATTAACACCAGAAAATAGAAAACATTCATTTAAACATGCTGGTAAATATACTTGTATTTGTTTGAAACTTTCAGGGAAATTTTGACATTGTGCTTTCAGTATTTTGATGTTTTAAATAGGGGTAGGGTTGTCATGATATGCCTGAAGGCTATTGTGGTATATTGCGATGTACTAGAACTGTATCATGATACGTATCACAATATATTGCTTTGCAAACCTAAAACACCCGTGCATAATACTTTTGTCTTGAAGAACTTATTCAACAGTATAGAAGAATGTTATAGGATTTTGTAGGGAAAGTGCTTGTAGCAGACTGAAGAAAAACTAGGCATTTTTAGAGTTATGGGAACATTCCGAATGGGCCCAGATTGGTTGAATTCTTTGAACTTAACTTTTAATCATATGAACCATGGCAAACTGACATTTTGCTTCTTCTTTTGGCGCAAGGAAAATTTTTCAATGTAAATGAAAAAATATTGTTGTTGCAGCTGCATATTGCAATATACTGGTATATTGTGACAGCCCTAATTAGGGGTATGGCAAATAATTTACCAATCAAGTTAGCCTCTTGAAAGTTGAATTGTCTTTGTTTTGGACAAAACAAATTCAGTATTCATAATTTCTTTCAAGTGAGCTGTATTCTTGAGAAATATTGATATATTAATGTATGGGTTCAAATATAAGATTTATTGCAAGCAGTTTTTAGCAACTATATGTAAGATAACTTAGTTTCACCTTGAGATGGTGTACATACTAAGCTTTTTCTGCTAGAACAAAAATTATGTTTTACATAATCATGAATAATTCCCAGTCAAGGAATTTTAAAACCACAAGCTTATGTTCCAACTCAAAATGAAGATTATTCCATTCTATGTATTTTAAGCCAGATTTTTCTACCTGCCTTTATTATGGATTATTTCCCTTTGTAACTTTCGCGTTAAAGTTTTTTTTAAATCTGGCTTTAATGTGGTTTCCATATTTCTTGTTCTAAATTTCTTGTTTTAAATGGGGTATGGCGAAACCATTTAGCAATTGAAAGTTGAATTGTCTTTGTTTTGAACCAAGAAAAAATAATAATTAATGCTTTATTTCAAGTGAGCTATATTCTTATAATGAGAAATATTGAAATAAATGTATGTGTTCTAAGATAAGATTTATTGCAAACTTTTTTAAGCAACTCAATGTAAGCTAACCTAGTTCCACCTTGATATGCTGTACAAACTAATCTCATCATTTCATTGGTCTGTGTACAAACTAAGCTTTTTCTGCTAGAACTGAAATTATGTTTCACATAATTATGAATTATTCACAGTCTACAAATTTTAAAACCACTTGCCTATGTTCCGACTTAAAATGAAGATTATTCTATTCTATTCTATGTATTATTTCTATATATTTCAGAGGTACTCTCGTGGTTAAATAATGACCCATATCTAGATAAACCTGTGACTATAACATGGATAGCTACTGATATACCAGACTGGACAAATATTATATTATATAGGATATTACCTGATGGTTCTGTTGAAAATATATCATCTATCAACTCTAATAATATGGTAAGGTTTTTATCATCACTCAAGTACCGATATGTAATATTCTGTCTTGTATACTGGACACTGTCCATTGACATCTAAGTCATATACAAATATAAGAAAATAAAGTATGTCTTAACTGTTTAATCTACATTATAAGAGTGATGGTATTGTACAAAGGTATAGTGTTAGTAATATGAGTTATACACAAATTATAGACTAGCTACAGAAACATATAAAGTTATTTTTTAAAGTAAATACATAGTCAAACTAGTGTGTTAGTACATAAAATGTAAGATTTTTTGAATTTTAGACAGGCTGAATGTGCAACATTTAAGTTCTCCTTAAAGTGTTTCACTCCTGACCAAATATTGCCTAACCTCACAATTAATAAATGGTAAAAATTCAGCCTGTCTAATATCTAATAAATGTAACATTTCATGTACTAAATGCATCACACTAGTTTGACTATGTATATACTTAAAAAAATATGCATAATGTTGATTTAATGTATGTACATCTGCTACAAAGTTTTTCTCCAGAGAAAAACCCCATCAACTTAAGTTCAGAATCAAATATATTGTTCATTTATAAGATATTTCTCTGTGTTTCAGTCTGTGATGAACTACAAGGACGATATGTCATTGTTAGATAAGTCAGAGTATAGTCCTCATAGTGCCTTCATGTATTTATATATACCTACATTATCATGTCAAGATGAAGCCAAATATATAGTTAATGTTAGAAGTAAATCTGGTAATGTTAGTAGAACTGAACCTGTATATGTTAGAAGTAAGTATCTATCTTGTTGGTTTTGTTTGATAAATGTTCTTGCACAGTTTAGATGTATTGAAGCAGTTGATTTTGATTAAACAAGTTATTCAAGACTATGTAATCAATTGTAACCTACTGTTTTCAGGGGATTCTTAAACTTGTTGAAATTTTGGGTTAAACTCAGTGCATGGCCTGAAATTGAACACACATTTGGTTTTATTGTGTTTGATGCCAAAGGTTTTTGCAGTCTATTTTGTATTCAGCTACCAACCAATTTCTTCAAAACATATTTGTACAACTAGTCAGAAGAGTAATACCACTGAAAATGTTAATTTCTTGGGATTCACTATTTTTAATCACTCAGTCAGTGAGTGGAACAATTTGCAAGCTAGAGTTTACAAAAAGTAATGGGATCAATGGTTGAACCACTTTCTTAATTTTCCTTCTCTAACATCTTATATACTCATTTGCAGAGAGACCATCAGTGGAGGTTGTAGCCCCAGCCAAGGCTATCAGTATAGACAATATAATGTGTAAGGCAGATCTAGGTCATCCCGCAGGCAAGTTGGTGGTACGTGTATCTAGCGAACAAGATGGTGCAAGATTTTATTATGCTCCGAAAGAATTAATACAAGTAGTGCAGTCTAATTCTTCTTGTCTCAATTTTGTAACTTTTAACTTTACTGGTAAGTGTTTAAAGAATATTACATCTCAACTTTACTGTGTCTAACAGTGTTCATTTTAAGATATTGTCCTTATTGAGCCCTTTGTAAAGAATCCATACATTATCTAATTAGCAACACTATAAAATTTGAGTGGGTTACATTCCATAAAACAGAAATAAACTTGCTTATTTTTCAATATTTCACCAGTATCTCTCAGCCTTTGTCAGGGTTTTGATAATTGATCAGGTGGTATCACGCTACTGAGTGAAATGTCCTGGCACCAGAAGAGTGTCCTACAATCCTCAAAACAACCTTGCAAAGTACAACCTTGCACTTTGCAAGGTTTTCCTACATGGAGAACAAAAGATAGAAAAACATGACTTTATTAAATGAATGGTTAAAATAAATGGCAAATCTTTTTTTAATGCAATACTTTTGGTTTTGTTTCATAGTATTCAACTACATGTTATTACCAACACTGTGAGTTCTGCACAGTTCTTTTTTTACTGCAAATACTACACATATCGTAGCAGACTCATTTTAGTTATATAAACCTAATTATATATTTTACTAATTATTTTATAACAGGAAATATATGGAACATCTCAGAAGGTGTAGATACATTTATACAATGTGGTGTATATAATCCTACAAGTTATAAACTCAATTCTGGACTAATGTTATCTGATACAGTACAAGCTATACTTGGTAGGTCTAGTTTTATTATCATTTACTTACTTTCAATTGAAATCTTCAACTTTCTAGCCGGATTTTTCAATGAAATAATCAGCTTATATATAAGGTTGGCATAACCAGGGAGGGTGTTTAGGCGGGCTTCCAGTGTCATTACCAATTGTGTTAAGTTTTATATTTACCATATATTTCTGCCATTTATTGTCAGATCATTATGAATCTTCATGCAATGATAACATGGGCACGTTCCGCAAGGCAATCGCTAGCTAGCGATTCGTCTCCTGGTACCCTCGATTTGGTGTCACATAGTAAATACTTTTGGTGCAAAAAAGGTACCAGAGTACGAAGCGCTATCTAGCGATTTCCTTGCGGAACGTGCCCCATATCTTGTGATTAACTAAGTTAGAAAGTAACCACAACTCTACCTGGCTTTATTATGGATTATTTCCCTTGGTAATTTTTGCATTTAAGTTTCTTTTGTTACAACATAAACTTGATTTAAATTTTCCCCATCTGTGGAAAAAATCTGGTTTTACTGTGGTTTCCATATTATATTTCTTGTTTGTTTACATAATTTTATGTATCTAGATATTTCAATGTTTTCAATACTTCAATCAACAGCACCAAGTTCCAGTAAAACAAGAGACAAGTCTAGTGGTATACATGGTACAAAAACTATGTTAGATTTATTATCTACTACATTAAAAGATTTACAAAATGATATAAAAACATCAACACTACAGGGTATAGATCTAGATGGTGTACAGTTTAATATCGATGAAGAACCAGGTAATAGCTTTTATCTGATATTTATTTCTTGGTGAGAGGTAGTGGCTGTGTAAATATGTTTGAAAGCTGCTGGCACATTCTTGTCAATTTCTTTTTGTCTGGACAGTGCTGACTGTCCTTGATTTTGACATTGGATTACAGTCAACAGTTTTTAGTGATGCATTTTGACTTAAAGAGTCCTTCTAACTCAAGATTAACTACTTACCTGGGTCTCTATCGCTTAAATTTTGGGCACCCAGAGAAAATACAAGTGACCAAACTTTGACCCAACAAAAATTTTGTTTAATCTGTTTGACATGGCAATATCAACAAGTAACAACTTGCTTGTTACCTGGCGATTTAGCAAGTGGTTATATGGGGCCCTTGAAGACCTTGTATTTCATAATGATAAACTGTATGTTATAATTACCAGAGATATTATCATGGATTGATGGAGATTCTTATATTGGTGAACCTCTGATGTTAACATGGTTAGCTGGACATATAGATGGTTGGAACAATATTATAGTACAAAGAGAACTGATACGAGGATCTGTAGAAAATATTACTGTTATACAAGCGGATATGGTAACTATACTGTATTAACTCATCTAACAAACCTAGCAAGGCCTATCTGGCTTGATGTTTATACTGCTTTGCTTCTTGGAGCAGTGGTAGAGAGCAAACCTATGGATCGAGAGGTCCAGGGTTTGAAGCCCACTAGGGGGCACCCCTAATTTTTTCCTTGAGCAAGAAATTTACCTACAATTGTTTCAACCAAACCAGGTGTAAATGGGTACACCAGCTTAAAGGTGATTATAATATTCAGGGATTATTGAATAAAAAATGTAAAAGTCAGTTGAATATATATGTTGAAGCAAGCTTTTAAGTTTAACCCACTGTGAGGAATCACTTGCCTTAAGTTGATTTCATTGATCATGGGTTATTGTACGTAATTGTCAAAGTTGGCTGAACATATATATGTAAACAGATTTTAAACTGCACTTTTTAGATGTAGCTCTTTGACAATTATTATTGTTGCATTGGCCAGTCAACATACATTCTGTCTGCTAGTACACGTAGACCTTAGCACATTGATTTAATCACTGACTCAGGCACTTGATGCAGTGGTAGATTCGAGAAATTTTAACAGTACCAGAATCGTTTTCCATGGGCATTGCTTTCTACTGCGTGAAACTATCCATCGTGCAACAAATTTTTTATCTGCTTTAATGATTTATCTTAATAATTTTATAATTGTACAGAAACATTTTAGTTTTGTCGATCTGAGAGCACTAATAACCGTGTTTATATTATGGAATGGATAACTGCCTATTTTCCATATGGTAAAAAGACTTTTATGTATACCTTTCTCAACAAGAAGTTTTCTCAGTTTGATAATAAAAGGAATCAACAAACAACATGGATATGAATTGAAAATGGTCATTTTTATTAAATGACATTAAACAAATATATACATAATATATACCTATAATCAAAACCATGAATCATGAATAAAATTATCCAAACATGTAACTGTTATTCAATATCAAAGATCGAGGGGTATAACATTATGTCCCACATATCATTTTTCGTGATGGGGGAAAAAAGTCTACCTCAGCAAAGCAACACCTCAGCAGAGCCATTATGACTGTTGAAAGTATGTGGTGATCCAACAATATAATTGGTGTTGTTGAGTGTGAGTATGAAACCCTAATATTGGTTACTCGGTTACTTATCACTATTTTACAGGGTTTGTTAATCAAAGAGAATCTACCTGATACATTATCCGAGTCAGACTTCTACAACAGTACAGCTAAGATAGTTCTCAATATAACATCATTAAATTGTTCAGATGAAGGATTATATACAGTTAAAGTTGTAGGTTTAAACCAGACTGTTGATCGTACTGAGAAGGTCAATGTTTACAGTAAGTCGGTTTCCTTTTTTAACTTTAAAGTTTTAACTTTTACATATACTTACGCGTATTGGACAATTCCATTGCCTCACTCTAACAATGCTGTAACTACCAAACTTTTATTTTCGGGAAATCGACTTCAAAAGTTCAAAAGATCATATCTTGATTGTCTCAATCTGTATAGACATGAGACTTGGCAGGCACATTAACAATGTATAGAGTCAAGAAACTTTTTTTAAAAGATAGAACAAGGTCATACTAATTGCCTGGGATGTTTATCTCATTTTTTTCAAAAATGGAGATAGGACATATATATAGATTTAGGCGACGATTTGTTTTTGTAAGCTGACTGACTACATTGGCTTTCAGACTTATTTGGTAGGTCAACCAGTTGTCATTAATTCTTTATGGTATTATTTGAAAGTTTGTCACTTTTTGACTTAGTGGAAGGTCATTGTTTTTACTGTCACTACTTTCAGGCTTTATCTTTTGATATTGAACAACATACTTATGTACATGTTTATATTGTAGGGAAACCTTCAGCAAGTATTGTGTCATCATTTAGTGTGTTGTCTCCTAATTTTGATGATGTATATTGTGATGTCAACCTAGGTTATCCACAGGGTATAGCGATTGTTAAAGTATACAATAACAATAATGACAGCGTGTATTATCGTGTACCAGAGATATTTACCAAAGTGATAACAAATACAACTTGTGAGACTACATTACAGTTCAATTTTACAGGTATACTATTTTGTTTTTAAATGTAAAATTGAAAACCCCTTTTGGATGGTAGATCTTTTTGTATGTAAAGTAGGTAATGATTCTTGGCAATATATGATTATTTTTTTTCAAATTACATATCATCAGAATTATAGTGTTACATTTAATACAGTGTAACCTCTGCAGAGCGACTTTTGGCGGAGTTTGAAAAAATTGCCGCTCTGCAGAGGTGTCGCTCTGCAGAGGTAGACTTTTTCTACCGATCATGAAAACGGCCGTTTTCGGTCCGGAAAACTGGCCTTTATCCGTTCCGTAATGTAAATACAGTTTTTAGCGAGCGCTGATCGACAAAAGTAAACCGAGTTTTAATAAGATTACGAAGTTTTTTGAATAAGTAATTATAACGGTAGACAATTCCTAGCATGAAGGTTAAATTTATGCTAAAGAAAGCAATACACTAGAGAAATCGATTCTGTTACTGTCAAATGTTTTTATACTTGTCTAATGGCGAATACTATTTAGCAGGAATTATCGTCGTCTTTTCGGGAGTAAATATCTGATATTATCTTAAACCTCAAATAATCTTAAAACAGAATTCATTTCATCGAAGCTTTTAATAAAAAGAACAATAACAAATAAGTTTCATTTATTATCGTCAACTAGCTAGACGTATGTGCATCTGATACTTGATGACGTCAGCCTACCAAACAAAGCGCTCCTCATCTAAGGTCCGTTCGTTGGTGTCATGGAAACCATATGTCACTTGTTTATTAACCCCTGTTAGTCAAAGGATATAGCAACATGACACTTGAGGGTAGTGTTATACGATTAAGGGTATCGCTTATTGTTTAAATCATCCGGTTATAGGTAATTATCGATTATTGATGTAAACCTTGCTGGACTTAGTGTCGCTGTATAGAGGTAAAGATTAACTTTGGGAATTTATTTGAACGGCCGTTTACCGCTCTGCAGAGGTGTCGTTCATTAGAGGTAAATCATAGAGTAAAATCGACGGGGGGAATTCTAGTATGCCGCTCGTCGGAGGTTGCCGCTTGTTAGAGGTGCCGTTAGCAGAGGTTATACTGTACTTTAGATTTTCGACTTTGCATGGCATCGCCGCTGAGCTAGCTCAGTTGGTAGCATGCAAGTCTACAGATCGAAGGGTCTTGGGTTCGATTCCCGGGCGGGGCATACTTTTGTGGAGCTTGGTCATGAAATTATTTCTACAGCCATTCTCCCTCCTACCAACAGGGCAGTTGTCTGGCATTGACGAAATTATGAGCTTAGTAGTTGGGTAACAGCTTTTAAATCCAGAGATTTAGCCTTTCCAGGAGGAGTGAGTAGGTTGACTGACCGCGGTTATATGACCTATACGATGTGTTGCTACGGCGTTAAACCCAACAAACAATAACAAACAACTTTACATGGCAAGTGGACAAGTGCTTATTTGTAGCACCTGAATTATACACTTCAATTTGTTTGCTTAAAAAAATTAGCCATCTACCATTGAGTTGATCAACTACCTTATAATGACATTTTAATTGTAAGTAAAGGCTGCTATACATCTGTGAAACAAGTTCCTTGAGAAGCTAGCTACAGCATCTTCCCTTGAGACCTTCATGGAGGAGCCTGCTGGCTATCTTAAAAATGCACCATCTGAGCTAAATTTTATTGTTCTTATTATTTTAACTTAATAATTTGTCCCCTTAAAGCAAAAATGTACTATCTTATACAAGATTTAAGAATTATTTGGTACCTTTTTGTGTTAATGGGCGATATGTTGCACCCCACAGTGATGTTGCTCTTTCATCAATGTATGTCAATTAACGGATACGGAAGATGTACAGGTAAGGAAGAAATACACTTGTTTTAAAATTGTATCATTAGCTAATAGCTGTAGTTCATTTTTTCTCAACTGTCAAAACATGATAATTTCACAATGACTTCATGTTCTTTATCTAATACTTGTGACATTGGGATAGTGTGTATTCAATCACCATGAAATTATTCAAGCTTTGACAGTTGAGAAAAAATTGATTATACTTATAGTTTTTTATGTTTGTATATAATATTTACAGGAATGTTCTGGAAGCCTATAGAAGGATCAGATCCTAGTTATATACAATGTGGTGTTTATAATCCTAAAAGTGTTTTACCTGCCACAAGATTTGTTCTGTCACAGTCTATACAGGCACCTGATGGTAAGATCTTATATAGTTTTAATTTTAAAGTTCTAATTAACAGACTCTACAAATCATTTACTGTTGTAGATTCTTATTTCCACCCTTTTGATGATTCTGATGGTAAAATCTTATTGTTGTTTCAAAACCTTGTAACTTTACTTTATTACTTGAAGTTACAAGGTTTTGTCTCGACAACAGCCTTATATAGTTTTAAATTTAAAACTCCAATTAACAGACTTCCACAACCATTTGCTATTGTAGATTCTTATATCTAATCATTTTGACCAAGCTATCATAATAAACTAGTATGCATTATCCATTATTTATTATATGCTTTCCAGTGGAATACCGAGATTTATTGGTGAAAATAAAAATCTATATTCCACTGTTTTGAAACAATGAAAAAAATAATTTTATTTTCACGTTTAGATGCACCATTCTGATGACATATCATTCTTAAACTTTAAAAAAGCCAGTTTGAAGCATATAATAAACAGAAAATTTGTTTATTTCTTTGTAAGATCTATTTATTTCACTCAAGAGCTAATGATATTATATTTTCATGAGTGGCTACACCACTCTTGAAAATATTGCATCCTAAGCTCACTCGTGAAGTAAAACTCGATCTTACACCGAAATGAACAAATACTCTCTATATCTTTGGTGTCTAAATGATAGTTGTTATCTACTTCTTGAAATTTGTATTTTGTAGATCTGTCTTTTTCTTTAGTAGTTTCTTTAAACACCTAATATTCTGTTACTTTTTCCTGCATGTATTCAATAAAAGTCATCTTACAATTCTTATGAATTACAATACTGAGTGTCTTCCTAAATGAATGAGTATTTCATTTTGAATATTTCAGCATCTTGGTTCCTTAGTAACAAGCGTGCTAATGGAAGGTCACCTAACAACACCTCATCTCAACCAACACAGTTTAAAGATATAAGAAGGGCTATTACTCTAGATGATATGTCACATAACATGACAGGTCATAGGTCACCTGATATCTCTATATCTACGGTAGATGATGGAAGTGGCACTGATTGGAGTAAAGCTGGTACGTTTATTTATTATTAGCCGCATTTTTCAACAAAAAAATTTGGCTTATAGTTTGGTAAAACCGGTGGGCGCGCGGTCGGGTGGGCAGTTGGGCGAGTAGGCCTCTGGTGTCGTTTACAATTGTGTTAAAAGTTTTTTATTTACCATATATTTCTGCCATTTATTGTCAGATCTTTACGAAACTTCATGCAATGATAACATACCATGTAATGAGCAGAATTAGAAAGTAACCACAACTCTACCTGGCTTTATTATGGATTATTTCCCTTTGAATTTTTTGTGTTAAAGATTTTAAATCCGGCTTTAATGTGGTTTGCACATTACATTTCTTGTTTTAACCTGTTTCTATGAATACATTTAGCTTTGAATGATGATGTTATAAAAAGTACAATATGAAGCTAACCTACTATTTTCCATTACTCCGTTTCATCATAATTTATTACAAGGGTTGTCATTGATAGAAAATTTTGTACCAACATATCGAAAGGCTAGTATCGATGATATATCGATATATCGAGTCAGACAAGCAGAGTTATAGAAGCCCCTAGAATTGCAGCATATGTATACTATATAATGCCCTCATGATGTTATACATGATGTTAAAAGTTGTTTGAGACAAAAAACAAACTAAACAAACTGTTTTTTCTTGCTTTAATACTTTTAATACAGAAAAATTGAAAGCTCAGCAATATAAAAAAAGTCCTATGGTTCATAGCTTTATAAAATGCTAGATTGTATTGATATTCCAAATTGCAAATGGATATCGAATTATCTGTCAAGAATCAGTGATACATCAAAAATGCGATTTCGGATGACAGCCCTATTTATTACAGCTATTACCCCTAGGAATCTCTCTATCAGTCTTTTACTCTGCTTATTTGCAGTAGCCACATTTGCAAAACAGAATATTACCCTAGCAGGTACACATTTGCCGTTGGTTAGAGTGAAGCAATTACAAGTTAATTTTTCTTGCTCAAGGAAATTAACAATATCCTGGTTGACCTCCTAAAGACCACATCCTACCACGGAAACTACTATTCCTGATAATTTTGTCTTTATTAATTGTAATGCCATACTCAATAACATTCTATATTCAACAGAGGTTGTCTCCTGGATCAGTGATAATGTCGTGTTAGGAGAACCATTGAGTATTACATGGTTAGGTACAGGTGTGAGAGGCTGGAAGAATATTGTTATAGATAGAGTATATGAAGATGGTCGTAAAGAAAATCTAAGTGTTGTTAGAACAGATACCATGGTAAGATTTTAGATGAAAGCAATATATTGACTGTACTTCGTTCATGTGATCATTTATAAAAGAAATGATGAATCCTACAGATCTATAGACCAATTCTAGGTTAATAGCTCTGGTCCAGAGATATAATCATTTAATAAATGATGTTATAAATAACTGCTCCAATATGACTGAAACATATTGGAAATGTAGTATAATATACTAATTTATTTTAGCTTGATTGTGAAACAAATTCTTACAATTTAGATTTATCACTTTTGAGTCCACGTCCTGGACCCCCAGTACTGAGTTAGTAGGATAAAGTTCTTGCTCAAGAAAACAATGAAGTAGGTTTTAAGCCATGCAGAGCTGGCTATCTGATGATAACCAGTCCAACATAATGTAGCAATAGCAGAATACAATAAATTACATATTAAAGGGAGGTTATAAATCTATGTAATTAAGATGTTTAGTGACATTTTTCTATTGTATTATTTTTATCTAATCCATATTCTTATGCCTTGTATATCAATGAGTCAGCTAACAATAAGCTGCTTACTTCTTAACTTGTCTGGTTCCTAGTCGTACTTTATCAGGTAAAGTACGTCAGGCAAAGCATGATAATGCCTGCGCCCTATGTAGTAAATTAGGTATTGGATAATTATGTTTTCAATTTTCAATGAACATTTCTCACTACACATGCTTAAATCAAAGGATCATTGCACAAAAATTACAGTGGATACCTTTTTTAGTTGTTTGGTTACATTTATGCTAAATAAAGCACATGTATCCGAAATTCTAATGAGACTAATCCACCTCCGAATTTTGTTCAAGTGAGACATGTTTGTGTAAATCGTTCGCTAAATATATGTGTAATCAGAAAAATCGAAATCGAAAGACCTATATAGTATGGAACTCCTACTAAAGTAACTATGGTCAGCAAATGATCATGCAAAATTATACCTGAATAATAACTGAGGAGGCCGCCATGAACACTGCTTGCCGGACCCAAAAACGATAGTGGTAAGGGGCAGGTAATCCAGATTAACTTCTCAACTTACATGTTAAGTAACTAGTTTTGCCCTGACCTATAGATATGCCTTGACAGTATAGGATTATTTTTGTCACATTTTTCAGACAATATTAAATACCCGAAGTGATGTAAAGATATCGTTAGATTCAGAGTTTGGTGAGGATCGTATCAATGTAATATTAAATATAACATCATTGTCCTGTGATGACAAGGCAACATATACTCTAACTATAGATGATGACAGCTCTAGACAGATACAAACTTCAGAGATAGTACTAGCTTATAGTAAGTGGATATAGTGCTTTGATTAGGAGCTTAGATGTTTGCTTTTAATGGATTGTAATAGAACCGATAATGAAATTGATTTTCCACTGGAATTTCCACTTGAGAATTGGTCTCAAGTTTAAAATGCAGGGGCAAATCATTTTATAATTCCAAATTAATGTTATATAGTTTAACTGTACTGTCTATATTTTTGAAAGATTGAAATTGGCATTCTAGTGCAAGATTTTGATTTCCTGAAAAACTGAAATTTGGAATCTCCTTTTTTATAAAAAGAAGACCACAATTGTATTTCAATTGCTGTAAGCCGGGGGGGGGGGGGGGCTATCAGTATTTTTGTTCATCAGAGTAAATTGATTTATTTACAATAGTCATGTGTATTCAAAGTTAAGACTCCCCAGGGAGATTGATAGATAGATACCAGTAACCCGATGACCAAAGGTAATAGCTGTAAAGTCGGTGAACGTGTGTAAGCATGAAACTTAGACTATGAAATGCAATTACTTTACTTTTACATGACTACTACTTTTATCTGTTGCAAAAAAATATTAACCTAGACTGATCTGCTTATAGTTGATGTAAAAGAAAACAATCTACATTTAATAAAAACTGATATATTTCTATATTGTAGGAGAACCACAAGTATCTATCATACAACCTAATACAACATTGACTACAGCAGATATGGGACTGATAATGTGTAGAGCTGATGTCGGTGATCCTTCTAATAACTTAATTATAAAAGTTACCGGTGATCCGTTGTCTGATAAGTTTTATTACGCTCCTAGAGAATTAGTGAACATAGTCACTGATACAATATGTCAAAAAATTGTGACATTTAACTTTAGTGGTAAGTTTTACCATCTTCAAGTTTTTATCTGTATTTTTATTGACATAGATTGCATAAGCAATTCAGGTCTTAGTAAGTGACATATTTTGAAACACATCACAAAATGTTGCAGACGTAAACATTTGACAAACATGTGCAGTCAGATTTAATACAACTGTATGTAGTAAGGTTAACCCCACGCATGAACAAATAGTCCACCTGTTAACATTATCTGACAGTATCAAGCAGTCTTGTTGTGAACACACAATACATGAAAATATCATTGTTAATTCCATTTTAACATTTTCAATTAAGAACCCTCATACATCTGCTAAAAGTTATGTAGCCTCTGACCTGTTTCTGTTCTTTTTGTACATTCAACTGGATCCCGGATGAGCTAAAAATAGGTCTACACGCCTGCAATTTTCCTTTGTCTAAAAATAGATCTTATATACCTGTGGTGTAGAATATCATGAATTTTAGACCTCGTTCAAATGACACCATCAACTTTTGCCCTGTTAAATCCATGTCCGGACAGCGCTATCGGTGCTTTATTTTGTATGTGCTTACCTTTAGATAGAAGACATTGTCATTGTGATAGCTTTAAATGTTCGTACCTAGTATCACCAAACTTGTTTAGTGCATTTACTGAAATCATCTTGGCATCTTTACGTCAATGATAGTTAGTACAGAAGTACTAGCTAGCTCAGTTGCTAGCATGCAAGTCTACTGATCAAGGAGTCGTGGGTTCAAATCCCGGGCAGGGCATATATACTTTAGTGGAGCTTGATTCTCCCTCCAACAAGTAATTCTTAATCATGTAGGGCAGTTATCAGTCACTGACGAAAGTATGCGCTAAGTAGTTGGTTAACAGCTAAATCCAGAGATTTAGCCTTTCCAGGAACAGTGAGAAGGTTGACTGACCACCGTTATTTGACCTATACAATGTAATGCTATGGCGTTAAACCCAACAAAAACAAACAAACAAAACAGTAGTACTGAAATGAGATATTAGATCAGCAGGATTCAACTACTGTAACCTGATAAAAATCCATTGTCCAAACTGAGATTAGAACCCACAACCTCTCTAGCCGTAAGCAGACACTCTACCACATGGCCATAAAACTAGCTTGAAGGCAAGGAAGTACAAGTGGCGTAAAATACCTCTGCTACACTACTAAAGAAGAGAGTTTGTAGACTTTGTGCTGAACAAAAGATATCTTTTAGTGATATTATTAGCGTGAAGTTTGGTAATGTTATATTTTGTAGGTAATTATTGGGACACAATAAAGACTTCTAATGTAACATATATACAATGTGGTGTATACAATCAACTGTCAAATGTACCTGGTGAAAGATTTATATTATCTGATGTCATACAACTTATAACAGGTATTTTAGTTATCATTTTCACTCCGATTTTATTTTTATGATAAAAAAATGGTTACAGGAGCAGTGCTCTGATTGACATTACTTGAGTAGGATCGAAATTCTTATATCTGAACTTCTTTTTAATGGTCCATACAAACTAAGAAATTAGAATATGAAAGTGGTTACCCAAACAGGTCATTTTATATATCAAGATACAATATATCTTTCCTGTAGAAATTTGGTTGCAGAAAGAAATTTTTGGTTGCCCGAACTAGGAATTGGTTGTCCGGGGCAATCGAACACCCATTTATTTCGTTGACTGAGTTTACATTTAATTTAAGATTATTTTTTTATTAAGAATGCACTGTTTAATGTTGGAGTAACTTTATTAGGATTTCTTACAGTGAAAGATGACAATCAAAGAACTGACAGTACTGGTTTGGCTGGTAGATTGCTGGAAACCAGTATGCCTGGAAATTCTGTAGTTGCTGGTACCCAGTCAAATATGACATCATCAAGAGACGGTATGGGAACCAGTGTACCTGGAAGTCAGGACAATCAACCACCAGAGTTAGTGAAAATAGCTGCTGGTACATCCTTGGATAAAACCAAAGACTCGGGTAAAATTATGCAACTGTTCACTAAAACACAAATTTTTCTTCTAAATTTAGCGAACAATGCTTAAGAATGTGAGACATCAACTTTTGACCCATTTTTCGTGCATGCACAGTTAAAATAATTTCCCTGTATGACAGAGTTTTTCAACAACGTTAGAACTGGATGACACAGCTATTTTTCAAGTTCTGATTATTGAACCAACCAACAAATACAGTTGCTGGAAGTAATTTCGGTAGCCACATTTTTCATGCTAGATAGAAGTTTAGTTTTATTGCATTAAGTCAAAATTTAAACAAACAATGCCAATGTATCATATGCCCTTCTTAATAAAAGGGAGCAAAAAGTAAGAACTATTATGGTCATGAATGAATTACAGCAAACAGTCTGGTCCATACGGTACACGTTAAAACCTGTATCCGGTACTCGGATGACCCTGGACCGATTGACTTTCCTGGTCCCTGAGTACTATATATTATACATTTAAATTATATATTTTTCAGAATTGACATCAATGGTGACTGGTGATTATTATATAGATAAACCATTGACTATAACTTGGACAGGAAGTAATATATATGATTGGCATGATATCATAGTAGATAGACTGTTTACTGATGGTCGTACTGAAAATATTAGTGTGCTCGATTTTGATACCATGGTATGAAATAGAGGATGTTTGTTTATTTTGGTGTAAAATCGACTTTTATTTCACGAGTGAGCTAAGGATGCAATATTTTCACGAGTGGCTATAAAATAAATCATTTGCTCACGAGTGAAATAACTAGATCTTACACTGAAATAAACTAATTTTTTGTTCATCGATCATATGCTTCAAACTGGCTTTTTTAAAATTTAAGTATGATATGTCATCAGAATGGTGCACTAAACAGTGAAATTAAAAAATTATTTTCATTGTTTCTAAACAGTAGAATATGGATTTTTATTTCACTGATAAATCCCGCTATTCTGCTGGAAAGTATATAATAATGTTTGATATAGTTTTTATAATCATTATATTATACTCAATAGACAGTTAATTTAATGGATTGATATTTTGAATACTATATTTTAAAAGAAAACTTAATTAAACAGACTACAAAATTAGGATATGAAAGAGGTTGGCCGAAACAGATTATTATAAGAGCAAGCACTATATCTCATTTGCAGAATTTTGGTTGCCTAAAAGATATTGTTGGTTGCTCGAACTAAAAAGTGATTTTCCCTGGCAACTGGACACTCACAAATTTTGTAGACTGATTAAAGCTTTTCGTTCACTGATTATGACTCAAAATCAACTTTTCTAAAACTGTTCTGATAATTACAATTTAGTGTGATTTAACATGTAAATGTAAAATATGGTGATTTTATGTATAAACACATGATTACCCTGCCTGCTATGCAAAAAGCATTTTCTTGTAGCTATTCTCCATTAGGAAACGGCTTGCTATTTATGTCACAGTCCAAGATGGTGGCCTGTGCTGATTAACAGAAAGAGATAATTCCAATGGCATATTTTTAGGGTGATTTTCAAAACAAATAAGTCCTTAAAAAGTATAAAATCATTGCAAAAAGCAATGCTTATATGAACAATTAAAATATTGATTAATTTCAATTTATCTATAATCAGCAAAACATTAGAAACAAATTGTTGGCAAACAGAAAGTCACATTTCTGTGGAGGCAGCCATTTTGATTTGTAACAGCCCTATCAGGTAGTGAAGATTTTTTATGCTAGCTCTTGCTATGTAGCGAAATGAAGCGATATCTTGTAGCAAGTCGTTTCTTATGATTTTGCTATCTAGCGATATGCTTAGACAATGGCCCCCCTGTCAATTATAGTAAAGATGATATTAGAGTGTTTTTGTGACTTATATTTTATATTTTTTACAATCACTATAGGTCAATTTCTCAGTAGGGCATACATTAACCTAGCTGATTTAAATACTCACTACAGTACTTCTGTAATCATAAAAAATAGTTCCAAGTATTTAAATCAGCAAGCGTAAATATATGTGCACCACTGACAGTTTATAAAATTTAACAGTACTGCTTATTAAATGGAGGATATTTGATTATTTTGGTGTAAAAATCGATTTTTATTTCACAAGTGAGCTAAGGATGCAATATTTTCATGACTGGCGTAGTTACGAGTTAAAATATAATATCATTTGCTCATGAGTGAAATAAATAGATCTTACACTGAAATAAATAAATTTTCTGTTTATTATATGCTTCAAACTGGCTTTTTTAAAGTTGAAGTATGATATGTCATCAGAATGGCGCATCCATACAGTGAAAAATAACAAATTTATTTTCATTGTTTCAAAACAGTGGAATATCGATTTTTATTTCACGGATAAATCCCGGTATTCCACTGGAAAGCATAATTAATAATACATTGTATTTATTTTGATAAAACTGTCTAGCTTTCTCCCAAGACAAGTATTTGGCATAGTACTGGTTAATTGCCAATTATGACCGGAGCTCCTGATATACTTACTTGTCTTGGGTCCGTGATTCCACTTTGCAATATATAACTTCAGCTTGCAATGAGCTTGAGCAAAAATTAGCATAATAATGAAACAATAGAATTACAACAATGCGAGCTAGTTACAAACTGTTTATTAGCATAATATACCACAGGGGGAGCAATCAATTATTATTTGGCGAGTTATGGCCAGAGCTGAAGAATCCCAAGGTGACCGAGACGCAAGCATTGCTTAGCTGGTGGGTCAGGAGCAAGAAGTCATGTTATTGAGGTGAACGCTGTTCACCAGGTGAATGCTGTTCACCAAATGTAAGCCGCAGGCTTAAAATTTGACTTCTGTATCAAGCATTGGACCTGAGCTACAGGAAGGCTCCTACCCAAATTTTGCGGCTTGACCTGCTAAAACGCTGTTTTGTGATAAGCAGAATCTTGCCATTAATGTAAAGATGGCCACTTGGCCAATGTATAGCAAGCTGGTTCTGTGCTCTTTTAGTGATGAATGAAACCTAGCAGGTCTGGAAGACCTTTCACTTTCAAGAGCCCAGAACTTCCCAAGCTAGACATAATTTGAAGCATGGAAATATGAAAAGTTTAGGCAAATATCAGTACGTCTCGGTCCCCAAGAGAATTCTCCGCTCTGACTCTCCAGTTACAGTTGACCAGAGAATTGTCCTGTGCAAGATGTAATTTACTGACAGTTTTTTATTTCTTAAAAACACTTCATAAGTCCTCCTTTTCATCATAGTTGTTTTGTTCCTCTTTCTATTGACTAAATGAGGTAAAGCAAGGTTTTACTTGTGGATTTATTCAGCTCTCTGTATAAAAGGAGCTGTTCGTGACCACAATGTACGTTCAGTTGGTTCTTCTCTTGACTGTTTATTTATAGTTGTCTAATATTTTTCTTCACCACTCATATGTAACCATGTTGTTCTATTAATGAAGTGATTTGTTTGAGCTCCCCCTGGTGTTAGCGTCATCTGAAAATATATTTATACTAGCAGTATCAAAGTTGTATGAACATTTATAACATGAAAATGTAAGGTTTATAGAAACCTCATATGGTAAACAATGGGTGGGTAGGGTGGGTTTCAGTTTGCTTGTTATTTGACAACTGAGAGCTGGCACGTGGAGACAGTGCTTTTTATATGCCAATTTTGTGGGAACCAACCACAATTCACCCCTCCCACTTCCGGTTCCGGCAAATGTACGCCGTTGTTTACAAAATAAAAACAACTATTGCTGATTCAATAATTGGTATTATTGTGTTTCAGACAGTAACACATGGTAAAAATCTGGCTATATCATTAAAAGACTCCACGTTTAGTTCTGATTTTACCAAGATAGTGTTAAATATACCATCACTGTCATGTGAGGATGAAGCTTTGTATTCTATACATATACTTGGAAATTATACTAGTTTAAATAAATCTGAGATGGTTAAAGTTCTGAGTAAGTAATACTTATACAGTTGTTGTTGCTGTATATAGCATTTTTTTACCAGTTTAATCACATTCATTTCTATATTTATCAAGCCCCCCAGCTAGCTCAGTTGGTAGCACACAAGTCTACTGATCGAGGAGTCGTGGGTTCAATTCCCTGACCGGGCATACTTTGGTAGAACTTGGTTATGAAATTATTTCTACAGCCATTCTCTCTCCTTCCAATGATTCTTAATTATGTAGGGCAGTCTTCAGTCACTGACGAAAGTATGTGCTTAGTACATGTAGTTGGTTAACAGCTAAATCTAGAGATTTAGCCTTGCCAGGAACAGTGAGTAGGTTGACGGACCGCCGTTATATGACCGATACAATGTGTTGCTACGGCGTTAAACCCAACAAAAACAAACAATGCACAACTCAATGCACCTTCAAAATCACTCTTTTTGAAATTTAATATAGATCTAATGATGTGTTTTAATACTGCATTTGTAATATTAAAAATCAAGTTTTCGTTATTGAACATTTGTAAACTGTTAAATACAGAAAAATTCATCCACAATACATACCTATCAAATGACAGAGGTATTCGTCTCATTGAGTACAGTTTCATATGATAATTTGAATCAGAATGCTACAGATTCTAAAATAGCTCTCACCATGTGAGCTTTAGCTGTAAATGGTCTTGCATTCTTACAACAATTTAAAGAATGTTCGTTACAAAAATGTCACTGAAATTTAACTCAACACACTTTTATATGATTTTATAATAGAATTCTGCTTAGTACCTTATTTTATTTCTATAGGCTGTACTTACTATTGTTTTTTGTATGAACTGTACTAACTTGGTTAAATGACAGCCAGGGCAGACAATTCTGTTAATCTCTTGTTCTATTTACAATGGCTTAAGTCACGCTAGTTTCTTTCTTTATTGTTCTTGTTTGCTACAAAATGTCTATGTATGTAAATGCTTAGTTTAATTTTCTTTTTGAAAGGAATGTCATGAATTTATTTGTAGAGTAAAGATTGTGACTTTATTTGTATTTTTGACGAGTGAAAAAACTTCATTTTAACTCAATGATTAATAAAAACAAATGTGGATTATTTTTACAGGAAAACCTTCTGCTGAAGTTATATCCTACGTACCAGTGAATGAAGTGAGTGGATTGGAAGACATTGGTTGCAAAATAAATCTGGGATATCCACCTGGTCGCCCTGTTCTTAAAGTGTCTGTTACAAATGATACCAACAATTCACATAGGTATTACACTGTGCCTGATGCAGTTATAAATATTCATAGAAATAAGTCATGTGATCAGGAGATGAACTTTAACCTTACTGGTAAATATATTTCATTTTGTATTCAACCATTCATGAATACATTTTGTATTTTATGAAATATTTGACTAGTTAATCAACGAGTTGAATGGAATATAGCATTGGTGAAGTTTGGAATTGTAGCATTTGTAGGAGCAGTGGTCCAGTTTTAGAATGCTCTTTCAGGGATTGAGGGGTACCTGGTTCAAACCCTACTAGGGTCACTACTAATTTCCTTGGGCAAGAGTTTTGCACTCCAGAATGGTGTAAATGGGTACTGCAGGGATCACCTGCCTGAAGTTGATTTCAATGATTAGGGGTTATTGTACAACTTTATTAAGTCAGCTGAACATGTATATGGACGCAGACTTTAAACTGCACTTTAATTTTTTACATAATTGCAGTTAACACCCATATAGCAAGCAGCTGTTTGTCTTACTGGATCTTCTATTAAATAGCAGAAGTCAAACAATTTTCATTTGATTTTTACCATAGTCCAATTGTTTCTAAATAATTTCAACCACCTTGTCAATCTACCTAGACTCACCTGAGATAAGGCCCTTAAACTTATGAAGCAATTTTTAGATAATTTTTTATTACATTGCTTAAATGGTATTAGGTTCCTGGCTTAATATGAGAAGGCATGGCAAAACAGTCTTTTGGTAAGATTACACTAGACGGTATCACAGAGTAGTATCTGCTGGGTGTAAGCCAGTGTGCACTCACAGCCTTATTTAGAGTGGGGAGAAGTGTGGTGATACCGAGTTTAGGGATGAAATCTGGATAACAGACCCAACCGTTTGGTCGACTGAGTATGCGCGCCTGGAAGAGCTCTCTTCCCATTTCATCTTGAAGCAACAGAGACACATCCTAGAAAGTTGAAAATAACTTTTTATCAGAGGTCCACATGGAAGATTGGCTTTATCCAAATGTGTAGCCTTGTTTTATAAAGTCTTTATTATTATCATAAACTTGATTGGAATCCAAGCCAAGATTTCGGTTGCCCTAACTATCGGTGCACATAGCCGACAATAATAGTGTGTCACAAGTTTCGATACCCCTTAAATACAATTGTATATTTTCAGGTGGATATTGGAGACCATTAAGTCGTACAGAGATCTCTAATATACAATGTGCTGTCTATAGTAGTGACAGAAACTTTGTTTTATCTAGTATAATACAGACATCATCTACAGGTAAATGTTTTATTTTATGGCATCCAGCACACCTAACCTAGCTTTCCTGGACCCTTGTCTATAACCAGTACTAACCTACCCTTCCACTAGGCCGGATACTTCTCCATATTATCTAATCAATGGAGGAAAATTGACATTATTGTCAAATTTTTATGGAAGGGTATTGACTCCCTGGGTGGGATTCGAACCCGTACTCCCTTCGGGACACAAGATTCCAAAATCCCAGCGCTCTACCAACTGTGCTATCCACCCAGGTTAGGAGTAGGAATTGTAAATCCCCTAAATAAGTGCTTGAACATTTGATCTGCTGCTTGTGGCTTAGTCAGATACTACTGGTATTCTCTTTTCTACTGTTTTCTACTGTGCATACATTTACCTCGCTGATTTAAATTGATCAGAAGTACAAAAGTACTATTTTGAGTATTTTTATTTTGACAATTAGAAGGTCTATATTTATTTCTATTAAGTATCATTATGTTAGCTATCATTGCCACCAATACTCATTTCTGTGACATAAGTTAACTTATACTGTATTATACAAGTATTTTCAGTGGTTTATGTTTCAGTTTATTAAGGCAGAACTCCCATAATAGCTGCTGTCAAAATTCGGGCGATGTCGGGTCATGTCGACAAATTACGAAAGCGTTTTTCGTCGGTGTCGTTATAAATCGATAAAGATCGGATGTACTTTTTTATTGTGTAAATGCCTCATTTTTCAAATATTATTAATATTTTTATTGTATTACCTCACAAGAATATTAATTCTCTCAATTATTTGAGAAAATAGATAGAATTCGTGTAAAAAGTTTAAACCGGAAGTTTAAAAATCCAATTCAAACAATGGACGAAAAGATTCGTCCCCTAACAGATTCGTCCCCGAACAAATTCGTAATCAATAAGTTGTTGATGATTAATGCAATTAGACCGTAAAATACCATTATTTTATCTTTAAATTGTCAATAATGGCGTTTAAAAGTAAAATATATACTGTAAAGATGTGTTTACTTCATATTATGATGGTCACTAGAGTTTTGACATTTTTTCAAAAAGGGGGTTGATGTATTAAAATTGCATTTTGTTTAGTTATCTGTGGTAAAAGTTTTTGTTCTTTGTTTTATTCAATGCCATATGGTTTAAGGTAAATTATTAAATGTGTAACTAGGAGTGCAGAAACTGTTTTCATAGTCAAAAAATAAGGATACGGGCTTGTAGTTTTTATAGCTGGTGAAAATCGTCACATTTTCTGTTGGGTCTCCCTATTATTAACTTGGTATGTTTGTAAAAATACCAAGGTAAAGTTATTAAAGTTGATGTATTTGCATTCATTAAAGTATTGTGAATTTTATCAAACAAAATTTATGAAAATAATTTGATTATTTAATTCAATTTTACATTTTAAAGACATATACCCCTTCAAATTTATAGTGTGATTCTTACTTATAACTCAATTTTAAAAAAAATGTTATAAAAAATTTATTTGACGGTAAAAATTTAAAATATTTTGCCAGTGAATCTAGGTTCAACAGTGATCCTGATTATAAAGAAAGTAGCAAAAGTCTTATTCCTTGATATGTGTATTATGGGTATTCTACCTTTAAGTCATTTGCAGGCATGAATAACTAAATATTTCTCACAATAAATGTCTTGGCTGTTCCACTGTAGTGGATGGTGTCTTGACCCCCCTCACCCCCCTAATTATTTCAAAAGGCTTACAGTGTTGTCAAACAATTTTGATTCACCCACTGAATCACAACATTGTACAATTCTTTTACTCAGTGTATTATTGCTCTAACCAAATTTCATACCAAGATTGCTTTTTTTGTTACAGATGGTAAATTGGTCCAGCTTCCTTCTGATGTTATATTCAAACGCAATACAAGTCACAACAACTTACCTTTGGAAAGTCTTCATTCAACCACAGAGGTTCACAGTTCAATGTCAGAGAGTCAGGACTTAACTTTGGCTGGTAACAACCTACCCTCCACCAGTCACAGTAACATCAGCATGACCGATATGAATCTTCCTACAATTCCTAATATTGAGCCCTTCAATCGACAAGGTGTTTTCACTAACTTGTCAAGCATTGCAGATAGTAGTGTTCCGTCATCAGTAAATAACTTTTCCATTGACTTAAATAGTTCAAGTTCTATGGATTGGATACAACAATTGAGAACTTTGATCAGGAATGGAGGTACGCTGGGCAATGAAACTTCCAGTTTTATTTTTAGACTTTTGCAGGATCCGAGTGATAGACTTATGTTGAATGATATTTTAAAATCAATGAACTTCAGTTTAGGTCCATCAAACAATTTGGATTCAGTAATATCAAATTTAAATACCAGTGATACATTTAACTTAACCAATATAATTGATGTGTCAAGCAACATAGATAATTTGGACAGCTTAGGAAATTTGACGTCTAATGAAACAATCAGAAGAACTTTTACTACTAACTCGAAACTATCAAATTTACTTCTTACGAAACCTCCACTACGAGTGCAATCTACTGAGGAATTTGAATCATTGCTAAGAAATCGTAAACTTGAAAATTTACCTTTGATTAGAAACAATAATTTGGTTGGTCGAGGAATGACATTTGCTGGGAATAACACTGATGAACGTGTGACTGTACCGACTGTAAGACTGTGGAATAATAGTGACGGAGAAATATTCTTTAGAATTGTTCAGAAACAGAAGGGGTCAGAGTTGTTAAAGGGGGATAACTCTATTTCAAGAAACATGACAATTGATGAAATGAATCGTCTGTTAAATGGAACTTCAAGTAACTTGAACAGTGATGCATTTTCTAGTTCATTCTTAAACAAGTTTATGAAGAACTCATCTTTCGATAGTTTAAGGTTGAGGTCAGAAAATGTGTCAAATTTGTTATCGGCTGGGTCCAGGAACAATATCTCTATAGATTTTGATAGCGGCACTGAATTCTTAATCAACATGGTACCAGATGGTACCAATCTGACTGAAATCAACGAAATGAAAGAAGTTTGGAACTCTGGGATAAAATCACCTGGTAGGTTTTTGTATGTTTTTATTAAATTGTCATTTGGAATTTACTCCATATTGTCATTATTTACAGTGGCTAGCTGAACTTGAATAGCTTTCTTTGCCTCTTTTACCAGCTTTTTGTTACAATTATTTTGAACCAATAGTTTCAACTTGAAACTCCTGATTTTTATTTAAGAAATAACTTACAGTTGTCTATATTTTGTTGTCTAATAAAATATAGACACGAGTTGTGATGCGCGTATGATTAAATCACGAGTGCTTTAGCACGAGTGATTTAATAAGCGCATCAAACGAGTGTCTATATTTTATTAGACAACAAAATATAGACAACTGTAAGTTATTTCGATTCTAACATCGTAAAATACATCCGTAGAAAAGATATATTTATAGAACTATTTTTAACTGTCAGAAACGTCATGCTGTTGAAATCCACCCCAGTGCAAAGGCCGAAAATAGCATTTATTTACACAATTCTCACAGATAGGTGTTTCTTATTCCGAACAAAAATTATCAAAATCTTAATTATAGAATAGAAACCAAATTGTAAAAGTCAACCCTTATAAACTCGGGCACCATTTTCGGCTTTGCGCATTTAACGTGGGGAGTAAAATTTCAACAGCCGTCACGAGCTATATTTTGTTGAATAATAAAGCATAGATGGCGTCACATTAAATAAAGAGTGAAAACGCACGTGCCTATGTTAGAATTGTATTTAATGATTTGAAATGACTGCAGGTCATCAATTTTTGTTTATGTTTACATAGTACAGTCAACTCTCGTTATCTCGACTTAGTTGGGACCGTTGGAAAATAATCGAGATAACGAAAAGTCGAGACAAACAAGATGAACGAAATTTTCGAAGGGAGGTAATTCCGATGTCTTTAGTAGCAGTTTTACCTGTTCAGAGAGTGTAGTTTAGAATAATCGCTTTGCTGCAGCTGTGAATAGGGTTTTACCATAAACTTGTACTCTAAAGGTTTTGTGACACTTTTACCGCTGGCAAAGTTCCCTCTCAACAAGTTATAGAACAAAATCGCATATTTTCCAAAAATCTACTTTAAATTTGGTTTCTACTATTTCACTGACTGTATCTCGAAAGAACGACTAACCAAGCGTATATTATTCAGAGTATTTGTAGCCAGTTAGATAAATTGTGTGTGTATATGTTTGACGTCATACACTATTTCCGTACAACCACAGCACCGTCATCGTGTAAGTCGGCTTCTCTTTGATAATTTTGAGTAGTTGCTGATAATATCCAGTGGTGTGTGTGAAGAGTAGTTGACTATTACGTCACGAAAAAATATAGACTTGAACTACAAAAATGTCGGCATATCTTTTAAATGCATGTCTTTCTATTATCGATCCATAACAGTTGTAAACATCGTTTTTCCAACAGGTCTGTAGAGGGATTCATTTATCATGCAAAGAAGATGCCGTACATTTATATCAACTTAAATGACGAAATATAATAATAAAAATAAACGAAAAATATTTGTTTATAATTTTATTGGACAAAATATTCATTAAACAAAATTAATGAACACAAAAAAATAACGAGTATCGCAGTGTTTTTTTTTTTGTAATGAAGCACATGATTGTAAGCACGCATTTTGATATCTTTACACTCAATTTTGACATCTGTCAATTAACACTCGACTTATTCAATGATGGTTTCATTCATGTCAATTAGTTTGTATATTTAAATGACATGTTAATTCAATATTGACACGTTCTTTTAAACAGATTATCTATACAGTCGCTAATCGATAAACAATGGACGTGTGCTATTTTTCGCACCTCAACGGATCGCCGATAATATCTTTGTCTAGTCGACTTAAACATTATGATTTTATAGTAAAATAACACTTTGGGACTCAAATTTATAGTCGAGAGAGCGAAAATGTCGAGACAAAAAGATCGAGTCAAACATGATTTTTTCATATATAGATAAAGAAGGAAAAAAATCGGGACTTTTGATTTTCAATCGAGACAACGAAATGTCGACACAAGAGTAGTCGAGATAATGCGAATTGACTGTACATGTAATTGAATTTTTATTTGTTTTTAAATTCATATTTTTACAAATATATTATTTCTCTACTTGTATAATTAGCTTATACTGCTATTCATAGATAATATTGCTATTCAAAGCTCATACTGCTATTCATGGCTCAAATATTCATAGCTATCATTTCTATTGATAGATCATATTGAAATTCATAGCTCATACTGCTATTGATAGCTTTTTATACTTTTCATAGCTTCTATTGCTATTCATATCTCATATTGCTATCAATAGCTCATATTGCTATTCATAGCTAATATTGCTATTCATAGTTTATATTGCTATTCATAGCTTACTCTACTATTCATATGTCTTACTGCTATTCATAGCTATTATCACTATTGACAGCTCATATTGCTATTCATAGCTCATATTGCTATTCATAGCTCATATTGCTATTCATAGATTATATTGGTATTTATTGATATTTTATGTATATATATAATATATCTTCTATTTCTAGAAGTGTCATCAATGCTAAGTGGTGAACCATATATAGGATATCCTGTAAGATTGACTTGGGTTGCCAGATTTATTGATGGATGGAATTATATAGTGTTAGAAAAATCTACAGTAAACCACTCAGAATATATAGCTGTCATACAAGCTAATTCTATGGTAATGTATACATTGAAAAAATTGTTAATTTAGTTTGGCTTCATGTTAATAGGAAAAGTAGTTAGTCCTTGATAAGATTAGTTCTACATGTTTGCAATCTTGATTTATTTTGTTTTAATTGTTGATAAATTGTGATACATAGCTGAGATTTTTAATCTTCTGAATTTTAAACTGTTTATCAACACAGATCAGGTTGTATATGGTGATCTACCCACTTTTCTTTACCAGACCTTTTTCCTTATATAACAGGGGCTGTTTACTGGCGCCTTCCCCTCTTGAAATTCTTTAAAATCATGCAGTTTTCCTAAAATTTAGAGTTTACATTGGATTTTTTGTTCCCCTGTCTATGAAATTGCAATAAAAATTTCGCAAATGTTCAACATAATTTGATAAAGAAAGGCCCCAGGCTCCTTCCCAAATACTGAAAATAATCTGAATTTACACTTTTCTTTTAATACCAGTAATGATTTACCCTTGCAATATGAGCTTACAACTATAATGTTATAAACCGCATTACTACTGAATTTTCATGGAAGGGTATGATCTACCAGACAAGAAATGATCTAGATTTCGGAATCTGGTACTCTACCACATCCTTATGGACATAGCTTAAATTGTTTATCAGCCGCCAAACTAGCTCAGTTGGTAGCACGCAAATCTACTGATCGAGGCATTGTGGGTTCACTTCTCGGGTGGAGCATACTTTTGTGGAGCTTGGTCATGAAATTAATTCTATGGCCATTCTCCCTGCTACCAATGATTTTAAATTATGTTGGGCAGTTGTCAGTCACTGACCAAAGTATGCACTTAGTAGTTGGTTAACAGCTAAATCCAGAGATTTGGTCTTTCCAGGAACAGTGAGTAGGTTGACTGACCGCTGTTTTATGACCTATACAAAATGTTGCTACAGCATTAAACCCCCCCCCCCAAAAAAAATAAAATTGTTTATCTAATTTTAATATATTTTATATTTCAGAATATAACGTATTGGAACAGAACACTACAACTATCACCAGAGACCTATTATGATGAAAACAATGCTGTTATTATATTAGATATACAAGAGTTGACTTGTTCAGACGAAGCTAACTATACTTTGATGATTGTCACATCTGATACTGTCTTAAATAGAACTGAAATGTTGAACGTTTATAGTAAGTTTATTCATCATTGTCACATCCGATACTGTCTTAAATAGAACTGAAATATTGATTGTTTATAGTAAGTTTATTTATCATTGTCACATCTGATACTGTCTTAAATAGGACTGAAATATTGAACGTTTATAGTAAGTTTATTTATCATTGCCTATATCATCATCATCATTTCGATATCGCAGTTGGTAGCGCCCGGGATTTGAAATCTCGTGTTCCGAACAGGGTATGGGTTCGAATCCCATCTGGGAAGGTTATACCCTTCCATGAAAATTTGACAATAATGTCAATTTTCCTTTATTGATAAGATAATATAGAGAAGTTTCCAGCCTTGTGGAAGGGTAGGTGAGTACTGGTTATAGACAAGGGTCCAGGTTAGGTGCACTGGACTTCGTAAAATGACCTAAATTGTGTTGACACAGCGTTAAACCCAGTAACAAAATCATCATCATTTTCATCAAAATTGTCGGAACTATATTTATTATCATCATTGTGATCAACATCATAATAATCAGCATTTTATTTACCATCACCATCATTATTTCCATCATCATTATCATCATTATCGTTGGTATTTTTGATTACTGTGGAGTTGTTATGTAGATAGAAAAATTTATTGGTCATGCTTTTAGGAATAGAACTGGTTACCTATTTGCAGATCATTATGTACACAATTACCGTATTTTGACGAATAAAATACGCATTCGTGTATAATACGCACCCAAAAAATTGACTAAAATCTGAAGAAAAAAAACTTTATGACGATTTTTCGGTAAAGTCGTAGGAAAAAATTTCGGCCGATTTTTCGACAAAATTGAAAGTTTTTAAGATCGCAAAATCATACTCTGTCATGCAACACTCTTAAAATTACTGTGTTTCGGCCTATCAACCAAACAATCATTTATCTATAAGTAATTGATAATTTAAAATTATAATCAATAAAAGGTGAGTCAGTTTTTGATGTTCTCATTATCAAACAATTGCCAAACATTATCAAACAGTTCAGTGTACTAACATTGTTTAGATTTATATATATTCATAAAAATCGTGTAAATTTGGGCATATAATTCAATTTTAATCTGTATTTTTTTTAACCCATTTCATTCTATGACCTTATCAGATAAAGACGCATTGATTTTTTTTCAGTTAAAGTCATTTATTAACAGTGCATAATTTTTTACTAGCATGTCTTTAACTTGTATTTTTTTAAATTAAGAATCGCAGTAATATAATTGTTATCAATGAATCTATAATTTAATTGTCTTTCCAAAAATGTATATTTTTTATACACTAAACTTTAATCTATTTCTATTAACTTAAAACCCACCAATAGGTCTCAATAATTTACGAAGGCATCGACCGTCACTATATAATTAAGGTTGGCGGTAAAACATCAAAGAAGCCGATACGCCGTTACTAAGTTCAAAGATACGAAGAGCAGACACACATTGATTTAATTGTTAAACTTTTGATAATCACATATTAGAATTGAACTATATGCCTATATAATATAAGATCGTTAATTGATATTTATAAATATAAAAAATGTTAGTACAATAAACTGTTTGGAAATTGTTTGATAATGAGAGCATCTCAAATTGACATACCTTTACTCAAACTGTCAAACAAGGTGCAATTATCCTTCATAGCCTGACCTCCTATGCATTTATTAACTGCCATATTGCAATGTTTTCATAATAACAATTGACATGTGTCAAGTTTGTATATTAAAAAATTTAATCCTTTTGTTCGCTGATTGTTTTTCACACATCATATAATATGACGCTTGGGAAGTAATGTTGAGTTATTGCTTGATTAAACATAAACCTTTTTACCCCATAAATTTATACAAACGAACACAAATTAACAACAAACACGGAAAGCAATTATTTCATATTTAACTTCTTAATTAAAATCTATTTTTTGAATAAACAAACAACATTCACAACGTTACAATGAAAGAAACATTGGAAGGTCAAATAGCGCGATCGCTAGTTTTTGTCATTAACCCGTACATAGACCGGGTTTTACAGAATTACTTCCCTTTTTAAAAATACACCATTTGCAAATTTTGACGATTTGCGTCTACGACTCGGCGATTTTTCGTTGTTTACGAATAAAACACGCATCATAAAAATGAAGTCAGATTTGGAGGGAAAAAAGTGCGTATTTTATTCGTCAAAATACGGTAACATTTTTCTTATGGGATCAACCAAATCGATCTAAATTTTTATATATTTGTGCACACCTGTTTTTCTTTATATAACAGGGGCCATTAACAGGCGCCTTCACCCCGTGAAATTTCTTTAAAATCATGCAGTTTTTCCCAACTTTGGAGATTACCTTTGTTCCCCTATCTATGAAATTGCGATAAAACCCCAAATGTTCTGTATAAAAAAAGGCCCCAGGCCCCTTCCCCAAATACTGAAAAAAGCCCTATTTAAGGAACACTCTCACTGATTATTTAAAACAGAGTTAAGACTATTTATGCTTTTAATACTATTTAATACTAAATTAAGCAATGTATAACAACATTTTACATTTATAGGGGAGCCATCAATTAGCACAATGTACAGGAGCACAGGTCAAAGGTCATTGTCACCAAACTTTGATGGTGTGTCTTGTGAAGCTGACTTAGGGTATCCAGCAGGAAAACTTGTATTAAATGTATGGAATGAAGATAATAACATACAGAATTATATGATACCTGATCATCTTGTTAATATCAAGGGGAACAACTCTTGTCAACTTACAGCTTCATACAATATCTCTGGTAAAGTTAACATTTAGTTTGGTTTTAAAGTGGCATGGTACTTAAATGTTTTACTGTGATGTTGAAATAAAGGGATTAGATATTTGTTGATTATGGTGTGCAGAATTTCATTGCAATTACATGCATTTGGCACACAATTACACCTCAGTGGAGTAAAGCAATCGCAGGTAAATTTCTTGCTGAAGGAAATTAGCATTCCCCTAGTGGGATTCGTACCCAGGACCTCTAATGATCCCTAAGCGGGCATCCCACCACTGGACTACTGCTCCATGGTACTTCAAATATTTTGAGATATATTTTGTATGGGTTAGGGTATTGTTATTGTAGGGTATGAATATTTGTTAAATTTTATTCAAATATCAGTGGGGCAAACTTGAATCCTCCCTGATTTAAATACTCACTATAGTGTTTCTGTACTCATGATCAATAAAAATAGTTATCCTTATTTATGTATGGGAATTTTTGGACTTATAACAAGTATTTAAATTGGAAGGCTTAATGTATATGCCACTGAGAGTTGCAAACAATTTAACATTAAATCACACACATACACGCCTGGCTAAGAAATTAATTAATATTTTTTATCCACTTTTTTCAGATATATTTTGGAGACCATCAGCTGGTAGTAATGTAACCTATATACAATGTGGTGTATATAATCCATATATAACATTGTCAGAGTCTACTAGGACAATGTCATCTGATATCATGTTAACTGTACCAGGTTTGTACCATCATTTATATATTTATTTTTAGTTAATCCTTAACTGGTCAATTCCACAATTTCAAGTGTCTGGAACCCTCCCCCTTCAAAATAGTCGCTGCAGCCTTGAAATTGGTGTTTTTATACCTGGATTTAATGAATTTCACATAAGGAATGTTGTCTCAAACAAATGAGCTTTTTTTTGCCCTGTTCCCCCATCAAAAGATGTCTCAGGGGATGTGCTACCCTTTTATTGCTGGGGTTTGAAGGGGTGCCATGCCCCCATTGCCAGAAAAAATGGGACATTGAATGCAGAAATATGGCACAAAATGCTGATAAGAAAACATGTTTTCAGTCTCTGAAAAGAACATGCACTTAAGACCTCAATTTTGGTAACTATTACTGATTGAAATGCAAAGTTTGGGTTTAAAAAAGCGAAAATTGCATTTTAGCCCTTTTGCTCCACCCCAGTGTTGCCAAAATAACTTGGATCAGGACTCAACTTGTTTTTCTTAAAGACAGTTACCCAGGGAATAGCTTGGCCATTTTGCATATCTGTCTGTTAATAAGTAATGAAATTAGAGCATCTTGAAATAGCCTGATGTCATTGTTATAAATAATTCAGTGTTATTAGAAATAAACAAGGTTGAAATTGCCCTTGATGCATATTTGTTTACAATTGTATGTGATCGTCTAAATTTTTTAACTAAGTTTATTATTTAAACAGAACATATTAAAAAAAATTATTCTTACATTCATTCACTGAGTTCATTCCATTACTAATATGATAGTTAATCAAAGACAAGTACAAGTACTAATAAACATGAGCTAGTTTCATAAATTAACAACTTTGTGTCTTTTATTTTTCAGATGCAGTGTGTAATGGTGAACAGTCAAGAAAGATAACTCATCCATATAACCAATGTGCTTACATAGACTGTTATACTTTAATTAGTAGATTATGTCCCCTTAATACATGTTATAATGATCTACTTCAACAATGTGTGTAATAAAGTAGTTTCTGTAGACCCATCAACATTGCTTTTGTAGCAGAGGTATAATACGGCACTTGTTTCCCCTTGCCTTTAAGCTAGCAACGTGATAGTGTCCACTTACCACTCGAGAGGTAGTGGGTTCGAATCTCAGTTGGGACCATGGATTTTTATTGGGTTACACTTGACTTAAAAATCTTCTTTTTGAGAAAATTACTTTATTTTATATTGTGTTTCCATTTTTATATCATTTTAATTTTTTATCTAAAATATTTATTCCACAAAAATGTATATCCTTAGATTGTACATATTTTGTTGTCGAATGAATGAATGTTTGTATTTTGTTTATTTTATATTTAAATTATCTATCCTATAGGATTTATTGTTATAGCTGTATAGTGTTTATTAAGTTTAATCTGCTTGTTTTATGTATATACATGTATAGTATTTAAAGCTATTTTCATGTTTAACTGATTTTTATTGTTCTCCTTTTTTTTTTTTTCTCTATTTGGTCATTTTGATCTTAATTCTATTTATTGTAACTATTTTCACTATATTTTTGTTAGATGTTAATACTAATTAACACTTGAATTATACAGGTAATACATAATTATAAACATATTATATAATTATAAACTTAGTTCAAAGTACTACTATTTTTTTCTATTTGGTTATTTTGATCTTTATTTTATCTATTGTCACTATTTTCGCTATTTTGTTGTTTAGATATTAATTCTAATTAACACCTGAATTATAAAGGTAATAAATAATTATTAACATGGAATCCAGTAAAACCTTTGTAAACTTATCATATTCCTTAAACAAAATCATCCTCCATATTTATTTATCTACTATTTTTTCCCCTACACTATGTTTTTATTTATTTGTCTTTTTTCATTATGCTACTATTGTTATTCACGTCATTGTATTATCATATATTGTATATATTTTTCATGTAAATGACTATGTACATATTTGTATACGTCAATAAAAGATCTATCTATCTTAAAACCCTAAACATTATATCCTTACTTTTTTTCAGGCATGTTACTTTCTCTTATTTAAAGAAGTTTTTGTATTTAAACACTCCTTTTATGTGTAATACTTGATGCATTTTTCTCAATTGGTATTTTTCAAACAAAACAAACTATAAGCTCAACTTTTCTCAGAAAGTTAGTGAGGTTATGCTATTACTTGTATCTTGAGGCTGATCATGCTTGTGTATTTTTTTGTTAAAGTCATTAATCTTCAACACTATTAAAAATATTTAATTTAAAGTTGGTATACTTATTCATTTTGAGCCCTGCTGTAAAGGGAATTTACTCTGATTTAATAATGTTTTGGAGTTATGCCCCTTTTATACTTAAAAAAAAAAGCAGAATGTGATGTTTATAATGACTTTCTTAAATAAATCACTCCTATTCTAATTACAATATTTGCAAACAAGTTGGTAAACTTATTCTTGTTTTGAAATAAGCCTTGCCTTAAACAGAAAAGTGGAGAGTGCTTTCCTTAAACTGCTCTTTTAAATCTAAATGTGACATCTTTTGTAAAGCCAATTTTAGCAAATTTAGTCGAGATATTTGAATTATCATTCAGAACTCCCGGCCATTTGCTACAAATAACTTCGGACATGTATAGGCGCCATTTTGAAACTACTGGTGTTGAAGTAAAGAAATACATGATCGTTTAGGCAATGAGTGATGTTTTGTTTTTAGTCCTTAAATTTTAAACGACACAGTTCAATGTTATCACTGAACAATATTTGGTTCAATATGTAACATAGAAATATGTTTTGACAAAGATCTGTGTGTGTACTACCAGAACTATGTTGTATATTGGTTACGTGCTTTGCTTCGCCTAGGTAGTAAAACCCAAATGGCCACGGTAGACCCCCCCCACAAATCCTTGCGAGATTATTCATTCATGAAAGGTCAAGCTGTTTTGAATGTTGAATTACTTGATGTGTGAAAAGTACCTTTGCTATTTGAATATTATATATGTTAGAAATCACTGGCCAGCACACATAGCACTACTTTGAAACAATAGAAAGTCTAAACAATTTATTTTTTGGAGAGTTTATCTATTAATTTGTTGTACATGTGTATTTTATTTTTTGTTGTCTACTCATGAATGGGTTAATATACTATTATTTCTACTTTAAGGATTATTTTTAATGACTGGAAATAAAAAACATCTTCATATATTTTATGTTTTTCTTTTTAAAGCGTATCATGAGAGAATGGGTCTAATTTATGAGGTAAGAAATAATAAAAGCAAGTATGCAGTATGATATTCAACAAATCTTATTTATTTTTATCATATGCACACATGTACCGTTCATGAAATTATATTTTAAATAATGATAATAATGCAATAGGCGGTTTTGCAGGGGGGCGGGGTCAGAGGTCCGGAACCCCCACCCTTGGAAATACACAAATGTACCTGAGCATATGACATTGTGTATTATCTTGACTGTGTGTCATTTTAAGCAGCATGAAGCAAATTTTCTCGGTGCTTGACATTGTTTAATGGATTATTCTGCAAAAAGTGTGGTTGTGGTTTGTAAGTTTGGACCCCCCCTAAAAAAAGTTTAGACCCCCCTAGAAAAAATCCTGGCTCCACCCTGGACTAAATGAGTTTAAACAAAGGAGACAAATGTGTAACTGTATACTGGAATTTTCAGAAAAAATATGAGTCACCAAAGGGAGGTAATAATAAATAAGAAAATTTTGGTATGGAAGAAATTCCCCCCCCCCCCCACCCCCTGGTAAACTTTATTTAAATAGAGCGGCGAGGACATATTGCTCGATTGAATTATTCATTATTTTTGCTCACCTGAATATTTTGATCCACAAAAAAATTTCTTCTTAAATTATAGTGTTTTCACGTAAATTCAAACTTTTTCTTCAGCTTTATATATACACTTTCACTGGCTGTATCTGAATAACCAAGGACTTATATGTACATGTTATATAGGGTCCTTGGAATAACTAAGTAACACTGAAGTAATTGTTCTTAATGTTGTCACTAATCTATGCAAGTTATCAAAATATTAGATTCACATTAAAACATAAAGCTTTTATTAAGTTGATACTAAATTATTTTAGCCCAATCGTGAAACAAGTTATTTCAACTAAAAATATCACTTTCCAGTCCGCTTCCTGGTTCCGCAGTACTGAGCTAGCAGGGTAAAGTTTCTTGCTCAAAGGGAACAACAATGTAGGTTTTAGATGTGATTTGAACCAACGTGGCGCTAGCAATCCAATGATTACCAGTCCAACGTTTTAACCCCTCGGCCAACCCTGCTCCTTTTATTTCACATTACACATTTGTACCTTATTGATTACTTGATTTTGAAGCATAGATACCCAAGTATCAAAATTTTGGAAAATATGAATTGTAATGTCTCTGGTTATGCCCAGAAGGTAAACGGACTATAAGTGTTAAAACTACATTTGTATTCAATGCAATGAATATTCTTGCATGAATGTCAGATCAGGGTCAAACTTTACGCACTATACATGTTCTTGTTCCAGATTCTAGCCTTCGGGGTACATGTACCATGAGTCAGCTGGACTCAAATATTTCTTGCTCATTAAAGCGGTTACTTCATGCTCTTGAAGTTTACATCCAAGCACAAGTTATACAAATGTAGAACTAATTGTTGGTTCAAAGTGATTGTATACAAAACAAGAAAAGAAATAAGTAACAAATGGCATACAAAAAATAAGTAAATTATAAAACACATAAAAGATATTTTAATCATAATGGTTAATACATCAATAATAAATTAGTACACTCTTAAAACACATAACAATAGATATGCACAATTGTACAATGGGAGCTTTAGTCTAAAGTCTCTAATAAATAATAATGAATCACTGATGTCATATGATCAAGTCAAATAAGACTCTTTATTTAAGTCAATTTAATACTACAAATGCATTTCTTACAATTCAAAATCAATTAACATTCAAAGTTTTCAAAATTGATATCAATTATGACATGTCATTATACTTATACACTGTACATATATACACAAGTTTTTCACACCTTTATGCCAATGTCACAACATTCCTCCTGAATTCACTTTATCATAAATCATGGATTAATCAAATTATTTTTTGACTCGATGAATTCGGATAATCAAACTACAACTTGATTTTAAAATCTGTGGCCATACACACAAGTTTGTATAAGGAGAATTCTTCTCTAAATAAAATGAGATGGACAGCTTTACTCTTTTCACAGACTAAGTATACAGATAAAACAGATTTAATTTGGAACTCAAATTGCTATTGCTATCTTTGTCAAGCCAAAAATCTTTTTGTAAGTACGATGAATACACAACTGAAACAAATTTATTTTACAAACAATTTCTAAAAAAGCATTCACTACAAAATGAAAGCTAAAGATCTCAGTATGCATATTTTCAATCAAACAAATTTTGTTACAACTAGGTAAAGATAACAACATTAATATGAGTTCCAATTATGAATCACAGTTAAAAACAAGCACACATAGCAGGAACATCACTTCCTCCGCCTAACATACATATTCAATAAATACTGGTAGTAAAGTTCATATATAAACAATTCCACTGTTTAGGCTAATTTATTTTAGCTCAATCTTGAAACAAGTTCTTACTAAGTAGATTAATCACTTTTGAGTCCACTTCCTTGTCCCCCAGAACTGAGCTAGTAGGATTAAGTTTCTTGTCAAACAGGGTAGGTTTTGGATGAGATTCGAAGCAACGTGGAACTGGCTATCCAGTGATTACCAGACCAACCTCGTAACCACTAGGCCACACCCCTCCATGGCAACAATTCCACTCACTCCACTCGCTGACTGTCTATTTCCATGCAGCAGGCTTAGGACCCTTGTCCCCTTTGGTTGTTGATCCAGCTATTTTTCTCTCTACTTTCTTAGCTTGAACATTTTTCTGACAAGATTTGACCTCTTGACCTTGACTTTGACCTTTAGAGTGGTCCACTCCCTGGTGAAAGAAATCATAGCTTATAATTTGTTGTTCACAATCGCTCATCTTAGTAAGATAAACATTATCTTTTTGCTAAGTTTTTGGATTTTTGCCTTTTGTCAAAACTTATTATTGTCAAATTTATTTAACCATCAGTGGCATTATATTAACTCTTCTGATTACAATACTTCATATTTGGTCGATAATACCAGTACATAGATACAGATATATATTTTTATCCATTAAGAGTACAGTTCTCTAGTATATATTTAAATCAGCAGGGTAAATGTATGCCCCCACTGACAGATGAATAAAATTTTACAATAAATGGTTATTTATGGTAGTTGCCTCACCAAACCTGCTTTTCTGGACACTTCTGAAACTAGAACTATCTTATCCTTCCAAACCGACTGACTAACAGCTGCCCAACTATCTCAGTTGGTAGTGCACAAGTCTACTGATTGAGGGGTCCTAGGTTCAATTCCCAAGAGGGCTTTTCTGGAGCTTGGTTATGAAGTAATTTCTACTTCTTACCACTGATTCTAAATCATGCAGGACGGTGGTCAGTCACTGACAGACTAATGCCCTTGGTAACTGGTTATCCATATATTAAGCCTTTCCATGAACTAACCACATAATATAACCTGTAAAATGTCTTGATGCAGTCTAAAACCCAGCAAAAAAATCAATTGCAAACGATTCTGAATATTTAAGAAAAATAAATACCTTTCCAGGATTAAACTGAACATTTCGTCGGACCCCTGAAGGTCCAGGTCGATGTCTTTCACCATGTGAGCCAGATGGACCTTTGGGTCCAGGTCTGGTACCTTGTTTGACTTCAGAATGATTCCCTTTATCTAACTGGACATGTTTTAATAATTCAAGAAGTTCTAAAACATGTGGAGATTCAGACTGAGGCTGACCCTGACCTTGACCTTTGACATTGTTTAATAATTTGGTGACCTCAGCTAACTGCTCTGCTGTTAATATCTTCTTCTGTACATGATCTAAAACAATTTACATATTAAATTAATAGACTTGTCATGTTTGGTCATTATCAATGATTTTCGGGTTTATTTAGTCTTTAGAATCTGCCATTTTGAACTCCGTTTTACACCACCTATATTTTGGCACCTAAATGAAACCATTAAAATATGCTCATGTCATACTGAGTCAAGCATGAATCAAAAGCATGAATACTCATAAAACAATAGATTTAATCAAGATTTAATGGTCTAAGTTATGTTTGAAAGGTTAAAAATCTAGTCACATTCACCAGCAAATGCTGAACATAAAATCAATATGGTATGGCATTATTGCAAAAAAGAAAGGGCTATTCCATTCTCACCCCTCTGAATAGATTGAGATACAGATAAAAAATGTACTCCACCCAGCTGATCCACAAGTCCATTAATTAAGTTGTGTATTTGATTCTTGGACAGTGCTTAACTTAGTGGAGCTTCAAGGGGAGATAATATTGAAAAACGAATGTATTTGGAGTTATGAACCTTGTCACATGAGATGTGGTTGATAGTAAGAAACATATATTTAAATTTTGAAGTTGATACCTTAAGAAATAAAAAAGTTATAGTAAAATTTATTTAACTGCACAAAAACTTTAATCAGGAATATGAACACGGATGCCAACGCTAGGGCGAGTAGGAGAGAGCTCAATTTCTTTGAAAGTCGAGCTAAAAACCCATAAAAAATCAAGAACCTACCTTCAGTATGGGAAGCATGTTTGGTTGAAGTAGTAGACTTATTAGAACTTTTAGATATATCAGTTTGTTGTTTCTCTCTTAATTGTTGTATTCTATCTAGTTCTTGTTGTAGCTGTGCTGCCTGGGCTGTATCATTTAAATCTAATATCTCTGTAACATACAATATATATAAGATATTGATATTTTTTATTCAACTGTAAGTGGCATATTATGCAGCCAACTGAGCTAGCGGGGAACAAAATTGAGACAAAATAGATTTTGTGGATTTTCCATGAGGTTAAATCAGTCATTTATCTATACTCATAAGGTTATGTATGGTACTTGTCTCAGCCAACCAGTCTTCCTATCATTTGTATTTCAACAACATCCTTATGCCTCAGTCCCATAAAATCGTGGCTTGTTACGGACCCGAACGTGCAGATAGCCGTAGGTCGTGGGAAGCCTTGCGTATCAAGGTGTTGGTACACACATGGTACGAAACAACACACCCATACAGAGCCGTAGCTGGAAGATATGCATGTTTAATCCATACTCGGTCATGATTTTGATCACGATTTGACTGTGAAACTGATATGTGTATCCTGGGCTCATCTCACAGACCCTGGTAAAAACGTAACAGTCCTCACGGGTACGCAAAAGATTGTACGGGTCTTTGCAGAGCTTGACCTCATGGTGCCCGTACGGTGCCCTCATGGCTATTTTTATGTTTATGGGACTGTAGCATTACCCTTCCTCAAGTAGCAACAACTTCTTCCTCTCCTGAGGAAATATCGATTAAATATTGAATTTTGATGAAATGGTACTAGCCTCTTTAATTTCTTAAATTATTTCTGTGCTTGTAAAATTTTTACAAATAAGTCTTGTTTATTGCAATGAGGATTTTATTTTACAATTCTTTATTAAAATGTTAACTTACTTTAAAAGTTTACTTCATATCAGTCAAGGGTTAATGTTGGTAAATTTTATACAATTATCTATGATGCAAACATTTACCCCCCTTATTTGAATATTTGTTTATCAATAGATAGTACAGAAATACAGTAGCAAGTATTAAAACCGTAAGGCTAATGTATGCGCATCTGACAGTTGTATAAAATTGATTAATAACATCATTTTAATTATTACCAATAATAATCAATGTGACAAATAACTGTTCAGTTGTAAAATAAGTGAAATGTCACATGATGTAAATAAATGATGAAATGTCTTACCATTATCTTGTGAAAACATGGAATCATTATCATGTGTAGTTGTCTCCTCTCGAGGTGATCTGTGTAATAACTGTAAATATAAGTTAATATAATCCTTTAGAAAAATACTTTATAACAGTATTACCTATTTACAAAAAAGTTTACATTGAAACAATGCACAAGCATTAAGCCTATTTAAAGTTCAATTAAAAATTTCCCCCATAAAATCAGTGCTTGACATTAAAGGTCGCCCAATTGCCCCTCATAACCTATATTTGGCTCCTGGCAACATGCTAATAAACATTTGGTTTGGGCAAGTAAAGTATATGGCTGGTTGTCCAACTTGGAAACCCAGTTTAAAATTAATGTGAATTTATGATGGAACCCAGACATCCAGATGATTATAAATTTTCCACATTTTAATGTTCTTGTACAAGAAAGAATTAACTTGTCATTATATAAGTTTACTTTTATGTTACCTGCTTTCATGATGCAGTAACAAGCTTAAGTTCTAATCCAGTTCAAATCGTGTTTGAAGCCTAGTCATACTTCTCCATAAAAATTAACAACAATGTTAAATAATTATCCCAGTATGGCGAGTTATTTTACCCACAGTCAGAAGTTAGCAAATACAAGTAAAGAAATGCCTAGGATAGCTGGTTAGATTAACCAGGCATCATTCATGACCTACAAATGAACACAGTAGTAATATTAAGTTTTGTTGTCAATATTTTTCCAGACATCCAGGCGAAAATAGGTCAAGTAATAGCAAATCAATAACTTAAACAAAATGATGTAAATATATATTTTACCATTTGTATATAATGTTGTAATTCTTGTTGATGTGAACCATGCTGGTCCAATCTCTCAGATAAGTTACTATATTCTTCATTTAATCTGCAATTATATAATAACTTACATAAATTATCACTTTCTCCTTATTTACATAATTTACATAATTTTTTACATATTTACCTAATAGGATATTCTAGTATATGTACATGCTAAGGTCAAAGACAAAATGCTAATAAACATTTGATGTTAAAAATAAGAAACCATGTTTTGTGTGTACCAGTTCTGATTTACGAGTACAATAAAACCTTCCAACCCGGATGATGTTTGACGGGCTTTGGTTTTGGGATGTTCTACTGTATATAAACACAGGATCCGCAGTCAAATAAATCCCTAGAATATTAACTATTATAAAACAAAAATAATTTGATGCACATCCAGTCTATGAAATTGGTGGGGGTCTGGTTGCCAGGGACAATCACTTTTAGTAGCAACGAAAAATCTACTGATAAGATGGAGTGCTGGCTGCTAAACTGATCTGTTCAGACCACCCTTTTTCATATCCTAATTTCTTAGACAGCACATCTAAGATTTCTTTGCTCATTTTAACAAAATGTATTCATGACAAGTTGTTAAAAATTTCAGAGAAACCTTTGTTAATGTTATATTAAAGTAAAGTATAGCAAACTTACTTGCTCGACTGGTTTCTAAGATCTTCCATAGAGTTACTTGGGCTATCTTTATTTTGTTTAGTTGGTGGAGAGAAACTTTGTCCACCTTGAAAATAACCTCTAGATGATTCTAAAATAAATATATCATTGTAATGTAATGGCATTTTATAATCTAAGTTTCATGCTTACAAACATTTAACGACTTTACAGCTATTACCTCTGGTCATCGGGCTACTGGTATCTCTTTCAATCTCCCTGGGGAGTCTTACTTTTAATTTATTTATTATTGGTTTTTTTTAATGCAGCCCACATATTGGCCCAACGGAATTATAGCACCCTGGAAGGTACCCATTTACACCTGGGTGGTCTGAAGCAATCGCAGGTACATTTCGTGCTCAAGGAAATTATCAGTGCCCTTAGTTGGATTCGAACCCGGGACCTCTTGATCCCTAAGCTTGCATCCTACCACTGGACTTCTGCTCCTACCATCATTGATACATATCAAACAGTTAATAGGTCAAACAAGTAAATCTGTGAGCTAATGCTCACTAGTGATACCCCTGCAAAAATCTAAAAATATGCGACAAACAGGAAGTAGATGAGCAAGGAGCATGAAATCGCTTTACACCACATGGGACTATGGGATGAAGCAATATGCACAGTATTAGGCTGCTGCATGTTATAGTTGCTGAGAAAACTGCGACGGAAATTTTGTAACGGACGGACGGATGGACGAACGCACGCACGGACAAGGGTAAAACAGTATACCCCCCTCTTCTTCGAAGCGGGGGTATAATTATGTAGAGTTCAATTTTATTCAACTGTCAATGGTGTTAACCCTACTAATTTAAATATTTGTTTGATAATCCCTGTACATAAATACAGATTTCTATTTATTATAGATAGTGAATACAGAAGTATTGACAAAGTGACAAACATTTATTACTTTGCCCTGCATGGGCAGAAGTTTTGTGTCTTTTAAATTACAGATATATTCAACTTTTCTTCATACAGCTGTCCAGAAAAAGTAAGACCAATAAGGACTTATAAATTCAAATTTACAAGACTTAATCAATCAATTAGATATTTATTCATTTCAATGAAACAAATTATAAATTAACCAATCAAAATTTCTGATGGGGAAAAATATCAACATACCTGTATGAGAATGATCTAGATCTTCTCTACTATAGGGGTCAGTCCCCTGTTGTGGAGGATGAAGGGCTATTGCTCTAGATATACCAGTCACTTCACTAACACTATGATTGTTGGAACTAAATAAGGAATGCTCTGATTGGTTGATTAATTTTAATGTAGTCTCTGATTGGCTGTGGCAAGATTCTGACATATTTTTACCATTTCTTGACTTTGGATAATTCCCAGCTGCTGATTCAGTCTTTGAAGGGTCCATAGATTGTTTATTTGGAATTTGATGAAAATTTGGTAAACTAAAACTAGACACAGATTCAAATTGTCCATGGTTGACTGCTTCCGTGTTTGGCAAAGAATGAAATGAAGTCACATGATTTGCAGCAGATGACATGTGTGATGGAGGATAAGTCATTTGATGTTGTTGTATAGAGTTTAAATGGGTAGATAGAAATGAAGCAAATTCATTGGATGATGTCAAGGAAGGTGGCGCCACCTGTTGAGAATTTAAAGAGTTCTGTGACATTGGGTTGTGTGGATCATGAACATCAGCTTGACTTGTAATAGAAGAAATCCATTCTGGTGTCTTAGCAAAACTGAAATATTGGAGAAAAAATATTTTGTGGAAGTAATGAAATAGAGTGATTTACAACTATGTGACTAAACAGAATTGAAAGTAATATCTTGACGCAAATGTCACAGTAAGATGAGAAATGAATTGATATATATTTATAATCAAACTATACTCAAATATTCTTCAAGTGTTTTCCCATCTCAGTCATCTATTTAAACTCGGTGGATTGTTGGCCGAGTCTGCAAAAAAGCCATTGGTCCTGCGTTGTTTTTTTAAGTAACTTGGTATATATTTAGGTTTTTCTTGTAGGCTTTAAAAAAATACATTTAAAATTGAAAAATATATGAAATAAGTACCAATAATAAGCACAAATTACAACAAAATGTGAACAAACCTGTTCATATAATCTTGAATTTGTTTAAGATGTGACATGGTAGCTGTTTCAATAGAGGGTTCTAAAGGATCATTAGGATCTCTTTCTGTGGAATGTGAGATAACACTGTCACCTCCTGGACTTGATATAAGAACTCTCTCCTGATTGGTTAAATGTTTAGGTACTGGGCTAATCTGATTAGCTAATGTAGATTCAAAACTGCTACGATTGGTGGATTGTCTTGGAGGAGTCTTTGGATTGGCTGTTTGTCTTGGAGGTGTTGTCTGATTGGTTACTTGAGATGTATTACTATTGGTTGGTTGGAATACACTAGTTTGATTGGCTGAGAGCTCAGATGGAGTAAAGAAACTGAAATTGACTGTAGGTGGACCTTGAAGTGTAGAACTTGCTTCTTCTTCACCACCCGGTGTTTTACTTTGAGTATGCTGAAAAATATTCAAGTTCAAACAATATTATTCACTGTTTTTACAAGCAGCATACTTCACATTGCTAATTAAACCCTTAATATAGAATTAGGTGCAGTGTTTGCCTAGGACAAGCATTTCGGCTATTTGATCATGAAAAACAAAATGCAGCCAAAAGGAGTATCCAAGTCCAGTTAGATTCAACAGTTACATTTAAATAAGCCAGAGGTTAAGTTATAATCTGACATGAAGTCAAAGCTATTACCCTGAATGGTTCTAATGTTAGCTAACATAGCTTAGCTACTACATGCCTCAGTAAGAACACATTATTATTATTAAGGAATATCAAATGCACAGAAACAAAATTATCCTTTTCCTCTAGGTGGCATTAACAGTTATATGTACCCAACAACTTTGACCAATGGGGCCCCAATGGGGCCACACATTTTTATATGCCCGAAAGAAAATCAGACATATTATGTTATACCCCCTGGCGTCTGTCTGTCCGTCTGTTAGCAATTTGGTTTCCAGAGCATAACTTAAGTTCCATTTGGTCAACAATATTCAAACTTCATACGATGATTGTCCATATCGGGTAGAAGACCCCTATTGATTTTGGGGTCACAAGGTCAAAGGTCAAGGTCACTATTACCTTAAAACTGAAAACAGATTCCGGAGCATAGCTTAAGTTCCATTAGGTCCACAATATTTAAACTTCATAGGATGATTGTCCATATCTGGTAGAAGACCCCTATTGATTTTGAGGTCACAAGGTCAAAGGTCAAGGTCACTATTACCTTAAAACTGAAAACAGTTTCCAGAGCACTTAACTAAAAAAAAACACTTTCGGGCATATAATGCTCCGCCTAGCGATGCTCTTGTTAGGCACTTAACATAACACAGATTAGGAGTGATAATGCTAAGAGTGAAAGTATTTTTTGAAATAAGAAAATTAAGAATGGGATCTAGGATGCTATACATAAACATAAAATCTAACCTGTCTTTGTGGTGTAGCAGATGTCAACATTGAGAAAGCTTCATTCCATTGTGACTGCATAGCATACTGTAGTTTAGTTAATACTTCATACCTGAGAATACGTGAATGAATATATTAGAGGTGAAACGATTCAAAAAATTTCGATTCGATTTCGAATTTTTATCAAACAATTCAATTTTTCGATTCAATTCGATTTCCTACTTGAATTAAATAGGACATAACAAAAAATAAATTTTCAAGAGGAACTGTATTATCAAATAAAACTGTAAATCCTGATAATAGAGTCAGATTTCATTAACATTATATATTATATAACATCAAACTATCAACACTTTTCAGACCACAGAGAGAGAAGGTTACTTGGCTACTTAAAGTCTGTTAGCTTCATGTGTTTCTTCAAAAATATTAGAACATCGACATTGTCACTGCTCATTGTACCCCTGTTTGCATAATTCAGAGCTCCAGATAATTTATTTTACAAAAGAGTCATCACTCCCTAGTTTTTTTATCAAAAAGAGTGACAGTTTTTTTAAAAGAGTGAAACACCGAAAGACAATAGAACATAAATATATTTAAGAACAGTGCATTTTCATCTGAGGGACCTCCCTCCCAGAAGACGAAAAATTCAAATTCTAATTCTTTAATAATACCCATTTTACAAAGTATTTAGAGCTTAACTAGTTATAAATATTTAACTGCATTTTAGCATATAAAAGACAAATCGTATTATTTCCAACTTTTATATGAAATGTAATGCCCATGGATAAATTGTTTATAAATTTCTCTTACCTACATGTACATATACTTATATGACTCAAGTCATAATCAAAATAAAAACAATTCATCAGTGCATCAATGACGTTATAATGCCATAATTAATGACTAGTTAAGGTTAAGCTTAGACAATAAAAAAAATACAAGCATTCAGCAAATGTAGATCACTATGACCAGCTTAATTTAGTTTGTTTCAAAATATTACACCACACTTCGTCCGATTTAATTGGTTATGAAAAACAAAGAGGAATTTCCAGGTAAATAAACATAAATAACCGTCAAAACGAACTATTAAGTTTACAGTTTATCTCTAAATTACTTTATTATGCTTGATTTAATTTTGTATCATACGGAACGAAATCGCTTCAACCATTTCGGCGTAATGTCATTCATTTTCGCGACCCATGCTAGATAGCAAATTCATATGAAACATCTTTTGTAATTAAAAGCTTATTGTTTTCAATGTTTCATCTTGATTTAATAAACAATGCTTTAGGAAACGACGATGTGAAAAGTTTAATTTGTTTTTCATAAGAAAAATCCCCAAATATTACCGATCGTGTAAAACTAAATCGACTGGTTATATCTTGGTGGCCCCTTTATCTCTAAACTCTCTCTCTAGGTACCAGTTTTAGGTATATATGAATGATATCAAGCGTGTTAACTAACTCGACGACTCCATTATCGATTTTCTGTCAGCGAGTTAATCTCCCAGCGTGTGACCGACAATAATCTAATTGACATGTACACGTAATATACAAGTATAATTGCCGCGGGCAGTCTCATTTTTCACAACTTTTATCTGGATTAACAATCGTCGGTCAATAAGGGTACACTATTTTAGTCAACTTTAAAAATATGCTCATTTTAACCGAAAAAAAGGGCGTTTCATTCAACTTACAAAACTACTGAAAAAGACAGTATTTCAAATAAGAATCGAATCGAAAATGCCTCTTCTGAATCGAATCGAACCGAACCGAATCGAGCGTTAAAAATCGCGATTCATTGTGAACCGCGATTAATCGTTTCACCTCTAGAATATATATGTAGTAAGATATTAAAACAGTTAACATTTAAATATATTTTACCACATAGATGTTGTGTGCAGCAAGTACTAAAACTAATACATGTTTACATCAATACTAAAAGTAACCCAACTGTCTCAGGGTTAAATAAAAGTACAACCAATGAGTTGGATAATTATATAGTAATTTTTAGTTTAAGTTGAAGATTTTTATCTTTGTTCGGGTGAGATTATATCAAATGTATTCAAAGCTGTTGGTTGGTTAAATTCCAACTAGAATTGCACATAATATCATATTTATCTTTTATGGCTGGGCTTACACGCCACAGTAAAACGTTGTGTAGGTTATATGACGGAGGTCAGTCAACCTAGTCACTGTTCCTGGATGAAAACAGGTGTACAAACAAATGTTTATGAATGATTACATTCATACCTTGTTGATTCTAATTTCTGTTTTGATCTTTTAAGTTCAGCATTTTCATTTCTGTACTCAGTCAGGCTGAAATAATAAACAGTTGTAATTTATAATTCACAAGTATAAAAACAGCTTGACATCTAAAGTACAAATTGTTAATTTCTAGAATACTTTATTCTTTTTGAAACACAAATGTTCATGTAATGTCACAGTCTACAAAACAAGTAAATCTGTGAGCTAATGCTCACTAGTGATACCCCCGCAAAAATCTAAAAATATGCAACAAACAGGAAGTAGATGAGCAAGGAGCATGAAATCGCTTTACACCACATGGGACTATGGGATGAAGCAATATGCAAAGTATTAGGCTGCTGCATGTTATAGTTGCTGAGAAAACTGCGACGAAAATTTTGTAACGGACGGCCGGCCGGACGCACGGACAAGGGTAAAACAGTATACCCCCCTCTTCTTCGAAGCGGGGGTATAATAATTAGTGTGTGTCCAGTTGCCCATGACAATCATTTTCAAGTTTGGACAAACAAAAATTTTTGTTTGGCAACCAAATTTCTATAAACAAGATATAGTGCAAGCTGCTTAAATGACCTGTTTGGACAATCACTTTCATACCCTAACTTTGTAGACTTCTGTCACTTCACACTTATTATAAATTTAGAATTTCAAGATAGGGCCAAAAAAATCCATGTTTGGGGCATCACACCCTAACTAGCAAATCTTACTGACCCAAGAGTATTTTTATATCATGTGAAAAAATGTAAAATACTCTGACTATACAAAAGAAGTAATTTTAAACTAGCCTCAATCGATTTTTACTAGGCCTAGGCTTAGGGATGGTGAATTAAGCTGACAATAGCACAAGCCCAAAGCCAGGGACTACTTATTTCATACAGTTGTGCTAGTTAATAATTATGCTCTCCACTATCTAACATAATAAATCAGGCTCAGAAAAAAATCTTGAAGCCTACCCTACCAACCTTTTTTCTGATCATTGCCCTAATAAACCAGTGGTGCGTTTCACAAAAATTCTTACTAAAAATCTTCATAAGTCAGTTTCATATAATTAGCACATCAAAGTCAGACGGATAAGCATAACTATGATATGATATTCAAAAGGTATACAATATTCTATAATATTTGAACTTGATAAGCCAAAAAATGAGTGTATGATTAATGTTTCTTGCTTTTGACTTACTAAGATTTTTTTCATAAGAATTTTTGTGAAAGCAACACAGGTTGGTACTGAAGAAAATATGAGACAATGACTGATATTATCATAATAATATAAACACCAAGCTAACCTGCTTTCCATTTCTTGGAATTGTTTTCTAAAATCTTCCTCTTTTTTCAACATTTCTTCACGGAATATATTCAGTTGTTTCTCCATCTCTTGACCATTCTTTTTACTTAGTTCTAACATTTGTTCTCTATGTTTCTCTTGTAACTCATCAGTTATAGCTTCATGTCTCTTCTGTACATCCGAGATCTGAGATGCTATCTGCAATATCAAAACAATAAGGGACCTTAGTCAGTTATTTCCCCTTGTATACTCTACAAATAGGTAGGTCCGATTAGTTGGATTACTCGGATTTTACCCTTACTTTTCAATGTCAATTTTCCAAAATTAATCTTAGATAACTTTTTGTAAATCATTCAATTTGTTTGAAATTCAAGCTAAGTATTTTTAGGGTAAAGAAGACTCTAAATTTCATCACTTCTCTAAAACTCTTCATTAACAAGAGAGATATCAAATGAAATATTTAGTTATCATTACATAGAAATTCAATGATAAAATCCGAGGATTCCAACTGTTAGGACCTACTTACCAATTGGATTGCTTCAGACTTTATCACCTTATCAAGATAACTGACTAAAGTCCCTAATTCATTTCATTATTTGAGTTACCTAGAGTTAAGGCCTACATTCAGTTCGTCCGGAGAAGCATAACTTCAATGATTTTCTCCTTTTGCAATGACTGAATGAGTAAATCAATGTTTATCAGCTTGTGAGGCTAAGTTTTGATACAAATGGGTAGGCGATTAGTATTTTGTCAATCTCTGTAAAAAAATGACCTTCAAAAGATCTCATGACATTGAACAAGAAGTCTCATTCAGATGGAACTTAAGTTGACTTATACATAGCTTTTATCTATACAAAACAAAATCAATAGCAGGTGTGCACAAGCCTAACCGGTCAGAGCAGGTGTGCTTCAGTTGCTGCTAGAATATCAATAAGCAATAATAGCAAATTGGGGTCATTTTTTCCTCCCTTAAAACATAAAAACCAGGGTTCGGGGCAGTAACCTCTAATATAACATAAAATTGAAACACAAAACGAAAGAAAAAGCTGGATTTTACCATTAATCAAACAAAATGCAATTGTACCGAAATTCTCAACTGATGACGATAACCCAGGTGATCTGTCATATCATGATATGACTGAATCCTGTATTTTCATTGGTTGTTAGCGTTAATAATATGACAGACTTAGTAACTCAAAACACAACAATTTCGCCGATCTTTTATGTACCGGTAAACTGCAATTGTCCCCTAATACCAAAGACATGTAACTACTTAATCATTTATCGTACCAATGGATAACTGCTCCAGACATTCAGGTGACTCATGTTTGAGTTGTGACAGTGTGGTCAACACTGATTTTCAAGGACAAAACAGTACAAAACATTCAAGTAAAATCAAAATCATTCCTCAATACACTTTAAATATGAGCACAAACCTAATCAATCTAATCAAATCTAATAAATCAACATGAAAATACATGAGACAAAAATAATCTCTATCAAAATGTAAGTTTGAAGTTTATATACCCTTTTCTCCATAGTTGAACTTAAATCAGATTCTAATACCCTCTGAGCATTCTCAAACTTGGCTTCCATAATTCCCATCTCAACTTTAACACTTTCCTATAAAATAAAAACATATTAATTTCAAAATTGTTAAATTCCTATTTATTGTTGGGTTCAAAGTCATTTTCAAAATTTTTCCTAAAAGCTACTTGCTCACCAAGTCAGTTAATAATTTAATAATTTTAAATCATCTGCCAGTGTAATTGTGTTTAGAAATGCATTCTTTATAATTCCAGTTATCAAATTGGCCAATAGATAGTACAAAAATGAAAGTCACAGAAAACACACTTAAATCATCTACATTATTATTAATGTGATAGATGTTATACATAAAATTATTTACAGTAATACGTTAATTTGTACAATTTTGTCATGAACAGAATACTGCTTTACTGTTTCTTAACAATTTTGATTTTTGGAAATTTTGAGTCAAAATTTCTTTGAAATGCATAAACAGGTCTATTTTGATTTTAGCTCGGTCATAAGGTAAGGTTGTAAGTAAAGAGAATAGAAGGAAGAACTTACTTTTTCTCTCAGTGCAGCATCTAGTTCCATTTCTAGTTTCTTTACATTAGTCAAAGCTGTCTGATATTGTTCCATTATCTCTTCAGCTAATTTACCTTGTTCTTCATTCTTTGCCTAAAGAATTATAAGCTGTAATTTTTGGGGAAAAAATGCTTTTCTTTCATTATAGTTGATTCAAATGCATGAAAATAAAGAAGCTGTTCAGCATGGCTATAAATTCTTGTTCAAAAGAGAGGGCGGACATAAGGAGTTGCATGAATAACAAGCATGGACTATGTTCTTGACTTAAGAGTGTTTTGTTTATGGCAAGGCTCATCTTTAAACTTGAGTGCTTTGAAGACAGGACTTAAGTTTTTAAGGGAAAAACTAAGATAAACACTAACGAAAAAAATTAATCTTAAAAGCAATGCCAACACCGATGAAAAAGTCATAGCACAAGGTCTTCTTTTTCTTTTATTTCTCGAAAACTTGAGCTTAAAATTCATACTAAATCTTAAATAGACTAGTCATACCCTTTCAGTTTGTAGAACTCTATTAGTTTTCTCAGAGACTTCATCAATTCTTTGTAATAATTCTTGTTCTCTCTGAAACCATTCATCTTGTTCCTACAAAACATGACTATGCTTAACTTCAATATAATATGAATATATTTTTGTACGTTTTACATATCTTTTCTACCTATTTCATTAAAATCAGACCTTTACAAGTTCAGTCATGAAATGGTTTTCCAAGGCCATAATCCCACCTACAAAGTAGGGCAGTTGTCAGCAATTGTCTGGCAATGGTTCATGTTTAGTACTAGGTTGAAAGCTTGGGCCCACAGATTAAGGCTTATACATGTATAAGAATCATGAAAAGGACCACTGAACACCAAAACATGACAAAAAAAATTTTTGAAAGCACCATACAGTATTGTTCGATTTTTTTCTCAATTGTCTAAACATGAATAGTTTTATGGTAACATGGTGTTCTATGTCAACCACTCAATATTTTGTGATAGTGTGTATTCAATAACCGTGAAATTATTCAAACTATCATTACATTTTCTCTAACATATTTACCTTGTTAAATATTCTCAGTTAAATGAATTAATATTTTAAGAAAAGCCATTAACATAATTACGATAGTAACAATTTAGAAGCAGGCATGTCCGAGTGGTTACGATGTTAGACTGATAATCATTGTGAAGCCAGCTCTGCATTAGTTCTAATCTCATCAAAAGCCTACCCTGTTGCTCCCTTGAGCAAGAAACTAAATCTACTAGCTCAGTACTAAGGGACCAGGAAGCAGACTCAAAAGTTACTAATCTAAGATGTAAGAACTTGTTTCACAATCGAGCTAAAAAGTATGAACTTAACTTAAACTTAAAACTTCAAACAACTCACCCTATGTAATCGTTTCTGCATCTGGTCTAATTTTTTATCTAAAGTTTCTCTCCCCTCTCTTAAGTTTTCACATTCTTGTTGTAATAAATCTGATTTCTCTTTCTCTGCATCTAATAACTCTTCTACATGTTGTCTAGCATGATCTTTATTCTCTATCTATAAATATATACATCACATATATAGTAGAAACATAAACTCTTAATAGAATCAATCAACACAATACATCACATATATAGTAGAAACATAAACTCTTAATAGAATCAATCAACACAATACATCACATATATAGTAGAAACATAAACTCTTAATAGAATCAATCAACACAATACATCACATATATAGTAGAAACATAAACTTTTAATAGAATCAATCAACACAATACATCACATATATAGTAGAAACATAAACTCTTAATAGAATCAATCAACACAATACATCATACAGTGTTTCCGCAACTGTGCGTTTTTTGCGTCTTTGACACATTTTTTTCAGTGATGACCCGTAAAAATGTGTCTAGTGCGTCATTTGTGACGCAACCAATATATTACAGTAAATTATTATCTTTTTCTTTCATGTTCATTCCAAGACAAAGATAACAGGGTAAATTATAGTGTCCCAAAAATCGGTATATTTTTTCATACTGATACACAGTGAAAGCAACAGAAAATTGTTTCTTTGATCACAATTTACCGATAAAATTTTGATTATTCTATCATAACTTTGTCAATTAAATTTTACGACAGTACACAAATATATGCTGCCAAAAATTTGACAGTCCTTTTTTGGGTGATAAGTAGATCACTAATCATTGTATATGACGCGGGCATTTGGTTACGAGGTATCAATTTAAAATAGTGATTTTGTCTTATTAAATTAACATGTGTCACAAAACGTCTGTAAATTGTATATTTCATCATTTACCAGCGATAATTCATTTTAATCTTTTGTTTGGTTACAAATTTACACATGTTTGACATTGTTAAGATGTGTGTCGTATCGGCATCTTTTCACACTCTTTGATGTTTTATTACACAGCAATGTCTTAGTTGCAATGTCTCAGTGTGTTATCATAGCGTTAAGTTTGATTTAAATGTTAATATAATTATTATGCTTAGAACAAGAATGACCTAGTTCTTTATTTGTCTGCTTAATAATTATGATCAAAAGAAAATTGCCGATTAAAAAAATATTGGCGAATGCAGATAAACTTGATCTTTTGTTTACTATAATACATTCACCTATTTTTAAAATAGCACTGTCTTTAGATTGTTACTTTTAAATAATTACTTTAAGACGGTATAAACTGATGATTTTACACAACTTATTTTTTTCCAAAAAAAAAGCTCTGCGATTTCTTGTGAAATGTCGGCGATTTTTTTTGTGGATCATTTCAAACCATTAAACTGAGAATTTAACATAAAAAATATTTGTAAATTTATAAAATTTACAATCCAAATCGAAAATTGACGATTTTACATAAGTTTCCGTGGATTTTCTTTTTAAAAATGACAAATTTACGTAAGAAATATTTTATCTTTTATGTGATCATGTGACGGATAAAACCCTGTTTACTATTTGTAAATACTTGATTTTTGTTCATTTTATCGCTGTGTTGACAAAATAATGTCATATTATGGTTGCATGCTCACCTAACCTTAAACCAGGCTTTGCTGAACCCTTTTTCATAACTAGTACACATCATTCAACAAGGTTGTCAACTTCTCTATATATATTTAGTGGAGCAAAACAACCCTTCATTTTTATTATGCAGCTCATTTTTAATATAAATGGGGTAAATAGTCAAATTATAACACTGACCCTTTTAAACTTCAAATGACCCTCAAAAAATAAAAGAGGGGGTCAAAAATGACCCTCGGATTTTTGAAGATTGCAGAAACACTGCATCATATATATAGTAGAAACATAAACTCTTAATAGAATCAATCAACACAATACATCACATATATAGTAGAAACATAAACTCTTAATAGAATCAATCAACACAATACATCACATATATAGTAGAAACATAAACTCTTAATAGAATCAATCAACACAATACATCACATATATAGTAGAAACATAAACTCTTAATAGAATCAATCAACACAATACATCACATATATAGTAGAAACATAAACTCTTAATAGAATCAATCAACACAATACATCACATATATAGTAGAAACATAAACTCTTAATAGAATCAATCAACACAATACATCACATATATAGTAGAAACATAAACTTTTAATACAATCAATCATCACAATAACACCATGCTGAACAGGAATTTTGTTAAGCTGACAAACCTAGGTACCTATTCACAAAAACACACAAACTGAAGATAAACATATCACTGTCTTAGCGCAAAACTGTCGTAACTCACTCTTTTTTTCAGTTTAGTTATGACTGTTTTACGCTTAGTTCCCAATATACATAGTAGGAACATAAACTTTTAATAGAATCAATTATCACAATAATTTTTCACAAGCCCTAGCCAGATTTATTACATTTACAGTAATGGGCAAATATATCAAGTTGAATTAGACCAACTGCCTAAAGTCAGTAATTTTCACTACCCGAGTCACTTCACTAACCTCATGCTTTTGGCTAGTGGCTTAATTGTAGAAATATAACCTATAAGTAGTAATATCATAAATTAAATAAATTATGCTGTAAGTAAAGAACAAAACTGTAAAAGTAAAATACATGTTGCCTTACTTCAAGTAAAGTTTTCATCAAGAAAACTATTACAATCCTCACAACAAACTTTGTCATTAGGTCCAGCAAAGTGGAATTTTTTACTAAAACTTTAACTAAAGTTTACTAGACAAAAAAAATTAATGTGATTTGTAAATTGACCAATTAAATTCCAAGCCTGTATTGCATACATGAACTTTTGTACATTTCTCATAATAGGGCAATAAACTATGAGTATGCATATGGTACCAAATAGCATTACAAAATCAATGCAAACAATCTATGGTCCTTTCAGATATAATGTATCCGTTCAAGTATTTAGGTAAAAACCTAGCAAAAGACCAACTAATCATTTTATAAACTTGTCAATATAATTGACCATTTCACGCAATCAATGTACAATAATCTTACTTCTTGTTTTAATTCTTCTATATCTTTACCAGCTTTTTCTTTTTCTTGTCTTAATGCATCAACAGCCTCTGACATATCATGTTCAAAATTACTTATCATCTGAAAATAAATCAACATTAGATATAAAATAAGGTGTAAACTTGTTTAAAATACATTAAATATACATTCACTGACAGTCCGAGACTTTTTTGCCTCAAACAAGGGCTGAAATTAAGACTTTTCACAATGAAAGAAAATCACCTGACCAAAATTTCATAATTATTTTAAAAAATGGCATTTTGTAATTTCAGTTTTAAGCTTACACACATTCACTGACTTGACAGATATAACCCCAGGTCATCGAGCTAATGGAATCTTAGATAATCTATCTATCAATCTCCCTGGGGAGTCTCTTTACTCCACTTATTAGTGCAGCCGACAAATTGGGGCAACAGAATTATACCACCCTTGCAGGTACCTATTTACACCTGTGTGGAGTGAAGCAATCACAAGTAAATTTCTTGCTCAAGGAAATTAGCAGTGTCCCTAGTGAGATTTGAACCCAGGACCTCTTGATCCCTAAGCGTGTGTCCTACCACTGGACTCATGCTCCTACTATATTATTAACTGATTATTTTGAGCCAAAAACATCTAAATGACACACTAAACACTATGTAACCTATGGTGCTCATGTCTTATGTCAACAATTTCTCAGCCAGTCGCCTTACTTGCTTTCCGTAGTGAGGCTTAGATATCTAAACTCAAGTTGTTAACCAGTACTAGGCACATATCATAGCAAAAGTCTGACTTGACTTGATATAGAGGTAGGCAGGAGAGAGGATGTAAAAATACTTTAGAACAGCATGGCTAACTTCGTCGGTAGCACCCAAGTCTTCTGATGGAGGGATGGTGAGTTGGATACCCAAGCAGGGCATACTTTCATGGAGCTTGGTCATGAAATAATTTCTACAGCCATTCTCCCTCCTACTACAGATTCTAAATCATGTAGGGCAGTTGTCAGTCAGTGATGAAAGCATGTGCCTAATAGTTGGTCAACAGCTAAATCCAGAGACTTGGCCTTTCCTGGAATGGTGAGTAGGTTGACTGACCATCATGATATGAGATATACAATGGTTTCTCCACCTTAAACCCAACCCTCAAAAAAATTACAATAACTTCAAGACTAAATTCCAAGAAGAGAAATACACAGGGAATTGAGTTTTCCATGAATAAAGAGTACACAGACTGACCGCTGTGAAATAACTTATACAATGTGTTAATACAGCATTATACCCAACCAAGAAGATAAATACACTCAACAAGTACCTGTTGCTGTTGTTTCATATTATTTTCAATTTCCTCTTTTTCTTTCTGTAAATCAGCCATCATATCGTCTTTCTCTTGGTCACGTTTCTTCCATCCTTCCATCACACGTGCTAATTGTTTATCTAACTGTTCTATCATTAAATCTTTTCTTTTATCTGTTGACACAGCCACTGCTACTTGTTGTTGGGTCTCTAATAACTGTAAAACATCACATATTTTATTTTCCTCAGTGATGGGGCATACTTAACTAACTAGCAAACAAGGTTATGAAACATTATTGCTTAACTTTTAAGGCGTTTATTACACAGCAAGGAATTGCACCTGGATTGTCATATTTGAGGTCTAGAGTTATACCACCATGCCATGACCATATAAAAACTTTCAACTTCCCCACTCAGAGCTGTGGTAACCTAAATATTCAAAGGTAAAACAAGACAGACACAATAATCAGGCTTCTGGCATTAATTATGCTCCTAAAAACTAAACACGTAAGATTATTACTTTTTAAAATTAAAAAGTTTTACCTTAACATTCAACTGTTGTATGTACTGTTCACAATGCTGTAATAGAAATGATAACAAGTATGACATATTGAAAATTTATCAATCAGAAACAAAACATTCCAAACTTATAACTATGAAACAGATTTAAAACTGTCTGTTAAAACCTCAGTCAACAGTAGGTCTGACTCATGATCATATAGTCATGTATTCTAAAAGTGTTCTTAACTTAAAGTAGTTAGCTCAGAATCCAGTATCATTTCTGGTGATTATGTACTCAATTGTATTGGGACCTCTATAAATAAGTGTGGACTTCAGTCATGCTCTCTTACATCTGTATCAAGAAGGAAATTGTCAGAAGATACTTATATAATTTACATCTGAAAGAAAGCCATTTGCTAAGTGGTTGGTAAAATAGGCTATATTTGGAATTTATTGGGGTTTTCCATGCAATACAACAAACTTTCACTGTTACAATGAAATATGTTTACAAAGGACAATAGGATTAAATCTGTGTTTCCTGCTTGTCAGCAATAATGTGTAAAACATTTTGTTTGTACCTCTGTACTGGATGAAAAAATCTATAAATTAGGAGTTCTGAATTGTGTCTATATATGCAGAACCAAAGTCAAAGTGAAACCATCAAATATTTTAGCAGTAGTGTCTATATGATCAAATCTTATAAAAGATAACAATTAAAATCTTAACCTTTCTTCTGTATCGTTCTTTTTCTAACATATCTCGTAATCTCTGATTCTCTGCATGTAAAGAGTTATCTGATCTTGATACGTTACCACTATCAGTAAAATATTGTGATGAAAAACTTGGAAAATTTTCCATAATGTCATCTTCACCAGGATTTCTGGAAAATTTAGAAAAAATACACATGTAATGCATGGATGAAAGTTTAAAGTTTTAAAAATACAGAAAACCTACTTTCAAATGAAATAGACATATTTCATATTAACTGCATAGAAATTTATTCTCATAATACTGATTTAAGAATTAATACCCATGGTAATAAAATGTTTACTATGGTGCCGTATGTCACACTTAAACAATTTTTCAGTCACATCACGACAGTCAGTGAAACTTATCTCTGCCCTCAGAAATACTGAGATCTCTGGACATTTAAGTCAGGTAATTTAAAAGCAGATCTTAAGTAAATGAATATACATTCTTGGATCAGCTCAAAACTAGTCTTACTACATGTGAATATAGAATGATGTAGACATATCAACATACATGTTTATTAGGGCTGCTGCGAGTATCCGAGTACTCGCGATCCCAACCAGAAAATCGAGTACAAATATTTGTCACGTCCGAAATCGTCGGATCGCAATCTATTTTTGGAAATAATGAAAGAACATTTTCAGCTTAATTAACATTGAAAATGAGCCGCACTATTAATGAAAATTTTAATATAATTCAAAATTTTGATTGATACACATTTAAACAAAAATGTTATCACTGAAAATGCCTATAAAACACCTGGTAATAGAAATGTTTGGAGTACATTGTTTTCCATTTAGTAAATGCTTCTGTGATTCTTCACTTATTTTTGTTATTACATAAATTCCTGTATGCTTCTCCATTAACAAGTGAATCGTGGTTCAATTCGTGAATCGCTTTACATGAATTGTGGATTGGATCACCACTTGCTCAACGTTTTGCAGCCCTAATGATTATTGTGACTTATTGGTACACTTCTTATCAAATATAACTTTGCAAGCAAGATATTATACTGCATTACAATATAAAGCCAAGTTCTAAAACACAGTTAATACAATACCTTAACATATTCCAGGATTTCTCCATAGGTCTTTGATGATGTTGTTGTTGTTCACCAAACTCTACACCAAACCCAGCAATAATATCTGAATGTTCATATTGACTACGATCTGTTACAAATAGAAATATATAATATGATACAAGTGGATACAAACTTTTACCATCACAATGAAAATATACTTTCAAATGACAACAGGGTTTCGTCTGTGCTTCATGCTTTTCAGCAATAATGTGTAAAAGAACTTTGTTTATACAGCCTGTGCACATATGGAAAAACACATACTCTGGTAATTTGAAATTCCAAATTAGGTCTATAGGGAAACAGCCTTTATAATTTGTCATCTCAAAAGAAGCATTTCAAATCTAAAATTTGAAAAAAATCACATGATTTTGCAATAACTAAGGTAGTCTTTATGGAGTAACTTTAGAGTAATTTGAATAAGATGTTAAAGGAGGAAAGTATAGTTTAAGAGAATGTAGTAAAGTAACATACCATGTGGTGCCATGTGTTCATGTGACATTTTCATCATAGATTGTAGCTGATGTCTAACTTCTTCCATACCTTTAATATCTAGACTAGAATCTGCTAGCTGTGATGTCTGGAAATATTAATATACAGTTATTTCATATGTGATTTGTGAACAGTCTAACTGTTGGCCCAAGGTGGAGGGAATAGTGTAAGCCGAGGGAAACAGTTTAAAACACTATTCCTGACACTGAGGGACAACAGTTTGACTGTTCCTAAATCAAACATGAAATAATTGTTTTATTACTTGATCAATTACTATTTAAACAGTACTTTGTCAGACACTTCCAAAAATCGTTTTTTCCTGTTTGGTTGACATTCAAAAGCATCTGGTAAAGCCTTAAGGCCCTGTAGCAGTTACTTCCCCTTATATCAGTATAGTAACAGTTCGTATAACATTGCGTGGCATCAGAGCATGCACGGGAAACAGTAAAAACTATTGACCGGTCAACAGTTCACTTAGAAAACAGTTAAAAATATTGAATTACACTTATATTTTATGCAATCAGGTAATAATATAAGTTAAAGTGCAGTCATACATATGTACATCTGTATTTTTAATTTTATATGATAACCTCTGATCATTGAAATCAGGCATGTGATCCTTCATAATACCCATTTACACCTGAGTAGAGAGGTGTACAACTGTACGTAAAGTTCTTTCTAAGGTAAATTGGCAGTAATCCTAGATTGGTTCAACACCAGGACTTCTCAATCCGGGTGAGTGCATCATATCAGTGGATTACTACCGCTACTTGATAATATAATATGTATACAATAAATACCAGCAGGGAATTAGATACACATACATGTTATCTATGTCTCTGCTAAACAGTCAGCAAAAATAAAGGACTTATGATGATAAATAGCATTTCATTTGCTAGCAGTACTTTTTTTTGTTTTTTGCTGCATTACAGAATGGCAAGGGAATTAAAAGATTTAGTTATAAACTATCAAAGAGCTTCAATTTCAAGAGTCTTTGAAAAGTTACACTTATTGTAAGTTCATCATAAAATGTAGTACAATGAAAAAGTTTCAAAGTCAAACTCATCTAAATTTAGTGCAAGAATTGACTTTATTTTAATGAATTACTTTCAACCTTTTTAAAAACAAAATTAATGATAAATGCTAACAGATCCTCAAATTTACAATGGCCTTATTTTGTGACACCAAAATTACTTATGTGGATAAAAAAGCTTTCCAAACAGATCGTGATAGCCCACTAAAGGAAAATGGTTCTCATAATTAAAATGCATACATAGTAAATCGGCAGCTTGTTGTTTTAATTAGATTAAATTTTGATGATATTAAAGCATTAAGCTGCCATAGTTTACACAAAATAATGACTAGCAGTGGAAAAAACAAAAACACACAATAACCTTGCACATACCACATATCAAGGTCATTAATGCTGTGTGCACAAAATTATCAAAGCACTGTGCAGTGCATAAAGCTGTATGACCAAAGATAAATCACTTAACAAAAGTATTATTCATGCAATAAACATGTCAAAATAACTAAACTGAAACCAACAATTTATCTGTAAGTCACAGCATTATACACTTTAATATTGAAAGCCCATCTATATAACTGAAAATTGTGGTGCACACATGAACTGTGCTGATTTAAATATTCACTATATAATAGTACTTCTGTACTCACAATTGATAAAATATATTTAAATCAGCAGAGTTAATACATGCCCCACTGACAGTTGAACAAAATTTAACAATATATGTATTAAAATCTCAGTCAAATATATTGCTAAAAGCTTCTTCTTTAACTATTATTTTGAAGACAATATGAGAAGCAAACTCAAGCACTTACTTCCAAATAAATCACAAAAAGCAGTAAGCCAAAGCTTTTTTCAGTACTTGGGGAAGGGCCCTGGGGCCTTTTTAAATATGGAACATTTGGGGAAATTTAATCGCAATTGCACAGAAAGAGGAACAAAATATCAAAGATAAACTCCAAATTTGGAGAAAAACTGCATGATTTAAAAGAAATTTCAAAAGGGGAAGGTGCCTTTTAACAGCCCCTGTTAAACCCAACTACCTTAGAAAAATATGCTTTTTTTACATCGTTGAATTGATAGTTGATTTTTACTGGGGTTGCTACTGTTATAGAAGGAAAAAAGTCCTAAAGTAAATAAATCAAACAAACTAGCAAATCTACCTGTCTAACATTTGTACTTTGACTTGGTCTCTCTACAGCTACAGGACTTGTGTTCTCTACCTGCGTTACTATCCTTGGATGACCTTGAATGTGACCTTCATCATCACTGTGCATGCTACTATTGTGACCTTCACCATTGACATCAGTATGACCTTGACCTTTGCTATTAAATTGACCTCTGCTGAACTGACCTTGACCTTGGTTAGAGGTAGAGGATGGTTGATGGTATGACCTTGACTGTGTAGAACTTTCCCCACCGCTTTGAGAATTTCTTTGAAGGTTTCCACCAAACTTGGTAGTCTTTTGATTCAATGAGTCATTGGAGGCAGATTTGGGCTTCGTCCTATCAGAAGCTTTAAACCTCGGACATGGTTCATTGGAAGCAGATTTTTTCATACCAGAATCAGTAGCTGTTGTACCAGGCTTTTTAGCTCCTGAATACGAAACATTATTATTTTTAGTGTTGGGTTCAAATGGTTTTTTGAAATCACGAACCTGGGTACTATAAGGTTTGGACAGCGGAGGAGCACTGGATACAAACTTCTGTGTTGTTTTATTTCTTTGGGATACTGTCTCCTGGAACAGTCTTGAACTAACTTGAGATTGGCTAGTAGAGTTTCCTTCATTGGGTCCTGAAATGTTTGTGTCATTAGATTTCCCACTGGCAGACTGACTTGCTCTTTCTTGTATTGTAGCAGTCTGGAAGTGTTCACTAGTTTTTGGGCTGGTATGAGATTCTGAACTCTTCAACGATGAGACGGGTTTAGTAACAGACTCCTTAGTATCAAATTTATAGTCAAACTTCAAAGCTTTGTCATTCAAATCACTTGGTTTTGACTGTTCATTATTCAAATGAGAAGAACCATCCCTTAACTCGTTTCCATCCATCTGTTTGGAACTCCCAGTCTGGGATAAATTCTCATTGAATTGACCTTGTGAAGTGTCAGTTCTCTCAACTTCATTATGTTCCAGGGTATTTTCTGGCTGATCAGTTTCTCCAGGCCCAGACATAGCTACATCCGGATAGTTAGAGTACATACGATCTCCAGTAGCAAACCTTTCATCATGGGATGTATTAGCAGAAATAGTGTCATAAGTAGCTTGAGGCAATTTCACAGAGACTTGTGTCTTTTGCAGATATTTCGTATCCAATGGCAACGAAGCCATGTCAGGATTTCTGGTCTCAGAGTCAGGTGGGGGAAGTGGTTGTTGATGCGTGTCATTAAATTCATTATCTAGACCATCCCCTTGTCTACTAGCTAGTTCATCCCCTTCACCGTAATATTCTGGATTATGACTCGGATTAAATCTTTGAGCAATGAATCTATCACTGGTTACTTGTTCAAAGTATTCATCTAAGTTTTTTGGGACATTAGCTTGATTTAATGAATGTCCTACATTTTCACGAGAGATAAAATTATATTCATTTCTATTACTACCATAGTAAAACTTTTCACCAGTGTTTCTTACAGTAAAACCTTCTTGAAGGGACCGACTGTACGCAATATCTTTTGATGGAGACATTGCAAACTGAATCTCATCTGGATCTGTTTTGTTTTCATCTTGACCTTTGGGTGAAGGTCGTTGTCGTGGAGATTGCTGATATCTAGGTGACTTTTGACTTCTAGGTGATTTAAAACTTTTAGTGTAAGGACTAATTTGTCCAGGAGAATGCAATGGTGGAGTTTTACTATCTAGTCTTCTATCTTGAATATGAAATTTTGATCCTAACGGAGAAAATATATCACAGTTTGCACTAATAGCTTCTTGATTGCCAGTCTTTCCGACAAAGTTATCCATGAACTCTTTGCTTAAACCATGAGTTGAAGGATGAAATGGACCAGTGTTAGCCAACTCTTCTTCGTCCTCGCCATCAAGTTGACGAAATTCAGGAGTCACAGTGTCTCCCCTACCATTTAGTCCATTATCAGAATCACTAGAGTCACTATTACCACCGCCATGGTTTTCACGATTCTCAATTGTTTGAAATCTATTATTCGTCATACAGTTGTAATCATAACTATCATTTTGCATATTTCCATACACAGATTTTTTATTAGGGGTAGAGACAAGTCGACTGTCATTAACGTAACTATCTTCAATATGGGAACTTTGATCAATATCAGAAAATGTTAAAGTCTTAACTGGAGCAAATAGTTCCCCAGTGTCACTGAGATTTGAACGAGCTGCAAACCTTTTAGAAGCTGAAGGTATCAAAGCAGGGCTTCCATCAGGACCTGAACGTTGCTGAGAGTTTGACATAATAACATCAGGTTGAAAACTATTTCCAAGAGCACTTAAATTTTGTTCATTCATACTTTTTTCTTCAACAAACAATTCAAAGTCTGTAAATGCACGTGGAATGAATGATTTATCAGTCACACTAAAAACCTCTGACTGTGGACAGTTCAGTGTATTCACAAACTTAACAAAATTGTCGGTTTGAATGTTACTATTTCCAATAAGGTCAAGTTCTTCAGAAAATCCAATCAGAAAATTTGGTGCTCCAGTTGGAGAAGGTAGACCCTCCTCAAAAATATCATTCATCTGTAAGTTTGCAGATCTTTACTTTAACCCTTCAGCAATCTGTTTCTATGAGCTGTCTACTTGCAATGCCTAAAAAATAATGAAAGGTGTCATGTGTGTATTAAAATTTAAAGGGTGTTGCATTTTGGATTCTTTCCACTTGTCAACATACACATTTGAAAGGATTATCTTTACTTATGCAGAAGTAAAATAAAAAATGATAATTATTATTAAAAACAAAGAAATATTAGGTTGATGCCTTAAAAACAAAATAGTAGCATGTTACAAAATGCAAATGCATGTATATTTGAATCTTCACCAAGATCTTCACGGAATCTCTGATATAAAAGGCATACATAAGATGAAAAGTTACTTTGACATACACATCCTATCTATCTCATAGTACTGCCACACACCTCTCACAAGTATTATGGGCAGGTCACGCTGGTGATTAGCAAAGACAAAAATAATAGATAAAGGTAAAATAAATAAAACTGGAACTATCCAGATAGTTATAATAAATAACTGAAATGGTGTATGAAATGACAGTGTGTTAAACAAAGTGGCAAATAATACGTCTTTGAAATAATTAAAATTAATAGGTAGGGTTGTCAAGGAATATGCTGCTATGCACATTCCATAATCCAAGACATAATTTGGTCACAGTTCTGTTATTCTATCCACTGTCGTACAAATTTCATGCATATATTTGGACAACAAACATTGATAACTTTTCATCATAACTTCAAAATATCAAGTATGCAGTAAATAGCATGAATACGAACCTATTTGCAAGTAGAACCTAACACTATCAAAACTACTAAAGGACCTAATTGAATTGGTCGCGAAAACTAGTTATTTTTCTTAGTTTTATAAGATTCCGAAGTATTTTTTAAATCGAGCGTCATTTAAAGAAATTAACTTTAACAAAAACGGGTATAAAAAAGGTTCTAAATACCTATAATCCTTGCATTAGCTTTAAAGCATGATTAATTTTGATTCCATCGAAACCTGTCAAAACAAATTCAAACCGAGGCTCTAGCCGCTATGACTAAATTGCTTATGACTGCATAACTTTGTTTGTCGCGGAAAGTTGGGACGGCAATGAATTCTGTTTAGAGTCCGTTTTTTAAGCCGACAAAGAATGGGTAAAAAAGTTGTTACAAACAAATTACGATGTAAAACAAATCGCAATTGGTATTAAAACAAACAAATTAAAAAAGAGAAAAATTGTATACCTTGCTTGATTGCCGAAGGATGCTGTGAAAATATCACACTGGTCTGCAGAGCACAAACACATCCTTTTTACTTGGCAAACAAGCTAAATTTCGATGATTTTACAGAAATAAACAAACAACTTAGCTGGGAGATATTAGGAAAAGAACGCACGAGATTCTCGAGCAGGCGAGTTTTAAATTGAAATCAATGAGGGGAGCGGTTTGAGAGGGTGCGGAGCCAATAAACGCCCAAAATAATCTAAAATTTCGTATTTTTACAATAATGATTTATTGATTAAAAACTTTGTACATATATATATAGTGACTACGTTGTATAATAGTAGACTTTATAAATTTATGACTGGTAAATATTAATTATGAGCTTATGAAGTTCAACGTACGGAAGAAATGATTTAGCGCTGTTGCGCGTTATGTGAAAGACTCTGGCACCATTCCTTAATTTCGTAAAAAGTATGCAGAAATATGCTTCAATAATGCTATGCTGTCAGCAAACACAAATAATAATGGTCCAGTTAACACAATCGTATAGGCCTACAGGCCATTATCTTTATATAATATATTAATATATACATGTACTTTAAAAAGTTAGTGTGCATGTATATGGGGGACTATATCTGGGGACATGTTTATTTATGATGATAAGTCATAGACTGGGGTGCCAGTGCATAGACTGTTCATTTTCATATAGTTTGCATATTAAGAATTTATAATAAGTTCATGTGTTTAAGCCACCCAGTTTTCTCGTACCCAGAGTCTTACTCTAGTAGGCTTCTCTTGATAACCTTGGGGTACAAGAAGGCTTACCTAGTTAACTCAGTCAGAAACACATCTGACTATGAATTTTATATGGGTTGTGGGTTTGATTCTCAGATGGACATACATACCTTTATATGACCATTTTCCTGTCTACCACTTAATATAAGGTTGTCGTCAGCCACTTCAAAAGCATGTACTTTGTACAAATTAAAATCGAAGACATAGCTATCTAGGTTAAGCTGGTACTGGGGTTCGTTGCTTGAGCAAATCGCTACCTATCGCTTTATGTCCTGGTTCCCTTCTTACAACAAAAGGAATAACTGAGTGACATCAAATTAAGGGTACCAGGGTACAAAGTAATACATAGCGCCTTTGGTATGTGTACAGTCCATGAAATCCAGTAAAGTGACCTTACCTAACTGCCATATACAGGACACAATTAAAATTTGATGAAAATGGCATTAATAAAACATGAGAACACTGGAAATAAAGAGAGAACAACACAATTTACAAAAAATAAGCATTTAATCAGAGACCGAATACTACTTGCAAGGTGACATGTACATCTGTGCAATAGAAATACATTTATTTTTGTTAGAATTTCTACTTTCATAGTACATTGCATTCATACTTTCTTAACATAGGTTAATACATGTACACTACTTTAATTTATCTATTTATTACACTTATTACTTTATGTTATGCAAAATCTTAACCAGCGTTTAATCAAGGACTTGGTATGAAAAGATCATAACATTTCATTAATTATTAACCCAAGATGGGCCTACACTCACAACCCCATTTTGCAGTCAACATCAAGAAAACATTAGACTGCAAAAATCAAGTTTCCCAGGATATCACAATCATTAAATCAAAACTTAATGGAAAATTAATAATATTTTATTATCAAATTTTATCAATATTTTAAATTACTTTAACTACATGTATTTTCAATAACCTTTTCATTTTAATGCATAATATTCATATTAAAATCCAAATTTAAACTTTTCAAAATTTACACTGACGAAAAACACTCATATTACAATTTTTAATATTAACTTTAATCACAAATATCAAAGCATTTGATGTTAGTACTACATGTTTTACAAAATTCACAAGCTGGAATGTTTTAATTTTCATATTTCAGCTTCATACACAACCCTTATATAATTGCATAAAATCAAAAACTTGAATCTGCCGTTTTCCCTTTCAATGCGTGCTCTAAAATCAACAAAATGCCATGTAAAGATTTTAACCTTAAACAGCCTATATTGAGTATAGATAACATGTAAGAGATCTTCATAATTTTGTGCATCAAACTAATTACATGTAGCAAACAAATTGGAACCAAAAAAATGTGTTAGCAGCTGGATGAACAGGAAGGCCAGACCTTCTATATTTTTTGTCTTACAAAAATCCAGACCCTAATTTTTCAGAAAGTACCCACTGTACTTATTTCTGCGCCAAAAAAAAGAAAGAAAAAAGAACCAATCCAAGTATGAATAAAAATGTCAGTGAATTTATAAGATAAATATCAATTTCACTCAGAGCTTGTACAAAATGGGTTTGAAAGTTGATAGTCGATAGTAATTGACATCTTATATATATATTTTTAATTTTTATTTCGACCTACCGTTCTCATTTTTTATTCAAGAAAATTATCGTAAGACTAAAATATAAAAAGTGTGGCCTAATGTACTTGACAAGCCTGTACAAGAAGCAAAAATGTCACAATTTGTGATAAGATAGACATTATTCAATTACCAAAAAAAAATTGTATTATAATAATATGCAACTATACTGGCCTTGAATCAAGGTGTATATACCATGCCCTATCTTTCTTAAAAGGAAAACATCAATTTACTTTAAAGTTTAATTTTAATACTGACGCTGTGATATAACTTTATTGGCCAAAATATGAAGAATATAACATTTTAATTAGACAAAAAGTGTTTAGCCCTACGTATATGTTACTTTTTCATACTAAATGTAAATCTAATATGTGTATAAACAACAATAATTTAGAATTGAAAGAAAAACATAAAATACATGTAGTATTAGGCAAACAAAAGATTCTAGGCATATTATACATGCACCCTAACACACATTTTGCATTCAAAATATTTTCCACTTAAATACATCACAATATAACACTCACAAAACATTATTATATTAGTAAATAGATCATACAGCACTTATCATTCATGGATTTAAATCATACCCATTCACATTGCACATCATAAAGTGATAAAAAAACAAATCTTGTAAACATATTTAAATAATAATTAATATACAAAGTACTAAATAATATAAGAGCGTACATACAGTGACTACTCTAAAGCAGAAAAGAGGGGCACAACAGCTAGTCCCTTTTCTCTACTCCCTGTTTGCTCACCATAAGCAGAAATATTTTCTTTAAAACCCTCTGACGTTCACTGCCTTACTCCTCGATCAGTAGACTTGCGTGCTACCAACTGAGCTAGCCAGGTGGCTGTCCAGGCATTTTCTGAGTTCTAGAATATCCCTTATACATGTAAGTACCTAAATATGTCTTATATACAACCAATTTAGAATCTGCTCAAAGATATAATAGACATTAAGAAGTTAAAGCAAGAACATACAGTTTGAATCTAGGCGTCATATCACTAGAAAATATTATTTAAAATATTATCAAAGAAAGATAGTACATAACATGTGATATTTCAGATCCACAGATTTTCACATCTAGTTAAATATGTTTCGTTTTTGTCGAGTAGTTATTCAAGACTAATTTCACATAACTTCATCCAAATATTGTATCAAATATTTATTGAAACAATATTTTTGTAGAAAATTCACAAATTTTAAAATACGACTAAAATCTGGAATATTTGCAGCCTTCAAAATAGTCTCCTTTTCTAAATGGATTAAATATTTCAATGAACAGACAAAAAACAAGACAAGCCAAATACAGTAGCTAAGACAAATCACTTCATACGTTGGTTATTTCAATATATATAAATTCTTAACAAATTCAATATAGCACATCAACTACATGTACATGTATAACTGTATGCAAATATATACATATAATAAATTATTAAGTATTTCTATGGGTGCATAATACATGTATAAAAAAACAAACAATAAAGTGAGTATTACAAAATTAACTATGATAATTTTTGGTAGCATGTACTCGCTATAACTTCTATAGACAATTTCTGAGTACCTTTAAAACTAGACATCAACAAATGTAACTAGTATAAGATTACAGGCTTACGCAAAGTATACTCATAAAAAACCTCAACAAAACAAACAAGGTGAAACTAGTCAGCTTACTAATGGATAAAAAACTAAGACAGACTATTCATAACAATACATTATCTAACAGTTTCAATCTTCAGACAAAGCCTATCCAAGATCATCTTGGCAACCAAATAACTCTGCTCTAGATCATACATGATGGAAAATTTCATTCATACTCAGAGGAAAACTAAAGCCAATTTCACCCGTGATATTTTGAAATCACTCATATCGTCGCCTGGCTCTAACAATGCTGTAACTACCAAACTTTCATTTTTGGGAAATCAACTTCAAAATTTCAAAGGGTCATATCTTGATTGTTTCAATCTGTATAGACATGAGACTTGGCTGGTACATTAACAATGTATAGAGTCAAGAAACTTTCAGAAGTAGAGCAAGATCATACTAATCGCTTGAGATGTTTATCTCATTTTTTTTCATAAATGAAGCTAGGACATTATTAGATTGATGTGAAACAACATGTGAAACAGGTGAAACAATGTTGCCTACAATTTTTCAAGGAAAATGAACCTTCCTCAGATTAGAAAAAAATTCACTCCATCATATTCCAAGTACTAACTGATGCCTTTGCTTGTCCATGTATTATCATAACATGAATAACAACAAAGAACTGTCAGAATACTTCAAACCTTTGATCTTAAGACTTCCATCATTTTTGGCTTCTGGACATAGCTCTTACTTATATAATACAAAATCCACCATTAGGAGGCATGACCAAAATATTAATGAGTAAAAGCACTGATTATAATGACAAAAAAAACATAATACAATTTAATAACAAAAACATAAATGATGACATAATTGTAATTTCTCAAACCATATAATATAAGATTTCAAACAGCTCATTGTTGGCACAAGTTAATGCCAGATTTAATTTAATTATAGCATTTTGCGTTATGTCTAATTAAGTTCCACAAAACTGTTAAAGGATGCACTGCTTTAAAGAGATGGGGATCCCTGTATGTTTTATCTGGCATAAATTTTTCAAGAAAATTATAAAAATTACATCAATGTTGCCATGTGTCTAAAAATAAGTACAACCTACAACCTTTGAAAATTCCAAAATAGGTATTATTTTACTAGAAGAAATTTCGGAGAAATTTTTTATACAGTCGGAGAAATTTTTTATACAGTCTCCATATACAAAAAGAGTAAAGAATAACCATTGTGTAATATATTTATGCTATTTCGACATACACCACTACTGAGCATGAATACATTTTATACATTGTCAAAGATTATATATGAGCTTGGAATGAAAAAATAATATAAATACATAATCAAAATAAATCCCAAAAGAAAATTATGAAAATTTTAGTCTGAAATAGAACTTGCAGATTATCCAAGTACAATTTGTAAGCCCCACTAAAAATATCAAAGCTGATGACATTTTGTACGAATCTTAATATTATTTTGTAGTATTTTTAAGCCTTTATGAGTGGGTTATTAATAAGGTTCACACTTTTTTCATAGATTCTGAAGGCTTATCCAAGGGAGGTAATAATAAGCAAAAAAATTATCTCCCTTTACATGTTTTTTAATAATTTTTATCCAGCTATCACAGTTTGGTTCACATATGTAGTACAAACAAAATAGACAAAATTCAAATGAAAAAATACATAATAAACATTATCATACTCTCTGTGGGCTCTTCATTATGAAACCTTGCCTTTCTTTATTTAATTTCTTTAGACTTGAATAACATATGTCAATTAAATGAAAATTATGTACACACCTACGTGACAGTCCTAAGACTTTTGTATGTAAGTTAGTGAACTTCAAGAGCAAACATTTAAAAAAGGAAAAACTTCGTTGATCTTGAATAGGCTGGAATTAGGATTTTTAAAATACACAAAGTGAAATTTATATTACCAAGTGAATAAAAAATTTATTATTGTGCTACAAGCACAATTTTTATATTCAATACAAATGAACAGATTATGCATATTTCACATATATTTTTAACAATTACAGTGAACAACACATGTGAAAAATATTTGTTACACAGAAAGAAAGAAAAAATAACACCAAGCAACCAAGTCTTTGAGAATGTTAATATAAAACAGAGCCATCAATAAAACATAACTAGTTTACAATGTTTAAAATGTATAAAGCTTTGACTGACATTATATCACATAGATTTCAAAATGTATGTTGGTCTCACATTTTAGGGACCACTGCTGAAAACAGTTGGTAAAATTCCACCTTTGCGATTAAATTCACACAGTTGGATATGATTGATACCAATCTATGTTGGAGTGAACTCTTAAGCATGTCGGTAAAAGTAAAAGTTCATTTGTCTCTGCCTGGTCTTTCTATTCAATTCTTATCATTTTAGAAATGATTATTTTTTCAAGATATAAATCAGCAACCAAAGCTTTACGCATTTCAAACATAGACAATGCAATCTAACAATGCTAAAAACTTATCAAAAAGACTCCTAGACAATTGTTCAAAACTTTGCTTTGGCTAGATTATCAAATTTTTGTAGTACAAAGAAAAACATATATTTTTTACAGATGGCCTTGAAATTTGTTCACTAAGAATTATACAATGCGTAAATGGGAACTATTTGTTGATTTTCACACACTGATCTGTTGCATTGCAGATTTTAATTAGATTTAATCTCATGTACATGTTTCTTTAAACTGATTCATAACCCTTCCTGTTTCTACGGCGACCAATCAGATAAGCAATTAACACAATCACAACCAAGCCAGCTAGAGCAGCGCCCACAGCTATTGGTACAATACTGCTTGTCTTGGAATCATCTTGACATTCTGAGATATCTGAAAACAAGAAAGTACTAAGATGAAGAATCTGAGTTTAGGCACTTAGCCAGCCTTCCCCCTGCCTCAGTCCATACCACACAAGTCTGCAGATCAAGGGGTCTCGGGTTCTATTCCAGGGTGGGGCACACTTTCATGGAGTTACATCATGAAATAATTTCCATAGCCATTCTCCCTCCTACCATTGATTCTAAATCATGCGGCGCAGTTGTCAGACTCAAAATCAAACATGGTGGTCTCGTAAATTAAACAATCAGGACCACATGAATTCAACATATAAACTGTCTGTCTTAATTGGAGGGTTAGATTTAATGCGATAGCAAAATATTGTACAGATAATATCATCACAGTCAGTCAACTTACTCACTATCTGCAAACTTCTATCAGAGACTGACAACTGAATGTCATGATTAAGAAATGTTATTCTTTGCAGCAAGAAACAAATATCAATTATTTATACAGCTATACACATTCTGTAGTAATTATTTAAGCCAGAATTTCCAACAATTCATAATGAACAATATTGTTGTTGTTATACTAATTTATTTTAGCTGGATTGTGAAACAAGCTCTTACAACTTAAAACTAATCACTTAAGTCCCTTTCCTGGTCCCTCAATGTTTAGTTAGTAGGATAAATTTTCTTGCTCAAGGAAACAACAGGGTAGGTTTTGGATGGGAATTCAAACCAACGCTGAGCTGGCTATCCAATGATTACCAGTCCAACGTCATATCCCTCATCCAAACAATATCATGCAGTGATTAGAAATATGTCCAAGCAATACACAGTCCAACATAACAGAACAAGACAAATGGAATACTTACTTTTATCACCAAATGATGTGATGTTTTTCTGGAATGCTGCATATTGGAAATCAGTCATTTTCAAGTTGACAGTTGAGTTGAGAGAAAGTTTAGTTTCAGAATTACATAGGTATGAGCCAGACTGTGAGGCCTTGTACTTCTTAGCACTGTCATCAAATACTACAGACACAGTCTGTGGTGTGCTTACTGTAATAAAAAATATCAAAATTATTTCATATAGTAAAGATATGTATTTCTCAGTGAACTGGATTTCCTCCCATTTCTCATTTTAAAATTCTGAAAACTTACTTTCTGATACTTAGTAAAGGCGGATTTCAAATAAATAAATAGGTAATTTATTCTAACAAGAGGGTCCTGAAGACCATCGGCCACTTACCTGAGAACTAGATGCTTAGGGCATCTGACAAGATTGCATAACTGTTTCAGCAGATGAAAACAGTGATCCCTGGTGCCGGGCCTATTTTGAACCTAGGAGCATAATTTGAACAATCTTTGTAGAAGACCTCAAGATAATACCATATATCAAATGTGAAAGCCTTAAGTCTTGTCGTTCTTGAGAAGTTCTTTTAACATTTCCTTATATAACTCTATGTAAATCTTGTGACCCCTGGGGTGGGGCCAATTTTGACCCAAGGACATAATTTGAACAATCTTTGAAAAGCACCTTCTTGTGATGTAACATGCCAAATTTAATTACTGTAGACTTTATGGTTTTTTGAGAGAAGATTTTTCAAGAAAATGTTGTTGACCGACGGACGCATGCACACAAGCACATTGGCCAGACCCCCCCACAATAGCTCACCTTGAGCACATAGTGCTTGGGTGAGCTAAAAATACTGAATTCATTGTTAATACTGAAAACTTTCAGTCATGAAAAACTAAGTAAAATTTGTCAGACAAGATTGAATGATATTGACCAAAGTTGACAAAAAAAAAAATAAAAAACAACCTGTAATCACTTACCTTTTGATTTAGGGAAGTATGGAGATCCTAGTGGGTATGTAAGAGCTATAGACTTCAACCAGAAGTTGTTAGCATCACCATTAAAGTCAAACATTAGAGAAAAACCATCATAGAACATAGCTGTGAGTGTATTATCCTTGACTGTACAATTACCAGATGATTTAAGACCTTTACTTGGTACATCAATGGTTGCTGTGTTAGACTGAAATAAAATATATTAATAATAAATACACTGGCCGCCAAAAGTTTCTATGTTCTGATTTACAGAATAATTTTATCATTATTCATTTAATTCATCATTCATGCAATGAAAATGGTTTTTCTGCTGGTACATTTTATTTTTTGATTTGCAGCAAAAATGATCTATCAGCCTCCAAAACTATGGTCATTGTATCCAATTGGCCAATATCAAGTTCAAGATATTTTTGTAATTTCATAGTCGTAGGAAAAAAGTACTGGTTTCAAAAAACAAACTTTAAAGTCATTTAAGCAATAAATAGCTAGTACATTTGAGTTTCTATTGAGTACAATGTAAATTGTGAATGTGTGAAGGAACTTTTGAAGGGCAGTGTAATTTCTACTCCTTTTGAATAGAGCCTCAGAGCCAACAACTGAGATTCAGTAGGCAAACTCAGTACTAATTAATCTTAAGTTTTAAGAACTTGTTTCTTTATGTAGTCAATATTATTGTATATACAAAGCAAGCTGTCCAGCGAGCTTGCTTGATAATGCTCAAGTTTATGTGTTGTAGGTTTAATTCTTGGGCAGGGCAAACTTTTGTGAAGCTTGGTCAAGAAAAAATTTTCAATGACCATTCTCCCTCCTACTAATAATTCTGATTCATGTAAGGCAGTTGGCAGTAACTGATGGAACTTTGCACCTAGTAACTGGATGACAGCTAAATCAAGAGATTTAGCCTTTCCAGGAATAGTGAGTAGGTTTACTGACTGCCATCATAAAACGTGCACTATGTGTCACAGGGCTCGAATTTAAGCTCGCATACTCGCAAAATGCAAGTAACTTTTATTTCAACTCGCAAATTTTCGCGAGTTGAAATCGACACAAATATTACTGTCTAAACTAATGAGGCTCAAACCAGCCAAAAGGCCAGATAGATTGGTATTATTGATTAAAGATTCGCCATAAAAATGTTCGATATTTTTGGTCTATCCCCCAATAACACCCTTGTTCTTTCTACAGTTAAATATAGTACTAGGTTGTTTTTTATACTGCATATAAGAATAGAAATTAAGTATGCTTCTAAAATTTTGAGGAAAAAATGAGAGTGATTTTTTTTTATTTTGCAAGTTGAAATAAAATGAACTGGCAAAATTTTGCAAGTCCATTTTTTTGTTAAATTCGAGCCCTGTGTGTCTAACTATGGTGTTTAATAAATCAATCAACAATAGATAAACCAAGCCTTTAAGTCATAGAACCCTTACCTTATTATCAGTGGTATTGTACGAAATCATAAACTGGAATTTACCAGCAACCATGGCACATGTAGTGTTACCATCTGTAGCATTCATGTATACTTTGTCTAATACTTGTGGGGCTGGAGTGGGACTGGGTGTAGGGGTTGGGGTTGGTGTAGGGTCAGCTGGGCACTCTTCAGCTACAATGAAACAAAATAAATACCATTTTAAAACATTTGTATAAAGTCTAAAGTGAGACATTTGGAGTAGTTTCACCTCAAACATATCTTGAGCTATTACAAATTATGATTAAAATTCTTATAAGGCAACTTTCATATATATTCTACTCTCAATTAAGTTTTACTTCACTTTTAGTGTTAATGCAAAGTTAAATGCAAAGTTAAAAAGCTTAAGTATGGCTTAAAATTACATTAAAGAGTTGTTTATAGTAAAACAATTTGAATTGATATAATGTTAACAATCACCCATGCCCATTCAGTGCTAAATTTAATCTTACAGTTCATGAATAAATTAAGTCCTGATAAAGCTACTATTAATACAGTTAAGTTTATGTATTTACAGCTCAAAACAGGATAAAAATATCTAATGGAAAGTTATGCATAGAAAATTCACACATTAAAAGGAATATTATAATATAAAAAAAACTACTTACAGTCACTATATTTGCCGTCCTTGACATTGTAACCTTGAATCAGAAGGTCACTAACTCTCAAGGTCATACTATATTCTTTCTCAGAAACATCCTTAGATTGTTGAGTATCACATTTATAGGCTTTGTCAGTTGATCCTAGCTGGTAGGAAACAGATAGTTCCATTGAAGCTGAAAAACAAAATGTAATCACAGTAAAAGCTGGAAGACCTCAAAATCTGCAAGCTCAACCTAACCTGATACATTGTAAGATTAAACTTATAACCTGACCCAAACTTATTTCTATTATTCATCTTGGTAAAAAGCCTACAGAAAGCTAGAAATAAACAAAACACGACAAGAATGATGAATTTGGACATGTCAAACACCTAGTTAGCTCTAACTTTTTGTCACAAACCTTTGAGTTTAAGGTAGCAAACTTACTGCATTAAACATTCCTCAGCTGAATCCATTATAACTAGTATTGGTCTAGTAAGTAAAGGTGACTCAGAAAAGGGCAGGGAGGTAGAAAAATAGGGTAGGATAGCACATCATAGGGTTAATGTTTTAAAATTACTATTTCTGCATCTATAGATAGGCACAAAAAGGACAGACAGGAGGGAGAGAAACGGGACAGGGTGCAGGGTCATGGGCAGCATATTATGAAAAATCTTACGATAATTTATCTATACATTGTAGACGGATTTACGATTAAAATCGGTCGTAAGAGGCTTATGGGCCCCTGATGTTCTGATAAAGATTCAAAGAAAAAACAATAGAATAACTCACAATTATCAGTATTGTTTTCCTTTGCAAATACTATTTCTGGAACAAAGGATAGAGTCATCTGAACTTTTGCTTTTTTGTTCTTCTCACTAAACTTAAATACCATGGTAGCATTGTCCACAGACCACTGCACTTCAAGGAATGGATTATCACCTGTACAGTTTCCATTGATTACTTTAGTGTCAGAAAATCCCCAGGCTGGAACATTCTACAATGTGAAATGGCAATGATTAAATCTAACTTGTTAACAAAATCCTCAAAATAATACCACAGATGAAAACTTCTTGATGTAAAGAGCTTATGTCACCATAGATGTTAACAAATTAAGACCTGTCACTCTTTGACAGACTGCAAGCATCATAAGTTTAAAATCCATCTTAGCAGTCCATTGCTTTAGTACAAATGTTGTTGAAAATAATGCTGAATATCTAATATTTTTAGATCATAAAACAATATTAGTTCCAAATATTTTTTATTTAGTTATGTCTATAGCAGCCTTCTCAACTAATAAGCTTTCTTAGACATTTTTTTACCAGCAATTACTTATCTGACAGTGGTGCATAGATCAACCCTGTTGATTTAAATACTTGAAATTTGTTTGATAATCTCAGTGGGGATATCTATTTTTATCCAGAAGTACTGTAGTGAGTAATTAAATCAGCTGGGTTAATGCATGCTCCACTGACAGTTGAATAAAATTTGACAATATTATTTATGAATTTGCAGGGCTTTTTGAGGGGGTTTTGGGAAAAAGGCCCCTGCCTAAATTGGGAATTTTTAACGCTGTAAATAGTCCGATTTGGGGAAAATATCGACAAATCAAACCAATTAGGAAATTTCATCATTTATTTTACTGCATTAAATCTTTATATGTTTTGCTTTGGTGTCTCTGAAAGTGTTGCAGTGCTCTTAAAGAGTTTGTTCTGACAGTTCAGTGAGGCATTTAATGCAAATTCTCATGTATTTATTATTTTTTGCATGAAATCTCGTGGTTTCTTTAGTAAAGGCAAAAGACATCCTGTTCAGAGGGAATGATTTGATAAGACTGGGAATTTTTTTCTTGAAATTGGGAAAAATGGTCCTTTTTTGGGGGAACGGGGCCCATATTCGGCCCCGTGAGATAGGCTGAAAAAGCCCTGATTTGTAAACTTTAGCATATAAATGTACTTCAATCAAATGATTAAACATTATTAAGAAAATATATTAAATCTTTTGGGGGGGGTTATCGCCATAGCAACACATTGTATAGGTCATATCACGGCAGTCAGTCAACCTACTCACTGAATCAGGAAAGGTTTAATCTCTGGATATAGCTGTTGACCAGTTACTACGCAGTAGGCACATACTTTCTTCAGTGACTGACAACTGCCCTACATGATTCATAATCAGAAGTAGGAGGGAGAATGACCATAGAAATAATTTCATGACCAATCTCCATGAAAGTATGCCCAGGATGCCCGGGAATTGCGCCCATGACTTCTTGATCAGTAGACTTGCCTACTACAAACTAAGCTAGCCGGGTGGCTAGTAAAAGTATTCTAAGTTAAACCAGTTAAAGTACTCACATAAGTTTTATTCTGTGGCTTCCAACTTAAACTGTTGTTAGCTGTGAGATCAATAAGAATACATGGCTTATCTTCAGGCCATTGAAGATGTGTGGCTGTAGCTGTAAGTAGAAAAATAATCACCATAAGAGATATTTATATAACAAAATATCAAAAAGCTATTTATGACAATCATTTTCAACAACTAAATTTTTAGATTGTATTGACTGGAATGGTTATAATTCACGACTATTGTTTTGTTTTTGTTTTTTATCTACAGTGCCATCCAAATTTGCCTTCAAACTTTTCAAAAAGAGTATTTTTTGGTTGATATACATGCAACTAATTATTTGTTCCAGAAGTATTTATGCATCAAGAGTATGACAAGATTAAACCCATAAGTATCTCTTTACCTAGAAAATATATATGAGGAGAGAAGTTTAAAATTAGCTATGCTATCTCTTCAATCCTCTAAGTTCTTATGATCACACTATTTTTATGTTCATGTTTATTGATAAATAAATATTGTTTTAACTTAAAAGGTTGTAACTAAAACCAAATTTCAATGATTGTCAATCACATGTAGGGGTGTAACAATACGGTAAAACCTGTATTGCAATATATTGCAATATGCTAAAACCGTATTGCAATATATTGCAATACGTACCAGTTTATTTCGTAGACATGCAAAGCATAAACTAATGCATGTGCATCGTCCTATTTTAGATCAGCATAACACGCATAATGTGTGTTTTTAAATGATCTCTTATTCAAATGTTTCAATTACTTGTGTAAAATGGCTTATATGTATCAATAATGTATGCTTTGAAAGGGTCTTTTAAAGATAATTTTTCTCTCGATTAACTAAATGTTTAACCTTTTAAAGCACATTAAGATTATTTCAAGTATTCAATACATTTAACATTTAAAGCATTTAACTTTCAGATTATATTATATCAAACAGTACGACACAAAACCTACAAAAATTTACTAGAATTTGTATAGCAATATTAACCGGTATATCGGTTAACCGTTACACCCCTAATCACATGTATTACATCAGTTTTCAGGTCATAGGATGAATGACTACAGCATGATAAACATACATCAATGAATGAGAACAAAGTGAAATATGATATAATCTATGATAATAATTTTCTAGTACATAATGTGATAAAAATTGATTATAGGCCATTTCTCAAATAAGATATTACTCCCATACAAGTTTCTAAGATTAATATTGTGACTATATATGACCAGAGTTAACAATGCAATGATCATCAATAGTGTTCCATTAAAATGAATGCACATACACTTTTTTATTTGTGGAGATAAAGTGCACAGTGACCTTTCCACACTAAGAAAATGTAAATTGGTTGTCCATAAAGAGGAACATGATAAAATTAATTAAATAATTCATGTCTTCGCACATAAATTAAATAACTAGGTTTACTGTAACAAAAGTTACAGTAAGCAGTTAGGATTGTCCATGATTTTTACCATGTTGTAATAATGTAGTATTGATTTTTTCACTGGGCCTTTACCATTTAGAACATAGTACAAATTGAGGAACAAAATTAAATAAGGAAGGACAAATCAAATATCTTAACTTAATAGGGCTTGACAATAAATGTTTGTCTGATTACCTATAACAATCTAACATTGAGTTTGGGCAACTATTTTTTCACCACAAGTTGTCTGATAAGGCAACCAAATCATGATACAAACAAAATGGTTTGTCTATTTTATTGTCAATTAATTGATTCTTTCATCGCTGACAATTAGTGTAAGAATTATGATGGTGCTAAACCAATCAAACTATTACTTATTCTGTTTCACCCATGGAATATGAAGCAAAACACTCTGCTGTCTTAAAATAAGAGGTTGACATGTGTATCATTTTGTTCATAAATCTACTGATATATTTCAGACATCACAGGAACATATCAAACATAGATTCATCAAATGAAATATTTAATTTTTAGTTATTCAAAAGTTTCAATGAGATCTTGAAAAAGAAAGAATGTCTGTACACTAAGACTCTTCGCAGATGACAATATTATTTATAGAGAAATTCACAACATAACTGACAGCAAACTTTTACAACAGGATCTGGAAGCTGCAGGCAAAGGGGAAAATGACTGGCTAATGCATCCTGATAAATGCAATATTCTCAATATAACACATAAAAAAAATTCTATCAAATTCAGTTATAAACTCCATAATCATATACTTGAAAATGTTAACTCTGCAAAATACCTACGTGTCACATTACAAAATAATCTTAAATGGAATAAGCATATCAATACCATAACAAAAAACAAACCAATCTCTTGGATTCCTTCGAAGAAATTTAAAAATAAATTCTCCTAAAGTTAAAGAACACGCATATTAAGCCATAGTAAGACCAAAGCTAGAATATTCATCCAGTGTTTGGGACCCATATACTAAATTCAAACAAATCAAATTGAAAAAGTCCTAAGAGGGGCGACAAGGTTTGTTACTAATTGTTTTCACAATACAAGTTCCGTCTCAGACATGATCTCTAACTTAAAATGGCCAAACCTAGAAACTAGAAAAACAACGGCTTGACTTATAATATTCTATAAAATTGTCTATAATCTTATTGCGATATACCCTGACCCTACCTTACTTATACCCAACATATCAAAAACAAGACAAGGCAACAGCAGCCATCTCCATTCTTTTAAACATATTAGCACGTCCAAAAACTCATATAGATATTCTTATTTTCCAAGAACAATAATTCAGTGGAACAAGTTGCCAGCTGCTGCACACCAAGCAACCACACTTGACGGGTTTAAACTGATTGTCACTGTCCCTGTCGTACAATCAACCATGAACATTACTTAATCAGCTATCATTATGTACTCAGTTTTAAAGTAACACTGTATTATATTAAACTTCTTGTTTATCACTGTAAATAAGTGATCACTAAATCTGATTTTTATTTTTTTACCCTAATTTTAATTTTGCCAGCGCCTGCACATAATCCTCAAAGTAATGAGGGAGTGCAGTATTCTCATAAAAGTAGAAGTCTTGAATCAAGACACAGATATAACCAAGCAATTCTAAGCCTAAAATTCTGGAAATTTCCAGAGAAATTTCAATTTAACAATGTTCGTATATTTAAATGAATGTAAATGTTTACCAAGTCTACCAATGCATTATTTGTTAGCATGTAATTATTAACTAAATCCTAAATCGCACAGTTTGTGAACTACTGAATCATTCCCCACCATTGATCTCATGAAAGATAGTGTAACAGGAATTATGTATATATGCAATGTTAGCATATGCATTGTCAAAGCTGGAGTTTACTGACAGACCATAGAACAATGGACAGGTAATAAAGTTAAGCAACAGATAGTAAGGTTAGTGGTTGGATGGGTGACTGTTATAGATTATCCCAAGCATGATGTGTGTTGCAATCAGTGATTCATTTGCCTGGCGTTCTACTTAAGAGATGCTAGCTTTTACAATTGACTCAATGAATTCTAAGTGTGTGTCTTGTTGTCTTCAGGATGCAAATACTTTTCTTAATCTTACAGTTACAGTACAGTAAACTCGACAGTTCCAGGTCATTGACAATTCCGCGTCACTTTTATATAACAGTACAAATGAATCCTTAATAACGCAATATTTTGATTATATGCTAGTTAAGTCATGTTCACTGACCACTTAGCTACTTTTACATAAGCTTTCTATGTTGACATTTCTCTACAGGAAGTCATGGTCATGGAACACTAGATAGTGTCGTTTCTAACCAAAGTGAAAGTATGTGAACTTTTAGTCCATGCGTTCGAAAAAATAATGATTTATATCCACAAGTTGGATAAAATAAATACTTATTGCACCTCATTTTTCAGGATTTATCGGTGATCATGATTAAACTCATAGATTTGTTTCATCTATTTACGTGTTGACAATTATGCAGACAATTTGACCTCGATAGCACATGACAATTTCGGGTCAGTCTGAGGGACATTCTCAAGGTTATGAATGTTAGACAAAAAACTCAATTTTCTTTACTTTTTAGATATTTTTTGTGCTTGTGGTGACATATCAATGTTAAATATTTGTTTATCAATGCCAATTTACACTTATTTTGATAACAATGACTAATAATCAACGGACTCAATACAACTCAACCCATGACAACTAAACCCATGGACAACTTAACCCATATTCAGTATTTTTAGTTCAAAGGTATTTTGTACAATTAAAATTGATTTTATACGTAATTTTATTGCATATGAAAGATATTTATGAATAAAATTTACAATTGTTGTTTGGTATTTTTGAGTTTTACTTTTTACATACAATTAATTTTGCATTTATTGTACTTGTTTTATATGCAATAGGTAACTGTAAATGACATGCTTAGATCTTTCATTTGAGTTTTGTTTTAGTCTAACTCGGAAGAAAATGAGAGATAAAGTCTTTATTGACAAGAAGTCGGCTGTTTTATTGATTTTAACCCTGTTGAGACCACTCCAGATTAAAGAGACAATCATCTGTCATGTGACCTGGAATTGGCAAGTGCGACCCATAACTATCGAGTTTACAACATGCAATTTAACAATTTGCAGAAAATTACAAGAAAAAAAAAACACAATAAATTTTACAGCATGGTAAGGTGGAAGTATTTGTGTATCGATTTATGCAGGTTTGATTCCCACAACTTTCGTTTTTAAGAGACATGCATCGTTTATGCCTCTTTCTCATTACTCTGTGCCTTCTCATTCGATCCGTGCCTTAATAAAAACGGTTTATCAACACGCGCGGACATCACACGTGTCCGAATTCTATGCAAGTTCGTAGCGTTCGACCTGCTCAATCAGTTTAAAGAAAAATATTCAGAACTAACATGCATTATTGCTTGAAGAACAAAAATCAATATGTTCTCATCACGATTTTGCTCAAAATTGATAAAAAATAACCATATTTCGCTAATTTGATGCAAAATCTAGCCTGACCTACTTGTATTAAATTTTCTTTACACATGGCGGCCATTGTTTTTGTGAGTGCAGGTACGACACGTTTCATTGGTTGACCTATTTTGCCTAGCTAAGGGTTCAGTGCGGGGTATTGATTTGCACTCATTATTTAATTAGCGCTTTAAGTTGGCGTTAATTAGGTCTAATTTAACTTATTAAAATCGTTTGCAACGGATAATCCAAACATTTTTTGTGGTTTTATGAAAAGTCCATTACATTCCTTGTTTATTGTTGACTGTTTTTGGACCTCTCAATATATTTTAGTTCTAGAATTTACGTTATGAAAATAGTTATACATAGTTACAAATATACCTGTGATTGTCTACATTCTAATTAAAGTGAAAAAAACGATATTAAACTATTCTCTAGTTATAAGTTTTGAACATTAAAATCTGCTCTAAGCACCGTTGAAACAAAGTTATTTCTAGATATACAATAGCTTCAACACTAACATATTTCAAGAGTAAGAAAAATAATACTTCCCCCTGTGGAGCCCAAATATGTATATAGTGACGTTACCTATGCTCGGTCACTTTAATATCAAAATCGAAGCGGGTTAACAGTATTCTGTCAATTCATGTCAAATTCATTACGCATTATCGTCTACATGTTGACCTACTTACGTTAACAGAAAAACAAGCGTCTGACGATCCCGATTATTGGATAAAATCGGCGCGGAGTGTTATACGTAAAACATGGTATCTTTGGAAAATTTTGGACCAGTGCTCGGTCACCTTGTTTTACTTAAAATATACATAAATATGTGAGATTTTTATTTTCAATTGATAGATTATTGTATAAGTATTATAGATTTAAATAAATCATAATACTTCTTGAATTATTATAATAATTATAAGTGAAAAAGACAAGGCTGTCCAAATTCGATTTTCTAGGATTTTCTAGCGAAAAACAGCAGGTGCGCTCGTATAGATCGTCTGCATAAACTGATAAGCGTCTAGATGATCATGATTCGGGGTTTTCCGCAAGCGTTTGACAGGTATGACTAAAATTAGAAACAATACGCGAGGTTCCCGTTTTTATTTATAGAAATTTGCTAGGGGTGACCGAGCATTGGTAGTGACCGAGCATAGGTAGCTGACTCTAGACCAAAGTCAAGGACACGAATCCATGGAGAAACAAACAGCTGATTGACATGGACTATACGCAGCATTGAAAAAAGGTGAAAAAGTTAGTTTAAGTGATAGTTATTCAAGATTTTTTGCACAATTTGTTGATTTAGATGTTGGTACACAATATATTTATATTTGTGACCCGATTTCCTAATCCATCTACCGCGCATGCGCAAAAATAAAGGTTAAGGGGCACAAATTTACGAGAAGAGAGCATATTTCATTACTGACCTGGAACTGTTGAGTTCACTGTACTGTTAGTGTTACTCAAGCCACTGCCTAACATAAAATATGATTCACAATTGGCTATGAATGAAATAGGGTTATTGGTAGATAGAGTCACTTAGAATTATTAGAATAATTTAAAATTCCTTCCAACAGTACTTTCAGTACTTTGATTTATCTTCGTTTCGGTTCAGACTTTGACACCGACTACGTTTTGGATAAGACTTGATTTATTTAAGACATACATCGTGACATTGACAAACAAAACTATGAAAACTACATACAAAACATCAAATAGACTAAAACAACGCTAATGTCCAAAAACAAAGTCAACTCACCTAAAGTAGCTAAGAGACCAATTGCTAGGAGTTTCACAATCATTATTTTAACTTCCGTCAAGCGTTACAAAATCTTTTATCTTTGAAGAACACCAGCTTAGCGCCAACTTAACCTGCAATTAAATGATAAATTATTCACTGTCATATTAAATTAATGCAGAATTTCAAACAAAAGCGCAGTAAAACGAGCTTCTTACCGAAAATTAGGAGGTTTTCTTAGTCGATTTGCTATGGCGGCGACCTCAATCATATGACAGGTCATGTGATTATTACTTCACGTATTTACGACTGAAATAAGACATTATCGTCATCGTCACAAACTTGTGACTGAATCGCGCTTGGAAACGATAAAATGTGTTAGGAACTCATCATTATATGGAACCTATGTCTCTGTATGGGTATAACGGTCATTAAAGTTGGTATATTCTGACCAGAAAAGATATAAAGTTAAATAAAAACATTGGGAAAGAAATCTGATAACATTCTACAACAAAATATATTGTTGTACATATACAAAATAATATTTTATGAGATACAGGAGTCTAAACATGGCCTTAGGATGAAATTCCGAAACTGCAAAATTACCCCTTTACTTAAAAGCCATTTTTTCCCAAAGTATTGGACATACTGACTAAATATTTCTTTTTTGTCCATGAATTGGCTGTACCAATCCTACATGTTAAAAGTTTCAGACAGATCTGAGAGGGTCACCTTGGAAAATTTCCAAAAATTGGTTGATTTGAGATGGAATGACCCTTTTTTCGATTTATAATCGATAAAAAAATAATGTAAGAGCTCGTGAACTCGTCCATTGATTTCGAATGTAGTACCCCGAAGACGTCGATGGTAATGCCTTTCCTTGAAAATTTGACAATATTGTCGATTTTCCTCGATATATAAGGTTTATAGAGAAGTTGTCGACACTGTGGAATAATTACTGAGTAATTATGTCATAGGCACGGGTCGATGAAAGCTACCAAATCAATCGAACTCGTCACATGTTAATTGTTGGACATACCTATGTCTAAACAGGTCTTCTCTGGCCGCAGCAATAGTATCTGTACTGGCCTTTGCACCTTCTCTCGTGCTCATCTACACATTTTTGAACATATTACCACAGTTGTAAAACATACCAGACCTTGTCTGAAATATATTAAAACATGATTGGATTAGTAAACCGTCGCAATATCAGATTCATGTCATATATATTTAACTATTTCTGGCTCGTCATCATTCCCTAACTATAGACTGGGCACCATAATTACCTCTTGCGTACGATAATATCTCAGCATAGTTATAATTCATGATCATTTGATGTTTACAACTTAGAATGCCAGCAATTTGACAACGACTCCTTCAGAAAGAAGAAAAACAGAAACGGTGCTGAACGATTCAGGGCGCATGTGTCACAATAGCGCCAGATTATAAAGGTACACTTTTACTGCTAACGTACGAAGGCATTAATAAGAAGTTCAAAGATCGATCGTATGTAAATCGTTCATCAAAGTCGGAATATCATTTCCTAACAAGCCAGATGTTTAATAAGACGACACAGGAATTTAAAAAAGCGTATATGATGATAATACCACGGATTGCACCTTGGTTCTGATTGTGAACTTGAATGACCCAAATCTGCAAGGTATTTACTTCATTGGACTAGTTTGCTCCCTTTCCCATCTCTTAAAGAAACTGTGGTAAGAAAATTGGACATCTTGACATAGGAAATGAACGTTATCCAGTAAACCACGAACAATGAACGTTATCATTATCCACATCCTATTATTATTTACAAACTAGCTCTTTTCAAAGATTGTGATCGTATCTAGAGGGCTAATTGGAAGAATATACATGTATGACATAATTATACCATGTGCTTAACTGGTAGCACAAATTTAGGCATTTAAACACATAAACAGTCGAAATACAATGAACGCTACCCCGGCAATTTCATTTGCTTTGAAAATCAAAATACGCCAAAACGGCTAAATTGTCAAAGAAAATCAAATTGCTGAAAGCACTGAAGTTTAGCGCATTCAATTTTGGGGTTTAGGCACAAATATTTTCAAGACCAGGAATAGAACCCTAGAGTGATGAAAATCTTCTTTGTCATGACTAAGAAAAAAGTTGAATCATCTCGAAGATATAAGTCTACTATATTAATTGCTGTTTCACATGAAGGGAGTTCACGTAAAATACGTGTGTGAAGTTAGCCGTAACAGCCGTAACAGCCGCACCAGCCGTAATACGGCTGTTACGGCTGGCCGTAATATAGTATTTTGGTCGCAAATCACAGAAACGGTAATAGTGAAGTGAAAAAGATAGAAATGACTTCAGATGTAGGTTATTTATCAAACGTTCATTCGTATCAGACAATTTGGAGACAGATCAAATGAAAAAAAACAAATGTAGACTTGAACCTCTTTTTCTGACACGGGCGTAGTCACATAAAGAGATACACATAAAAGGTGTTAAAGTTATTCTTTTTCTGACAACATGGATCGACATTCTTCGAAAACTCATTTTTAAGAGAATAAATCATCAAAATAAGCCTATATATCTATCAAATAGACTCGAACCTCTGTTTCGGCTGTTACCCGGCCCAAGGGCGTAGACCTAAGAAGCAAAGTTCACAAATGTGATGCGATAGTTATTCCCTTTCTGACAACATGGGTCGTCATTCTGGGAAAACTCGTTTTCAAAAGAAATATTCATTCAAATATGCCCATACTTTTATTAAATAGACTCGAACCTCCGTTTCGGCTGGCTGTTACCCGGCCCAAGGGCGTAGACCTAAGAAGCGAAGTTCACGTATGTGTATCTATAGTTATTCCTTTACTGGCAACATGGGTCGTGATTCTGGGAAAACTCGTTATCAAAAGAAATATTCATCCAAATATGCCAACATTTCTATCAAATAGCCTCGAACCTCTGTTTCGGCTGGCTGTTACCCGGCCCAAGGGAGTAGACCTAAGAAGGCAAGTTCACGAATGTGTAGTTATCGTTATTCCCTTTCTGGTTGTATAGGTCGTAATTCTGGGAAATCTCGTTTCAAGGAGAAATATTTATCCAAATATGCCACTATTTATATAAAATAGACTCGAACCTCTGTTTCGGCTAACTGTTACCCGGCCTATGGGCGTAGACCTAAAAAGCGAAGTTCACGAATGTGTAGCTATAGTAATTCCCATTCAGGTAACATAGGTCGTCATTCTGGGAAAACTCGTTTATAAATATGCCAATATTTCTATCAAATAGACTCGAAGCTCTGTTTCGGCTGGCTGTTACCCAGCCCAAGGGCGTAGACCTAAAAAGCAAAGTTCACGATTGTGTATCCATAGTTAGTCCTTTACTGGCAACATGGGTCGTTATTCTGGGAAAACTCGATTTCAAAAGAAATATTTATTCAAATATGCCAATATTTCTATCAAATAGACTCGAACCTCTGTTTCGGCTGGCTGTTACCCGGCCCAAGGGCGTAGACCTAAGAAGCAAAGTTCACAAATGTGATGCGATAGTTATTTCCTTTCAGACAACATGGGTCGTCATTCTGGGAAAACTCGTTTTCAAAAGAAATATTCATTCAAATATACCAGTATTTTTATCAAATAGACTCGAACCTCAGTTTCGGCTAACTGTTACCCGGCCCAAGGGCGTAGACCTAAGATGCAAAGTTCACAAGTTGTGATACGAGTATTATTCCCTTTCTGACAACATGGGTCGTCATTCTGGGAAAACTCGTTTTCAAAAGAAATATTCATTCAAATATGCCAATATTTTTATCAAATAGACTCGAACCTCTGTTTCGGCTTGCTGTAACCCGGCCCAAGTGCGTAGACATAAGAAGCGAAGTTCACGAATGTAATGCGATAGTTATTCCCTTTCTGACAACATGGGTCGTCATTCTAGAAAACTCGTTTTCAAAAGAAATATTATCAAATATGCCAATATTTTTATCAAATAGACTCGAACCTCAGTTTCGCTGGCTGTTACCGGCCCTAGGTCGTAGATCTAAGAAGCGAAGGTAAGGAAATTGTAGCTGTTGTTATTTCCTTTCTGACAACATGGGTCGTCATTCTGGGAAAACTCGCCTTAAAAAAATATTCATTCAAATATACCAACATTTATATCAAATAGCCTCGAACCTCTGTTTCGGCTGGCTGTTACCCAACCTTAGGGCGTAGACCTAAGAAGGCAAGTCCACGAATGTGTATCTATAGTTATTCCTTTACTGACAACATGGGTCGTTATTCTGGGAAAATTCGTTTTCAAAAGAAATATTCATTCAAATATGCCAATATTTTTATCAAATAGACTCAATCCTCTGTTTCGGCTGGCTGTTACCGGCCCAAGGGCGTAGACCTAAGAAGCGAAGTTCACAAATGTGTAGCTATCGTTATTCCCTTTCTGGTAACATAGATCGTCATTCTGGGAAAACTCGTTTTCAGGAGAAATATTCATCCAAATATGCCACTATTTATGTTAAATAGACTTGAACCTCTGTTTGGGCTGGTTGTTACCCAGCCTATGGGCGTAGACCTAAGACGCGAATTTCTAGAATGTGATGCTAAAGTTATTTTCTTTCTGACAACATGTGTCGTCATTCTGGGAAATCTGGTTTTGAAAAGAAATATTCATTCAAATATGCCAATATTTCTATCAAATAGACTCGAACCTCTATTTCGGCTGGCTGTTGCCCGGCCACAGGGCGAAGACCTATGAAGCAAAGTTCACGAATGTGTATCTATAGTTATTCCCTTTTAGGCAACATAGGTCGTCATTCTGGGAAAACTCGTTTTCAAAAGAAATATTCATTCAAATATGCCAATATTTCTATCAAATAGACTCGAACCTCAGTTTCATCTGGCTGTTACCGGCCCAAGGGCATAGACCTATGATGCAAAGTTCACGTATGTGTATCTATAGTTATTCCTTTACTGACAACATGGGTCGTTATTCTGGGAAAACTCGTTTTAAAAAGAAATATTCATTCAAATATGACGTGTGTGAAGTTAGCCGTAACAGCCGTAACTGCCGCACCAGCCGTAATACGGCTGTTACGGCTGGCCGTAATATAGTATTGTGGCCGCAAATCACAGAAACGGTAAAAGTGAAGTGAATACAAAGATGGAAATGACTTCAGATGTTGGTTATTTATCAAACGTTCGTTCGTATCAGAAAATTTGGTGAAAGATCACATTAAAAAAAAAACAAATGTAGACTTGAACCTCTTTTTCTGATACGGGCGTTGTCACATAAAGATAGATACACATAAAAGGTGTTAAAGTTATTCCTTTTCTGACAAAATGGATCGTCATTCTTCGAATACTCGTTTTAAGAGAATAATTCATTAAAATATGCCTATATATCTATCAAATAGACTCGAACCTCTGTTTCGGCTGTTACCCGGCCCAAGTGCGTAGACCTAAAAAGCGGAGTTCACGAATGTGTATTTATATTTATTCCTTTACTGGCAATATAGGTCTTCATTCTGGGAAAACTCGTTTTCAAAAGGAATATTCATATTTTTATCAAATAGACTCGAACCACAGTTTCGCTGGCTGTTACCGGTCTAAGGGCGTAGACAAAGAAGCGAAGGTCAGGAATGTGTTGCTATAGTAATTTCGTTTCTGACAACATGGGTCGTTATTCTGGGAAAACTCGTTTTCAAAAGAAATATTCATCCAAATATGCCAACATTTCTATCAAATAGCCTCGAACCTCTGTTTCGGCTGGCTGTTACCCAGTCCAAGGGCGTAGACCTAAGTAGCAAAGTTCACGAATGTGATGCGATAGTTATTCCCTTTCTGACAACATGGGCCGTCATTCTGGGAAAGCTCGTTTTCAAAAGAAATATTCATTCAAATATGCCAATATTTTTATCAAATAGACTCGAACCTCTGTTTCGGCTGGCTGTTACCCGGCCCAAGGGCGTAGACCTAAGAAGCAAAGGTCAGGAATGTGTTGCTATAGTAATTTCGTTTCTGACAAAATGGGTCGTTATTCTGGGAAAACTCGTTTTCAAAAGAAATATTCATCCAAATATGCCAACATTTCTATCAAATAGCCTCGAAACTCTGTTTCGGCTGGCTGTTACCCGGCCCAAGGGCGTAGACCTAAGAAGGCAGGTTCACGAATGTGTAGTTATCGTTTTTCCCTTTCTGGTAGTATAGGTCCTAATTCTGGGAAAACCCGTTTAAAGGAAAAATATTTATCCAAATATGCCACTTTTTATATCAAATAGACTCGAACCTCTGTTTCGGCTGTTATCCGGCCTAATGGCGTAGACCTAAGAAGCGAAGTTCACGATTGTGTATCTATAGTTATTCCCGTTCAGGTAACATGGATCGTCATTCTGGGAAAACTCGTTTTCAAGAAAAATATTCATTCAAATATGCCGATATTTTTATCTAATAGACTCGAACCTCTGTTTCGGCTGGCTGTTTCCCAGCCCAAGGGCGTAGACCTAAGAAGCAAAGTTCACGAATGTGATGCGATAGTTATTCCCTTTCTGACAACATGGGTCGTCATTCTGGTAAAAACTCGTTTTCAAAGGAAATATTCATTCAAATATGCCAATATTTTTATCAAATAGACTCGAACCTCTGTTTCGGCTAACTGTTACCCGGCCACAGGGCGTAGACCTAAGAAGCGAAGTTCACGAATGTGTATGTATAGTTATTCCCTTTTAGGCAACATGGGTAGTCATTCTGGAAAACACGTTTTCAAAAAAAATATTCATTCAAATATGCCAATATGTCTATTAAATAGACTCGAACCTCTGTTTCGACTAACTGTTAACCGGCCCAGGGACCTAGACCCAAGAAGCAAAGTTCACGAATGTGTATCTATAGTTATTCTCTTTCAGGCAACATGGGTCGTCATTCTGGGAAAACTCGTTTTCAGGAGAAATATTCATCCAAATATGCCACTATTTCTAACCTCAGTTTCGGCTGGCTGTTTCCCAGCCCAAGGGCGTAGACCTAAGAAGCAAAGTTCACGAATGTGTTGCTATAGTTTTTCACTTAATCAAAATTTGAAAAGTGATCGGTTAGAACTTTTGTTAAGTGTATATCTAATCACAATGAATACCCCAGTATTTTCAGTGCTTTCTCCTATTGTTTAATCATTCGGAACTACCACGGATATTACTGCGAAACACAGTTGATAGTGTACGTAATCACCGGAGCGGTTTTCCGAATGTTGTTTAATATTTAACGAGCCTGATATAGTTTGGACTTTTATGTATTTTACTCTTAAATAACAGACTTCATTCAATTTTTGATGGGTTGAAACTGTATTAAAGCATAGATACGTCAAGGGCTCAATATACCATAAAAAGTCGATCTTTTCCGAGTGCTAGATGCATGGTCGTACTTGACTGATTTCCTGTTATTATATGTGTAAAGTTATACTCCATTGATTTCCGCACAAAACCCGTGTTTTACATACCTGAGTATTCACGTGGTTTATAGGACTTAACCTGATTGGCTGGTTTTTTGTCGCTCAATAAACATAGCCCGAGGTTTTGAATGCATGGATTAGGCAGTACTTAGCGTGGTCGATTCAACTTTTAAGTTCTTAAAATGTTGTTGTGCTTGGATAAATTGGATTTTTGGTAAGTTTATTGTTTCTTCCAATTTTTATCTCCATATTTATCTGTAAATTTGCATTTTAAAATACCATTCTGTGTAATCTCACCTTCCCATAAATGCTATTGATATAAAGATTCATCAATTCTATGTCGAAATTGACAATAACTATCAAGTGGGTGGGGTAACTAAATATATTATAAATATCCATAAGGCATGGGCGGATCCAGCGGGGGTCAGGGAGGTCCTGACCATGTTCATTAGTGTATTTTTTGCTTGTAAGTCATTTTTAAGTAGTATGAAGCAGTTTTTCTTACTGTGAAAGGGAATCACTGTGGCGCATACTTTCACCAGTGACTGTCTGACTGACAACTGCCCTACATGATTGAGAACTATTGGTAGAAGGGAGAATGGCAGAAGAAATAATTTCATGACCAAGCTCCACAAAAGTATGCCCTGTCTTGGAATCTAACCCATGTCCCCTAAATATTGCCCTTTTATAAACAAAAACAAAAATATAAGGTTAAAGTTTTTCCTGTGTAGAATGTCTTCAATACTTAACCAAGATATTTGATTTACATTTTGTAGACTTGTATTTACTAAAACTACATGAATCTAAAAGGATGTAGCTCTAAGATATATTAATTTGGAGTTATGCCCCTATTAAAGTAAATGTTAAACTATTATCACTGTTATACTGAGAAAAGCATGACTGTGCTTTTTTCATTTCCAGGGCTTTTTTTCAATGTTTTGGGAAGGGGCCTGGGGCCTTTTCTTATATAGAACATTTGGGGAAATTTTATCCCAATTTCATATAAAGGGGAACAAAAAATCCAAGTTAAACATCAAATTTGGGGAAAAGTGCATGATTTTAAAGAAATTTCTTGAGGGGAAGGCGCCTGTAAACGGCCCCTGTTATATAAGGAAAAAAAGGCCTGATTTCGAGTATGCAAGTCCAATTTTTTGTTAAATTATAGCCCTGATTGAAATATCTTTGGTATTCTTATCAAGAAAGAATGGTATAAGTAGTTTGTGTGGAACCTGGACCCTTACAATCTGATTAAAACCCAATCTAAAATTTCACCGCTCGCATACTTGCTAATATAGATCTGGCCTTTTCCAAACGAAGCGAAGGTCACGTTCATGTGACCTTTTCTCATCATAATATTAATGACGAAATTGTTATGATACGTAACTTGTTTACATTGTCTATGTCACGCAATTTGAAATGAGCCACACTACTGCATGCACAGGCCATGAAATATAAGTTAAATTCCAGTTAAATACCCATGAAAAGAGCAAAAGCCATTAAATTATAGCATTAATTCTCGTATCAATTTATTTAATAGGTTCCGCTAAATTAATGGGGACCAGTTTAAAATACCATGCAAAACATGTTGTATGACCATGAAAAGTACCATTAAACTTGTGAATCTGTACCTCAAAAAATTAATGCCCTTTAAAAAACCCTGAAATTCTGCATTTGTAAATTTTAACAGTCATATTCATGGCCCTTAATTTTATTTAATTCCCATGAATTATTTTTCTTAGATAGGCAAAACTGTTAATGGCCATAACATTCAAACTGATGGCCATTAAAAGGCAGCTGATTGGTAAAAAATTCAAGTTTTGATTTAGAAGACCATTAAATTTCATTATAATGGCCATAAATTCAAATTTTTGCCATTAAATAGCAATGAAAATAAAAATGTCCCCTTTTAAATGCCATTAATTCAATAAGTCATTTTTAAAGTAGAGTAGTTTAAGTCATTAAAATACAGTCATTCACCTTTTAAGTGCCATGAAAGAATGCTTGCACAGATGATCATGATCCATGTATATGCTACCTTTCAACTGGTGCTATTTTGTTCTTGAAGAGTCCAGGAACAAAATAGCTACAGCTTGATGTTGTGCCATATATTAACTTGATGTTTTGAATTCAGGTTCAGTTCAATTCAAATTTCAAGTTTATGTTAAAACATGGCTTGATTTACATTTATTTATTTATTTTATTTATTTATTGGAGTTAACGCCGTATCAACACAATTTAGGTCATTTCATGGTGTCCAGCGCACCTAACCTAGCTTTCCTGGACCATTGTCAATAACCAGTACTCACCTACCCTTCCACTAGGGCGGAATCTTCTCCATATTGTCTAATCAACGGAGGAAAATCCACATTATTGTATAACCTCCCCAGGTGGGATTCGAACCCGCACCCCCTCGGGCACGAGTATCGTAATCCCGGTGCGCTACCAACTGCACTATCGACCCGGGTTGCTTGATTTACATCTGTTTTGACTATGGCATATATGATTACTACAGAATTGCTAGAACATTGAAAAAAATCAAGGTCCTAACATTAGGTTAACATCAACTGCATTCGAAGCTAATGGTACAACATTGCTTTTTACCTCTGTTTTGACCATCACTGACATGATAACTACAACATTGCCATATCTTTTATCAAAATTTAAGCTGGAAACGTCAGAATCAATTCAATTCCATCTCAAGTTCATATCACATGGTATGAACTACATCACTTTTGACAATTTGGTAGGGTCAGGAACAAGCAAATAATATTAATGTGCTTAAAAATTGTCTTTCACAATTTAAACCCAAGTGTTTAAACCTATGCAAATACTTTCTTAGATGATGTAAACTATAAGTTTTAACTCACACAGTACTGACAATGTCCATCATGAACTGTTCATGAACTGGTCATGAATCAGAATGTACCTACAAACTGTATGCATGTTTCGTTCATATACATAAACGAGAATAGTGAATCATCAAGTAGCTGATATAAAACAGCAGGAGAGCCACCCAGCTAGCTCAGTTGGTAGCAAAGTCTACTGATAGAGGGGTAGAAGGTCCGATTCCCGGGCAGGGAAACTTTAGTGGAGCTTGATCATGAAATTATTTCTACAGCCATTCTCCCTCCTACCAATGATTTTCAATTATGTAGGGCAGTTGTCAGTCACTGATGAAAGTATGCACTTAGTAGTTGGTTAACACCTAAATCCAGAAATTTAGCCTTTCCAAGAGGAGTCAGTAGGTTTACTGACCACCGTTATATGACCTATACAATGTGTTGCTACGGCTTTAAATGAAACAAAAAAAAAATAAAACAGCAGGATAATCTATCCATTGTCAAGTAGTAGTATGATCCTTAAAAACATTACTTAGAGGCCTAAAGTTTCGTTTTTTTCCTTAATTCAGGGGAGACTACTGTGGATTAGCTTAATGAATATACTGACTTTTATCTCAATCTTTAAAAATTCAAAGATGGCTGAAAGCAAAAAAAGTGCTATACCGCCTATTTCAAAAAAGAAGATTTTTACATAAAGTTGAATAGTTATAAGGCATCTATTGTCACCATCAACTTATAAAAGATGCAAAGACAATATGGAAATCTTTGATTTGATTTAAAAATTCTGCAGCATGACAAAAACTGGTAAGTACAAGTGTACATATTTTCGGATAACAATTTTTGGACAACCATATTGCTTTCATGAACTGTTCTTGTGATGGGATGTTTGAATCTGTATGTCTTTGTGGTAGCTGTTTTTTTTTTCATTTTGCATTACTTGCAATCAAGAGCTGTAGTTCAAGGATTAACATTGAAAATCAGTATGTTCTCTACAGCTTATTCATAATTAATGTCATAAAGACAAAATATAAATACACACTGATATAAATTTGGTGAATATTATCATTTTATAACTTTCAATTCATCAATTTACATGTGAATGTGATCAACCTTGTTATGTTTGTTGTTTAAGATGCAAGACCAAAATATACATTGTCAGTTAAAACAGTTTCCTTCTGGATTCTCCCCTTGTTTATGGTAAAGGAATGGGAATGCAACCATTCTTATTATTTCTTCAATGTCAAGTCAGGAGTCTTCATATACTGTAATTAGGACATAACTAGGGGATGAGACAGTCATCCCAGGGATGGATCAAGGATTTTTTTCGGGGGGGGGGGGGGGTGTCTGAACTTTTCTACTGGGGGTCTGAACCTATTTAGGGGAGTCCCAACTCTTCTAAGGGGGGGGGGGGGGGTTCAAACTTTCCAACCGCATTAACATTATGCATTATTTGCAGAAATATTTACTGTTCTACAGGGTGAGGCTCTAAGCTGAGCTAGAGGAGTCTACTAGACAGGTGGCATCTGTGAGTGTGACTGGTATCTGGTTCCACTCACGTATGGTGCATGGGTAGAACAAACTGTAGATGCTGCTGTGGCCTGCTGTAACCTTGATCTTCCTCTGGGTCTGGTGTCACCACTTTGGAGGATGGGTTCTGGATCTATGTCTACCAGTTTGTTCTAGATCTTGTAAAGTAGGCCTCTTCTTATCTCCTGTAGAGGTTGCCAAGCAAGATCCTTTAGCATACACACAGCCTGGAGTTCTGTCCCAGTAGTTGTTGCAGACAAACCTTGCTCCTCTTCTGATGGATGGTGTTGATTCCAAGCATTTCATTATTTCCAGATCTTTTTTCTTAATTTCTATTGCAAAATTTTAATGGGCATCAATAAGAAGTCATTAAAAAACACTGAATCCTGTTTATTGTATTTTAATGGCACCATGAAAAACTAGTAAAACCCATTTAATGGCATAAGAATACCATTAAAAAAAGTAATGGCTCTTATCCTTTAACCTGTTAATGGCATTTTCATGCCATCATTTCATGCCATTTTTATGGCCCATTAAGGGGGTGGGTCCATGGGCGAATTTTTGATGACGACAACCATAAAACGGTAATATACCAACTAACTAATTCAGGTCATTAAGCTATCATAATTAAAATATCTGCCTCAACTGACGACAAAAATAAAATTTGCAAGATTTACTTCCCTTTGTTAGAGCCTATGACTAAACAAAAATATTTTACGACATTAATTGTAAACAAAGGGAGGTAACTTTAGATTTACGGCAAAGTCCTGCAGATGCTGTCAAGAATAACATATTCTGTATAACTACTGAGTCTGCTGAACGTAGATTTGCCAAGTAGTATTGTTGAGAGGTACAAACAGAGATGACATACAATGCAACACTGAGTATAGTTGATGACGTCAAAATTTGTCAAGAAATCTAACTTTGATATCATTAGCATTCTGCAGACGACCTTGGTCAGTGTTTGACACTGTGAGATGAAACACATGTTAGAAAAATGTAAGTTATCCTTCTTAATTGTATTAATATTGATGCGTGAAAATGGTGTGTATAATATACTGGTTAAAATATATTGTTTCCCAGATTTTAGAGTAATGATGCAATAATTATATAACAGTTTTCGGATGCAGATGATTTCGGATACGGATTTATAATTTTCCAATTTCGTACGTGAAAGATAGAATACTATTTGTGACTTATAATTTAATATCTTGACACGTAGTGTACAGTATGATGCTGATGGTTATTTTCCATGTGAAGGCGTCTGTAAGTCTAGACAAACTGTCTCCAGTTAGAAAAATTTAACTTGATTATGAACTATTTCGTTGATGTTTAGAATCTTTACTTGGAGACTTTATAATTTATATTTTCAGGTGTATATGCTATTTGAGCATCCTGTTTGACTAAATGGTGATACCTTTAATCTAGAATATTACTCAATGCACAACAATACACAGGTTTGTTTACATTTCATACCCCACCACTCTCTAAAGCTGATCAGTCGCAGATCAAGTTGTTTGCTGGAGGGGGGGCATACAATTTTCACTTAAACTTTAACTTTTTTATTTATTCTTTGTGTTACGCTTTTTATGTATTATAAATTTGTATAGTGCACCAAATTAGTTCTTTCATTTGATTAACCTCAGCAAGCCTATTTTTCATCTACTTTGAATCATGTACATGTATATAACCAGAGGAACAGACATGGATCTATATTATAAATTTTCTTAGATGACAATCCTTTTATTTTTCTAGAAAATTATTATAATCTTGATCTTTAAGCATACATACTCACATGCTTAGTTAGGTGTATATTGAGGTATATGATCAGAGACATGACTGATATCATAAAACATAAAAACATGGGTTTATTATCAACAACAATAAAAGTTTGATGAAACATTTGACTTCTTTTAAATTTTACAAGAAGTTATTTTTAGGTAGTTTCTTTTCTTTTATTTGTTACATTTGTCCATAATTGAAAAAATACTAGTCAATATCTTTCTTTCTTACAGATGACTGAGGTATTGAGTTGTGCCACACTGATGATACTCTGACAGCATGATAGGTGGTTAGGAAACAGACTGAATTAAAAAAAATTACCCACATTTGAGTGTCTTAGCCACAAGTGATTGTTGAAATGTTTTAAAACAATGTTTATAAATAAATTGACAGTAAGAACTCACTTTGTTTGTTCATGATATGTTATAGATCTACATGGTTTTGGTGTTGGAATGGTGTTGATAAAATCATTGTAAATAACACAATCCATGCAATAAATATATTAAATGAGTTTTCAGTTGTTTTATTGTTGACAATTCTTAAAGCCATGTCATTATAAATGGCTTTCACTATAGTAGTCCAGCAGTAGTCATGCAGTAGTCAGTAATTCACAGATGCAAATCCTAATATTTTGTTATGTGTTGTGGCAATTTAGCAATATTATTGCATTTCCATGCTATGGTAAAGGAGGTACTACTTGGTAAGGAAAACCATGGACATGTATCATACCTTAGATTGACAAGAACCTTGCTAAATGGTCATGAGTACAACACATTCCATTTGTTGGGCTCAATACACTATGAACAAGTAGCTCACTTAAAAAGTGATGAAGCTAGTACTTATGATAACTAGTGCAACAAAAATATAATTATACAGGACTTACTCCCACAATATGATGTGTTTATTCATGAAAATCATAAAGATTTACACTATATAAAATATGCATATAACATAAAACAAAATTAAAACATGTGAATTTCTCTTTTCACTATAATTCAAAACATTTGGTTGCCATGGTGACTTTTTTAAAATGGTATATTTTTGTAATACAAATGTGAAGTAAAGAATTTTTCATCACATCATTAAGAAGGGTCTATTGCATTATCATTATTTCATGACAATAATATATAATAAATAATGACAATATATGGATTTTCAATGGGAATTGAAGAAGTGGGTGGGGTATTCCTCACTTTAAATGATAATGCATTTTAATTCTTTTAAATAATTCAGCTCTAAAAAATTATTAACCCCACCTGAAGTGATAAACTATTAAAAACATGCATTTGAGTTATATACTTAGTCAGTTGCTATATTTTAGACATGATGAAAATAATAGTAAAATTTACTAAATTTTTACTTCTTATACTAGGTATTATTAACATCTTGTAGGCCTAGCTATTGTATTAAAATTTAAAAATTCGGTGACTTTTTGCTTTTTCACTTCTATCTGATAAAAAAACATTTAATCTCACATTTAAACACAATTAAAATTGTTACTAAGTCACTAATTATTTTGATGTAAAAATTTGACTTTTTGACAATTTTTATAAGTGGGTGGGGTACTTTTTTAACGCACATTTTGCGGAATTCGCTGAATAAAATGGTAAAAAATGCATGATAAAGTGAGATTCATCAAATTTATAACATTTATCACTAACATATTCATCATATAATGACAAATGGACTGTTTTCTATGCATCTGTCTGATATATGCTATTTTTGACGCATTTTTGGCGGAGTTTTACATGTTTTTTTGGGGGTCATTTTGAAATGACCATAACCCTTTAAAATGTTTGGTGACCCTAATTTATTTGATCAAATTACTTCAGATGTGCCCTAACAAATTCACGAAGATTCAAAAATGTATTATAAACCTCTCTCTTGACAAAATCTCTTAACCCTGAATATTTGCTTCAAAAGCTTGTTTTTTGGTGGGTGGGGTAATTTGACAGACGATTTTCGAGCAAAATGACCAACCGAGTTACCTAACGACTACTTTAGGGACAAACGCACGAAATATGATACATAAAATCAAACTTAATCACCCATAAAATTAACTATTATATCATTTTACAGTATTATAACAAATTTGTGGTATTTTATAATATTTTACCTGATTTTTATCGACATAATGTATCAAAAAGAGTCTCGTAACTTTTTTTAAAGGTCGGTGATCTATGTTTTTTTCCCCATAAAATCAAACAATATTAATGTCTGGTTTGTGTTGCAAAATTTAAGCAAAAGTTAAGCTCTGTATATATATAAAAAAATATGTTGAACATTTATCTTAATCCCGTGAAAAATAACCAATTTTGGGCATACAGGATGGAGACCAGTTTAGAGCCTACAAGAAAAATTATAGAATTTTTGATAATTAATTTTCATGTACTACAATTCTTACAGGTTATTTACTTATAATTAAGCGAAAAAATAATATTCCGGTGATTAATAATTTTTTGCTGTAGGTACTAGCTTAAATTGTCGAAATTCTTCCTCAAATCAGCAGTTTCAGAGGTGGTGACCTTCAAATGACCTTGACCCAAAAACGAGTTCGGTGACCCCCAAATTTTATTACATTTTTTAAAAGTTTAAACATTGAACAACATTAGTGCAAAGTTTCAACAAAAGTTAAGTCCTTTTAAAAAATGCGATCTCATGGACCCACCCCCTTAATAATGTACCCATTAATAAATATTCATGGTTTTTTTCTAGCCATTACTTTTATTTAATGGTATGTTTAATGGCTTAATTTCATTGCACTTAAAACGCAGCATTTTTTTTTCATGGTACATTTCATGGTCCTTAAAATAATTGTTTTAACAGCTTGTTTTAATGGGATTTTAAAAGGCTGAAGTAATGGATTTTTAATAATGCCATTAAAAATGGCCATTAACAGGTTAAAGGTTAAGAGGTTTTTTTAATGGCATAGCATGAAAACATCGTGAAAACTGTGTTAAAATATTAATGGTATTTTCATGGCCTATTTAATGGTTGATGCGTGCAGTAGGCCACCCAATCGCAGACTGTAAATAATATCGCTGTTAAATTTGCATGCAAACCTTGGTCTAAAAATACAAATTATGAAATCAAAACGTGATTAATAGTGTTTTCGTCTAGATGAAAGCTAGGCATTGATTGGTCGATACAAAGGTCATCTCGACGTGACCTTGCATTGACTAAGTAGAGATCCAGTACGACAACGCGAGTAGAACAGGATCTCTGTTTACAGAGATTGGGACCCCTATCAACCACAAATTATTATAAAACCACTGCACTGGTTTTGCTAAGATTTTACTCACAATCTCATCTCAACTTTTCCTTCTGGGGTTATGATTTTTCGCTTGACTTTACAAAGTAAATGGAGAGCTCTCCTACTCGCCCTAGCGTCTGCGTCTGCGTCCATATTTCTGATTAAAGGTTTGTGCAGTAAAATATTTTTTACTATAGGGCCACAACAAATTAATCATATGCTCTATGTATTCGCTCGCACCTTAATGTTGACAGTTTTACAAAAAAAATATTTTTATTTCCTCGCTTGCTCATAAAAATTTGGTCAAACCGCTATATAAACCCAAGTGAATAAAGACTTTTTACAAAAAAATTTCTTCGCTCGCTCGCCCCATTTTTTTTCTAGAAAAATCCGTAGAACACATGATCAACTGGTTGTGGCCTTCAACTGTTTTATTTCTTTCGATATTGACTTCAAACTATAAATATATCAATTCCTTATTATCAACCTCATCTCATGTGACAAGGTTCATAACTCCTTATACAATTTATTTCAGAAATATCCCCCTTTGAACATTGAGTTTTCTTTAAAAAAGATGTTTTTACTGCAACTCTTTTATTTCATTAGGTATTGACTTCAAACTTTAAATATATGTTCCTTATCATCAATCACATCTCATGTGACAAGGTTCATAACTCCAAATACATTTTGTTTTCAAAATTGTCTCCATGAACTTTTTTTTATTTTTTTACTTTAAATTTGTTAAGGTTATATTCTCAAATTTTAAAATATGTATAACAGTATGTTCCTTATCATCAACTACATCTCCTGTGACAAATACTTACTTAGTTAAGCATGCTGTCTCCTCTGACAGCTCTTATTAGAATTTTTAACGGATAAGTAAAAAACTTGTCCACATGATGTTATGTAAAATATTTGGAATTATTTATCAAAAATCCAATGGAAGGGATAATAGGCTGTTCTGATCTAAAAAAGCATAATACTTACTAAGTTTTTGTACAAAATTGTGTAAGCCACCCGGCTAGCTCAGTTGGTAGCACGCAAGTCTACTGATCCAGGGGTCGAGGGTTCGATTCCGGGAGGGAGGGGGGCATACTTATTTGGAGCTTGGTCATGAAATTATTTCTACAGCCATTCTCCCTCCTACCAATGATTTTTAATTATGTAGGGCAGTTGTCAGTCACTGACGAAAGTATGCACTTAGTAGTTGATTAACAGCTAAATCCAGAGATTTAGCCTTTTCAGGAACCGTGAGTAGGTTGACCGCCTTTGTATGACCTATAAAATGTGTTGCTACGGCATTAAACCCAACAAAAACAAACAAACAAACAAACAAAATTGTGTGCGCTTACTGTAAAGTTGTCGTTTAAATAAACATTTGACAGACAGGTTAATTGTAAAGCTGATGCCAGTTTATTGAATTATGCTAGTGATAGAACATGTATGAAGTTTTAAAGTAAAGTTTAAAGTCAATTGGATAATCAAACAATTCATTGTCGGGGCCTCATATTTAGCTTCTATTTTGTATTTGCTGTTACAAGGCTGTTCTTATTATGGCACTTATGATTATTTACATGTCTATTATGGGAAAGTTTCTGAGTTAAGCTTGTTCATACTTAAGTATTTATGATTAAACATTGTTCTTTTTTTAAATTGGATTTAACTCTGTTTCAACACATTTTAGGTCATTTTACAGCATCCAGCACCCCTAACCTAGCTTTCCTTGACCCTTGTCTATAACCAGTACTCACTTTCCCTTCCATAAGGCCGACAACTTCTCCATATTATCTAATCAATGAAGAAAAATTGACATTATAGTCTAATTTTCATGGAAGGGTATAACCTCCTCTGGTGGGATTTCAAACCCGTACCCCCATAGGGACACGAGATTCCGAATCCCGACGTGCTACCAACTGCACTATTAACCCGTGTTAAACATTGTTCAAATTGTGATATTTTTACTAGTTATAAACGTACATGTATTTGCAAGCTTAGTCATCAGCTCTACATCCATCTAACTATAAAGGGACATTACTCTGGATCAATTTGATTTGAAGTTATGCTCCTTTATACTTTTACAGTGAATGTTAAAGTTTGTTCAAACTGAATGGGTTTTTTTTAATAATGAAGATATTTGATTGTACGTTGAAAGGCTTATTTGACAGTACCACATCTTCACTTCTACAAAGGGATATAATTCTGGATAAATTATTCTCAGAGTTATGCTCCCTTTAAACTTGTTTTGAACTGTAAAACTTAGAAGGGTTAAAGTACTTCAAAGTGATTTTTTTCAATTTTCATCAAGGTAATTAAGTGAAAGTTGTTATGCTTATTGACCAGTACTATGTCATCACAACTATAAAGGACATAGCTCTTGACTAATTATTATGGGAGTTATGCCCATTAAACTGAAATATTTAATATTAAAAATTTGTTCCAATTGAAATATCTTTATTACTTACAAAGAAATTTAAATGAAAGTTCATTAGATGGTATGCTTATTCATTGATACTACATCTAAACAACTATGAATGAACAGTACTTGAGATGTATGTTTTGGAGTTATGCCCTTTTCATATTTTACAAAATTTATGACTTTGTAACTATTGTTTGACTGATTTTTTAATTTCCTAAGGAAAGCTAAATCTTGTCTTGATAGCACTTTTGTTGAAAGATAAGCCTTGCCATGAGTGAAACATTAGAAAAGTCAAGAAAGCTGTCATTTGACTGCTCTTGTTTTACTATTTTTCTTAAGAGTAGCGTCATGATCAGCTTTTTAAAATTCCATTAACACTGCACCATCAGTTCTTTGATTTATTATTTCAGATAATACAACTGTGTGGAAGATTGTTTTTAGATGGTAGTGAACAGTAGATGAATGGTCATTTGAAAAAAAGATAAGTGCAATTATATTTATCTTTTTTAAGCCAGATTTTTCAACGAGAATATTTGGCTAATAGTTAAGTGAAACATGGGCAGGGTTAGGGTGTTGTTAACAATTGTGTTAAAGTTTTTCTTTTCCATATATTTTTGGCATTTATAGTCAGATCCTAATGAAACTGCATACAATAATAACATACCATGTGAGGAACAGAATAAAAAAGTAACCACAACTCCTACCTGCCTTTATTATGGATTATTTACCTTTGTAATTTTGGTGTTAACAATTGGGTTGAAGTTTTTATTGTTTCATATATTTCTGCCATTTATAGTCAGATCTCTACGAAACTTCATACAATGATAACATACCCTGTGATGTAAAGAATTAGAAAGTAACTACAACTCTTCCTGGCTTAATTATGGATTATTTCCCTTGTAATTTTTGCGTTAAAGATTTCAATTTGTTGCATATCTCTGCCATTTATGGTCAGATTCTGAAAAAATTGCAAACAATGATTCCATAAGTTATGTGATAAACTGAATTAGAAAGTAACCACAACTCTACCTGGCTCAATTATGGATTTTACCTTTGCTTTTTTGTGTTAAAGTTTTCAATTTGTTGGATATCTCTGCCAATTAGTGTCAGATCCATACGATAATAACATACCATGTGTTGAACAGAATTAGAAAGTATACTTTATTCTTCCTGGCTTTATTATAAATTATTTCCATTGGTAATTTTGCATTAATGTTAATATGTTTGATACCTCTGCCATTTAGGGTCAGATCTTGATGAATTTTCATACAATGATTACATATCATGTGTTAAACCGAATTAGAAAGTAACCACAACTCCACTTGACTAAATTATGGATTATTTCCCTTTGTTTTTTTGCATTAATAGTTTAGTTTGTCTCATTTAAAATATTTTGTGGATTTAAAACACTCTTACTTCATGATGAATTATTGCCCTTAGTATACCTTTTTATATGCAATTTATTAAATATGACTTTCTTTTGTATTAACAGTTAACTTGATGTAAATTTTCCCCATCTGCAGAAAAATTCGGCTTTAACCTGATTTTCAAATTATATTTCTTGTTCAAACAATTATATCATAACTCTTAAAAAGCTTGATTGTAAAGCAAAGTGAGGAAGTGTTAATATTTAAGCCTTATTTTCATGATTCAGATATATAAGGCTGATGGTTCAGTTAAACTTTGTACTGGAATTCACCAGCAAACATAGCATAACTATTTTGATAATTTCTTTCTTTGTCGCTTTATGACACATAAAAACTCTGTAAGCATTCTATACAGCAAACATAGTATAACTGTTTTGATCATTTCTTTTTTTGTCTCTGTATGACACATAAAAACTCAGTAAGCATTTTAATAAAGTAAACATAGCATCACTATTTTGATGGTTGTACTTTCTTTGTTGCTGTATGACACATAATAATTCTGAAAATATTTTATACAGCAAACAAAGCATTACTGTTTTGATCATTTCTTTCTTTGTCACTGTATGACACATAAAAACTCTGTAAGCATTTTATACAGCAAACCTAGTATAACTGTTTTTATCATTTCTTTCTTTGTCGCTGTATGACACATCATAACTCCATAAGCATTTTATAAAGCAAACATAGCATAACTGTTTTGATCATTTCTTTCTTTGTCGCTGTATGACACATAATAACTCCATAAGCATTTTATAAAGCAAACATAGCATAACTGTTTTGATCAGTTCTTTCTTTGTCGCTGTATGGCACATAATATATCCGCAAGCATTTTATAAAGCAAACATAGCATAACTGTTTTGATCATTTCTCTCGCTGTATGACACATAAAAACTCTGTAAGCATTTTATACAGCAAACATATAGCATAACTATTTTTATATTTTCTTTCTTTGTCACTGTAGGACACAAAAAAAACTCTCTTTGTGGCTGAATGACACATGACAACTCCGTAAGCATTTTAATAGAGTAAACATAGCATTACTGTTTTGAGCGTTATACTTTCTTTGTCGCTGTATGACACATAATAATTCTGAAAATATTTTATGCAGCAAACATAGCATGGCTGTTTTGATCATTTCTTTCTTTGTCACTGTATGACACATAACAACTCCATAAGCATTTTATAAAGCAAACATAGCATAACTGTTTTGATTAGTTCTTTCTTTGTAGCTGTATGACAGATAATAACTCCGTAAGCTTTTATTAAGCGAACATAGCATTACTGTTTTGATATTTTTTTCTTTGTTGCTGTATGACACATGATAACTCTGTAAGCATTAAAAAAGCAAACACAGCAAAACTGTTTTTATCATTTTGCATTCTCAGCCCAAAACGTTTTTACAACATCTAATTTATTGTATGAAACTATTTTTAATTATTGTTTATATTCCATTTCAAAGTTGTTATTGACAATCGAAAATGTTCAAACAGAGATAATAATAATGGTGTGGTCGCTTTATTTTTCAGTATTGATAAGGAGTATGTGATGTGCCTGCACAATTTTTGAATTTTACATATATATTTTACCATTCTATTTTTGTAATATTTCTAATAACATTTGCTAGTAGGTTTATTTTATTTTATTTATTGGAGTTAACGCCGTATCAACACAATTTAGGTCATTTCACGGCGTCCAGCGCACATAACCTAGCTTTCCTGGACCATTGTCTATAACCAGTACTCACCTACCCTTCCACAAGGCCGGAAACTTCTCCATATTATCTAATCAATGGAGGAAAATCGACATTATTGTCAAATTTTCATGGAAGGGTATAACCTCCCCGGGTGGGATTCCCCGCACCCCCTCGGGCATGAGTATCCAAATCCCGGCGCGCTACCAACTGCGCTATCGACCCGGGTTTTGCTAGTAGGTAATTTTTTGCCGTTGATGTAGGTTATTTTTACAATTTAAGGTTTATCATGCCATAAACACTAGATACTATGTGGAGTTCATGATGTGTTTGCATTTTTTTTCTCCATTTTTTTACTTTGATTTTGTCATTTTTGTTTCCTTTTTTTACATTTTTTTTGCTAGTAGGTTTATTTTACCAATCTTAGAATTTTGCTTGTTGGTTATTTTTTGCATTTGATGTAGTTTTTTTACAATCTAAGGTTTATCATGCCACAGACACTAGACACTGGTCAAATGGAGATTGGTCGATATGACTTGGTCACGGAGTCTTACCTCTCCAGTTGATATAAACAGAGTTCATGATGTGTTAGCAAAGTTTTTTCTGTTTTTTTTTACTTTGATTTTGTCATTTTTGTTTTCTTTTTTTTACATTTTTTATATGCCCGAAAGAATTTCGGGTATATTATGTTATACCCCCTGGCGTCTGTCTGTTCGTCCGTCTGTTAGCAATTTGGTTTCCAGAGCTTAACTTAAGTTCCATTTGGCCCACAATATTCAAACTTCATACAATGATTGTCCATATCGGGTAGAAGACCCCTATCGATTTTATGGTCACAAGGTCAAAGGTCAAGGTCACTATTACCTTAAAACTGAAAACAGTTTCCGGAGCATAACTTAAGTTCCATTTTGCCCACAATATTAAAACATCATATGATGATTGTCCATATTGGGTAGAAGACCCCTATTGATTTTAGGGTCACAAGGTCAAAGGTCTAGGTCACTATTACCTTAAAACTGAAAGCAGTTTCCGGACCATAACTTAAGTTTCATTTGACCCACAATATTTAAACTTCATATGATGATTGTCCATATCGGGTAGAAGACCCCTATTGATTTTGGGGTCACAAGGTCAAAGGTCAAGGTCACTATTACCTTAAAACTGAAAGCAGTTTCCGGAGCATAACTTAAGTTTCATTTTGCCCACAATATTTAAACCTCATATGATGATTGTCCATATCGGGTAGAAGAACCCTATTGATTTAGGGGTTACAAGGTCAAAGGTCAAGGTCACTATTACCTTAAAACTGAAAACAGTTTCTGGAGCATAAAGTTTCATTTGGCCCACAGTATTCATACTTCATGGGAGGGTTGTCCATATCGGGTAAAAGACCCCTATTGATTTTGGGGTCACAAGGTCAAAGGTCAAGGTCACTATTACTTTAAAACTGAAAACAGTTTCGGAAGCATTACTTAAGTTCCATTTGGTTCACAATATTTAAACTTAAAAAACAACACTTTCGGGCATATAATGCTCCGCCTAGCGGTGCTCTTGTTTTGCTAGTAGGTTTATTTTACCAATTTATTTTAAGGTTTATCATGCCACAGACACTAGACACTGGTCAAATGGAGATGGTCGATATGACTTGGTCACGGAGTCTTACCTCTCCAATTGATATAAACAGAGTTCATGATGTGTTAGCATAGTTTTTTTTCTGTGTGTTTTTTTTTTACTTTGATTGTGTCATTTTTGGTTTTTTTGCTAGTAGGTTTTTTTTACCAATCTTAGAATTTTGCTTGTAGGTTATTTTTTGCAGTTGATGTAGGTTTTTTTTTTTCAATTTAAGGTTTTACATGCGATAGATACTAGGCACTGGTCAAATGGAGATTGGTCGATATGACTCACTGAGTCTTACCTCTCCAATTGATGTTAACGGAGTCGGTGATGTGTTTGCATGTCTTTTTTCTATTTTTACTTTTCCTTTGTTAATATCATTTTTTTTTCATCATTAATTTTGCTAGTAGGTTATTTTTTTTTAATCTTAAATTTTTGCTGTAGGTTATTTTTTTGTTAATTTTCTTTTCTATTTTCATCATTAAATTTGCTAGTAGATTATTTTTTTAATCTTAAATTTTTGCTGTAGGTTATTTTTTTTTGTTAATTTTCTTTTCTTTTTCATCATAAATTTTGCTAGTAGATTATTTTTTTATTCTTAAATTTTTGCTTGTAGGTTATTTTTTGCAGTTGATGTAGGTTTTTTTACAATTATGTAGGTTTTTTTACAATTTACGGTTTTACATGCGATAGATACTAGGCACTGGTCAAATGGAGATTGGTCGATATGACTCACTGAGTCTTACCTCTCCAATTGATGTTAACGGAGTCGGTGATGTGTTTGCATGTCTTTTTTCTATTTTTACTTTTCCATTGTTAATATCATTTTTTTTTCATCATTAATTTTACTAGTAGGTTTTTTTTTTTTTAATCTTAAATTTTTGCTGTAGGTTATTTTTTTGTTAATTTTCTTTTCTATTTTCATCATTAAATTTGCTAGTAGATTATTTTTTTAATCTTAAATTTTTGCTGTAGGTTATTTTTTTTTGTTAATTTTCTTTTCTTTTTTCATCATAAATTTTGCTAGTAGATTATTTTTTTATTCTTAAATTTTTGCTTGTAGGTTATTTTTTGCAGTTGATGTAGGTTTTTTTTACAATTTACGGTTTTACATGCGATAGATACTAGGCACTGGTCAAATGGAGATTGGTCGATATGACTCACTGAGTCTTACCTCTCCAATTGATGTTAACGGAGTCGGTGATGTGTTTGCATGTCTTTTTTCTATTTTTACTTTTCCTTTGTTAATATCATTTTTTTTTAATCTTAAATTTTTGCTGTAGGTTATTTTTTTTTGTAATTTTCTTTTCTTTTTTCATCATTAAATTTGCTAGTAGATTATTTTTTTAATCTTAAATTTTTGCTGTAGGTTATTTTTTTTGGTAATTTTCTTTTCTTTTTTCATCATTAATTTTGCTAGTAGATTATTTTTTTAATCTTAAATTTTTGCTGTAGGTTATTTTTTCTAGTTGATGTAGGTTTTTTTTTATAATTTAAGGTTTTACATGCGACAGACACTAGACACTGGTCAAATGGAGATGGTTGATATGACTTGGTTACGGAGTCTTACCTCTCCAGTTGATATAAACAGAGTTCATGATGTGTTTGCATGTTTTTTCTCCTATTTTTTTACTTTTCCTTTGTTTATTTTCATTTCTTTTTTCATCATTAATTTTGCTAGTAGGTTATTTTTTTTAATCTTAAATTTTTGCTGTAGGTTATTTTTTTTGGTAATTTTCTTTTCTTTTTTCATCATTAATTTTGCTAGTAGATTATTTTTTTAATCTTAAATTTTTGCTGTAGGTTATTTTTTCTAGTTGATGTAGGTTTTTTTTTATAATTTAAGGTTTTACATGCGACAGACACTAGACACTGGTCAAATGGAGATGGTTGATATGACTTGGTTACGGAGTCTTACCTCTCCAGTTGATATAAACAGAGTTCATGATGTGTTTGCATGTTTTTTCTCCTATTTTTTTACTTTGAATTTGTCATGTTTTTACTTTATTTTTGCTAGTAGGTTATTTTTCAATCTTAAGATTTTTTTCTGGTGAGTTAATTCTTTCAAATGATGTAGGTTATTTTTTGTACAGTAAAGTTATTTTTTATGCTATATTTCAGTGTATTTACTGTTTTATGATAAATGATGATATTGTTATTTAATAAACTAATGTTTTCTGTAATGGACAGATTTGTGAGTGAACGACATTGCACGGACAAGTTGACACATTGCGGCGAGGAAAACACCTGTCATTGTTCTGGTCACAGCCAGTCAATGACTAAGACAGTACTCGTTACTGAACAGTACATTTAGATACTGTACAGTAGGTTGACATGTCCTGTCAATCACTTACAAAATCATCTTGTTTTTGTTTTGAGCATTCTTTAAAGTTCTTTAATGTTTAATCATTGTTTTAATCACACATGAATTCTACTTATTTTTATTGTTGGAAAAAGCAAGTTATATATTTAGTCTTTACAAGTATAATTCTTTTTTATTTTTAGTTACATTTAAGTGTAGTTACTATTTTTTATGTTTTAAAAACTCATAATATGTAGGTTTTTTTTTCATTAAAATTTGTCAATAGTTTAAAAACCCGGGTCGATAGCGCAGTTGGTAGCGCATCAGAATTTGGATACTCGTGCCTGAGGGGGTGCAGGTTCGAATCCCACCCGGGGAGGTTATACCCTACCATGAAAATTTGACAATAATGTCGATTTTCCTCCATTGATTAGACAATATGGAGAAGTTTCCGGCCTTGTGGAAGGGTAGGTGAGTACTGGTTATAGACAATGGTCCAGGAAAGCTAGGTTAGGTGCGTTGGATGCTGTGAAATGACCTTAATTGTGTTGATACGGCGTTAACTCCAATAAATAAATAGTTTAAAATCAATGTGAAATTCATTAAGACTTGGCAATCAGCACATTCACTACTACTTATGTCTTGTATATTTGAATTGATTGATAATATTTCCTGGAATATTATTTCAATGCATTCTATGTCTATTCATTAAGATAGAATCAATTTATGTATCATTGGATTTATATTTTATAGGTTTATTTTGATTCAATTTTATTTTGAAAAATATATCAATATAAAATTCAAAGGTTTTAATGGGCGATTACTTCTAGGGTTTAAAATTTGTCCATTTTCTTCAGTACCTATTCCCTTCAAAATGCAAGGTCAGCAGTTTTTGTTATAACATCAGTAACCTAATCTATTGTTTAAACTGATGTGAGCCATGAAGAGCCAACATGGATCTCTTATCAAATGTTCTAATTCAGCATGAAGGCGGCACAACCAACAAAGCTAGCAACAAATCAGTTCATTTGTCCACAAAGTGTTTATGTTTCTTTGGAATTCTCTTTTTTATCTTGATAATTGTATTGAAAATTAACCCAAACTCCTGGTTTACGCCATCTGGTTTACTATACATTATTCACATTTTACCTTACCCATTAAATGTCTTTGTTTCTTTGCCTAATGAATATATGTCAGATTTCATTCATTGTGATTAATACAAACTTATTCTTAATCTTAGGGAAACGAATATCTTTACATGGAAGTATATGTCCCCCTTCACTGACATATGTGTGACTGGTGTACAAATTATCTATTATGAACACATACAACAATTTTTCCTTCAACCATACCAAATAGCTTTTTTGCTTACACACACTACATGTACCAAGTCATGCCCTACCTAACCCTACATCATGAAAAACTGTTATGACAAGCATACTATCCTACTTGACTTACACAGCAAAAACACATGTATACACACTTAGAAAAATACTCTTTATAATAATTGTAGGCACAACAAAATCATTTACTTGTACAAAAACATACCAGTATAACAAACAAAATCTACATGTGATGTATTTACTGACCCACTCCGTTAAGTCAATCAGTAGAACATCTTAGATAGATAGATTAACACGGGTCGATAGCGCAGTTGGTAGCGCGCCAGAATTTGGAATCTCGTGCCCGAGGGGTGCGGGTTTAAACACCACTGGGAACAGAGTTTCCAATCATGCTACATAAAATCGTAATAGAAATTTAACAGAAATGTAACAAAGTGAAACCCAGTTTCACTGTCAACGTATACTTTGACTTTTAGGCGCGCTTTTGCTTTTATCGTTATAACTTATGTCGACACTTAAAAGTCAGTATCGAATCGAAACTAGCGGGTCCCGAATTGAAATCGAATCGGCACCCTTGCAATCGAGTTTCGATGTATCGAATCGAATCGTTGCAGCCCTATTAAAAACATAAATTTTATTAACATAAGTGACTTTGGTTTCTAACATATGTCACAAACAATGGCTTGGGGATTAAACATTATGATATTTTAAAATCTTAACTTAATTTTACTTAAAATAATAATAGAAAATAATATAAAATAGATAGATAGATAGATTTTTTTAGGTATTGGCAAAATACAACATGACATATGTAATTTAACAATACAATATGATACTATAGTAATAAATACATAAATATTAAAAGTTACATATACATACATATATAAATTGCATTTCAATGAGTATATGTCAGTCTACTCTGTGATAAATATATCATATAGCCGCGGCCGTGGCGTAGTGGTTAGCATGTCTGACTTCGAATCCGGAGATCGCGGGTTTGAAACTGGTCGCCGCAGGTCATACCCGAAACATGAGTTGTTGGCCTCGTGGTTGGGTAAGCTAGTACTGGTGATAGAAAAAGTCTCCAGGTTACCTATAGTGGAAAGAGCTGGCCATCGTGTATATGACCTATATATGTGTTGAATGCGACATTAAAAAAATAAGATAAGATAATATATCATATAAGATTCATAATGTTCAACAGTAACAGTCTTAGGCTGAAAGGTTTTGTACCAATATAAGAGCTTAGGACTAGGTTAATCTGCATCTGATGAAGACAGTTTCATAATTATGCTAAATAAAACTACTCTTTCATTGGACTTATACAATTTCATAAGAAAATACAGTTAATGATAATTAATTTTTTTCATCAAAACAGAACAATACATCATATAGACTGCCTGTAATATCAGAAAAGAAGTTGTTGTTTGACTTGATTGTGAAAGTTTCCAATACTAGCCATTATTATTTGGATGAAAATAATTTTCAACCGTTTATATGCATCAAGATTTATATATATTTATATATTATTTCAAATATATTTCCCTGACACTTTCAGGCAATTTGTATAAAAATTCCTTGAAATTTCAGTCAAATTTTGATATGCCTATATATTTTCAGGCATTTTACCAACTACCTGACTCATTTAGGCAATTTACATAATGCCTGAATTTTTAGGCATTTTACAAATTGCCTAAATTTACAAATTGCTTGTAACATACATATTGTTGTTAAATAATACATTACTAATAACTTACTTTATTTATTTTTTCAGTATGAAACAAATGTAACCTGATTATCACAACAGTCTGAAATCATCACTGTATCAATGTAAGTTAGTTATCATTCTATTTATTATTTCTAAACATGGTTGAAACTGCCCTAAATGCATGTTTGTTTGTGATTGTTTGCAATGCTCGGCTAGCTTTGTACACCATGCACTAAGTTTATTATTTAAACCCAATAAATATATACTGAGATTCGTTTGTTTGCCAAGTTCAATTATTGTTTAGTAATACTTGTAGTTTGTCTCATGCAAATTTTGACTCTATGAATTATCTCCTTTTAGTATTACTATAAAGGTAAAAAGCTGCGTCAAACTATTTACCAAAAACAATGGAACATTTTTATCCATGTTTCTGTATTAATTAATTAACAAAATTAATGTACATGTATCTGGTTGGGTATTATGTTTTTTACTGTTTATGCAATAGCTTCAATAACAATCAATATTGTGCGTAAAGTTTGAACCTGGTCTGATGATTCATTACATTGACCACGAATGTAGTATTATTATGCTCGATACTGATTTTAGTATATCGTCAAAACTCAAATGTAATTATTACACAGGGATTAATTTTTATATGTTCATTTTGAAAAAACGAATGTATTATGTTATGATGATGTCCGTCTGTCCGTCAGAATAATTCTGGTTTGAACCTTTGACCGCTGCAAGAGTCTGATGCATCAGTCCTAGACAACAGATCGATAGCTTGTTTGCACCTGGCATATCCTTTAAAACTAAGAACTATGAGTGTACTCCATGACTTGGCTGTGACCTCTAGTTTGACCCTTTGACTTCTGTTGGACTGAGTACAACGGGTGGTTTCTGCTGTGTTCTATGATACATAAAACTGAGTCAAGTAACAGTTTCGGGTGTTTATTTTGTCACTGTAAGTTTTAGCACAAGCCCCTGATTGTTTATTTTATAATCCACCATATAGCAGCTGCATCATTGTCCACCAATCAGAGCCCTTGTTACAATAAACCTAATTTCCCATCATGCTTATTATATCACATATATTTTTTTCGCACATAAAGATTTTTATAAACAATTTTTTATTCAACACAGATATTTTTATCAAACATTTTTTATCCAATTTATATGTATATATTTTTTATACAAAACAAATATTTTTTGTAACATACATTTTTTTGTTTAGAATATTGCAAATTAAATTATACATCTATATAAACTGAATACATATTGTTTAAATGACTGATGGTGTCCTATATTCAATATTTGCTTATTTACGTCATGATGATGTCATAAAAATGTTTGCTTTGTTATGCTGTACATTCACCCACTCCCTGTGCATTCACCACAACGGGGGGGGGGGGGGGGGGGGGGCGACTTTTAGATTTTGAAGTGAGTGATGGTTATTTTTAACTCAAATTTTGCAGATGTAACGATATGAGTTGTTACTAAATCGATTTGCTAGATGATTTAAGGTGCATTGTGTAGATTTAAGAAGGATTTTGATTCCTATTCCCGCCGACTCAAACGTTTCGATTTATAAGTCGCTCCTCAGCTTTATTTTGGACAAATTCCTCTTGCGTTTAAGACAAGTATTTGGAGCACAAAACTTTGAGTTTATTATCCAGTTTCTTCCTATATGCATTAACTACATGTACTTGTTTTCTATTGAGTTGAAACCGAACATTATTAGATGTTGTTCATTCTTTTCAATATTGGCTGACCGTTCTTATATTAGAGATTTTTTTTATAGTAAATCCTTCCAATAAGTCCACAAATTTGAGTTAATGGTGGTTTAATGGTGAAATGGCTGTTAGATAATCATAGATTATGTAGTAATGACAAGTATGATATTCATTTCTTGGCTTATGATAAGATATTTTTTATCTGTCAATGAATAAGCTAATTTTTAAAAAACATATGCAAATATGACTTTGGGTAAGACATTAATTACAAATTAAAAATAGATTAATGCCTAGTAATGTAAGAATATTTAGCTAGCAGGGAAGCCGTTCGGCTAGCTCAACTGATTAAAGGGTCGTGCGTTGGATTCCCGGGCGGGGCATACTTTCGTGGAGCTTGGTCATGAAATTATTTTCTATGGCCATTCTCCCTCCTAACCAATGATTTTTAATTATGTAGGGCAGTTGTCAGTCACTGACGAAAGTATGTGCTTAGTAGCTGGTTAACAGCTAAATCCAGAGACTTAGCCTTTCCAGGAGAACTGGGTAGGTTGACTGACTGCAGTTATATGACCTATACAATGTGTTGCTACAGCATTAAACACAACAAACAAACAAACAAGCTAGCAAGAAATCTTTTTTTTTAATGGTAAAAAATGATACAAGGTAAAATATATCTTCAAGGAATTTAACTTTCAGTTTGTAAAAATTGTAAAAATACTACAGTACTGTTGTAGATATATTATTTTGTATTTTATATAACATTATAAAGTCAATATATTTGAATATGTGGTATTTTAAGAAACAGAACAAATGGAACATGAAAATAATTAAATATGTATGAAGTCATTATTCAAAACTCTAGTCATATTCATTGTATTGAACATTGCTGTCCACACTTGATCTCTTATAAGAAACTGTGCAAATATGAGATTTTCTGACTTGTGTCTAAAGATAATTTATTATAGGTATACATAAACATATAATAGCCAAGGTCTTGGATGTTTTTGCAATGCTTACTTGCACATCGTAAAGTTGAATTTTAAAATATAAAATATAGCCATTTTATATTTAAGAAATAACTTACAGTTGTCTATATTTTGTTGTCTAATAAAATATAGGCTCGAGTTGTGATGCGCGTATGATTAAATCACGAGTGCTTTAGCACGAGTGATTTAATAAGCGCATCAAACGAGTGCCTATATTTTATTAGACAACAAAATATAGACAACTGTAAGTTATTTCAATTCTAACATCGTAAAATACATCCATAGAAAAAGATATATTTATAGAACTATTTTTAACTGTCAGAAACGTCATGCTGTTGAAATCCACCCCAGTGCAAAGGCCGAAAATGGCATTTATTTACACAATTCTCACAGATACGTGTTTCTTATTCCGAACAAAAAATATTAAAATCTTAATTATAGAATAGAAACCAAATTGTAAAAGTCAACCCTTATAAACTTGGGCGCCATTTTGGGCTTTGTGCATTTAACGTGTGGAGTAAAATTTCAACAGCCGTCATGAGCTATATTTTGTTGAATAATAAAGCATAGATGACGTCACATTAAATAAAGAGTGAAAACGCACGTGCCTATGTTAGAATATGTTTTTAAGTTTTTTTCATGGAAATCTGGTATTTTTTTAAACGGGTTTAATATGATTAGGGTTATAACTAATTAAAGACATAGAATAATTTAAATATATAATAAGTGGCATTTCATATTAAAATTATATTTTAAGGTTTAAAGAAATACTTTATCAACATTATATTAAATTCTTGAAAATCTTTGATTGTAATTTATATATTCTTAGTCATATTTCCATATCGATAACCATATTCATTTTGTAACCAACACTGTCCAAATATGACCTCGGCAAGAATGAAATTCCTTTCTTTAAAAAAATAATTATTTTAAAAAGAGTAGATATAAGATATATATAGTTTTTTCTAGTTAAGACATAAAATATGAGATGATATTCATGGATATACTGTAAATTTTAGAAGACTGAGCGAATATGAATTAGGACATTTTCATACCCAGAGGCTATCAGAATTCTCAATACTTAGTTAGACTTAAGGTTGATACTGTAAAATATAGTACATATATGTTAAACCACATTTTATTTTATTTTGAAACAGTTTCTATTACACCCGGGTTGATAGCGCTGTTGGTAGCGTGCCGGGATTTGGATACTCGTGTCCAAGGGGGTGCGGGTTTGAATCCCACCCGGGAGGTTATACCCTTCCATGAAAATTTGACAATAATGTTGATTTTCCTCCATTGGTTAGATAATATGGATAAGTTTCTGGCCTTGTGGAAGGGTAGGTGAGTACTGGTTATAGACAATGGTCCAGGAAAGCTAGGTTAGGTGCGCTGGACGCCGTGTAATGACCCATATTGTGTTGATACGGCATTAACTCTAATAAATAAATATAAATAAATTTCTATTACAAAGATACTTATGAATTAAATAATTACAGTCAAAACTATCAAATTGTTTTATATCTTTCACTGCTGCAAAAAAGTCATATTCACATAGAGAAAGTCATATTCGTTTTGTAGAAGAACGCTGCACAAATCTATTTTAGAAACTGAGAGATTATGAGATTTTTTTACTTAAATTTCTTAACTTGTAATACAGTCTAACCTGTGAACAAAGGACAGTCATTGGAAAATTCAAAAGTGTCCTTTGTGGACAGGTGTCCTCTATGGACAGGTTCTGATGGACATGCCTCATAAAATGTAGAAATTGCTTCCCGGGCATAAGCCAGTACTCAATTTTAACTTATAAACAACTGTTTGTAGTTATTAATCAGCTGTGCAATTGTCTCCCATTTATACCTAATCAACTAATCTAATTAATCAAACCTTTGTTATGATGACAAATAAGTGTGCTCTTTTGGCATTTTGACGAACTCTTTAAGATAGTATAGTGAATATCAGGACTCTAGTTTGACCACAATTTCAAGGGGAAGTCAAATCTTTTAGAGCTCAAACAAGCATGGTTACTGATTGAATAGTCAAGCACATGTACATTTTTTAATAATAAACAATTCAACTTGAACATATATTAAATGAATCAACATTTTTAAACCATAAACTATAACATAAAAGTAATATTTGCAAAGTGATATTCATACTAGTAATTAAGGGGATTCATATTTTCTAGGATATTTTTTACACAATTATCTTTAAAAGTTTGAAATCATAATATTTTGTTGAAACGACCAGCATATTTAGCCTTGTTTGAAAAATAATAGTTATATTCTCTCTCAGAATATCATATTCACGAATAGGAGTCACATATGTGCTGTTAAGTCGGAGCCGGAGCAGTGGTCCAGTGGTAGGACGCGCGCTTAGGGATCGAGAGGTCCTGGGTTCGAATCCCACCAGGGGCACTGCTAATTTCCTTGAGCAAGAAATTTACCTGCGATTGCTTCACTCCACCCAGGTGTAAATGGGTACCTGCGAGGGTGGTATAATTCCGCTGCGCCAATTTGTCGGCTGCACTAATAAGCGGAGTAAAAAGACTCCCCAGGGAGATTGATAGATAGATACCAGTAGCCCAGTGACCAGGGGTAATTGCTGTCAAGTCGGTGAACATGCAAACTGATACTATAAAATGTAATTACATTTTTTAAGTCACACCCCTCAACAGTTGTGTGTCTTGTTTCTAAGTTTTAAGCAGTCATTTGTAGGAATGTTTTATACATCAACCTGTGGTCAAATGAGGTTAAATATGTTTTGGAATTCATTAATTATGAAATGTTTTAACAGAACCCTAAAAACAAATTGTAAGGCCACAACAAGTTGATCATGTGTTCTGGGGATTTTTCTGAAAAAAAATGGGGTGAGCGAAGAAAAAAATTTAAAAAGTCTTCATTCACTTGCTTTATTTAGCGGTTTGACCAAATTTTTATGAGCGAGCGAGGAAATAAAAATATTTTTTTGTAAAAAACCGTCATAATTAAGGTGCGCGCGAATCAATAGAACATATGATCAATTTGCTGTGGCCTAAAAATCACAATATGAAATAATCAAAGGGAAACTACTCTTACATACCTGAGTCTTGTTATGACTTGAAATGTTGTACTTTTTACTTCAAAATAAAGTCAGCACTACCATTCTTTGGAACCTTTTAAATTTTTAATCTTAAAAGTTTTATGTATATCTTTGTTTTTTTAGGTACTACAGTAACATAAACAAAGAAGTTTTTACCAAATTGATTATACAACCATGTTTGATGCTGAATAGTCTTTGATAGTATGGTTGCCATAGAATAATAGCTGATGTACTACTGTCACTTATGTGTTGGACAACTTAGTCTATGGAATCTCCTTCAGGTATAAACCATTGCTATTGTGTATTATTATTCCTCTTTAAAAATCCAGGGTGAGCCATTTGCTCATTGCTAAGATTTTGGGACCCAACAGGCTGTAAACTTGCCCATCTCTAAACAATCATGCAAGATTGCTGAAATGGTACCGTGTAAAATGCCTAGTGCTTGTGCTATTACTTCCTCTATCTAAGTATACCAGGTTCCTGACTTTATGTCATAGGCTGGTTATTTATTAACTCGACCTCACACCTTATAAGTTGTCATTGTATATAATGTGACTATACACCTTGTGTTACATACATGTATAAAAGGTTTTAATTGGTTACACACCACATAAATTCATTAACCACTTCAAACAGCATAGTATAAGGATGTATACAGTGCACTGCCAACCAATGTTTGGAGACAAAAAAAATTTACTAAAATTCTTAAATTGTCAATGCTAGTATGTGTAGGACCACTATTTATACATGTAGTATATTAAGTATGATTGGTGATGGAAACAAATATTTTGAATGCATCACATTAATAAAATTTGGTAGTTGACATTCTAAAACCTCCGAAACCATGTTCATGGTAATTCATTCCCATAGCATGCTTTAAAATTTCTTTGATAGTCTTAACTATTAAAGATAGAACCAACTTAAAAAAAAGCAAAACAGATTTACAATGCACATGGTTTCAGAGGCTTTGGGATGTGAGATGCTGAATTTCATAAACATGATGAATTCACAGGGGCAGAGCTAGATTTTTTTTGGGGGGGGGGGTCTGAACTTTTGAACCACAACCACATTATACATTTATCAGAATAATGCAACATATTAATAATAACAAGGAATATCTTTAAAAAAAGATATTTGGCGCTGTGAAGGATTAATTTTGTTTGAAGTATAAATGTGTATGGTATTATCTTAATTTATTTTAATTCCCAAATAAGTAAAATAATTTTCGAGATCCACATATTAAAATTTTGGGACCTTAAACTTTTTCTAGACCCGCATATTGAAAATTTGTTACCGTATACTAAACGTTCTTTTCGGGTCTGCATATTGAAAATTTGGATCTGTACACTAAACTTTCTTATTGGGACCTGCATATCGAAAACATTCAACCTATATTATTATTGGGGCCCGCATATTGAAAATTTGGGACCGTAGGGACCGTAAATCTAACTTTTTCGGGGCTGCATATTGAAAAATAAATAATGAGTTGCGGATTTATTGAATTTTTCACAATGTTTTCGCGATTACTAATTCGAAAAATAAATACATTGTAAAATTAAGGTAGGTGGATACAATGTTTCGTTAAAATCTAAAGTCTGCCAAACTTCATGAAAGTCGGTGTACATGTAGAGTCACAATTGTACTTTATAAATATGGCAATGGTATTCATTTTTATCTTGACGTCACCATAGCAACGACGTGTATTCGACACACGTATAAGCTACGTGTTGAAAACGTCGCGCTAGAGAAAACGGCGTTTTATAGTGTGAACAGGTGCGGATATTCATTTGATATTTAGATCATTGTATTCTCCGAGAAACATGCTTTCAAATGATATTAAATTTGCTCGAGAGTTAGCTAACGACGTCGTAACGTTTAGAAAACTGTGTAAAATTTTCGTAAAATTTAACGTCGTTTTACGTCTACACGCCGTCATATTGTTGTGGTTAGCGTGAAAACTAAGCCGGTGACATACCTTTTTTATTTGAAAAATATATTTTCCATGCGAATATCTAATAATAATTGTTTTGATGCAAAAAAATTAGGGGATTGATTGTGAACAAATTGTCGAAATTTTAAGTTGAAATTCAAGTTAGTGTAAATTCATCGCCCTCAAGCTCATAACGTTTGCAACAAAAATGATTAAAATACACTGATTTCATTTAAATAATATTTTCTTTATCAAGTCTATTTGGAATCAAACTTATCTGCCAGTTCATCCTATATTTTGAGAGGCATTTTTTAGAGCTACTTATTACACCAGAACCAGAATTCTGAACTATAAACTACAAAAATAGTTATACACTGTTCAGCTTCTTTACTTGATCGAGTTGAGATGAGTGAAGGTTGTATACTTGTATAATATTTGTGCCTTAACAATAAGTGTGTTAAAATTATCTAAATACTTCAAGTCATTATGTTAGATAGGAAAAGTATGATATGAGCTATGTATACAGTAATGTTGGTAGCGGCATGATCAAGACGTCATTTTTTTAATTCACAGGTTTGTGACAAAGGAATAAAATTCTAAATTCTAGCAGAAAATGCAAATTTTAAAAACAAAATAAACATATCTGCTAATTATCTAAAATGGATGTATTCTAATAGGTGTAAGCTGCAATGCAAACGTGTGGTTGAAATACAGATTCAGTAGAAGTACAGTAATCACACAAATATGTCTATAGTTGGAAGCATTTTTTCGCAACAGATTTACCACACGCACTTTCATAATTCTTATTTAGAGCACAGAGACATGTATTGCTATTTCCTGAAAGTCTAATATATATCTGAAAAGTTTACTTTAAAATCTTAGGATTACGCATTATTTTGCAAATGCATAAATCTATTTTACAAGTTTTGGCCCGAATGTGAAACAAGTTTTTACAACTGATATAAATTACTATCAAAGAAACAGCTGGATAGGTTTTGAATGGGATTCGGACTACCGCGGAGCTGGCTATCAAATAATTACTTACCCAGCCTCGCACGCCTGGAACAGGAAAAAAGGCCATCATTCAAATATTCACGACTGACAAGTTCCCAATCCATCAAATATACAGAAGATATCTCAGAAAATGATAGTTTTTTTCAAAATTAAATTACTGGCAATTACGTAGGCTATGAATAATTTACATTCAACGATAACATAATCGAAAGTGTGGCTCTTTCAACTGGACTGATATAACATATGTAAAGTATAACAAAGTACCCAAAACTCGATCCCTATTACATATTTATCGAATTTTCTTAGCGCTAACGAAAATAGATATTTATTGAATTTTCTTAGCGCTAACGAAAATAGGGGGTTAGCTCTGTACCCTAAGATAATTGATATGTGCCGCTAATATTGGTATGTACACGAATTAAGAAGGCATTTCCTGGCCAAACATTTTTATGTTGTTCTGTTGTTGTTGGGGTTTTACGCCGTTGCAACACATTTTATAGGCCATATTACAGCGGTCAGTCAACCTACTCACTGTTCTAGGAAATGCTTAATCTCTAGATTTAAATGTTGATAAGCGACTGACAATGCCCGACATGATTAAGAATCAGCGGTAGAAGGGAGGATGGCTGAAGAAATTATTTCATGACCAAACTCTACGAAAGTATGGCCAACCCACGGATCAAATCCACGACCCCTCGATCAGTACACCTGTGTGCTACCAACTTTGGATACCTAAATTGGCTGAGATACTAGTCGCGTCACATTGAATCAATCGCTGAAATTCGATGGAAGATGTATTTTCTCGAACTACACATTTAACAGTTTGCTGATCAACGATCTACATGCTAGTTGTATTACGTTTTCTAGAATTACCCGCTGAATCGCTGGCTTGGAAAAGATTGGCCAGCTAGCTAATGTACGAACTACATATTGAAACAATCACCAATTAAGATTAAAAGGTAGCTGAATTAAACAAACTACACTGAGTCTCAATTTGACTAGCTAAACTACGATCTTATGCCTAGTCGATTTCCGATGCGTAACAAGTTTTCTCTAATAGACCTCTAATAGTCATTTGAATATACAGCTGGTTGCTATTTGGCAGTTAACGAATAGACTTCAGAAACATTTCTGGATCCATAGATATTTTTTCGTGAATAGACTTCTTTCTTAAAGTTTATTCGTGAAATGCCAAATAGACCTCTAGAACATTCTGACTGCATGTAACTATGTTTTTGTAACTTGACATCGGAATAGATATATGAATAGACAACTGTCTATTCGCAACCTCACGAACAGACTTCTGAAACATTCTTATTACATTGTTGCATTTTTTGCGATTAGAATTCTGAATAGACTTTTGAGTAATGGTGTCCATTCGGCCCCTGACGAATAAACTTCTTGAAAATTCTGAATACATAGCTGCGTTTTTTTTTGCAAATAGACTTTTACATAGAGAGCTGCCTATTCGTCACTTCAGAAATAGACATCTGAAACATTCTGAATGCATCGCTATGGCGAATAGATTAGAATAGACTTCTGGATAGATGTTTGAATACACAGATGTCTAAGCAACATTATTTGAGTAGACTTCCGAATATGTTGCTAAATGTAGAGATTCTCAGTAAGCAGCTGTTTATTCTGAGAATAAACTTTTAAATAGTTATTAGACAGAAGATAGCTAACTTCACGGACCTTTACTGTATATAAAATAGATTTTTTGATATTCCTTTCATGAATATTTTGTTCATTTATGTATCACGATGGCAATATCACATGACTATTAAATAAAAAACCTGGATACGGTTGAAAGAAGAATTATGTTAACAATAAGTCTCGACGTAAACATCTAAAGAGCTGTAAGAACATATTGGTTTTGGTAGTTCCAATTTTATAAAACTATGACATTCAGTTCGTTTATACAATGTATATATGTATGTAGCGTACGAAAAACAAAACATGTTTGGGTAAACAAAAATATGGCTGAGTAGAGTCCATTCACGCACCCTTGTATACTTTTTGACAGCCATTTTCTTATCATGTGACCTAAAATGAATTGTTTTGTTTGGCTTAAGGCAACCGGTGTCGACAACAAAATGCTCAAATCTTGATGATTTTATATCGCCGTCCATGAACAGCGATAATTAGTGTTACAAATAAACTATCAACCCGTAGTCAATCATGTTTTAATGGTAACTAGAACACTACACTATTACATCAACAAGATACCAATCAAACACATCAAAATTAATACTGTATATCAATATCTAAAATTTGTTATTGTCATCATGAGCATCCCCATTCGAGGATAAATTTATCATACTGTTTACATAAAAAGGGCATCGTTTTTGTGTACGAACTATGCTATGCACAGTCATGTTCTTGTTTTATTATTCTTCTATGAAACATTGTACATTTCTTGCTTAGATTTATCCATTTTAAACAAAAATATTGTCTAGTGTAAATATAGTTCCATGTTTGGAATGTCTTAATGTCAACAATTCATTTTATTTATTCCACAGTAATGGTGTACAATGCTGTTACATCTGTGAAGACGTTGTAAATTATAACGTTTTAAACTGACGTCAGCGAATAAAAACTTGATTTTCAACTTAAAATTTCGACAATTTGTTCACGATCGACCCCCTAATTTTTTTGCATCAAAACATTGATATTTGCATGGAAAATATATTTTTCAAATAAAAAAGGTATGTCACCGGCTTAGTTTTCAAGCTAACCACAACAATATGACGCCGTGTAGACGTAAAACAACGTTAAATTTTACGAAGATTTTTCACTGTTTTCTAAACGTTACGACGTCGTTAGATAACTCTCGAGCAAATTTAATATCATTTGAAAGCATGTTTCCCGGAGAATACAATGATCTAAATATCAAATGAATATCCGCGCCTGTTCACACTTTAAAACGCGACGTTTTCAACACGTAGCTTATACGTGTGTCGAATACACGTCATTGCTATGGTGACGTCAAGATAAAAATGAATACCATTGCCATATTTATAAAGTACAATTGTGACTCTACATGTACACCGACTTTCATGAAGTTTGGCAGACTTTAGATTTTTACAAAACATTGTATCCACCTACCTTAATATAATTAATACATGGCTACAATTTAGGAAGAAGTTTAAACAAAATCTGTATGTAGGAATCAAGTTGATTTTTGCCCTTGGTGACCTTTTGACCAAAATGCCGGTCAAAGTGTGACCTAAAACTGTACATTTTCCTGTTAGTTATTAAATACACATGAACAAACACATTTCATATGGATTTGAACTAGTAACATAAATATTTCTCTAGTCATTTGCAATGATAAGTGGGTAAATTGAAGTCTTTACATGTTTTGCAACTTCATTGTCGCAAAGGGAAGTAATTGTGCAATGAACTAAACGTTTAATTCAAGATCGCATATTGAACATTTGGGATCCCTATTACTAAACTTTACTTTAGGACGACAAATAATATCAAATATTTTATTCACTTCTCTATACCGAGGAGAATTTCATTGGACAAACAGGAATGGTAGAGCAAAATGCATTGGTTAATAATATAGGTAAAAAGTTGGCTTAGACAGCTGCGCCGAAAAACTACATAACCATTAAATCTATAACGCTCCAAGAAAAATTGCTTCATGCTACTGAAAAATAACTTACAGTCAAGAAATACGCTTATGGACTGGAACATTTTGGAAATTCCAGGGGGGGGATCCTGATCCCCTGACCCCCTTGCTAGATCTGCTTATGATTCATGAAATTTGTTTTCATTTCATCATCAACCATTCAAAATTTATTCAGAAATTATGTATAGATCTACAAAAACAATCATTGACAAGTTTTTTAGTAAATTTTCTTTTTCTCCAGACTGTTGAAGGGTACAGTATTTGTTTCATCCTGACTAGGCTTTGAAAGAGCCTTTGTGACAGATTTCTGTTGATAATTCAGAAGTTGAGAGCAACTTGTGCATTATTTAAAATGATATGATAAAGATATTACAGCTGGAACTTAAGCTAGGAACTTACATATCTTTATAAGTTTGACTCCAATTAAGATACTTTACAATCAGTTTGTGCAAATAATTCACCGCAGTGAATTATCATACATGATAATCATTTTGTCAGGGTAGATCTAAATAGTCATGTGATCTTCAGAAATTTAACTAACTTAATTTGTTTTTAATCAAAATCTAGCACAACAAAAAAAATAGAAACATCTCGAACAGTGCATGAAATAACTACATGTATAACACTTTTATATTTTTTATGTACAGAACGCCAATGTTAACCTGTGAATTTAAATTGTTTACTTAAAATTCTTTTTAACAAATTAACTTTGCTTAATTTGCTTAAACTTTGTTCATCTTTTGATTCAACTTTTGTGCATAGATCTTCAGCTAACACACAATATTCACTGGATCAATTGGGAATTAGCCGCCCGGCTAGCTCAGTTGGTAGCACGCAAGTCTACTGATCGAGGGGTTGTGGGATCGATTCCTGGGCGGGGCATACTTTCGTGGAGTTTGATCATGAAATTATTTCTACAGCCATTCTCCCTCCTACCAATGATTTTTAGCTCGACTTTACGTAGTAATGTAGAGCTCTCCTACTCGCCCCAGCGTCGGCGTCGGCGTCGGCGTCCGCGTCCGCGTCCACCTTTCTGATTAAAGTTTTTGTGCAGTAAAATACTTTCTTCTATATCTTTGTTATTTCTTAAGATATTAACTTCAAACTTTAAATATATGTTCCTTACTATCAACCACATCTCATGTGACAAGGTATATAACTCCAAAAACATTTCTTTCAGAATTATCTCCCCTTGAACTGATTAAAGTTTTTGTGCACAGATTAAAGTTTTTGTGCAGTAAAATACTTTCTCCTATATCTTTGTTATTTCTTAAGATATTAACTTCAAACTTTAAATATATGCTTCTTATTATGAACCACATCTCATGTGACAAGGTTCATAACTCTAAATATATTTTTTTCAGAATTATCTCCCCTTGAACTTAGAGTTTTCTTTCAAAAATGTTTGTTTTTACTGCAACTGTTTTATTCCTTTAGGTATTGACTTTAAACTTTAAATGTACATTCCTTATTATCAACCACATCTCATGTGACAAGGTGTATAACTCCAAATATATTTTTTCAGAATTATCTCCCCTTGAACTTAGAGTTTTCTTTAAAAAGTGTTTGTTTTTACTGCAACTGTTTTATTTCTATAGGTATTGACTTCAAACTTTAAATGTACATTCCTTATTATCAACCACATCTCATGTGACAAGGTGTATAACTCCAAATAAATTTTTTCAGAATTATCTCCCCTTGAACTTAGAGTTTTCTTTAAAAAATGTTTGTTTTTACTGCAACTGTTTTATTTCTTAAGGTATTGACTTCAAACTTTAAATATATGTTTCTTATTATCAACCACATCTCATGTGACTAGGTTTATAACTCCTTATACATATTTTTTACTCCTGTGACAAACACTAACTAAGTCGAGCATGCTGTCTCCTCTGACAGCTCTTGTTAATTATGTAGGGCAGTTGTCAGTCACTGACGAAAGTATGTGCTTAGTAGTTGGTTAACAGCTAAATCCAGAGATTTAGCCTTTCCAGGATGAGTGAGTAGGTTGACTGACCGCCGTTATTTGACCTGTAAAGTGTGTTGCTACGGCGTTAAACCCAACAAAACAAACAACCATCAACTGGGAATTATAGGGGAAAAAAAGGTAGTAGTTATCTTATGTGCTATATGATGTCATTTAATTAGTTGTCTAAAAAGAGAAATCATTGAAAAACATGTGATTATAAACTTCTTAGTTACTGATGTAGATCACATGATTATAGACCATTTTTGTTTCAGACTCAATTCTTAGTTTGCTACAAATTTATTGTATTGTGCGTAAAGTTTGACCCCGATCTGACCATTCACATTTGCATCTAATAATTTTCTACACATATCCTTACGAAAATCAGTACCACACTTATTCTACACTTCGGCACGTAAGGTATAATCCTCTTGGTCACTGTGTAATAGACACTCATTGTACGCTTTAATACATTGTAAAAATTAATGCCTGTGTAATAATTACATTTGAGCCTTGACGATATAATCCTATCAGTATCGAGTATTAATACTACATTTGTATTCAATGTAATGAATATTCTTGCATAAAGGTCAGATCGGGTTCAAACTTTATAACTGTATGCACAATACATAGCACTGGCACCAGAGTACATATCTTATGATCATAAAATAATGCGTACGTCCCTATATATAGTTCCCATTGCATACATATGTAATAAACATGGTATTGAACGTTTTCTACAGTGCGTATGGCCTTAACCATTTTTTTTCTATTCGACTTATATCTGAAAGAAAATGACGGTCTCAGTTTAAAGATTAAACATTCCTCTACCATCATGCAAAGTTACAAGTTTGTATGTACAATATGTAATACTGTTTTCATAAAATTTATATTAATTTCACTATCACTAGTTCGCAGCACCTGGTTCCCTGGACTTATATAACTAGGTATATATTCTATTTATAGAACTTGGGACACGTTAATGTTTACCTAGGCGGTGTGTTCCGATAAGGTTTGAATTTGGTGCTCTTTATTGAGAAGGTACGGGAAAAGTCTAGAGGAGTTTATCAACCAATCGGTTTACGCCGTTTAACACGTCATGATTAAACTGGAGCGAGGAGTGTATCTCAATCGCTGCAAATGATAATATTGAAATAAAAATGAAATATTGAACTTTTAGATGTGAAGTTTTTGAAAAGTCATTTTTATAAAGAAATGTTTAATCTACAAATTGAGACCGATATTTGCAACCAAATATATTCCAGGCTGTCAACCAATTCCTATATTCCTATATTATTCCTATATTTTGGGTTTCATTCCTATATTTTCAAAAGTGTCCTATATTTCCTATATTTATACTATATTTTGTCCATTATTCCTATATTTTTGTAAATCATTCTAATTTGAACATGTCGAGTATGTTTAATTGGTTTTTTTCCATATATATTTGAGTATTTTGTATCTGTTTCCTCTTATACTGCCTATAAGTTGAATATAGTAAGTGCCTATGATGAGTTGATCTGGTAGGTGGCTGTCAAGTGTCAGTATTCAAGTTGCCCTAACCCTTTGCTACTTATGCAACTCTTTTTTAAAAAACCCTCTTGCAAATTTAGAAGAAATGTTCTTTGTTCAAGTTTTCTAAGTGTTCTATTCAACCTAATTTTATTTTGTAGTCAATGTCACTTATTGCCCATTCACTGCAACCTATAAAATACATTGCTAAATTATACTACAAAGTAAAGCAATTGCAAGGGTATTCCAATACCCTACTCTACTTGTAGTTAATTAACGGTACCACTGGTGTGTTATAGATCTCTAAATCTGTAGGTATGCATCCTTCCACTCATTCATTGTATTTCATCAAAAATATGGTTACATAGTTATTGAAAGGAAATAAATCAATGAACCTGTTTTTTTACTGACAGTGCTAGAAATTGTATAGTATGTCCGAAAACATTGTCTAGTATTTTTCTTAAATGATTGTGGGTGACAAATTTTAGCCTTAGGTTCAAAACTAGCCCTGTTAGGGTTTATTTTTTTTCTCTCAATGTATATAGTACATTGTAGTTATTACTTTAGTAAAACAGTCAAAAATATCTCATGTAACCATTAAGTCAAGAACCTCCATATTTGGCATGCATGGAAAGATCATTTAAGTGACACATTTGATGCCAAAGGTAACCTCTGTTTAGGCGTACTAATTTTCATAAATTTTTTTTTATAGAAGTCTTAAAAAATATTTTGTAAGTAAATTATATTTAGAACTTTCATGTTAGGCTTGCATCATCTACAATGTTCAAAAAGTGAGAGCAAAATTGACAGAATTCACAATCTTAACATGGAACATTTGTTTAAATATTTCTGTATGAAACCATGTGCCCAGAGCTAGTAGAGTTTTTATGTAGCATCATCTTGGGGTGTTCTGGACTACACTGATAATTTAAGCATCTTCCCTTTGGAGTCACTGATAAAAAAGTTGTATGAAATAAGAAAATTGGAAGTCCTCATTTAGTTACTTCGATGAATAACTGGCATGAATCTTTCATTCAGTTTGCTATGATGTATGATGCATTATCAGTTGATACTCTCTTATCATCAGCTCTGTGGATCAGGAAAGGCTACATCAGCTGCTGTAATAAACGGCAGGTTTCTGCTTGTATCAGATCAAATGATGGAAGAATTTATTTTCTCAAGATAGATTTAAAGCCCATATTCCGGGTACCACAATATTTTCATTTATTATACCCAGTTAGTATATATAAAACCTGTCTTTAAAGAGTTATTATTTTGTAAAACATGCATTAACTCCAAGATAGTTTGTAGATATTATTTTTTTCATTTAGAGGTACATGTAGTTTGGTCCATGATGCATTTAGTCATTAAAAGTAATACACCGATACTGAAACTTGTATTTATTCAGAACATGTACTTATTCAGTCTTTGTATTTATTCAGAACATGTACTTATTCAGTCTTTGAGCAATGATAGTATGCGTAAAGGGACCTAAATGTATTGGAATAACGCTCAAAAGTTCCTATATTTCTACTTGGTTTTCTCTAAAAGTTCCTATATTTTGAAAATAAAATTCCTATATAAATTCCTATATTTTTATCAGTGGTTGGTTGACAGCCTGATATTCCGAAAGGTAAAAATAATCTGTCAGACCGTACCTACTGTAAAAATGGTTTAATACCATGTGAATATTATAATGAAAGTATAGTTATATAACTCGGACACGATAATGTATATGGGACTGATTTTTAATTTCGTTTGTTGACAAATATTATATATGAGCGAATTTAACAAGTGTGAGGACTCTGGTACCAGTGATACATAGTGACTAAAAATTAAGATGTGTGTTGTGTCCAACAATGCCAGTTGTCTTTCACTAACCTCTCAATGTCATCTGATATATACATGTATCATCTGTACAATGATTTGTTCTGGCATTATTAAATGGAATTTAATTTTCATAGTTAAAATAGTCATTCATCTATGAACACTCTTGACTTCTGAATTTCTACATATCATCTAAAGCTTTATCATGGCAGTCCTAATTATGACTGTGTTTTGTATTGTGGGCTGAACAAAACACTACTGTAACTCCATTTTCAAATGGAGTTACAATAGTGTTTTGTTCAGCCCTCTGTTTTGCAGACACCCAATTGAAAATGCAGGCATTTCAAATTTTGCACATTGTCTTTTTGACTGTATGGCTATTACAGGGTTTACACAGGGCTCGAATTTTAGCTCCCATACTCACTAAATACTAGTGGATTTTGAAAATTGCGAGTAACTTTTATCTTAACTCGCAAATTTAGGCGAGTTGAAATCTCGGCAGAAATATTACTGTCTAAACTAATTTGGATAAAATCAGCATTGGAACTGCCAGAAAAAAAGATAGTGCAATCTTCTGCTCTACTTACCTGTATAGCTTTATTTCACAATGAGCGTCGGAAAAATATTATTCGCCGAGGTTAAAAGTTTGCAAGTTTTTTATTACTAAATGAGTTAAGAGAATTTAAAATCTGACATTGTTTATGGAGTAAAAAACTTAGCAAAAAAAGTGAGTGCTTTTTTAATCTTGCGAGTTGAAAAACATCAATTTGCATAAATTTGCTTGTGAAATTTTTGTTAAATTCGAGCCCTGGTAGTCATGTTATCCTCAGATTGTAAAAAGAATTTTGTTTTTTCTCAGCTGCCAAATAATTAGAAAGATTCAAATAGTGGATGATGTGTTTATATACTCTGTATTTGTTCATATAAAAGTTGTGTCTTGGCTTACTGTGATTTAAAATCACAGATAATGTGATGACAAATGCTACAGTCCCATAAACATAAAAATAGCCATGAGGGCACCGTACGGGCACTGTGCAATCAAGCTCTGCAAGGACCCGTACAAACTCTCGCGTACCCGTACAGACTGTTAGGTTTAACAAGGTCCGTGAGATGAGCCATGGATACACTTATTGGTTTCATAGTCAAATCATGAACACAATAGTGGCTGAGTATGAATTAAACTTGCATACCTTCCAGCTGTGGCTCCATAGGGATGCGTTGTTTTGTGCCATGTGCGTACCGCCACTTTAATACTCAAGGCTTCTCACAGCCTACGACTGTCTGCAGGTACGGGTACGCAACAAGCCACGATTTTATGGTACTGAGGCATAAGGCTTTTATCACTTCTATAAATGTTTAATATACATGTACATCATTGTATTTTAGGTACTACAGTGAAACACACAGCAAGTTTTTACCAAATTTATTATACCAGCATAAATAGTTGATATGACCTCCTGTATAGTATGGTTACAATGGAACATACCTTTATTGATGTGCTTCTGGTTTATGTTGTGGACAACTTAATTGTTGAAATCTCTACACAAGTACATTAAGGTATTAACCATTATTTTGTGTTTTAATCATGCAGGCTTTTTTTATAAAGGTTCTTAAGTAAATTTATCATTTAGATACTTAAATTAACTCTTTATAGTGTCAATTGTGCAGACTTGTAACAATATTCATAAATCATCTGATTTTGAAATGAAAAATGTATGTTCTATACAGTAGTCTTGGTAAGCCCCTTAAAAACGAAACTGTATGATCAAAAAGAATAAAGGAATAAGTTGATAACTGAACAAAACAGAACATGTTTTTTGTTTTGTCACAGTTTACACAGTCAAACATGTGAAATAAAGAGTAAGGAATTCAGCATGGCAGTACAATTATCAATTTCATTAAATCTTTGAGCCTATGTGTTGACTCAGATTTTGTGCTTGAAATATCTTCAAATCTGTTCGGTAATCAGATTAACTTTCAGTTGGCAAACCATAAGTAAGTGAATGATTATCAATCATTTGTATTACTTCATAAAAATGTATTTTTACACATTTTCTTTGTGGTTTGGTCATTTAGATGCATGACCAACAAATAATTCTTTTGGAGTTTATGTGGATTTATCTGTGAGTTATAGACGTTTGCCCATTTAAGTGCAAAGACCTTAGTTATTCTTAAGCTAAAAAGGACTTGTAAATAATAACAAAACAACATGGCTGCTGCATTCCTTACTAGGGCGGTAGATCATGGAGCATATGACGATTCATGTCGAACAATTTACGAATCGAACCACAAAATGCAGGTTAATGAAAAAGCATACAAGAATCCAAATATATAACACTTATATGTATGAATAAAAATATAAATTAATATAACAAAAATAAGTGAAGAATTACATAAGCTTTTATTGCATTTTTAACATAACTGTCTGCAGCGTCATGATAGAGATTCAAAGGAGGGGTTTCCGGCACAGTGCTCAAAACACATTTATGTTTTCATACATAGCGTATCTCATTTTTAATGGTAATTTAGCTGAAATTTTTTTTCATTTTTTGTAACAATAGATTGTGATTGACTATTTTGGAAGTGCCGAATATTTGTACTTAGTTTTCTAGTTGGGATCGCAAATATCCTAGTACTTGGATACTCGCAGCAGCCCTATTTGTTACTATGTTTGATGAAAGAAAAAATTAATAGAACCATTGTTAGTGACTCAACTTGGTCTGAGATATCTCAAGTGTTTTAAAGATTTTATCTAACAATATTGTTTAAACTTAAAGAGTTATTTTGCTAAACTGTGCCACTTAAAGGTACGTATATTTCTATAACTCACTGGTTAAATCACATGAACTCAAAAATAGAATTTATTGTTCATGCATTCAAACAGAGACATTTTAAGAATAAATGTTTGTTTGTTTGTTTTGTTTTTGGTCAGTTTTATGCTGTAGCAACACATTGTATAGGCCATATAACGGCGGTCAGTCAACCTACTCACTCCTCCTGAAAAGGCTAAATCTCTAACTACTAAGCACATACGTTCTTCAGTGACTGACAACTGTCCTACATAATTAAAAATCATTGGTAGGTGGGAGAATGGCCATAGATATAATTTCATGACCAAGCTCCACAAAAGTATGCCCCGCCTGGGAATTGAACCTTGAACCCCTCGATCAGTAGACTTGCGTTCTACCAAATGTTTGTAATTTAATACAAAATACATTGTAGTTGATCTTTGTATCCTTACTTATAATTGCCCAACCGAAAAGTAGTGATTGTTAGTTCTTCATGTTTTCTAAGTTGCTTACAAGTACAACTATATAAAACTAAAATATTTTTGATTTTAGAATTAGATAATTTAGGTAAATTCTAACTAAAATATTGATTAAGATCTGCATTATTGATTTGATCAAATAATAAGAAGATATAAACAGATTCTCTTATTGGCACACATTAATGTATACCTAGGTGAATCATGTCTTGTTAATGAAACACTTACAAAAATCTTCTAAAGAATCTTTGTGAAAATAAAAGAGCCTAAGAACAAATGTGTGCAGTTTGAACTATTGAGACCAGGGCTCGAATTTAAGCTCACATACTGGCAAAATGCGAGTGGATTTTTAAATTGCGAGTGACTGTTATTTTAACTCGCAAATTTTCGCGAGTTGAAATCACTGCAAAATATAACTGGATAAACTAATGAGGCTAAAATCAGCATTGAAACAACCAGATAGGTCAATGGTATAATACAATTAAATATGCACTGTAAAACATATTTAATATTCTTTGCCTATCCCACAATAATGCAATTGTCTGTCTGTAGTTAAGTACAACACTAGGTTGTTTTTACATTGCGTATACGAAAAGTCTCTATGTATGCTACTAAAATATATTGAAATAGGCGAGTGATGTTTTCATTTTGTGAGTTAAAATAAAATCAACTCGCAAATTTACAAGTCCAAGGTTTTGTAAAATTCGAGCCCTGATTGTGACAGTCTTAGTCTGTACCATTTGACCTGCCAGTATCTTCATTTTTTGTCTGCAAAATATCAGTGCTTACACTTAGCATGCATAACCATATAGGTTGCAAAAAATAACTTGAGACAAAACATAACATAAAGCCTATTTGTTAACTATGGTGTAAGATCAATTTTTATTTCACGGAGAGAGCTCCAAAAAGCATATTTTTACTAGTTACATAGCAGCATGTGAAAATACTGCATTCTGAGTTGATGAATTGAAATTAAAAGATTTTGCACCAAAGTTGACTAAATATTCTGTTTCTTTCATGATTATTTCTGTGTATTGTTGGACATATTTTACACAAATTATATTGTACGATTATATTGAACTGTCCGCTTGGATATTTACACGGTTATCGCACACTGTATGTATTATTTTCCGCATTCTATATGTAGAAATTTGCAGTAAAAATTACAATGTGTAGGTTAATTTTAGTGTCGATATCTCATCTGGCTGAATGGTCGTACAGTTTAAGTGCGTCTCTGAACCTAAATATGTCATTTTTTAATTTCTTTGTTCTTCGTTTTGTATTTTTGTTGATGTTTTACATCTATTTTATTCAGTTATTTTTGAACATAGAAATAAAACACTTCAAATCAAGCGATGTAAGAATCACTCAATTTTACTGACAGTGTCGGACGTGCTACTGTCATCATCACGTAAAGAGATGCCACCAAATTAATAACAAAGGATTCTCTACAAGTTCATTATGCAAGGGGTACAATGTGTTTTCAAAATCTGCCCATGATTTAAATGAAAAAAAAAGAGATAAAAATAAGTTTCTATCAGGATTCGAACCCACGATAAAAAGATTTGTAGTCTGACTGTCTCCCCACTCGGCCACACAAACTACGATATGTATGGAAGATAAGATATAATACATAAGTGTTATGAGCTGACAATACGTTTTACGTAAACTACCGAAATTATCTGAGTATTAAAATAAACTGTGTAATGTGACATTTTAATTTATGCAATCGGACAGTTCAATATAATCGTTAGGGGTGTAACAATACGGTAAAAACCGTATTGCAATATATTGCAATACACGAAACCCGTATTGCAATATATTGCAATACATAATGTTCTTTGCTCATACATGCATATCATACATTAATGCACGTGCATCGTCTCAATTTTATCAACATAGTACATAGACATTTGTATTTTCAAATGATCTACACGTATTACGCACATGTTTGAATAAGTTAGAAAAAATGTTTTGATTGGACTTTCAAAGATAATGATTCTCTCACTTTACAAAAAATATTTCAAGTTTCTGAACACATTTATCATTAATGCAGACATTCAAATTTCAGACTCTGATAAAACAATCAGTATGGTACATAGAAACTAGAAAAACCGGTTCAGAGAAAAACAAACCGGTTAAAAACCGCCAGAAGTCGTATTGCAATATTAACCGGTATATCGGTTAACCGTTACACTCCTAATAATCGTACAATAACATCATTACACGACATAATTTCATCTCCTATATGATTATATAGTCTTCTCTGTCAGGTCTACATATCTTTAGTAAGTTCAATTAAATGTGATTTTTAATTAGGTACCTTAGTCAGTTATCTTTCCCTGATAAAATCTGAAGCAATCCAATTGGTAAGTAGGTCCTTACAGTTGGAATCCTCAGATTTTATCATTGAAATTCCTATGTAAGGATAACAAAATATTTCATCAAATATCTTTCTTGTTAATGAAGATATTAACAGAAATGATAAAATTTAGATATAGTTCTTTTCCCTAAAAATACCTAGCTTGAATTTTAAACAAATTAAAAAATGATTTACAAAAACAGTTATTAAGATTAATTTTGGCAAATTGACATTGAAAACACAGGGAATTGTCAAGTTACCTCCCTTTGATTTTTCAAACATACCTTTTATATACTTATATACAAGGGGTACAACTGCATTTACTTGACCACTTCATCTAGATTTATTATTTTGTGACTCACAAAAAGTACTGATACCCTGGCGGCACTTTAACGAAACGATTAAATCGGACAAGTTTGTGCACAGATGAAATCGACAAATCTCGAGGAAAATCGTTTCATTTTCATATTTCAAAATAACATATTTACCCCAATCAAAGAAAATATTTAAAAAAAACCCCAATATTATTGAATAAAAATGTAATAAATATAACTCTCCACCTTGACAGAAACACTTGCGAGCCATAAAAAGCGAAGTTAACAAACTCTATTCGATAATCAATGTTGTAGCCGGTATCCCTAATTTATTCAAGAAACTTGTTAGAAACTTTTTGATTGGTTAATTTTGCAAACAAAAATCGCCAAGACTTCCGACTAATTCACTGTTTCAAATTTGGAAGATTTCGACTTTTTCACAGTATTTTGGTTGTCCCGTTTGAAAGTAGGAAAAACCCCGTACGGTTTGTCGAATCAGAAATTGTTTAACTAATTAGATTATTATGTTTGTGACGTATTAGTGAAAATGGTTGTGAGAATGATTTTTTAAGGTTAAATCAGATAAAAAGTGTACATATATTCGTTTTGTTTCATGACAGGTTAAAATTGGCACGATGTTTTGTATTTTTATAACTAGTGAAGCGAGAAACACAATCTAACACGGATTAAATCATGCTGAAATCGATGTAACATTGAAATTTTGTCAATTTTCATTCTGTTCAACTGTGCACAAACTTGTCCGAGTTGAGATTTTTGCGCTGTTTTTATGCTTTTGATAGTTTAATCCTATTAATGGTCTGCGCTTTGAAACATTAAACATTTAATAGCTCGAAGCCTTATGTTTAATCGATTAAATCGTGCGGTTAAAGTGCTACCAGGGTATCAGTATTTTTTGTGAGTCACAAAATAATAAATCTAGATGAAATGGTCTAGTAAAGGCAGTTGTACCCCTTGTATATATGTATATAAAAAGTATGTTTGAAAAATCAAAGGGAGGTAACTTGACAATTCCCTGTTAGCTACCAAGACCAAGATATGTTCTAAATACAATACTGGTTAACTACTTGGGTCAAGAGATCTAAGCCTCTCCAGGAATTGTGATGTAAGATAACTATCTGCAATAAATATGCCAAAAGAATTTCCCAAAGGTAGTGTATTAAAAGATCATTTTACTTTCATGCTTTATGGTAAAATGTGGTATTATTTGATGAAAATATTTAATGAAAGTATGAATTTTATATTTCATCGTCAATGACAACATTTTAAAAGATAAATGATGCCATCATGGAGAAGAAATGATGTCACGTTTTAATCTGTGTAAAATACCTCTAACAAAACACAAAACTTAGCATAAAATGAAACAGAACATTCATCAACTCTGGAGTAAGATTTTTTATTTCAACTTGTTAACTCAGGAACTGAGTTCATTTGTGGCTATGCTACATGTACTTGTGAAAAATATGTTTTCTGAGCTCCCTCGGTGCAATAAAAATTGATCTTACTCCAAAGCATTCGGAACTACCTCGGCGATCTTCTACACAGATAAACCTCGGATATCATAAGCTGAAAAAGTAGATCTAAAGGAATTTGGATTCTGTGGTAATAATTATAGTCCGAACTACACAGAAATACGACATGTGAAACATTGTACTGACGAAATGATGTGATAGAGCGTGTAACAATGTTATTATTGAAGGTTGACATGAAAACTGCAGTTGCCGAACCTAATAACCTGGTTGTATTCCTACTACGTCTGATTTCCGAGGTATATCTTTGTAGATGATCACCGAGGCTGTTCCGAATGACTCCAAAGTTGACAAATATCCTGTATATTTTAGCATAACCTGCTCTTTGTCGTTGTTCTCCATCCAATAGGATTAAACACTATCTGAAACTTTCTTCTTGCATAACTTATTTATTTTAATTCTGACAAGCTCACAGTCTAGGTCTAGATTAGCTGGCTCTTGCTGTATTATAATATTTGTTGATTGGTCAGCACAAAGGTCATTTGAATGTGACCCCATGTGTACTGTTTAGAGATCCTATGATAGGGGTCTGCATGTACAGTACCCACAAAAGTTTAGAGACCAAAGAAATTCAATACAAAAATGAATTTTATCAATTGGTTTCAGTAGAACCATTATTTTAACTATATTTAAAATGGTTTATGATTAAATGAAAACAAATTTCTTGAATGCATCACATTTATAGGATTCAGCATCTGATATTCAAAAGCCATTAAAACCAATTCAGTGTAATTCTTTTCTATAACATAAATTTTGTCTCAACTACAAAAAGTACCATCACAAAAAAAAGGGTAAAACTAAAAAACATTTCCGATAAATCTGTTTAAGGAGATAATTATAGACATTTGTCAGTTATCTTTCCCTGATAAAATCTGAAGCAATCCAATTGCCAAGTAGGTCCTTACAGTTGGAATCCTTGGATTTTATCATTGAATTCCTTTGTAAGGATAACAAAATATTTCATCTAATATCTTTCTTGTTAATAAAGATATTAACAGAAGTGATGAAATTTAGATAGCTCTTTACCTTAAAAATACTTAGCTTGAATTTCAAGCAAATCAAATGATTTTCAAAAAAGTTATTAAAGATTAATTTTTCAAATTGACATTGAAAAGTAAGGATAAAATCCGAGTAATCCAACTAATTGGGCTTACCTATTTGAAGACTATACAAGGGGAAATAACTGACTTAAGTCCCTTATTATACGCATTAACAATTGTGTCATTTACTAATGTTTTATTTGAACTTTTCAGGAAATTTTACCAGTGATTATAATGGTTGTTGGTGAAGATAATATTATAATTATTATATGATATGATGATAGTGAATGACTTGTAGACGGTACTGTAACTCAGATATATCATGGTAGGTGGGCATTTATTTTATGAAATCTCTCTCAATAGACTATATCTTGAAATCAAATATTTGGGTTTTCCCATGCAGTACAAACTTTCATCGTCACAATGAAAATATGTGTACAAAGAACAATTGAATTTAATCCATATTCTGTGCTTTTCAGCAATAATGTGTTATAAACTTATTTACCTGTGCATGGTGGAAAACCCAACAATTTGAGTTCAGAATTAGGTCTATTTCAGTCATCACTTTAAATTTCTATTTATCCTGTGAGTTTTAATTGTTTGGATCAAATCCTCCATGTAAAAACTGAATCTAGCTGTAAAGTAGGTCTTGAGCAAAATTATTTGAGCAGTTATTTCTGCCACACACAAGCTAATGTAGGCATTTTTGGACTAAGAAATGTATAATAGCTATATTTGCACTATTTGAATCTCTCATTTTTTTGGCTTTGGTAAGAATTTGCACAAAAACAAGTGTTTGTTTGTGTTTGTGACTTGCCAAACTCCCCGCAGCAGTAACTGTTATTTTCCTTGATTAAATCAATAACCACTAGGGATTTAACGATGATCGATTATAATCGATAATCTATCGTTACCTTAGAAGTGGGAGACAATTGATTATGAAGTTTAATAATCGATTATCGCTAATATCAGTTATTAATTTTTTTGACAATAAGACAATCAAGTTTTAATTTATTGATATTACTAGAGAATAAATATTTTATAGGAATAAAACTCTTCTCGTTTAAAACATGATGATTAATAATAATAATAATGATAATGATCATGATCATGATCATTTATTTATTTATTTTTTTTACTACTTTGTTATTGTAAATCAGTGAGATCAGTGTTGATTTTTTTGGTCGGCGACATGGAATTCACCATCACTGGACAATATATAGTCCCTTTTCTATACTGTATGGGAACTGAAAATGTCTGAAAATTGATTTTATTATTAAACATAAACAACCACTAAATCACTAATTATAGGTTTAGCATGCATGATTTAATATTTTATTATATGAAACAAAATCACTTAAACCATTGCAAGGTAATGTCATATATATTCAGAATGAAAACCCTGAGTAAATGTTTCGATTAAGTAATCAATGATTGGTTGAAAAGGGTTGTTCGATTACTTCCAATGATCCATTATGATTTTTTTCCGATTTTGAAACCCTAATAACCACTGCCACCACAAGTAAATTCGTCCCTCAGAGAGCCGAATATTTTTTTTCATCTTTTCTGTTACAATTCAATATTTTCTATAAATTGAGTCTTCTTGCATTAAATTATAATGTTCAAAGTACATAAAAATAAAAAATAATTTGTAAAAATAGCAAAGCGTGACAAAGCACTGTTAGGAGTTTGGGCATTCTATAAATAGATGGTATTACTAGCGTCACGTGATTTATGTGTTGGCAGTGGTGAAGTAGCAAAGCATGCCGTAAGCACTGTGAGGAGTTTGATGACTTACCAGGTATAAATCAATTATGTAAACATAGTGTTACTGTACTTTTACTTTTGGACTTGTCTTTTTATGAGAGAAACCCATAAGTCCAAAATATTATGGTACAGTTTTAAAGTATTTCATTCTTATGAAAATAAATTTAATTGATCTATAATATTCATTGCTATAAATCAAATAATTTATGAAAACTTGTTTTTAAATCTATGATCAGGGGCGGATCCAGAATTTTTTTCCTTGGGGGGGGGGGGGGGGGGTCCAGACTTTTTCTAGGGGGGGGGGGTCCGAACTTTTTCTAAGGGGGGGGTGTTCAACCACAACCACATTATACACTTTTAGCAGAATAATGCAATATATTAATTATTAAACTACATAACCATTAAATCTGTGTCAAGCACTGAGAAAATTTGCTTCATGCTACTTAAAAATGACCTACAGTCAAGAAATACACATATGGACAGGTACATTTTGGAAATTCCAGGGGGGGGTCTCGACCCCCTGAACTCCCCACCACCACGCTGGATCCACCTATGTTTAATTGTTGATTGTAGAGAACTTTGAACGATAAAAAAATCTGATTACATGTATATGTAGTTAACTGATCTTCAGAATGTAAACAACTGTTGGTTTTTGTCAAAATCTTGCAGTAGCCAAAACATAGAAATATTCAAATAGTGCAGAAGATAACTTGTGCATAGAATTTCATTGCCTGAAAATCTCCCCTTTTATCTGCTAATTGTAATTGTTTATTTGAATCCTCTGCCCAAATATTTTTTTGCAGATCTCCTAGATTACCTTTAGATTCAATTTTTGTGCCAAGGAATTGCAATTACGGGCAATGATCATTTTGAAATTAAAAAAACGATCAATATTGAAAGAACCAATTGAGAATTTTAGGGGAAAGAAAAGATGGTTATTATTTTATACACTACATCATGTCATTCAATTATTTGAGTAGTGAGAGAAATCTGTGTACAGCATGTGCTTATTTACTTTATCATTAACTGTTATAGGTCACATGACTAAAGTAGGGCTGCGGTATTTCAATTCGATACATCGATACATAGAGGGCGCAGATTTAATTTCGATTTCGGGCACAGTGTTTTTTGATTCAATACCAACCTTTAAACTTGTCTATAAGGATTTAACACTTTTAAGTTACACAGATGAACTATTGATACATCAATCAGTATGAAATTATATTTGCTTTCAAATAAATGTTGAAAATTTAGATAACAATTTTAACAACATTAGTTAGTTTTAAGCTCAATGAATGATTTGATGCGCATTTGGAATGAACTATACTATTTAATAAATCAAATCGACTTTTCAGTGAATTGTTGCAGCCCTAGACAATAGACCTTGTAAAGATGATGAAAGTTGTCTGAGCGTATATGTACATTATTATAAAGAGTCTGTGGGGTTTTGACCATGACATGGTGGCTGATTTATGCCATGTCGTATTTTCGTTTCTTCGCCGCAAAGAAACGAAAAACCGAGGACATGACAAACTATGGATTTGTCGTGTCTTCGTGTTTTCGTTTCTTCGCGGCAAAAAAACGAAAATACGACATGGTATAAATCAGCCACCATACCATGACAAGGTACTATATAGTCAAATGTATCCTAGCTTAAGGTCTGTAGTCATGTGATCTACAATAACTAACAAGGTTAACAAAAATAAGTTTTTCTTTCATTATTCTTTGCAGACAAATAATTGAATGACATCAAATAGTGCATATGATAACAACTATCTTTTTTACAGGAGCTAGCTGGCATTGCTAAGTGGTTACAAAGTTTGACTGGTAATCATTGGATAGCCAGCTCCGATTTGGTTGGAATCCCATCCAAAACCTACCCCGTTGTTTCATTGAGCAAGAAACTTTATCCTACTTGCTCAGTACTGGGAGACCAGGAAGCAGACTTGAAAGGGATTTACCTAAGTTATAAGAACATGTTTCAAGATTGAGCTTAAATAAATTAGTATAAAATAACTATCTATTCATCTTAAAATTTCAGTTGATTCTGTGAGTTTTGATTGTTTGCTCCAAAGCTCTGCACAAAAACTGAATAAAGCTGTGAAGAATGTCTCATGCATTAAGTTTTTAGAAAATTACTCAACCTAAAAAATTCCAATTCAGAAGCTAATGTAGGCATTTTGTACAAAAGAAAATATAATAGCTATTTTTGCACTATCAGTATTTTTCATTTTTTATTGTTTTTGACAAAAACAAGTGTTTGTTTACATTCTGCAGACCATATGACTGAACAGGGTACATATTATTTGACAACATTAAACGTGCACTTCATTAGTTTCCGTATCGATTTACGGCTTAGTTAGTATACATTCGTCAAGTTTCGTTGCTTTAATAAGTGACAATACAAATTATGGATGAAAAATAACGATTGTATTATATCAAACGGTGTGTGGTGCAGAGGTAAAGTACTGACTTGTCAATCGAAATGCCCTGGGTTCGATTCCCGCAAAGGTTGATATTTTTTTTGTAAAATCGCAAACACTAGTAACATAGTAGCAACACTATGACTTACTTATTACTTTTACTGATTGATTGAATATTAATTATATATCATTTAACAACATTTTTGTCTCTTTATTATCATACATTTTTCTTTATTTATATTTTAAAAATAAATTTGTGACATAGTTAAAGACTGAAGGACTTTCATACATGAAAACGCCCATTATGAGTGTAATACACTTTCGCTTAGATTTTGTTAAATCATGGAAACCGCGCGCCGTCGTGTTAACAAGTATTTGTAAAACATGTAACAATTATGTTTAAATAGCAAAAAATAAGATTTGATGTGGGATTGAACCTGTAGCCTCTTGATCGTGAGGTGGTACGTTTTACCACTACACCAAGTCCTTAGATGCCTCTTTGTGTCCTATTACTAAAACTTAAAGTAATACATTTGTGTATTTACGGAGATTTCATACGGAAATTCAAGACTATGCATACAGTGCATGTTTAATGTTGTCAAATAATACAAATGTAATTGCTTGATCTTCATAATGTAAACAAACGTTTGTTTTTTATCAAAATCTTGCAGCAGTCAAAAAAACAGAGGTGATTCAAATAGTGCTTAAAGTAACTATCAGATTTTATGTCAGAAAATGTTAGCCTGAATTGTGATTGTTTTCACACAAATAAATTTTACTAATGACCTTGTTTACTGTTAGAACCAATTTTTGTGCAGCAGATATTTAGCTTACAAATTACAATCAAGTTTTACAGAACCAGCTGGGTACCATATTTTTTAGGGGAGAGAAAGGTAGTAATCATGGGCAGATCCAGGGGGGGTCAGGGGGGTTCGGACCCCCCCTAGAATTTGGAAAATGTACATGACCATTGGTGTATATCTTGCTTGTAAGTCATTTTTAAGTAGCAACTTTTCTCGGTGCTTAACATAGATTTAATGGTTATGTAGTTTTTATTATCAATATGTTGCATTTTTTCTGCAAAATGTGTATAATGTGGTTATGGTTCGAGGTTCGGACACCCCCCCCCCCTAGAAAAGTTCGGACCCCCCCCCCCCCCTAGAAAAAAATCCTGGATCTGCCCCTGGTAATTATTTTAAGCACTGTATGATGTCATTCAATTATTTGTCTAATAAGCAAAATCGATGAACATGTATAGTATAGGACTACAGTTGAATTACAATTTTTTTAAGTGGCATCTTACTCGTAAAAACTTTCGGCAAAATACACGTACTGAACAATTAATTTTGTTTTTTCATAAGAATAAATACTTGAAACTGTGCCACATTATTATAGACTTCTGTGTTTCCCCCAAAACTCATGTGTCCAAAATTATACACTTTTACAAAATTGATTTATTATAAGTCACATAGGATGTTACAATGTATAAAAACTGGTATAACCCTTTAGATGCATACCAAAACTCACAATTTAATGTAAGTGAAGTATGTAATCATTATAACTATGTAGTTCAAGCTCAGTAGTGAGTTCAGTTACGGCGAACATTTCAGAACGTTCCGTAACGATACATTCGGAACTCCTCGGCCATTTAATCTCGGACATATTTAGACACTATTTTGAAACTACTGGTGTTGAAGTAAACAAATATATGATCGTGTAGGCATTGAGTGATGTTTCGTTTTTAGTCGGTTAATTTTGAAACATCACTCATTGCCTTAACGATTGCATGTTTGTTTATAAGATTAGATTATTCGCAGCGAATGGCCGAGGAGTTCCGAATGTATCATTATGTAACGTTTTGTGTAATTGAACACGCTACAGGTTTATATTGTCGCACTATACTAACTTAGTATACAGTACCCACCAAAAGTCTGGAGACATTTTTAGATTGTAGGCCTATTGAATAGTATTTATCTAAAATTTGGTAACTGTTTGTTTTTAAATGCTTTGTAGTTTTGCATTAATTTTTGGTTATCATTGTAATTATAACTGAGACTACAAAAATAGTTTAAAAGCTATGTTAAGGGAAAAAAATACAGTAAACATGGTTTTGGAGGCTTTAGTATGTCAGATGCTGAATCTTATAAATGTGTTGAATTTATGAAATATGTTTTCATTCTATCACAAACCATACTTTAATAAACTAAAAATAATGATTCAGCAAAAGAAATCATCAAAATTCAAGAATTGTAGTAAATTTCTTATGACTCCAAATTTTTGGTGGGTACTGTAGTTAAAGCTTATTTAACTGTCACTGGCGCTAACAATAACCCCTTGTATTTATAAAACCTCTACAGTACTTCTGTACTTACGATTGATAAGATAGTTATCCATACCTGTCTAAATTAGCAGGGTTAGTGTGTGCTCCACTGACAGTTAAATAAAGATTTAACTATTGGTGCAAATATGTTAGACAAGAAAGTGAATCAATGAAGTTTTTTACCAATTTGTTTGTCTTTTTCACAGGATCATCCTTGGAGGTCTGCTGTGTATAGGATATCACTCAGCTTAGACCATGATCAAACTTGAGACCGAAAAATTCTACATCATATGTGTGTCATTTGGGGACAAGATAGAAAGATATGTAAAGGTATATTTTGGTTATTGTTGTTGTTTTAGGGCCCATTTCACCAACACATCGCTCGCCTGTTTTTCGGCGATATATCGCCAATTTTAAATAATTTCGCCAATTGCGTTTCATCAAATCGTAAATCGTGATATCGCCATTTGTTCCTCGCCATCGCAAATTTTCAACGCCAATTGCGTTTCATCAAATTATCGTGCATCGCCCGTGCACCTGTTAGAGGCGATAACGCCTAAAAATCAGCGATCACCAAATACATATCGCAAGGCAGCATATAGGCAGCTGTTATCAAAAAAATTTTATATACATTCGATCCCAAAATGATTGTTCAATGAATCTCCCCCTTTAAGATTATAAATTAAACTTATTCTGTTTAGGAAATATATATACATATTATTTTCTTCATGGTATACTCTTTTTAATACTAGGTAAAAGTTAATGAATTTTTTTTTTTAATTTGGATATCTCCATTAATCTACTTGGCTGTATGGTTTGTTTACATCTAAAAATAACTTCTACAGATATTGTCTGACGTCATCCTTATATCGTAACTAGTCATAAAATAACACAGTGTAAATAGGTTGCCAAATTATTATTAATAAAACACTTGTGATGGTCCTATGCAAATGATTTTCTTTTACTTGTACAGTTCTGTCAATTCTAACCACTTCAACCTCTTTTCAGAGGGTTTAACATTATGATTCATTTTTTTAATGAAAATATGTTGATTTTTGTGTATGAAATCTACCATCACTGTTAACTCTTCTTCCCTCCAAACCCTGCCAGCGGCTGCGCTACTTTACATTTTGTTTTCATCTGCAGCTTGACATACAGGTGCGCGCTCTATGACATCATACAATATTGGACTGGTTTTGATATTTTACATCGCCGATTTGCAAAAAGTAGCGAAAATGTTAATGAAACGTGTCGTAAGGAAATATCGCCAAACAGCAAGTTGTGATTGGCGATGGCAATGAACACATGCGAGCGATTTTAAATTTTGATGAAACGGGCCCTTAACAAATTGATCATGAAACATTAGATTCTCAGCTGTTCTGCTACAACTCAACTCGTGCTCAACTCACCTTGAAGTAGGGACAAAATTTGGAGGGTCAATACCTTAAGTGTTTTAAAAAAGCATAATTAATTATTAATTATTAAATAATTTATAACAAGGGAGACAATGTAGTAATATGTATCAAAAACTAACTTAAACAAGACAGTCAGAATGATCTCCCTTCTAAAACAAAACTATTGAATAGATTTTGACTCTGTTACAATATTTTATTAGTATTTATTAGTAAATTAAGTTATTACAATCATCTTATAGTTTTCAATATATTCAGGGCATGAATTTAACAAAAACTTGGACTAGCAAATTTTTGCGAGTTGCTTTTATTTCAACTCACAAATTGAAAAAATGACTTGCATTTTTTTCAAATTTTAATAGCATACAAAGTAACTATTTGTATATGCAATATAAAAGCAACTTAGTACTATACTTACTAAAGATAGAACAAGTGCGTTCTAGTGAGATAGACAAGGTTATCGAACATGTTTTTACTGTGAATCTTTAATAATATTATATCATCGATCTATCTGGTCATTCAAAAGCTGATTTTAGCCTCATTAGTTAAGACATTATTATTTTGCAGTGATTTAAACTTGCGAAAATTTGCAAGTTAAATAAAAATAACTCGCAATTTTCAAATTCTACTCGCATTTTGCGAGTATGCGAGCTTAAATTCTAGCCCTGATATATTCTAAAAGTGTAAGTTTATCATGTTGTGAAAATATTTATAAAATAAAAAACAATGATAATTAGCAATTTAGAATATAAAATAAGAAAGATTTAAAAATGGAAAGATTTGAAATATGATGATTGCATAATAATGTGTCAAAGATATTTTTTTTAGTTTTTGCAGATTGAAAATGTATTGTTTTATATTAAGATGAAGTTAAATAACCATTTTATGATAATTGTAAATTTAATGTTTATGTTTAAATTTTACTCTTTTGGAAATTTATCAATTAGAAAAACCTAATAGATACATAGTAGAATGTTTTTATAAAAGTAAATATTTGTTAAAAATTTTTTTTAGATAACATTCAACAATGTATCTATATGAAGTTAGACAACTGTCACCATTAAGGTTCTTGGTGTTATGTTGTTCATTTTAAATAAGATTAAATAAATTTAATTGAATTTATTGCAAAACTTCAAAGATTACTTGGAATAAAATGCGATAATAAAGGTAGAATTCTACTTTTAATACAAAACTATTATTGTAACTATAGTAAATTTTTAACAAAACTTGTATCTAATTGTGTTTTCTCCTTGTCCTTTACTTAAATTTTATCAACTATTACTAAACAATTTTGAGGGTTGTCGCAAGACTGTAGTAAGTGTATTGATTTAATTAAAGAACAGGTTACTACAGTCTTGGGGGCAATCCACGTTTTGTATATAGAGAAATTAAAAACTTACACTATTTTCATACCAAAGGGAGATAACCACTTATCAACAGTTTTCATTATTATTTTGTTTCCTAATCCATTCATAATATTATTGTACGATTATATTGAACTGTCCGATTGCATAAATTAAAACGTCACATAACACAGAATATTTAATGCTCGGATTAACTCCGGCAGTTCATGTGGAATGTATTGTTAGAGTAAACACTTATGTATTATATCTTGTATGCAATGTGTATCAAAGTTTGTGTGGCCTAGTGGTAAGACAGTCGATCTGTCAACCTTTTAGTCGTGGGTTCGAATCCCAATAGATACTTATTTTTATCTATTTTTTTCTTATTTAAATCGTGGACGGATTTTGTAAAACACAATGCCTTTGTGCATCATGAAAATCATAATTGTCTTTGTTAGTTTTTACCGCCAAAAATAGACACCGTAAAAGAGAACGCCCAGTAGCCCAAAGGACACTGCCAGTGAAACTAAATACTATTTGACATTGTTTGGTTGTAGTGCTTTTTGTATTCAAAAAGATACTGAATAAAATTAAACAAAATATTCAGAAAATTGAAATGCTAACAATAAAAAGAATAAAAAAATTAAAAAGGCATCTGTAGATTCAAACTCGCGTCCATTCCAAAAATAGATATTCTGAAGCGTTTCACTTTAACCACATGACTATTGAGTCGGATTGGATATCGACACTAAATTAACACTAAATTAACCTACAAATTGTATTTTCTATTGCAAAATTCTATATATAGAACACGGAAAATAATATATACAGTATGCGATAGCCGTGTAATTATGCAATCGGACAGTTCAATATAATCGTACAATAACATAATGTAATGACTTGAAATTATTATGATATGAACATTTATGATAGCTTTCAATTATAATGATTGTACGTTGGTATTATGGGAATTCTACCTTTATTATCCAGGGTTAGCCAAACAATTGTGTTTTAAATCATAGATATAGAAAAATAGAGGCACACATGGAAGATTGGATTTATCCAAATGTGTAGCCTCTTTAAATAAAGTCTTTATTATTATTATTATTATTATTATTATTATTATTATTATTTTATAATAATAATAATTATAATAATAATAATAATATCTACACAACATGATAACCTTACATTTAATAAAAAAATAGTTTAAAAGATGGTTTTTAACTTTAATAACTAATAATATATAATCCTTGTTGAGTGTCTAGGTTTAGTTGTTCACGGGTTGGGTTTTCTGTTCATATGAGCTGAGTTGTCTTTGGGTTGAGTTTGTCGGATCCTTCTCATCTCAGATAAAAAGTTCAGTGATTGCAGATTTCAGATGCAGACAAGCAGAGGAAGATATATATTATGGTGACAATACCATTCAACTATGATGTCACAAATGTTACAGTTTCAAGAGGAAAAAAGTCAAGAATCCACCCCAACTGAGAGACTTAAAGAGTTTTAAGTATTTTTAATGTTGTCAGATTTCCATGATACCTAGGATAACCGACTACGATTTTCAAATGCTAACTATTTAAAGAAAATGGAGAAGACTTGTAACTGAAGCAAACTGAACCCGGGTCGATAGCCCAGTTGGTAGCGCGCCTGGATTTGGAATCTCATGCCTGAGGGGGTGCGGGTTTGAATCCCACCCCGGGGAGGTTATACCCTTCCATGAAAATTTGACAATAATGTCGATTTTCCTCCATTGAATAGATAATAGGGAGAAGTTTCCTGCCTTGTGGAAGGGTAGGTGAGTACTGGTTATAGACAATGGTCCAGGAAAGCTAGGTTAGGTGCGCTGGACGACGTAAAATGATCTAAATTGTGTTGACACGGCGTTAACTCCAATAAATAAATAAATAAAGAAGCAAGCTGAAAATAGGCATTGAAGATGTGATGTACAGCAAATAGTACACACTTTTCTGCTTAGTCTTGCATAGGTATTATGGAAATGTGACAAAAATTAAAATATTTACAGCTCTTTAAATGTCTAAGTCGAGCAATTTCTTAATTTTATTCTTCTTGAAACCATAGCATTTGTGAAGTCATTGTCATGTGGTATTGTGACCCTGTATACATTGCCATCTAAAAGTACCTTTACACTTGACACAGTGTACACAAGGGGATCCAGGGGCGCAGAATTACTTTGCTCAACTTGTCTGACTTGTACAGTTGTCTGCGGACAGTATCACAATACTTCTTCCCTGACAACATCTAACCTGGTGGTTCAAGTTTTATAACTGGTTCTAGCAGTTCTATACTGTTCTCTGCTAACCTGACTTTTTTTCTTTTGTTTATGTCTAAAATAGATTTGGCTATTTAAGAATATAAGTTAGAAGTAAATGAATTAATACACCAGGTTTGACCATCATGGTTCCATTTATAATGTTGAAATAAAAATTGAATCGAAAATGAAAACTGTTTAACATGTTCTTAAGGTAGAATTCTAGAATTCCCTTTATACAAATCTATGTAAAAATCTGATATTTTGCTTGTACAGATTCTTAAATTACGTAAACTACAATCTATTACCAACTTATTTAAATTACACAATTTTTCATATCAAAGGGAGATAATTTATCAGTAATTTTGCAACAGACTTTTGTTTGATGAATCTAATTCATACTTAATTATTAACATGATGTAAGGTGAAAAATATTATGTTTTGCAATAATTTATCATGATTTTGAAATATATGAATGACTGTAAAATAGCATTATGGGAATTTTACCTTAAATGTTATTGTTTGTTTTTTCAAAACATCAATAATTTTATAGTGCCTTTGTTAATGTGATAAATGATATTTGTATAATAAGCTTTTAGCTTAGGTATAAAATAATTTTAGTAGGCTGTTGGTGTATATATAAAATAATTCCATTTAGTCACTGCGAAATTATTTAAGCTTTGGCAGTTTTAAAAATCAAACTGTAAATACATAGAATAAGAAACTATTGTTCAATTTTATTCAACTTTTAGTGGCACATAAATTAACCCCATTGATTTGAATATTCACTACAGCACTTCTGTACTCTTGATTGATAAAATTAAATTTAAGTCAGCAGAGTTAATTTATGCTCCACTGACAGTGGAATAAATTTGAACATTTAAATAATGCCCACTTATGTTTTTCATTATATTGATAGTTATCTCCCTTGGTTATTTCAGAACTAGAATGTATTCAAACTCCTCACAGTGCTTACGTCACGCTTTGCTACTTTAACCACAAACTCCTCACAGTGCTTACGTCACGCTTTGCTACTTTAACCACAAACTCCTCACAGTGCTTATGTCACACTTAGCTACTTTAACCACAAACTCCTCACAGTGCTTACGTCACGCTTTGCTACGTTAACCACAAACTCCTCACAGTGCTTGTACGTCACACTTTGCTATTGATTTAATAAAGGGAAATAACCGCTGTGGGGAGTTTGGAATGTATTTAGTTAAGTTATGAATGGTTATCTCCCTTTCTTATTTCAGCACTAGAATGTATTTAGTTATGTTATGAATGGTTATGATGACAATGAAACTAAGGATCTCTACTCTACAGACCTCCATCACCAGAACTTTCAACTATACAGAGCAGGTACTTTTATTCCTTGATTTAAATTATATGGAATATGTGTTATCACTGTTATGTCAAGGTCAGGTACAACTCCAACCATGGAAAACTCAACCGAAGTAGAGACTGCTTTATTACATATGGACAACTCATCCTATATCATATATTATTTTTAAGTTTATCGTGTATGAAAGATATTAAGGAATAAAATGAATGATTATTTCATATCTATATAGTTGTTAAAAAGTGAGAGTAGCATTTAAATTATCATTTTTAATTTAAAATTATCATTTTTTAAATCAAATAATAATCATATTAGATACATGTTGAGATGTTCTGGGGTTGAATTGTCTTCAGGTTGAGTTGTTCCTATGGATGGCATAAGTTCCTTTGTGTTGAGTTGTCCTGATCTAGTATTATACAATAAGAGACTTTAGACAGTGATTTCCCCTTGTATACTATTTAAATAGGTAGGTTCTATTAGTTGGATCACTTGGATCACTTACTTATCAATAGAAAATTGCCAAAAAATAATCATTAATAACTTTTTTGTAAATCATTTAATTTGTTTGGAATTTGAGATAAGTATTTGTAAGGTAAAAAACTATCTAAATTTTATCACTTCTGTTAATATCTTCATTACCAAGAAAGATATTAGATGAAATATTTTGTTATCCTTACTTAGGAATTCAACAATAAAATCCAAGGATTCCAACTGAAGGGTATGACTTAACAGCGAATATGAGTCATATTCGCGAATATGAGATAAAGTGCGAATATGACTTTTATTTTTCAAATACAGTAAAACTTGGATATAACATACTCGCTGGGCCAAAGAAAAAAGATATGTTATAACCAAGGTATGTTATATCCATATAGCATACTAAGTATGTTATATACAAAATATGAAAATTGGGCCAGGAAAAATGGTATGTTATAACCGAGTGTATGTTATATCCATATAGCATACTAAGTATGTTATATACAAAATATGAAAATTGGGCCAGGAAAAATGGTATGTTATAACCGAGTGTATGTTATATCCATATAGCATACTAAGTATGTTATATACAAAATATGAAAATTGGGCCAGGAAAAGTGGTATGTTATAACCGAGTGTATGTTGAAACCAAGTATGTTACAACCAAGTTCTACTGTAACTCTAAATATACTTGTCATGTCGACCAAATATTGTGTATTTACTTAGAATAAAGTTATTTAGTATTAGTTTAACTTTTAAAATGATTTTTTGTAAAGAAATAAAGTTTTTATCCAGGATAATATATTAATTGAGTCATATTCGCCTTACAATCTAAGCGAATATGACTTCTTTGTCATTGTTAAAGATTACAAATTGAAAATATATGTTCAAGTTGAACAATTTACTATTCAAAAAAGTATATTTGCTACAATATTTGATAAATAATAATTAATATTTTTATTCTGTTTCATATTGCTCGTAAATTAATTAAAACATTATGATCATCAAATCTCATATTCTCTGAGTTACTAAAAATAGATCATATTGGCTCAGCGTTCTTCAACCAGTGAATATGACTTTTAGCTTTGTGAATATGAATGTTGTGTTTAAGTTTAAGTATAAAAGAGTTAAAATATATGTTCTAGTTAAGAAAATTATTTAATAATCATTATATTTTGTTTAATATTGCTAGAAATTTAAGTAAAACATTACAGAAAATCTCATGTTCGCTGAGTTACTATATAATAGATATTCGCTCAACATTCTTCTACCAGCGAATATGACTTTTAGCTTTGTGAATATGAATTTTATGTTTAAGTTTAAGATTTTAAGAGATAAAATATATGTACAAGTTTGGAACATTTATTCAAAAACCATAATATTTTGTTTAATATTGCTAGTAATTTAAGTTAAACATATTAGAAAAATCTCATATTCGCTGAGTTACTAAAAATAGATCATATTCGCTCAGCGTTCTTCAACCAGCAAATATGACTTTTAGCTTTATGAATAATTTCGTGTTTTAGTCTTAATATAAGAGTTGAAATATATGTTTTAACTGTTTACCAGGTTTTATAAAAGTAAATATTAATTCAATAAATTGGCTGAACTAAACTGCACCTCAAAGTGCACTTCAAGTGCACTTCAGGTGTGGATGAAGTGCACTCCAAGTGCACTAGGGTGTAAACTTTAGTGTGAACTCGACTGTATCTGCATTCGTGCACCGTTTTACATTGAATATTTCAGCATAAAATAGAAATAAAAAAGACATAATGAAAAAGTTGAGAACACGTTAAATTTGTAATATTATCATCATTATCACTTTCAAACTTTGATGTCTTTTGTTTTATAAATAAACAATAATTATTAAAACAACAACCTTCAATAAATAACATTTAAGACTATGAATGCGGTTCCTTTACTGTATAAACTATTGTAATTTTATGAAACTGTTTTTGTCAGTTTGTAAAACGTGATAATTTTGTAATAGCATAATTCTTTACATTCCATTGGTGACACCCTTAACTTACACAATTTTCAAATGCCGACAGTATAGGCGGTTACTATATGGAGACGATAATGTCAGTTTCATCAAACGTTACATGTCTAATTGCGTGCTAATGTGTTTTTAATCATGTTTTCTTCACTAAACATGTACACATCTTTAGGTTTGTTCATAAAAATATTCATTTACATAGATTATATATATATCTTTATCAAAATAGTATAATGAAGTGTCTGTTGTGGGACAATGGCAGAACGTGCAATATTTCAGCATGAAATTTCCATTAATAAAACTTTCAATTCCATGATAATTAAAGCCCCATTGTCAAGACTTAGCTAAAAGTCATATCCGATTGTAGAAGAACACTAAGCAAATATAATCTAATTTTACTAATTAATACTAAAAGTCATATGCGCTGGTAGGAGAACGCTGAGCGAATATGATCTATTTTTAGAAACTGAGCGAATATGAGATTTTATGACGAGTTTACTTAAAGAATTCAACTACATGTACCCTTATTAAACAAAAAATCTTATTTATTAGATAATCTAGCACAAAAACCTTTTTGAAATAAAATATTTTCAAGTTATTAAATCTTAACCTAATATTTTAAAAGTCATATTCGTCGTGAAGAACGATATATTTTTAGAAACTGAGCGAATATGAGATTTACATAGCTAATATGCCTTCAAACTACGATAAATCACAAACTCACGCAGTTTCCTATTATTTTCTAATTACAGTCATAGTTTCATATATGACATTATGTAATAATAAATTAATTAATTATCCCATAAGTTCTAAGCAAAAATGTCCAAAAAACATTCATATTCGCATTGTTATTATCAACGTATCCTAGCGAATATGACTTGAAAACTGCTAAAACTTCAATAAAATCATCATTTTAACAGTAGATTTTTTAATTTTCAGGAGATAATCAACATATTAAATGTTGGGAAATAAATTCAATATAAATAATTGTATACATAAAGAGTTATTTGAAAAATAAAAATCATATTCGCACTTTATCTCATATTCGCGAATATGAGTCATATTCGCTGTTTAGTCATACCGCCAACTGAAAGGACCTACTTACCAATTGGATTGCTTCAGATTTTATCAGGGAAAGATAACTGACTAAAGTCCCTAATTGGGATCTAAAGGGTTTGAAGTCAAAGACAGTATATGTTATACAGTGTATATATAGTGGCAACCAAATGTTTGGAGACATTTAACTCTGAAGGCTCTATATAGCTTTTATTGAAAATTTGAAAATTGTTTATTTTAAGATGTTTTAGATATGGTTATGGTGATATGAAACTTTGTTTATAGGAAACAACATTACTAAGTTTTGGAGGCTTTGTAAGGTCAGATGCTGATTCATATGAATGTGATGCATTTATAAATTTGTTTTCATTTTATCAACAATCATTCAAAATGTAGTTAAAAAATAATGTTTCTACAAAATGAAATTAAAGAATTTTAGTTGTAAATTTCATTTGTTTCCAAACTTTTGGTTGGAATTGTACACATAATGTATAATACTAGTTTTTGTACCCCAGTGCAATTAGTGGCTAATTTCTTTACTATAGTTAAATATACATTGTGTAATGTAATAAAGATGAATAGTAGAAGAGTATGTGAAGTCAGCAGTAAATTCAGTAACTTTACTGCTACAAAGGTCGTAGTTCAGCAGTAAAACTTTTCTGCTAAAAATGTCAACAGTACAGCTGTAAAACTTTTAAAAATGATACTTTTGTAGTTGTATTGCTCCAACTTTCAATAATAATGGTTATGGTTATGACGGCGATGATGATAGTCAAGTTGAAATATTGAATACATTAGTCATATAAATCAAATTCGAAGAAACGATATAATCATAATGTAAATTTAAGGTACTGTTTTGAATGTTACTGTCAGCTTTAATGTTATACATGAAAATCAAGAACATATCTACATTTAACTGACAGAAGATAAGGAGATATAAGATACTTGGATTTGTAGCAGTGAAGGTTTACTGCTATACTGTACTGCTGACTTTACTGCTGTTTTCACATACATTCAATAAAAAAATGAAATGATTAGTTATAGTTCTACTATGCATAGTATTTATGCATGACTTTTTTTCAAGATTAAATCTAGTTACTCATACATGTGTAGCAATTATTATGACTAAGATTTAGACTTTGTCATTTGAATTCACAGAAGGTGTTGTATCAAAATCATAGGCCTAGTTTAAATCCCAACATCAGCATTGAATTTGTTCAGTCCAAAGAAAAGAAGTTGAATGTTCACTGAGGATTACAAGTTTAATACATCATATCTGTTTAAGCATGATATAATTATAAATAAATCAGAACTTTTTGTAGTTAAGAAGGATGATTTTACATTTCTCTTTGAACTTACTTGTAATGCATGTAATTACAAGGGGTAGTTAAAAAACTTTCTTTGGTTGATGTGTTGAATATGCTTTTTAATTGGACTAAACAAAATCAACGTTGATTGTAAAGAAAATTTGTATAATGTTTTGATACGGTAATCTGTGCTTAAAAAAATAATTTAGTATAGTCCGTCAAAATATCACACTTCAGTTAATGTTTCTTGTTTTTGTTTTTTTCAGATTGTTATAAACAGAAGTTCTTATCAAGAATGTCAAGATGATGAATGTACAACTATTGATCTCTGCAGTAGAAGAATCCACCCAATGAGTTTTATGTACATTCGGTCCAATTTTTTTCGAACAAGTCGTCTCTGACTTTTTGTCCTTGAGATATTTGTTGTCCATATACGCGTGTCCTGCTGAAATTTAACAAGTCATCTCGGACTTTTTGTCCTAGAGATGTTTGTTGTCCATATACGCGTGTCCTGCTGAAATTTAACAAGTCATCTCGGACTTTTTGTCCTAGAGATGTTTGTTGTCCATATACGCGTGTCCTGCTGAAATTTAACAAGTCATCTCGGACTTTTTGCCCTTGAGATGTTTGTTGTCCAATTTCATGTACTTGACATACTTTGGTCTGGTTGTTTAACAAGTCATCTCGGACCGTTTGTCCTTGAGATGTTTGTTGTCCAAGTAAATTCATTAAATTGTGTTGTTGTTTTATTATTCATAAATCAAACAGGATTCGTTCAATAATAATTTCGAACTCAACATTTTTCCTGTTACGAAAATATTATTGACAAATCGTTGTTTACCACATGCATTATCCCTGAGTCATTTCGAATCCAACTTTTTTCGTCCCTAAAAAAAGTTAGGGTCAAAATGGTCTGGGGACGTTTCAAAATAAAAAACAAGATTCGTACCCAAAAAAAGTTGGGGTCGAATAAGTTCGGGGAGGAATAAATATGTAAACAAGATTCGTCCCAAAATATTTTCGTACCCAAAAAAGTGGGGTCGAATAAGTTCGGGGACGAATCAAAATGTAAACAAGATTCGTCCCCAAATATTTTCGTACCCAAAAAAAGTTGGGGTCGAATTAGTTCGGAGACGAATCAAAATGTAAACAAGATTCGTCCCCAAACATTTTCGTACCCCAAAAAAAGTTGGGGTCGAACAGGTTCGGGGACGAATAAATATGTAAACAAGATTCGTACCCAAAAAAGTTGGGGTCGAATAAGTTCGGGGACGAATCAGAATGTAAACAAGATTCGTCCCCAAATATTTTCGTACCCCAAAAAAGTTGGGGTCGAATTAGTTCGGGGACGAATCAAACTGTAAACCAGATTCGTCCCCAAATATTTTCGTACCCAAAAAAGTTGGGGTCGAATAAGTTCGGGGACGAATCAGAATGTTAACAAGATTCGTCCCCAAATATTTTCGTACCCAAAAAAGTTGGGTCGAAAAAGTTCGTGGACGAATCAAAACGAAAACAAGATTCGTCCCCAAATATTTTCGTACTCAGAAAAGTTGGGGTCGAATAAGTTCGGGGACGAATCAAAATGTAAACAAGATTCGTCCCCAAATATTTTCGTACCTCAAAAAAAGTTGGGGTCGAACAGGTTCGGGGACGAATAAATATGTAAACAAGATTCGTCCCCAAATATTTTCGTACCCAAAAAAGTTGGGGTCGAATAAGTTCGGGGACGAATCAGAATGTTAACAAGATTCGTCCCCAAATATTTTCGTACCCCAAAAAAGTTGGGGTCGAATTAGTTCGGGGACGAATCAAAATGTAAACAAGATTCGTCCCCAAATATTTTCGTACCCAAAAAAGTTGGGGTCGAATAAGTTCGGGGACGAATCAAAATGTAAACAAGATTCGTCCCCAAATATTTTCGTACCCAAAAAAAAGTTGAGGTCGAACAGGTTCGGGGACGAATAAATATGTAAACAAGATTCGTCCCCAAATATTTTCGTACCCCAAAAAAGTTGGGGTCGAATTAGTTCGGGGACGAATCAAAATGTAAACAAGATTCGTCCCCAAATATTTTCGTACCCAAAAAAGTTGGGGTCGAATAAGTTCGGGGACGAATCAAAATGTAAACAAGATTCGTCCCCAAATATTTTCGTACCCAAAAAAGTTGGGTCGAAAAAGTTCGTGGACGAATCAAAACGAAAACAAGATTCGTCCCCAAATATTTTCGTACTCAGAAAAGTTGGGGTCGAATAAGTTCGGGGACGAATCAAAATGTAAACAAGATTCGTCCCCAAATATTTTCGTACCTCAAAAAAAGTTGGGGTCGAACAGGTTCGGGGACGAATAAATATGTAAACAAGATTCGTCCCCAAATATTTTCGTACCCAAAAAAGTTGGGGTCGAATAAGTTCGGGGACGAATCAGAATGTTAACAAGATTCGTCCCCAAATATTTTCGTACCCCAAAAAAGTTGGGGTCGAATTAGTTCGGGGACGAATCAAAATGTAAACAAGATTCGTCCCCAAATATTTTCGTACCCAAAAAAGTTGGGGTCGAATAAGTTCGGGGACGAATCAAAATGTAAACAAGATTCGTCCCCAAATATTTTCGTACCCAAAAAAAAGTTGGGGTCGAACAGGTTCGGGGACGAATCAAAATGTAAACAAGATTCGTCCCCAAATATTTTCGTACCCAAAAAAGTTGGGGTCGAATAAGTTCGGGGACGAATCAAAATGTAAACAAGATTCGTCCGCAAATATTTTCGTACCCAAAAAAAGTTGGGGTCGAATTAGTTCGGGGACGAATCAAAATGTAAACAAGATTCGTCCCCAAACATTTTTGTACCCCAAAAAAAGTTGGGGTCGAACAGGTTCGGGGACGAATAAATATGTAAACAAGATTCGTCCCCAAATATTTTCGTACCCAAAAAAGTTGGGGTCGAATAAGTTCGGCGACGAATCAAAACGTAAACAAGATTCGTCCCCAAATATTTTCGTACTCAAAAAAGTTGGGGTCGAATAAGTTCGGGGACGAATCAAAATGTAAACAAGATTCGTCCCCAAATATTTTCGTACCCCAAAAAAAGTTGGGGTCGAACAGGTTCGGGGACGAATAAATATGTAAACAAGATTCGTACCCAAAAAAGTTGGGGTCGAATAAGTTCGGGGACGAATCAGAATGTAAACAAGATTCGTCCCCAAATATTTTCGTACCCCAAAAAAGTTGGGGTCGAATTAGTTCGGGGACGAATCAAACTGTAAACCAGATTCGTCCCCAAATATTTTCGTACCCAAAAAAGTTGGGGTCGAATAAGTTCGGGGACGAATCAAAATGTAAACAAGATTCGTCCCCAAATATTTTCGTACCCAAAAAAGTTGGGTCGAAAAAGTTCGTGGACGAATCAAAACGAAAACAAGATTCGTCCCCAAATATTTTCGTACCCAAAAAAGTTGGGTCGAAAAAGTTCGTGGACGAATCAAAACGAAAACAAGATTCGTCCCCAAATATTTTCGTACTCAGAAAAGTTGGGGTCGAATAAGTTCGGGGACGAATCAAAATGTAAACAAGATTCGTCCCCAAATATTTTCGTACCCCAAAAAAGTTGGGGTCGAATTAGTTCGGGGACGAATCAAAATGTAAACAAGATTCGTCCCCAAACATTTTCGTACCCAAAAAAAAGTTGGGGTCGAATAAGTTCGGGGACGAATCAAAATGTAAACAAGATTCGTCCGCAAATATTTTCGTACCCAAAAAAAGTTGGGGTCGAATTAGTTCGGGGACGAATCAAAATGTAAACAAGATTCGTCCCCAAACATTTTTGTACCCCAAAAAAAGTTGGGGTCGAACAGGTTCGGGGACGAATAAATATGTAAACAAGATTCGTCCCCAAATATTTTCGTACCCAAAAAAGTTGGGGTCGAATAAGTTCGGCGACGAATCAAAACGTAAACAAGATTCGTCCCCAAATATTTTCGTACTCAAAAAAGTTGGGGTCGAATAAGTTCGGGGACGAATCAAAATGTAAACAAGATTCGTCCCCAAATATTTTCGTACCCCAAAAAAAGTTGGGGTCGAACAGGTTCGGGGACGAATAAATATGTAAACAAGATTCGTACCCAAAAAAGTTGGGGTCGAATAAGTTCGGGGACGAATCAGAATGTAAACAAGATTCGTCCCCAAATATTTTCGTACCCCAAAAAAGTTGGGGTCGAATTAGTTCGGGGACGAATCAAACTGTAAACCAGATTCGTCCCCAAATATTTTCGTACCCAAAAAAGTTGGGGTCGAATAAGTTCGGGGACGAATCAAAATGTAAACAAGATTCGTCCCCAAATATTTTCGTACCCAAAAAAGTTGGGTCGAAAAAGTTCGTGGACGAATCAAAACGAAAACAAGATTCGTCCCCAAATATTTTCGTACTCAGAAAAGTTGGGGTCGAATAAGTTCGGGGACGAATCAAAATGTAAACAAGATTCGTCCCCAAATATTTTCGTACCTCAAAAAAAGTTGGGGTCGAACAGGTTCGGGGACGAATAAATATGTAAACAAGATTCGTCCCCAAATATTTTCGTACCCAAAAAAGTTGGGGTCGAATAAGTTCGGGGACGAATCAGAATGTTAACAAGATTCGTCCCCAAATATTTTCGTACCCCAAAAAAGTTGGGGTCGAATTAGTTCGGGGACGAATCAAAATGTAAACAAGATTCGTCCCCAAATATTTTCGTACCCAAAAAAGTTGGGGTCGAATAAGTTCGGGGACGAATCAAAATGTAAACAAGATTCGTCCCCAAATATTTTCGTACCCAAAAAAAAGTTGGGGTCGAACAGGTTCGGGGACGAATAAATATGTAAACAAGATTCGTCCCCAAACATTTTCGTACCCCAAAAAAAGTTGGGGTCGAACAGTTTCGGGGACGAATAAATATGTAAACAAGATTCGTCCCCAAATATTTTCGTACCCCAAAAAAGTTGGGGTCGAATAAGTTCGGGGACGAATCAAAATGTAAACAAGATTCGTCCCCAAATATTTTCGTACCCAAAAAAGTTGGGTCGAAAAAGTTCGTGGACGAATCAAAACGAAAACAAGATTCGTCCCCAAATATTTTCGTACCCCAAAAAAGTTGGGGTCGAATTAGTTCGGGGACGAATCAAACTGTAAACCAGATTCGTCCCCAAATATTTTCGTACCCAAAAAAGTTGGGGTCGAATAAGTTCGGGGACGAATCAAAATGTAAACAAGATTCGTCCCCAAATATTTTCGTACCCAAAAAAGTTGGGTCGAAAAAGTTCGTGGACGAATCAAAACGAAAACAAGATTCGTCCCCAAATATTTTCGTACTCAGAAAAGTTGGGGTCGAATAAGTTCGGGGACGAATCAAAATGTAAACAAGATTCGTCCGCAAATATTTTCGTACCCAAAAAAAGTTGGGGTCGAATTAGTTCGGGGACGAATCAAAATGTAAACAAGATTCGTCCCCAAACATTTTCGTACCCCAAAAAAAGTTGGGGTCGAACAGGTTCGGGGACGAATAAATATGTAAACAAGATTCGTCCCCAAATATTTTCGTACCCAAAAAAAAGTTGGGGTCGAACAGGTTCGGGGACGAATAAATATGTAAACAAGATTCGTCCCCAAATATTTTCGTACCCAAAAAAGTTGGGGTCGAATAAGTTCGGGGACGAATCAAAATGTAAACTAGATTCGTCCCCAAATATTTTCGTACCCAAAAAAGTTGGGTCGAAAAAGTTCGGGGACGAATCAAAACGAAAACAAGATTCGTCCCCAAATATTTTCGTACTCAAAAAAGTTGGGGTCGAATAAGTTCGGGGACGAATCAAAATGTAAACAAGATTCGTCCCCAAATATTTTCGTACCCCAAAAGAAGTTGGGGTCGAACAGGTTCGGGGACGAATCAAAATGTAAACAAGATTCGTCCCCAAATATTTTCGTACCCAAAAAAAAGTTGGGGTCGAACAGGTTCGGGGACGAATCAAAATGTAAACAAGATTCGTCCCCAAATATTTTCGTACCCCAAAAAAGTTGGGGTCGAATTAGTTCGGGGACGAATCAAAATGTAAACAAGATTCGTCCCCAAATATTTTCGTACCCAAAAAAAAGTTGGGGTCGAACAGGTTCGGGGACGAATCAAAATGTAAACAAGATTCGTCCGCAAATATTTTCGTACCCAAAAAAAGTTGGGGTCGAATTAGTTCGGGGACGAATCAAAATGTAAACAAGATTCGTCCCCAAACATTTTCGTACCCCAAAAAAAGTTGGGGTCGAACAGGTTCGGGGACGAATAAATATGTAAACAAGATTCGTCCCCTAATATTTTCGTACCCAAAAAAAAGTTGGGGTCGAACAGGTTCGGGGACGAATAAATATGTAAACAAGATTCGTCCCCAAATATTTTCGTACCCAAAAAAGTTGGGGTCGAATAAGTTCGGGGACGAATCAAAACGTAAACAAGATTCGTCCCCAAATATTTTCGTACTCAAAAAAGTTGGGGTCGAATAAGTTCGGGGACGAATCAAAATGTAAACAAGATTCGTCCCCAAATATTTTCGTACCCCAAAAAAAGTTGGGGTCGAACAGGTTCGGGGACGAATCAAAATGTAAACAAGATTCGTCCCCAAATATTTTCGTACTCAAAAAAGTTGGGGTCGAATAAGTTCGGGGACGAATCAAAATGTAAACAAGATTCGTCCCCAAATATTTTCGTACCCCAAAAGAAGTTGGGGTCGAACAGGTTCGGGGACGAATCAAAATGTAAACAAGATTCGTCCCCAAATATTTTCGTACCCAAAAAAAAGTTGGGGTCGAACAGGTTCGGGGACGAATAAATATGTAAACAAGATTCGTCCCCAAATATTTTCGTACCCCAAAAAAGTTGGGGTCGAATTAGTTCGGGGACGAATCAAAATGTAAACAAGATTCGTCCCCAAATATTTTCGTACCCAAAAAAAAGTTGGGGTCGAATTAGTTCGGGGACGAATCAAAATGTAAACAAGATTCGTCCCCAAATATTTTCGTACCCAAAAAAAAGTTGGGGTCGAACAGGTTCGGGGACGAATAAATATGTAAACAAGATTCGTCCCCAAATATTTTCGTACCCAAAAAAGTTGGGGTCGAATAAGTTCGGGGACGAATCAAAATGTAAACAAGATTCGTCCCCAAATATTTTTGTACCCAAAAAAGTTGGGTCGAAAAAGTTCGGGGACGAATCAAAACGAAAACAAGATTCGTCCCCAAATATTTTCGTACTCAAAAAAGTTGGGGTCGAATAAGTTCGGGGACGAATCAAAATGTAAACAAGATTCGTCCCCAAATATTTTCGTACCCCAAAAGAAGTTGGGGTCGAACAGGTTCGGGGACGAATCAAAATTTTAACAAGATTCGACCCCAAATATTTTCGTACCCAAAAAAAAGTTGGGGTCGAACAGGTTCGGGGACGAATAAATATGTAAACAAGATTCGTCCCCAAATATTTTCGTACCCCAAAAAAGTTGGGGTCGAATTAGTTCGGGGACGAATCAAAATGTAAACAAGATTCGTCCCCAAATATTTTCGTACCCAAAAAAAAGTTGGGGTCGAACAGGTTCGGGGACGAATAAATATGTAAACAAGATTCGTCCCCAAATATTTTCGTACCCAAAAAAAAGTTGGGGTCGAACAGGTTCGGGGACGAATAAATATGTAAACAAGATTCGTCCCCAAATATTTTCGTACCCAAAAAAGTTGGGGTCGAATAAGTTCGGGGACGAATCAAAATGTAAACAAGATTCGTCCCCAAATATTTTCGTACCCAAAAAAGTTGGGTCGAAAAAGTTCGGGGACGAATCAAAACGAAAACAAGATTCGTCCCCAAATATTTTCGTACTCAAAAAAGTTGGGGTCGAATAAGTTCGGGGACGAATCAAAATGTAAACAATATTCGTCCCCAAATATTTTCGTACCCCAAAAAAAGTTGGGGTCGAACAGGTTCGCGGACGAATCAAAATGTAAACAAGATTCGTCCCCAAATATTTTCGTACCCCAAAAAAAGTTGGGGTCGAACAGGTTCGGGGACGAATAAATATGTAAACAAGATTCGTCCCCAAATATTTTCGTACCCAAAAAAGTTGGGGTCGAATAAGTTCGGGGACGAATCAGAATGTAAACAAGATACGTCCCCAAATATTTTCGTACCCCAAAAAAGTTGGGGTCGAATTAGTTCGGGGACGAATCAAAATGTAAACAAGATTCGTCCCCAAATATTTTCGTACCCAAAAAAAAGTTGGGGTCGAACAGGTTCGGGGACGAATAAATATGTAAACAAGATTCGTCCCCAAATATTTTCGTACCCAAAAAAGTTGGGGTCGAATAAGTTCGGGGACGAATCAAAATGTAAACAAGATTCGTCCCCAAATATTTTCGTACCCAAAAAAGTTGGGTCGAAAAAGTTCGGGGACGAATCAAAACGAAAACAAGATTCGTCCCCAAATATTTTCGTACTCAAAAAAGTTGGGGTCGAATAAGTTCGGGGACGAATCAAAATGTAAACAAGATTCGTCCCCAAATATTTTCGTACCCCAAAAAAAGTTGGGGTCGAACAGATTCGGGGACGAATCAAAATGTAAACAAGATTCGTCCCCAAATATTTTCGTACCCAAAAAGTTGGGGTCGAACAGGTTCGGGGACGAATAAATATGTAAACAAGATTCGTCCCCAAATATTTTCGTACCCAAAAAAGTTGGGGTCGAATAAGTTCGGGGACGAATCAGAATGTAAACAAGATTCGTCCCCAAATATTTTCGTACCCCAAAAAAGTTGGGGTCGAATAAGTTCGGGGACGAATCAGAATGTAAACAAGATTCGTCCCCAAATATTTTCGTACCCAAAAAAGTTGGGTCGAAAAAGTTCGGGGACGAATCAAAACGAAAACAAGATTCGTCCCCAAATATTTTCGTACTCAAAAAAGTTGGGGTCGAATAAGTTCGGGGACGAATCAAAATGTAAACAAGATTCGTCCCCAAATATTTTCAAACTAAGAGCTCAAATTAAGTCAGAATCAGACTTAAAAGATTTTTTTCTCGCTTCAAATTTTTAAATCATACATCGGTCGACTTTGTGATTCATTTATAAGCTTTTGGGTGGAATATCAAGGGGAAAGAGGTTGTATATTATGTACCGGAGTCTATGCCTGGTTGAATACAACTGATTATACAGCAATAAATGTGGGTTAAGTTAGAGAAATCGAGAAAATAAAAAATGCTTACCTTTTCACCAGCGTTCGGTCCGCCATCTTGGTTGACTGCCCCGTACACAGCTACACGACAGTGGTATTTGTAGTGAGACATGCTATCCACTACGCCACGGCAGCGTCTACAAGAAGTACTGCTAAATGTGTATAAATATACAAGTGTGTGGCAGATAATGCGCAATAATACAAAATAACTTTTCTCAGACATGCTATCCACTACGCAACGACAGCGTCTACTTTTCTCCATACACAGTTAAAATAATGTTTGATTAATGCGAAAAAAAACATTGAATATCATAATTTCAATTATTTGTTTAAATCAGTTTTTTTCAATTCATCTGCGATTGATAGTACATTTGTATACACATTTTTCTGTTGCACTATTTTCTGTGTCGCAAAAAAATTCAATTATGTGTTGTTCGTTCTTTTTCAAATTTCGAAAAGCGCTGCCATAGAAAGAAATGTTTGAAAAAAAATCCTTCCAAAATAGGTCAAAAGTTTGGCCTAGACAGCTGTGCCAAAATATGTAAACCCGGGTCGATAGCGCAGTTGGTAGCGCGCCGGGGTTTGAAATCTCGTGCCCCGAAGACGGTACTGGTTCGAATCCTACCCGGGGAGGTTGAACCCTTCCATGAAAATTTGACAATAATGTCAATTTTCCTCCATTGATTAGATAATACGGAGAAGTTTCCGGGCTGCTTATGAAAGGTATGTAAGTACTGGTTATAGACAAGGGTCCAGGAAAGCTAGGTTAGATGCGCTGGCCGCAGCAAAATGGCCTTAATTGTGTTGACACGGCGTTAAAAACCCAGTAAAAATATGGGCTGATTCAATTTATATTTCTTTCAAAACATGATCGAGATATATATATGTATGAAAGAAGCAAGGGAGCTAGTTCAGAGTATGTTTTGGGTCAAAGGTATCCAGAGACATTATTATACAAGAAGGCGATAAGTAACTCTTAACTTTTTTTTAGCTCTATGCCATCGACGTATTCATTTTTTATACGCTTTCCAGCCAAATACCGGGATTTATTGGTGAAGAAAAATCTATATTTCAACGTTTTGAAACAACGAAATTTAATTTATATTCACTATGGATGTGCCGTTTTGAAGGCATGTCAGGCTTTGATAATAAATAACGCCAGTTTAAAGCATAATTATACTAAACAGAAAATATGTTTATTTCGGTGCAATATATAAATACTTATTTCACTCGTAAGCTGGGGATAACATATTGCATCTTTAGCCCACTCGTGAAATAAATATCGATCATACACCGAGATTAACAACTATCCTCTATAAATTTGTGCTACAAGACAAGTTTTCATGATGTGAATCCGGATCTCACAGCTGATGTTTAAGATAATACAATAACTTTCCTTAAAGATAAACATTTTAACATTTATAAGAAATGTTGGCGATTTCTTGTAAAAATATACCCATGAGGTCAGGCATAATAATTTCCCTATAGATAATAATCATAATATTTTGGGATTGTTTGACTTTCAACCATGTGTCACGTGACCGGCGAACGGTGATACATGCACAAGGTCTTGTACAAGTACATTAAAATTTAGATTTACGCCTACTTAAAATAATGGACTTGATATTTTCCGGGTACAGTGTATAAAGTAAAGTGATTTTAAGATTGTAACCAAACACTTATAAATGTATCGTCGATTTTTGTACCAGTCAACCCTATATAGCGGAACACTGTCCATCTTAAAAAGGGAATTTCCACTGATTCCCAATTAAAGACATTCTCGATCCCAGAGTCTAGTAGGATTCTCAATCAATACTATAGTATTGAGAATCCTACTAGACTCTGGGAACGAGAATGAATTAAAGAACGAAAAACTGTGTTTTTCTACCAATATTTTTCCATATTTTTTATGATTTTTGTACTTTTTTGTTAGACCAGCATAACAAATATTCACCAAATGCACTAAAACTTTTCGAAAATGTAACCATCTTTTAGGATTATTTGCGTGAAAATGGCATTGTAATGCCAGCTTAACACATAAACAAGAAAATTCAAACGTGAATTTATAGCATTTATTAACATCACAAACACAGAGCAAAATACTTAGTTAAGCCAGCATAACATAACAGGTACTGTACTCTAATAGTGCTTTAAAATAATTTTTACCTTTCTTTTTCCGAAATTCTAATGTTGACCTTTGTAAAATGAAATTGTTAACTTTGAATCCTCTGCACAAAATATTTTGCAATTGACCTAGTTTACCGCTCGACTTAATAGACTTTAACCGGAATTCAAATATTAGGGTTTTCTCCGACGGTCAAAACAAACTTTATGATTTAAATCGTAATTTGTGCTTTTCAGCAATTATGTGTAACAAATTTTTTTTTCTGCCTGCGAACGAACAGAAAATCCCACAAATCTAAGTTCCGAATTAGGTTTATCATAATGCAGTATTTTGTAGCTAGCACACCTAACCTAGATTTAATGGACGCTTTTTTATAACCAGTACTCATCTACCCTTCCATTAGGTCGGACACTTCTCCATATACAATAATTATTGAGGAAAATGGATATTTTGTTGAATTTTTATGAAAATGTGTAACCGCTCAGGATGGGATTCGAACCCATACCCCCTTGTTGAAAGTAGATTTGAAATCTCGGCGCGTAACCATTTGCGCTACAGACCAGAGTTACTGAACAAATTATACAAATGCACAATGAATTAATATGGTAGCTTCTGATTAGCATCTTTACCTGCAGCGTGTTTAATTACCCTGAACGTTCCAAAACGTTTCGTAACGTTATGATCGGGACAACTCAACCCAAAGACAACTCATCCCGAGAAAACTCAATACCCTACTAACGGTTTGAGTTGTCCCAACTTTGGATTGAGTTATCCATGGGCATTCTCGTTCCCAGAGTCTAGTAGGATTTTCAATACTACTTAGTATTTAGAATCCTACTAGACTCTGGGAACGAGAATGTCCATGGGTTGAGTTGTCTACGGGTTGAGTTGTTCTGTATCCGTAACGTTCGCTAACAGTCGTTACTGAACACACTGCTGGTGTAATAGACTTATAGTAACTGTTCTTTAGGGTGCACTGAATGCAGCTGTGTTTAGTACTAACATGCTTTGAAATGTATTTGAAAATAAAAAAGGTCTTATATTTTTATTTATTAATTTATCATGAATAATTAAGTATGAAAAAACAATATTAAAACAGGTATTAATTAGAACTAAGAACATTAAGTAATGGATTTTTTACTATTGATATTACATAACCGATTAATCATTAATCAGTCAATAATTTAGCTGATTAATCGACTAAAATATTATGAACCGATTCCCAACACTAGTAAATAAATTCTGCTTTCAGATTTGAAATGGTTGATTCTTGATAATATGTGTAAATTTGAAATAAATTTCATCTTAATTTCTGCTTTAAATGAAATTTTATTAATTGAATTGTGTTCATAGACTCGACATTCGATAATATATACGTTAAGATAGTGGCCATCGATTTTAAACGCGGTCCGAAATACAGTACATGTATTTTAGCGGTTCTGATTATTGTAAACATCATTTGAATTATCACATCAGCCAAATTCATTGAATTATCTTAAAGTTATATATTAGGAACCTTTTTTGTAAGAAATTACTGTATGTTTACATTTATTTTGATATTAAATAGATTTAGCTAATGCATATTGGAGAAAGGGAAAATCAACCTGTGGACAACTCGATCTGTATTATAATTGATAAATAGTTGAGTGTTTAAGTTTAAATCATTAACAGATGTTTACCACAAAGTATGTCTAAATAGTGTTTACGACCATGTTCGACCTTGTAAAGTCTGTAATTAAAAATGCGTTTGAAGTGTTAATATCTGGTTTTCAATATTTGCAAAAACTCGGTAGACAAAATCTTTTCTATTGTTGACTGTAAATGTTTTCGGAACCATAGCTTTTTTAGTTAGTAAAATATAATTTATCCTGTATTCGTCGCGAATTCATTTAACAAAATTTATCCATTCATACGTGTGACTGTTTTGGGTACAGTCCGTCATTATAAGTTTAAAAAGTGTAGAGAAAAAACCCAATAAAACCAAACTGGCAACAATTGTATTTTACACTAATATATATGATACGGAGTGTGTAAACTCCTGTTTGAGTTGTCTCTACATGCGGACTGAGTTTCCCATACTTCGGATTGAGTTGTCCACTGGTTGAGTTTTACCGAAACCTGCAGATCCAACCAATTGAACAACTAGACCGAGTGTGCAGTCATTGTTAACAAAGAATCATCTTCCATGATGCTATTATTATGTTCTCCCAAACAAGAAATATTGCTGAACTTGTTTGAAGCCATGCCAGTATGTTAAGATTCACTGGTTGGGTGCAAATATTGTAAAGTATAACTCCCCTTATATAAGCTTGCTCAGAGGTGTTATAACCCCCTTTCCACAGTAAGCAGTAGATGAGTAGGACATTGCACCAAAATCCCTTTATGTGAAAAACCAATTAATATACTTATAGTATCAGACTCCTATCTTCCAAATGATTCAATTTATTTTTGCTCAGTTGTGACAAGGAACATGATGATTGGGTATTGTTTCTGATTTTCTAGAACCAAGCCATTCAGATTACGTTAAAACACGTGGTTACAACAATGCATAATTTGGATTAGAATCGAACATAGAACTTGCTGTCCATAATGCATCGTAACCACTTTTTGGTTTAACTTCGGATTTTTAAAAAAAATTATGTATTGAAGATAATTGTGACTAAACTCCAAAATTGAATGCGCAAAACTTCAGCGCTTTCAGCGCTTTGATTTAAGAATCTTAAAGTTTAGTACTTTTTATTAAGTTATAACGGTGTCTGACTCACCTTGCTCAACTAAGCTTTCGTGGTGAGGTTTTGTCAGTATAAATCAATATAATTGTAAACATCGGATATTATTGAACTTTAAATTTTGGACTAATCCATTTAATATGGGGGAAACACGCAAGTCCAATACATTGTGATATAGTTTCAAAATACATATTCCCATAAAAAATAAGTGTTCTGTAGGTGTGGCTCAGTGGTTAAAAATGTAGATATTGCTCACTTGTTATTACATAGAAAAGTATATAATATTTCCGATTATATTCATTCCTCCCTGCTTTTGAAAGTTAGATTTTTGTTAGATTGACAAGCCAAGTTAAAAAAATACATATACAGGAAATATTGATGACAACACTAGAGAAAAATATTTCTTACATGTTTATTCACAAACAACAAATTTCCTTAAAAAGATATTCCACAACAAACAAGTATAGTAAAACAAAAATAATTAGTCAAAAATATAGGTAAAACTTGGCTTATACAGCTGCGCCAATAAAAAATCAGAAATAATAAATAACGATTACACAATTACTTACAATATATATATATATATTCTATAAAACATAATTTAAGGTTTTATATTCTATCAATAAACATTAAGGACATAAAATATTTCAGTGCCTTTTTTTATCTATTCAGACTTAGTTTAACGCCCTGTCAACACAATTGATTAGGTTATTTTATGGCATCCAGCACACCTAACCTAACTTTCCTGGACCCTTGTCTATAACCAGTACTCACCTATTTTTCCACAAGGCCGGAAACTTCTCCATATACCTGTTTAATAGAAAAAAATTGACATTATTGTCAAATTTTCATGGAAGGGTATAACCCCCCAGGTGTGATTCAAACCTATACCCCCCTCCGACCCAAGCTATTTCTATTTAGCCACAGAGTTGGATCATTACCAGTATTCTCTTAATCATTAAAATGGACTACATGTATATAAGAAAGAGTACACACCACTGAGGGCCTCCTGGTCTAAAAGTGACCGACCAGTCAGCACTATAACATGTAGTGGATCGAAGCCAAGGGTAATTTAATTGAGTCCAGGAAAAAATCCATTTTGCAGGACTGATTGTACGGTGCTGATGGAAGTTTGTTGTGACGTCATATCTCAAGTGTTTTCAAAGTCTACAAATATCTGTATAACATTGTCTTTCTTAGCTAGTTCCTTAGGGTTGGTTCCACTCTCATCAGTTATACATTTAGCACCTTTCTTCAGTAAAACATTAACACAGTCTGCATGCTGGGCACCGGCAGCAATATGTAAAGCTGTAAAATAAAGGAAAAGTTCATCTAAAGTTAAGTTAAAGCAAGGTTTTTGCAGTCTACTTCTAGTATCACTATTAAGTCGACTCTAGGCATTAACTTCCCCAGTCATAGAGTCACTTACCAACTGTCAACATATGGTGCAGATTGCAGCCACACCATACAGTGCATGACCCTAAATGGTACCTATCTACACCTGGGTGGAATGAAGCAATCCCAGGTACATTTCTTGCTCTAGGAAATAAGCAGCACCCCTAGTGGGACTCGACCTCAGGATCTCTTGATCCCTAAGCTTGCATCCTACCACTGGACTACTACTCCAGACAGCTCCAACTACAGGTAGTTCTAATAACAATCTGCTTAAAACCCAATCTAAAATTCTCTGCTCTAACACTAACTTATTTTACATTTTACAATCTCACAGTACAGGTCAAGTTCAGCTGACCTTTACTATTTTAATATTCATGAGGCAAGCATTGGGCTAACATACTTATTTACTAAGTCTATTAATAGAACATGATGCACTTTGCAAGGAGTCATTATATTACATGCCCTAAATAACATGCAGCATCAAATTTGCTCACAAATCTCAATCTAAAAACAGAAACTATGATGCAAGATGCAATAAATAGTATTTCATCAAGACAAAAAGTGTGCAACGATTGGTCCGTGCATGTCCTTTGTCAAAACTGTTTTTATCTGTATACCTACTTCATACATTTATCAACTTTTACTCATTCTTTTACTAATATTGTGGTAAGTTGATGTGCCAAAGTCCAAATCCCCACTAGGGGTTGTTTGTTTGTTTGGGTTTTACGGGGCACCAACACAAAAAGGTCATATCGCGCCGAAAGCAATCAATGATACTATTTATTCCACTAGGGGTTGACATAATGGTAGATGGATACACAAATAGATTCAATAAATTCACAGTTTGACAATAACAGTTTTTACAAGGGATCCCAAAGGAATCCCTAGTAAGCTACACAGGGATTCCTCCTGAACATTAGGGATTCCTCACATTAAAGTCAAAACTGGATACAGATTTGCTGTTACTAATTGTAATAAACAATCCATCTTAATTTGCAGGGATCCTTTCGGAATCCCTAACTGAGAATCACTGTGATTCCTCACAAGATTTTGGGATCTTCGGAAGCCTGGGACATTGTTAGAGTTGAACCTAGGATTAATTCCACACATACATATCTTATATGCCCCCTGACTCCAGCAATGCATGGGGACACAAATGAGGTAAAACTGCCATGTCGTATGTTACATAGTGTGTTCTCAAGATAAGCCCAGAAATGTCTTTGATGTTAAAATATATAAACAATACCTGTTCAACCCTTTGAATCAGTGGCATCAATATCTGCACCATACTTCAATAAACATTCAATAACTGTAACATGTCCTTCCTGAATAAAATTTAAAGTTTAAGTGCAGTTTAAAGTCTATTTCCATATACATGTACATGTTCAGCCCACTTAAATTTTTTATATGATAGCCCCTGATCATTGAATTCACCATTGATCAGGTGTTCCCTCACAAAATGCATTTACACATAAGCGGAGTAAAACGATTATGCTCAAGGATATTAGCTGTGCCCCTAGTGGGGTTCAAACCCAAGAATTCTTGGACCCTAAGTGGGTGTCATACCACATAGGATATTAGGATTAATTCAACTAGTAAGCAGGCATTTTACCAACAAAAACCAGTTCCATCCCTTATAAGATGAACAAACAACAATTGTAAATATAAATTAAATGGCCAATGATCAACCAATTCTAATCAATGTCTACATGTATTTCAGTTTCTAATAAATTGTTAGTTTGTTTGTTCGTTTTGTTGGGTTTAACGCTGTAGAAACACATTGTGTAGGTCATATAACGGCCGTCAGTCAACCTACTCACTGTTCCTGGAAAGGCTAAATCTCTGGATTTAGCTGTTAACCAACTACTAAGCACATACTTTGGTCAGTGACTGACAACTGCCCTACATAGTTTAGAATCATTGGTAGGAAGGAGAATAGCCAAATAAATAATTTCATGACCAAGCTCCACGAAATTATGCCCCATCTGGGAATCGAACCCACAACCCCTCAATCAGTAGACTTGCATGCTACCAACTGAGCTAGCAGGGTGGCTGTAATAAATTGAGCAACCTTACAATTATCACCCTTGATTGTAACAACACAATGCATAGGTTATATTATCATGATAGACAATCAATCTACTCACAGATCCTACTCCGTTAAACGGTTACTAGGCACATACTTCCGTCAAAGACTGACAACTGCTCCACATAATTTTGAAGGGGTAGGAGAGAGAATGGTCATAGAAATCATTTCATGACCAAGCTACATGAAAGCATGTCCCTCCCCTGCCAATCAAACCCACAACCACTTGGTCAGTAGACTTGTGTGCTATCAACTGAGCTAGCCAGACAGGATATAAAACAGTTACCTTAGCAGCAATATGAAGAGATGCTGCATTATTAGTGGAACATCTAACACATGGATTTACAGTACATTCTTGTATTAAATAATTGATAGACTTCAATGCACCATGCTTGACGTCCTAGTTTATCTTCTATACTCACTTCAATCTTTGATTGATTATTGTCCATTTAAAGGTCCTATTACATATACGGTTGACGAAAAAGTATGCCTGTTAATATTTTGAATATATTATTAGATGTACACTCGTACGAAACGATTTAAAGTTTGTTTGCCATTTAATTAGAATAAATTCCGATGCTATGGCGAGATTTTATTTGATTTCTGGGAAATCTCTTTCTAAAAATGGCACATCGCCAAAATCTGTCCGCGCATCATAAAGGGTCACGTGACAGCCTTTTATTTGGAAGAGGATTTTTCAAGATGACGGAGTCGAGTGATAATACACGCAAAGTTGCGGTAAGTAATTGTTTATTGTGTTGAACATTTTGGTTACTGTAATAAGTTTTATATCGCATACGATATCAAAATGTATTTCCTTCGCTGAAATGTACAAATTGACACATTTTTATTTGCTATCGGTTGCAGTTGTTGGTTTTCTGGCAGCGCTTCTGGCGGGGTTCGTCTCAAAACATTACGTTTTATGTAAAATCTTAGTTTCTTGCTAATCCTATCAGACCGTCATCTTTTAACGCAATTATATTATTAATACAGCTCTATAGAACTTATGTTCTCTACAAATTCCATTATCAAAGTAACACTGTTTATTGAATGCAAGGAAAATAGACATTTTCTATTTTAAATACCTCTAATTCAAGATCTTTTAGTTACATGTAAATATTGCTTAAATATTTTTATGTTATTTATTGCATTTCAAAGTGAATTGAAACTGAAAGTAGAATTTGGCTGTAAATACTTCAAACAATAGTTATGATCACAGAGTGTTTAAGATGAAGTCTCGGGTATATTGAACATTAGAATATAAATGAATATAGTGTGCTCTTATAAAAGTACCCCACTTTATAAATGTGAAATGTACGCTTAGTCAAGTTCAATGTTAGAAAGCAGAATGGTTTAAATTGTTAATTGTGTTTCTAATGCATGTTATATTTTGATAACTTCATGGTTGTAAAACAGTTTTGAAGTCTACAGTTGATGAATATGTCCTCGTAATCTTTTAAATTTCACTGACTGCTTTTTGTAGAACTAATTATTTTAATACACTAAGTAATGGATTGTGATAAAATGAAAACTATTTCATAAATGCATCACATTTATAAGATTCAGCATCTGACATTCCAAAGCCACCAAAACCATGTTCAATGTAATTCTTTAAGAAACTCAGTTGTTCAGCTACTTATGTAATCTAAACTATATATACACGTAGAACTATAACAAAATATAAAGCTAAACTAAAAACCATTTCAAAATAGATGGAAATTATATTTTCCATAAAAGCTATTGAGAAAGCCAACAATGAGAAAATGTCTCCAACCTTTTGGTGGGTACTGTATATCCTGCTCAATTAACAAACTTCCCTGAACACTTTTGTACATACATGTACTTCCTTATCCTTTCACAATAAGCCCACCCAATGTAGGAAGATGGAAATTAAATATTGTACTCAATCAAAACTCATTGCAAAACTTAAGAGTATACAATCAAGAACTAAAAGCTACGCTCTATGTCTACTACAATAATTCTAGAAATAATTTTTCATCTTTGTACATTTTATTTCTAAGACTTTTACTATGTCAGATTTTTATAAGATGTCAACTAAATTGCTATATTTTAATCATTCAGAACACCTCGACTTCTCACGAATGAATAATATCGAAAGGATTTGTGGGAGGGTCTACCCTGGCCGCTTGGGATTTTACTACCTACGCGAGGTGAAGCACGTAACAATTATGCAAAATAGTTCTTTATGTCTACACTATAATGTCTCAGATTCAATAAAACAAAATGTTATTTTTTAAACTATAAAATGTAGGTGACCTGTAAAAAAGACAATCGTTAAACACACCCTATTTTTTGACAGCCCCTGCAGCCTAGCTATCAGAACTTGACAGAGATCAAGAGGCCTTGGGTTCCAACATCACTAGAGACATTGCTAATTTCATAAGAGCAGAATTTACCTACATTTGTTCCACTCCACCCAGGTGTTAGTGTAAATGATTACTATGAGGGATCACATGCCTAATGATTTAAATGACCAGGAGTTATTTTACAATAGCTGTAAAGTTGGTTGAAATGGAAGAAGACTTGACACCACATTTTAACTGTCTTACATTTAACATAACAAAAATATTTTTTACAAGACAGCAAGATGAAAACAAGTCAATCCATCTTTGTTCCTTAAAGTAATTGAAGCACCTTTAGAAACTAAACATTTTATAATCTCAAGATTATCTTTGGTACAAGCAAGCATCAATGGTGTCCTGGAAATACAGCAGAACAAACACATGTATTAGAATTAATGCAGGACTCAAATTTAAACTCACATACTTGCAAAATGCGAGTGAATTGTAATTTGAAAATTGTGTGAACTCAAGTTCAAATCATCGCACAAATTAAGGATTCACTGTAAAAATATATTGGATATATTTTATCTATCACAAAATAACGCCCTTATGTCTCCCCATCAAACATTGATGCATTGAGGGTGGACCCTTACACCCCCTATAACAATTAATGGTGTTTAAAAATGGCACAGAGTCCCTCATCGCCAAAGACAATTCTAGTGATCCAACAACTAAATTTAGTATTTTATAGAGATGTTTAATTGATTACAGTTGTCCTACCTTAATATTCTTGATCGCGAGCGTAAATAATAAAAGTCTTATTTAAGAGTTAAAAATTTAGGCAAACATTTTAACACCAGAACAATATAGTATACTTGTGTCACAGGGTAATAATAATATGCAGCCTGACCACGACTCGAACCCAAAATCCCTTGCTTACAAGGCGATCAAGTGCCCTCTCAACTGAGCTATCCTGTCACTTACATATCCTTCTTCCCATAATGGGAACAATTAAGTACCATTACACTTGAGTAGATCTATATTGTTATTTTGTCATCTGTTCCTGGCACTTTCATTCAACCCCCCAATATGAATATTTATTTCAAACCTTTAGTACATGCGATCCATAAAATAGATCTAAATCAGCGGAGTCAAATGTATGGATCACTGACAATTGAATAGAATATTACAGTGCAATACCAACTAGCTTAAGGTCTTCAGCAAAACCTGTGTTCAGTCAATGCCAAATCTGATGAAAATCAAATTGTGAAAAAAGCGACTTATAAAGTTGTAGTGGTCACTAAGAACTAAATAGCATTATCAACCAGTTAGCTCTCTTCAACGAATCAACGTTGATGTCATGTGATAAAAAATAAACTTTAAACAATCAAGTTGTCCATACTGAGCCGCCTCATGTAAAGCTCTTTTACCATCAAATTTACCAAGTTCAAGTTTTAAGGGTTTATCATTTGTTGAAATTGAAAAAAGTCTATGAAGTGGGTGGGGTAACTAATTATATCAAAATAACCATAAATTCCAAATAATTTTGATATCTTTTTTAAGTGATGTAGGTGACCAAGTTAAAATGCTAGAGAGTAAAATTTGCTGCTTTCATATTGTCTCTCCGAAAATTTCCTTAAATTAAACGTATCGAAAATCCATATATTTACTTCTTGACTCACAGCCGACTTTCAATGACATTTTACACATGCAGTAGAAGTATGATAGGCCTACCACCAGCTTGTTTGTCAACAGGTTTTGGAAGGTTTTTTTTTTCCAAAAAAATCCTTTCTATGTTAGCGCTCTGTGAAATTTGAAAAAGAACGAACAACAAATAACAATGAGTAAATTCGCCTTAGAAAATAGTGCAGTAGAAAAATATGAGTATTATCAAACTTACAATAATTAAAGAAATACCAAAAACAGATCATGCAAAGTCAGCTTTTATTGTTGCATTCATGATGGTGTATACCTCTTCACACCTATTCCTGACTAGTTTTAAATTCAATTTGACTTAAGTCTGAAGTAATTGTTATCTTACTTTATATTGCATAGAGCTACTTATTATTTTATTACACCATATATGGTTATAGACTCAATATTAGATTTAAAATGTCATGTCATATTGTTTTAAGATTTCATAATAATTAATGCTTGAATGTGGAGTAGTTAGAAAGGTAATGAAAGTTGCCTGCTCCAAATACAGTTATTTCATATAACTTACTGCATGTATTCCCTATTGGAGCTTTTCTGATATGCCTATATCACCATTATGAAAACCTACTAGCAAAGGCTTTCATAATATGAGGCTTAAGTTAGAACAAAGATACCTAATAGTTCTTATTCAACAATATAAATCATTATTATTTATGGTAGTAACACCTTAAATGTAGAATTCATAATTATATAAATATGCATGATTATGACACACAAAGACAGTATAAATGACTATTGTGACTAATTTACACTATAAAGTTAATTCTTATGCTTTTATAAATGACTTTCAGATGTTTTTCGATAAGAAAGTCCATATTTTCTATGCTTTTTTTAGCTTTAAGTAAATAGAAACCGCACATTTGTTTTCTTCGCTTTTCGCTCGCTCCTCAAATTACAAAATATGAAGAAATTTTTTTTTTCGCTCGCTTGCTACATTGTTTTTGGACAAAATCCATAGAACATGTGATCAATTTGTTGTGGCCTTATGTGTTTCTGTTGTATCATGGAAAACTTACAGGAATCATGGAATTCAGGTATTCAAAATCTGTATGAAAACTGAGATTCAAATTATCAAGTCAGTACATGCAACCACATCAGATTGTATGGTATGTACTCGTAGCAGCCAGGGCTACTTTTAGTATTTCGGGAAGCCATAAGGGGCCCTGTGCCTAACCTTAAGTTATGTAGAACATTTAGAAAAACTTTATTGCAATTGCATTGATAGGGGAAACTTTATAAGATCTTACTTTAATGAGATTGAATTTAAATTTGAGACCATTTCTTGATATAGTTATGTATATGATTTTATCTGCTCAGTTGCTGTTGAGTTCACTATAAAGTTTACATCCTAGTGCACTTGAAGTCTTAGCCGGGTTTTACAATGATAAAAAAATCAGATTATAGTTTGGCAAAACTCGGGCAAGTTGGCGGGTGGTCCGTCGGGGGTGCCCAGTGTCGTTAACAATTGTGTTAAAGTATTTCGAATCCGGATATCGCGGAATCGAGCCTGGTCGCGGTCGGTCAGTCCCCCTTTACATGAGTTGTCAGTCTTGTGGTAGGGTAAGTTAGTACTGGTGATAGAAAAGTGTTCAGTAAACATACAGTAGGAAGAGCTGGCAGTTGTTTATATGACCTAAATATGTGTTGAATACGACGTTAAAAAATAAATAAATAAGCCTGCCTTATTAAACAAACAAATTTGCAAACAAGTATCAGGCGTTTAAAAGTAATGTAATTGCAGTTTATAGTCAAAGTTTCATGCAAGTGCATGCTGACTGAATTTACATGTATTACCTCTGGTCATACTAACGGCTACTATTATTATCTGTCAATCTCCCTGTGGAGTATTTTTGCTTCATTAGTTGTGCAGCCAACAAATTGGTGCTACAGAATTGTACCACCCTTATACATACTCATTTGCACTTAGGAGGAGTGAAACAAATGTAGGTAAATTTCTTGATCAGGGGAATTAACAGTGCCACTGGCAGAAATCTAACTTGGAACCTCTTGATCTCTAAGAGCACGTACTACCACTGGAACACTGTTTAGTATCTGTTTTTTTAAATATTTCAGGTTGCAGGCTTCAGAGAAGGAGGTGCTGTGGAGATTATTTCAGATAAGAAAATGTTGACTAAACTTCAAGACGGTCATGGCAGTGTACCTAAAGATATGTTAAATGTATGTCTTTTTTAACTTCGGGTAAAGTCAGTCAGTATTAACCTTGAGTTACTGTATTATAATAACTACACGCTTCACTTGCATTAAATTGTGAGTTTCTGTACGAATGTATATGATTATACACGTGTTAATAACAATCTATGTGACTATATATATTTTAAATTATAAAGATAAGGTTAACATACGAATCAATAGCTCAGTATGATAGTGTTGTCAGTTAAAGGAATATTTTCTGCTTCTTGTTTGAAAGAATTACACATATAATTGTTTCCTAATCAGCTAAATTTTAATGAAAGGGGAATTTAACTGTAGGGAATGGGGAATTCTGAATCAATATCGTATTATTGTTTTTGTTAGTAAAATAATATCAGTGTATTCATTTTTACTAGGAATCTCAACAGAAGTTCGAATATCGGAACGTTCGGATCATGATTTGGTATCCGAATTCAATTTTAACAACGGAATACTTGGTATTTAGTACGGAGTACTTAATATTTCAGATGTTTTAGACCGCCAGAACAAAAGGCTGAAGACTTGTCATTATTATGTGTTGTATTAATTTTTTATAACAGACATGTGGACAACTTGGACGTTTGATTAAAATTCATTCTGATGGTGATTTAGAAGTTCTTGTGAATGGTAACATATATGTATTTAACCCAACCACATGTACGCCAGTTCCCTCCTCTGATTCAGAAAGTGAGGATGCTGAAAATGATGTTCCTAGTGGAGACATGGTATCAGGCAGGACAATTCTTAACGTTAGTGACAAAAAAGAAGATTCTAAAAAGAACCTGGAAGGTTTGTTTTTTCTGTGTGAAATTATTCATTTTATTTTTCTGTAAACTGCACAACATAATGTGGTTGGGTGATCAGATTTATGTGTCATTTACTGTCTTACAACCTATTTTAGTAATAATAACGATAATTATATTAGTACATTTGTAATAATGAAAGCTATACATTTGGAAAAATTTAATTTTTCATGTGGACCAAAACCAACCTTGTCGTTTCCTAGGGAAAGACATTTTATCCTTTGTTTGTCTTGTTGAATTTAACGCCGTAGTAACACATTGTATTAGTTATATCACGGCGGTCAGTCAACCTACTCACTGTTCCTGAAAAGGCTGTATCTCTAGATTAAGCTATTAACTAACTACTAGGCGCATATTTATGTCAGTGGCTGACCACTGCTCTACATGATTTAAAATCAGTAGTAGGAGGGAGAATGACCATAGAAAATTATGTTATGACCAAGCTCCACCAAATTATGACCCGCCTCGGAATCGAACCTATGACCCCTCGATCAGTAGACGTGTGCGCTTCTGACTGAACTAGCCGGTCCTTTGTAAATAAGTATCTGGGAACCAGGAAGTGGTCATCTGATTAATCAACAGGGTTGACACTAACAGTGTCTTAGGACTGTTAGGATCCTAGAAGAAAAATCCATGGTTCTTAACTCAGGATTCTGTTAGGATCCATGAAAAAAATGCCCTGTTCTCACGTGAATTTGGATTTCCATTAAGAGTTGGTCACCGCAAATTGGTATCTTAAATGTTTGTTTTTTATTGGAGAAATCTTAAACATTAATGAGGGATTTCTGTATTACTGACTAGGATTTGGAGGAGACGGGACGACTCAACCCGAAGACAACTCAACCTGAGACAACTCAACCCACATGTAGGTACAACTCAGCCCGTATGTAGAGACAACTCCGAGGACAACATATTATTTTTGATAAATAACTGAATTTATATAATACGGGTTGAGTTGTCTAAGGATTAGGTTATGCCTATTTACGGGTTGATTTGTCCCAACTTCAAGTTGAGTTGTCAATAGGTTGAGTTGTCCGCAGGTTGAGTTGTCCGCTGGTTGAGTTGTCCGCTGGTTGAGTTGTCCGCAGGTTGAGTTGTCCGCTGGTTGAGTTGTCCGCAGGTTGAGTTGTCTTAGACTAGTTCAGGATCCCTGGTAAAAACCACAGGCAGGGACGGCCCCTAATCATAGACACTATATATACATATAAGGTTTATTACTAAAAAATGGTAATTTTTGACCATTTTCACTTACAAGTCAGTTTCTTCATTATGAATATATTTATTTCATTTATTTAGTAATGCACGTGTAGCTAAGGCTTTGCGCTTTCAAATGACACCAACATTTTTTGCATACGCCGAGTAATAAATTCATGGGCAGATTTCAAACATCGCAATCAAACAGATCTAGTTTAGTCGGTACAGAAGTCGCAAGAACAAAATACACTTTTGACGGCAAATTTTGAACTGTTAAATCAAATAAACTAAGTAAAACGAGGATATTTACGCATGATATTGACCATAAAATGTTTTTATGCAGTCACACTGTATGAGTATATTCAAGAATTTGATCTAGTCATTAAAATGCGAATATTTTCTTCACTTAAACATCGCTAGTACAGTCATTATTGACATTCGGAACTCCTCGACCATTCGCTACGAATAGCCTCGGACATATTTAGACGCCATTTTGGAATAACCAGTGTTGAAGTAAACAACGTTTAGGCGATGACTGAAGTTACGTTTTAGTCCGTAAATTTGAAATTACACAGTTCAATGATATCGATGAACAATATTAGGTTCAATTTAAACCAAAGAAATATGTTTAGACAAAGATCTTTGTGTATACTACAAGAACTATTTTGCGTAACCGTTACGTGCTTCGCCTCGCGTAGGTAGTAAAATCACAAAAATCCAGGGAAGACCCCCACGAATTCTTCCGAGATTATTCATTCGTGAAAAGTCGAGGTGTTCCGAATGTCATTATTGAGCACGTGACGTAACGTCTATAGTGTACTCGTATATTTATGTAGTTCTTACGACTTTTGTGTCTTCTGTTTAATTGTGATGTTTGAAATCGGCCTACGACCTTATTATACGGCGAATGCAAAATTTGTTGGTGTCATTTGAAAGAACAAAGCCTCAGCTTTGCGTGCGTGTGTAAATCTATAAAATGAAATTATTGATGGAGAAACTGGTATCTGATTGAACTTGGTTGAAAAACAACCATTTTAAGTAATTTACCGTACATGTATATATAGTGCTTTTGATTCGGGACCGTGCCAGTCGCCTGTGGTAAAAACAGAAAGTGTTGTATCCTGATTAAAAAGATGCCTTCTTAGAAGTATTTGGCCTCAGAACCAGCAAGATTAGTAACTACACTTAGATATTGTAAAAACGGAATTTAATGTATTTTTATTGTATTTGGACTTTGCAGAATTTTCAGAAGTATTTGTTCCCTGTGTTAGTAATATGAAAAGAAACCAGGACCAAGAAAGTGTAACCGCTTCACTTTTTGAAGCATTTACCAAAGCTGATTTAGATACTGTTGCTGATTTAATCAGCGATCATCCTGACTTGGTAAGATATAGAGGATATTTGTCAACTTTTGTCCTTGATTGATTTCTATTTCATCTAGTGAGCTTAGAAAGCATATCTCCAAAAGTAGAGTAGCTTATCATGCCCGTAGCCCTTAATTAGGCCATTTGTACACCAGTGTATACACATCTGTCCTCCATTTCATTCTGTCTTCAGTTCCTTTTGATGCTTCCATTAATCCCAGACCAGTCCATTGTCTAATAACGTCGGAACAAATTCTCTTAGGTCTTCCCATTTTCTGCTTCCTTAAACTTGCCCGTGCATAATAAACTTACAAATGGCTTATTTTTTCCTGGTAACGTGACCAAGCCATTTTAGCTTCCGCATTTTTACAATATCCAAGAGGTTGTCAATTTTGCCACATTGTCGTTGGATTTCACCTCTAACAAATTTGTTATCCTTTTTTCTATCCTTTCAAGATATTCCAAGAATTCTACGGAAACATTTTATGTCAAATGCAACAATACGTTTTTCTAACTTTTTGTTAAGAGTCCATGTTTCGCATCCATATAGTGCTAATATTTAGGTAGAGTAGAGTAGCTACATGTGAAAATATCGTTTTCTGAGCTCATGAGTTGAAATAAAAAGATCTTACTCCAAAATTGTTGATTATTCTATTTCTTTTGTGTTTTGTTAAAGATCTTTTACACTAATGTTACGTGACATTATTATTATTATATACCGCATTTGTATAGCGCTCTTTTCATATTGAATATATGTTCAAAAGCGCATCACATTTATCATATGCATAATTAAGAAATACAAGTTTAAATAAAAACGAATATGAAAAATGAAAAAGAAAAAAAAAGAAAAAAGATTAAGAGATGATAAAATATGAAAACATAAACTGAAGACCAATATAAAACTAAGAATAAGTGATCAAAGTCGGAATAAGGTCACGGCTCCTTTGTTCTCGCCTAAAATTGCAAAATCATGAATTGAGGGCAAATCAATTGAGGCACCCTACTGATCGGGGACCACATTATTTTCAGTTCATTAAAATATAAATTTATAACCCTGTGTCATTGTTTCTTGAATTCATAGCATCTATATTACATTTATATCTCATTGTTTCCACACAACCTTCACCTTTCTGATATTCCGAGACCCAAACAAATTCAGCGCCTTCTTTGCTTTGATTTTGCTATTTGTCGATAGGCAAGTGAAATCCAAAAAACAACTTGTCTGGTATCAAAATGCACTAGTCCAGAAGTTTAATACTCGAAAAAAATATTTAGACCTATAACATGAAATGCAAATTGTACATTAGTAATGAGTAATTGATTGATGATAAAGTACTTCACTGTTAAATATGATTGAACAATTTAGACATCTACATTATCAAGTACATGAATAGCTAAGTCTTCGTATATTTAACAGCTAAAATATAATATGTCCACAAAGAATGGGTTTGAAATGTTAATTTGTCCACATACATAATTATTAAAATTATATGTGCTAGTGGAACAAGTCTGGCATAGGAACTCCTCGCAGCCGTGGCGTAGTGGTTAGCATGTCTGACTTCGAATCCGGAGATCGCGGGTTCGAGCACGGTCGCGGTAGCGCATACCCTATACAAGATTTCTCTGCCTCAGGTAGAGGTAGGGTTAGTTAGTACTGGTGATAGAAAAGTGTCCAGGAAACAGATAGTAGGAAGAGCTGGCCGTCTTATATATAACCTAAATATGTGTTGAATACGACGTTAAAATCAATTAAAAACAAGAATTCCTCACCGCTGCATTACAGTATTTTTTATTCAGGTTGACAGTAAAGCTGAAGGGGGACGTTCAATATTACATTTATCTTGCCATGAAGGTTATGCCTCATTAGTAAAAATATTAGTAGACGCTGGTGCAGATATTGAATTACAGGACGATGAAGGTGATACACCTCTTCATTTTGCTGCTTTTGGGTAATAATAAATTTCATCATGTTTTTACTCTTCATCCCAACATTGGCCAAAGCCTTTATCAAAAAACATTCTCTTAAATTTCTATTTTTATCGTCAACACGCAAACAATTGGAAATGAATAAATGTTTCGACAATAAAAACATAAAAATGTAAATTTTAAAGAGAAGTGTCCCTTGATAATGGCCTTTGGCTGAAACAATGGGAAGAATTAAACTGCTGTGAGTTGGCGTCCATGTAACCCTTCTTGGTTAAGTGTTTTGGTAAAACATTTTTATATATTTCATATTATTTGAAACCACTGAAAGGATTTTTATCAAAACTTCATACTTGTCTCAGGGGTTACAATTAGAGGTCAACTACTAAGTTGCATTACTCTGACATGAGTTTTGACTGAATTGTAGCTGTTGTATTTTTCAAAGTTCTAAGCTAGAAGTTTTGAATGCAAATATTATAACTTCAACAAATGAAAGAATTCACTTAGAATTTCACATATTTCAAGGAGATAGCCAATCTCTCATACAGAGTTGTCGATCCTTACAGTGATCTTTATCTCTGTTAACGTCTCGAAAGTAGTCCCAAACACGTGATCGTTTAAAACGATCATGTGACAATTTTTGAATTTTTTCCAAACGCAACAGACAGACTAACTAACAGATCACCTTTCTTGTCTTGTAGATGTTCAAAGGCTTGTCGTTGACAGTCCCTTAGCACTAAATGTTTGTCATAATTTTTAGCAATATCATCTTTTGTTGACAGTTTTAACGGATGAGTAAAAAATCCAAATTACTCAGAATAGGAAGACGTTTCACAAGAAAATAGTTCTTGTAAACATAACTCTTTAAAATTGGATTTCGCCTATAATAAAATTCTATTTCACGTAAAACTTTAAGATAATATATATTAAAGACGAATTACGCTTTCGATACAAAATCTAAGTTGTATTACTATTTTACAAGAATCTTGTAAAACCCGAGACGTTTACAGAGATATAGATCACTGTAAGGATCGACAACTCTGTATGAGAGATTGGGAGATAGCATATCAATGATTGATTTTTAAACAAGCACATCAGAAAGATTAGGGTGCTGGTCTGTTTTATGTTACTTTACGACTTTTTAGATTTTTAGAAACGTTTATGTTTAAAGGAATTTTTAATGCTCAATTAATGAATGATTGTATTGCAGTAAACAGCCAGATTGTGTACGATATTTACTACAAAGTGCAGCTAATCCTAATATACAAGATTATAATGGTTTTACACCATTACATGTATCAGTTGACCATCCTGATCTCGATTCTGTACAATATCTCATACAGCATAATGCTGATGTCACACTTACAGTAAGTATTCATTATCTCTAATTTTAGACGATCGGCGCGATATGACCTTTCTGTGTTGGTGCGCCGTAAAACCCAAACAAACAAACAAACATTTTAGACGATGTCACTAACATGTTTAAATTGTATGACTGTTACATGGTTTTAAAAAAAGATGTGTGATCGATTTCTAGAATGCAAAATAATGCATTAGTCATAACACAGCCATGTTATAATCAATAATATGGTATTTTTACCTCCCCTGAGCTAACTCAGGTTGAGCTTTTAGGATTGTTGAATGTTCGGCGTCTGTCGTCCGTCTATAGTTGTTTGTGAACACTAGTGATTAATTTTAAGCTTAGTTATTTCTAAACTGTGTGAGGATGCTTGTCTTGGTGATTGCTCGGATGAGATCGAACATGGGTCATCTTTGATGAAAAACTAGGTCACAGGAGCTAAAAATAGGAAAACATTGTTTACAATGAAGTGGCAACTGTTTTGATCGAAATATACTTGAAATTGGTCTGAAAGATTGTTTTGATGATTTTTATGTTAAGTATGAATATGGGTCACCTGGGGTCAAAAACTCTGTCACTCAGTCCAATAACCCATGAACACTATAGTTGTCACTATTTTTTACTCATTTGTCATCAAACATGGTCAGGATGCTCGTCTAGGTAATTGCTTGGATGAGTTCGAACATGGGTCACCTTGGATGAAAAACTACTTCACAGGAGCTAAAGGATACATAGGCTACCACTAAAATCATTTGTCTGACAGGCAGATTCGATGACTAATGAATCAGATTCCCATACAGGTCATCTTCCTATACAAAGCCTAGACTTGAAGCATTTAGTGCATGAAAATGTGCTAAACCATTACAAAAATATATCAATCTTACTCTGTTCATGTATGCACAAATGGTACTCAGGTGAGCTCACAATGGCCCTCTTGTTAAATTACATGGCACATCTGTCATATTTAAATTAAGTATTCACCATAAAATTGATGTCAAATTTAAGTTAAGAATTAACCATAGAATTGATTTAAAATTTAAAATAAATATTTACTATAATATTGATGTGAAATTTAAATTAAATATTCACTAAAATGTTGATGCCAAATTTGAATAATATATTTACCGTAATTTTGATGTGAAATTTAAATTAGTATTCACCATAATGTTGATGTGAAATTTAAATTAAGTATTCACCATAATGTTGATGTCAAATTTAACTTTTTACCTCATACTGTCCCCTTTTGTCCCCTGTATGTGATTCTAATACAGTCCCCCTTTGTCCCCTTTAAACTTTATGCTACCAAAAAACATATTTCCACTAAATAATGTAAACATTTTTTACAGAATATTGTAGATAAATCACTTACCTAATGAAGCTCAGAAAAAATAGCATGTTATGTTTTGACTTTAATCCCAAAATTGATTTAAACATCCAATATACATCCAGATGTCTCACTCATTGTTTGTACAGTCTGACTGGTTAAATTAATGTTTAATCCTCGGTTTTGCTAACAATCAAATCACTTTTCTTTAAATAGTAACTTTTTAGTGATAAAATATCATCTTCTAATGAACTTTAATTTTTAGAAAAGTTTTTATAATGCAAAAATGATATTTTTGACAACAAAAATGTTTATTCAGAGAAATAAAAAAGTCTCCATATCTGTTACAATTCTTTTTTAGTTTTTTAAGTTCCAAGCTGTAGTTCAATATACAAATTAGTCACAATATCATCATCAAATGGATTAACATTTATTAATCAGTATCTCGTTCCCAGAGTCCAGTAGGATTCTCTATACTAGCCTCTGGCGCCACACGGCTAATTTCAGGAATGAAACGTCATAATTTTGGCCGAAATCGACCAATCAGAATTATTTCGCGAAAAGTTTCGCGGAAAACTTCATCTGGTGTTAACCTATCAACCAATCCAATTTTCGCTTACATAGCGCCTTCGTCTAAAGTTTAAGATAACGTTAGTTATTTCTGTATTCAAGGTGACATAATCTAGAGTCTCTCTACATAAACATAATAGAAGTCCTGCTGTTTTATGACTTTAATCCTTTGAAAGTCCAATGCATTGCGCAGTAGCAATAAACAACAATCAAGAAAATAGTTGTTTGCTTTATGACAGGATGTTAGACAGGCTATGATTAAATGTTTGTAACTCTTATTAAAGATATTATCAGGCGATTATTATACGGGATGACACGCTTCATTTAACAGTGGCCGTACTCGTAAACTATTTCAGGACTGAAACTTTTAATTGACCAGTGATAGCAATTGATAATAATCTATGAAATTTGTCGACTTTGAACTCAGGACAACAGGGCCGTTGATTGGGGATGAGGGTTGGGAGAGTATTGCGTACTGAAGTGCATAAAATTTTTAATTATATACAGATTAAATATTTTATAAAAATGAATAGAATGTAAAGAAAATACACCATTCAAAAACATTATATATTATGTTTTCTATTTTTGATGCGTAATGCTTGTTGCAACCCTAAGAAACATTAACTCTTATAAACCATATAAGAGTAAAGCTATGTAAGTAAGATTTTGATAAAAAAATCTAATTTTAAAGTATTTCATTCTGTTTTTTGGAAAGTGACAAATAGCGCCTTTTTTATAAAATGCACTGTAAACATAATGTTATAAGTGTATGTAAGTTTAATTATGAATTTTAAACGGTTTGATTATTTTCGAATAGCAGTTTGAAATTATACGAAAATAAACAGACATTAGTTTAACTGTAAAACAAGTTTTATTGAAATATTTACTTCTTGACTCCCAGCAGACTTTCAATGACATTTTACGTATGCAGTAGCAGTATGATAGGCCTACCGCCAGCTTGTTTGTCAACAGTCTTTTTTAAATCGGCGCCGTTTCGCGGAATTTTTAGACGCGCTTTTTCATTAGTGTGTAAAAAAAATGGAAAGCGCATGCGCGCATTTTAAATTAACCGTGTAGCGCCAGAGGCTAGTATTGAGAATCCTACTAGACTCTGAGAACGAGAATGATTAATCAGAGAAGAGAGGTCATTATTTCAAATTTAACAGGCACCCCCTGAAGTTTTATGATCTATGTTGTTCTCACAGCTGCAACAATAAACATTTGTTAATTGATCTTATCTTTAATTTTGAATGTCAAACTGCTAATGACACAATTAACACTAATTAACAATGATTATCAACTGCACTTTTGATCTGAAACATTTTTTTACTAATTTAAATGATATATTTATGATGTATTTGATATCAATTTATGTTTTCACATATATTTTTAGTTTTGTATAATATTTCAACTGTCATAACTTTTTTTACTAATTGTTGAAAAATATATAATTTATACCATTAGATAGAAAATTTAATACTCTAAAATAGTTGTTCTTATTTAAATTTCATTAAATCAATATTTATTACAGTAAATGCCCGTTAAAATATATAGTTGTCAAAACAGTAGCTATCATTTAAACTTACTTTGAAGATAAGATACATTTTATCTCTGACTTGTATGAGAATCTAATAAGGATCTGGTAGACTACTCTATGAGGTAAAGGGTTAAATTAAGTATTCACCATAATGTTATTGTCCAATTTAAGTTAACTGGTCCCAATAATGTTGATGTCAAATTTAAGTTAAGTATTCACCATAATGTTGATGTCAAATTAAAGTTAAGTATTCCCCATAATGTTGATGTCAAATTAAAGTTAACTGTTCACCATAATGTTGATGTAAACTTTAAATTACGAATTTACGGGAACGATGTCAAATTTTAATTCACCATAAAACATTGAATGCAGTTACAAGATTGCACTAAGCACTGTTTTACTCTATGAGTGTTATTGTATCTGAACCATTTTTGTATTGTTAAATTTTGGTTCAACTGTCAGTGGTGCATACTTTACTTTCCCTTATTTAAACCGATCATTGGTACAGTAATACTGTTGTGAGTATTTAAATCAGTTGGGTTAATATGTGCACCACTGACAGCTGAATAAAATACAACTATGCTTTTTACAAAAGTTTTATTTTATAGACAAAAGATGGAGAAACAGTCATGCATAATGCCGTAGAACAAAAGGAATGTCAACCGACAATTGCTGAGTTAGTATTAAAGGCTCGTTCTGCTGACTTCAGTTTAACTAATAAAGACAATTGTAATGTACTTCATTGGGCTGTATTCAAGCAAAATAGACCGTAAGTGTTTTTGGTTTTGTTTGAATTACTTTTATACTTATCTATCATAATCATTAAACTCCCTATACCAAGACTAAGACTGATTATTGACTACAAAATAAAATCTAGCATTTCAGTGGAACAAGTTCATTTTATTAGCCGCATTTTTTTCCATCGAAAAGAAGTTGGATTTTAGTTCGGTGAAACCTAAGTGGGCGGTCGGGCGGGTGTCCCTTGTCCTAAACAATTGCGTTAAAGTTTTTTATTTACTACATATTTCAGCTATTTATTTTCAGATCTTTATGAATCTTCATTCAATTATGATATACCATGTGATGAACAGAATTAGAAAGTACATGTAACCGAAACTCGACATGGCTTTACTATGGATTTTACTACTATTTCCCTTTGTATTAAATTTTCTTTTGTAACAACATGAACTTGATCTAAATCTTTCCCATCTACGAATGTGGTTTTAATGTGGTTTCCTCATTATGTTTCTTGTTTTATTTCAAATAACTTGTAACAGCAAGAAAATTGTATGTACCTCTTTTAAGGACTATGCAAAGTTGAAATTACAGAAAGGTCCCTTTAAGTACCGACCCCAAAAGGTTGGTTAGGGTAAATGCAGCGCTAAAATATCATAATGTTTAATTATCCCTCTTGCCTGAAATATTTTGTACCAGGCAATATTATCGTAAGTACTTCACATCACCTGTGAATACAGGAATAAATACGTTATTTTCTGTACAAGTTTCCTTTTATTCTAGCGAACAATTTCAGAATACATATGCAGATATTGAATGCACTAATATTACTCTAGATGCACTGAGCCTTACATTTTCTATATCTGTGACTGAATTTACATATATGAACAAACAAACAAGTGAGCTCTGTAATCAAAATTTGTGCGTCCATTTTGTGTGTATTAAAAACTTATTCATTACACATCTTTGCGGAAGTCAGGGGCTAATAAAAAAACCTGTGTACATACGCGAACTGAGCTTCTATCTAAAGATTGCCAGATTTCGATGAAATGTCTTAAGAATGGTTTATTTTTATGAAGTTATTACTGTATATGTCTGTAGATTTGATGATTTATTGTTTTAAGGTATTTATTTGACGCCACGTGGGAACTTTTTTGTGCCTAATTACTTTATTTTGATATCCATCGGTTCCGTCTTATATTGGTCAATATTTTGTTAGCAGATGACCATTTATTGTGTGATACCACCTTTGTTTAAATTGGCCGTGTATTGAAAAATCAAGAGTATGGTGGCTCGGTATAGCCCTCGTGCATTTTCTTCGAGAGCTTCTAATCTCCGTTTGTTGACAACAAATCATGTGACCAAAATTTTAGGGCTTCACCACTTGTCGTTGACTTAAGTCAGATCGTGTTGTACGTAGCAAAGATTTTAAGTTTCGAGTGCGTCTTTGAAATTCTCTCATCGTAAAACGTAAGTTCAACGTAAGTAAGTAATTTCGGAAATTTCGCTATCTTAGGGCCCCGTTACACCAAACTAGTTCCCAGAACGTTCGACCCCGTCCTTAAAATATCGCAAAACTGGATGTGAACGAGCTAGGACGTGCCGTTTAAGTCAGAAAATGTCAGCTTTACGATCATAGTTCATTCAGAACCAGTTCCCAATACGTGCATTTCGTTTTTATCCCGTCTGTAGTCCGTTTGTTTCGGGATCAGATCGGGTAAAATTGCTCGTTCTCTTCACGTGACACCGTCTCCAACTAGTCCGAACCGATTGTAGTCCGTTTTAACCCGTTCATAACTAGTTCTCCTTATCTCCTTTACTATTGACCACCCCGTTTAAGACAGTTCAACTGGTTCTAAGAACGTTCCCATCTCGTTCTGAGAGCGTTCTGAACGTAATGACATCACGTTCTGACCCGATTGCTATGAATATCCAGGACGTTTCTACCCGTTGGCATTCTCGTTCCACGGTATTAGCTGTGAGGACACAATTTGTCAAGCATCACTGTGACCACACCATGCTTCCAAAAAAGAGCAGAGCCAGACAGGCGGCGCATGTCAAGACAATCGCTTCCAAAAATCGCCTGCTTAGATGAAGCTTTTGAAGACCAGCCTCTAGTTAAGCCTAAGAATTCTGAGCCTCCTGAGCCAGTCAATGAAAATGAGGGTGTTGTATTTCCTGCTTCTTTTAATGACTCAGACAGCCAGGTTTCGGGAGAAGATTTGGGACAGAGTCAGAAGCCAGAAAAAAAGAAGAAAGCCTAGACATACACACATCTCTTAGTGAGAAATGGTCTGTATTCATACCAAACCTTGCCAGATCGTACTGTAGACGTTATTGTGTTGTACGAACTGCATACGAACGCAATAAACTTATTAAAAACGAGTAGAACGTACCAAAAACCTACTGCGAACTATAAGAACTGCGTGTTAACGTGTTGCAAACTGGTTCAGAACTTTATAATTTGTTTTCATACATTTAGACGGGATATCAACGCACTATGGACGTTATCAAAACGAGTTAAGTCTGTGTGCAAACGGAATGAACCGAGTTACAAACGGAACAGGTCGGTGTGTAAACGTACTGCAAATTGATGCCCGATCGAACTACGACAAGTCACGTCCCGAGTACGATGCTAGTACGGCAATTTCGTTCGCAATACGTCCATTCCGTTGCCAGTACGTTGTTACTCAGTCTAGTTGCAGAACGGGGTGGCCGCAGAAAATTTTTGAGGCGACTCAAAGTTCTGAAACCCCATTCTCGTTCAACCCCGTCCGAGCTCGTTCATCACGTTCGTACACAGACTGTAGCAAGTTGCTACTACGTCCATTCCGTTTTCACACAGTTGGAACTCGTTCGGTCCAATTTTTCCAGAACGTAGTGAGAACGAGTTTGGTGTAACGGGGGTATTACGTAAGATTCTTATGAAACAGTCTCAGTTCTTTATCAGCCCTGCGTTCAGTTGGCATTTAACGTAAGTCAATCAACGTTACTGTTATGAACGGTTAATTGAACGATCCGTTGAAGCGCGAACGTTTAAAGATAGCGGACATGAGAATCTTTACTTCAAATTATAAGAAGAATTCGAAGAGGAGAAATTGTTTTCTTGTTTACTTGTTTTTTGTAAATTTATTGATCTAAATCAACGAGAGTAACACTGCCGACTTCGTTGTAATGGCAGTTACTAATTTGCACAATATACTGGAGCTATTTTGTTTCAGGTTGTTTCATACTCGCGTACTATATACTTAAACCGTTAGCTGTTTGCCTGAAACGTTTTCCGCTAACAGGCCGTTCAATAATGACATTAGTGAATTATATACCTATTTTAAGTGTGTACCTTTCATTACATGTGTCCATTATTGGACACCGAACTTTTTGTTTGTACTACTTCTTTTGTGTAAAGTTGTATTTTGGACATGTTGAAAATTATGAATTTTAGTATATAGAGATATTTTATTATACTGATTTCAGACAATGTATAAATTAATTTGTATTTTTAACTCTTAGTGCATCTGTACGGGAATGTACACAACCTGATTGGAAGATTTTATTTTAACTGTTTTTACTGTACTTCATGCAAACTTTCACAAAAGTTTACATGTTTAAACTCACTTTTTTTCATAAAAAATAAATATTACTAAACCTTTTTAGATATTTTTCTATCAAACTTACTTATTTATTTCATTAAGATTCAAATGAAAACTGAAATTTATGAAAATTATTTGTAAATTTCAATTATTGCAACCACACCTATTTTAAAGTCATGAAGGACATTCATAAATTACATAGTCCTTAACTTCATGCATTTCGAAGTGAACGTAGACTGAAAGCAAAAGTACAATGTTTATAAATTATAAAAAAAAGTTTTGATCACTTACTGTTGAATATGAAGTTTTGTGAAACAGTGTTTCATCCAACCAAGATTTTTCATCTAATTGTAATGATATATTTACTAGAGCTGTACAGATCATCATAGATAAAGATCCTGGTATCATAGATAAGCCACTTTACCCTGATGGATTTTCAGCCCTACATATAGCTGCTGTGAATGATTTTGTTGAACTTGCTGGCCTACTTCTTGGACAGGTAAAAATATTTTGCGTCTTGATTTTAAGTTCTTAGTAATTGTGTGATTGCCAGACGCCTTCATAAAACCTTAATATACAGTAGTAGCTTTCATGGTACATGTATATAGTCCTACAATCTTCAGAATGTAAGCAAGCACTTCCAGGGTTGTCGCAAGACTGTAGTAACTCACTTTTTAACCTAATGCACTTACTAAAGTCTTGCGAGCAACCCACAACTTGTTTTTTTGGTCAAATTCTTGCTGCAGCCTAAAATAACGAATAGTTCAAATAATGCATAGATTGACAGTTACAATTCTTTGTCCGAAAATGACCATATCAGCATGTGAATTTAAATTGCTTGCTCTGAATCTTCTTCACAAAATATTTTAGCTCATGACCGAGTTTACCATTTGATACAATTTTGTGTGGAGACTGTGAGGTAAGCAATCAAAACTCACAGAATTATAAGGAATGTATTGGCGAAAGAAAGGTAGTAATTAATTTATGTGCTGTTTGATTTCATTTAAGTATTTGTCTGGAAAGAGAAATTGACTGAAAACACATTTTGTTTATCCTATTAGTTGTTGATGTAGATCACCTAACTATAGACCCAAATTAGTGTTGTTTTTTATAGATGCCCATTTATGTTAATGCTCATCAAATGCAAAAGTACAGAACTTTCAATTTGTAACAGTCATAAAAAAGTTATTTGTCAAAAGGCTTATTTTAAAAGAAATTCGACATAATTAATTATTACATGCACTAATTTGAAATCATGAGAATATTATTTAAGGAATCACCGGGCTATTGATTGTTTTTTTTCAATATTTTTTCAACATAATTAATTTGAAATCATGAGAATCACTGCCTTCAAAAAGTTCCTTTATTTCATTATGATTGTTTATTTCATGCAGTAGAAGAAGAATTTCTCCTGGTATATATTTTATGAGTCGCATCAAACTTATCTACCAGCCTCTAAAACTATGGTCATTGTATCTCAATGAACTAATATCAAGTTTGAAATGTTTTTGTTCTTTCATTCCTTATTATTTATACACTGTTATGTAAATACTGTAACTTTTAGCATTGTTTTGTTACTTTTTACTAGATATACTGTTTTTATGCAAGTTTATGTCATTGTCACGTAAAATTCACTTTTATCTCCTCATTCGCAAGGAGCATTTAAATCAAGCCACGAAGTTAAAAACATTCGCAATTGTAATGTTCAAAACTCTGTTAAAAGTTCAAGTAAGGACTGAAGCCTTGTTAATGCCGTTCTATCTTTAAATAATGCAAAAACTAAGTAGTTAGTTAACTTCTTAATCCAGTGATTTAGGTTGACTGACTGTCGTTATATGACCTATACAATGTGTTGCTATGGCGTTTAACCCTTAAAACATTCAGAATATTAGGTAAAATTCACCTGTATATTTATCAGAGAATTTTTACAGAGACTTTTGTTCTGTTGTTGTCTGATATCTTAACCCTTTGTTTATAGTGTCTCCTGTCGATTCCTGTATGTAATATAACAAAGTGTCCCTTTTTGTCCCCTATATTCGATTTTAACAGGGTCGCCTTTTGTCTCTTTCAAACTTAATGCTATCAAAAACATATTTTCACTCAATAAAGTTATATTATAAAACGATTGTGCAAAGCATTTGATATCGAAACATGATTGTGACAATTTTAAGGTGTAGCTAATCCTTACTTTACTGATATATTTTACATATAGAGCAAAGCCAAGTCTCAACTTAAACGATTTTTTTTACATATGGGGAGGAGCCAATCCTAACTTAAATGATTTATTTTACATATAGGGCAGAGCCAATCCTGACTTGAAAGATACTGAAGGCCGTACACCATTACATTTAGCTGTCTCACAACAACATAAAAGATCCATTGAGTTATTCTTAGATAAAAGTAAGTTTTGTCTTTATATTTATGTAGTTTTTGTACGCCCATTTGGAAAACGTGACATATTATGTTATGATGTTGCCTATCTGTCCATCTGTCGGTCCGTCCGTCCGTCTGTGGACAATTGCATGTCCAGATGATAACTCAACAAGGGATGTACTTAGGTTCACCAAATTTGATGTGGGAATAGCTCTCAGGTCGAGGGTGTGTCATAATGATTTTGAGGCCCTTGTGTTACTGAGGTCAAGGTCACTGAGAGTTCATTTGGGAAAACTTCGTCTAGATGATATCTTGATAAATGATGTACCTATGTTAAACGGATCTTTACTGTGGATAGCCCTCAATCTCCTACAGTCCCTGGCTTGGACAGCACCGGGGCGTATAGTGCCTCACCTAGCGAGGCTATTGTAATACACCTGAAGCTTTGTTTTACATGTATGCTATAATCTGCATCTTATGATCACCAATTTTGGGTTTTACTTATTCTAAATACAATTTATATATAGTAGTCAAGACAGAAATTCATAATTTCCGACAACATTTTTTTAGTTGAAGCAGGTAGTCAATGGTTCACATGTACTTATTTCTGATTCCAGTTTTTCTCTGCTACAGATGTATCTCTTGTCCTTGACCCTCAAAAGGTCAATTCAAAATGGCCACCAACTATTACTTTCAGTTACACTTAAATTGACCATGAATGAAATAAAATCAGTTTAAAATTAATTGAAACAGCATAGTTAATATCATTTTATGCAATTATATAACAAAGTGGAAAGATATACATGTACAGGTAAAGATTGTACTTAGGAAATCTGGCCATCTATGAATTCAAATGGTCGCTATATATTTTAATTGTTGAACTTTATTTTCACGAAAATCGAAAACAACTATAACATTTTAATGTATTTTTATTATAGAAGCAGACGTTAACGCTCAAGATAATAAAGGGGATACTCCTTTACATTTATCACAGAGAAGTAAAGAGGAGAAACTATCAGCCTCTGTAAGTCTTACTTTATATGTATTTTTCTAAACTATCAGCCTCTGTAAGTGTTACTTTATATATTTTTTTTTTAAACTATCAGCCTCTGTAAGTGTTACTTTATATGTATTTTTCTAAACTATCAGCCTCTGTAAGTGTTACTTTATATGTATTTTTCTAAACTATCAGCCTCTGTAAGTGTTACTTTATATATATTTTTTTAAACTATCAGCCTCTGTAAGTGTTACTTTATATGTATTTTTCTAAACTATCAGCCTCTGTAAGTGTTACTTTATATATATTTTTTTAAACTATCAGCCTCTGTAAGTGTTACTTTATATGTATTTTTCTAAACTATCAGCCTCTGTAAGTGTTACTTTATATGTATTTTTCTAAACTATCAGCCTCTGTAAGTCTTACATTACATGTGTTTACTAAACTATCAGCCCCTGTAAGTGTTAGTTTTTATGTATTTCACTAAAATATCAGCCTCTTTAATTCTTTGTTTTAAGGTAATATTTCATTGAACTATCAAACTTTTTACATTTTTAGTTAATATGACAATACTTCACTTAACTGTCAGTCTCTGTTAGTGTTAGTTGTTATGTATTTTACTATAATATCAGCCTCTTTAATTCTTAGTTTATACGGCAATATTCACTAAACTATTAGCCTATGTAAGTCGAAGTTTATATGACAATTTTTTAATTGACTATAAGCCTTTGTATTTCTTATTTTACATGACAATATTTCACTTAACTATCAAGTTTTTTAAATTCTTAGTTTATATGACAATATTTCACTTATCTATCAAGTTTTTTAAATTCTTAGTTTACATGACAATATTTCACTTATCTATCAAGTTTTTTAAATTCTTAGTTTATATGACAATATTTCATTTAACTATCTGTCTCTGTAAGTCTAAAACACTTCCATCCGAGTTAAGGCACATTGGCTTTAAAATTATCATATTATAATTTGAATGTCAATCATTATGAATTTGAGAGTCATAAATATTAAATGCATAACATCAAAAGCATGACAAAACATATCCATTCTGTAAAAGGTTTATGGGGACAACAGCGTATTCTGCTAAAAACAAAATCAGTATGAATTTGTTGGAATGAGCATTGCATGGAAACATTTACATTGATTTTTTGGCCCAGCTTTCTTCGCCAACTTTTGACCTATATTTTACCCAATACAGTTTGCTTTACCATACCTGTTTGTCAAATGAAATTCTCTTCAGGTATACAAGTAGAGAAATATAAAAAGATATGATGATAAACAGGTGTGTAGCTCAGACTGAAGTTGCGGATTATTTACACTGTGTATTATGGTTGACCCACAATGCTAATCGATTATGCATTGGTGTTTTTTGTTGTTGTTTTTGTGTTTTTGTTGGGTCAGTCAACCTACTCACTCCTCCTGGAAATGCCAAATCTCTGGATTAAGCTGTTAACCCACTACTAAGCGCATACTATCGTCAGTGACTGACAACTGCCCTTAATCATTAAAAATCATTGGTAGGAGAAATAATGGCCGTTAAAATAATTTCATGACCAAGCTCAACGAAAGTATGACCTGCCCGGGAATCAAACCCACAACCCTCGATCAGTAGACTTGCATGCTAACAACTGAGATAGCCACGCGGCTTTACTTTTTTTTGTTGTGGTACACTCCTAGTTGTATGACTGAACAGTGAATATTAATATTCATACTTCAAACAATATTAACTCCGCATGGCAACAAATATCTTTTTCAAGATATATCTTGTTTACTATATTCTGGTTGCCGTATCAGACAACTTGCGTCAGAAACCCCAGAAAGTTTGTTATGGATAATTAAACCACTGTTGATGTTGAGCCTCATGTTTGTTTTGGCATCACATAAACTCTAAACTTTTTTATGTCCACTGAGTCAAAAATGTATTGGCCTTTTTCACAAACCCTTAAAGAGATTCATTAATTATTTTTTCTTCAGATGTCTTCAAAAGTGTGGAGTAACGATGCAAATATACAGATAGTTTATTTCTTGTTAGAGAAAGATGCAGACTTACATATAAAGAACAATGTTGGTGAGACACCCATTGATTTAATCAAAGATCCTAAAATGAAAGAAATTGTTCAGAAGTAAGTATTCTCGACTTTGTAACTAGGCATTAATTTAGAAAGTTACTAAACGATGTTAGTTTAAGTAAAACATTCATGGTTATACAGTCTACGAAATAAGTGGGTATCTGGTTTTTAGTTTGGACCACCAAAATTTCTTTTGGCAATCAAATTTCTACAAATAAAATGCTAGCTGCTAAATGACCAGTTCAGGCAACCGCTTTCATATCCTAACTGTAACTCAAAATTTATTCAAGCTATATTGATGACACTTAGTATGTAAATATGTTGCAATGGGTAGATAATGCATATCATTGACTTTTATTTTCTGGTCAAAATTCTGGTTGTTATGGACATGGAAATAGTTAAAATTTCACCAAAACAGTTGTATCTCAATGTAACTTAAAATCTATTATTTTCTTTAAATCTATTCAAGCTAGATTGATGATTTAAGCTTGTCTTTGAAACAGATGCCCAGAATACTGGGTAAAATGCAGTAGTGTGTAAATTGTGTAGTTCAAATTACTATGGTATTTGGGGTTAGGGTTTGGTAGTTCTATGAATTTTCCAATTTAAGTTTCTGGTATTATATTGAATAAAATTGTGTTAAAGTCAGTTTCCTTTGTTTGTACGTTGTATTTGTTTCTAAGCTTAGTTTCCCTAGTCAAGTACCAACTAACATTTTTTTTCAAACAGCCACCAACTTATCCTCCTCCGGAGAAGAAAAAAGAATTTTGTCAATTTCCAGGGAAGTGTATGACCTTAGTTGGACCTGAATACAAACTCTGAGTGTTAAGTTAGAAGTCCGGTGTCATAACCGCTGGGCCAAAGCTGTTACTAGATTTTTTTGCAGTAGTGTTTTGACTTATTTTTAAAACAGTATTACATGTATATGTATAGTTAGGACCGCGATTTCTACTTCAATTATTGTATATCATATTCTGACTACTGTATCACAACTCGTATTGTATCGCAACTGGCTTGAAGATACCCAGACCTTATGGTGTTGTGTGTCTGTCTTTCTGAACGATAACTGGATAACCACTGCAACTTTCACCCAAATTTCACTGTGTGTAACCCTTTGGTCAAAGCTGAGGCCAAGGGTCAATGTCATGGTTGCTTGGACCTCACAGATGGGTAAACTGCCCCGCTCAGCGAATCTTTTGATGTTTTAGCTCAAATTTAGGAAGTAAATGGAGAGCTCTCCTACTCGCCCTAGCGTCGGCGTCCACATTTCTGATTAAAGTTTTTGTGCAGTAAAATATTTTTACTATAATTTTTTTATTTCTTAAGGTATCATTTTCAAACTTTAAATATATGTTCCTTATTATCAATCTCATCTCATGTGACAAGGTTCTTAACTCCAAATACATTTTTTTTCAGAATTACCCCCCCCCCTTGAACTTAAAGTTTTCTTCAAAAAATGTTTGTTTTTACTGCAACTGTTTCATTTCTTTAGGTATTGACTTCAAACTTTAAATATATGTTCCCTATTATCAATCTCATCTCAGGTGACAAGGTTCATAACTCCAAATACCTTTTTTCAGAATTATCCCCTATTGAACTTAGAATTTCTTTAAAAATATTTGTTTTTACTGCAACTATTTTATTTCTTTAGGTATTGACTTCAAACTTTAAATATATGCTCCTAATTATCAACCACATCTCATGTGACAAGGTTCATAACTACATTTTTTTTAAATTGTTACCCATGAACTTTTAATTAAAAAAATATACTTTAAATTTGTTAGGTTTATATTTCCAAATTTTAAAATATGCATGCTCCTAATCATCAACCACATCTCCTGTGACAAATACTTACTTAGTGGAGCATGCTGTCTCTTCTGACAGCTCTTGTTTGGTAAATTTGACAATAGTGTCAATTTTTCTCCATTTATAAGATAAATGAAGACGTTTCCAACCTTGTGGTAGGGCAGGTGAGTACTGATTATAGACAAGAGTCCAGGAAAGCTAGGTTTGGTGTGCTGGACACCGTAAAATAACCTAACATTTGTGAAGCTTTTCACCTAGTTTGAATAAAAAGATGACTCTTTGTAATTGCAGGTTAACCGCAGCATATAAAAGTGCTCCTGCAAGGTCTCAGAATGGCTTAAGACTACCTATACATTGGCAAAAGATGAACCTAAATGATATTGACTTTGTTAAACTAGATTTAACTGACCGCGCCCACGCTGAGGAACACGCTGATATCTGTAAACATTTCAAAAGTACATTACCCAATTGTGAGATTGGCTGCATTAAAAGAATACAGAATGCTATGTTATGGGAGCACTACTCACTGTAAGTAAGATATTCTACTTCAAAATGTAATGAAACTCATCAGTCACTGATGATTATATTTTAAGATTTACAATAATACTTACATGGTCTATTGTTATATGAGATCTAAATACTACCCAAAATAATTCCAATTGACTCTTTTAGTTTTGATTGTTAGCTACTAATCCTCCTCACAAAAATGGATTTTTATGATAACAACAAGTCATTAGAAAAACAGTGAGTTGGAATCATGTGATACAGATTTGCATTTGAATCAAATTACAAAAAAATCTATTTTCAATATGATAATATTGCATTGCAGATTCAGCCAAACTGCAGATGTCGATTCCATTTAAAATTTACTGTTTAAGCGAGAAAACACATTATAGATATTTTTCAACTTGGCCATAGCTAACACCTAATTTTACATTCTATGCTAGCTATTAGATAAAGTTAATTGCATAACTAAGCCTAACAATGAAGCCTCAGAATTTACAATTGAAGTATTAAGTCCCATTTTGCATCATTGTTTAGACTGTATAGGTAAATACCTATACTTCCTACGTACAATACCTCTCTAAACCGGATACCTCTCCAAACTCTACAATTGGTCCGGTCCCATGTTTGTCCGGTTTGGGGAGGTTCTACTGTATTAGATTTGGGCAATTTATGTTTAGGATGTTTGAAGGCCCAGCTAGCTCAGTTGGTAGCACGCAAGTCTACTGATCGAGGTTTCGTTGGTTCTATTTTGAGCAGGGCATACTTTCTTGGAGTTTGTTCATGAAATCTTTTCTTTGACTATTCTCCCTCTTACCATTGATTTAAACCAAGTAGCACAGTTGACAGTCTTTAAAGGAAGAATAAGCCTAGTAACTGGTGAACAGCTTAGCCCAGAGGTTTAGCCTTTCCAGGAATGACGAGTAGGATGGTTGACCGCTGTGCTATGTGACGTAATTACTTGTTTTGATGATCAGTGCTTGCAGCACCGGATTATTTTCAAAACATTTACAAAATCTCAAAGTCAAAGCATATCATAAATTTAAACCGCAATTACTTTTTCGAAATATGGCAAATAAGCGTGCAATGCGTTTTTAAAGTTTAACAAGAATTTTTTAGAAATTATTGACGTCTTCGGGTTTTGACCAATAGCATCTTCCTGTCCTAAAATTTGAAAAATCACCTAGTAGATACGTAAAAAGCACATTTTTTCTATCAAAACCATCAAAATAGTGCTGTTATACCGATGAGTACAGCGAACAACTTTTTAGACGCTTTTCTCAACTGGGCCGACATACTAAGTGATAAGGGGCAGGTAATTGAGAAAAGGTCTGTGATTGAAACATTAGTTGCTAGTTGCATCATGAATATAATAATAGCAAAGGTCAGTTTTATGAGACTATTACTATGAGCATGTCAGATGTACAATGAGTAAGTATGTGAGCGGGAAATTTTAGTTTTGACTTTAATCATACTATAATTTAGCTATTAATATGATGTGAATTTGCTTTAACAGGAAGAAGAGATTGATGGAGCAGTCACTTGGAGCTGGCGGGGCAAATGAGATGCATCTATATCATGGTGTCAAACCAGACCTCGTGGATTTGATTGCAAGTGATAACTTTGATTTCCGAAATGCCGGAGAACGTACCGGCGCCTTGTACGGTAATGGAGCATATTTTGCATCAACTTCTAGGTATGCTGATTTGTATGCTTTCAAGAATGACCGGGGATACAAAGTTATGTTTGTCGCCAAAGTTTTAGTAGGTAAAACATGTTTAGGTAGATCTGGATTGAAGTGGCCTCCTGCTATTGACGAAGGTAATCCAAGGAAGGGATATTATGATGCTGTTGTTAATAATGTTATAAATCCTACTATTTATTGTGTATTTGACAGAAACCAATATTATCCAGAGTATATTGTTGAATATCAATGATTTGACGCACTACCTATACAGTAAAGTTCTACTGTTAGGACCACCGACATTGATGGTTTTAATAGCGAAATGGTCTTAAACTTTTTTTTCTCAAAATAAGCATTGGGGACTTGAAAAGCCCCAAGTATCACATTATTTGCAAGCTAGACTTTATAGTGGAACTTTATTGTATAAATAAACAGAACATATTTGTAACATTTTGGTGCAAGATCTTCTGATTTTACCAAATGAGTCGTATGAAAGTGCCTTTGAAATAAAAAGCATTTTAAGTACAAGGCTTAAAGCAGTTTGTTCCCAAACCTGGCTGAATGAACTGTCATAGTCTTTATTTGTACTATAATTAATTTTAAGACAAACTGATCTATCGATTGTGAGAAATATTAAGCAAAAGTCACAAAACGACACTAGACAAATCTTTAACATTAATAACAAGGTAGATATTTATAATTATAGTATAATCACTATCTTCTACTGTTGTTCTTTAATTTGCACCAAAAGTGTTATCATGGTAGCTCTGGTTTACTACTTCCAGAGCGAAATAGCTGTAAGTCGGTGAACACGCAGTAGCATTTTTACTTCCAAATAAAATGCTTTAATCCTGTGATTATGGTACTGATATATTTTTAAAAAAATTCAATTAAAGGCATAATTAGAATGTATTATTAAATAGCTATGTGTTATTTGCCTTGTAAAGCGCCAAATTCACTGCACAATACTGCAAAACCTGTTTAATAAAACTGAAAACAGGGCCGAAGTCTGTTATAGAGCCAATAACACTTTTTGGTTAGGGTACAATAAAAGTTTTCTACATTCTGATTGATTGATAAAGCAGGGTCAATATCAAAATTGGTCCGTAATTATTTATTTACTAAAATTTTTATTCAATTAGTGACTACCTTTGGGAAAAGAACATGGCCTGTATCAAATCACTTCTATGATAAAATATATTATTTTGATGTTATTTCTAACTGCAATATAACTTACCTCGACTACACGAAGTATATGGAGCTCTCCTGCTCACCCCGGCGTCGGCGTCCATATTTCTGATTAAAGTTTTTGTAGAGTAAAATATCTTGTACAAGTAACTATAACTTTTTTATTTCATAAGGTATCAACTTCTTACTCAAAATATATATTCCTTATTATCAACCACATTTCATGTGGCAAAGTTCATAACTCTTTTTTTCAGAAATATCTCCCCTTGAACCTAGATTCTTCTACTTTTTTGCAACTAATGTTTAAATCACAACATCAGCGCAACGTTATATTAACGTCGTTTTTACGAAGGTAATTTTACTCTGAACGCGATATTGTGAAAAACTGAGAACGGAGAACTGATTCCTTTTTTATTTCATTAAAATGACACAAAAAGTGTGTACTTTTCAAAACTTGCAATACGAGTTTGACCACCATTCTGCGTTAATATGAAAATAAACGTTATAACTCGGCAATTAGTGAAACCTTTAGACATGAAAACTGAATTCATTGATGAAATGTACAATCTTTATGACTGACGTGATATTTATATAATCGGAACAAAAAATTGATTGCAACAACATTTCAGAAACATTTTGGTGTAATTAGCATTGACCTCGAACATTTAATACTTTAAATGTGTGGTTTTAATGTACTTGGTTGCCTGTTTCTAGCGCGAACCATTGTAACGTCCATGTCGTAGTGATAATAAAGACAACGTCGCAAAAGTTACCATAAAAACAAACAAGAAGCATGAAGGTATCGTATCACCTTCATGATGTATGTTAAGATTCATAAATCTAGCATACATTTGCTACAAAATCATCCCCCTTGTTTCATATAATGTTTTTTACTTATTCTATTTTTGTTTACTTAAGCTCCCTGAATAGTCGAGCATCTTGTCTCTACTTACAGCTCATGTTTACTTTGCATGCCCATATAACACTATCTAGTTAGGTTTTTATCATATATTCTTGATTCACAAATGTTGGCAAATTTCGTTACACCCAACAAACTTTGCATGTCAGTTAATTGTGGCATTTAAATGGATATCTTTAACTTATTCAAAGGTTATTCTTAAACAATTTTTATTCTTACATTGTATTATTTATGTCCGTATTATGAGGAAACATTACTAAGACCAAGAGTTTCCATTAATTGCATGATCACAATCCTGTATATTGTGTTAATATATAAGAAAATCCTAAATCAAATAATTTATTGTTTAATTCTGTTTTTCTATCTTCAAGCTTGTTTTGCTGTATATCCTACATTTTTATATGCTGGAAGGGAACTTCAGTTGTTTTATGTTATGGCACATCTCATTGGTCTCTGTCTGTCCGTCCTACGTGGTAAACTTTTCTTAGTATCATAAATGACCTTGACCCATAAATGACCGCTTAATCTTTAGATTTTTGGGACAGTAGGTCAAATGTCAAGGTCACAGTGACCTGGTGCATCAAATCACTGTCTGCTCAATAACGTAGAACTTATTAAGCGTAGGGTCTTCATGATTAGTGTCTTAGTTGGTCATAACACAAAGATTATTCCAACTGATTTTGTGGTCAGTTGATTTTAGGTCAGAGTCACTGTGACCTGGAGCAATCTTTAGGGCGTGCAATTCTCACGACTTGTAGAGCTCTGGTTTAATTATAAGCCAATGGTTGCTGATGTCGTAGATCATGTAACTAAAGACATTGTTGACGAGATTGTTATCTAATGACTGTGATTCTTGTTCTCTGTTACTTATATTTGATTTTTATATAAATTAAATGATTTTGTATTGTTTTAAAAAAATATGTGCATGTACTCAATTTAGTATTATGTTTAATTATAATTTTTCTAGTATGATTTATTGCGTGATTTTTATTATATATTTGTATTTTTATTGAATGGTAGAATGTTATTATACAACAGTACTTTGTTGAATGGTTCAATGTTATTAGGTGTATATTGTATGTACTTTGTTGAATGATTTAGTTTGTGAAGAAAATCATCGAATTTTCAAGCATAAAAAATAAGTTTTTTTTAAATCTTTTAAGCTCACATGAACCCACTGTTAAATTATGAAATAGTAACACAAAACATAATGCCTGTTGCCACTAAGTATTTTATAAATAGAGCATTATATTGTATTGCAAACATTACCCGCAAGTTTTGAATGTTCTAGCCTGGTTCATATGTTGTATAATTTTTAATATATGAAATAAATAATTTTCACTAGCCTTAATCAATCAATCTTGGTCCAGTTCTTCATCAGGGAAAAAAGACTAGTCAGTTTCTTCCTCAGCGAAAAACTGGGTAGGGGAAAACTTACCATTATATTGGACTTCAGGCTTGTAAGTTAAAGAGATTACTGCACTGGCGTTAATTCTATGCCAGTGTTTTGTGTAGGGCTGCATTCTGAAATTGATAAATCATCAAATTGTATTGCATGGGTAGTAATGTATCAGAACACTAAAATGTATATATAATCGCAACATAGACTTATCAAGGGGAAACTACTTTTACAAAATTTAGTTATGCCACAAACCAAAATCGTGCATTTTTTCTTAAAAGCATCAGCATTATAGTTCTATTACATTAACCTGTCACAACTTGAATAATTACACGGTCACTGAATTTGTTTTTATTTAACCTCATTTTAACCATTGAGCCACCAATCCGCATTAATTATTGATAATCTAACTATATATGCGACGATTTTGAATATCGGGGAAATAACAAGTTCGAAAGGGGGTAAAATAACAGATTCAGTGACCGTGTAATTATTTAAGGTGTGACAGGTTAATGTAATAGAACTATACTTCCCATTGAGAACCTCTTAAAATGTATAATCTGTAGTGTTTCTGTCTATTTATTTTGATACATTTTAAAATATGTTCATATGATAGTAGCTGGTTTAAAAATAATAGGCACGAATATGCTTCATGTGTTTTTATTTACATTTAAGTATAGTCCATTTTTTTTCAACTGTCAAAGTTTAAATAATTACATGGTGATTGAATACTTACTATCTCAGTATCATGAGTGTTATAGTTCGTTTTTTCTCAACTGTCAAAACATGAATAATTTCACGGTGAATGCGTTCGTTAAAATTATTGTCGTAATACATCCGTGAGTTTCCGAAAGAGTGTATTATGATCGAGTAAAGCTGCTTATGCCGTATGATATGTTTTAGTCAAGATATTTTGAATAAAAATTAGGCCACCAGTACAAAAACAATGCATTCAGTCACCGCCGTGAAACTGTTCAAGCTTTGACAGTTGAGAAAAAACGGTCAATAGACAAAGAACATGATATCACTGTGAAATCATTCATGTTTTGACAGTTGAGAAAAACAAAAACATTGTTTTCAACTATAGTCGAACAAAAAAAAAACACTGTTTATAATAACAATACAATGAACTAACCCACGACGATGGATGCCCAGGATGACTTTAAAAAACAATTGTGATATGTTTTACTTGTGTCTTAATTGTTGGTGTAATGGAAAGCGTTCTACCATAACAAGCATGATTTGCCAAGTGGTGGTGGTTTATCAACCATGGTAATTTTGTTTAAATGAATTACACACATTTTATTTTATATTACTGCCTACCCCTGAAATGAATTGTCTCATTTTTAATGTTTACCAAAACACGTTTTGTTCTTTTGTACGCACTATACATGTACTTTTGTACTCTTGAATTACTACTCTTTCAAAGATATGCAGCCCTAACTCTGTATATGACTGTCTATTTTGATATTAATTGATTGGTTTATGTAATTATATATTTGTTGTTTTTTTCTGTGCGATGGACGGATATTATATTTTCAATTTGATAATGACCATGTGCTTTATCTTTGTAATTTTTTAGTTGATACAAAATGTTATGTTTGATTTGAGTAAAGTGTGTACCATTGACTGATTAACACTGCCTTCCAAGAGTTTCTTCACATACTTACAATTTTCGTTATACTATATAAATTTCAAAATGTTGGAAAGCATTTAATTTTTAAATGATTTTTTATTTGCTTTTCGAAATCATTACATTTTCGTTAGGATATGAAACTGCAAAATACCTTAAACTTGAAATGTTATGACTATAGTTTTTTAGACTGATGACTGATAGATAACTTTAAATAGCATAACTCAAGAAAATGAAATTTACCATAAAAATTGTTTTTTATTGCCTGAGTAAACATTAAAACAAATCATGAAACTGCTGATTCTTTAAACTTAAACTAGGAAATAGTCGCAATTTGATCATTTGTTCTGTGAAAGAACTTCTTGAGGGCAGTTTACTGTCGACTGTTTCTTTGTTGAACATTTCTACTGTTTGATGTCAGTAAGAACTAGTTCATGTGTTTGCTATTCTGATTTTGTATTGGGTTTAATGCTGTGTCAACACAAATTATAGCTATTTTACAGAGGCCTCCTCACCTAACTTACCTAGACCTCACCTATTGTACGGTTTGATTCAAAATCCACACATAGAATAGGTATCAAGCAGGCATGTGTATATTTTATTTTGGTTACGGTTCATTGTTTTTTTTTTTTGCCGAGTTATACCCTTTGATAAATTAAAGTGCTGAAAGCACTGAAGTTTAGCGCTTTCAAATTTGGGCTTAACTGCTTTTATCTAATACATGTGTAGTTAAATTAAAATAGTGCAGATAATCAATTTGAATAAATATATATCACTAGTATGTTATTTGTCTGTTTAACTAAATGTTCATATGACCCAACATAGAAATAACGAATAATTATCTTAATGGAAAGATATTTGTGTGGATACACCACAACTCAAATGCAATAAATTCAAGTAAATTCCCAGTCAACTCACAAACTTCCTATGTCTGCCTGTTTATTGTCAGTAAAATGTGTGTTTTCGTGTTTTACCTTTACTCTCATTAATTCATTATCATTTTACACACTATTATAGGAAGGTGATGTAGGCAACAACGCTGAGAACAGTTATGAGCATTTACACTCTGCTAATATTATTACATCAAAGTAGATTTGTATGATGATCCGTACGTTCAATATAATACAAAACCCTGTAATATGGGAACTCTGAGAGGCAAAATTAAGAATAATTTGCTAAATCTATACAACAGTCTGCTGTACTGTGGAAAATTTCTACAGAAAAGGTTTACTGTTATACTGTCGAAAATTCTAACAGTAAGGATTTATCGTTGTACTGCTGTACTGCCGAAAATTCCAACAGTAAGGGTTTACTGTTATACTGCCGAAAATTCTAACATTTAGGCTTTACTGCTGTACTGCCGAAAATTCTAACCCTAAGGCTTTACTGCTGTACTGCTGTACTGCCGAAAATTCTAACAGTAAGGGTTTACTGTTATACTGCCGAAAATTCTAACAGTAAGGATTTATCGTTGTACTGCTGTACTGCCGAAAATTCTAACAGTAAGGGTTAACCGTTGTACTGCCGAAAATTCTAACACTAAGGCTTTACTGCTGTACTGCTGTACTGCCGAAAATTCTAACAGTAAGGCTTTACTGCTGTACTGCCGAAAATTCTAACAGTAAGGGCTTACTGCTGTACTGCCTAAAATTCTAACATTTAGGCTTTACTGCTGTACTGCCGTTACTGCTGTCTTCACATACATTCAAGACGGTGAAAAAATTGATTGTAGCAAAATAAAGAAAGATAGAACACGTTATAGCCAGGAGCTAGCGTCATCCAATACAGTAAGGCAATCTTAATATATTTTTATCAAGGGTTTTAACTAATAACACTGAACTGATATGTAGCATGCAGTTAGTTCCTAATGACGTCCATTCTCGTACCCCGAGGTTATCAAGATTCTTGATCTAACTCAGACATTCCGAAAAATGCCGGTCCCACAGACCTGACCAGTGAAATTCATGTCGGTCCAGGAAAAAGTGTGTCGTAGCCAGTCTAAATGTCCAGTTAAATTAATTTTTTTAAAAATTACAATGAGGACAACTATCGAGCCTTTTATCTTATGTATTGGTATGTTTTGAACTATTGCTGATGTTTAAGTTAAAATTTATAATAATTACTGATTAGCAATCAGAAATGACTTATTGACATTTTGGTGATTTCTTCCGGTCCAGTGATTCTTCCAGACTCGGTCCAGAGATCACTGGACCGAATGTACAGTAATGTCAAAACACTTTTCGAATGTCGAATGTCTGATCTAACTAGTATCGAGAATCTTGATAGTCTCTGGGAACGAGAATGAATGGCGTCATAATGTTGGTACATGTAGTAGGGGACTAGGAAGTGGACTCTTGCGTCCGTGCGATTGTAATTCCACAGAAACCTTCATTCGGAATTTCACAGCGGTTTTCAACGCATATCTTCGAAGATGATCGCTACGGTGTTCAGAATGCAAAACTCTACTGACTTCACTACATAAGGCCATGTCATACCGGAATTTTGTTAAGCGTCCGCGTCCGCGTGGGTTTTAGAGTCAGTAAAAAAAAACAAATATTTTGGTGAAATTTTCTTAAATAATTCTTTTGTTCCGGGATTCGATAACTGATTTTTCTCAGGAAATGCTGATAGTTCCTTGTTTCTGTGTACATTGTATTTGATTAATGAAAAAGTACATGTGTATGTTGTATATACTTTTTTTATAGAAATACTTTAATCTCACATTAATGTCATACACATTCATGTACTACCAAACACTTATTTGTGTGAATACTAGCTAAAATGGACTTGTGATTTCGTTTTCAGTTAGTATGTTTTTGTGAATAGGTACCTAGGTGTGTCAAACTTGAGTTGACGCTTAACAAAATTCCAATTTGGCATGGCCTTATGTATATATATATATTCTTCAGAGAGGGTTTCTTTATCAGACATCTTGACAATCCTGCTGTGCTAAAGGCGACCAGCACAGTACTCTGAACTATCTACGATATCATATCTAGGCTATACACATGTAAACACATGACTCAAGAGTAAGGACTGCACTAACCCTTTGGTGCTGAGCAAGAATCGTAATGTCTTTACTGATTGCTTTATTCATACAAGTATTAGCATTTCCAAAAATGCTTGAAATCGTCGTTTAGCCGTGTATTCTCCATAGAGAATAAAGATTCAAGCAATATGCAGATCAAACAGTGCATGTCTTTACAGTAGAGGGCTTTAAATCAGACCTTCAGAAGCTCGACTACAGCGCCTCCATCCCCGTCGGATATAAATACCAGCAGTGGTCATCTGACGTATTACCACAGATTCAGGTATTCGTCAGTGCTTTAAACCGTTCCAAGTCTATTTATACAGGTCGTCCACGTAAACATTGAGTATATAAACATAGCCAGTTATATTGCACACCAATATTTAGGTGTGAATTACTTTTACAATTTTACAATTTAGTCAGTTTACACTTATTTTTAAACACATCATTATATAAAATTTATAATGTGCATATACCCTTTTTGAAATAAATGTTAAATATCAAAGTGGTATGTTTATATGATTAAAATGCTGCTCATGCATTAGCTTATTCACCTAGCTATTTTAATAGTGAGCAAGTCCATTGTTTAAAGTACAAAAACACCCATGACCTAGACTACAGAGCGTTTGATTAATTCTGCACGCTGTAAGGCCAGATAAAAACCATCGAATTACCATGTGCTGTCCAGACATATTCCGACCGCGCTCGTTTCAAGAACATGTTCTGCCCTACATTCCGCCAGCTAATCGAACGTTCATATTTACTAATAAACTCGCTCGGAAATAGGGAATATAGGTTGTTGTTTTTCAACAAAAGCGATCTTTCTTCAATAAATGAACATGTTACGAATAGGTATGAATGATTTTTTGGTTTTATATTGTTACTCCTTGAAATTGATACCCGTTCATATATCGATAATGATATTTTCTTGTATTACAAACAGGTAACCGTATAATACACGCCGTGGACGATTCCAAACACGAACCCCTTTTTTTGCTACTCGACGTCATCATTTTGGTCACGTGACCTCTAATGCAACGTTCTGATTGGCTAAAGACAGCCGGTGTCGACACAAAAATGCTCAAATCTTGATAATTGTTATTATCGTCGGACAGGTTCCGACGATAATAATTGGGCTCGAATATTTAATCTCATTGTTAAGTGCCTCTAAAAATCACTTTATTTTTTCATGTTACATGTACATACACTCTATAATAAAGTCGGTATCTATCGTCTTTGAATGATACATTCACTCAAAGACAAAATGTACCGACAAAACAAGTAAACAAAAGCTAGAATTTCCACAAATAGTACATAAAACTAAAGAATGTTAAACTTGTAGAGAGGTTGTTTTCTTCTGTGTTCAGACATTTCTGGGGACAGTCCATAAATCACAAGAAATTGTCCACTCTTTTTAGGGGTCAAGATTTCCCCTTCCCATGTGTAGTCGTCCACCTTTTCCAAAACGAGATCCTCAACAAAAACGTCACCAAGGAAAGGGGAGGCAATTCTAAATTTGACTGGAGCGTTGGGTTGAAGATCGCGATAAGTGGGTTCCAAGATGCATACTTGGTACGTCTGAGCGGCTGTGTAAGAGAAAGGGAAGTTTTTAACCAAATTGTTAATGTCTGTGCATTTTAAAATATATTTAACTAAGCCTGGTACTCTTGGAGTTGTGTCCCCTTCTCGTTTTCCCGCCAATTTTAATATGTAAACACCTGGTGATGGCGGACGTACCAGAATTTTATAATGATCTTCAGAATCACGAAATGTGGCAACGTAAGCGTCCATGTTAACCTTATCTGAAGTGTCCAAAGTAGCAGTGATTTGCATAATCGGAACAATAGTTGTTTTAACGATGATGTGCAATTCTTTCCGAAACACGATGATTGGTTCCCGGTGGGAAAATTCCACACCCCAATCTTTGGTCACAGCTTCCACTTTGACCGTTCGGTTATACTCATTCAGTGTGACTGGTCGTTTAAGAAGCTGCCACATTTCACTGGACATTGGGTCGTTCCTGAGGTAAGGAAAGTGGTCATTAATGAAATTTTCCGGATCTGTCATGAACCAGAATTCTTCATAACGGCGATGATAAATGCCGTCCTCGTCTTCAAATCCTGCACCCCAAGCACAATCAACGAATCTCCAATCATGTCCGACGTATACGGCGTTCCATGAATGTTCCGGTTCATCCAGTTGTGTAAAAGGCTCCTCTGGGCCAAACCTGGCATCTTTGACATACCCTTTGAGCTTCTTTACAGGTATAGACACAGACCTGAAATAAATACCCATAACTCTGAATAAGTAAGACAAAAGGCAACAAGAAACCCGACGAACATAAAGTTAGTTTATATGCATTTAAGGTTCCAAGTTCAGAAACCAACAAACAAATACGAGTTGTCAATTAACATTTCATGCGGTAGCTACTGGATGTTTTTTTTTTCATTTAAAGTACAGTATATAGTTATATCAGCAAATCCTAGAGACAAAGAACATAGAGCTATTGGCCAAAGAGGATATTTGTTAAAAGCAGTCTTTAACACAGAGATCATGAAGATTCTCGATCTAGCACCAAATGTAGTCACAGATTAGTATACGTCTACTTCTAAGCAAACCTCATTCATATAAATTATTGCGACAGCTAATGTTGTAGCTCAATCCTATGAATTTGTTAATCAATACAGACACCGACAAACATAAGCATTTTATCATAGAAACAAAATCCTATGACCAAAGGAACGCTCCGTTTTAAAGCATTTGACTTGAACGTTTCAGAAACCAAGTGTAATCATTGTTAAACAGTCACCAAAGGTACGAACTCAAACAATTATTCAACTAAAGCCATACCTGCAGAGAGCAGAGAAAAGATTAGCATAGCCTTCAGATGATGAAGCAGTGCCATGTCGTATCACTGTGTTTGGATCGTTGGGACTGTCACGTTTAGGATACTGGTAAGATCTGTCAAAACTGAAATAAAACACACATAAAGTTTATCATAACAACATGCCTTTATATGATGTATGCGGTACAGCTACTTTGATTTCAGCTCAAACCAGCGTTTCAGTTGTAGCAGACACGCTCATTGATCGATAGGTAACACTTTTGGTTCCTATCAGTGAAACTGCTTGGTCTTTGAACCAGTTCGGGTCAGAGTGAGATAGGTGCACTCTTGAACCAGGTTCAAAACCCAAGTGGCAATTATTTTGCCACAGTCGGTTCCAAGGCGAAAATTCTTCGGTTATTGCTTTGAATTTCGTAATTTGTTTGTAGCAAAGATTATACATGTATAACAAAAGGTTTAAAAGATATAAACATCTTTATATTGCAACACTAGTCAACATTGAACCGGAAAATGTTACAAAAGTGAAAACAGCACATGTCTAAAGAAAGCTTTGAAATAAAACATCAAGCTAGTCCATCAACCTACCCTATATTATGACATATCCAGAAGTAGAAAGCTCGAACCTTTTCTATATCAGATTTACAAGGTGCTGTTAGATATGCAACTAAAGTTTTCACATTCTTTGCCACGTCTGGTGGAAACTGAAACAAAAACATATTAATCAATAATATGGTATTTTTACCTCCCCTGAGCTAACTCAGGTTGAGCTTTTAGGATTGTTGAATGTTCGGCGTCTGTCGTCCGTCTATAGTTGTTTGTGAACACTAGTGATTAATTTTAAGCTTAGTTAGTTCTAAACTGTGTGTGGGAGCTTGTCTTGGTGATTGCTCGAATGAGATCGAACATGGGTCATCTCTGATGAAAAACTAGGTCACAGGAGCTAAAAATAGGAAAACATTGTTTACAATGAAGTGGCAACTGTTTTGATCGAAATATACTTGAAATTGGTCTGGAAGATTGTTTTGATGATTTCTATGTCAAGTATGAATATGGGTCACCTGGGGTCAAAAACTATGTCACTCAGTCCAATAACCCGTGAACACTATAGTTGTCACTATTTTTTACTCATTTGTCATCAAACATGGTCAGGATGCTCGTCTAGGTAATTGCTTGGATGAGTTCGAACATGGGTCACCTTGGATGAAAAACTACTTCACAGGAGCTAAAGAATACATAGGCTACCACTAAAATCATTTGTCTGACAGGCAGATGCGATGACTAATGAATCAGATTCCCATACAGGTCATCTTCCTATACAAAGCCTAGACTTGAAGCATTTGGTGCATGAAAATGTGCTAAACCATTACAAAAATATATCAATCTTACTCTGTTCATGTATGCACAAATGGTACTCAGGTGAGCTCACCATGGCCCTCTTGTTAAATTACATGGCACATCTGTCATATTTAAATTAAGTATTCACCATAAAATTGATGTCAAATTTAAGTTAAGAATTAACCATAGAATTGATTTAAAATTTAAAATAAATATTTACTATAATATTGATGTGAAATGTAAATTAAATATTCACTAAAATGTTGATGCCAAATTTGAATAATATATTTACCGTAATTTTGATGTGAAATTTAAATTAGTATTCACCATAATGTTGATGTGAAATTTAAGTTAAGTATTCACCATAATGTTGATGTCAAATTTAACTTTTTACCTCATACTGTCCCCTTTTGTTCCCTGTATGTGATTCTAATACAGTCCCCCTTTGTCCCCTTTAAACTTTATGCTACCAAAAACATATTTCCACTAAATAATGTAAACATTTTTTACAGAATATTGTAGATAAATCACTTACCTAATGAAGCTCAGAAAAAATAGTATGTTATGTTTTGACTTTAATCCCAAAATTGATTTAAACATCCAATATACATCCAAATGTCTCACTCATTGTTTGTACAGTCTGACTGGTTAAGTTAATGTTTAATCCTCGGTTTTGCTAACAATCAAATCACTTTTCTTTAAATAGTAACTTTTTAGTGATAAAATATCATCTTCTAATGAACTTTAATTTTTAGAAAAGTTTTTATAATGCAAAAATGATATTTTTGACACCAAAAATGTTTATTCAGAGAAATAAAAAAGTCTCCATATCTGTTACAATTTTTTTTTAGTTGTTTAAGTTCCAGACTGTAGTTCAATATACAAATCAGTCACAATATCATCATCAAATGGATTAACATTTATCAATCAGTATCTCGTTCCCAGAGTCCAGTAGGATTCTCTATACTAGCCTCTGGCGCCACACGGCTAATTTCAGGAATGAAACGTCATAATTTTGGCCGAAATCGACCAATCAGAATTATTTCGCGAAAAGTTTCGCGGAAAACTTCATCTGGTGTTAACCTATCAACCTATCCAATTTTTGCTTACATAGCGCCTTCGTCTAAAGTTTAAGATAACGTTAGTTATTTCTGTTATCAAGGTGACATAATCTAGAGTCTCTCTACATAAACATAATAGAAGTCCTGCTGTTTTATGACTTTAATCCTTTGAAGGTCCAATGCAGTGCGCAGTAGCAATATACAACAATCAAGAAAATAGTTGTTTGCTTTATGACAGGATGTTAGACAGGCTATGATTAAATGTTTGTAACTCTTATTAAAGATATTATCAGGCGATTATTATACAGGATGACACGCTTCATTTAACAGTGGCCGTACTCGTAAACTATTTCAGGACTGAAACTTTTAATTGACCAGTGATAGCAATTGATAATAATCTATGAAATGTGTCGACTTTGAACTCAGGACAACAGGGCCGTTGATTGGGGATGAGGGTTGGGAGAGTATTGCGTACTGAAGTGCATAAAAATGTTAATTATATACAGATTAAATATTTTTTATAAAAATGAATAGAATGTAAAGAAAATACATCATTCAAAACATTATACATAATGTTTTCTATTTTTGATGCGTAATGCTTGTTGCAACCCTAAGAAACATTAACTCTTATAAACCATATAAGAGTAAAGCTATGTAAGTAAGATTTTGATAAAAAAATCTAATTTAAAAGTATTTCATTCTGTTTTTTGGAAAGTGACAAATAGCGCCTTTTTGATAAAATGCACTGTAAACATAATGTTATAAGTGTATGTAAGTTTAATTATGAATTTTAAACGGTTTGAGTATTTTCGAATAACAGTTTGAAATTATACGAAAATAAACAGACATTAGTTTAACTGTAAAACAAGTTTTATTGAAATATTTACTTCTTGACTCCCAGCAGACCTTCAATGACATTTTACGTATGCAGTAGCAGTATGATAGGCCTACCGCCAGCTTGTTTGTCAACAGTCTTTTTTAAATCGGCGCCGTTTCGCGGAATGTTTTAGACGCGCTTTTTCATTAGTGTGTAAAAAGTATGGAAAGCGCATGCGCGCACTCTAAATTAACCGTGTAGCGCCAGAGGCTAGTATTGAGAATCCTACTAGACTCTGAGAACGAGAATGATTAATCAGAGAAGAGAGGTCATTATTTCAAATTTAGCAGGCACCCCCTGAAGTTTTATGATCTATATTGTTCTCACAGCTGCAACAATAAACATTTGTTAATTGATCTTATCTTTAATTTTGGAATGTCAAACTGCTAATGACACAATTAACACTAATTAACAATGATTATCAACTGCACTTTTGATCTGAAACATTTTTTTACTAATTTAAATGATATATTTATGATGTATTTGATATCAATTTACGTTTTCACATATATTTTAGTTTTGTATAATATTTCAACTGTCATAACTTTTTTTACTAATTGTTGAAAAATATGTGATTTATACCATTAGATAGCAAATTTAATACTCTAAAATAGTTGTTCTTACTTAAATTTCATTAAATCAATATTTATTACAGTAAATGCCTGTTAAAATATATAGGTGTCAAAACAGTAGCTATCATTTAAACTTACTTTGAAGATAAGATACAATTTATCTTTGACTTGTATGAGAATCTAATAAGGATCTGGTAGACTACTCTATGAGGTAAAAGGGTTAAATTAAGTATTCACCATAATGTTGATGTCAAATTTAAGTTTACTGGTCCCAATAATGTTGATTTCAAATTTAAGTTAAGTATTCACCATAATGTTGATGTCAAATTAAAGTTAAGTATTCACCATAATGTTGATGTCATATTAAAGTTAAGCATTCCCCATAATGTTGATGTCAAATTAAAGTTAACTGTTCACCATAATGTTGATGTAAACTTTAAATTACGAATTTACGGGAACGATGTCAAATTTTAATTCACCATAAAACATTGAATGCAGTTACAAGATTGTACTAAGCACTGTTTTACTCTATGAGTGTTATTGTATCTGAGCCATTTTTGTATTGTTAAATTTTGGTTCAACTGTCAGTGGTGCATACTTTACTTTCCCTTATTTAAACCGATCATGGGTACAGTAATACTGTTGTGAGTATTTAAATCAGTTGGGTTAATATGTGCACCACTGACAGCTGAATAAAATACAACTATGCTTTTTACAAAAGTTTTATTTTATAGACAAAAGATGGAGAAACAGTCATGCATAATGCCATAGAACAAAAGGAATGTCAACCGACAATTGCTGAGTTAGTATTAAAGGCTCGTTCTGCTGACTTCAGTTTAACTAATAAAGACAATTGTAATGTACTTCATTGGGCTGTATTCAAGCAAAATAGACCGTAAGTGTTTTTGGTTTAGTTTGAATTACTTTTATACTTGTCTATCATAATCATTAAACTCCCTATACCAAGACTAAGACTGATTATTGACTACAAAATAAAATCTAGCATTTCAGTGGAACAAGTTCATTTTATTAGCCGGATTTTTCATCGAAAAAAAGTTGGATTTTAGTTCGGTGAAACCTAAGTGGGCGGTCGGGCGGGTGTCCCTTGTCCTAAACAATTGCGTTAAAGTTTTTTATTTACTACATATTTCAGCTATTTATTTTCAGATCTTTATGAAACTTCATTCAATTATGATATACCATGTGATGAACAGAATTAGAAAGTACATGTAACCGAAACTCGACATGGCTTTACTATGGATTTTACTACTATTTCCCTTTGTATTAAATTTTCTTTTGTAACAACATGAACTTGATCTAAATCTTTCCCATCTACAAATGTGGTTTTAATGTGGTTTCCTCATTATGTTTCTTGTTTTATTTCAAATAACTTGTAACAGCAAGAAAATTGTATGTACCTCTTTTAAGGACTGTGTAAAAGTTGAAATTACAGAAAGGTACCTTTAAGTACCGACCCCAAAAAAGTTGGTTAGGGTAAATGCAGCGCTAAAAATATCATAATGTTTAATTATCCCTCTTGCCTGAAATATTTTGGACCAGGCAATATTATCGTAGGTACTTCACATCACCTGTGAATACAGGAATAAATACGTTATTTTCTGTGCAAGTTTCCTTTTATTCTAGCGAACAATTTCATAATATGCAGATATTGAATGCACTAATATTACTCTAGATGCACTGAGGCTTACATTTTCTATATCTGTGACTGAATTTACATATATGAACAAACAAACAAGTGAGCTCTGTAATCAAAATTTGGGCGTCCATTTTGTGTGTATTAAAAACTTATTCATTACACATCTTTGCGGAAGTCAGGGGCTAATCACAAAAACGTGTGTACATACGCGAACTGAGCTTCTATCTAAAGATTGCCAGATTTTGATGAAATGTCTTAAGAATGGTTTATTTTTTATGAAGTTATTACTATATATGTCTGTAGATTTGATGATTTATTGTTCTAAGGTATTTATTTGACGCCACGTGGGAACTTTTTTGTGCCTAATTACTTTATTTTGACATCCATCGGTTCCGTCTTATATTGGTCAATGTTTTGTTAGCAGATGACCATTTATTGTGTCATACCACCTTTGTTTAAATTGGCCGTGTATTGAAAAATCAAGAGTATGGTGGCTCGGTATAGCCCTCATGCATTTTCTTCGAGAGCTTCTTATCTCCGTTTGTGAAATTGTTCGTTTGTAGAACATATTGTATTCTTTAAATGTTTTGTTGTTTATAATGTATTGTTGACAACAAATCATGTGACCAAAATTTTAGGGCTTCACCACTTGTCGTTGACTTAAGTCAGATCGTATTGTACGTAGCAAAGATTTTACGTTTCGAGTGCGTCTTTGAAATTCTCTCATCGTAAAACGTAAGTTCAACGTAAGTAAGTAATTTCGGAAATTTCGCTATCTTACGTAAGATTCTTATGAAAAAGTCCCAGTTCTTTATCAGCCCTGCGTTCAGTTAGCATTTAACGTTAGTCAATCACCGTTACTGTTATGAACGGTTAATTGAACGATCCGTTGAAGCGCGAACGTTTAAAGATAGCGGACAAGAGAATCTTTACTTCAATTTATTAGAAGAATTCGGAGAGGAGGAATTGTTTTCTTGTTTACTTGTTTTTTGTAAATTTATTGATCTAAATCAACGAGAGTAACACTGCCGACTTCGTTGTAATGGCAGTTACTAATTTGCACAATATACTGGAACTATTTTGTTTCAGGTTGTTTCATACTCGCGTACTATATACTTAAACCGTTAGCTGTTTGCCTGAAACGTTTCCGCTAACAGGCCGTTCAATAATGACATTAGTGAATTATACCTATTTTAAGTGTGTACCTTTCATTACCTGTGTCCATTATTGGACACCGTACTTTTTGTTTGTACTACTTCTTTTGTGTAAAGTTGTATTTTGGACATGTTGAAAATTATGAATTTTAGTATATAGAGATATTTTATTATACTGATTTCAGACAATGTATAAATTAATTTGTATTTTTAACTCTTAGTGCATCTGTACGGGAATGTACACAATCTGATTGGAAGATTTTATTTTAACTGTTTTCACTGTACTTCATGCAAACTTGCACAAAAGTTTAAATGTTTAAACTCACTTTTTTCATAAAAAATAAATATTACTAAACCTCTTTTTTGATATTTTTCTATTAAACTTACTTATTTATTTCATTAGGATTAAAATGAAAACTGAAATGTATGAAACTTATTTGTAAATTTCAATTATTGCAACCACACCTATTATAAAGTCATGAAGGACATTCATAAATTACATAGTCCTTAACTTCATGCATTTCGAAGTGAACGTAGACTGAAAGCAAAAGTACAATATTTATAAATTATAAAAAAATGTTTTGATCACTTACTGTTGAATATGAAGTTTTGTGAAACAGTGTTTCATCCAACCAAGATTTTTCATCTAATTGTAATGATATTTTTACTAGAGCTGTATAGATCATCATAGATAAAGATCCTGGTATCATAGATAAGCCACTTTACCCTGATGGATTTTCAGCCCTACATATAGCTGCTGTGAATGATTTTGTTGAACTTGCTGGCCTACTTCTTGGACAGGTAAAAATATTTTGCGTCTTGATTTTAAGTTCTTAGTAATTGTGTGATTGCCAGACGCCTTCATAAAACCTTAATATACAGTAGTAGCTTTCATGGTACATGTATATAGTCCTACAATCTTCAGAATGTAAGCAAGCACTTCCAGGGTTGTCGCAAGACTGTAGTAACTCACTCTTTAACCCAATGCACTTACTAAAGTCTTGCGAGCAACCCACGACTTGTTTTTTTTTGGTCAAATTCTTGCTGCAGCCTAAAATAACGAATAGTTCAAATAATGCATAGATTTACAGTTACAATTCTTTGTCCGAAAATGACCACATCAGCATGTGAATTGAAATTGATTGCTCTGAATTTTCTTCACAAAATATTTTAGCTCATGACCGAGTTTACCATTTGATACAATTTTGTGTGGAGACTGTGAGGTAAGCAATCAAAACTCACAGAATTATAAGGAATGTATGGGCGAAAGAAAGGTAGTAATTAATTTATGTGCTGTTTGATTTCATTAAAGTATTTGTCTGGAAAGAGAAATTGACTGAAAACACATTTTGTTTATCCTATTAGTTGTTGATGTAGATCACCTAACTATAGACCCAAATTAGTGTTGTTTTTTTAGATGCCCATTTATTTTAATGCTCATCAAGTGCAAAAGTACAGAACTTTCAATTTGTAATAGTCATAAAAAAGTTATTTGTCAAAAGCCTTATTTTAAAAGAAATTCGACATAATTAATTATTACATGCACTACATGTAATTTGAAATCATGAGAATATTATTTAAGGAATCACCGGGCTACTGATAGGTTTTTTCTCAATATGTACACTGCCTTCAAAAAGTTCCTTTATTTTATTATGATTGTTTATTTCATGCAGTAGAAGAAGAATTTCTCCTGGTATATTTTTTATGAGTCGCATCAAAGTTATCTACCAGCCTCTAAAACTATGGTCATTGTATCTCAATGAACTAATATCAAGTTTGAAATGTTTTTGTTCTTTCATTCCTTATTATTTATACACTGTTATGTAAATACTGTGCCTTTTAGCATTGTTTTGTTACTTTTTACTAGATATACTGTTTTTATGCAAGTTTATGTCATTGTCACGTAAAATTCACTTTTATCTCCTCATTCGCAAGGAGCATTTAAATCAAGCCACGAAGTTAAAAACATTCGCAATTGTAATGTTCAAAACTCTGTTAAAAGTTCAAGTAAGGACTGAAGCCTTGTTAATGCCGTTCTATCTTTTAATAATGCAAAATCTAAGTAGTTAGTTAACTTCTTAATCCAGTGATTTAGCCTTTCCATAAACAGTGAGTAGGTTGACTGACTGTCGTTATATGACCTATACAATGTGTTGCTATGGCGTTTAACCCTTAAAAAACATTCAGAATATTAGGTAAAATTCACCTGAAGGTATATTTATCAAGAGTTACAGAGACTTTTGTTCTGTTGTTGTCTGATATCGTAACCCTTTGTTTATAGTGTCTCCTGTCGATTCCTGTATGTAATATAACAAAGTGTCCCTTTTTGTCCCCTATATTCGATTTTAACAGGGTCGCCTTTTGTCTCTTTCAAACTTAATGCTATCAAAAACATATTTTCACTCAATAAAGTTATATTATAAAACGATTGTGCAAAGCATTTGATATCGAAACATGATTGTGACAATTTTAAGGTGTAGCTAATCCTAACTTTAATGATATATTTTACATATAGGGCAAAGCCAAGTCTCAACTTAAACGATTTTTTTACATGTAGGGAGGAGCCAATCCTAACTTAAATGATTTATTTTACATATAGGGCGGAGCCAATCCTAACGTAAATGATTTATTTTACATATAGGGCAGAACCAATCCTGACTTAAATGATTTATTTTACATATAGGGCGGAGCCAATCCCAACTTTAAAGATACTGAAGGCCGTACACCATTACATTTAGCTGTCTCACAACAACATAAAAGATCCATTGAGTTATTATTAGATAAAAGTAAGTTTTGTCTTTGTATTTATGTAGTTTTTGTACGCCCATTTGGAAAACGTGACATTTTATGTTATGATGTTGCCTATCTGTCCATCTGTCGGTCGGTCCGTCCGTCCGTTACGAAATTTCCGTCGCAGTTTTCTCAGCAACTATAACATGCATCAGCCTAATACTTTGCATATTGCTTCATCCCATAGTCCCATGTGGTGTAAAGCGATTTCATGCTCCTTGCTCATCTACTTCCTGTTTATCGCATATTTTAAGATTTTGGCGGGGGTATCTTTAGTGAGCATTAGCTCACAGATTTACTTGTTTTTAGATTTGTGAATTTTTATTGAACTGTTATATCTGGCATGTATTGTAAATATTTCTCTTATTTGGTTTAGCAGAAAATTTTATATACATGTATTATGTTTAGAAGGAGTTTCTCCAGCAAAATGTTATTTTTTAATAGATTTTGTTTCGCTCTACATGGTCTTGGTCTTCAACTAGCCAGAATATGTATTAGATCATCGGCAAATATAGCTATACATCAATACAATTCTCAAGGGCCTACAGGGGATCAAAACTTTTACACACAATTAAAAACAGGTATATTACATACATGTGTTATAACGGCACGGACTAGCTACGTTGAGGTACGTATTGGTTAAGTTTTTCAACTATCTGTGGCAAGTGCATTAACCCCGCTGATTTAAATATTCAATTATCCACAATTAATATGAGAGTGAGTACTTTTTGAATTTAGGATTGATAACCATAAGCAAATACAATCTACCCAGATATGTGTGCGTAAGATGTTATGTTTGGTGACCATTTAGAGTATTTAAATCAGCTGGGTTAATGTAAGTGCCACTGACAAATGAATAAATATTATCAACAGCTCTTTATATATTATTCTACCCTTCAATATATGGTTTTCTTAAGTTCTGGCTATAAGTATACATATATATATATATATATATATATGCATGCAAACTCACCGCAGCGGTTATTTCCCTTTATTAAGTAGCAAAGCGTGATAAAGCACTGTGAGGAGTTTGATAAACATATTTATCCGATCTGCTAGCTCAGTCTGTAACATGTCTGAGTGTGAACCCAGTGGTTGTGGTTCGATTTTTGTGTAGAAGAAACATAGAAGTGTTGTTCGATCATGAAATAAAACATTTTTGAAGTAACACTGCTCACAGTAATATGACTGATAAATGATGAAATGCAGCTTAAAGCATCATTCATTACTTGCATGCATGTTGTTCGGTTTTTTTTTCACAAATGACAAAGAGTAATTTCAAGGTGTCTTAATGTGTAAAATGTATGTGCTATAACAATCGTAATATTCTGATAGCTAGTGGCAAGATCAGGGCAGAACAAGGGCCTAACTAATAGCTTAACAGTTTCATGTCTACTTATAGTAAGTCAACGTTGATTTTGTAATTTTGACTGAAAGTAATTTTTATTTTATCGTAAAATTATTCAATTTTTCACGGTAAAGAATAATAGATCTTTAGAACATGCTCTCTGCATATAAATACGCAGAGGCTTTATACCATGTTGAATAATTCTATATGAGGAGTTGTCCAGTGGTAAGACATGCCCTCAGGGATCAAGAGGTTATAGATTAGAACCTCACTTGGGGTACTGCAACTTCTTTATGCAAGAAGTTTACTAACAGTATTTTGTTTCTAGTCAGATGTAAATGAATACAGTGAGGCTCACTTGAAGGTGATTTCAATGATCATGGTTTATTGTACAAATTGTATAGTAGGCTGAACATGTACATGGAAGTACATTTAGATGTTTACAAGCATTTTGTTTTAACTCTAAATGCTATGATGTTTTTATGTGCTGAGTTTTACGTCTTGTCAACACAATTTAGGCTCTTTTCTGGTGGCCAGAACACCAAAACTACATATTTTGAACCCTTGTCTATGACAAGTACTCACACTTCAACAGGACCGACAGCTATTCTATTTGCAATGTACCTTATTAAGGTATGAAAATTAACACTTTTGACAAATTTTTACGGAAGGGTAGGTATATCTGCCCAAGGTGGGATGAAAACCCATACTCACTTTTGGACACAAGGTTTGAAAACCTGGCTCCCTCCATAGTGCACTGCAGACATAGGTTGACTTTGATCTGTCAATAAACTTGTTTGATATTATATTTTTACAGGTGACTGTTGGGAATAGTGTGTTTGCTGAATTAGACTACGTCATACAACCTACAGATTGTCATATCTTAACATCAGAACTAAAAGGAACTTCTATACCAACAGTTTCCAAAATTACTTTAATCAGCCCATGAAGACGAACTACTTTCTGATAGAAAATAGTTCTTTACATTTCACGTGAAGATGTTTTACTTTCAGATTGAAAATAGTTCTGATCAGTGCATGAAGATGAACTACATGTACTTTCTAAATGAAAATAGTTATAGTCGGCGCATGAAGACGATATCCTTTGTGATTGAAAAAAGTACTTAACATTTTATTCCAACATAAGAGGAATTCTAAATATACAGTTGAACATAAAATTGGTCTCAAGTGTAATGCAGTTTTGAACATACATTTTTGCTTGTGTACTGACGATTTTTCACACTATTAAGACACCCCAAAAATGCAGAGAAATTAAAAATAAACGACTTAAGCTCTTGGACTAGAATGTTTGAAAATTTTATACAGTGGATTTATTTGCTTAAGCCCAGCAAACATGGGTCCCATGTGCGCTAAATCAGAGCAAGCCCATATGGGTTTGCACACAAACCATCCATATAATTAATGTACATGGGCCCCTTACATTGCCTGGTTACAAATCCAACGTGGACCCCAAATGAGTTTGCCCATATATGGAAGGTTTTACAATTTACATGATGTACAAAGTGAGCGTTGTTTTAAGATTTAAATTTTTTATATATTTAGACTGCCAGGTTTTAACTTAATCAAGTTTACAGTTAATTACAAGTTTTGGGTTATTCCACCAGTACTAAAGAGGATTAGAAAACGAGTATTCATATTATTGCTGAAAGTCACCAAACTCAATATCAATCCTTTTGTCCTCAATTGACATTGTAATGATGAATGTTTGTTTGTACCGCAGTCAAATTAGCCAATGTAAGCTTATGATTGAGGCTAGTAATAAGGGACTTAAGTAAGTTATTTCCCCTTGTATACTCTTCAAATAGGTAGGTCCAATTAGTTGGATTACTCAGGTTGTTCCCTTACTTTTCAACGTAAATTTGCCAAAATTAATTTTTAATAACTTTTTTGTAAATCATTTCATTTGTTTGAAATTAAAGCTAAGTATTTTTATGGTAAGGAACTATCTAAATTTAATCACTTCTGTTAATATCTTCATTAACAAGAAAGATATTAGATCTTATTGTCCTTACATAGGATTTCAATGATAAAATCAAAGGATTCCAACTGATAGGACCTACTTACCAATTGGATTGCTTCAGATTTTACCAGGGAAAGATAACTGACTAAAGTCCCTTATTCACCCAGTTTACTCTTTTTAAAAAATATGAGGATGTGTAATGTTATATTGGTAAATTTTATTCAACTTTCAGAGGCACATACATTAACCCCACTGATTTAAATACTTGATTAATCAGTCAGATGTAGTACATAAATACTGTAGTGAGTATTTAAATCAGCAGGGTTAAAGCATGCGCCATGGACAATTGAATTAAAATGTTCAAAACCTTGAGTCATGATTGAATGCATCCTAAAGATTCTCTATTAAACTGTTATGTAAATTTATTTTCAATCAACACTAAGTTGTCTTTATATATATCGTTATATGATAATATTGTTTTAAATGCTATATACAATGTACATGTAAGATAATGTATGTTTTGCATATTACATATTTCTATTAATATTTGATGTTTTCTTGTTTTTTAATAAAGAGTAAAATTGATCGGTGCCATCAAGGACCCTATATATACCACAAGGTCCTTGGTGCCATTCAGAGAAAAATTTTACACATACAAAGTTTCTGTCGATGAATGAATTAGCTATTTTGTAAATTGTGATATATGTTTTGTCCTATTATTATATATTTATTAATTGGTGTGTAATGTCACCATCAATCTGATTGAAACCCAATCTAAAATCCTCCGCTCGCCTACTCACTAATTTAGATTTGGTTGGTTCATTATGAGAGTCACTTAAGGTGACCTTTTCTCACCTTAAAATTTATGATGCACTGATGCCAGTCATTATGTTAAGTAACTTGTTTACGTCGTCTATAACACACAATTTGAAAAGAGACCTCCAATCACAGCCTGTGAAAAACACCACCAACAAATTGGCTCTCAAATCTCGATCTTAAAATAGATAATTTAGTAGTGATTTGTCTTTCTAATAGTGAAATTTACAGAAACTAAAATAACAATATACAATGTATGTGATTTTATCTTGCACCGTTTATTCTTTAAATTATAAATAATTAACATAAAATAATAATTAATGTCATATAGATAGAGTTTAACATTACAACTGAATCATAATAACATTATATAAACATACAAAAATACAATAAAATCAATTTCATTAGTTTGAAGCCAAAATGATTATTTGACTAGAAAAAATATGATTACTCGACAGTTCATAATCATATGTAGCATAGCCATGTATGAAAATGTCTTTCTGTACACATGGAAATGATAGTGGTACACAAAGATATTATTTCAAAACTAATGAATATTCAGTTACAATGTACTTCCATGTCTTTTTCTGTGTTTTGTTAGAGATATTTTCATACAATGACTTAACACAATGTCATGTAGTCATTAATCTTCAAGATGACATCAGTTTGAAATTAACTACAATGAAAATATAACATTTTATATTTTCACCACATATCTTCATTAAATAACACCAGATTTCAACATATATCCACATCATATACATTCATTCAATCAGATAGCTAGTGTAACAACTGTAGTGTGTTACATGCTCATTCTCTTATGTCAACAAACTACCTAAGTAAAAACTTTCCTAAATTAGAGTGGTTACAAGAACCAGGGGCCCATAGTATCAAGGATCTTACAATCAAATGTAGTAGTAAATAGTTCTATATCCTATTACTAAATAATCCTAAGATTTATGGCAACATGTTGCTTACATGCTACCTAGTTGTTTTAATGATAATATGTCTGAACAATATGAATGCGAATCATTCACAAAAAGCTAAAGTGCCTAGGGTAGAAGTTCAAAGTTTTGAAAAATACATAAATTTCAAAACATTGCAGTAAAAGATTGCATATATGTAAAAAACTCAGAGTAATTCAATATCAAAACACTGACATTAGTATTACTAAAAACTTTTACCCATGCACAAGTAAAAACTTTTTGGTTTTTGATTTTCTAAGGGATCACAAGACCAAGTGTCATTTATCACAATAATTCTTACGATAAAAATAATCTTAATAGTCTTGAATCAAGTATGATATTGGCTACCTTCTGAAAATCAAACCATTCTTTTAAAAATCAACCTTCCAACTTTCAACTACAAATTTATTATATTCCAACTTTCAACTACAAATTTATTATATTAACTCAGGATAAAAAAAAAATTGTCAAAATTTTTGTGATATGGCCACATGTGTATTAAAGGTGACATTCTCAAGCAATATAATACAAATCAATCCACAGAAAGCAACAGAAATTTCTGATTGCACTTACAAGCTAAATAAATTATCAGAGCATTTTAACTGTTCACAAACAAGCTATTTAAAACTTTTACACATAGTTTATAAAATAAAGTATTTTCATCATAAAGATTTCATTTGTTTCATTAATTCATCTAAACTTGAACTGTCTGTATCAACAACATTGTTACCTTGATCACCCTACAAATACAAGAAAGTAAACATATATAATATTTCAAAAGGTAAGAAAAATAGGCAGCCTGACCGGGACTCTAATCCAGAACCCCTCAAGACAAGTGCTCTCCTGACTGAGCTATCCAGCTACTTACACATCCTTTTCCCCCGTGACGTGAAAAGGTAAGTACTGTGACATATACAACAATATTTCTGACATTATATATCATTCAGTGTTACAAGATACAAAGAACACAAATTTATTTCATGTTAGAATATTACAAGAAACAAATAAAAACACAAGCTTTGATAAGTTTTTGTCAGACAAATTGCCAAAGATGCACATTTGCACATTTAAATTAAAAATGATACATGGGATCATGTAATTGTGGCAAATAAGGCATACACACCCAGTTTCAATCCACAGTAATACTGAATTACACTAAAGAGGTTTGGTCATAATTCAATATTATGTAAAAGATATTTTGATAGTAAGCTTGTACAGACATTAATTTGCTACTGTGCTCTAATACTTCAGAATAACAAATGCACTAAAAGCAAAAAACACTTTTCCTCGGAGTACATACAATAAGTTTTAATTGTCACCCACAATTCTGAGCTTTGAGGCCATTGAGTCTCATATTTTAAAATCCTCAGCAAAACACTGCATACTTGTTACATAAGGCCAGGTGACATTAATATCGGTAACTTAATTTATAACTCAAACCAATTTCATGAATCAAGTTCTTAAAACCAGTACCCGTTCATATTTAGGGTTGAATACTGTTACAAACAAACTGGTATGATACCACTCATACCAGTACTAGTATAGTGCGACAGTATTAACCTGAGCTTGAACTACCTTATTATAATAATTACACACTTCGCTTACATTAAATATTGAGTCTCCGTATGCATTTTAAAGTCATACATGTGTTTACAACAACCTATGTGACTATAAATCAATTTGTTAACATGGCATTTTATTGTGCTTTTAATTTTGAAAGCATTCATTTAGAGGAGAAAACACAAGTCCGCAATGTCGTGGCACAGATGTAAAATATTTATTCTTAAGAAAACAAAATTAATTGTTTAGTACATGTATATTGCCAAAAGCTTCCGATAAAACGCGATATACAAACGACGACAAAAATAGACCCTTAATACTGACTGTAATATATTCTTGCTTAAAGGTCAAGCTCGGGTTAATATTGTCGGACTATACTAATCAATTCATATGTTTAAGCATGCTGAGACCCATACCAAATAGCAGTTGTCATACTTTCCAGGAGCTTGGTCATGAAATTATTTGTATGACCATTCTCCCACCTATCAATGATTTTAAATTATGTAGGGCAGTTGTCAGTCACTGACAAAAGTATGCACTTAGTAGTTGGTTAACAGCTAAATCCAGAGATTTAGCCTTTCCAGGAGTGAGTAGGTTGACTGACAGACATTATATGACATTTACAATGTGTTGCAACAGCGTTAAACCCAACAATCAAACAAACATAATTTGCAATGCATTACTTCTGTGTTTTTCAACAACAAAAATACCCCGTTTAAAGACAACAGTCTTTTTGAGGGGTAAGCTTAGATTACCGTAGGTTAAAATTGTGTCTAACTATAAAAGACAAACCTGTTCAGGTGCCGGTATACTATAAGCTACTCTAAGACCTTCAGTTAACTCTGGTAGATTTCCTTCTGCAGCCTGAGATTCTTCAATACTTGTCTCTGATACCAACTCTATTTCTATAAATATAAATTAAGTACAACTATTTCAGTTTTTAGCCGGATTTTTCAACGAAAAAATTCGGCTAATAGTTTGGCAAACACGGGCGGGCGGGTGGGCGGACGGGCGGGCGTCCGTGTCGTTAACAATTGCGTTAAAGTTTTTATTGTACCATGTATTTCTGCCATTTAAAGTCAGATCTCTACGAAACTTTATACAATGATAACATACCATGTGATGAACAGAATTAGACAGTAACCGCAACTCTACCTTGCTTAATTATGGATTATTGCCCTTTGTAATTTAGGGTGTCTGGTGTCGTTAACAATTGCGTTAAAGTTTTTAATTTAGCATATATTTCTGCCATTTATTGTCAGATTTTTATGAAACTTCATACAATGATAACATACCATGTGATGAACAGATTAAGACAGTAACTACTACTCTACCTGGCTTAAAAATGGATTATTTCCCCTTGTTTTTTTTGCATTAAAGTTTTCAAATTGTTGGATTTCTCTGCCATTTATGGTTAGATGTTTATGAAATTTCATACAATGATTACATACCATCTGTTGCAAAGAATTAGACAGTAACCACAACTCTACCTGGCTTAATTATGGATTATTTCCCTTTGTAATTTTTGCATTCAATTTCAAATTGTTTGATATCTCTGCCATTTCTAGTTCGATGTTTACAAAATTTCATACAATGATTACATACCATCTGTTGAAAAGAATTAGACAGTAATGGCAACTCTACCTGACTTAATAATGGATTATTTCCCTTTGTTTTTTTGCGTTAAATTTTTCAAATTGTTGGATATCTCTGTTATTTATGGTTTGATGTTTACGAAGTTTCATACAATGATTACATATCATCTGTTGAAAAGAATTAGACAGTAACCGTAACTCTACCTGGCTTAATAATGGATTATTTCCCTTTGTTTTTTGCGTTAAATTTTTCAAATTGTTGGATATCTCTGTTATTTATGGTTTGATGTTTACGAAGTTTCATACAATGATTACATATCATCTGTTGAAAAGAATTAGACAGTAACCGCAACTCTACCTGGCTTAATAATGGATTATTCCCCTTTGTTATTTTTGTGTTAAAGTTTTCAAATTGTTGGATAGCTCTGCCATTTATGGTTAGATGTTTATGAAATTTCATACAATGATTACATATGATCTGTTGAAAAGAATTAGACAGTAACAACAACTCTACCTGGCTTAAAAATGGATTATTTCCCTTAGTATTTTTTATGTTAAAGTTTTCAGTATGTTGGATCTCTCCAATAGCAAGTATTCTGGCATTTTCCAGTCATATTTTCCCGCCATTTTGTTTCAACGATTTCACCATTTGCCATACAAGGTTTTTTTTAAACAAAATTCTCTCGCCAATTTCATATCATTAGCTTTGCATTATTTTCATCCATAGTTTTCATGTCTTATGCCATCTTAGTCAAATACCAACAAAATACTCAGAAAAGATACAATAGGACATATATATAGTTGATGAAACTCTTTATTCCTTTAAGATTAATTATTGCCCTTTGTATTCCTTCTAATAAGCAATATATCAAATGACTTTCTTTTGTAACAACGTAAACTTGTTCTCAATGTTCCCATATGCAGAAAAATCCGGCTTTAATGTGGCTCCCACATTATCTTTCTTGTTATTAATTTATTCAAGTTCAATTGTAAATCAAGTTCTTGAAACAGTATAGTGCGTAAATATTGACCCCGACCTGACCTTTCACATTTACATCTAATAATTATCTACACATATCCTGACCAAAGTCAGTACCACGCCTATTCTACACTTCGGCAGCGATCGTAAAATTATAGAAGTGTGTTTGTGTGTTAAGTTTTAACTCATAATCCTCACAGTCAAGGTGTAAGCCAGCATTAATACTACATTCGTATTTAATGTAATGAATATTCTTGCATACAGGTCAGGTCGGGGTTAAATATTTACACACAATATCTCCTTTGAGTTCACTTCCTGTCCCTCTGTAATGCCTTGTAAGATAAAGTTTTTTTGCTAAAGGAAACAATAGGGTAAGTTTAGAGGGGATTCAAACCAACTCGGAGCTGGCTATCCGATGATTACCAGTCCAACGTTGTAGCCACTGGGCCACACCCGCTTCAGTACAACTATTTCGCTATTTGAGAAAACAAGATAAGTCCATGGACATATAAAACATGTTAAACATCAATGTGCAAAAGTTAGTTTTGTCCAGATTATTTTTTTTACAGTTGTGTTAAACGCTGTATGCTTAATTTACGAGGATATGTCCCTAGATTCTATGGAATTAGTGGGCGTTTGGTTGCCTGTGACAACCACTTTTGAGTTCTGGCAACCAACAATTTCTATTGGGCAACCAAAATTATGCAAATATGTTATAGTGCTTGCTGTAAAATTAGTCTGTTCAGATGACCACTTTCATATCCTAGTTTTGTAGACTGTCCCTATAGTAACATCAATCAGTTATAGACCATTGACTTCCATGCTCTTAACAGAGGATCTTTACTGACAAACTAGGGATTAAACGATGATTGATTATAATTGATAATTGATCTTTTCATCAGAATCGATAGACAATCGATTATTAAGTTTAATAATTGATTATCGCTAATGTCAGTTATTTATTTTTATTAACAATGAGACATTCTAGTTTTAATTAATTAATATTACAAAAGAAATAAATATTTTATGGGAACAAAACTCTTCTTAATTAAAACATGATGGGTGCATTTTTACTACTACTTTGTAATAGTAAATCCTTGCGATTGGTGTTGATATTTTTGGTCAGCACATGGAATTCTCCATTATTATATACATATATAGCCCCTTTTCTATATTGTATGAGTACTTAGAATGTCCGAAAATTGATTTTGTTATTTAACATAAACAACATCTAAACCACTAATTATAGTTTTATTATACATGATTTAATATTCTATGAATATCTACAAAGAGACAGACAGGCCACACCCTTGCCAAAGGAATACTTAACGGCCTGTTTTAAGTAAACTGGATGATGATGATGATGGTGATAATTTAAGAAACAAAATCACTTAAACAATTGCAACATATTGTCATATATTGTCGGAAATCCCGGATGAAAACCCTGAGTAAATGTTTCAATTATATAATTGATGACTGATCGAAAAGCGTTGTCCGATTATTTCTGATGATCGATTATGATTTTTTCCCCATTTTGAAACCCTAAAAAACACACATAAATTTACCAAATGGATTATCTTCATGTATGATTTCTTCTTCTTTGGGTTCTTCTTTGACAACTTTAGGTTTCTTAGCCTCTCTTTCCTGGAATTATTTTTAAAAAAATAATTATAAAATCAGTGACACATTCATTTTATCCACTATCAAACCTTTTTCATAACAACCACACTACTTTACTATATTTCTGTTAAAATAAATATAAATTAATTTATTTTACCTCAATTGTAAAACAAGTTCTTACAACTTAGATTAATCACTTTCAAGTTTGCTTCCTGGTCCCACAGTTCTGAGCTAGCACGATGAATAAAGTTCCTTGATCGAGGAAACAATAGGGAATGTTTTGGTTAAGATTCTTAACAATGCAAAACCGTCAATCTAATGATTGCCAAAGTTCTAACTACTCAGCCAAGCTGCTCATTTTCTTCAATGTTGCAAAGAAATTGTCAAAATTTGCCAAAATATTCTGTAAAAAGTTAGACTCTTGGATCCTTCCAAAATTACTGAAAAAAGCTCTGCTAGATATATCTGAGGACAGGAAGAACAATCTAATTGCAAGAACCTTTGCATCTTTTCACAAAAATTGTTTTTAAGAAAAAAGTTATCCTAAGTCGATACTATAAATGTTGAATTTCAAAGTCAGATGGATGATAAGCATAATTAAGATATAATATTCAAAAGGTTCACAATATTCTACATAATTCAATAATATTTAGAATTGACAGGCTAAAAAAATTAATGTATGCAGGCCTCTACATTAACTTATTTTTTTACTAGCCCGGTCGGGCTAGTAAATGCCCAAATCCACTAGCCCTGACCAATTTTTCACTAGCCCTGACCAAGGACCTTATTTATAGGGTCCTTGTCCTGACCATTCCAATTTTTCCTGTCTCAATTATTACCGTCTAAATTGACAATACGTCTCATTTCATAGCAGTCATAGTATTTATTGTGGTAAAATATTACTACCATGCGTAAATATGCTAAATATGCATGAAGAACCTAATAAAAAAAAATAAAATGAATGTATATTTTGATTTCTTCAATAAAATATTGGGGGTTACGAAATCAACTATCCGATTTTTCCGAGTCGTACATTTTCCAAGGTCCAAACAAGTCATTTTTCATTTTTTGTTAAAAATAAAACTATCTTTTAAAACGCCGTGAAAGTTATAAATAGATGTGCATAGTTACAATCGCCGAGCAAATGTGTCGCATAATCGGCTATAACATTACATTGCCGACAGTCTTTATTTTCCAAAATAAGTTGATCGTGTTAGTACATGTATAATTATGCTATGTGTATATGGGTGTGTGTCATATTAATTTCTTTGCCTTAATGTACGTAACTCAATGTCATGTACCCCGGGGAGTCTACATTTGTTTGCAGCAATTAAATCAATATTATTCCTTGGTTTGGCGATGAGCGTGCGTTGGCAATATTAAACGGATATTGATGTAAACAATTTAAGATAAGATGTGTGTAGGTATTTTTAACACTTAGTCGATGTTTGATAGCGTAACAATGCCATAATTGCAATGTCGCATTGTGTTATCAAAGAGTCCACTTTAATTTAATTGTTAATTACATGTAGAATTAAAACTTCAAACAAGCGTGACCCAATTTTTTTGTTGACTTAGTACGCTAAAAATGGCCGGTAATAAAAAATATCGGGGATCGCGGGAAATTGAATGTTCTTTATTAAAATATATTTTGACGCCCGCTAATTTATCATTTTATTTCGAGAAAGTTTAAACATTAATCTTGCCGTTCATATTTTTCTGAAGAAAAAAAACCCCTACTTTCACCGAATTTACGTATTTTATCGAACATGTGTAAGGAAATCCCCGGACTAGTACGCCTCAAGACGGCTCGATTTAACACACACATACGCACCAGATTACTTTCAAATGCATTAGGATGCTCGTAAATAAAGCGTAAACAAGTTTTTGTAGCCTTAAATTTGAGATTGGTTAACTGAAATCGGATTGATTTTTTGTGGTAATTAAAGTTTTGATCAAAATTAAGTAGCCCGGTCGGGCTACCTACGAGATAACTCCACCAGACCGGACCTAACTTGAACCAGTGAATGTCTGTCGGCTGCGCCTTAATGTCGAGCCCTGAGTATGAAGAATGAATCTAGCTTCTGACTTACTTTATTTTTATCGTAAGATTTTTTGTAAAAAGCACCAATGGTCAGTAGCATAGTCAGTAGGGCTGTTGGTAGCACTCTGGGATTTTTTAATCTATCTTGTGTCCTGAAGGGGTACGGGTTTTAATCCCACCCAAAGTGGTTATAACCTTCCATGTAAAACTTTCCTCCATTAATAAGATATATGGAGAAGATGCCAGCTTGGTGGAAGAGTAGATAAGTATTGGTTATAAACAAGGGTCAATGAAAGGTAGGTTAGGTGTGCTGGTTATTGTAAAATTAACTCAGTGTTAAAACCCAGAAAAAACAAGAAATGTAATGTGGAAACCACATTAAAGCTGGATTTAAAAACTTAAACGCAAAAATAACAAAGGGAAATAATCCATAATAAAGCCAGGTAGAGTTGTGGTTTCTTTCTAATTCTGTTCATCATATGGTATGCTGTAATTGTATGAAGTTTCATAAAGATCTGACATTAAATGGCAGAGATATATACTAAATTGAAAACTATAATGCAATTGTAAATGACACTGGACACCTGCCCAACCGTGAAAAATCCGGCTAAAAGACTACAAAACCCTGATACCTTGTATAATTTTTGTTGTCTACAACAATGTGTATCATCACAAGTCTCATTGGGTTTCATTGACATTGTTGGAAAGAAATCTTGTAAAGCATTGTATCCTAGATAATGTGTAACATCACCAAATTGTAATAAATATCTGTAATATAAACACAATAATAATATATAATTTAAAGTTAAAGTGCCGTTTAAAGTCTGCTTCCATATACATGTTCTGCCGACTTGACAATCTTGTACGATAACTCCTGATCATTGATCCCGCACAGTACCCATGTACACCCGGTGGGGTGAAACAATTGTAGGTCAATTTCTTGCTGAAGGAAATTAGCAGTGCTCTTAGTGGGGATCGAACCCGGGACCTCTCGATCCCTAAGTGTGCTTCCTACCACTGCTCCTACATGATAATGTTAGATAGATACAATAAATGAAAATAATATGAACACACAAATGATTAAAAATACAGTTCATTGGCCTCCTTCTGTCTAGGAAGATGATGGGTTGTGCTGATGTGACTTGGTACATGTAGAGCACTATCTTCTGTGGCTGTGAAGACCGATCTTGGATTTGCATTCACGATCACAAATGGTACACACTTCATAGGACATATTTACTTTTATTATGGATTTCACAAAAAAGGAAATGTGAATTTCCTTATTTCCATAGTGGTCCTTCAATAAATGAATACATGTCCTGGCAAGGCACACATTGTTTACTCCCAAATATGAAACAATAAAAATTCAATAATAATATAAAAATAAGGGACTAAAAGACAACAAATTAGGATAATGACTAAATATAACGGTTATCAAATTTTAGATAAAATCTATTCAGTAGGCCTACAATGTGAAATTGTTTCCTACTTTTTGGTGGGTAGTGTATGCTTATAAATACATTAGACTTTCACTTTAGAGACAACTTGCAGTCACCAACTGTAAAATTAGTCCTATACTTACTTTAAAGTATTTTGTACAAGAAATCCAGCAACCACAGCCATCGTTGTTGGAAGACTGGCAGCACAGACACCTTCACGTTTTAATGTTCTCTCATCAGTTTTTGTAGCAACAACTAATGGTGGGGCACACTGTATAAAATAGAAAACAATGACCATTAATAATATAAATCTAACATGATAAAGCTTGGGCGTCCTTAACAATACACTGTCCTACTTACTATGAAGTATTTTGTACAAGTGGTTTTTGTAGCATCAGCTAATGGTAGGGCCAGGGCTCGAATCTAAGCTCACATACTTAAAAGAAAATGTAAGTGAATTTAAAAAATTGCGAGTAACTTCTAAATTAACTTGCAAAATTTCACGAGTTGAAATCGTCTAAAAAATTTTCTGTCTAAACTAATAGGACTCAAATCAGAATTGAAACGGCCAGAAAGATCGATAGTATAAGTTCAAGATTCACAATAAAGTCATGGAAGATAATCTTTGTAAATCCCACATTATTGCCCTTGTTCTATTTAGTTTAATGCAGTACTACATTGTTTTTACATTGTATATATAAATAACTACCATGGCATCATGTAAAATTTGGAAAAAGTGCGAGTGATTTTTGTCATTTTGCAGCTTGAAATAAAATCAACTCGCAAAAATTTGCAAGACCAATTTTGTGTTTAATTCAAGCCCTGGGTGGGGAACTTTTTATGCAATAAAAAACAATGGCTAATCATTAAAAAAAATATTGACAATGCATCGATATCATTGTAATCAATGACCAGTATACTGAATATGATTGTCCAAGGTCTCGGTGACAACCAAGGAGATGGGGGGAGGGTTATATTTATCAAAGAAATATACTTACAGCAAAACAAGCAGTTTCACCAGGTATAACAAATTGTATATGTCCAGAGACAGCATTCTCACTAACACCTGATTCTATCCATGTTTGTCCTACTTCATTACATGCCTAGAATATAAACAGATACATAGAATATGATACTTATAGGTTATTATACATTTTACTGTACAATAGGGAAATAAATTGGGATGAGTTCACAGCTTGAAAAGTCATATTGGACTAGCCAATAGGCTTGTCCTATATGACTTTTCAAGCTGTGTACGAGTCCAAAAATGCTGTATTGTATTGTAAAATGTATAATAATCTTTTTATTATATATCTTTCATTTACTTTGAAATAATCATTCCAACAAAGCATTCACAGCCATTCTTATCACGTCATTTAGAGCACATGTACCCAACTGTCCAAAACGAAAATACGAGGGGTGATTGGAAAGTTCGAGGAATTTATTTATTAATGCTACATGGGATAACATAGGAAAAAACAAAATACTTCATTCTGTACGTTTACCAAAGACTGATATAAAGCCCAAATATTTTCTTCATACACTGGAAAATAAAGTTTTCACTAAACTTTTTACAACACTAGTATACCGTACTTGAAGCACGCGAACGTCATCATAGGGTTATTAAACGTCAAAGTCAAGTTTCCTTATTACTTTCTGCACATAATAACCACCTATTTTCATACACTTTCTATGGCTTTGTACCCACAGATAAAATGTAACGCTGAAGTATTCCTCACTGAATGAATAAATAATTCTCTTGTGCAATACAGCACACTGTAAGCCATCAATCCTTATCTAGAAGCTTCTCCACTCATGCTGCCTTTCCAACAGTGACTGTCAGTGTCAATTGACCTGGTTTTTCTTCATCAAATACCCGAGTTCTACCTTCCCTGAACCTCTGGCACCATTTGTAGACAATTGTTTTTCCACATGTTGGTAATGTATCAGCAGTTTTAATTTGTTTAAGCGTATCTGCAAGTGGCAAATTGAGTCAAACACAACAATTTATGACTGCGCCCAACGCAAAATCATTTGTTGACGTCATTCGTTGTTTCGAATTCATGACTCTAAAATCTCTGCTATGCCATAACCATTCAAAACAATTTCATGAAACTTTCAGGAAATGATTTCCAGACGTCACGCTAGTGTAATTAATGTTGGCGCATAATTCGTACCAAAATTGAGTGCGGAATACCATGTGTAATGCTTTCAAAATAGGTGAAAAAATAGCGTGCTTCAAGTGACCAAACAGAGGTTGCTATGGATACCATTTATTCTTTCTACATATTGATAATCTGTTCATCAACATGATTTTGATAATGCAAATGAGTTGCTTTACACTCATTTGAGTTTTAATGTGATTTGACAAAAGGGTAAATATTTAAGAAGAGAATTCCGCGATTTTATCAATCACCCCTCGTAATATACAGTTTTTGGATCCAATACGGGAATATATTGGATGGTCACGTGGTAAAAATGCAGATTGTCGATTGGTTAGATTTATTAGATATATTATAATAAATGATATTAAGATGTTAGCAAAGTTTGGTGTAACACAGATTTTACTTCATCGAATGAGCTCAGAAAACATATTTTCAACATGAGTGGCATTGCCATAAATGAAAATATCTTTCTCTAAGCTCAAGAGATAAAATAAAAGATTTCATTTCTAATATATTCTGTCTCTTTCCTGCTTTATTCTGTTAGACACATTTTACACAAACATAATGTGATGTAATTTATCTTCTAAGATGATATACATTTAATGATACTTTATACCATTGTAATTGTTATACACCTACATGTATCAAAAGATATGATATTAATTTCTCAAGAATTGGTTGAGTTTTTTTAAAACAAACATTTACATTAGTGTAAAGGCAGTATGAATGGCTCTGTGTATAAGAAAACAGGGCTGTCACGATACGCCAGAAGCGCATAACAATATATTTCAGTAGACTAGCATTGTATCGCAATACATACAACAATATAATGTGAGTTTTTAGATTTGTTGTACCTCAGTTGTATTTAACAGAAACCTTGCAAATCTTACATGTATAATTCTACTGACAGAATCTAGGCTCTTTAAGTCTATACAGTCATTTAAAACTGTGATATATGTTTTGCATATAAAAAAGATGCTTAGATTGTCAGAAACAATCACCCCTTAGCAGCAGTACATCATAGCAATTAAGCTCATGGGTGACATGCTTGTTTCATGACTTCCTGTCCCGAAGTATTCTATTCAAGAACATATTTTGCACACATTCCATACAACAAACGTGCCCAAATCAGTTAAATAATTGGAAAAAACTAACTTTTTGCTACATTCATTTCAATAAGAAAGAATTTTCCAAATAATTAAAAAATATCACCAAATACCGGAATGTTAAATTCGTACTGTTTAATTTCTCCTACAAGAGTTGTCTACAGTTACAAAATGTCCGCAACTCTAGAACCTGGGTCTAGAGTTACAGTACTCCAACTCTAGGCTCTAGCCACTGCCTTTATTTATCGATTGTAGCCAATTTGACCCATATTCACTTACTTTTTGAAAAAAAATATTTTGCTATGCAATTTTGAAGCAATCCATTAAGACCCTCAATAACAGAAGAACATCTGTATGATAAAAAAAAGTTATGTAGAGTCTTGTCATTATATTTGTCTACACTGTGACAGGATCTCATTAAGATATACACATGTTAGTTCTGGCTTCCAAAACTGGCTTTTTTAACATTTTGATTTTCGTCAGATGCAGCATTCATTGACAGTATAAACAAGGGTTCGCTGAAGACCTTAAGCTATACACATGTATGCATCATCGAGCTAGCTTTGAGGCTTTGCCTTAGTAATATTTAACACACTGAAATTAAAAAAGTGAACAAGAAGTCAGATAACTAAAAAAAAACAAAGTTTTACCTGTACGGATTAGAATCAACAACTTCTGAACTCATCTCAGATATTTTTTGTCTGACAGTTCCTGACCGGTTCTTCTGTTTTTCCTCTTCCAAAGCTTTTTCCAGCATTAGGATCTTTTTCTGTAAATCTTCTACGCTCGCCATAATGACTCTTAGCAACAATGACGATCACAAAGCAGAAAACAACGACTAAATCGTCAGCATATGTTGTTAAAAGTTAAAAACGTGTAATTTCCAACCCGGAAATGACAAGTAAACAAACGTTTTACTACCTCCGTATAAAGAGTGTCGACAGGGGAGACTAATTAACCGGAATGACTAAAACACGCAATGGAGAATTTGGGGCGAAAAGAACAAATTGGAGAATTAAGGGCGAAATGGAGTTTTAATTGTTTAATAACTATTTTTCTCCAGTGATAATATTGATTATGTTTGATTTATTGACGAATTCCTACAAATTATCGTACCAAAGTCCAATTCGCACACGAAATGGACAACGAAATGGAGTCTTGACTGTTTAATATAACAGTTTTTCTCCAACAATAATATTGATTTTGTTCACTGAGAATGAACATAAATATAATAAATTACACAAATATCGATTAAGATTTAAAAAATGATTGATTTATTGCCGAATTCCTTAAAAATATTGGAAAACTTTAGAAAGCAACGTAATTATGTAACATCTCTCAAAAGAAAATCTATGAACAAGTATTTCTTGGACAGATGTGCCGGAGGTTGTAAGAACAAATCATTCTGGCCCACTGTCAAGCGTTTTCTTACTAACAAAGAAGTATTGTTCACAAAGATACAATATTATGTGAAAATGATTCATTCATTGACCAATCAGAGGTATGTGAAATTTTTAATGATTTTTTGTAAACGTTGCTGATAAAGACATTGGAAATCAATCTATCCATATTGAAGAAAACCACTCTAGTCTAGTAAAAATAGAACAAAATAAGGCAGATGTCCCTTACTTGTATTTTATCCTGTTGATTTTAATTGTGTTAGCAAGGAAATAAATAAATAGAGTTGTAAAAAGGCCACTGGAGCCGATGGAATTTCATCTAAATTAATAAAATTAGCCAAACCGTCTATTGTTGCCGCTTTGACTAATATCATAAATCAAAGTTGTTTTTACAGTTAGTGTTCCCAGACAATTTTAAGGTGGTACAAGTCGTTTCTATTCACAAGAAAAATAGCACCCTGGATAAAGGTAATTATCGCCCAGTGAGCATATTACCAACTCTTTTAGAACTGTTTGACAGAGCAACACACACACAGCTCTCAGATTTCTTCTCCTGTCATTTTAAAACATTCTTATTTGCCTTTCGACCCAGTTATGGATGTCAAAGCACCTTACTTAAAGTAATAGAAGACAGTAAAAGATCATTAGATGGAAATAAATATGTTGCATCAATACTTATGGACCTATCTAAGGCATTTGATTGTCTGTCTCACAAATTGCTGCTACTAAAATTAAAATGTTATGGTGTTGCTTTGAGAGCTACTTAACCAACAGAAAACAAAATGTAAAATTAGGCTCTTTTGGCAGCAGTTTTAAAGAAATTTGCAAGGGTGTTCCACAGGGATCCACACTCGGACCAATACTTTTTAACATATTTTTAAATGATATTTTCCATTCTATTTCCAATTGTAAATTATACAATGATGCAGACGATAATACTCTGTCAGCTGCTTATCATGATATTGAGACAGTCAAGGCGAATCTAGAGACAGACAGTCATTCTCTTATACAGTGGTTCTCTGAAAATCATATTTTAGTCCATTGCAGTTGGTTCCAAAACCCAAAAATTAGACCTTCATTACAACAAGAAAATAACAGCATTCCTTTTGAAGAAGAGATTAAACTTCTGGGTGTCACTATTGATTTCAAATTAAATTTTCATTCTCATGTCTCAAATATATGTAAAAAGCATCCGTCAATTAAATGTTCTGAAGCGAATTGGAAATAATTTATGTAAACTGGGCAAGTTAAATATTTATCACTCTTTTATTATGTCAAATTTTAATTACTGCCCATTTACCTGGCATTTTTGTGGTGAAAAGTACACTAAAAATTGAAAGGTTACAAGAACGTGCTCTTCATTTATGGTGACTATATTTCAGATTATAATACCCTGTTGCAAAAATCTAAAATGCCAACTTTGAAACTAAGACGTTTGAGGCAAATGGCTTTACAAACCCATAAAATACTCTACAAACAAGGCCCCTCTTACTTACATGATATTGTTGTTTTTAAACAGAATCATTATTCTTTTAGGTATCGTCATACTGTAAAACTACCACAGGAAAAAATAAGTTGTTTTATGTTTTTTCACTTATACGAATGAGCTATCTTGCCAACATCTTATTATGAAACATCAACTGACCAGAAACAATGTACGATTGAAATAACTCCAACAGAATACAGAAGGTGGAAACCAAAATAAGTATCATGAAGACATTAATGAAGATGAATCGAATTTGGACAAACTAAGTGAAATTGAAAACGTTAATGAAGATGAAAGACACATCGAAGTTGTTGAATCATTTGATATATTTCTATTAGGTTACGATGAAATCTACATTAGTATAGGCATTTGGGTTTTGATGATACTGAAGATAATGCTGTTAGTGCTAAATGTGATGTTATGATTGAGGATGAAAATTGTATTATTTGTGCTGAGTGTGATATTGTGAATAATCGTGAAATTTATGGTGTTAGTACTGAGGACGAATATGGTGTGATTGATAATAAAGCTAGTGCTCTTGGTACTCAATGTGATGTCGTCGTAGATGATGAAACATATCATGATAGTAATGTAGATGGTGACGGCGTGATTGATAATGCAGAAAGAGATGTTAGTGATGAATGTGATGATGTCGTGAATGATTAAACCTCTGATGATAGTAGCATTTATTGTAATGACGTGATCGGTTATGATGATTGTGTTGTGAATGATGACGATGATGTAAGTTTAGATAAAAATAATAACTTAGACAAAGTAACAGTTCAATATATTGATATTTCTGATGACGATACTGGTTACAATGATAATAGTCATGAACTTGTTAAAGATAATATCGCTACAAGAAGAGTGGTCGAATACCAAACTGTAACATCCAGGACTATTAATACATATATTGGTGAAGCGGTTGTTCACCAGGAAACTCAAGTGACTCTTGGCATTACAATATGGATTAGATTTCGTGTTTTCTGTTGGGAATGTCGTTAAAATCACGATTATAAATTTTTTCACCGGTGGTGATTTTTAAGTGTTTCATCTAGTCTGATGGTGCCTTTTAATGTGTTGTCACCGGGGTGATTTGTTCATGTTTTGTATGCACCGGTGGTGGTTTTAAATGTTTTCACTGGTGTTGTTGCTTGATATTGATATATTTACACCAACCGGTGGTGCTATTTTAGTAATATGTTTTGCACCGGCAGTGCTGTTCTTTATATATATATATTTGTACGTGTGAAAGGCTATTGTATTATTATTTTAGAAAGAAGCATTAAATTAAATTCATGCGAAAATTTACGTGTTAGTTACATGTATTATATCCAATGTAAAGATTGCTACACTAATACCCCAAAAATACAAAGGGAATCATAACTGATCTTTTTATTTGAAAGTATTCAAAGATGTATTAAACACATTTAGAACAAGTTAGGTATGAATAATCATGTTTCCTGACCCAATAAAAATCATATAAATGGATGTCTGGGCTACGGACTCTACATACTGGCTTGATGGTATTTAGAAGATTGAACAAAGTAGCTTAATGTAAATTGACCTGTAGAATGATATTATTTTATACAGTATTGTTTTTTTTGACTATTGAAAAAATGAGCAATAATAGAAAGAAACGATTCCTTTACTTTATTTGAGTAAACATGAAAAATATATGTTTCTTAGTAACATGAAATGTCAAACCAAAACAAAGTCCTGAATTTTCAACCTGTTTCTAAGTATATTTCAACAAAAAACATCTAACAAATAAGTTATCTCTATACATATATAAGTTTGGGAGTGAAAACACAAATAAATGAATTATAAGAAAATTAACAAGAGGCTACGGTATCTACACCAAACAAATATCTTTTTCATCACACATTTAAAGCTGTTTGTTTGGATTTCAGAGCTAAATACTTAACCAGAAGGTATTTCAAACTGAGAGTATTTGTCACATCTTGGAAATTATGTTGATTATCTATGTTGATAAAACAACTTAAACTTGATAAGATGATATCTTTGAAAGACATCTACCAAAATCATTAACATAAACATTTAACTTGGTCGGGAAAAATACAGATTAAAATATTAACACTGAATATCAAAAAATAGTTATACAGTTTTTGCAAAATAATTAAATTAACTTTTCCAAATTTTTAAGTATTAATTTGGTTACACAACTCTACATTAGACAACACGAAACTAGTGCGTGAAGAACTTAGTGAAAACTGGGAAGTTGTGTTAGTTGAGACAATGCATTCTCGTTCCCAGAGCCCAGTACGATTTTAATACTAGCCTGGTTTATTTCGAGTGCGCGCACGCACATTCAATATTCTTTACACACCAATGAAAAACGCGTCTCAATAATTGCGCGAAACTGTGCTATTTTTAAAAAGGCTGTTGACAAACAAGCTTACGATAGGCCTATCATACTTCTACTGCATGTGTAAAATGCCATTGAAAATCTGCTATACTCAAGAAGTAAATATAAGGAATTTTGATACATTTAATTGTAAGAAATTGTCGGAGAGACATTTTAAAGCACCAAATTTTACTCTTTTCAAGTGAAGCTAGCTTTATTGCAATGTGGATTGAGCAGAAATTAAATGAATAATCTACATACAACAGCTAGTACTGAGAATCCTACTAGACTCTGGGAACGAGAATGAGACAAGAAAGAAGAAAATTGTAAATGTAAGTGCCAACAACAACAACAACAAAAACAACAACAACAACAAGATGTTGATGATGGAATAATGATGAATTGATTAAGACACATTTCCTTGTTCATGTTAGAGCATTTCGATCACTATATGCCGTGCATATATGGGAATATCATACTGATTTCAAGTGTTAATCTTAGCTAATTACGTAACATACTGTCATGTTCACTGGGAAGTGCACGTTTTAATAGTTTGCAGCAATTTAAATCAATATTAATCCTTTTGACGACGAATAGTGTTTGCAATTTTGAACGGAAATTAATGTAAACAATTTAAGATATGTGTCGGCTTTTTTTTCACACTTTGTCGATGTTCGATTGCGTAACAATACAATGACATAATTGCAAGGTCTCATCGTGTAATCATAGACTTACTTTAATTTTAATATACTTTGATTCAATGAATTCTTAAATCAAGTGTGACCTGGTTTTTTTATTGTAACTATATACGCTAAAAAGTGACCGGTTTTGAAGAAATATGAAATCGGTGATCGCAGGAAATCAAATTTTCTGTAGTTGAATTAACCTTCATAGTTAAACTATGACATTTTTATTTTATCATTTATTAGAAAGTACGTAAACATTACTTTTTCCGTCAATATTTTTCTGAAGAAAAGAATCCTTTTTTTTTAAACAAATACCTGTAAACCGGTACGTATTTAGTCAATTCAAATGTAAGCAAAACGTCGTTTTATCGTTAAAAGAGTGAAAGTATGATGTTGCATTTTGATATTGATGGATTGAATGCGTAATTGTCTACTTCACATAGATTTTTAGATGTGCGACTGACGCTTTTAATTCGAAAATCGCTCGCATTTTCGGCGCTTACATGCGAAAGTCAATTTGTCAAACCTTGAATAAAACTCTCTTTTTATTTTTGTTGGGTTTTACAGTTTTGCTCTATTAAAACTCAATAAAAATAATCGCCGAAACAAAATGTATTGTCATCAGTTACAATGTAACAACTAAATTAATTTATTATTCATAATTTAGCATTCTACATCGTAAAATGAAATCCCATCATTCATTGTGATATATTGTCATATATTTTCGCGACTCACGCTATCGCATATTAAATTGAATTGAAATATCCTTTAATCTACGTTAACAATGTATTAAACTATTTTTTGTTTATTTGTTCCTAATAATATAGCAATTAATGCTACTGGAAACGACAACTTCAAACATAAGTCACCGTTTTCGCGCATACGAAGTTGAAACAAATCTCCGAATAACAGTCTAATTCAATTAAAATTCTCATAATGCTATCATAGCTGCACTGTAAATACCATTGTCATAGTAGCTTTATGGTAATCAATGACACAAACAATTAATTAGATAATCACACAACTATACGTATGACATTATGAACAATGTTCCATTTGTTGATTAAAGACTAAGTGAGTATTTCAAATAACCAAAGAACGGACTAGTTGTACTTTGATACGGACAAGTCATTTATTTCAAGTTACTTGTCCGTGAACAAATCATTATTTTTTTCAGATTTCGCCATCCCTGATGCAGCATTAGATCAAATGAGTAAAATAAAGAGTTAGAAAGCATCCATGAAGGGATATGAACATGTACATGTTTATTGTATGTGCATTGAGATGAATGATTTTGAACTTTATTTATTCATAGTTGCATAATAACAATGTATTAAATTTGTAAAAATTTAAATTAAGTATGTCTTTCCTTCTTTTTCTATCTCTCACCTATTGACTTTGATCTTGCTGGAGTGCCATTCGAAACATCCTCGGCCATTCGCTACACGAATAACCTCGGACATATTTAGGCGCCATTTGAAACTATGTAAAAAAATACACGATCGTTTAGGCGATGACTGAAGTTCCGTTTTTAATCCGTAAATTTAAAATTACACAGTTCAATGATACCGATGAACAATATTTGCTTCAATTCTAAACAAACAAATATGTTTAGACAAAGATCTGTGTAAACTACAAGAACTATTTTGCGTAACCGTTGCTTGCTTCGCCTCGCGAAGGTAGTAAAATCACAAAAATCCGGTGAAGACCTCCACGAATCCTTCCGAGGTTATTCATTCATGAAAGGTCGAAGGTGTTCCAAATGGCTAGAGTGCCATTGAGTTGGCCTATATGTAATGATAGAAATGAAAGGAATCAAACTTGCTGGAGTGCCACATTCGGAAAATCCTCGGCCATTCGCTACGAATAACCTTGGACATATTTAGGCGCCATTTTGAAACTATGTAAACAAATACACGATCGTTTAGGCAAGGAATTAGTCTCTGGTTTAGGCGATGACTGAAGTGTCGTTTTTAGTCCGTAAATTTGAAAGTACTCATTTCAATGGTACCGATGAACACTATTTGGTTCAATTAAAATAAATAAATATGTTTAGACAAAGATCCGTGTGTATACTACAAGAACTATTTTGTGTAACCGTCACCTGCTTCGCCTCGCGTAGGTAGTAAAATCACCAATATCCAGTGAAGACCCCCCCCCACGAATCCTCCCGAGATTATTCATTCATTTAAGGTCGAGGGTGGTCCAAATGGGAGTGCTATTGAGTTGACCAATTTGTAATGATAGAAATAACAGGAATCAAACGTGCATGAGTGCCATTGAATTGGCTTAATAAAATTATGTAATGATAGAAATGACTGGAATTGAACTTGCTGGAGTGCCATTGTACTAGTTTATTAGTAATGAAACAATGACAGGAATTAAACTCGCTGGAGTGCCATTGAATTGGCTTATATGTAATGACAGAAATACAAGGATTTGAACTTACTGGAGTGCCATTGAGTTGGCCTATATGTAATGATAGAAATGACAGGAACCAAACCTGCAATAGTGCCAATAAGTTGGCTTATATGTAATGATAAAAATAACAAAAAATGAATTTGCTGGAAAGCCATTGAGTTGGCTTATATGTAATGATAGAAATGACAGGAATCAAACTTGTTGAAGTGCCATTGAGTTGGATTATATATAATAAGCGATATAAAAGGAATCAAACTTGCTGGAGTGCCCTTGAATTAGCTTATATATAACAAGAGATATAAAAGGAATCAAACTTGCTGTAATGCCATTGAATTGGCATATATGTAATGACAGGAATACAAGGATTTGAACATACTGGAGCGCCATTGAGTTGGCTTACATGTAGTGATAGAAATTACAAAAATGACAGGAATTGAACATGCTGGAGTGCCATGGCTTATATGTAATGATAAAAATGACCAGAATTGAACTTGCTGGAGTGCCATTGAGTTGGCTTATATGTAATGCTTTTATAGAACATCTCAATAAAGCTAAAAACATGTACATTGTATATAAAATGAAAATGAATACCAAGCACAGACTTTAAATAACATTCCGTTCAGCTAGTCACAACCTTGTTTCGCAATTAAGGCCAAATTATGTCGGTCTGCAAGCTGGCTTTTATAGCGGAACTTTACTGTTAATAAAATAAAAATACTAATCGTTAACACCTTGTTAATCAGTCAAACTGTTTATAGACAACAATCAATTACCATGGTATTTTAGACTGGAATTCACTTCCAGAAGAAATCAAAGCTGTGAAAAATTTTCAGAAATAAAAACTTCTTGTCAAAAAATATTTACTTAGTAAACAGGTTACAGAATATACTCAAGATTTTATATACTATTAATACATGTTTTATTAGATGTATACTATTAATACATGTTTTATTAGACATATGCGTATGTGATAATATGTGCTTGTAGCATACTTTTAATAATCCCGTATTTGAACAAAGTCTTGTCCTCAATAATTGTTATTTTTTTCTATTTTTTTAAAACAATTTGTTATTCCCTTAAATGGACCCCATTGGAAATAAGCTTTCAGCTCAATGGGTTATCCATAGGTTCTTAGTACTTGATTACAACACATGTCTATTCTAATATATTATTAAAAGTATGTCGAGCTATGGTTGTACACTGTTTTAAGTCATAATATGCTACTCAATAGTTTTTAGTTCATCATGTCTTATCATCATATATACTGATGTTTAACTTTTATCTGTGATTTTATGGAATATTTCTGTGATATTGTATTATAATAAATAAATGAAGCATTTCATTCAGCGAGTAATAAAGGGGAGTTACTCTGACTTAATATAATCAAAGTACTGACTTCACCAATTGAAGTACTCTGTGGTATGAATAAACAAGCACCCTGGAATAAACGACATGAGGAACACATCAGCGATTATGAATTAACTGTATCACATGTGTATTTTCAAACGAGTATTTTCTTAAATATATGTCACAATGACATCAGCAACATAGATCTAATATGTACAATGTTTATTTTAAACAATAAGTATAACAAATGCTATATTCTCTATCTGTAATTCCACATACCAAAAGTACTCGCAAACAATATCATGCTTACATACTACATGTCATACAGAACACATCGAAAACAAAGAAATATGTCATAAGTGTGACGTCATACATGTAGTTGTTGATCATGCGTCAAATTCCGTAAGGTGTTCTAATTTCGTACCCTGATAAACTCGACCTGCAATCAATCATGTGATTCCGGGAAACATTAGCTGTACAGCTAAAAATATCCCATTATTCGTTTTATTTCGCAAGTGTTTAATTATATCGACTGGATATGACGTCAGCGTTACATTTTGATTGGTCGAAATACTTGTTTGGTGCCAAAATTAAAAATTCCACCGTCTTCAACAAAGAAGCATAACCAAGACAGTGTTATGTATTGGAATATTGAATAAGAGACATTTATTGTCTTTCCTTGCATGAAGAGCATACATGTTCCAGATGTATACTGACTTATAGGCTTAAACATTCTTCACTATACAACTTTTAAAATATAAATTAAAGACAATTTTGACAAATCACCAGAGACCCAGCAAATTAACTCCCACTGAGACTTGAACTCAGAACTCCTCATGACATAGAGAACGATCACTAGCACAAGGTATTTTGCATTTCTATATTTAAACTGTATTTGCCCATCATATCTATATTCATGCTATATTTGTTCATCATTCCAAAATTTCTTTATTCTTACTATATTTTGTTCATCTTTCCTATATTTCTGTATATTCCTATATTCATGCTATATATTTTGTCCACCATTCCTTTATTTCTATACTCATACTTTATTTTGTTCATCATTTCAATATTCATGCGATATTTTGTTCACCATTCCTATATTTCTATATTAATACTATAGTTTGTACATCATGCCTATGTTCATAAAATTTTTGCTCTTCATTCCTATATTCATAATTTCATACTTTTTTTTTTATCTTTCCTATAATTCTATATTCATACTATATTTTGTTCATTGTACCTATATTCATGCTATATTTTGTTTATCATTTCTCGATTCATGCTATATTTTGCTCATCAGTCCTATATTTCTATATTCATGCTATATTTAGTTCAATATTTCTATATATTTCTGTATACATGCTTTACTTCGTTCATCATGTCCATATTCATACTATATTTTGTTCATTGTACCTATATTCATGCTATATTTTGTTTATCATTTCTCGATTCATGCTATATTTTGCTCATCAGTCCTATATTTCTATATTCATGCTATATTTAGTTCAATATTTCTATATATTTCTGTATACATGCTTTACTTCGTTCATCATGTCCATATTCATACTATATTTTGTTCATAATTTCTATATTTACACTATATTTTGTACATCATGTCTATATTCACACTATTTTTGCTCTTCATTTCTATATTCATACTTTATTTTTTATCTTTCCTATATACATCGTACCTATATTCATTAAATATTTAGTTCATTGTACCTATAGACATGTTGTTTTGTGTTCATCATTCCTATATTTCTATATTTATACTAAATTGTGTACATCATACCTATATTCATACTATTATTGCCTTCATTCCTATGTTCATACTTTAAATTTTTATTATTCCTATATTTCTATGTTCATTCTATATTTTGTTCTTTGTACCTGTATTCATGCTATATTTTGTTCATCACTTCTAAATTCATGTTATATTTTGTTAATCATGTCTTTCTTCATACTTTATTTTGTTTATCATTCCTATATTTCTATTTTCATGCTATATTTTGTTCATCATTCCTATATTTCTATATTCATGCAATATTTTGTTCATCATTCCTATATTCATGCTATATTTTGTTCATCGTTCCTATAATTCTATATTTATGCTGTATTTTGTTCATCATTCCTATATTCATGCTATATTTTGTTCATCGTTCCTATAATTCTATATTTATGCTGTATTTTGTTCATCATTCCTATATTTCTATATTCATGCTATATTTTGTTCATCACTTCTAAATTCATGCTGTATTTTGTTCATCGTGTCTTTCTTCATACTTTATTTTGTTTATCATTCCTATATTTCTATTTTCATGCTTTATTTTGTTCATCATTCCTATATTTCTATATTCATGCTATATTTTGTTCATCACTTCTAAATTCATGCAATATTTTGTTCATCGTGTCTTTCTTCATACTTTTTTTTGTTTATCATTCCTATATTTCTATTTTCATGCTTTATTTTGTTCATCATTCCTATATTTCTATATTCATGCAATATTTTGTTCAGCATTCCTATAATTCTATATTTATGCTATATTTTGTTCATCATTCCGATATTTCTATATTCATGTTAAATTTTGTTCATCCTAAATTCATGCTATTTTGTTCATCATTCATATATTCATGCAATATTTTGTTCATCACTCTTATATTCACACTATTATTTGTTCATCTTTGCTATATTTCTATATTCATACTATTTTAATTGCATTATTTCTATATTCATACTATATTTTGTTCATCTTTCCTATATTTCTATATTCATACTGTATACATGTATTATGTTTATTTTTTCTAAATTCATGCTTTTTTGTCCATTATTCCTTTATTTATATATTCATGCTCTTTTTCGTTTATCATTTCCTTATTCATGCTATATTTTATTCATCATTTCTCTATTCATGCAATATGATGTTCATCATTCCTATATTCATGCTATATTTTGTTCATCTTTCCTATATTTCTATATTCATACTCTATCATTTTCATTTAATCTATATTCATACTTTATTTTGTTCATCATTCCTATATTTCTATATTCATACTCTATCATTTTCATTTAATCTATATTCATACTTTATTTTGTTCATCTTTCCTATATTTAAGAAAATTCTATATTCATGCTATATTTTGTTCATCATTCCTATATTTCTACATTTATACTATATATTGTCCATCATTTCTAGATTCAAGCTATATTTTGTTTATCATTCATATATTCATGCTATATTTTGTTTATCACTTGTATTTTCATATATATTTTGTTCATCATTCCTATATTTCTATTTTCATACTAAATTATGTTCATTATTTCTACATATTCATACTTATTTTGTTCATCTTTCCTATGTTTCTATATTCATACTGTATATTATGTTCATTATTTATATATTCATGCTTTATTTTGTTCATCATTCCTTGAATTTTATATTAATGCTATATTTCGTTGATCATTTCTATATTCATGCTATATTTTGTTCATCATTTCTATATTCATGCACCATTTTGTTCATCATTTCTATATTCATTCTATATGATGTTCACCACTTCTACATTCAAGCTATATTTTTTTCATCATTCCTATATTTCTGTATTAATGCAATTTTTTGTTCATCATTTCTATATTCATGCTATATTCTGTTCATCATTTCTTTATTCATACTTTATTTTGTTCATCTCTCCTATATTTCTATATTCATACTATATTTTGTTCAATATTTCTTTATTGATACTACATTTTGTTCATATTTCCTATATTTCTATATTAATACTGTATATTATGTTCATCATTTCTATATTCATGCTATATTTTGTTCATCATATTTATTTTCATACTATATTTTGTTCATCTTCCCTTTATTTCTATATTCATGCCATTTTTTTTAATCATTTCTATATTCATGCTATATTTTGTTCATCATATTTATTTTCATACTATATTTTGTTCATCTTCCCTTTATTTCTATATTCATGCCATTTTTTTTAATCATTTCTATATTCATGCTATATCTTGTTCATTATTTCTATATTCCAGGTTTATTTTGTTCATCATTATTATTTTCATACTATATTTTGTTCATCTTTTCTTTATATCTATATTCATGCCATATTTTGTTAATCATTTATATATTCATACTACATTTTGTTCATCTTTCCTCTATTTCTACATTCATACAGTATTTATGTTCATTATTTCTATATTCATGCTTTATTTTGTTCATCATTCCTATATTCATGCTATAATTTGTTCATCATTCCTATATTTCTTTATTCATGCCCTATTTTGTTTATCTTTCCTATATTTCTATATTCATGCTATATTTTGTTCATTATTTCTATATTCATGCTTTATTTTGTTCATCATTCCTTTATTTCTGTAAATTCTTATAGTCATGCTATATTTTATATTTATCATTCCTTTTTTCTATATTCATACTATATTTTGTTCATAATTTCTTCATTCATGCTGTTTTTTGTCCATCATTCCTAAAATTCTATATTTATACAATATCTTGTACATCATGCCTATATTCATGCTATAATTTGTTCATTATTTCTTTATGTTTCTATATTCATGCTTTATTTCGTTCATCATGTCCATATTCATGCTATATTTTGTTCATCATTTTCATACTATATCATGTCAATCATTCCTATATTTCTATATTGATACTATATTTTGTTCATTGTACCTGTATTCATGCTATATTTTGTTCATCACTTCTAAATTCATGCTATATTTTGTTTATCATGTCTTTCTTCATACTTTATTGTGTTCATCATTCCCATATTTCTATATTCATGCTATGTTTTGTTCATCATTTCTATATCCATGCTATACTTTGTCCATCATTACTTTTTTTTCTATATTCATGCTATATTTTGTTCATCTTTCCTATATTTCTATATTCATATTGTATATAATGTTCATTATTTCTGTATTCATGGTTTATTTCGTTCATCATTTCTATATTCATGCTTTATCTTGTACATCATTTCTATATTCATACTATATTTTGCTCATCTTCCCTTTATTTCTATATGCATGTTATATTTTATTTATTATTTCTATATTCATGCTTTATTTTGTTCATCATTCCTATATTTCTATATTCATGCTATATTTTTTTCATCATTCCTTTATTTCTATCTTCATGCTATATTTTGTTCTCCATTCCTATATTCATGCTATAATTTGTTCATCATTCCTATATTTCTACATTCATGCTCTATTTTTTTTATCATTCCTTTATTCAATATTCATGCTATATTTTGTTCATCATTTCTATATTCATGCTATATTTTGTTCATCATTCCTTTACTCTATATTCATGCTTTATTTTGTTCATCTTTCCTATATTTCTATATTCATGCTATATTTTGTTCATGAATTCTATATTTCTATATTCATGCTATGTTTTGTTCATCATTTCTATATTCATGCTATATTTTGATTTTCATTTCTATATTCATGCTACATTTTGATTATCATTTCTATATTCGTCATTTCTATATTCATCATTTCTTTATTCATACTTTATTTTGTTAATACATTCTTATAAATTTATATTAATGTTATATGTTGTTCATTTTTTCTATATTCATGCTTCATTTTGTTCATCATTTCTATATTCATGCTATATTTTGTTCATCATTTCTATATTCATGCTATATTTTGTTTATCATTCCTATAATTCTATATTCATGCTAAATTTTGTTCATCATTTCTATATTCATGCTATATTTTGTTCATCATTCCTATATCCATACTATATTTTGTCCATCATTCTAATTGCTTATTTTTTTAAATATCAATATTTTGGAATTCAATTATACATATGTATGGAAATTTTAAATTGGATTATCTCCCTTAGATATACTGTAAGAAGAATTTACCAAGTTATTGACTAATACATTTGGAGGGTACTGTATTAACATATTTTGTTTACTTTCCTAGCATGAAGAGCATACATGTTCTTGATGTTTACTGACTTATATGCTTAAACATTCTTCACTATACAATTTTCAAAACACAACTTCAACAAATCACCTGAGAGCCAGCCAATTAACTCCCACTGAGACTTGAACTCAGAACTCCTCATGACATAGAGAACGATCACTAGCACAAGGTATTTTGCATTAAACTAAAAGAGTGTCATGTCGCTGGTCCCAAGTGATATGCAGCAGCATGCCACACATTGATAAACTTTTACTTCAAAAGAGTTATTAGTTGAAAAGTGAATTTTGATCATAAACTCCATCCAACAGAGCTTGGCTGATACTTATTTATGTATGTTGATGGGTAGTGTGTTTGATTTGTATAATAATTATCAGAGAATTTATAACATTCATGGATTACTATTCTAGATTACTACTGTGGTCACTCCTTGTTTATCCAGACTTGTGACTGGCTTACATGATACAGTTAGATCATTAAAGAACTAACACATCAATATAAGGTCAAGTTACCCACATAAAGCAATAGTCAGTGCAACTCGGGGTGGGTGAGTAGAGGTGGGGCTTATCTTAACTCTAACTCTTAAGTCGCACCGTTTTGACATACGACGTATACACTAAACATAGTGACGAAACACTATGGATGATGTATACGCTTGCATACATATCCTTTGTCACCAAGGCAAATGAACACTGACCCCGACGGATGCATTGGGTACGGACTCCGTTAGGAGTAGGACCTCAAGCAAGAGCGCTGCGACCATTGCCGTAACCTGTGGTCTTATCTCAAGCCGGAGTGTATGCATTTTTCATATGCAAACTAAAACTAAGAGACATGGAATATTATGGATCATCTCATCTCATCTCATCTGGTTTGGTATGTATAGATCGTCTCATCTGAGTTGGATGTATCAGGGTAATCTTATCTGGGTTGGTTGTATATGGTTAATCTCATCTGTGTTGGATGTATATGGATAATCTCATCTGTGTTGGATGTATATGGATGATCTCATCTGAGTTGGATGTATATGGATGATCTTATCTGGTTTGGGTGTATATGGATGATCTAATCTGGTTTGGATGTATATGGATGATCTCATCTGAGTTGGATGTATGTGGATGATCCCATCTGAGTTGGATGTATATGGATGATCCTATCTGGTTTGGATGTATATGGATGATCTTATCTGGTTTGGATGTATATGGATGATCTTATCTGAGTTGGATGTATATAGATGATCTCATCAGTTTTGGATGTATATGGATGATCGTATCTGGTTTGGATGTATACGGATGATCTCATCTGTGTTGGATATATATGGATGATCTTATCTGGTTTGGACGAATATGGATGATCTTATCTGGTTTGGATGCATATGGATGATCTTATCTGGTTTTGATGTATATGGATGATCCTATCTGAGTTGGATGAATATGGATGATCTTATCTGGTTTGGATGTATATGGATGATCTTATCTGGTTTGGATGTATATGGATGATCTTATCTGAGTTGGATGTATATAGATGATCTCATCAGTGTTGGATGTATATGGATGATCGTATCTGGTTTGGATGTATACGGATGATCTCATCTGTGTTAGATATATATGGATGATCTTATCTGGTTTGGATGAATATGGATTATCTTATCTGGTTTGGATGCATATGGATGATCTTATCTGGTTTTGATGTATATGGATGATCCTATCTGAGTTGGATGTGTATAGATGATCTCATCAGTGTTGGATGTATATGGATGATCCTATCTGGTGTGGATGTATACGGATGATCTCATCTGTGTTTGATATATATGGATGATCTTATCTGGTTTGGACGTATATGGATTATCTTATCTGGTTTGGATGCATATGGATGATCTTATCTAGTTTGAATGTTTATGGATGATCTCATCTGTGTTGGATGAATATGGATCATCTTATTGGGATTGGATGTATATGAATCATCAAATCTGGATCTGATGTATACGGGCTAATCTAATCTGGATCGGATGTATATGAATCATCTAATCTGGATCGGATGTATATGAATCATCTTATTAGGATTGGATGTATATGGATAATCTAATCTGGGTTGGATGTATATAAATTACCTATTTTGGACCAGATGTATATTGATAATCTAATCTTAGTTAGATGGATATGGATAATCAAATCTGGATCAGATGTATATGGATCATCAAATCTGGATCGGATGTATATTGAATATCTAATCTGGGTAGGATGTATATGGATAATCTTATTTGGATCGGATGTATATGTATAATCTAATCAAGGTTGGATGCACATAAATCATCTAATCTGGATCGGATATATATAATCTGGATCTGATGTATATGGATCATCTAATCTGGATCTGATGTATATGGATAATCTAATCTGGATCGGATGTATATGGAAAATCTAATCTGGATCAGATGTATATGAATCATTTTATCTAGATCTGATGTATATTAATCATCTAATCTGGATCGGATATATATAATCTTGATCGGATGTATATGGATCATTTAATCTGGATCGGATGTATATGGATAATCTAATCTGGATCGGATGCATATGGATAATCTAATCTGGATCGGATCTATATGGATAATCTAATCTGAATCGGACGTATATGGTAATCTAATCTGGATCGGATGTATATGGATAATCTAATCTGGATCAGATGTATATGGATAATCTTATCTGGATCAGATGTATATGGATAATCTTATATGTGTTGAATGTTTATGGATCATCTAATCTGTGTTGGTATTTATGGATATTTTCATGTTAGTTGGTATTTATGGATACTTTCATGTAAGTTGGTATATATGGATAATTTCATGTGGGTTTGGTATTCATGGACAATTTCATGTGGGATTGGTATTTATGATTAAAGTCATAAATAATTTTATATGAATTATCTCATCTGGGTTGGGTTTACCTGGATAATATCATCTAGGTTGGGTATATATGGATAATCTCATCTGGGTTGGGTATATATGGATCATCTCATCTGGGTTGGATGTATATGTATCATCTCATCTGGGTTGGATGTATATGGATCAGCCAGTCTGGGCTGGTATTTATGGATTCTTTCATGTTAGTTGGTATTTATGGATAATTTCATCAGGGTTTGGTATTCATGGACAATTTCATGTGGGATTGGTATTTATGATAAAAATGAGCAAATGGTAATTATGGATAATTTCATGAGGGTTAGGTATTAATGCATATTTTCATGTTGGTATAATATCTATAGATAATTTAATGAGCATTTGGTATTTATGGATTATTGCATGTGCTTTACGTATTTATTGATAATTTCATATACGTTTGGTATTCAAGGATAATCTTATAAGGATCATCTCATCTGGGTTGGGTGTTTATGTATCATTTCATCTGGGTTTGATGTATATGGTTAATCTCATCTGGGTCGGATGTATATGGATCAGCCAGTCTGGGCTGGTATTTATGGATACTTTCATGTGTGCTTGGTATTTATGGATAATTTCATGAGGGTTTAGTATTCATGGATAATTTCATAAACATTAGGAATTGATATATAATTTCACCTGAGTTGAGTATATATGATTAATGTCATAAGCGTATGGTACTTATGGATAATTTTATGTGGGTTGGTTTTCATGTATTATTTCATATGCGTTAGGTATTCATGGATAATGCCATAAGCGTTACATTTGACAACTTTATTTTTTATTTAATTCACCTTCATACATTCAGATATTCATTACATACATTTTGGACACAAACAAAAGAATTCAATAATGTAAATGTTAGTAGAACAGAACAGAATAATTATAGCTTCATGTATAAAAAATAATTGGGTTTCTTATATGAGCAACATGTACTTAATTTTTTACTTAATTGACCTTAAAATATAACAAACAATATTGACTAACAAAATGCTACATTAATTTTAATGTTAGTAGAACAGAACAGAGCAGAACTGAACAGAACAATTACATGTGTAAAAAATAATTAGGTCTCTAATATTAACAACATGTACTTCATTTTCTACTTAATTGACCTTAAAATATAACAAACAATATTGACCATCAAAATGCTACATTAATTTTAATGTTAGTAGAACAGAACAGAACAATTATAGCTTAATGTATAAAAAAATGTGTTTCTTATGTTAGCAACATGATGTACTCTATTTTTTTACAAAATTGACCTTTAAAGATAACCAACAATATTGACCAACAAAATAATGCATAAATATTAATGTAAGTATATTAGTTTCTTGTATTAACAGCATGTACTTTATTTTTTAACTTAACTGACCTTAAAATATAGATCTTCATACGATATTTTTGGGACACCAACACAATAATACTTTAATGTTAATGTCAGTAGAACAGAACAAAGCAGATCAAAACCATTGCATGAATAAAAAATAATTGGGTTTCTCATATTAGCAAAATGTACTTTATTTTTTACTTAAAAAATTAGACCTTAAAATATAACCAGCAATATTGACTAACAAAATAATACATAAATGTTAATGTTAGTAGAACAGAGCAGAACAGAACAGAACTATTATAGTTACATGTAAAAAAATATATAAAAAAGTTTTTATATTAGCAGCATTGTACTTCATTTTAACTAAAATGACATAAAATATAAAGAATTTCATAACATATATTTGGGGCAACAACAAAATAATGCATAAATGTTAATGATAGTAGAACAGAACAGAGCAGACCAGAACAGAACAGAACAATTATAGCTACATGTATAAAGATTATTGAGTTTCTTACATAAACAAGTTGTACTGTATTTTTTGCTTAATTAATAAAATTTATACATTATGTGAATGCTAAAAAAATACAAAAAAAACCTGTCAAAATAAGTAAATTAATATTAGTGTTGTTAGTAAGTATAGCCTCCAGAACCTCCCCTAATAGCCATACCCTTACCACCTTAACACTAAGAACTAAAATGTGTTTCCTCAAGATATAGTAAAAAACAAACTAAAGGGTTGTAAATAAACAAAACTCAAAAACTAAGTAACTAATGTTAATGTTATTAGTAAGTATGGCCTCCAAAACCTCCCCTTATAGCCATACCCTTACCACCTTAACACTAAGAACTATAAATTATGCAAACTTAGAATATACTAAAAAACTAACTTAAATTGCTAATATAACAAAACTCAAAAATTAATGAACTTATGTAAATGTTAGAAGACAAAACAGGATAGAACAGAACAATTATAGCTACATGTATAAAAAATAATTGGGTTTCTTATATTAATGTTAGTAGAACAGAGCAGAACAGAACAGAACAACTATAGTTACATGTAAAAAATATATAAAAAGTTTTTATATTAGCAGCATTGTACTTCATTTTTACTTAATAGACGTAAAATATAAAGAATGTCATAACATATATTTGGGGCAACAACAAAACGATACATTAACGTTAATGTTAGTAAAATAGAACAGAGCAGAACAGAACAATTATAGCTACATGTATAAAAAAATATTTAAGTATCTTATATTAACAACATGTACTTCATTTTTTACTTAATTGACCTTAAATTATAACCAGCAGTATTGACCACCAAATAATACATAAATGTTAATGTTAGTAGAACAGAGCAGAACAGAACAGAAAAACTATAGTTACATGCAAACAAAAAAGTTTTTATATTAGCAGCATTGTACTTCATTTTAAAAGAAATGATGTAAAATATAAAGATTTCAATAACGTATATTTGGGGGCAACAACAAAATGATACATAAATGTTAATAGAACAGAACAGTTAAGCTATATGTATAAAGATAATTGAGTTTCTTATATTAGCAGCATGTGATTTGTTTTTTACTTAATTATTAAAATTTATACATGTAAGTTAATGATGAAAACAAACTTTAAAATAAGTAAATTAATATTAGTGTTGTTAGTAAGTATGGCCTCCAAACCTCCCCTTATAGCCATACCCTTACCACCTTAACACTAAGAACTATAAACATATGTTTCCTCAAGATATAGTAAAAAACACACTAAAGGGTTGTAAATAAACAAAAACTCAAAAACTAATGTTAATGTTTTTAGTAAGTATGGCCTCTAAACCTCCCCTTACAGCCATACCCTTACCGCCTTAACACTAAGAACTATAAATTATGCTTCCTTAAGATAAAGTAAAAAACAAACTAAAGAATTGTTAGTAAGTATGGCTTCCTAAACAGCCATACCCAAAACCACCATATATTAAACACCAAGTACTATAAATTTGCAGCTTGAAGATAAGTTTCATATAAGAAACACTTAAATCTTTACAAAAAAATGATGTTGAAGTAAGAAACACAAACTTAAGATAAATAATAAAGTACTTGTTAAAGTAATGTTCATAGCTTTAAGTATTCATCTGTTGATTGAGTTTAACCAGCTAAACAAGAAGAAATGAAAGTAACTTAACCATCTATTTACTGATGAGAATCTAAATGACTGTGTTCATTAATCCTAAACAATAATTAAGAAAAAAATTAAACCAACTATAAATAAATTTCCTAGTTCTGAACAAAGACAGAATGATGATATAATTTTAACAACCACTATGTTCACAAACCCCATACATTGTACCGTGAGTCATAGAGCTCACAATCTGAGTTTAGTTGACATGCTATTGAACCCATTTTTGTAATACCAGGCAACTCTTACAACCCCCTCAGCTCGGCGTTCATCCAGCTCTGAGGCCCGCGGACTGTTCCACTTAGAAGGAGAGGCCATTTGTAGCTATCTACCAAACTATGTTCAATGTATACAATCTGTTCATCAAAATGGTAGTTTTCAATTATTTTCTTCCATCTGCAGTTAATTCAAAATAAAGAAATTACATTTATGCGCTTATCTTTTTCCTGCTAAATCTGTAAAATTTCATGTATTGTTATATAGCCCAAATAGATCTATTTACTGTAATCAATTCTATCTATAAACTATTACTAATATTAATCAAAGTCCTGAAAGTCCATCTTTATAAATTTAATTTAAAGCTACTAATTATTCTAGTGCACTTAAATTCATAGACAAATGCTAAAGCTGTAGATATTTAGAACCTTTACATTATAATTACAAGTCATATTAATGTTGATTATAAATGAATGCTCAAATCCTTAATAATATGGAACCCCAATAACATAAATAAATGATTTTCAAGTAGTTAATATTTTAACCTTAAACCATTGGTAAATATCCAAGATCTTACATACAAAATCTCAATACATAGATAAATGTTCAAATTTTAATTTATAGTTTCAATAAAAGAAGTTCAAAAAATGTAGTTAAAAATATTCCATCAAGTATTTATCTTCTAATAGTTTTATCATAAGAATTCAAAACATTTATCATTCACCAAAGGAGGAAAGTGTTATTATATCCATCTCACTTTTTTATTAACCTATATAGCAAGAAGAAAGGTTAAATATTGTTCAGTAACAGTAAAACTATGTTGTCTAAATGCTAGTACCAACAGACTGATGATATAATTTTAACAACCACTATGTTCACAAATCCCACACACTGTACTATGAGTCATAGAGCTCACAATCTGAGTTTAGTTGACATGCTATTGAACCCATTTTTGTAATACCAGGCAACTCTTACAACCCCCTCAGCTCGGCGTTCATCCAGCTCTGAGGCCCGCGGACTGTTCCACTTAGAAGGAGAGGCCATTTGTAGCTACATGTATCTTCCAAACTATGTTCAATGTATACAATCTGTTAATCAAAATGGTAGTTTTCAATTATTTTCTTCCATCTGCAGTTAATTCAAAATAAAGAAATTACATTTAAGAGATTATCTTTTTCCTGCTTAATCTGTAAATTTTCATGTATTGTTATATAGCCCAAACAGATCTATTTACTTTAATCAATTCTATCTATAAACTCTTACTAAAATTAATCAAAGTCCTGAAAGTCCATTTTTATCAATTCAAATTAAAGCTACTTATTATTATAGTACACTTAAATTCATAGACAAATGCTAAAGCTGTAGATATTTAAAACCTTAACATTATAATTACAAGTCATATTGATGTAGATTATAAATGAATGCTCAAATCCTTAATAATATGGAACCCCAATAACATAAATAAATGATTTTCAAGTAGTTAATATTTTAACCTTAAACCATTGGTTAATATCCAAGATCTTACATACAAAATCTCAATACATAGATAAATGTTCAAATTTTAATATAGTTTCAATAAATGAAGTTCAAAAAATGTAGTTAAAAATATTCCATCAAGTATTTATCTTCTAATAGTTTTATCATAAGAATTCAAAACATTTATCATTCACCATAGGAGGAAAGTGTTCCTATATCCATCTCACTTTTTTTTAACCTATATAGCAAGAAGAAAGGTTAAACATTGTTCAGTTACAGTAAAACTATGTTTTCTAAATGCTTGTAACAACAAAATGATGATATAATTTTAACAACCACTATGTTCACAAATCCCACACACTGTACTATGAGTCATAGAGCTCACAATCTGAGTTTAGTTGACATGCTATTGAACCCAATTTTGTAATACCAGGCAACTCTTACAACCCCCTCAGCTCGGCGTTCATCCAGCTCTGAGGCCCGCGGACTGTTCCACTTAGAAGGAGAGGCCATTTGTAGCTATCTTCCAAACTATGTTCAATGTATAAAATCTGTTAATCAAAATGGTAGTTTTTAATTATTTTCTTCTCTCTGATGTCACATCGAATTAAAGAAATTACATTTTACCATATATCTGTATCCTGTTTAACCTGTTAAATGTCTAGTATAAATATATTACCCAAAGTATTCATTATTTTAATCAATGAAGTTAAACTAATTAATCAAAGTCCTAACAAGTCATATTCATAAACCTTATTAAATGCAACTATCTGTCTCTAAAAACTATGTTCAGAATTAAATAATAATGTACCATAGGCCTACTTTCATTATCATTGATCAACTTAAGCATTTAATGTCTAATAATTTTAAATACTTAAAATATTCCTGACAACTATAAATGAACTACATGTATTATGGTTAAAGTCCAAGACATGAAAATTATTTAGAAACGTTGTTTAAGCCACATTTTTAACCCTGGTGGTGTAAAGAGTAAAAAATTACAATCTCATACAAAATCAAATTTCAACTTTATGTAAATTAAAGCATGTATTCCATTGGTTTTATTTATATAATTATTCATTGAATGGTATATACAAGACAGTAATTCAACATTTAGCTAGATATAACAGTTATTTATCCTATTATGCTCTTAAACTATAGTATCTTATCATAGAAGGTTTTATTAAAAAAGATGACTTATTTGATAATAAGGCTTAAGACAAGAAAAAACCTAAACCTGAGTTATAAAGGGCAGTAACTTAATATTACGCAAGGATAAGGTTCAGTTGATACATAAACTTGTTATACATTATAATTATAATATACATAAAAAACAATAAAAATTCAGACATTATTTATAACATGCATTCTATTCCTGACTTAAAGCTGGTTAAAGCAGCTTTTTCATATATAAACAACATGTACCTAGAGGCAACTGTGGTAAAGGGCAGCCAATTGTTCCCACATCCATAACTGGGATGCCACAGCTGGAAGCAGTTTTCTGTCATACCCTGGACCCAAAGATTTTCATAATCTATTCACGGAATCTTTTATCTTTTTACATCTTACAACTTGGTATTTTCCTGATACTTGCATACCCTTACCGCCTTAACACTGAGAACTATAAATTATGCTTCCTTAAGATAAAGTAAAAAACAAACTAAAGAATTGTTAGTAAGTATGGCTTCCAGAACAGCCATACCCAAAACAACCATATATCAAACACCAAGTACTATAAATTTGCAGCTTGAAGATAAGTTTAATATAAGAAACACTTAAATCTTTAAAAAACATGATGTTGAAGTAAGAAACACAAACTTAAGATAAAAAACTAAGTGCTTGTAAAAGTATTCTTCATAGTTTTAATTATTCATCTGGTGATAGAGTTTAATCAGCTTAACAAGAAGAAATGAAAGTAAATTAACTTATAATCTCTTTACTAATGAGAATCTAAATGACTGTGTTCATTAATACTAAACAATAATAAAGAAAAATTAAACCAACTATAAATAAATTTCCTAGTTCTGAACAAAGACAGAAGATGATATAATTTTAACAACCACTATGTTCACAAATCCCACACACTGTACTATGAGTCATAGAGCTCACGGTTTAGTTGACATGCTATTGAACCCATTTTTGTAATACCAGGCAACTCTTACAACCCCCTCAGCTCGGCGTTCATCCAGCTCTGAGGCCCGCGGACTGTTCCACTTAGAAGGAGAGGCCATTTGTAGCTATCTTCCAAACTATGTTCAATGTATACAATCTGTTAATCAAAATGGTAGTATTTAATTATTTTCTTCCATCTGCAGTTAATTCAAAATAAAGAAATTACATTTAAGAGATCATCTTTTTCCTGCTTAATCTGCAAAATTTCATGTATTGTTATATAGCCAAAATAGATCTATTTACTTTAATCAATTCAATCTATAAACTCTTACTAATATTAATCAAAGTCCTGAAAGTCCATTTTTATCAATTCAAATTAAAGCTACTTATTATTATAGTACACTTAAATTCATAGACAAATGCTCAAGCTGTAGATATTTATAACCTTAACATTATAATTACATATCAATGTTGATTAGAAATAAATGCTTAAATCCTTAATAATATGAAACCCTAATAACATAGAGAAATACTTTTCAAGTAGTTAAAATTTAAACTTAAATCATTAATTGATATCAAAGATTTTACATACAAAGTCTTAATACATAAAAATGTTAAAATTTGAATATACATGTAGCTTCAAGAATGAGGTACAAAAATGTAGTTCAACTATGCAGTTCAAAAATATAGTTAAAAATATTCCATCAAGTATTTATCTTCTAATAGTTTTATCATAAGAATTCAAAACATTTATCATTCACCATAGGAGGAAAGTGTTCCTAAATCCATGTCACATTTTTATTAACCTATATAGCAAGAAGAAAGGTTAAACATTGTTCAGTTACAGTAAAACTATGTTTTCTAAATGCTTGTAACAACAAAATGATGATATAATTTTAACAACCACTATGTTCACAAATCCCACACACTGTACTATGAGTCATAGAGCTCACAATCTGAGTTTAGTTGACATGCTGTTGAACCCATTTTTGTAATACCAGGCAACTCTTACAACCCCTTCAGCTCGGCGTTCATCCAGCTCTGAGGCCCGCGGACTGTTCCACTTAGAAGGAGAGGCCATTTGTAGCTATCTTCCAAACTATGTTCAATGTATAAAATCTGTTAATCAAAATGGTAGTTTTCAATTATTTTCTTCTTTCTGATGTCACGTCGAATTAAAAAAAATACATTTTACCCTATATCTGTATCCTGTTTAACCTGTTAAATGTCTAGTATAAATATATTACCTAAAGTATTCATTATTTTAATCAATGAAGTTAAACTAATTAATCAAAGTCCTAACAAGTCATATTCATCAACCTTATTAAATGCAACTATCAGTCTGTAAAAACTATGTTCAGAATTTAATTATAATGTACCATAGGCCTACTTTCATTATCATTGATCAACTTATGCATTTAATGTCTAATAATTTTAAATACTTAAAATATTCCTGACAACTATAAATGAACTACATGTATTATGGTTAAAGTCCAAGACATGAAAATTATTTAGAAACGTTGTTTAAGCCACATTTTTAACCCTGGTGGTGTAAAGAGTAAAAAATTACATTCTCATACAAAATCAAATTTCAATTTTATGTAAATTAAAGCATGTATTCCATTGGTTTTATTTATATAATTATTCATTGAATGGTAAATTCAAGACAGTAATTCAACATTTAGCTAGATATTACAGTTATTTATCCTATTATGCTCTTAAACTATAGTATCTTATCATAGAAGGTTTTATTAAAAAAGATGACTTATTTGATAATAAGGCTTAAGACAAGAAAAAACCAAACCTGAGGTATAAAGGGCAGTAACTTAATATTACGCAAGGATAAGGTTCAGTTGATACATAAACTTGTTATACATTATAATTATAATATACATAAAAAACAATAAAAATTCAGACATTATTTATAACATGCATTCTATTCCTAACTTAAAGCTGGTTAAAGCCGCTTTTTCATATATAAACAACATGTACCTAGAGGCAACTGTGGTAAAGGGCAGCCTCACGTTCCCACATCCATAACTGGGATGCCACAGCTGGAAGCAGTTTTCTGTCATACCCTGGACCCAAAGATTTTCATAATTTATTCACGGAATCTTTTATCTTTTTACATCTTACAACTTGGTATTTTCCTGATACTTGCATACCCTTACCGCCTTAACACTAAGAACTATAAATTATGCTTCCTTAAGATAAAGTAAAAAACAAACTAAAGAATTGTTAGTAAGTATGGCTTCCAGAATAGCCATACCCAAAACAACCATATATCAAACACCAAGTACTATAAATTTGCAGCTTGAAGATAAGTTTAATATAAGAAACACTTAAATCTTTACAAAACATGATGTTGAAGTAAGAAACACAAACTTAAGATAAAAAACTAAGTGCTTGTGAAAGTATTCTTCATAGCTTTAATTATTCATCTGTTGATTAAGTTTAATCAGCTTAACAAGAAGAAATGAAAGTAAATTAACTTATAATCTCTTTACTGATGAGAATCTAAATGACTGTGTTCATTAATCCTAAACAATAATAAAGAAAAATTAAACCAACTATAAATAAATTTCCTAGTTCTGAACAAAGACAGAATGATGATATAATTTTAACAACCACTATGTTCACAAATCCCACACACTGTACTATGAGTCATAGAGCTCACGGTTTAGTTGACATGCTATTGAACCCATTTTTGTAATACCAGGCAACTCTTACAACCCCCTCAGCTCGGCGTTCATCCAGCTCTGAGGCCCGCGGACTGTTCCACTTAGAAGGAGAGGCCATTTGTAGCTATCTTCCAAACTATGTTCAATGTATACAATCTGTTAATCAAAATGGTAGTATTTAATTATTTTCTTCCATCTGCAGTTAATTCAAAATAAAGAAATTACATTTAAGAGATCATCTTTTCCCTGCTTAATCTGTAAAATTTCATGTATTGTTATATAGCCCAAACAGATCTATTTACTTTAATCAATTCTATCTATAAACTCTTACTAATATTAATCAAAGCCCTGAAAGTCCATTTTTATCAATTCAAATTAAAGCTACTTATTATTATAGTACACTTAAATTCATAGACAAATGCTAAAGCTGTAGATATTTAGAACCTTAACATTATAATTACAAGTCATATTGATGTACATTATAAATGAATGCTCAAATCCTTAATAATATGGAACCCCAATAACATAAATAAATGATTTTCAAGTAGTTAATATTTTAACCATAAACCATTGGTTAATATCCAAGATCTTACATACAAAATCTCAATACATAGATAAATGTTCAAATTTTAATATAGTTTCAATAAATGAAGTTCAAAAAATGTAGTTAAAAATATTCCATCAAGTATTTATCTTCTAATAGTTTTATCATAAGAATTCAAAACATTTATCATTCACCAAAGGAGGAAAGTGTTCCAATATCCATCTCACTTTTTTTTTAACCTATATAGCAAGAAGAAAGGTTAAACATTGTTCAGTTACAGTAAAACTATGTTTTCTAAATGCTTGTAACAACAAAATGATGATATAATTTTAACAACCACTATGTTCACAAATCCCACACACTGTACTATGAGTCATAGAGCTCACAATCTGAGTTTAGTTGACATGCTATTGAACCCATTTTTGTAATACCAGGCAACTCTTACAACCCCCTCAGCTCGGCGTTCATCCAGCTCTGAGGCCCGCGGACTGTTCCACTTAGAAGGAGAGGCCATTTGTAGCTATCTTCCAAACTATGTTCAATGTATAAAATCTGTTAATCAAAATGGTAGTTTTTAATTATTTTCTTCTCTCTGATGTCACATCGAATTAAAGAAATTACATTTTACCATATATCTGTATCCTGTTTAACCTGTTAAATGTCTAGTATAAATATATTACCCAAAGTATTCATTATTTTAATCAATGAAGTTAAACTAATTAATCAAAGTCCTAACAAGTCATATTCATAAACCTTATTAAATGCAACTATCTGTCTCTAAAAACTATGTTCAGAATTTAATAATAATGTACCATAGGCCTACTTTCATTATCATTGATCAACTTATGCATTTAATGTCTAATAATTTTAAATACTTAAAATATTCCTGACAACTATAAATGAACTACATGTATTATGGTTAAAGTCCAAGACATGAAAATTATTTAGAAACTTTGTTTAAGCCACATTTTTAACCCTGGTGGTGTAAAGAGTAAAAAATTACAATCTCATACAAAATCAAATTTCAACTTTATGTAAATTAAAGCATGTATTCCATTGGTTTTATTTATATAATTATTCATTGAATGGTATATACAAGACAGTAATTCAACATTTAGCTAGATATTACAGTTATTTATCCTATGATTCTCTTAAACTATAGTATCATATCATAGAAGGTTTTATTAAAAAGATGACTTATTTGATAATAAGGCTTAAGACAAGAAAAAACCTAAACCTGAGGTATAAAGGGCAGTAACTTATTATGACGCAAGGATATGGTTCAGTTGATACATAAACTTGTAATACATTATAATTATAATATACATAAAAAACAATAAAAATTCAGACATTATTTATAACATGCATTCTATTCCTGACTTAAAGCTGGTTAAAGAAGCTTTTTCATATATAAACAACATGTACCTAGAGGCAACTGTGGTAAAGGGCAGCCTCACGTTCCCACATCCATAACTGGGATGCCACAGCTGGAAGCAGTTTTCTGTCATACCCTGGACCCAAAGATTTTCATAATCTATTCACGGAATCTTTTATCTTTTTACATCTTACAACTTGGTATTTTCCTGATACTTGATATCTCCTCCAATGTAGTAAGTTCATAAATAACCCATATAGAACAGGTGGGTCAGTGGTTCCAAATAAGTTAAACAATAAAGCAATTCAGTGACCAAGTGTTTATTTAAAATGTAAAATATAAAGTATGTGTTACTAATATAAAAAAACTAAAACCTTATATAAAAGTACACATTGCTAATATAAGAAAATACCCTAAAACCTGGAATAGAAGTACATGTTGCTAATATAAGAAAATGCCTTACATAAAAGTACATGTTGCTTATATAAGAAAATATCCTAAACCTTTGATTTAAGTACATGTTGCTAATATAAGAATATACCCTAAAACGTTATATAGAAGTACATGTTGCTTATATAAGAAAATACCCTAAAATCTTAAATAGAAGTACATGTTGCTAATATAAGAAAATACCTTAAAACCTTGAATATAAGTACATGATGCTAATATAAGAAAATACCCTAAAACCTTGGATAGAAGTACATGTTGCTAATATAAGAAAATACCCTAAAACCTGGAATAGAAGTACATGTTGCTAACATAAGAAAATACCCTAAAACCTTAAATAGAAGTACATGTTGCTAACATAAGAAAATACCCTAAAACCTTACATAAAAGTACATGTTGCTTATATAAGAAACTATCCTAAACCTTTGATTTAAGTACATGTTGCTAATATAAGAATATACCCTAAAACCTTATATAGAAGTACATGTTGCTTATATAAGAAAATACCCTAAAATCTTAAATAGAAGTACATGTTGCTAATCTAAGAAAATACCTTAAAACCTTGAATATAAGTACATGATGCTAATATAAGAAAATACCCTAAAACCTTAAATAGAAGTACATGTTGCTAATATAAGAAAATACCCTAAAACCTGGAATAGAAGTACATGTTGCTAATATAAGAAAATACCCTAAAACCTTGGATAGAAGTACATGTTGCTAATATAAGAAAATACCCTAAAACCTGGAATAGAAGTACATGTTGCTAATATAAGAAAATACCCTAGAACCTTAAATAGAAGTACATGTTGCTAACATAAGAAAATACCCTAAAACCTTAAATAGAAGTACATGTTGCTAACATAAGAAAATACCCTAAAACCTTACATAAAAGTACATGTTGCTTATATAAGAAACTATCCTAAACCTTTGATTTAAGTACATGTTGCTAATATAAGAATATACCCTAAAACCTTATATAGAAGTACATGTTGCTTATATAAGAAAATACCCTAAAATCTTAAATAGAAGTACATGTTGCTAATCTAAGAAAATACCTTAAAACCTTGAATATAAGTACATGATGCTAATATAAGAAAATACCCTAAAACCTTGGATAGAAGTACATGTTGCTAATATAAGAAAATACCCTAAAACCTGGAATAGAAGTACATGTTGCTAATCTAAGAAAATACCCTAAAACCTTAAATAGAAGTACATGTTGCTAATATAAGAAACTACCTTAAAACCTTAAATATAAGTACATGCTGCTAATATAAGAAAATACCCTAAAACCTTGAATAGAAGTACATGCTGCTAATATAAGAAAATACCCTAAAACCTTAGATAGAAGTACATGTTGCTTATATAAGAAAATACCTTAAAACCTTGAATATAAGTACATGATGCTAATATAAGAAAATACCCTAAAACCTTGGATAGAAGTACATGTTGCTAATATAAGAAAATACCCTAAAACCTGGAATAGAAGTACATGTTGCTAACATAAGAAAATACCCTAAAACCTTAAATAGAAGTACATGTTGCTAATATAAGAAAATACCCTAAAACCTGGAATAGAAGTACATGTTGGTAATATAAGAAAATACCCTAAAACCTTGGATAGAAGTACATGTTGCTAATATAAGAAAATACCCTAAAACCTGGAATAGAAGTACATGTTGCTAATATAAGAAAATACCCTAGAACCTTAAATAGAAGTACATGTTGCTAACATAAGAAAATACCCTAAAACCTTAAATAGAAGTACATGTTGCTAACATAAGAAAATACCCTAAAACCTTACATAAAAGTACATGTTGCTTATATAAGAAACTATCCTAAACCTTTGATTTAAGTACATGTTGCTAATATAAGAATATACCCTAAAACCTTATATAGAAGTACATGTTGCTTATATAAGAAAATACCCTAAAATCTTAAATAGAAGTACATGTTGCTAATCTAAGAAAATACCTTAAAACCTTGAATATAAGTACATGATGCTAATATAAGAAAATACCCTAAAACCTTGGATAGAAGTACATGTTGCTAATATAAGAAAATATCCTAAAACCTGGAATAGAAGTACATGTTGCTAACATAAGAAAATACCCTAAAACCTTAAATAGAAGTACATGTTGCTAACATAAGAAAATACCCTAAAACCTTACATAAAAGTACATGTTGCTTATATAAGAAACTATCCTAAACCTTTGATTTAAGTACATGTTGCTAATATAAGAATATACCCTAAAACCTTATATAGAAGTACATGTTGCTTATATAAGAAAATACCCTAAAATCTTAAATAGAAGTACATGTTGCTAATCTAAGAAAATACCTTAAAACCTTGAATATAAGTACATGATGCTAATATAAGAAAATACCCTAAAACCTTAAATAGAAGTACATGTTGCTAATATAAGAAAATACCCTAAAACCTGGAATAGAAGTACATGTTGCTAATATAAGAAAATACCCTAAAACCTTGGATAGAAGTACATGTTGCTAATATAAGAAAATACCCTAAAACCTGGAATAGAAGTACATGTTGCTAATATAAGAAAATACCCTAGAACCTTAAATAGAAGTACATGTTGCTAACATAAGAAAATACCCTAAAACCTTAAATAGAAGTACATGTTGCTAACATAAGAAAATACCCTAAAACCTTACATAAAAGTACATGTTGCTTATATAAGAAACTATCCTAAACCTTTGATTTAAGTACATGTTGCTAATATAAGAATATACCCTAAAACCTTATATAGAAGTACATGTTGCTTATATAAGAAAATACCCTAAAATCTTAAATAGAAGTACATGTTGCTAATCTAAGAAAATACCTTAAAACCTTGAATATAAGTACATGATGCTAATATAAGAAACTACCTTAAAACCTTAAATATAAGTACATGCTGCTAATATAAGAAAATACCCTAAAACCTGGAATAGAAGTACATGTTGCTAATCTAAGAAAATACCCTAAAACCTTAAATAGAAGTACATGTTGCTAATATAAGAAACTACCTTAAAACCTTAAATATAAGTACATGCTGCTAATATAAGAAAATACCCTAAAACCTTGAATAGAAGTACATGCTGCTAATATAAGAAAATACCCTAAAACCTTAGATAGAAGTACATGTTGCTTATATAAGAAAATACCTTAAAACCTTGAATATAAGTACATGATGCTAATATAAGAAAATACCCTAAAACCTTGGATAGAAGTACATGTTGCTAATATAAGAAAATACCCTAAAACCTGGAATAGAAGTACATGTTGCTAACATAAGAAAATACCCTAAAACCTTAAATAGAAGTACATGTTGCTAATATAAGAAAATACCCTAAAACCTGGAATAGAAGTACATGTTGGTAATATAAGAAAATACCCTAAAACCTTGGATAGAAGTACATGTTGCTAATATAAGAAAATACCCTAAAACCTGGAATAGAAGTACATGTTGCTAATATAAGAAAATACCCTAGAACCTTAAATAGAAGTACATGTTGCTAACATAAGAAAATACCCTAAAACCTTAAATAGAAGTACATGTTGCTAACATAAGAAAATACCCTAAAACCTTACATAAAAGTACATGTTGCTTATATAAGAAACTATCCTAAACCTTTGATTTAAGTACATGTTGCTAATATAAGAATATACCCTAAAACCTTATATAGAAGTACATGTTGCTTATATAAGAAAATACCCTAAAATCTTAAATAGAAGTACATGTTGCTAATCTAAGAAAATACCTTAAAACCTTGAATATAAGTACATGATGCTAATATAAGAAAATACCCTAAAACCTTGGATAGAAGTACATGTTGCTAATATAAGAAAATACCCTAAAACCTGGAATAGAAGTACATGTTGCTAACATAAGAAAATACCCTAAAACCTTAAATAGAAGTACATGTTGCTAACATAAGAAAATACCCTAAAACCTTACATAAAAGTACATGTTGCTTATATAAGAAACTATCCTAAACCTTTGATTTAAGTACATGTTGCTAATATAAGAATATACCCTAAAACCTTATATAGAAGTACATGTTGCTTATATAAGAAAATACCCTAAAATCTTAAATAGAAGTACATGTTGCTAATCTAAGAAAATACCTTAAAACCTTGAATATAAGTACATGATGCTAATATAAGAAAATACCCTAAAACCTTAAATAGAAGTACATGTTGCTAATATAAGAAAATACCCTAAAACCTGGAATAGAAGTACATGTTGCTAATATAAGAAAATACCCTAAAACCTTGGATAGAAGTACATGTTGCTAATATAAGAAAATACCCTAAAACCTGGAATAGAAGTACATGTTGCTAATATAAGAAAATACCCTAGAACCTTAAATAGAAGTACATGTTGCTAACATAAGAAAATACCCTAAAACCTTAAATAGAAGTACATGTTGCTAACATAAGAAAATACCCTAAAACCTTACATAAAAGTACATGTTGCTTATATAAGAAACTATCCTAAACCTTTGATTTAAGTACATGTTGCTAATATAAGAATATACCCTAAAACCTTATATAGAAGTACATGTTGCTTATATAAGAAAATACCCTAAAATCTTAAATAGAAGTACATGTTGCTAATCTAAGAAAATACCTTAAAACCTTGAATATAAGTACATGATGCTAATATAAGAAACTACCTTAAAACCTTAAATATAAGTACATGCTGCTAATATAAGAAAATACCCTAAAACCTTGAATAGAAGTACATGCTGCTAATATAAGAAAATACCCTAAAACCTTAGATAGAAGTACATGTTGCTTATATAAGAAAATACCTTAAAACCTTGAATATAAGTACATGATGCTAATATAAGAAAATACCCTTAAACCTTGGATAGAAGTACATGTTGCTAATATAAGAAAATACCCTAAAACCTGGAATAGAAGTACATGTTGCTAACATAAGAAAATACCCTAAAACCTTAAATAGAAGTACATGTTGCTAATATAAGAAAATACCCTAAAACCTGGAATAGAAGTACATGTTGGTAATATAAGAAAATACCCTAAAACCTTGGATAGAAGTACATGTTGCTAATATAAGAAAATACCCTAAAACCTGGAATAGAAGTACATGTTGCTAATATAAGAAAATACCCTAGAACCTTAAATAGAAGTACATGTTGCTAACATAAGAAAATACCCTAAAACCTTAAATAGAAGTACATGTTGCTAACATAAGAAAATACCCTAAAACCTTACATAAAAGTACATGTTGCTTATATAAGAAACTATCCTAAACCTTTGATTTAAGTACATGTTGCTAATATAAGAATATACCCTAAAACCTTATATAGAAGTACATGTTGCTTATATAAGAAAATACCCTAAAATCTTAAATAGAAGTACATGTTGCTAATCTAAGAAAATACCTTAAAACCTTGAATATAAGTACATGATGCTAATATAAGAAAATACCCTAAAACCTTGGATAGAAGTACATGTTGCTAATATAAGAAAATACCCTAAAACCTGGAATAGAAGTACATGTTGCTAACATAAGAAAATACCCTAAAACCTTAAATAGAAGTACATGTTGCTAACATAAGAAAATACCCTAAAACCTTACATAAAAGTACATGTTGCTTATATAAGAAACTATCCTAAACCTTTGATTTAAGTACATGTTGCTAATATAAGAATATACCCTAAAACCTTATATAGAAGTACATGTTGCTTATATAAGAAAATACCCTAAAATCTTAAATAGAAGTACATGTTGCTAATCTAAGAAAATACCTTAAAACCTTGAATATAAGTACATGATGCTAATATAAGAAAATACCCTAAAACCTTAAATAGAAGTACATGTTGCTAATATAAGAAAATACCCTAAAACCTGGAATAGAAGTACATGTTGCTAATATAAGAAAATACCCTAAAACCTTGGATAGAAGTACATGTTGCTAATATAAGAAAATACCCTAAAACCTGGAATAGAAGTACATGTTGCTAATATAAGAAAATACCCTAGAACCTTAAATAGAAGTACATGTTGCTAACATAAGAAAATACCCTAAAACCTTAAATAGAAGTACATGTTGCTAATATAAGAAAATACCCTAAAACCTGGAATAGAAGTACATGTTGCTAATATAAGAAAATACCCTAAAACCTTGGATAGAAGTACATGTTGCTAATATAAGAAAATACCCTAAAACCTGGAATAGAAGTACATGTTGCTAATATAAGAAAATACCCTAGAACCTTAAATAGAAGTACATGTTGCTAACATAAGAAAATACCCTAAAACCTTAAATAGAAGTACATGTTGCTAACATAAGAAAATACCCTAAAACCTTACATAAAAGTACATGTTGCTTATATAAGAAACTATCCTAAACCTTTGATTTAAGTACATGTTGCTAATATAAGAATATACCCTAAAACCTTATATAGAAGTACATGTTGCTTATATAAGAAAATACCCTAAAATCTTAAATAGAAGTACATGTTGCTAATCTAAGAAAATACCTTAAAACCTTGAATATAAGTACATGATGCTAATATAAGAAAATACCCTAAAACCTTAAATAGAAGTACATGTTGCTAATATAAGAAACTACCTTAAAACCTTAAATATAAGTACATGCTGCTAATATAAGAAAATACCCTAAAACCTTGAATAGAAGTACATGCTGCTAATATAAGAAAATACCCTAAAACCTTAGATAGAAGTACATGTTGCTTATATAAGAAAATACCCTAACACCAGGAACAGAAGTACATGTTGCTAATATAAGAAAATACACTAAAACCTTAAATAGAAGTATATGTTACTAATATAAGAAAATACCCTAAAACCTTAAATAGAAGTATATGTTGCTAATATAAGAAAATACCCTAAAACCTTAAATAGAAGTACATGTTGCTAATATAAGAAAATACCCTAAAACCTTAAATAGAAGTACATGTTGCTAATATAAGAAAATACCCTAAAACCTTAGATAGAAGTACATGTTGCTAATATTAGAAAACCCCTCAAACATTAAAAAGAAGTACACATCACTAAAATTCGAAAAACCCTTAAACCTTAAATAAAAGCACTCATTGCATATATAAGAAAACACAAAACACATAACAAAGGCATATTAAGTTGTTAATAAAAAAACTTGAAATCATAACAAAAGTGCATGTTGTTAATAAATTACAAAAAAAACCAATAAAATTGTGAAGTGTATTTTGTTTACATTACAATTAGAATACATGAGAATAAATAAATGTAAAAGTCGAAAATAGAAAAAAAATCTAACGCTTAAATAACAAATAAAAAAACATGTTATTTACAGAAAAGAAAAACATAAAATAAAAAATAAATAAATAAATGAATGAATGAATGAATGAATGAATGAATGAATGAATGAATGAATGAATGAATGAATGAACGAATGGACGAATGGACGAATGGACGAATGTACGAATGAACGCATGAACGCTGAACGCATGAACTCTGAACGCATGAACGCAAAAACACATGAACGCATTAACGCATGAATGAATGAATGAATGAATGAATGAACGAATGAACACATGAACGAATGAACGAACAAAGGAACGAACGAACGAATGAACGAATAAATGAAATAAATAAAGAGTCATAAATAATGTCAAAGTTATAAGAAGCATAATAAAACTCAATATGAAAACATAAACAAAATAAAAAAAAACTCACATCAATATAGAGTCCATGTCTTCTTTCTTCATACCATACTCTGCCATCATTCCATGTGCTGTTCTTGTGTTGATACCAAATGATGCTTTCCTGTAAAAAGAAAAAGAACAAAAAAAGAGTACTTGGTAATGATTACATGTAAAATAATTAAATACAAAACATTTGAATACAATATATCACACAACTCATACACAAAAATAATAAAAAAAGGAAAAAATGATAAAAGAAAACCCTTAACCCCTTAGCCATGTACCCTGACAGAAAACCCTTAACTCCTTAGCCATGGACCTCGAGAGAGACCATGATACCAACAAAGTTTGCTTCCCCCTTCAATACCTTAGGTTGAGATACATGAACCCGCGTGCTAGGCCCTTCCAGTGGTGCTGATATCACATGGGCTGAGAACGTGCCAAAGCCTGACCGGAAATATCCTGGAGGGGTTTTGGCATACATAATGTTCAAGTACCTTGCAGACTGGGTGACCCAAACAGTGCCAGCGAAATTCATAGGGGGTTGATAAGGAGAGGGTGGTCCGAGAGGCGAAAGGGAGCATGCATGAGAGGTGGGTGTTCATGTGGGGAAGGGTTTAAAATGATGCTTCTCTGAGTTCTCTGAGAAAGGTGGTGGCATTTCCATGATTTTATACTACCAGAAGTTTGTAATGTTGTACATTGTGTTGTAACAAAGAGTTAAATCCAAACCAACCATCAATAGACAGGGGGGGGGGGGGGGTAGCCAATGGTTTCAGTCCCTGAATCTCAGTACATTAAAGAACAGAATTTGTTGTTTAATGCACTAGGCCCATGAACTGAGACCATTGTCTAGATACAACGTACCTACTCAGTGTTGAAACACAGAGTTAAATCAGAATATATTGATGTGAAATGTAGATTATACACTAATATCATGCTCTATAAGAGCATTCCTCAAACCAAGCACTTTTGTGACATAATTCCAAGTGTCACAAAATGAGACCAATTACATTAGTCAAATGTTGAAAAAATCTACCAGATCAAAAATGACATCATCAATTTTGATTCCCATGCTGTTGTTTCTAAAAAAAAAAACACCCAGAAAAAATTAAGTTAGATTTTAAAGTAAAATACGGGAAAATATACCGTATTAAATATTTAAGTACCTAATTAAGTTTAGCTAATTTTCCTTGATAAGTAAAGATCATATCTATTTTGTATACTGTACTGAGTAAGATTATTTCAACATCACATTTCACCATTTTATTGTGTTAATTACATCTGCCTAAAGTTTTATGGAAACCAGGTGATTCTACATTTTTCTATAAATATTTAGCTTTTTCTAACTGTTCATCGCAATCTTACTCTCATTTTTTTATATGAAAAAAGCCATAAAATGCATAAAAAACTTATTTAAAACATTTTTATATTCTTAGTACATCTTGAAACCTACTAGTCAATTAGTTTTCTAAGGTATATAAACTACATGTATAGTCCAAAAGTTCACCTTGACAAACTTTTCAAGGTCATAATTATTATTATCAAATGTTCCCCAGATTTATCTCATTAAACTTGTTTTTTTTTTTACTCTAAATCCCTAAAAGAAACACTTACAGAACAAAGATTATATTTTAAGACCTAGTACACAATTTTATAAATTTAATCGTTAAATTTGCATGTTACAGCCGTCTAAACCTCTTTAATGTAATTTTATCAACACTCAAAGTTTAAAGTTTTAATGCGAGAACTACAAATATATCAATATTATGAAATATTAACCTATTAAATAAAAATCATGCAAGCGTACATGTATTAACTTAGCCGAAGTCATCCAAACTATCAATTAAATTTTTATGATAGGCAGAAAGCAAATTTTAAGTTTCAATTATTTTACTGCTGAATAAACATACGAGCTAATAAACCCCATTGCTCATGAAACAATCATGGAAGTTGTGTTGAACTTATATAGACATTTCAACTCTAGGCAGTCAGACATTGCATTCATTTGAAACCCTTCTCAAACCCTTATCTTGATAAAATTGGCTGCTTACTTATATAGAAATGTAAAAATCTAGCGATCAAATTATCATATATAAATACGAAGTCTCAAGAAATGATCCTGACAATTTCCAAATGTAAGTATGAAACCAAAGAATACTGATTTAAAGCAATTGTTTGAATATAATTTCTAGCTGTAAAATTATAATATATATACTTAATGAATTCTATAAGTTTCAGCAAAATAATCTGGCCAAATATTACATTAAATATACTCGCTTCTTAGGTTATTTATAGACAACCCTGGTCAGTTCTTGAAACCTTTGATGACCCTGATGATGCTTTAGATCTTTTTGTTAAGCTTTTTTCTGAAACTCTCAATCAACATGCTCCCGAAAAATTAAAAAGAGTCAAGCGCAAAAACCAACCTGATTGGTTTGATAATGAAATAGCAGATACAATTAAAAAAAGAGATAATGCAAAAAGGGTGGGCGACACCGACCAATTTAAATATTTTAGAAACAAATCAAAATTGGAAATCAAACAAGCAAAATCTAATTATTATCAAAAAACTATTAACGAAAATCTCAAAAACCCTAAATCTCTGTGGAAGAACCTTAAGGATCTTTCAGGTAAACAATTGCAAAAAGAGTCAAACTTAATAGATGAATCTGGCACTTTAATTACAGACCCCAAACTAGCTGCTGAAAACTTTAACAACTACTTTATTAGTGTATTTAATTCTGCTCCCGACCTTAACAACAGTTCTTTCAATAGCACTCTAGAAGAAATAAAATGTTACGTGGAATGTAAAATTAAGTTTGAAGATTTCTTTAGTATAGCACCCTTTTCCCTTAAATTCATTGAGAAAGAACTAACTAGACTGAACCCAGCTAAGTCAACAGGTCTCGATGGCCTAGCACCAAAGTTTTTGAAAGAAACGGCAGACATTATAGCCGGACCATTACAAAAAGTCTTTAATTTAAGTATAGCAACTAGCAAGTATCCAAACATGTACAAAATGGCTAAAGTGACTCCTATCTTCAAAAGTGGTAGTAAAAGTGATAAAAAGAACTATCGGCCAATATCAATTCTACCGGTGTTATCTAAGCTATATGAAAAGCATGTGTGCATCCAATTAACAGATTTTTTGGAGAAAAATAATCTCTTCAGCAAGAGCCAATCTGGATTTAGAAAATCTCATTCATGTGAAACTGCCCTAGTAAATATTGTGGATGAATGGATTAATGAAATAAATGAAAGTAACACTGTTGGTACTGTATTTCTTGACCTATCTAAAGCCTTTGACTTGATTAACCATAAACTTCTTTTACAAAAATTGAAATGTTATAAATTTAGTGACAAAGCAATGTTGTGGTCACTCTCTTATTTGAGTCATAGACGCCAAAAAGTATGTTTTTCTGGTAAACTGTCAGAATCCCAAGAGATAAACGCTGGTGTACCTCAAGGTTCTGTTCTAGGCCCAATACTTTTCCTTATTTATATCAATGATTTACCCTTATCTGTTAAAAATGCCCACATGTTTGCTGATGACACAACCCTATCAGCATTTGGAAAAAATAAATCTGATGTCAGTTGTTTGCTTCAGACTCAGCTAGAATCATTTGAGACCTGGTGTTCCTTAAATGGAATGGCCCCAAATGCCTCTAAAAGTAAAACAATGTTTATCACAGCCTCCAACCAGCATGAGAAGTTGGAAAACATTAACATCAAGCCACTTAAACTGAACGATGAACCTTTAGAAAAAGTACCAAACCATAAATTATTGGGGGTAGTCATTGACAAAAACTTAAGTTGGAAACTGCAAGTTGAGACAACTCTTAAGAAATGCAATTCTTTATTATATCTCCTCCTAAGAATAAAACAATTCCTAAATCTGCATACTAGAAAACTGTTTTTCAATGCATACATCCTTCCACATATTGACTACTGTTGCACTATCTGGGGATCTTGTAATGAGCAATTAACAAACACAATGGTAAAATTTCAAAAAAGGGCCGCCAGAATAATTCTTAACAAACCTTTTGATGCCCCGTCGGAGGAGTTATTGAAACAACTAAATTGGATGAAATTTCCAGACCGTGTTAACTATAAAAAGGCTATTATTGTCTACAAATCTCTTAATAACACAAGTCCTGAATATTTAAATAACAGATTTGTCTTAAGTAATAATCACCAATTAAGATCAAGTTCTACACAAAAACTGAATGTCCCAAAACCTAGACTTGAATTCTTTAGAAAATCTATAACATACTCAGGACCAGTCATTTGGAATGAAATACCCCTAAACATCCGTCTTGCTAACAGCCTTAGCTCATTCAAAAAGCAGTACATTAAATGGAAAATGCGAAAAGATTGAAATGTTCTTTGTCCACCTTAAACTCATCTCATGCCTATTGTTCCTTTTTTTCAGGTTACTTTGCTCTTAATTTTGATTTTCTTATGTATATAACATGTTTTTCTCAAGTCTAATATGCATTCAACATTATGTAAATATTGTATATACTGTGTAATATGTTTGATAGAGGCCCACATGGAAGATTGGATTTATCCAAATGTGTAGCCTCTTAAAATAAAGTCTTTATTATTATTATTATTATAAAATAGTTAATTTGTTATCGTAAACAATCGTTCAAAAGTATAATTTTAACAACATTCGCTTTCAAACACCAAACTCACATGTTTGCAGTGATGCCGCCGCATCTTGGGTATGAATAAACCGCGACCGATTCCGTTCACACCACCTATTTCGATGGAATGGGTAGAACTCTGCCAGAACACAGTTCCGATGCACTGGATTGGAGTTCTCCCAGTTCTAACAGTCTGAATTGTCAATCGAGCATGCCCATTATAATTATGCTGTGATTTATAGACCAACAAAGATCAGCTGAGAGATGGAAATAAACTAAATATGTTAAATAATTCATAGCAGTATTCGAGTATCTGGCTGTACAATTATTCACTAGCATGTACTTGATAGCCCTAAACTCAATAGTTCTCAGCCGAAACAATCTGGTCAAATCTCATAAAGTCAATTAAGTTTTAATTAATAGAATCAGTTCAGAGATGGAATTTTAGGACACAATCTGGAATGTATTCTTATATGTATATATTGAAGTTTTCATTAAAGTCAATCAAACTCTCATAATTCACTGTTGGTCTAGCTTGTAACAGAAAATGCTGATGTAGAAAAACAAAGTAAAGTTACCAGGTTAAAAAAAATAAGTTTTTTGGGATAGCTGAATAATGGATGTTCATATTTTCTAGATCTCCGAAAAAGTTTATTGAGACATTAAACTAATTGCCTCATACTAGAATAATAATCATATCAATTTAAAGTCACCATGTTATAAGAACTAGGCTAGTTGCTACAAACTATCAACCAAAATAATCAACTTAAAACCTCAGTTTATGTTACTGTCGATCATTTCAAAACCAGTGCAATCAGGAAAAATACTACATAATTAACTTAGATTTATCACAAAAGCTAGGCATTCTGTATCGTAGTTTGAAAGACTCTCTTCTTCTTATAATTTAAACTAGTTTGTATTATAAGAAGGAGGGAAACTATAAATGTCAAGCTCCTGTGGATTTATTAAATGTTCTAAGTATAAACAAAGCTACGATGAGGTATATCTAACATCTATAACGCAACCATATAAAATCTAAATTACAAGAGTCATTCATAGATGGCACAAGATAATTTTGTACTGATTTCGCAACAAATATAACTTAGAAAATAGAGTAACTCGCATTTAATAGTCATGAAAATACACTGACTTAACAATGAAGAAATGAGATATTCTATGTACAGCTGACCAAAACTGTATAGAAAACATTGAACATATTTAAGTAAATCTATCGCACAACATAGCATTACAATATTTAATGTGTCATAATAAAATGGACAAAAACCAAAAATTTCTTTTGAAATTCTTCCTATTATTACTATATTACAGTATGGATGCAATTAAGGGTATGTAAAAATCACCATTATCAAACCCATGTTCAAATGTACAAAAAATAAAAACAACAAAAATCCTAATTCAAATCTATTCATATAAATAAATTGTCGATAGTATAGTATCATCATTTAATCAAAACAATAAACAGTAGATACATCAAAGTCATCATTATCAAAGCCATACACATGACTGTTCATTTTATATAAACCTCTATCTACAATACAAAACTTAGTAAACATTGTGCTTATGGTGAAGTTTAGCCACATGGGAATGCTTGTTATCATATACTGGACTGTGGCGTGTGGTTCACCTAACCAGCTCTCTAAGAATTACCCTTCAAACCAAATCAAACATGTGACTATGGTTAAGCTTAGTTACATGGGAATACTTGTAATCATAGATATGACCATGGGGTGTGGTTCACCTAACCGACTCACATAGATTAACCTTCAACAAGAGACCAACAGCTTTAACTGATAATAATCTTATACAAATTTCATAGAAGGGTTTGACCTGCAGTGACACATGAAAACTTACAATTACATGTACTAAGAAACTTTTTAAATGATATATCTATCAATACATACACTTTAATGTATAAAACAACATAATTAAGTATTTGTTACAATGATAATACATTGTTAACATTTCAGTCAACTCTGATATAAGTACATATTTCTAGTACATAAATAATGAATAGGATTTCATTTGAATTTAACAATGAACATTATAAATGTAACTAACATCTAAACAATACTCAATACAATGACATCTTCCGATCTAGCTATCCCCCCAGAGTTACCCGGGTCCTTCACTAGATTGCTCGGAATGTAGATCTTTCACCAGGTTATCTGGTATATTATTCTATAGTTTCAATTGTATATTATCAATGATTCATCTTTCATTTGAATTTATAAATTAACATTATAACATCTTAACAATATAATGACATCTTCCGATCTAGCTATCCCCCCAGAGTTACCTGGGTCCTTCACTAGATTGCTCGGAATCTTCCGATCTAGCTATCCCCCCAGAGTTACCTGGGTCCTTCACTAGATTGCTCGGATTATAGATCTTTTACCAGGTTATCTGGTATATTATTCTGTACATATAGTTTCAATTGTATAACATTATCAATGATCCATCTTTTTTTTCTTCTTACACTTGCTTGGATCATTTGTATTTTTTTTAAATATTTTTTTTATTTATCTATACATTTTTTTTCTATTTCATATGATCTATTTTGGAGCATTGTTATTAAGCATGATTAGTGTTTTTCACATGTATAATGTATAAATATATTTTAAAAACTATTTAGTTTCTAATTTCCCAAATATCATAAACCAAAAGATGGAAAAACTAAGCTGACAATAATACGAAAATTATGTTGTTTGATACATTCAAATGTATGTATATGACTATCATTTATTTTGTTTTGGTAAGTATAAATCTTCAATCAGTCAAAGAAGGCATAATCACCTGGGTTAAGTGGCATCAAAGTACCATCAAAGTATTGAGGGGGGAGTGCACATTTAGTGCAATCAGAGTAAGGAATATGACAAATTTAGTACACTACACCACCTACGAGTGTACTCAGTGAAGTGACCAAAAGAAATTATAGAAACCTTCGCCATTTATTTACACACAGTCAACTATTTTTGTATTGTAAATACAGGTTAAACAATATTGGAACTGGAGTGATGGCATTGATTGCATGACTTCTTAATTACATATTAATTAATAAATTAATTACAAAAATTACAACAAAAGTATGGGTCATACTATAGAGTGCTTACTGTATTTAAAGAATATGACTGTACTCTTTTATAAAAACATTGGATCAGTAGTAATTTATTAATCTGTTTTTACAGTAAATCATGATTTTCATGGGTTTAGTCATATAGGCACACTTTGTTTTTACTAACAAGTTATTCAATGTTTTCTTTACAATACTGGTCAGTCAGTACATAAATTTATTCTCTATTTTCTTCATGTTATACAGAGTATTCAATTTATTAAAAATCAAGTAAATTGTAAAGACAAAAAGAAAATAAGTTAAAAGTTTGATACAAAAACTGTCCTACTTTTGCAGTTTTAATAATAATTTAGCCATTGCTTTGATCTTTAAAATTTACAAAAAAGGAACACATTTAAGATCAAATGTAGGCATAAAAACAGGGACCGTGGAATTTCCTACAACTATGCTTTTCTAAACCATATATATCTGACAGACCAACTATTGCCATTCAGTCAATTATGGCAAAAATGAGTATTATCCAGCAAGATTAGGCTACACTGTATCAGGTTTATATATAGAGAGAGTTCATACAGTATCATACCATGACTTAGTAAGTAAACGACAAAAACAGAGTCCCGCTCTTACATACAACAATATGCTGCACAGTAATTTGTGAACTCCAAGCCATTGTTGACCAGAAATATACCTCCTTAGGAAGCATAAGACCTACTGTACACTATTTGAAATCCATGAGGTGCTGTCGTAAGTTATATAATTTGCACCCTATACCAGTGCTTGAACCTACACGGACAGGTCGCTAGCTAGATGATACTCTAATTCATACATTATATATGAATTAGTTTCATGGAGCTAGAGACCTGGGCCGACCTACAGCACCAACATCTATAATTTCCAAGAGTACAGAACAATGGAAGATGTCAATTATAAACATTATCATAGTAATCACCATAGTAAATGAACTTCAACTATTACAGAAGAGTTCAGAATTACTCAAAATAATTTCTGACAGAGGTTTCCACGCAACAAAACTGTAGTTTCTTACTGGGAGTATTATCAACAGAAAATAAAATATTCTTTTTACCTGATACAAGGGAGATAACCTGAATTCAATTAACCATGCATACTATGGATGCAGATAATGATAATTAAAACATAACAGTATATCAAGACTAAAGAATACTATATATATAATGGGTCAATATTGTAGAATTGGGCTTTTATACCTTGTAAATGTTATAAAAAAACTATAAAAATAAGCTACATTTATCTATCAAAACACTATACTTCATATTTTAGTCAATGAACAGCCTAATTTGAAAATAAATATAAAAACAGGAGTAAATTTATTAATCTAATGCAATATTTTACTATAATGAATATTAAATCCTGATGCATGATTTTAACAATCAACAACATAAACTATAAGGCATTAAATAATTGAACAAAAACATTCTTACTAAATGTTATCAATATTTCACAAGTGCGTTGACTTTCAAATCTAACAGAGGAAACACAAACTTTGAAAGTATGCATAAAATTGTGAGGATAACACTTTTAAAGGTTCCAGATTAATTTAGTTAAATATGGTATTGTATGGAAAGAATTATAGAAATTCAATATGCAGTATGAACTCTAACAAATATGAAATCTGACCAAGTTGTTTCATGCATTAAGTATCAACTATGAACTATCACATGAACTCTTGACTAGGACTCAAACTCTGTGCAAAGTTTGAGTATTTTTGATACACTCAACAACTAACAAGATTTCATTGATCAAGTGGTCTAAGATGCTGGATAATGATCTTTTGGTCTTTCTCTGCTGTGAGTTTGATGCTTCTAACATACCAGCCATGAAACATAAAACTAAATGATATGAAGAAAAAATATCAAGGAAAAATATGTGGAATCTAAAAGTTTGACTTCTACCTAATAACACAAAATGAAATATCCTAACTAAATGCAGCAACTTGGCAAAAAAAACTCTGCATTTCCCAAAAGATATGCAGGTAGCTATCAGAAAGTAAGAGGCAATACCATAGACAATCCAATGTCTATGGACAATCAATGCCCACATTACCACTCCAACATATCCGATGGGGTATTTTGACCTTAAATTTGATTCCACATAATACGAAAATACAAGGCAAAAAATCTAAAGTAAATGCTATTTATATAACTACACATAAAAAACTGTGCACCTCTCAAAAGATATGCAGGTAGCTATCAGAAAGTAAGAGGCAAAACCATAGACAATCCAATGTCTATGGACAATCAATGCCCACGTTACCACTCCAACATATCAAATGAGGTAAAATAACCTTGTTTTGTATGCAAAAAAAAGGAGGCTGATAAAATTTATTTTGGAAAAAAAACTGTTACCCAAACAAACAATCCTATCACAAAAAAACTAAATGATTCGGTCTATATCAAACTCACAGCAGAAAAGAATCAAAAGATCATGATCAAGCATCTTGGACCACTTGACCAATGAAATCTTGAAAGTAACTGAGTGTATTGAAAATACTCAAACTCTGCACAAAGTATGAGACCTGGTCAAGTCAGACCATGAAACCAACAACATGCATTCGGTACCACACAAGTAAACTTAGATTAAGTTCATTATTTTGAGTATTTCCATAAGAAGCAAATGAAATTTTCTAGACCGTTAGAAATCCATGCATCCAAAATGTTTACAGCTAGTCATATAAGTTGTTAATTGATTTTGATAAATGTAATGGGCTTTTTTATAAAATGAATTAAATTCTGTAAATTTTGTCAAGATCATTAATTGAGACTTCAACATACATGTATAATATGAACTAAACTTATACACACAAGCAAAATAGACAGTTGTGTTAAGATGCACTTTTAAACTGTTTCGTAGATATCAAAACACCCTCTCCATCTTTCCTCCTCCAAACCTTATGGAAAAGTTTCTAAGAAACCTAACACCCAACCCAATTGAAGCGTTTGTTAGATTCCCAGCACAGGTTCAAATCTAATCAAAGAGTAACTTGGGCACCAAGCACCCCAACCACCTCTCCTTGACCCAACTCAATTGAAGAGTTTCTTAGAAACCTAGCACCCCACCAACCTCTTCTCTACCAAATCCAAATGAAGAGTTTCTTAGATACCTAGCACCCCACCCATCTCTCCTCTTCTAAACCCAATTGAAGAGTTCCTTAGGAACCTAGCACCCCACTAATCTCTCCTCTTTTGAATCCAATTAAAGAGTTTCTTAGATACCAAGTACCCCAGCCACTTCTCCTCTACCGAACCCAATTGAAGAGTTTCTTAGATACATAGCAACCCATCAACCTCATGTCATCCGAACCCAATCAAAGAGTTACTTAGATACCTAGATCCCAATCTAACTTTCTTCTTCCAAACTCAATACATAAACTATTCTTAACATCAAACGTGATGAATTGAAAAAAAACTGTCAACAGTAAAAATTAGCACATTCCATGCCAACACCTTAGGCTCAGGTTCCTAAATTTTGTAACATTTTATGAATAAAAAAATCCAGCAAGTCATGAAAATTTTATTATGCTTTATCAATTAAAATTCATATATTAATTAATTTTATAATGATCGTTTATTTGAAATTCCTACGGAATATATAATAATTTGAAATTCCTTTAGTATAATAAATACACTCCATTATTAACAAGTGGTAGAAACTGTTGGATATTTATCTTTTGGTCCTTCTCTGCTGTGAGTTTAATGAGCTTAACATACCAGCCATGAAACATAAAACTAAATATCAGGAAAAAATTATAAAGGAAAAATATGTGGAATCTAAACATTTGACTTCTACCTAATAATACAAAATAAAATATCCTAACTAAATGCTGCTACTTGGCAAAAAAAAACTTTGCACTTCCCAAAAGATATGCTGGTAGCTATCAGAAAGTAAGAGGCAAAACCATAGACAATCCAATGTCTATGGTCAATCAATGCCCACATTACCACTCCAACATATCAAATGAGGTAAAATAACCTTGTTTAGTATGCAAAAAAAGGAGGCTGATAAAATATATTTTGGAAAAAAAATAAACTGTAACCTAAGCAAACAATCCTATCAGTCAACATTAAACACACAGCAGAGAAGAATCTTAAGATCATGATCCAGCAGCTTAGACCACTTGACCAATGAAATCTTAAAATTAAGAAACTGAGTTAAATTTAAATTGAAAATTTAATTTAACCTTAAACTCAAAATTAAATCGAAGTCCAAATTGAATAAAATACAAATCAATTCAAATCAATTTGATTCAATTCAATTTAATTCAGTTCATTTCAATTTAATTAAATTTGATTTAATTTACAAACAAGAGATAGCGCTTGATGCTAAATCAACCTGCTTGGACAACCACTTTAATACACTAAATTATAAAAGACTGACCTAAGATGTCATATATCTAGATGAGACATCTAATAATCTACATTTCACATCAATACGAAAGTCTGATCCGCATTTCAAAAGTAAACTACAGAATAACAAAAAATCATTCACAGGTGTCAGGTATAATGTTTACCCAACTTATTCATTACATTCTATATAATGCATATGTAGGTTAAAATTGTTCCTGGTACCTGTGGTTGAGAATTGATCGGTGCAGACAAGCATTGCTATCTATAGTTCTAACGACCTTACAAAATTGCTAATTGCTGTACAATTTCCTAATGTTCAAGTCAAAAACTTTTAGAAGCAAGACTGTAATTGCCATGCATAGAAGTTGCAACATTTTTTTTACTCTTTAATTAACAAAAAAGAGTTAATGATAATTCCAGGAATCAATATCTCATCGAAATCAAATGCATTTCTATTTATCAATGGTTAAATGTGACAGTCCTAGTATAATATGTCTGTACAACCATAAAATATTGTAATATAATGTTCATTGCTTTATGCCATATTTAACAAAAATACAGTCATACTCCGATGGTCAGCCAATCACGGTCCCTAGATAGTCCTGATATTATTCTAAATTAATATTTAAATATTGTAAGTAGTTTATATCCATGAATTTGTTTTCAATAAGATTTATACACTTTGAAATGCACTGCAAAGTGCTTCCCCCATAAAAGGATAAATTCAAAATAAAAAATACCAAACAGTATAATTATGTTCACACAATTGATTGATACAGACACACTTTAGGCCTACAACAATACTATAATCATCATTGATGACTTGATATAATATGAAAGTATTATTTTGCACATTAATTTATTCCTCAAATGAAACAGAAATTATAAATCATTTTACTTAGTTACTCTTATTAGGCCGATCATAGTGCAAAAGCGAACCAAAATTTCAATTTAGTCAAAATTATTTAAAGAAATAAGTAACAATACTCATAATACTTAATCGATAAAGTTCTCTATTGACAAATTTGTTATAATCGCTATAACAAATTGAATATTATGTCAAATATGATACTAGGGTAAATAGCTTCAAGTACTAAGAGTGTTCCACAAGTTTCAAGACTAGTGATAGATTCAATTTCTATATTAGAAATCTATAAATCTATATCTGATGATACATTACTTTATCCAAATATTGATAAAAAACCATTTTAAAAAGGTCTAAATTTAGACAAACACAATGTAATGAACCTTCCATGAGTGACCTTTTTATTTGAATAACAATAAATTGCTCACAAACACAACCATGTGTGCCGTTGCTAACGCATAGTTAGTTAGACAAAATGTAATGGTAAACCCTTGTTAAATAGGCTAATAGATAAAGTCATGGAAACATCCATACACATTGTGTACTTAAGCAAATGCTTCAAATGTATTAAAATCCTATGATATTCTGCGCTCAGTCAAGCTGCTGTTGAGCATTGTATATTATGCCAAATAAATTTCAAAATGTACAAAACTTATGACACAACAGCATACAAACATTCTGTAAAAAATGTGTTTTACATACAAACACAACATACACAGTATGTAAGTATACAACTCAGTATACAGTGACAACTGTAACTGACCAAGAGATCAGAGCAAATTGTCAATAAATGACAAAAAACACTTGTCATGAAACTATAACACTCCTCATGGATATACTGTACAAGGGATGAACCAAAATTATCAGAACTATGTGACTCTAAGAAGAAAATGCATTAAAGATAATACACGAGTACGATCATTTCATGCAAACAGTGGTGATCGCATGTACACCAATATCATATAAGTTCACCATGAACACAGTCATATTGTCATTGTAGAGTCAAAACCTCGTAACTTCAATTCCAAAAGGTAAAGTTAAGAGGATTTGACTCAACAGTGACAATATCAGAATAACTGTCACATTAGACAGAAATGATTTGGTAAGGGGTGTTCAAAGAGTTGTCTCTTCTAGTATTCCATGCAACAGACTAGACACAAACTGTATGGCTCATCCTTAATGTATCCAACAGTGAGGCTAGTCAACCATCAATCTGATTAAAACCCGATCTAAAATTTTACCGCTCGCATACTCGCTAATTAAGATCTGACCTTTTCCAAACAAAGGTCACATTCAGGTGACCTTTTCTCATCATAATATTCATGACGAAATTGTTATGATATGTAACTTGTTTACATCGTCTATGTCACGCAATTTGAAATGAGCTGCCCAATCGCAGACTGTGAATAATACCGCTGTTAAATTAGCATGCAAACCTTGGTCAAAAAATAGAAATTACAAAATCAAAATGTGATTAATAGTGTTTCCGTCTAGATGAAAGCTACGCATTGATTGGTCGACACAAAGTTAATCTCTACGTGACCTTGCATTGACTAAGTAGAGATCCAGTACGACAACGCGAGTAGAACAGGATCTCTGTTTACAGAGATTGGTCAACCATAGAAACTCTAACAATTATGCATTTTCTTCATAGAGATGTTCAATGTCTAAGCTTTAAGAGCATTAAGTCAAATAAAGGCCAATTCAATTGTGAGTCAATTATTCAAGTAATTATAGCATGCTGCATGCTTACAAATATTCATACCAATACATGTATCTATAATAAAGCAAAAACACTAAAATGCTCCAATTACGCCAACAGACCCAAGGTAAAGTCGCAAGAAAATCATCTTCATATAAACAATGCAATGAATTTATCAAACTCACAAGTTGAATTCAGTAACAAATGAATTACAGTACTATGTCCAACCTATGAAATTAATGAGCTTATTTTCAAAAAACAAGTAGTTTTTTTCTGTACAAACTAAGTACTGAACTGAGTTGTACATTCAAATAAACACATTAATCATGATACTTCATACTAATTTTGGATCATCCCTTGTACAGTCACTCTTTGTAAACAACCACTGTACAACATTACAAACTCGTGGTAGCACAAAATCATGGAATACCCACCAGCCTTTCTCAGATACTTTCAGATAACACCATTTCTCACCCCGCCCACAACATGAATCAGCCCGACCATCCCATACACACCTACCCTTCCATCCCCCATACACACAACTCCCTACCATCCCTACAAACCCCACCAACACTGTTAGATCTCAGATTTGAAAATTTACCAGCCAATACAAGATAACAGGAACATTACGTATGACCCCTCTAATCAGACGACACTCCACCCAACCTTGCTTAGTGACATCAACGGTACGTCCGGGGCTTGGGCTCACAACCAACTTCCAGTATATCCAGGTTCCACAAACCTTGCAGTCTCATAATCTATCCCAAAATCCAAGACTTAAGATTGATGCTTGAACAACTCAACAAGAACATTATTCTAGAACGAATTTTCAATAGACAATATCCAGAACTCAAATGTCCAGGTTTTCCCATGTAAGTATTATTATAAAGACCATTCACAGTTTTTTGCCAAAAGTACAAAAAAAATTCTGTTTACAAAATTCCATAGTAAAAGTGTGTAACAAAAAAATGTTTTTTAAAATAACATGGAAAAACACAGCACCTGAGACCTGGAGAAAGTAATGAATAGTAAATGATAACAGCATAAAATGCAAGAAATATTGCTGGATCAGTGCAAAAACAAGTTTACTTTCTTGTTTATTTACATGAAGTTAGACTAGTTTTGCACTGATACATAAATATTTCATTAGATAAATAAAGATATCCTTAGTCACACAATTAGAATAGTAAAAAAATATTGCACTTCTTATAAATAAAATGAACAACTTCTTGAATTGAAAAAAAGCAAATTTACTTACTTATATGAAGTTTTTTAAGAAATTATTTTAAAATTGTTAAAAATAATAATAAAAATTTAAAATCAAAAATACAAATGTACATGTATGTACAAATGTTTATCACTTTTTCTAAAAATGTGTTGAACATTTCAAGAAACAACAAAAATGAATTCACAAGATAAAAATAAAAGTGATGATTCATTATCAAACTTTAGAATAAAGAATGCTAACATAAATATATGTACAGGATAGAAAAGTCTATTGTCATCAATATTTCGGCTGGAGCCTTTATCAAAAAATTATTTCTTGATAAAGGTTCCAGTCAAAATATCGATGACAACAGACTTTTCTATTTTTTATAAACAACACTTGTATATTCCCTTTGAAATTATATTGGACATAATATATTATCCTAAAAAAAATAATTATTGAATCTGAATAACAATAAAAGTTTAAAAAGTTAAATAAAGTCAACATGAAAACAAATGAAAATAAAATGAACAGGTCAATTCAAATTCAATAAAAATCAAACCTTTACAAAAAAAAAAGAAAATCCAAATAAAAATTAAAGAAAATAATCATTAATATTGTAGCTTGAGAAAATAATAACTTTTACATATCAACCTGCATATGCAATTCAATTCTGAACTCTATTAACATGTATCTTTTATGTGTATAAAAACAAAAACAAACATTACTTACAAAGTTTATTGATATAGATCAAAGGGAGCTAATACAGTATGAATCTTTTCTATTCAGAAAAAATCAAAATTGAATTATCTCCCTTTCATGAACATCAATAAACATGGATAACAATAACATCAGAAATATTTCATAACAAAGACGATCTGCATGGTCCTGAATCAAAACCACTATATATACAAAGTGTTTTTTATTAAGAACCGTGCCGACAGCCTGTGTTTCGGTATATTCTAGAATAATGTTCCTGTTGTGATGCAACAAACATACAAATCCTACTAAATCGAATGTAGCCTCAAATGAATGATGGAAATTATATTTCCAAAAATAATACCAGGGGATACTTATATTTACTTGTAAAGTTTGTTTTTCTAAACTGTAAAATTTGAATAATTTCACGACTGAATAGGTTTTCTTATATAAATATGAAGGTAAACATTGGCACAGCAAGCAAGCATTAAAACATAAAGAGCTTTAAGTATGTTCTATCCCATCTAAAAACACCTAATATGAATCCCACAATTCAAGACAACAAACATTAAACAAAAGAAGTCACGGTGAAATTATTCATATTTGACAGTTGAGAAAAATCAAACACAAACAAAGTCAATGATATCCTTACATTATAAGAAATTGTACCATCAGAATAAAAGTTTACCCTTACAGAAGTAGAACAAAAGCAGATAGGCTTTGTAACCTAAATTCCAATGAAAAAATTATCAATTTTTATACTTAATCTTCCCTGAATAGAAATAAAATAAATTAATTAAATTCCCTAAAGATGTTTTTGAGATGGTACACTGTATTATCATGTAAGGTATCATTGACACAATAATAAGAAAGAATCAAAGGTGACCAGCATGGTCCAAAACCATACAAGACACAATGTATACCGGTATATAGAATCTTTGATGGTTCGGGATCATGAAGATCATCTTTGTACAAAACAAACAAGAAAATCTGTGAGCTAATGCTCACTAGTGATACCCCCACCAAAATCTAAAAATATGCGACAAACAGGAAGTAGATGAGCAAGGAGCATGAAATCGCTTTACACCACATGGAACTATGGGATGAAAAAATATGCAAAGTATTAGGCTGCTGCATGTTATAGTTGCTGAGAAAACTGCGACGGAAATTTTGTAACGGACGGACACACGCACGGACACACGCACGGACAAGGGTAAAACAGTATACCCCCCTCTTCTTCGAAGCGGGGGTATAATTAATGATAATTAACAAAGCATAAAGACTTCCTGGCCGAGATCATTACAAAACAGGAATATGGAACCATCAGATTAGGAAAATGCAGTCATCGAAATTCACGCTAGCCCGACAGCAAAAAACTAGTAGTTTTGCCATGGGGCTTGTAAAAAATCTGATTGTGCTAGCCCGACGTGCTTGCGTTTATTAATAAAGCCGCAAAACTGATTTGTTTACAAAACATCGTTTGTTCATTAATCGGCGTATTTCGCTTAAAATTTTTGTGTTTTTGTAAGGTTTGAGTGTATTGTATTGATATAGACCAGGTTTATACATAAAAACAATCGGAAAAGGTAATAATTCAGTAAAATATAGACCGTGTCAATTGTAACAAAAATCCAATATGGCGGCAGGTACGAAACGGAAAAATTGTATTCGTCCAAGATTTTACGTTTTTTTTTTATGAAATTTGCAGCAATTAAGCATGGGGATTGAAAGATTTTCATGTCATAATGCCCCCTTAAAAGTTTTGTAATGTTTTAAATCATACAACAGTAGTTTAAAGTACTAAAAACTTCACTTGGTAAAATGTAAAACATTCGTCCCCAATAATTTTCGTACCCGACACGTTCCGTATTTTTTTTTTCATTTTTTTTAATTACGGGAAAATATAGACTTTTTTTAAAGAAGTTAAACTTATCTTCAGATAGATTTTATAATTGAAAATTAAAAACAGTATATTGGAATAAAGTTATCAGAATGTCCTGATATATACACTGGGATCCAAAAGTTTCTTTACACATGTATTTTTTTCATATTTCATTCTAATTTTTAATTGCAAAAATATTGCTGACACATTTTGTTTTATATGTTTATTGTATATTTAAATAATTTTAATGCATTTAACAACATAATTGACAATTCATGGTAAACTGTACATTAGTTGTGAAACTATAAGCGACAGTTTAAGTATATCGATGTATTTCCCAATAACATTTAAATTTAAAATGTGTAAAGAAACTTTTGGACCCCAGTGTATACAGTCTCATACCAAAGACATATGCAACATGTCTCTGTTACAGACCATGAAGTACTGGTAGCCTCCTTATTTCTGAATTATGTTTTGATCTATCAATCAATTCCATTATATAAAATAACATAGTTGCTAAACTTAAAAACCTAAAACTATATACAACAAACCTGGTACTAATTAGCACAAAAGTCTTTCATTATAATATGTTTCATACACATGACTTGGTTAAAAATCTTACTTTCAATATGTAAGTTGTATTTTATTTTGTTCATTTAAGTGTTGTTTTTCAAACAAACATTTTACTTTTTATAAAAATGATTTCAGAAATCATTTATTAAAAAAATCATGCAGAATTGCTACTAAAATCTTTTTTCTACAGGGTGTGAACATCTTTTTTTATCAATTTCTCATGTGTTTATTGGACAACCATTATGAAAAAGTTTGGGCTAGTAAAAATATTTTCGGGCTTGTAAAAATTCCTGAATTACTAGCCCGACTTGCTTGTGAATTTTAATCTGAATTTCGATGACTGAAAATGGACAATACCATTGAACACATAATGATATAAAATACATAATATAAATAACTTAGCTTTTGTCTTCTCTTCATTCTTTCAACTTTCCCATGTTCCTTGTGTCAAGTGTTTCACCATGTCTAGTTATTCAATATGTTGAACTCTTACATATGGGTATATAACAGCACAGTAAACAACAACTACTTCCATCCACATCTTATGGTAAACATCCTGCAAACATAAGAGTTATTACATTATAGATCCAATGTACATGTATAATCAGCACTGTTGGAACTAGTTGGATAGCTGTCTGGCTAGCTAACTTGGTAGCACACAAGTCTACTGATCAAAGGGTCATAGGTTCAATAACCCAGCGGGGGATTCTTTCTATGAACAATCTCCCTCCTACTACTTATTCTATATCATGTAGAACAGTTGTCAATCACTGACAGAAGAATGTACCTACAGGACGTCCATGAAAACATTGCGTATAGCCAGTTTCATTACACACCAATATATAGGGGTGTATTATTTTATCAGTTTTATAGTTTAGTTATTTGGCACTTATTTTATAAACATACCATACAGTAGAACTTGGTTATAACATACTCGGTTATAACATACACTCGGTTATAACATACCATTTTTCCTGGCCCAATTTTCATATTTTGTATATAACATACTTAGTATGCTATATGGATTTAACATACCTTGGTTATAACATAGCTTTTTTCTTTGCCCCAGCGAGTATGTTATATCCAAGTTTTACTGTATATAAATTTAAAATGTGCATATACAGTATTTAGAATAAATGTTGAATGTCAAAATTGTATGTTTTAATCCGTAAAATGCTATTTATGGATCAGCTTATTCACCTATTGAGTGGACAAGTCCAATGTTTAAAGTACAAAAACACGCATGACCTAGAATACCACATGAAATAACTTGTTAAATAGCTACATTTATTTACAAATAGGCCTATAGTGAGACAATATTAGCATGAGCTTGAACTACCTCATAAAAAATACATTATTTTGTCAGTTTCCATATGCGTGTATACAAATAATACAATTATAAATCAATTTTGTAAACATGGCATGTTTTTGTACTTCGAATTTTGGACTTATTTGTTCATGGGGAAAGGTGTAAGTCCTCAATATTGTGGCACAGTAAAAGTCATTGTTCAGTACACTGCCCTCCAAAAGTTTCTTAACAATAAATTTAATTAAATTGCTACAATTTCTACGTTCAAATTTGAAGAATTATCATTTTTTGTTTATTTCAATTATTATTCATGCAATGGAAATCATGGAATTTCAATAGGTACATTTTTATTTTTTGAGTTGCAGCCAAAATCATTTATCAGCCTTGGAATCTATGGTCAATGTTTTTCAATGAACCAGAATCAAGTTTGAGATATTTTCCATAAAAAAGTATAATGATTAGAAAAAGCAAATCTGAAAATCATTTCCCATGAACTGCTTTTGCAACTTTTTTGAAATTCAGTTTATTAGGCCACACTAAATTGATTACTTGTTCTACGGATGCAGCGCACCAGTTTTCTTGATTTTGAAAAAAAAAAATATTTTAATTTTTTTCATACCGCCCGCACATTCAAAAACTCCACATCCAAAAAAAAAAGTTTTTTTGTTACTGCCTGCACATTCAAAAACTACATTCCAAAAAAAAAAAATTTTTTTACCGCCCGCACTTTTGAAGAAGTTATGAAGAAAATGACAACGAGTCATATCGATGTAGGCCTGACACAGGATCGAACCTGTGATCCACTGATTCATAATCAGATGCACTAACCAAGAGGCCACCAAGGACAGGCTCAGATGAATTTGATAGCTATTTAATCGATTTTCATGATAATAATAACTGGTCCAAATCTGCACACAGGTTTACATTTTAAGCGCAGCTGTTTATGGTAGTGGGTAGTACAATAAATAGATTCTCTAAATAGTAGATCGGTTTGACTTAGTCCTAAATATAAGACCCTACATAACTTATTTATCATACGGATGTTCTTCTGTTACGTAGGGTTTGCTTCAAAAATGCATAGCAAAAATTGTTTTTTTTCAAAAAGTGAATGAATATAAGTCAAATTAGCATCAATCGATAAGTAAAAGTTAACTTTTATTCTTTCCCAAAAGCAGAAGAAAATAATTAGTTTTTTCAGCTTACAAAAACACTTATTACTTTTCCTGTTCCTGCTACCTAGGGTTGTTGCCGCTACCATTCATTTTGAACTGAATTAGTGCCAGTTAATAAAGTTTTGTTTTACTTAAAGGAAAATTTTTATATCCAGAGTAGTCGTAGTAGTACTTGTTCAAAATCAATTCATACAAATGACGCGAGTCGACCCAATTTAAATTTGGCTTGCCTCGGCTAATATTGCACGGCTATTGTGATCTGATATTTTTTAAGCGGCTTTTTGACTGAAAAAAATCACATGATCATGCAATTGTTTGTAATAAAACAAAAAACAATATATAACTTCCATGTTTAAGCTTCAAAATGAAAAATGCCCTGTGAAATGACCATTGTCAAAACATGGTTGACCATGTTTTAAACATGGTCTACCATGTTTTTAATACATGGTTGACCACAAAATGACCATGAATAATCCATGGTCAACCATGTTTCATGCCGTGGTTTATTGCTGCCCTGGTGACCATGGTCGACCATGTTCTTTTAAAGACCATGGTTAAACTTGTTTTCATGGTCAAGTAAAATGACCATGGTCAACCATGTTTCATCGTCCATGTGGTTTATTGCCGCCCTGGTAACATGGTCCACTATGGTTTGACCATGTTCTTAAATTCCTGAAAATTACCATGGTCAACCATGTTTCATTTTCTACATGGATTATTGCCAGCCTTGTGAACATGGTCCACCATGGTCAACCATGTTTCACAGTTCTGGTTATACCCAGGAAATTTATTGGACTCATCTCTATAAGTCTCTGGCTTTTGACACAAATGAGCTTAAGTAACACAACTAAAATCTAGTAAAGTAGGACATAAACCAACAAACAACAGCTGGGCAGAGACCATTGTCTGATCCTCCTTTACAAGATCTAGATCAAGTAGTAGGATGGAGTTCGGTAATATCGCGGTACTAACAGTTTCAACAAAAACAATAAAACAATAATAAGTTACTTTTAAACTATTTATGTATTATCATTTTGTGTCATCTTCCCTCTATAACTGGCAGCAATCGTTTTTAAATCCATGTCAATAAAGAGTGGGAATTTCCAAAAATCGACAACCACATTTGACCTACTTACATAATCTCCAAGTTCTTTAATATCGCGGCATTTCGTTGAGGCCCTACCAAATGTTAATCCACGTAAAAATTGAACAAAGTTGATTAAAAGAAGTAACAGATTATCGCAAAAAAAGTTTAAAACACCTTGGAAAAACTTTTAACTGGAAATAGGAATGTTAAATATTATTTTATCAGCTGGCTCCTGTTAACATGGAAGAAACGGGTTTCAAACAAAGAGTTTGAATGATATTTCCTTAAATTGCACATTTTGGTAGTTTATTTTTTTTAAACCTTTAAACCCTTGATATGTTTCAATTTAGTATATTTTTTATTCAAGAATGCTTTATTTTTACAAAACCTGTGATGCAAATCCATTAAAAAAATATTTTTTATGTCAACGCAATTTTTGCACCGGGAACTAAACAACCCTGAGTGGGCCTCTTATTTTTTCTACTGAATTCGTCAGCGTTTAGTCCCGCCCATATACGTCATTCATTGACTGCAGCCATTTTATTCATAAAAATTATGCAGCAGACGAACTTTTTGCAAAATTCAGAGTGGTGGGCTTGGTTTTCTTTGAATAAAAGCAGTTTTAGGTGACATGGTACAGAACATTTTCGGGATTTCAATTTTATTGATGGTTGAGAAAAAAGTAAGTTTATTCACCATTTCCAACGGCATAAATGAATTTTTGTTTGTATACGTAACTAATACGTAACTATGTGTGACCTACAAAATGGCGTCACTACAATCATCGCTAGGTGGCGCATCGGGAATAATAACAACAAAGGGACAATACCGCGATATTACTGAACCCGCGATATTAGCGGACACCACTATAAGACATTATACTTCCCCAACCATGCCCCTCACTAACGGCCCTCTGTATCCGGCCCTGGCAAGTAATGCAAAATGAAAATATAAAAGCTAACACTGTAACTATTGAAAATTTAAAACACATACAGAGTCATAAGAACTGTTTATAAATTAAAGCAATATGGTTATCCAAAAATTGTTATCCGAAAATATGTACACTTATGCTTACTTGTTTTCATCATTTTTGTCATGCTGCAGATTTTCTAAATCAAATCAAAGATTTCCATATTGTCTTTGCATCTTTTATAAGTTGATTATGACAATAGATGCCTAAATAACAACTCAACTTTTAGTAAAAATCTTCTTTTTTTAAATTGGCGGTAAAGCACTTTTCAGTCATCTTTGAATACATAAGTTTAGTTTAAAAACCAGTACCTGGTATATTCATTAAGTTAATACACAGTAGTCTCCCCTGAATTTAGGAATAACGAAACTTTAGGCCTCCCGATGATAACTCAAGATAGGATGTACCTAGGTTCCTAAAATTTCATATTTGGATAGCCCTTGGGTAGAGGGGCTTCACTACTGATTTTGAGACCCCAGGGTCAAAGGTCAAGGTCACTGGGACTTGAAATATGAAAACCTTGTCCAAACAATAACTCCAGAATTACTGTACCTCGCTTCACCAAATTTTATGTATTTATTATCTGTTTTGAAGTGTAAAAACTGTAAACTGTTTTATGTCAATATGGGAAATATTTATAGTCGACAGTGACTTATTGTCTAGAAATAACTGTTGATCTTGAATCATGGTCTGACAAAGAAACATGACCATGAATCATTGTCAGTCATGAACAATACATAAAGTGTACACAAGTGCATGCTAAACTGCATAGAAATCTAAATTATTGCATTTAAAGTAAGAGACATACACTAGTGTTACAATGCAATGTTCATCATCAAATGAGTTAAAAGTTGTATGATTGACAGTGTTTCATGGTCTAGAAAACATGATATTTTTAACACAGTCAGACCAAAGTCAAATCATTGTCAATCATGGTCATAATTGACCAGAGTCAAAGTCTGAGCAAACAACATAGTCAACCATGTTTTGACCATGGTTAACCATGGTCAAACTTGATTCATGGTTAACATTTCACAGGGGAATTAATTCTAAGTTCAAAGTTAAAGATGTTGTCTAAATTCAGACACATATGTACACACATTTTATTAAGCATCTCATTGATTTTCAATTTTTTTCATTTGCTAAAAAATTTTTTTTTTTCGCTCGCTCGCCCCATTTTTTTCCAAAAAAATTCGTAGAACAAGTAATCAATTTGGTGTGGCCTTACAATATAAATTGTGAATGAATGAAGGAACTTTTGGAGGGCAGTGTATAAGTAAATTTTTTAACTAGGTGCATCGATTTACCAAAAGAATTGTCTACCAGTCAAAAATAAGGATGGATGAAAACATTCAAAAATATTGTTTTATCATTTACATAAAACAAGTGAGTAATATTTACACTCTTATTCAATGAGCCACACAAACTGAATAAATAATTTTGTTTTCACAAGAATTTAAATACTTTGAATCTATTCAAAATAGCATGGACCCATGTGTTTACCATATAAATGGATGAATCCAAAATTTTAAGTACAATTACATGCCATGTTTCGATAATTGATTTATACATGTATTTCCCCCGAAATTTATATAAAAAGACAAAATTAGACAGTAAATACTGAGTCAAATAAGTTCTTGCAAAAAGGTCAAGCTCAGGATAATATTGTCCAGCTTTAGTATTGTTTTTATTATGCATCCGCCCAGCTAGCTAAGTTGGTAGCTCGCAAGTCTTCTGATCAAGGAGTCATGGGTTCAATTCCTGGGCAGGGCATACTTTCCTGGAATTCAGTCATGAAATTATTTCTACAAGCATTCTCCCTCCTACCAATGATTCTTAATTATGTAGGGCAGTTGTCAGTCACTGACAAAAGTATGTTGGTTAACTTGTACATTCAGATATTTAGCCTTTCCAGGAACAGTGAGTAGGTTGAATGACTGCCCTTGTATGAACTATAAAATAAAAAACTGAAAACTGTTCTACTTACCAAAGAATGCAGGATAGACACAGTGTCACAGGTGTTCATTTTATGTTTGATAAGACTATGTACATGTATGTATCAATAACAAAGCCATCAGATCTGTGTTGTTTGGTAAGACATCAGATGATATGGTGATGAACAATGAAGTCTGTGATATATGAAATAAACAAAACATAGAGTTAGAATATATGTACGTACATACAATGCACCTGTGGGTACAATAACAAACATATAATAGACTATATTAGATTTAAAATATTTGGGTTTTCCCAGCAGTCATCAAACAAAACACAATTTAGCTTAAGATCATTGAACCTGTGCATATTTTGTTAATGTTTGGGTATTGCCGCATTTGATGAAAATCAAAATGTTAAAAAGGTCAGGCTTATTTAATGATTATAATTATGCAGTAATATTCTATATATTTATAATTAATATAAATCATATAATAAAATTCACTTGACTAAAAAAATCTTAGAAGCCAGAACTAACTACCATGGTACAAAGAAAATATGTGTACAAAGAACAACAGGATAGAATCTATGTTTCATACTTTTCAGCAATAAAGTGTAAAAAGTGTAAAAAAAAACTACCTATGTATAGCATGTGTGCAGATGGAAAAAAACATAAATTGGAAATGCCGTTGATAAAATCTAAAAACGAGAAGATGATCACTAGAAAACAGAGACATAGATCTAACTTCCTGCTAGAAAACAGTGTCTTCTGCTGACCAAGTCAGGTGAGCAACTTTTCTGAACAAATGCATCATCATCATAAAATACATGAATATCAGTATTATATCTTAACGACATGTTATGCTAATTGGCAGACTCATAATTGGAAACCTGATTCTTCTCAATAGCAGAAAGACGATTATCATTGAGCAGTCATTCTCGTACCCAGAGTCTAGAAGGATTCTCAATACCAGTTATATCGTGAATCTTGATAATCTCTGGGTACGAGAATGTGATCAGTTGACTTTCTAAACATTTTCCATTCACTCATTTCAACTTTTAAACTACGATTCAAGATTCATTTCATAAATAAATGAAGATTTGGTATCTGAGACACACGTGCATATCATATCATACCGATACAGATTTAATAAATAATCATTTTAAACAAAATAAATTCCAAATAACAAATTTAGAAAATTCAAAATGTCTTACCTGTATATAAGTATCCAAACAACTGACCAGACAGGTGCGAGCTTTGAAATTTCAACAAAAACATTTCACACATTTTACCTATTGTCTACACCATTGTATTAGGTATCAATAAAGCGCACGTGAATTAAGTTTCGTTCACGGCTCTCAACCAATCAGAACGCTTACCGCTAGTGATCTTGAGGTTTCATAGATTTGACTACGGGACATTTAACGCATCGACTTTAAAGATTAGAAAATCATTCGTAGCTACCTCTCGGACGATTCCGTAAATTGACGATCAGTGTTAGCACGGGAATAACCGAGGTGTACCGAATATATTGCCAGTCTAAGGTATAAGAAACGTGCACCGAGCCAACGACAATCCCTGTGGTCACCCATCCAACCATTAATCTCGCAGCCCATTACTCATTAAACCACAGCTGTGACGTCATCCCATTGTATTCATAGTACCGTATATCTAATAATGTACAGGTAACAATCCAATATTAAGATTACTCGTCCATCAATAATATGAAATTATTACTGTCGGAAATAATGACAATTTGCGTAACGACCTATCCCCGTGATAAAACGATCATACTCATAGGTTTGAGCCACGTACCGAACATAGATTGATACGTAAAAAGAAGGACAAACGTGTTGCATACGAATGATGTATGAATAAACAGGGAATTTTTAACGTTGCGTCACAGCAACACTAATTATTTGATGCACGCATGGCCCAGGGTCTCCATTTAGCTTTTTTTATTATTATTATTATATACCGTATTTGTATAGCGCTCTTTTCATATTAAATATATGTTCAAAAGCGCTTCACAATCATATGCATAATTAGGAAAAACGAGCTAAAATGAAAACGAAAATGATAAAGATATAAAAACATAAACTGAAAAATAATGATAAACTAAAATTTGTGATCAATAAAGTGCTCATAGTAGTTTAAAAACGACAACAACAACAAAACAAGTGAATTTTCAACTTTAAAATAGTGAAAGAGAGGTAATGGATTGTTGGTAGAACGGCAGCTACGTGGTCGATGAGGAATCAGGCCAAATGCCCCGAAAATCCATGATTGCAAGGTGCAAAGTTGGATTCTTCTCCAAGGCTCCTACCCAAACATCCATCAGCATCAGCACCGCGCGTCCCCCAACCATACATTGTATAGTGATAAAGTAAAAGTGATAATAGTTATGATTAGAGTATGAGAAAAGGCAGTCACCGACCAATAGAGAATCCAGCCAGATGCCTTGAAAAATCCATGATTGCAAGGTGCAAAGTCGGATTCCGATCCAAGGATCCCTCCGGAACATCCATCAGCGTCAGCTTCACTATAATTGTTAACCTTATACAAATTTGCATTGATATTTTTAACTTACCATTAGTATTACACTGTTCCTCTAAAATAAGTTTCTCATCAAGTTCATTAGAAATCCGCCATGTGTCAGGCTGTTGCTAATATCGTTTCTTGGACATGGCTGGAATCAGTTGATAATCCTCCTTAAACACCACATTTTGTATACATTGCAACCATTTTAATGTATGTATCTCCAAACGAATGTATTCCGAGTTGTAAACAGTATATCCATAAGAAAACACCAACTTTAATTCCAAAGATAATTTATATCTTCCAAACATGTTGCACGTATATAAAATATCCGGGGCGTGTTCAGTTACCGCGAACGTTACAGAACGTTACATAACGATACATTCGGAAATCCTCGGCCATTCGCTGCGAATAATCTCGGACGTATTTAGACGCTATTTTGAAACTACCGGTGTTGAAGTAAACAAATATATGATCGTTTCTAGGCATTGAGTGATGTTTCGTTTTTAGTCCGTAAGTTTTGAAACATCACTCATTGTCTTAACGATCGCATATTTGTGTATTAGATTAGAATATTCGCAGCACATGGCCGAGGAGTTCCGAATGTATCGTTATGTAACGTTCTGTAACGTTCGCGGTAACTGAACACGCTACAGACTAAACGAAGAACAGAAACGGAATAAACGACCACGGTCTTATAACTACACATAAATTTTTATGTGAAAGATTCTGCACGAAAATCTCGTGAACAAACATTCATTAAATTGTCGGACTAGAGGGGCACCATATGGGAAACAATTAATATTTTCTATATTTATTCAAATTTGATAAACATATGATTTAAATGTATAATTCTGAAATAGTTATCTGCAATAGGTGTAAAGTAAAAATGGTTTTGTATTATTATAATAATTATTATGTTGGTGAGCTGTGATTTAAGCAAGATATACCCCTCGAGCAGCCCAATATGTTAGACATTGGATACGCTTCGGCGCTAACGCGCCTCAGCTATCCAATATCTTACATATTGGACAGCTCTCGTGGTATATCCCTTATACCCCCGTTACACCAAACTCGTTCACACTACGTTCTGAAAAAATTGGACCGAACGAGCTCTAACTGTGTGCAAACGGACTGAACGTAGTTCCAACTTTCTACGGTCTGTGTTCGAACGTTATGGACGAGCTCGGACGGGGTTGAACGGGAATGGGGTTTCAGAACTTTGAGTCGACTCAAAATATTTTTGCGGCCACCCCGTTCTGCAATGAGACTGAGTGACAACGTACTGACAACGGAAAGGACGTACTGCGAACGGAATTGTCGTACAAGCATCGTACTAGGGACGTGCCTTGTCGTAGTTCGATCGGGCCACAATTTGCAGTACGTTTACACCCCGACCTGTTCCGTTTGTAACTCGTTCATTCCGTTTGCACACAGACTTAACTCGACTTAATTACGTCCATAGTGCGTTGTTATCCCGTCTAAATGCACAAAAACAAAATACGAAGTACTGAACCAGTTTGCAACACGTTTACACACAGTTCTTAAAGTTCACAGTAGGTTCTCGGTACGTTCTACTCGTTGTTAGTAAGTCTGTTGCGTTCGTTTGCAGTTCGTACCACGTCCATAACGTCTACAGTACGATCTGACAAGGTTTGATATAAATACAGACCATTTCTCACCAAGTTATAATTTGGGCCCAAGCTCTTTGCCTAGAACCATGGAAGTCGTTAATGATTTGAATGTTGGCTTTGTACTTTTTTTTATAGAAGTGGAGCAAGAATACAATTACATGGTAGAGGAGAAACTTCCTCATTTTTATTGACTGGCTAAGGAGGCTTAGTATCTTGTGGCTTATCTTGAGGCTGGTCTTCAAGAGCTTCACATGTGCAGGTGATTTTGAATCGTTTGGAAGCGATTGCCTTAACACGCACCGTCTGTCTGGTTCTACTCTTTTTTGGAGGGTTGATGGTCACAGTGATGCTTGACAAATTGTGTCCTCAAAGCTTGAAGCGCGGAACGAGAATGAGAACGGGAAGAAACGTCCAGGATATTTATAGCAATCGGGTCAGAACGTGACGTTATTTCGTTCAAAACGCACTAAGATTGAGATAAGTACGTACTTAAAACGAGTTGAACTGTCTTAAACGGGATGGTCAATTGTAAAGAAGTTTAGAAGAACTAGTTATGAACGGGTTAAAACTGACTACGAACGGGATAAAAACGAAATGCACGCAACGAGAACTGGTTCTGAACGAAGTATGATCGTATAGCTGATATTTTTCGACTTAATCGGCACGTTCTAACTCGTTCACAACCAGTTTCACAATATTTTTAGGACGGGGTCGAACGTTCTGAGAACTAGTTTGGTGTAACGGGGCCCTTAGAAGAACTAGTTATGAACGGGTTAAAACTGACTACGAACGGGATGAAAACGAAATGCACGCAACGAGAACTGGTTCTGAACGAACTATGATCGTATAGCTGATATTTTTTCGACTTAAACGGCACGTTCTAACTCGTTCACAACCAGTTTCGCAATATTTTTAGGACGGGGTCGAACGTTCTGAGAACTAGTTTGGTGTAACGGGGCCCTTACATATGTAGCAGCGTATGTCTAAAACTGAATTTAACGTTCAGGCGGAAAATATGTACATGTATGACTCTATGTACAGTTATAAAACTGCAAAATGTGAAATACATAATGTACCGTACGTAAACCTTCCATCCATTTGAACGAAGGCAAAATTAATTTAAACTGAATTAACAATGCTTTAAGTATCATACAAAATTTAAGGTATAGTGCGTACAAAAAAACAAAACACTGTTTATAATAACAATACAGTGAACTTACCCTCGTCAAGGGATGCCCCGGATGACTTTAAAATAAACAATTGTGATATGTATTACAAGTGTCTTAGTTTTTGGTGTAATGGAAAGCGTTCTACCATAACAAGCATGATTTACAGTGGTGATGGTTTATCAACCATGCTTATTTTGTTAAAATGAATTACACAAATTTTATTGTCAATACTGCCTACCCCTGAAATGAATTGTCTCAATTTTAATGTTTACCAAAACACGTTTTGTTTTTTTGTACGCACTTTACATGTAATAAGTTTAAATTTTGCATAAACCATTCTAACTGTTTCAAAACAAAAACTTTAAAAACCCAGCAATACAAAAATTCATTTTCCGTAAAAACTATTCACGACTGGAACGCTCTTGAAGAGGATATCGCGTGAGCCAGGACAATCGAGAGCTTTAAGACAGCTCTCCAGGGTCGCAACTGACCACATCGCTCTCCCCGACGCATCACGCCAGCAGTGGTCACTGCGTCGTATATATACAGATACAGACAAAGTAATAAGTTTATGCATTTTTTTCCTTGTCCTGAAAACTAAGTATCCTTTTTACGCGGTTTGCGAATAATTCCGACGATTTTCAGAGGGAGGCAGTCTTTTTATCCGGTGGGAAACATAAAATTTATGAGTGATAGCCCAGCCTGAATGTTTTTGTTTAAAGACACATCACGATGGACATCATGGGGGCTAAGTCTACCATCCTCCCTGCTTTTACGGACCAACGGTTATTTTCTCGAATTGAACAGATGACCGATTTTTATAGCCAAGTACAAAATGTAGTAACTATTTTGTGCCTTTTCCTCTCTACGGGTGCCCTTATTTCAATGTAGTCTACCTATCTTTTAGTGAAATTTTGACCACCGTAGGACATTTTTGTTAATGCAAATCTAATGGTTGATTCATGTAGCTGGATGCCTCCCTGATATCGTACGGGGGATGTATAAAATCTAAGTCGCGTTTAAGTCCGTAATCTAGGTCAAAGGTCAACTAGGTCCATTTATTTTTTATTATACCCTATGCTCTTTATACTAAAATTTTAAGAAATTTAATCCGTAAAGTGGAGATTTTCTTGTTGAAAACTAATGTATTATAATTAAACTTTATTTCTATGAAAAAATTTGAGTGTTTGATTACATGATTACTTCCCTTTTTAGCATTTTGTCGCGAAAATAGGTGACAATAAAAAAATCGTCTACAATAGTTCAGATAGTAGAACTACAGTTAGTGTTTATGGTTTAAATCTACTTGAATTGTGTTTATTGATGCTTCGTGACCTTTATAGTAGACATTTAATAATTGATAAGGTTAAAATAATGTCACAGTGGTGTAAAATTAAGGGCGAGTGGTATACCTGTTTTTAAAGATTTTTTGACAAATGTGGAAAACTTTTGAAAAGGCAGTTCATTATTTAGTTCACGTTGCTAGATGACTTACTGAGCCACATAGAGAATGTTTAAAACACTATTTTGTGATAAAAATGTGTTATTTAGGTCAAAGGTCAACACAGTGCATGTTCTTATTATTAATTACAGGCGTCGGTAGTGTAAAGGCTAGCATGGTTGCATTCCAAACAGTCAATTCTGTTTTAATTCCCGACAGACGCACAATTTGTCTTGGTCTTTTGCATTCTCGTACCCCGAGTCTATTAGAATTCTCGATACATGTACTGATGATCCCAGGGTACGAGAATGAGATGTACTGTTAGTAAGTAAACAACGGTGGATAGATCTAAGTGCAAAAAAATGGTAAGGTATCGATTTAAAGTTAACTGGACAACGGTGGATAGATCTAAGAAGGTCTAAATCTATGTAGCCCACACGTGACATAAACAATCACAAGTTGCAGGTAAAGGGAACTAACCTCAATAAATAATTAAATCGAGAGGAGGATTAGTTTTGATTTATCTCCCTTATTTTAACTAAAAGCGTATGTATAAATCTACCCAAATCTTCATCGAAAGTAATGTTCCAAGTATAGATAGCAAGCACGATCCCGATTCACCAAAGACAATATAAATATATTGAATATAATATAGAACTTAAGCTAGTTTTACAAAACATTTCAATGTGTGTTTTAATTGTAAATATATATATAATTGCACACCAACCAATACTATGAAAATTTATGTCGTATTATACATTATAAAAATACACTAGAGTTACCTTTACCAAGAACCCTATAATACGTTCATGTAGGGTCTTTGACAATACTTATAGGAAGTGTTAACCAGAAAAACATATACTAAAACCACAGGCCGAAACCTGATCAAATATCTTATTTTATTTGGGCTTTGGTAGACACAAAACCTAGTATGATAGTCGTGTAGATAAATGATTTAGCTTTCAGACTATGTATAGGAATAAGAAAATGGTTGCGTGTAGAGTAAAATATAACGGGGCACGTTCCGCAAGGCGATCGCTAGCTAGCGCTTCGTCCCCTGGTACCCTCTATTTGGTGTCACCTAGTAAATACTTTTGGAGCAAGAAAGGTACCAGAGGACGAAGCGCTATCTAGCGATTTCCTTGCGGAACGTGCCCACGGTTTAAGTCCGATAGGGTAGCGCAACGTTAACAGTTTTGCTGTGTACCTTCTATGTATAATGTATGAATAAAAGTATCATCGAGCTAACGGTCTGTGGCTAAAACCAAGGGGCGGATCCAGAATTTTTTCCTAGGGGGGTCCTAATATTTTGTAGGGGGGGGGTTCCAAACTTTCGAACCACAACTACATTATACACCGTTTGCCGGATTTTGCAACATATTAATTATAAAAATTATGTAACCATTAGATCTATGTTAAACACAAAGATTAGCAAAGTGAGCCCGAGAAAAATTGCTTCATAATTATGCTACTTTAAAATAACTTACAGTAAAAGAAATCCACAGGTACATTTTGTAAGTTTAAGAGGGTCCGAACTCCCCTGACCCCCGCTAGGGCCGCCTGTGTAGTATCCGATCATTTGCGGTGGTAAACAACGAATCATCAATACACGTATGAATATTGTTACATATTTTGCGCCCAAGCGAAAACGGCAACATAGACATTAAAGTACGTTTCAGTAATAAATGATATAACATATATCATAATTATGTATAAAATTATTTTGATGATATGAAAGTTTATATTCATAGTTTAAGCCCAAAGTATATGTTTCTTCATTGGGAAGTGGGGCTGTCACGATACGTCAGAAACGTATCGCGATATATTGCAATACGCTAGCACCGCATTGCGATACGTACCACGATATATTGTGGGTTTATAGATTTGTTGTGCCTATGCCGTATTCAACAGAAACATTGGAAATCTTACACGCAACTACATGAATCTAGTCTCACTAAGTATATACGGTCATTTAAGACTGTGACATGTTTTGCATATAAGAAAGATGCCAAGTTAGAAGAAATGATCACCCCATAGCTGCAAAACATCATAGCAATCAAGCCCCTGGACACCATGCTTGTTTAACAAATTCCTGTCCCGAAGTATTCGATTCAAGAACATATTTTGCGCAAGTTCCGTATAACCAAACGAACGCGCCCCGTCGAGTAACTTAAGCTTAAATTGAATGAACAATGAAAAAACTGACGTTTCGCTACTTATATTTCGCACAAGGAAGATTTTTCCAGTAAAATAAAAAATATCGCCAAATACCGGTACGTTAAATTCGTACCGCGGTACGTATTGCCGCAGCTACGTATTGCAATATACAAATGTACCGATTACCGGTATATCGTGACAGCCCTATTAGGCAGATAAACAAGATATCAAATGCCTTAAATTTGTAAGATTTTCCTAGGACACATAAAAGTAGACAGTCTTAAAAAATGCTAGAATTTTGAAATGACCATTCATACTTATGAATTGTTTTGTTTTATATGGCATTACCTCTCATATCAGAATAAGACTAACTTGATCTGTACTGCTATAAAGCCAGGACCCTATATTACATGTAATACAGAGTCCTTGTATACAGGTAGATAGCCTACTCCTTCGTTAATATACAATGAAAATGCACAAAACAAAGTTAGCCATCACCCCCATTTGCATGAATAAGGCTTATAGAATGCGAGCTTATAGAATAAAATTTCAAACCATACAACAATATCCTTAACTTTATCTGATGCACTCGTGTTACAATATATCTATACAGTTTTTTAGATGGACCTGGGTTGTGCTGACAACATTTGGTTAGAGCGATTTTAACAAGACAAGTGTTACAGTAACATGAAAAAAAAACCATAAAATTAAAAAGACCATACACGCACTGTCTATTCTTTTACATTGTCTTTTTATAGTTGTACACTCATCGTCTTGTCTTTGAACGCAGTTCGTACTCATTGATACTATTTAGACGTGTTTTTATGCATCTATTCTGTACAGAGAAATATATATCATACTATTTGATTTCTTGTATTGTTAAATATTATATGCTATGTAAAATTACGGGCAAGGACCCTGTATAATTATATAGGATCATTTCTCATTTCATTAGCCGGCACGGACACCGCGTTTACAAGTTTTTAAACCTGTAAAAACCAAACAAAAAGTCAGAGTAGTTTCGATCTTTGCGTCTACACAAGTTAATGTGCTTTCATTTGCAAAATTAGGTACTATCAGGCACTATTCCACATTGTTTACCATTTTGACTTAATTAACGTATTGATCAAACGCTTGAAGACACTGCATTGTAATTTGATATTTTCTGGTTGAAGGATATAAGATTTTTAGCTAAAATGTCTACTTTTTCATTTCCATGTATTCCAATATGACTTTGTATCAAGCAGAGTTGTACTATTTTAGATTTAAGAATACCATGTAATTTTAATTCGATATTATTAGTATATCGTCTGAACTACGATTTTTTAGCTCGACTTTACGAAGTAAATGGAGAGCTCTCCTACTCGCCCTAGCGTCGGCGTCCATATTTCTGATTGAAGTTTTTGTGCAGTTAATATTTTTTACTATAACTTTTTTATTTCTTTAGTTACTACTTCAAACTTTAAATATATGTTTCTTATCATCAACCTCATCTCATGTGACAAGGTTTATAACGCCTTAAACTTTTTTCTGAATTATTTCCCCTTGACCTTAGAGTTTTCTTTAAAAAATGTTTGTTTTTACTGCAACTGTTTTATTTATTTAGGTATTAACTTCAAACTTTAATATATGTTCCTTATTATCAACCACATCTCATGTGACAAGGTTCATAACTCCAAATACATTTTTTTTCAAAATTGTCTCCCATGAACTTAATTTTTTATTTTTTTTTCACTTTTAATTTGTTAAAGTTATATTTTCAAATTTTAAATGTTTGTTCCTTATAATCAACCACATCTCCTGTGACAAATACTTACTTAGTCGAGCATGCTGTCTCCTCTGACAGCTCTTGTTATGGCTAGAAGTAATACAGGTATAAAGAATCTTAGAAAAATACGCTTTACTAGAAATGTATAGTGCGTACAAATTGACCCCTACCTGACCTTTATGCAAGAATATTCATTACATTGAATACGAATGTAGTATTAATGCTCGATAACAATCGGATTATATCGTCATGGCTCGAATGTAATTATAACACAGGGATTAATTTTAAAGTACATTTGAAGCGTACAATGAGTGTCTATTACACAAAGACCGGACCAGAGGATTATACGATAAGGCTAGCTACCAATTCAAAGGTTGTGGGTTTTAGCCCCACAACCGCCATCCCCACCCATTTTATTATTATTTGTAATTAAAAAGGTAATAACATGAGTTTCCCGTTTGAATGCATTTAAATCGTGAGTTGTTATACATGCAGGCTATACTCTATACATGTCTTGTTAGACTTATACACGTTAGCTATGGCCGACATCACACCCTCAAAACCTTTGAATTCCAAGGACCCTATATAACATATTGATAAATATAGGGTCCTTGGCTTGACTTACAGGACCATTGGGACGATGTTTTTATTAATTGCAATTCTATGTTGTATGCCTTGTTAAAATTATTATTGATATAATTTCTTAAAGTGAATTTCACTAAATCCAGTTAGAAGTACAAATTTCAAGGTCCATGGCAGCCATTTTGAAGGGGATCCAGACACAACTATTAATAAATTTGGGAGAGAATTACTCTCATTTTGCCAAACCTTTTCATGCTATATAGCCAATGGACGTTTGGTAACTTACCCGAGAGTATTGAAAATACTTTCATTAATGCCAATGGGAGTAGTACAGTTGAGTATTTTGCAACTTTTGTATTTTTGTCCAAACAATAATATGCTTATTTGGTCCACGTCGTGGTGCCATCTCGATGTCATCGTACTAAAAGATAAATTTGAAGTTATTCATAAGCCTCTTTTGAACATTGAACCTGAATATTACATCCCCGATGAATTACACATGATGATGAGGATAACTGACATTTTGATAAGAAATCTAATTGAGGACGCCAATTCAAAAGACAGCTATTCAAAAATTACAGATGGGCATCCTGACAATTTAGAATTATTAATTGAAGCAATATATTCATGTGGCGTGTCATTCAAGACCTGGAAAAACAAAGCGGGAGAATTAGAATATACATCGTTATCTGGTGTAGACAAAAAAGAGGTCTTAAAATCATAACCTGATAAGTTATTATTCTGTGTTCATGAAGACACGCGAGAAAATGTTATAAAACTATGGAAAGACTTTGGAAATATATATATGATTTGATAACATGCTCTATTTCTGAATCATTTAGTGCTTCTGCAGTCTATGACATAGTTTAACAATTTTTATGTGACTTTCTGACAATTGGACAGATGAAGCGAGAAGGCTACCAACCAAGGAACGTAACACCATATTTACACGTACTACTGTACCATGTTCCTCATTTCCTGAATAAATATGGTAGTCTTTCTAACTTTTCTGGTCAAAGTGTAGAAAAAACTAATGATGTTCTAAAACACATACACCAGACAAAGTCAAACAAACTGGATGCCCTGTTAGCAAGAAAGAGAATGGAACACGCCTAAATGAATATTGAACAGAGGACTCGAAGAAAATACACAAAAAAACAACATAGATTACTGGTACGGCGGTATTTCGGAAAAGAGAAAAACGAAATTAAAAGCAATAGAAAAGGAACAGATCGAAGCAAATTCTGCCGTGGAAGACTCTCACTCCAATATTGAAACCTTAAGTGTTATTGAACTGAAAGAAATTTTAAAAGAGAAGGGCATTGCTACAAAGTTAAGAAAAAATGAAAAAATATTACAATTATTGAAAGACAATGAGTTGATTTATTGATATAACCTAGAAATATATATCAATATGTCTTGAAATACATATCCATGTATATTAGTATATGATTATTGTTATCATTAATTTTCAAATGCCATTAAAGTTATTGTATTGCAATTAATAAAAGTATGAAATATAGATAACATTTCATAAATATATTTTATTTCAATATTTATTTGTCTTTTCATACAATGAATTGGAAAAATTGAATGTATAGTCCTTTTTTTCTCAACTGTCAAAGTTTGAATAATTTCACAGTGACTTATTTCACAATCTCACAATTGTTAGACAATGAACATTTTAACGCACAAGTCGCCGTGAAATTATTCATGCTTTTTCAGTTGAAAAATAAAAACGGACAAAATTCGTATCTAACAATAGTATGTATGCTCCATGGACACAAATTAGACCCATTAGTCTTTGGGAGAGTTAACCCCCAAGTGATACAGTAAAATCGATATTGCTATGATCGTCAGATATGATCCTTATCTCATCGATCACAACATGGGGTCATCGCTTGTAGATTATAATATCGCAATACTGATGTAGCTATATGGCTATATCAAACAGTGGACATATTGATGGATCTAAAAGTTGGGTATGAAACATGACATGACGGTATCACGGGGGCTTCGCGTAGTCGTGATGCCTTCCTAAGACAATCGCAAAAATAAAAATTATCTTCTTGTTTCCCTCGTATTGTCTTCTTGATGCGAAAAATGCTAGATGGCACCGATGATCACACGGAGTAAAGACGAAGACTACACGATTAACAAGAAGGCTTTACGACGGCCTTACGATGCCCAAAATTGACGTACGAATTCAACACGAAAATGAACCTTCGCAATGACTTCCTGCAAGTTTTTGGCATGCTAAAAATTTTGCGACCGCTCACGAAGTTGTCGCCCGAGTCTGAAAATTCAGCCGGTGATTATACGATGGCAAAAGATGCCTTCACGAAAGGCCCGATCTGATAACGATCAGATCCGAAGTAAAACTTTTGTCCATCTAGTGCTAATATCGAGACAGTGTGACGCCTACATTAACGGACACGTTTAACTGTCCTATTGGCTTAATACAGGGTTGTAGCCCAAGTCCCATACTGTTTACATTATTTATTAATGAATTTCATGATCTTTTACGTGCAAATGACGTGAAGAGGAATTTAGTAGAAATATTTTTATTAATGTTTGCAGATGACATTGCAACGATTGCAGACGACAGTATAAATGGCCTGCAGAAGCAACTTAATTTTCTTAAATCATATTGTGATACTAGTAAACTTAAAGTAAATGTTAGCAAAACAAAAATTCTGGTTTTTAAACGTGGAGGTGCACTTTCAAAAAAGAAAAATGGTACTTTGCTTTGAAAATGAATACATAGATGTACATAGTTAATGGTTTCACTTATGTAGTAGGTTTATATTTTATAAATCGATTGCCATTGTATAAAATGTCTGAGACAATTGGTAAAAAAGCAAAAGTGGCCTTAGTTAATATTCTAAATTCACTTTGTAATTACAAGTGCTTACCATATAAGTCTTTTTTCAAAATTTTTGATTCCAAAATTGCTCCAATAATGTTGTATGAGGCGGAATTATTGGCGTTTAATTGTCACACTTTCGTTGAAAATACACATGTTTATGTTGTAAGATGTTTTTAAATGTTAAATTTTCTGCATGTAATGATGCTATTCTTGGTGATCTTGGTAGATATCTAATGTCCATTTTTGCTAAAAAACGTTGCATCAAATTTTGGATACAAATTATGAAATTATCCGAGTCTCGGTATATTAGGCTCTGTTATATACCCAAACGAAAAAGAAACGCAGGGTAAAATGATATGGAATAACTTTTTATCGCCTTTGTGTAAGATGATGAAAATTGGTCAGATTATTATCAAGGCATCTATTTACTCAACACATGATGAAAAGTTACTGAAGCATGAAACGTTCAGTGTCACGTGATACAAGCGAAGAAATGCAAAAATTTCGTGCAGAATAAATTTGATAATTTCTTCAACACATCTTTTCATATCATCCAATACTCTAGACATTTATACACTGTTTTCCGCATAAAAACTCTGTTTCAACTTTCTACGTTAATGGCAAGGCGTTCAGCGGAGTCAGGTCATTACGTTGCTAATGCAAGGTCAAACGCAACAGCTGGTGGCTTTGCAGTTTGGCGTGAATGTTTCGACCATAGTGCGACTTGTTCGTCGACTTAGGGAAACTGGAAGGCTTGCCGACCGGCCTCGGACAGGGCGTCCGCGCGTCACGACACGACGTCAGGACAGGGCTATACGTCTCGCACACCTGCGTAATCGTTACGTTACTGTCACTGAAACTGCTAACAATACAGTAGGCAATCATAACCGTCGTATTCACTCCCAAACTGTAAGGAACCGATTACGTGAGGCGGGTCTTCGTTGTAGACGTCCATGCATTGGTTTGCCTCTTACTCCTCCACGTCGGGCGCGTCGAATGACTTGGTTAGCGGCACATTCCCCTCGGGAATAACACAAAAAGTAAAGGTCAAAATCCAACGAAAATTTCCAAATTTAGTTCACGAAAGATAGTTCTTGATAAATCAATATCCCAATTTTAATATCATTCTTATAATTCACCATAAATCACCACTGAAGTTTACCCTGCGTTTCTTTTTCGTTTGAGTATAATATGTTAAAATTTTACGATGGGTTGGGTCACTCAGTTGGGTATCAAAGGTAAGAACACGTCTTTGTAGTAATGGCTTTGCCTATGTTTGGGAAACAAAAGAAATTCCAAATCCTAAACAATTCGTATCGATCTTTGTTCAAAGATAAAAAAACCAATATATACAATCTTGGCATGAATCTTGGGGAAAAAACACAGTAAACTTTTATATTACAGACAATTTAAGAAAACATACAAACCAAGTTATGTATTTATGATAAATATTGATAAATTTCGAAAATGTTTGGCAAATTTTAGAAGTTCTTCCCATGTTTTTTTGGTTGAAAAAAGTCGACATTCTAATATAGATCGTGATTTTAGATATTGTCCTTATTGTGAAATAGTCTTAGAGGATGAACTACATTTTATATGTTATTGTCCATTGTATAATAACTTGAGACAAAAATATTTGCCGGTATAATGTAATTCTTATATATTCATAGAACATTTTACTAATCTGATGGCAAATGAGAACCATCAGAATATCTCAATTTATCAATGTTTATTTACTATGCTCTTGAATTAAGAAATAAATTAAGAAATGAATATGTAAGTGATTGATTTTTATAATTATGTATCATTTTATATAACTATTATGTAGAATGTGACTAAATAATATTTGAATTGGTCGAACTATGCTTAACAAAGTAAGTTAATACCATATGGTTCATCCATAATGTAATAATTTAAATGAAGTTGTCTGCTATTTATGTAACTGTATGTACATTGTTTACTGTATGTATACTTTGTCTATGTGTATGGGCCGGTGGCCTTATTATACAATAATGATAATAATAATTATTGAACCACAATCTAGTTTTGAACGAACAAGACTTCTGTATAATTTAAGTAATGTTTGTGTATCAGAACAACGTCACAAAGGGATCCCTTATTTTAAGCAATAATGCAGTCATATAGTTTGTTGGCCTACTGAAAAGGTTTTATCTAAAATTTGATAACTGTTAACTTTGAAGTGATTTTAGTTTTGCATTTCTTCTTGTTAGCATTTCACTTATAACTGACAGTACAAAAATAACGTAACACTATGTACAGAAAATAATTACAATAAACAGTTTTGGAGGCTTCAAGATGTCTGATGCTGAATCTTATATATATGCTGCATTTATTGAATTTGTTTTCTTTTTATGACTATCCATTTGTAAATATATAAAAAATAAAATGGTTCTATCAATTCAAAAATTTTAGTATATATTCTATATTTTCAAACTTTGGTGGGTACAGTATATGGTTGTCAGAATAAGGCAACATATTGATCATAAAAACTTCAACAGATCTTTGTTAAACACAAATGGGAGCAAAGCAAGCTCCAGAAAAACACGCTCAAGAAAAATTGCATCATGCTACTTAAAAATGGTTTACAGCTAAAAATACACTAATGGATGGGTAAGTTTTAGAGATTTCAGGGGAGGTATGGACCCTCCTGATCCCCCCTACTATATAAGGAAATGTTTAGTTTGAAACATCAAATACACTTGTAAAGTTGTCCCAACTTAATCCTATAATTATTGAAAAGACCATATCATCTGCAATTGGTACACCAAAATCGGTCAAGAAGCTTAGCAATGGCGAACTCTTGATCGAGATGAGTAGAAGGCAACAAGCATAAAATCTTATGAAGCTCAAGTCATTTTATGGTATTCAAGCGTTTTGTACAATTCACCAAACGTACTTTTATTTAAGAGACTCGGCATTGTTCTAAACAAAATCTAAGATTTTAAAGTTTTAGACTTAACATTCAGTATGTTACATCAACTTTTCTATTATGTAGATAGGCGCAGAGGACATCCATGGAGTGATGTCGACGAGGATGAGAAAGATGTTAATGACAAGTCAGAGTAGGTGAAAAGTTTCAACTTTTTGAAAACTACTGATTTTTATTGAAACAAGTTCTAGGGATGCGCGATAATACCGGTATATTGCAATACGTTTCAAACACAAAACGTACCGGTATCGCGATATTTTTATCTTAATCTAATAGACTAATAGTGCATACTTGAACCTGTTTAGCATTATTTGTGGCAGAATTTGACCGGAAACTAGTTCATTTTTGGTTTTCCTTTAATCTATTTTAGAACTAATGGAAACATTAATTTAACATAAAGTAGGGGGTTGGAACTGATGTATATTTTTTATGAATTGACATTGAGTTAGATAAGAACAGAATATATGTTTTCGTAAAATTTAGTTGGCATCATTAATATTTCATTCAATCTTATTGTTTGTTTGGGTTTTACGGCGCACCAACACAAAAAGGTCATATCGCACCGAAAGCAATCAATGATACTATTATTCAAACGATATTAATGTAGTAAAGCTCTATATCTTATCTCGGACTCAAAAAGTTCTTTAAGTGAGTTAACTTTAAAATGTTTGTCACGGATGTATTTAAGATCCTTACAGTCAAGGAGAACGTGTTTTACATTGAAATGCTCGTCACATGGTATACACTTGGGCGCATCCTCTTTTTTGAGAAGGTATGAATGTGTTAATCTAGTATGACAAATTCTACATCGCGTAATCACTATTTGGTCTCGACGATTAAAAAAATATTATTGACGAAGATGAATCAAGGCTTGGCTTTATGTCATGTAACTTATTAAAAATAGCATTGTTCCACATGATGATGATTAGTGTTTATTTAAGGGTCCGTCCGCTCTAAACAGATGCATCATGTGCAGACCCCGGGGTGTGACCCATCACCCCTTAAATATAGTTTTTGGTATCTAAATTAGGTTAAATTTTGTCAAAGAAGACCCAATATAATTCATATTGGGTTTGTTACTTAGTTCTCCAAAGATGTGGTAATTTGGTTAGCCAAAGATATATAGGTTCTCCCCTTATTTTGCTAATTCAGCACCTAAAGCATGGGAATTTTCCTTGTATATAGAGTTTTTTTACTCTAGGCATTTGTTTTGCCTGTGTATGTTTGATTGCTGGTTGGTGTATTGTGGTTTCGTGTTGTGTATGCTGGTGATTGCTAATTTGGGTGTTATTTATTTGTGCTTGAATTGGGTCATGTCCTATTTTTGTTTATTTTTAGGTATTGACCTAGTGACCTACATTACTTGTACCGAGGTAGTGTTGACATGCAAGTTTTGTGATTGTATCCCAATAGCCAAACTGGGCTTTATGTTTGTTGCATTCATGCCTGTCAAAGCAGCGCCACCAGGAGGAAACAAAGAAACACAACCCCAAAGACCTTGGTCACCAGGTTCGTACGGACAGTCCGAAGAGAAGAAGGCCCCCCTCTTGGTTTCGCGTGGCTATTTTCTATATTTCTTCGCCTTCTAAGTATTGATGATTTTTGAAATGATAATCTCGGGTTATCTTATATTAATTGCCAAATATGTAGTATTAGTGTTTTGTTGAAACCAAGAGAAGACACCCGCCCCTATCCCGGGAATCCTACTCATCTACATTACAAGTCTCTTTATTTGAAAATTTAATAGTTATACATAGATACATTTTTGTAACAACATATAGATATACATAATTACATAGTTATACATTATATATAATGTGTGCTAAGTGGTGAACAACAAAATAGGATAAAATAAGTTATGACTATTCGAACTATACAATGTTATGTCTTACTGTACATTTTACATGGTAATAATACATGGTAATGGTGAACATTATATTGTTTATTTGCATGATTATTCCAGGTATCATATATATATATAGCTTTAGTTAATACATGGTTGATTATACATAGTATATAGGTTTATTTGTTTGTCACACCTGAGGTGACCTACTTTACCCAGTAAGTTGCTATATAACAGGGGGGTTTGACCTATTTTGAATCATTCTTACAATTGATTCTCAGGATGTCACAACTATTGATTTTTGGGGACAGCTATGTTAAGAGGTGGAAGACGTTTACTGAAGAGGACACAGCTTTGAATGTACCTAATGAAGTTTATTGGAGAGGGAGGGGGGTTTGAGGGCTGGGAGACTCCCTTATCACATGCTGGCTGATGCTGTTGGGTTGAAGCCAGATGTGGTTGTTTTGAGTCTAGGGGGAAATGATATAACACCTACTTCATCACCTAAGGGTATTTTTGAGGATATTAAGGGAATTGTTAAGACTTTTTATGAAAATTGGGCGTTTAGGGTCATCATATGTGAGATTGTTACACGATTCAATTTTGAAAGGTGTCCCGGTCTTACTAGATCTATGTTTGAAGATCAGAGAAGGGAGGTGAATAGGTTATTGGAGGGGTTCTTTGGTAGGGATTTGGTCAGATTTCCAAAAATATATTCAAGGGTGTCATTTTTGGGTGATGGGGTACATTTGGGGAATAATGGGTATAATGGGTACCAGAAGATGGTCATGAGAGCTGTTTCCTCTACTGAAGTCGTCTAGTTAAGGTCATTTGAAGACACTGCTTGGTAATTTGATATCTACTGGTTGAAGGTTTAAAGAAAGAACAATACGATTTAATCCATTGCTCGTTCTATTTAGCAATATTGTGTAATTAACCTTGTTCGTACCGCCTGTGCACGGACGGAAAAAACCATAAACATGTATATTGATACAGTTAAAAGTTACAAAATTGTATCATTTTTTCTCCTTCATCCATAGAATCTCAAATATATTGTGCGATTTCCATCGTGTACAGTCCTGGAACAGATAGCTGACAAAAAGGAACCAATCAGGTTAATAACAAGACATTATTGTTAAAAGAAATGAAAGACATTGCAGACCAATTAGAAGAAAACAGTTTTACTTTCAAAACTGAAAAAAAATCTTTAATCAGAAAATATCCTGAAATGTGAAAAATTATTTCAAGAAGATATGGTATCCCATAAAAGAGGTGAAGTCTTGTTCAACTTCATCATTTAGATTATGGATATGAATTGATTTTGGAGGTAGTAAAGGAATGCAATACAAACATCAATACCGTTAATAGTAATGATAAATTATCTAATATCGAATAGTTCAGTGTTTAATATCAGAGAATTGTCGTAGAAAAAGTCATGACAAAGATCCTCGAAAGTTTGCCCCGCCCGGGAATCGAACGAACCCACGACACCTCGATCAGTAGACTTGCGTGCTACAACACGCATGTTAGACTTCCAACTGTAAATATTTCGGTTCTATATAATCTACTAGTTAAAATCCATTTTACGGTTACCTATACCTCACATACATAAAAACAAGACAATTTGCATCGTTTTGTTATTTTGGAGAATGCATCACGAAGATTACGACCGCACATTAACAATATAATAATGTCGACTCTATATATTTAAAATTGTGGCGAAGAAGCGAACATACGACATGGCGTAAATCAGCCACCGTAATACATGAAGATAGAAATAGTGAAAAATATACTATAGTGATTGCTATCTTCCCCCATCGTTGTTTAAGCCTATATGTAATAGATGTGCACACGCGCTTGTAAAGCCGGAACGCAAAGAAACGAAAAGACAACAGATTTAAGACGAAAACACGACACAGAAAGGTATGGTGACGTTTGCCGGGGGAAAAAAGTCATGTCTGGATTAATTCAGAAGTCTTCGTTGGCGGTTCCTCCAGGCAACAGAAGTAGTGAGGGAGCGGTGGCTCCTGACACCTCAGAGAGATCTTCATTTTTTGAAAACATGAAGGGACCTGTAATGGCCATTTGCGCCGACGCGACTAAGAGCGGCAGCAGCGAGAGAAGGACTGCCTCTGAAAGACCACCAGTCCCAGAATTGGCAGATATGCTTATGGCATATGCCACATGTCAAGGATATGTAGCATTTGCACAAGATACTCAGGCAGTCTTTATTCGCCATTTCTGTACAAATGTAAGAAAAATGTGGCAAAATCGACCTGTACCTGACATCCTGGCGTATACAGCAAAGCATATGTCCAATGTGGAATATCCTTCACCAGAAGGCAGAGTTAATCTTCAATTGCCGCAGTTTGCATCAACTTTGCAGCATAAATGGTATTTCTGTTAATGATCAGAATGGTCAGAATGTTTGTCTTGGTGATACCTAGGCCAATTTTGATACTGGTTCATCTGGGGTCCAAAAGTAGGTCACTAGGTGAAATCATGCAAAAACCTTGTTGACACTCTTAGAGGCCATATTTTCGGCCTGATTGGCATCAATATGTTGTAAACTAATTTAAGTCTTACAATCTCATTCCAATGTTGAATTTAAAAAAAGATCACAACAGGCTAAAATATAGCAACTTAAATCAGATTTATTCTGTCCCACATACATGTCTAATTTAGGTAAAATGGTCATGTAGTTAAAACAAAATTACTGAAATTTTTTACCATTGCATTAGGGCAGTACCAACTTTTATTTTATGCTTACCAGTGGAATACTGGGAAATATCAGTGAGAGATTTCTCAATCTCAACTCACAGTGCCGAACTATTATTTTCAATGGTGTACATATTGTTTTTTACTGCGTAAATTAGCATGAAAAATAAATGTTACAGTAGCATTTTGTTCTAAAAAAACATAGTTCTCGATTCAAATACCGTTATTTTAGTAAAATTGTTAAAAGTAATGTCGCAATAATGACTATAAATTTGAATTATTTTTGTTCGCGCAACGTTTAAGCAGCCGTTAAGTGTCTGATGTAGGTTTGTTTACGTGCGTCTGTTTCCCGCGCAACACTAAAAAACGGTTAAAATACTGGGTTTTTTTCGTCAAAAAGCATAAAAAAAAGAAAATTTGTTTTCTTCAGTGTGATATCTAAATATCTCATCATCAATAAGGGAGACATCCCTTATATTTTCTCTTAGTTGAAACCCAATTGTCCAAATTCTCAGGCAGAACATAAACTGTTCACTGGAGAAGTTGTAATGTTTTAAGAGGCTAGTAAGCATTGGATTAAATTGAGAGTTGAGTACAAAAATTCTGTCAATGATAGAATGAAGAAAATGTTAACAGATGATTTTGTTGACGGGAGGGAGATCAAATACCCTAACCATTGTTCAGTGGATGGAGTACATCTGACCCAAGCAGGAAATAAGAAGTTAAGGAGACTTATAATGAAAACATTTAAAAAGACAGTTAAGATAGATTTGATGAAGTGTATGAAGAAATGTGTGTGAGAGAGGTAGACATAGAGAATGAGAGATGTGCATAGTGGGGAAGAGATAGGACAGGGAGAGAGGGGGTATAAAGAGGGAGGCAATAGGGGTCGCAGAAAAGGGAGAGAGAGATCTTTTAATTGTGTTATTGAATTAATTGTTAAACATGTATACTGTAATAAAATGTGTTGGATGTTAGCTCTTTGTACACAAATATTCCTCATGAAGATTGAAAAAAGTGAACACACATGGAGTTTATCTATAGACAATATTTGCAAACTTATCAATGTGGTTTTGGAAAATAACTTTTTTCAGTTTGATAAAGACATTATTTACAAAAGATGGGCACTACTATGGGTAGCCCCATGGCTCCAGCATTTGCATCACTATTTATGGGAAAATTTGCAAAAGACTTTTTTGAAACCTGTGAACTTAGACCTGATATATTGTTTAGATTTTTGGATGATATTTTCATGCTGTGGTCTCAATTATTGATGGACCTAGAAAATTTTATTGATTCACTTAACACGATTCATCCTAATATCAAGTTTACGTACATGGTTTCTGAAGAGATTGTTACCTTTTTTAGATGTTGATGTAATGCTTGATGATGACAACCGTAGCACTAAAGTTCGTGTTAAACCAACTAATATGCATCAATATGTTGAGTATAGTTCAAGTCATCCCAGATCTTGCAAAAATGGTATACCACTTAGCCAAGCATTTGTTCCAATTATGAACAGTTTAACAATATGCTTACTGAGTTATGACAGTATTTTATTCCTAGGAATTACACTAAGTCTGTAGTTGATGCTGCATTTGATGATGTGATGAAATGTTCACAACAAGATGCATTACAACCCACAGTGAAAAATAATAAGATTATACCTTGTAATAGAATATAATAATTCTTTCCCAAATATTGGTGAAATTATTAGGAAGTATTGGGATTTATTTAAACTGTCTAGTAACACCACTAAGATAAAATTTGATCTCTACTCTGTTGGTCAGCTGTTTTTGGCGGTCACCATGTTAAACCTCGTGAAAAATGAGGAAATTCCATTTAAAGAAAAAAAGACTTTGCTGAAACCTAGTAGTGTTTTAGACCTTGAAAATAATGTAAATTTTTTAAATTGTTAAACTATCTGGACATTTCCAGAATTAAAATTTAATTGAATAAATACATGACTAATTTTTCTTTTCTTTTATTATTTCAGTGGTCAGACAGGCATGGAAAAACATTCTCCATGTTAGGTAAGTATATACCTAAATATAATGAAAAACAATAATGAATTGTTGTCATTCAGTGAGGTAAAATGATACTATACAATTGTCAGTGCAATATTGTGCATAAATTAAATTGTGTCATGTAGCGTAAATAAGATGGAGTTTTGAATAAAATCAAAGTGTCAGCCTGAATATCAGCCTGAATTCTAGAAACAAAAATATGTAAGATAACTTCCCCAAACGTATTCATTGCTAATTAACAAATGTTATTTTCCTTTACTAATTCTCATACACGTAGTCTAACTTTGCTTGTTATCAGTCAATTATTGCCATAGAAACGCAAAACACTCATGTGAGAAAAACGATGTTCACCTATCAAGTTCGTTAGCAAAAGTGAAGTCCATGTCCTGTCAATATACATGTGTAGCTAATCACTCGAATCGATGTGTAAGTAATGTGTGATATAAACCTCGTGCTTTGAGTTTCAGGGTTTTCACGAGAAGTCCGCAGCCAGGTTTTTCTAACACAGGTTTAACCCTTGTACTCGGTAATATCCTATACACAAAACATGACTCAAACACAGCCTCTTAATGACACAACTTATAAATAATGGGACATCAAAAGGAAAGTGTAGTATAGTGATTACATCATAATAGAGGTGAAAATTTCAAGTAATACATGTTTCATGACTTATTCGTGTTTACTAGCTAATGAAATAAATTGAGGCCTATGCATACTTATTGATAATGTTACAAGTACTATATATAATAATATATCTGACAAAATTGAGTAAGTAAATTGTTGTTTATGCGGCGCCTGGTTCCAAACTGTTTGTCATTCAGACTATATTTCAACAATTTTTAACAATGGATAAAAATAATTTAGCAGGGAACATTTAATTAATCAGACGACATTTTCTTCGTACCTGGTCAACGATTAGACATAAGTAATACGAAGAGAATTATTTTTGTATTCACAATTCCATCTACATTTGTAAATGGATTTCAACAAACAAAAATCACAGAAGTATTGTCATCAAGTGTACCAAATCCTCTGTATCGTCCATTTGTGGGTCACATATGGCTTTTCAAAATGAATGAGAGCTTATTACTGTCACTCGGGTGTCTGTATCTGATGTCTGATCGTTTGTGTCGGCAGGCTTTGATCATTTCAGTTGTATCAAGATTTTAACTTAAACTGAAACAGCAAAAAAAATGAAGTCAATTAAGGACATGTAAGTATTTTGCTGTTCGATACAAAGATCCATTTATATAAACGTTACATTTGAACTAGGGTCATGCACTCATTGCAGGGCCTCAATTACTATAGCCAATCAACGTGACACCCTGAAATTCTATCGTTAAATCAAGCCACGAAAAAGCATGCAATGCATGTGTCAAAATTTATGGTAAGTTGTGTCTTTAAACACTTTAAACAATATTTTATTATAAAGTATACTACCAGAAAAAAATAACGCAACACTAAATTAAGTTTTTAATATTTAAGCACTATCGATATCATTTAAAGGTACTCATTCACATATTTCAACTTAAATATCAACTTTTTCTGAAACTACCTATATTGAATGAAAACATTTTGATGCAGGAAATTAGGGTTTTGATATTGAAAATTTTAGTGCAAACGGACTAACAACTACAAATGATGGTGTTTTAAGTAGTAAAAATCTACCCCGTATGTCACGGTATAGTCACTTTTAGTGCATTTTTGTGACTTTTATTGTATATTTCTTGGAATCTATGGGTCAGCTTGTCTTGAAATAATAAGAATTTTTGTTTAGACACAATTACATACACTAAATGGTATTTTGACAATATAGAAAAATCTCAACCAAATCTGTGAACTAGCATCTTTAACGACGTAACAACACATTGTTTAGGTCATATAACGGCGGTCAGTCAACCTACTCACTGTTCCTGAAAAGGCTAAATCTCTGGAATTAGATGTTAGCCAACTACTATGCGCGTGTTGTCGCATGATGTTCTCGGGTATTAATATTGCTGCTTGCTTAACCATGTTTAACTTCGCAAAGATACAGTTTTTAGAAAGGAGTTATGATGAAATCCAGACATCATATCTAGTGCCTTGTGTGAAGTTTGGTTACAGAAAAAGCAACATTTATTGAATGAAAGAAAAGGATTGTGTATTACTGTAGGAGGTGATGCCCGCTGTTGTTCTCCTGGACACACAGCCTATTATGGCTCATACACTGTGATGGACCTTGAATCATCAAAAATTCTTGATATTCAACTAGTGCAGGTTTGTTACTAAATGTAACAGTTCTGATGTTTTTTATTTGATTACATGCATGAAATGTAGCTAACAGTATGTTGGACAGACAAGTCAGCAAGTGGGATCACGCATGAGCAGTCATCGTTTTGATATCAATATTTTGTAGACCCTGTTTTTTCGACTTATATTGCTTCACGTTTTAATTAAATAAATCATAGTTTAAATGATTTTCGTTTCATGCCTATTGATGCTGTGCATAATACTATGGATAGACTTATGAAAGAAACATATTGGATCCATAAGCTTGGTACTGTTTATCTAAAAGGATTAAGCTATTAAATTATATATAATGAAAATCGAAATTATTGTCAAATTTTCATGGAAGGGTATAACCTCCCCGGGTGGGATTCGAACCCGCACCCCTGTGATGTAATCGTCAAGTTAAGTGCATATCATGTATGCAATTACTAGACAGATTACATCTTATTTATGTGAACGTCCGCAAACATAATTATGGTTGATGTCTGGACACGTGTTGAGCTGTCAACTCAACTGTATAAAAGGTATTGCAATGGTATAACCATTGCTCAGTCCGAGCCAAGAAACCCTTGCGGGGTCTTGGTGGAACCTTAGGTCCACGCTGGACATAAGGCTCGTGCTTAGATACCGTAGACTATGGATGTTTGTGCTTGTATGTTTGGCTACCTTACAATCAGGACAGTTGATATGCATTTACATGTGATGTTAGAATGAACATTAAACTTGTTAACTATCTGTGTTGTACTGTTATATCCTGGGTTGTTAATATATTGCAATACCTAAGCGGCTATGCGACACCCCCTCGGGCACGAGTATCCAAATCCCGGCGCGCTACCAACTGCGCTATCGACCCGGATTATTTTTTTACAGGTGACAGTATAATGTCTGTAAAGGGCTACATGTTATTGGTTGATGGAGTAGTCATAGGTTGTTATGACAGTTTTTTACATCATTCCCATTGTTGTTCGGTGCATACTACATTTTAATATTCAGTATCCAGCAGAATCAGCTATAACAATGGAATTTGCTCAAAAGTTAGTTACTGACAGGTCATTGCTGGACAAAGATTAGTAGTGAATTTTACATGTATACAAAATAAAATTCACTACTAGCCGAACAACAATGGCTATCTTAATGAATTGAGCATTGGTATTTGAGTGTTAGAACATAGTTTGCGCAGGGTCTTTAAAAAAACGGAATATTGTGTCTGGATTAATATCTGAGAAAATGCCTAGATTCTGAATGTGACAATACAAATTATGTCTTTCCTTTGAAAGAAGAAAACTTGGCAAAAGGCTGACAATTTGTTTCTAGATACATTTCTTTGTTACTTTAGTCTTTGACTTTTAGTTTGTATTTTGTCCCACCTTTGTATCTCAGCCTCTACTTCCTTTTCAAGCTGTGCAAAAGTAAGTATGATCTGCTCAGAATTCAAACCTGAACCTCCACTTGAGGACACTAGATTTGAAAGTTAGATGCCCTATTGACTGAGCTACCTTGACGGGTTCGCGTAGGTCTTCCTGTAATCAGCCATAATAGTTTAGCAAACATGTGCCAGGGCTCAAACTTGCAACCAAGAAGTAAATGGAGCTCTCGCCCTACAAAGCAATTTCAGCGTTACAGCTTTGACTTACTAACTATGCAGAAATCTAAATGTCTTAGGTTAGCTCTTGATCTCTGGGTCTAATGGCTACATTCATAATTTATTTTCAGATGTTTCTTTGGCATAAATCCTGATAGCGGTTCAAAAATTTTCAAGAAGAAGAATACACCAAGTACTATTCCGAAATTCTGAAACTTACAAAAGACCTCGCAGACTTTGAAGGAGTTATAATCTTAAAAATGTACATATTACACTTTTTGTTAATGTGATGAGTAAACTTGTTAAGTATCTTAAAGTAGGACACGTGTGAATTAGAAGTGTTTAGGCTTTATATCATGTAATTTATTGTAAATAGCATTGTTCCACATTGTTTGCCATTTTGACTTAATTAATGAATTTATAGAATATTTGAAGTCACTGCTTGGTAATTTGATATCTACTGGTTGAAGATTTAAAGATTCTTTAGCTAAAAATTCTACTTTTTCATTTCCATGTATACCAATATGACTTGGTATCCAGCAGAGGTGTACTATTTTAGATTACAGTATTTCATGTAGTCTGAATTCAATATTTTTAATAAGTACATTGTTTGAATTACGATTTTTATGGCCAGTAATACAGAAAGAGAATATGAGAAAATGATAAAATTGTTGTTAATGTTATTTAATATGTATGTTAAAGCAAGATCTATTGCTTCGACTTCGGCTGTAAATATGGATGCCTGGTCAGGCAGTCGCATTCTTGCAACAAAAGAATTTCCATATTAGCGCAACCAACTTTGTTACCATTTTTTGAGCCGTCAGTAAATAAATGTGTACAATCTTTATATTTTTCTAAGATGTTTACGAATTCCGATTTGAAGACCTCTGGGCTGGTGATAGATTTACGAAAGTTTGACAAATCAATATTAACGTTTGGTATGTTGTAGGTCCAAGGAGGGACATTTTCATCAAAGTTCTGTAAAACGGTAGAAGTTTCGATATTAAACATTTCTAAATCGTTTTTAACGCGCAGGCCAAATGGTTTAATTTCGTTCGGTTTGTTGTCTAATTTATCAATGTAATTTGGTTTGAAAACAACTTTTTGCGCCGGGTTACTATTGTTAGAAGATATTCGAGTTGCGTATTGTAATGAAAGCTTTTGTCGACGTGATTTTCAAGTTTGTTGATTGTAGAAAATGGCTGCACTCGACCACAGTAAGTACGATGCCCTCGTTGTATTTGCTTCATCCCATGGTTCAAAAGACACTGTACTTGGAACAAATCTCAAGTCAGTTACTCAGCAGGAAATAGTTGAGTGTTTTAGTTCTATAAATTGCCAAACACTGGCAAATAAGCCAAATCTGTTTGTCTTTGACGTTTGCCGGGGGAAAAAAGTCATGTCTGGATTAATTCAGAAGTCTTCGTTGGCGGTTCCTCCAGGCAACAGAAGTAGTGAGGGAGCGGTGGCTCCTGACACCTCAGAGAGATCTTCATTTTTTGAAAACATGAAGGGACCTGTAATGGCCATTTGCGCCGACGCGACTAAGAGCGGCAGCAGCGAGAGAAGGACTGCCTCTGAAAGACCACCAGTCCCAGAATTGGCAGATATGCTTATGCCATATGCCACTTTGTTTGTTTGTTTGGGTTTTACGGCGCACCAACACAGAAAGGTCATATCGCGCCGAAACAAATAATGACACTATTAATTCAATTGATGAAAGTGATCCTTATCCCTATATTTTATCATATACATTTATCTCTTTCAAAAAGTTAAGTATCACATGTGACGGTATATTATCAAAAAGTTCTCTAAGTGAGCCAACCTTAAAATATTTATCACGGATGTTTTTGAGATCCTGACAATTAATGAGAATGTGTTTGATATTGAAATGCTCGTTACATGGTATACATTCAGGTGCTTCCTCTCCCTTGAGAAGGTATGAATGTGTTAATCTAGTATGACCTATTCTACATCGCGTAATAACAATTTGATCTCGGCGATTAGAAAATTTTATTGATAGAGATGAATCAAGGGTTGGCTTTATTTCATGTAACTTATTAAAAATAGCGTTGTTCCATACTGTTTGCCAATTCGACTTAATTAACGAATTGATCGAACACTTGAAGTCACTGCTTGGTAATTTTAGATCAACTGGTTGAAGGTTTAAAGATTCTTTAGCAAGGATGTCAACTTTTTCATTTCCATGTATACCAATATGACTTGGTATCCAGCAGAGGTGTACTATTTTAGATTTTAAAATATCATGTAATTTTAACTCGATACTTTTAATAAGATTATTGTCTGAACTGCGATTTTTAATCGCTAGTAATACAGATAGAGAATCTGAGAAAATAATAAACTTGTTATTTATACTATTTGATATGTATGTTAAAGCCAGATCAATTGCTTTTATTTCGGCAGTAAATATAGATGCTTTGTCCGGCAGTCGCATTCTTGCAACGAAAGAGTTTCCGTATGCGGCGCAACCAACTTTGTTTCCATCTTTGGAACCGTCGGTAAATAAATGAGTAAAATCTTTGTATTTTTCCAAGATGTTTACAAATTCAGATTTAAAAGCTTCAGGACTAGTGAAAGATTTACGAAAAGTTGATAAGTCAGTATTGACGTCTGGAATGTTGTAGGTCCAAGGGGGGATATTTTCATCTAAGTTTTGTATCACAGACAAAGTGTTTATGTTTAGCATTTCTAAGTCGTTTTTAAAGCGTAGGCCAAAAGGTTTGATTTCATTTGGTTTATTTTCAAATTTGCTGGTGTAATCAGGTTTAAAAATAACATTTCGCGCCGGATTTCTTTTGTTAGCAGATATACGAGTTGCGTATTGTAATGAAAGTTTTTGACGACGTAATTTTAGTGATGGTTCGTTAGCTTCAACATACAGACTTTCTATAGGTGAAGTTTTAAAAGCACCAAGGGCAATACGTAAGCCCTGGTTGTGTATAGTATCTAGCATTTGTAAGTATGATTTGCGAGCTGATCCGTACACTATTGATCCGTAATCGAGTTTTGAGCGAACAAGACTTCTGTATAATTTAAGTAAAGTTTGGGTATCAGATCCCCAATCAGTATGTGAAAGTACTTTCAGTAGATTCAAAGCTTTAATACATTTTGTTTTAAGCAACTTTAAGTGTGGTATAAAAGATAGTTTTTTATTTGTTTGGGTCATCAGACCAAACAAATAATGGTAGCGAAATTTCAGACCCGAATGCTGTTAATTGCAAATGCCGAAAGTAGTCCGCTTTTTTGAAGCGGTTACTTCCCTTTACATGGACATTAACGCCGAAAAATTCAGGGGAGATCACTGCGTGAAGATTGTCAAATGGACTGGTCCCCTGCGAACCATAATAGGACAGGGAACCAGATTAATTGTCAAATAACAGGTGCATAATTTTTAAACCTGCTCAGGGAAGAAAATATAGTTCCCGATTGGTCGAAGATTTCTAATATTGTGCAATTCTGTAACATTTCCGCAAATTACTGGTAATATATTGAAATAATTTTGATTAACGCACGTCAATTTTAAACTCTTCAATTAAAAGGCGTTTGTCTATGGGTTAGTTTATATAACAAATTCAATTTGTCACGTGATCAAACCACGCTGAAGAGTCAACAGAACAACCCACGGAGAAGAAAGAAAGAAGGTTTGTAAATAATATTTCATGCAATTATACATTATCGTTTGTTGGTATTATTTATAAACAAAAAAATATATGTAAAGTTGATTTCACATAACAAACCAGTTTGTGACAGTGATAATATTACTTATTTAAACTTTAAAAAAACTATGTTGACCATATTATATCAAAGCGCCGATAGCGCTGTCAGACATGGGGTTTTGGTAGAGTATATGGCTGTATACAACTCATGGAAGCGATACAAGGAACCTTTACCATACATAAACGGGACCGGGACAACTCAACCCGAAGACAACTCAATCCGGGACAACTCAACCCGTAAGCCGGGACAACTCAACCCGTGGACTACTCAACCCGTGGACAACTCAACCCGTAAGATATATAATTAGTTATTTATCATAAATAATATGGTAAAACTGTTAAATTTGATATTAAGATAAAATTTATCGCTAATGGAAGATATTCAAGTATGAAAATAATGATGACCATTTTAACCTAATGTTTGCTAATTAAATTGGAAATCCACAAAACTAAGAGCTTGTTTAATCAAAAGTTATTGTGAATTATCCCATTTCGCCGTGTAGTTTGACAATTATTGCAATTTAAATTCTTTAAGAATGGCTCATTCCATGAGTAAGTAAATTAACTTTAAATTACGGTTTATTGATCTGTGATTATTATGTTACCTTGAAAATCTGTAATAAAGATATATATCATTCTTGTTTATCACATATCACATGTTTTTACAGTCAATATGAGGATTCATTACAAAATATATAAGTTCAATTATCGGTAAAACAGGTACTCAATCTTAAAGTATATGAATACTACACATTTGACATACAATTACATATAACACGATTGACATTATATTTACGCAATCTCTAAATACCATACATTACCTATTCTTTATTCACAAATATTTTCCATTCTTGATAGAAATATATTTAATTTCACTTTTTATTGTTAATACATACCTTTATGATAAATAACTAATTAGATAATATATCATATCATCACATATATTATACGGGTTGAGTTGTCCACGAGTTGAGTTAACCACGGGTTGAGTTGTCCCAACTTCGAGTTGAGTTGTCCACGGGTTGAGTTGTCCACGGGTTGAGTTGTACCGGACCCATATAAACTAGATAGGATATACACGTGCTTCTTATCGTCTGCTTGTTAACGCGTAATGCGGACTATATTAATTGCAGTGGTAATTATCCCTTTATGTTCGCGCGCACAAGGAATGTAATCGTCCGCGACAAATTTTGATGTGGATTTGCCGCAGTCCACTACTAAACATAGGGTAACCCCATGTAATAAATATACTGTTATACTTGTTGTAAGATATGTTGGATATAATAATGTTATTTTTTTGCATGTTTAGATATAGGATACTTTTTTGTATGTTTAGATATGTTTTAATATATTGAAATGTTACATTATTTTCAGTTCATTAAAATATAAATTTATAACGCTGTGTCATTGTTTCTTGAATTTATAGCATCTATATTACATTTATATCTCATTGTTTCCACACAACCTTCACCTTTCTGATATCCCGAGACCCAAACAAATTCAGCGCCTTCTGTGCTTTGATTATCGAATGTAACGCCTAAAAACTTAGCTTCATTTACTACTGGGATTTTAGAGCCAGAAATGTAAAGTTCGGGATCATTATGATGTTTTCTTAATCGACAAAAATGTACACATTGAGTTTTTGACTTGGAAAATTTAAAACCATTTTCTGTTGCCCATTTTTGAATTTTATCCAAGTTCTGTTGTAATTGACGTTCGATACTTCGAATATTTTTAGATCGATAACAGATTAAAAAATCATCAACATATAATGAGCAATCTGTACCAGGGTTTATAGCCTTAACAATATTATTAATTTTAAGCCCAAAGAGGGTAACTGATAAAATACTGCCTTGCGGCACGCCTTGTTCTTGTTCGTGGCTCTCTGATAACGTTGATCCTACTTTAACTTGAAAATTTCTGTCTGACAAAAAACTAGAAATGAACATTGGTAATCTACCATTTAGACCAGCATCTTTTAAATCTTTGAGAATACCATATTTCCATGTTGTATCATACGCTTTCTCAAGATCGAAGAAAATTGAAACTACATGTTGTTTATTGACAAAAGCCTCTCTTATGAATGTTTCGAGGCGTACTAAATGATCATTAGTACTTCGCTGTTTTCGAAAACCAGATTGGACATTAGTTATTATACCGTTAGATTCTAAATACCAGATGAGTCTTTTATTAACCATGCGTTCAAAGGTTTTACAAATACAACTAGTTAGAGATATTGGTCGGTAGTTAAGGGGGTCAGTATTGTCTTTACCCGGTTTCGGTATTGGTATAATTAAAGCTTCCTTCCAGGAATCTGGAATTTTACCAGATATCCATATATCATTAAAAATATCGAGCAATAAATGTTGGGATATCAATGGGAGATGTTTTAAAAATTGATAATAAATTTCATCAGGGCCAGCAGCTGTATCTTTGGCATGCTTAATAGAATCGGTTAAATCGTCAATTTTAAAGAGGGTGTTATACTCTTCTTCGTTGTTAGAATGAAAATTAATATTTTGTTTTTCCAAGTTAGATTTGACCTTTTTAAATTCTTCAGTGTAGTGTGCTGAAGAAGAATTATGTACAAAAGTTTCTGCCAGTGTGTTGGCTATATCTTTTGTAGTTTTTGCTACGCTCGAATCTTTACGTTTCAGATGAGCAGTAGGAACTTTTTTGTGTTTACCATTAATTTTACGAACTGCTTCCCAAACTTTTTTAATTGATGTGTTGGCGTTAATTTTAGAAACATATGACTGCCATGATTTACGTTTAGAAAACTTAAATGTTCTACGAGCTTGTGCTCGTAGGATTCTATAATTGTCTAGATTTGCAGTTGTGGGGCAAACCTGAAACTTTTTAAGTGCTGCTTTTCGTTTCCGATATGATTTCTTGCACTCATCGTTGAACCATGTTTTTTTAATTTTACTTGAATTTTTCATTGAAGTTTTAGGAATACACTCATCAGCTATCTTTGATAGAGTGGACGCAAAGAGAATAGCTTTATCCGAAGAGTTGGAAAAATTCGGGATTGTTAAATCATCAGAGCACAATTTGTTGAATTGTTCCCAGTTCGCTTTTGAGAATTTGTAATAAGAGCGGTTGTTTACTGGAACAGAGTCGTTTAAAGTTAACAACAATGGAAAGTGGTCACTGCCATATTGTTCGTCAAGCACTGACCAAGTAAAATCCAAGTATATTGATGGATGTGATAATGTGAGGTCTATACAAGAAAAACTACCAGTGGCTGGATGTAAGTAAGTTGGTGACTTGTTATTTAAAAGGCATAGTTGAACATTATCAATGAACTTTTCTGTAATGCTGCCTTTATTATTCGTAGATGCACTTCCCCATATTGGATTATGCGCATTAAAATCGCCGAGTAAAAAGAATGGTTCTGGGAGTTGTTTAGTTAAATTTTCTAAGTCTTCAACAGTTATAGATAAATTGGGAGGGAGATATAATGAGCATATTGTTATAGGTCTGTGTAAAGTTACTTCAACGGCTACGGCTTGCAGATTAGTTCGTATCTGAATTTGTCGTTGAGGGATACAGTTTGCAACCGCAATTGTTGAGCCACCAGATGCTCTTATTGTGTCTGTGCAAATTTTATTATGAAGCGTATAGTCCTTTATTGATGTTTTATCATTTGTAGATAGGAATGTTTCTTGAAGACAGACAACTTTCGGGGAGTATTTTGATAATAAGAGAAGTAAATCGTTGTAATTTGATTTAAGACCACGACAATTCCATTGAAGTATAGTTTGACTCATGGTTCAACGAAAAGTAAAAACTTACTTCGGAAACTTGACAGGACTTCGCGCCGAAGTCCGGGGAGGAGAGCTGTGGACACCCATGTCCTCGTCCTCCATCGACTCGATGTCGCTCATAAGAGCCTCGAATCGGTTGGAGGACGGGACAGGGTCCCTCTCCGCTTTTCTAACTCGGTCGGTTAGGACGACCTTCTTTTTGGGCGATTGCCTTTGAATCACCCGCTCAGGAGACGGAGAAGCCTGTGAGACCCGCCTCTGAGGTACAGATGAGGTACTTGTAGATGCTGTCTGTGAACTAGTACTTGCTTTGGACGTATTACGTGAAAGAATAGGAGACGGTTTTTGCACTGGAGTTATTTCAAGAGGAGAACATTTACATAAATTGACCTGCACAGCAGAATCAACCATCTTAACTGGTTTTGATACAACAGCTGAATAAGAATTAGTTTTGGAACTTTCTACAAGCTTGCGTGCATCAGGAAAAGACAAACTTTGTGTATATTTAACACGGAGAACTTCTTTTTCTGTCTTCCAGACTAAGCAAGAACGGGAGGTTGCAAAATGATTACCTCCACAGTTTGAACATTTGACTTCATTAGAACAGTTTTCAAGAGGACCAGCATGAGAAGTACTACATTTACGGCATATATTCTCTCTAGTGCATTTAGTTTCATGATGTCCATATTTAAAGCATTTGTAACACTGCATCGGGTTTGGTATGTACATCTCAACGCGAACGTTAAGATACCCAACTCGAAGAGTGGATGGAAGAATTGGGGTATCAAATGTCAAAATGTATGTGTTAGTGGGAACACGTTTACCGTCTCTGGTGGATAGAATACGTTTGGCATTTGAAACATATTGAGAGCTAAGCTCTTTTACTATGTCTGCTTCTGACATTTCTGCAAGGTCAGGACAGCGAATGACTCCTTTGGATGAATTGAGGGTATTGTGTGCAGTGCAAAAAGATTTAATGTTGAAAAAAGATCTTAATTTAAGCAAATTATCTGATTGTTGTTTTCTTTGGACCTCGATCAGGAGTTCTCCACCACGGAGCTTCCTAACCGATTTTGGAGTTCCTATGAGAGCAGAAATTGACTTTTCAATGATAAATGGGTTCAACTGTGCTAATTTTTCATCTCCCAACGCTTCTACTACCAGAAAGCGTGGTAAAGATGATTGACTTGATTGTTCATTTGAAATGTTGGGTGATTCGTCAGACTTACGTTTTTTAGAAGAGGTTAAAGGATCCATGGTTGAGATAATAATGATTCATCTCTCAGGTTCCCCAGCCACCTCGGACTCCAACAAGGGGAAGTGCAATGGAGGCGGGTATCCAGCCTCCGCACCACAGGGATACATGAGAGATATACTTGCATGTAATTGCAAATGATTACAATCAACACAATTGGCCCATGAGCCACCGCCTTCTTGAAAAGGTGTTTTGAACGTTTACACTTTAAGAGATTACTTTAAATTCAGTAAGCCCACTCAGATCGTAATGGAGTACACATATGGTTTTTCAAATTAAGAGTATGCTAGTAATGTTAATAATTTTGGGATAGTGCACATAAAACAGTACATGAACTTACATGAATGAAATGGCTTTTGCAAGTATGCAACTATTCAAGGGCAAGGCATGACCAGCCGATTGACCAAGTCGGGCCTACTTGGACACCCGTCTACCCTGAATCAGAGGCCAAAGTAGTGTGTTGGGAAGACTGGAGATCCCTGGGTCTCCCTCAACTACCAGGATCCTCCTTTCCCGGTTACGGGACGCTGCCTACGGCAAACGGGCAGTTTTGGTGTTGGCCATATGCCCATCATGCAGGTGCAACTTGCACCTACATAATGGGCACATGTTTCTCCTCCTCACCGCGGAGAGGTCCCAAAAACAGAGGAGGCCATATGCCACATGTCAAGGATATGTATAACATCACTTGTTAACAGATGATTTTGTTGACGGGAGGGAGATCAAATACCCTAACCATTGTTCAGTGGATGGAGTACATCTGACCCAAGCAGGAAATAAGAAGTTAAGGAGACTTATAATGAAAACATTTAAAAAGACAGTTAAGATAGATTTGATGAAGTGTATGAAGAAATGTGTGTGAGAGAGGTAGACATAGAGAATGAGAGATGTGCATAGTGGGGAAGAGATAGGACAGGGAGAGAGGGGGTATAAAGAGGGAGGCAATAGGGGTCGCAGAAAAGGGAGAGAGAGAGGAAGAGAGATCTTTTAATTGTGTTATTGAATTAATTGTTAAACATGTATACTGTAATAAAATGTGTTGGATGTTAGCTCTTTGTACACAAATATTCCTCATGAAGATTAAAAAAAGTGAACACACATGGAGTTTATCTATAGACAATATTTGCAAACTTATCAATGTGGTTTTGGAAAATAACTTTTTTCAGTTTGATAAAGACATTATTTACAAAAGATGGGCACTACTATGGGTAGCCCCATGGCTCCAGCATTTGCATCACTATTTATGGGAAAATTTGCAAAAGACTTTTTTGAAACCTGTGAACTTAGACCTGATATATTGTTTAGATTTTTGGATGATATTTTCATGCTGTGGTCTCAATTATTGATGGACCTAGAAAATTTTATTGATTCACTTAACACGATTCATCCTAATATCAAGTTTACGTACATGGTTTCTGAAGAGATTGTTACCTTTTTTAGATGTTGATGTAATGCTTGATGATGACAACCGTAGCACTAAAGTTCGTGTTAAACCAACTAATATGCATCAATATGTTGAGTATAGTTCAAGTCATCCCAGATCTTGTCGTTGACGTTTGCCGGGGGAAAAAAGTAATGTCTGGATTAATTCAGAAGTCTTCGTTGGCGGTTCCTCCAGGCAACAGAAGTAGTGAGGGAGCGGTGGCTCCTGACACCTCATAGAGATCTTCATTTTTTGAAAACATGAAGGGGACCTGTAATGGCCATTTGCGGCGACGCGACTAAGAGCGGCAGCAGCGAGAGAAGGACTGCCTCTAAAAGACCACCAGTCCCAGAATTGGCAGATATGCTTATGCCATATGCCACATGTCAAGGATATGTATAACATCACTTGTTAACAGATGATTTTGTTGACGGGAGGGAGATCAAATACCCTAACCATTGTTCAGTGGATGGAGTACATCTGACCCAAGCAGGAAATAAGAATTGGCAGATATGCTTATGCCATATGCCACATGTCAAGGATATGTATAACATCACTTGTTAACAGATGATTTTGTTGACGGGAGGGAGATCAAATACCCTAACCATTGTTCAGTGGATGGAGTACATCTGACCCAAGCAGGAAATAAGAAGTTAAGGAGACTTATAATGAAAACATTTAAAAAGACAGTTAAGATAGATTTGATGAAGTGTATGAAGAAATGTGTGTGAGAGAGGTAGACATAGAGAATGAGAGATGTGCATAGTGGGGAAGAGATAGGACAGGGAGAGAGGGGGTATAAAGAGGGAGGCAATAGGGGTCGCAGAAAAGGGAGAGAGAGAGGAAGAGAGATCTTTTAATTGTGTTATTGAATTAATTGTTAAACATGTATACTGTAATAAAATGTGTTGGATGTTAGCTCTTTGTACACAAATATTCCTCATGAAGATTGAAAAAAGTGAACACACATGGAGTTTATCTATAGACAATATTTGCAAACTTATCAATGAGGTTTTGGAAAATAACTTTTTTCAGTTTGATAAAGACATTTATTTACAAAAGATGGGCACTACTATGGGTAGCCCCATGGCCCCAGCATTTGCATCACTATTTATGGGAAAATTTGCAAAAGACTTTTTTGAAACCTGTGAACTTAGACCTGATATATTGTTTAGATTTTTGAATGATATTTTCATGCTGTGGTCTCAATTATTGATGGACCTAGAAAATTTGATTGATTCACTTAACACGATTCATCCTAATATCAAGTTTACGTACATGGTTTCTGAAGAGATTGTTACCTTTTTTAGATGTTGATGTAATGCTTGATGATGACAACCGTAGCACTAAAGTTCGTGTTAAACCAACTAATATGCATCAACATGTTGAGTATAGTTCAAGTCATCCCAGATCTTGCAAAAATGGTATACCACTTAGCCAAGCATTTGTTCCAATTATGAACAGTTTAACAATATGCTTACTGAGTTGACAGTATTTTATTCCTAGGAATTACACTAAGTCTGTAGTTGATGCTGCATTTGATGATGTGATGAAATGTTCACAACAAGATGCATTACAACCCACAGTGAAAAATAATAAGATTATACCTTGTAATAGAATATAATAATTCTCTCCCAAATATTGGTGAAATTATTAGGAAGTATTGGGATTTATTTAAACTGTCTAGTAACACCACTAAGATAAAATTTGATCTCTACTCTGTTGGTCAGCTGTTTTTGGCGGTCACCATGTTAAACCTCGTGAAAAATGAGGAAATTCCATTTAAAGAAAAAAAGACTTTGCTGAAACCTAGTAGTGTTTTAGACCTTGAAAATAATGTAAATTTTTTAAATTGTTAAACTATCTGGACATTTCCAGAATTAAAATTTAATTGAATAAATACATGACTAATTTTTCTTTTCTTTTATTATTTCAGTGGTCAGACAGGCATGGAAAAACATTCTCCATGTTAGGTAAGTATATACCTAAATATAATGAAAAACAATAATGAATTGTTGTCATTCAGTGAGGTAAAATGATACTATACAATTGTCAGTGCAATATTGTGCATAAATTAAATTGTGTCATGTAGCGTAAATAAGATGGAGTTTTGAATAAAATCAAAGTGTCAGCCTGAATATCAGCCTGAATTCTAGAAACAAAAATATGTAAGATAACTTCCCCAAACGTATTCATTGCTAATTAACAAATGTTATTTTCCTTTACTAATTCTCATACACGTAGTCTAACTTTGCTTGTTATCAGTCAACTATTGCCATAGAAACGCAAAACACTCATGTGAGAAAAACGATGTTCACCTATCAAGTTCGTTAGCAAAAGTGAAGTCCATGTCCTGTCAATATACATGTGTAGCTAATCACTCGAATCGATGTGTAAGTAATGTGTGATATAAACCTCGTGCTTTGAGTTTCAGGGTTTTCACGAGAAGTCCGCAGCCAGGTTTTTCTAACACAAGTTTAACCCTTGTACTCGGTAATATCCTATACACAAAACATGACTCAAACACAGCCTCTTAATGACACAACTTATAAATAATGGGACATCAAAAGGAAAGTGTAGTATAGTGATTACATCATAATAGAGGTGAAAATTTCAAGTAATACATGTTTCATGACTTATTCGTGTTTGCTAGCTAATGAAATAAATTGAGGCCTATGCATACTTATTGATAATGTTACAAGTACTATATATAATAATATATCTGACAAAATTGAGTAAGTAAATTGTTGTTTATGCGGCGCCTGGTTCCAAACTGTTTGTCATTCAGACTATATTTCAACAATTTTTAACAATGGATAAAAATAATTTAGCAGGCAACATTTAATTAATCAGACGACATTTTCTTCGTACCTGGTCAACGATTAGACATAAGTAATACGAAGAGAATTATTTTTGTATTCACAATTCCATCTACATTTGTAAATGGATTTCAACAAACAAAAATCACAGAAGTATTGTCATCAAGTGTACCAAATCCTCTGTATCGTCCATTTGTGGGTCACATATGGCTTTTCAAAGAGAATGAGAGCTTATTACTGTCACTCGGGTGTCTGTATCCGATGTCTGATCGTTTGTGTCGGCAGGCTTTGATCATTTCAGTTGTATCAAGATTTTAACTTAAACTGAAACAGCAAAAAAAATGAAGTCAATTAAGGACATGTAAGTATTTTGCTGTTCGATACAAAGATCCACTTATATAAACGTTACATTTGAACTAGGGTCATGCACTCATTGCAGGGCCTCAATTACTATAGCCAATCAACGTGACACCCTGAAATTCTATCGTTAAATCAAGCCACGAAAAAGCATGCAATGCATGTGTCAAAATTTATGGTAAGTTGTGTCTTTAAACACTTTAAACAATATTTTGTTATAAAGTATACTACAAGAAAAAAAATAACGCAACACTAAATTACAAAAATACATATAGTCAATGCTCAGCAATCCGGTCTGTCTACCATTTCTTCAAGGGACATCTCTGAGATTTAAATTAAACTAGATATGTTCCTATGATGAAATGCTTGCGATAGTTTAAAAAATTATTTACTATTTTGTACAATATTAAGCTTCAAATTAATTTAAACTGAGAGATAATATGCTTAAAGATTTACAGATGAAATACCGTAAATTGAAGTTTTACGGTTAAAATCCTGGCAGCTGGTTTCCAGGACCTTTACCGACTTTATAATTAAGTCTTCTTGTAGGAAATTTTGATGTTTAAGTACATAAAGACAAAAAAAATAGTTTTGATTAAAAATTTTAAAAAGAAATATTTTCAATTACTTTAACACGCAACACCGGTTGAGAGATAAACATGGCGGTTGAAGATGTTATTGATTGTGCCAAGACTTCTGACCATTCACTTGTTTTAAAACCTAAACACATTGAGTGTTTTTGTTATATTATCTCTGGTAGGGATGTGAAAGTGAATCTTCCAGTAGGATATGGAAAAAGTTTGATCTATCAGCTGTTGCTTGGAAGTTTGAAGGAGAAAGGACGAAGGAAAACTGTTGTTTTAGTGGTGTCTCCGAGAGTTTTTAGAAGGACAAAGTTTTACAGCATGTAGGCTACCCTACTTGGATGATGAAACTTAACAAATTTTGTCAAACTTTGTTGATGGACATTATTCAGTTATATTTGCCCATCCAAATGTCTTGTTAAACAAGGTAACAGGCAATTTATTTCTCCATGACGCTAGCTTCAATGAAAAAGTTGCAGCAGCCACCATAGATGACGGAAATATCAACGGAAGGATAACTGTAGTAATTTAGCATTGATGTCGGATGATGAGATATTTCAGCGCTATAGATTTACTCGACGAACAATATGTTTTATTGTGACACTAATTCGTCATCACATCACGTCGTCAGCAAGGCGAAGTATGACTGTCTTAGCTCTCCTTCAAGTGCTTGTATCATTACGTTTTTGAGCCACAGGCGCCTACTTTAGACTTATTGGAGACTCCTTTGGTTTAGTCTGCTCCAACTGTCCACTGAGTGTCTTATGCACTTTTATCGCTGGCTCAAAATTACATTAAATTTCCCACTGGACAAGCTGCCATGAAAACCAAGCAAGAATTTTATCGCAGATCAGGTAATAATCAATTTAGTTAGTTTTATTTAATAAGTTTAATACTTGAGAGTAATCGACAAAAGTATCCTTACGGACATTTAATCAAATTCTATCACGTTTCTTTATTTTTGCATTTTTAAGGAATTGCAAGTCAAGCATAATACTCCTTGTACAAAAATACGTAAAATTTTAGGGCTCGATCTGTTCTTAGTTTATATGAAATTGGATAGTTGAAAATAGATCTGTGAATATAGCATTTGTGATTTATCCTGCATAGTGGCAGTGGGATTATATATAATGTTAACGTTACAATGTTATCAAGTTTTTCTTCCATTTTCAGGATTTCCGCACGTGGTGGGGGCATGTTTTATGTTTTTTTTCACTTATAAAGTTAACAAGGATTGATGCAATGTGAAATTTAATACTCAACACGCTCTGCACGAACATTTCGTGCCAAAATGTGTAAAAACCACACCCTGTGTCCCGCTTGAGTGAAACGAGCCGTACCATTTATTTTTCTTTCCACTAATCGGTAGGAAATGACACAAAAATCATCTCTGCAAATTTTAATCAGGATCTATTGACCAGTTTTAAAATAATCAAAGTTCGAAAAGTGATCGGCTAGAACTTTAGTAAAGTGTATATCAAATAGTATTGATGGCAATTTTATCATTTTCTCTGATTCTCTGTCTGTATTGCTGGCTTAAAAAATCGTAGTTCAGACAATATAATTGTTAAAAATATTGAATTAAGATTGCATGAAATACTGAAATCTAAAATAGTACACCTCTGCTGGATACCAAGTTATGTTGGTATACATAGAAATGAAAAAGTAGACATTTTAGCTAAAGAATCTTTAAACCTTCAACCAGTAGATATCAAATTACCAAGCAGTGACTTCAAATGTTCTATAAATTCGTTAATTAAGTCAAAATGGCAAACAATGTGGAACAATGCTATTTTCAATAAGTTTTCATCTTCGTCAATATCTTAATCGCCGTGACCAAATAGTGATTACGCGATGTAGAATTGGTCATACCAGATTAACACATTCATACCTTCTCAAAAAAGAGGAAGCGCCTAAGTGTATACCATGTGACGAGCATTTCAATGTAAAACACGTTCTCATTGACTGTAAGGATCTTAAATACATAAGTGACGAACATTTTAAAGTTAACTCACTTAAAGAACTTATTGAGTATGTACCATCTTATGCGATACTTAACTTTTTGAAGGAAATAAATGTATATAATAAGATATAGAGCTTTAGATCATTAATTTCGTTTTAATTATTAGTATCATTAATTGCTTTAGGCGCGATATGACCTTTCTGTGTTGGTGCGCCGTAAAGCCCAAACAAACAACTAAACATATTTACGATATCTTGAAGTTGCTCTGCCCAGTTATAACCCCTTTCTTCCTTTTGATTGGACTAGTATCTTATTTTTCTACGAATAATTCTATTTTGGTGTTCCAATTACCTGAGACTGTGGGAGATAGAGGCAACCTTTAATTATTTTCACTATCTTTTTTCTTAATAATCTTTCAACAGATCCTTTGAACTCTGAGCCATTGTCAAACTGCAACTGTTTTGGCCATTCGTGTTCAGAAAAAAATCGCCAGGCTATGTATGAGTTGGCAACAGACTCAGAAGTTTTGTTTTATAAGGCTTGACAAAACAGATAACGTGAAAACACGTCAACGAAAGTCAATATATAACTATATTTACTTCAATTTACAATTGGTTGCATTTTTATGAGATCAATTTGGATTCTTTGAAATATATTATTCGTCGCAATTGTTTTAATGGCGGCTTATTATCGAATTAACTCGGCAAAAATCCATGGCTTCCATCTACATCCAGTACTTTTCTTACATTACTCTCACTGAAACGTTCGAATTTTTATACGCCCGAAGGGTCGTATTATGTTATGGCGCCGCTCGTCCGTCCGTCTGTCCGTCCGTCTGTCCGTCCGTCTGTCCGTCCGTCCGTCTGTGGACAATTGCATGTCCAGATGATAACTCAACAAGGGATGTACTTAGGTTCACCAAATTTGATGTGTGAATAGCTCTCAGGTCAAGGGTGTGTCATAATGGTTTTGAGGCCCTTGTGTCACTGAGGTCAAGGTCACTGAGAGTTCATTTGGGAAAACTTCGTCTAGATGATATCTTGACAAATGATGTACATAGGTTAAACGGATCTTTACTGTGGATAGCCCTCAATCTCCTACAGTCCCTGGCTTGGACAGCACAGGGGCGTATAGTGCCTCACCTAGCGAGGCTATTGTTATACACCTGAAGCTTTGTTTTACATGTATGCTATAATCTGCATCTTATGATCACCAATTTTGGGTTTTACTTATTCTAAATACAATTTATATATAGTAGTCAAGACAGAAAATTCATAATATCCGACAACATTTTTTTAGTTGAAGCAGGTAGTCAATGGTTCACATGTACTTATTTCTGATTCTAGTTTTTCTCTGCTACAGATGTATCTCTTGTCCTTGACCCTCAAAAGGTCAATTCAAAATGGCCACCAACTATTACTTTCAGTTACACTTAAATTGACTATGAATGAAATAAAATCAGTTTAAAATTAATTGAAACAGCATAGTTAATATCATTTTATGCAATTATATAACAAAGTGGAAAGATATACATGTACAGGTAAAGATTGTACTTAGGAAATCTGGCCATCTATGAATTAAAATGGTCGCTATATATTTTAATTGTTGAACTTTATTTTCACGAAAATCGAAAACAACTATAACATTTTAATGTACTTTTATTATAGAAGCAGACGTTAACGTTCAAGATAATAAAGGTGATACTTCTTTACATTTATCACAGAGAAGTAAAGAGGAGAAACTATCAGCCTCTGTAAGTCTTACTTTATATGTATTTTTCTAAACTATCAACCTCTGTAAGTGTTACTTTATATATATATTTTTCTAAACTATCAGCCTCTGTAAGTCTTACATTACATGTGTTTACTAAACTATCAGCCCCTGTAAGTGTTAGTTTTTATGTATTTCACTAAAATATCAGCCTCTTTAATTCTTTGTTTTAAGGTAATATTTCATTGAACTATCAAACTTTTTACACTTTAGTTAATATGACAATATTTCACTTAACTGTCAGTCTCTAACTGTTTGTGTTAGTTGTTATGTATTTTACTATAATATCAGCCTCTTTAATTCTTAGTTTATACGGCAATATTCACTAAACTATTAGCCTATGTAAGTCGAAGTTTATATGACAATTTTTTCATTGACTATAAGCCTTTGTATTTCTTAGTTTATATAACAATATTTCACTTAACTATCAAGTTTTTTAAATTCTTAGTTTATATAACAATATTTCACTTAACTATCAAGTTTTTTAAATTCATAGTTTATATGACAATATTTCACTTAACTATCAAGTTTTTTAAATTCTTAGTTTATATGACAATACAGTCCAACTTGAGCTAACGGACACCTCTTGACAACGGACACCTGTGGACAACGGACACATCAATTTCCCCCCATCAAAAATGCTCTTAAAATTACTTCTGGACAGCGGACACCTGTCGTCTGCGGACAGCGGACACCTGTATTGTCTCCCAAATCCATTATATTACCCCAAACAACGGACACGCGGAAGTTACCAATTAACAAGTGACACTTTGTATATTAGTCGTCGGTCTATTAAACAGCAGTACACGTTGGCGAACACGTGACTTAATCATGATAATGGTTTATACAACGAGGTGATAATCTTATGATTTAATAAATGAAATGTTTATATAGCACTTTAATTACGTGTTAATTTGTTAAAACTGTCTGCATAAGTATTTTGCTCGTCTTAGTTCTCATAATTGGCGTGAAATTTATAGACATTTTGAACAAGCAAATATACGGACATTGCAGGATATTTTTACCTGTCAAATTACGATCAAAAGTCAGTATACACAGTCATATCCCTGGTTGTATAAGCTTTCATTTGATGTATAAATTAAAACATTACAAAAAATTCTGATTTGCAAATAAAGTTATTTAGTTGTAGGTCTCAAAATTTCAAATAAAAAAGCCGCCATTATGCAATTCATTGTTTACCTTTCAGTAACATCGTCATTTAGCCATTAATATACATTCAAGTGAATGCACTTATAAGGCGCTTTTGGATTTAAATATTATTTATAAACATCGGTTTACCTTATTTTACTCAATTTTAAATTGCATATCTATCAAAGATTTCTTAAATGTTGGTCTAAAAACTTACCTCATAGTACGAATATCGGCGATTTTCGTCAATACACAACTGAGACATTTTTTGTCTATATTTTTCCCAAGGATTACTTTAAATGATATTCATCGCACTAATGATGTTAGTATGAAGCAATTTAATTTTTAAAAGTAATTATAGAACAGCACAATCATTAATTCATTTATTTTTGTCGTCTCACTTTACAAAAGTGAACACATTTTCGGACATGCAAAATTTCGGATACGTGATTTCTTTAGTTCATGGATAGAATACAATCATTTTATTTAATGTAATTTCACTTGTCTACACTTCTTCAGACTTAGCTCTATTATGAGCTCTAAAAGATATGACTTCCCCTTGAAATTTTGGTCAAACTAGAGCCCAGATATTCACTTTACAGTCTTAATGAGTTTGCAAAAAGAACACTTATTTGACCTCATAACAAAGGGTTGATTATTTAGATTAGTTGAATGGGTACAAATGTGAGACTATTGCATTAGTTCAGTTCTGTTCTGCTCTGCTCTCCAAAACTAATTAATAACTAAGTACAGTTGTTTATATGTTGGAATTAGTACTGGCTTATGCCCGGGAAGCAATTTCTACATTATATGAGACATGTCCATCAGAGTCTGTCCATAGAGGACACCTGTCCACAAAGGACACTTTTGGATTTTCCCGTGACTGTCCTTTGTTCACAGGTTAGACTGTATTTCACTTAACTATCAAGTTTTTTAAATTCTTAGTTTATATAACAATATTTCACTTAACTATCAAGTTTTTTAAATTCTTAGTTTATATAACAATATTTCACTTAACTATCAAGTTTTTTAAATTCTTAGTTTATATAACAATATTTCACTTAACTATCAAGTTTTTTAAATTCTTAGTTTATATAACAATATTTCACTTAACTATCAATTTTTTTTTAAATTCTTAGTTTATATGACAATATTTCACTTAACTATCAAGTTTTTTAAATTCTTAGTTTATATGACAATATTTCACTTAACTATCAAGTTTTTTAAATTCTTAGTTTATATGACTATATTTTACTTAACTATCAAACTTTTTAAATTCTTAGTTTATATGACAATATTTCACTTAACTATCAAGTTTTTTAAATTCTTAGTTTATATAACAATATTTCACTTAACTATCAATTTTTTTTTAAATTCTTAGTTTATATGACAATATTTCACTTAACTATCAGCCTGTGTAAGTCTTATTTTATATGACAATATTTCATTTAACTATCTGTCTCTGTAAGTCTAAAACACTTCCATCCGAGTTAAGGCACATTGGCTTTAAAATTATCATATTATAATTTGAATGTCAATCATTATGAATTTGAGAGTCATAAATATTAAATGCATAACATCAAAAGCATGACAAAACATATCCATTCTGTAAAAGGTTTATGGGGACAACAGCGTATTCTGCTAAAAACAAAATCAGTATGAATTTGATGGAATGTGCATTGCATGGAAACATTTACATTGATTTTTTGGCACAGCTTCCTTCGCCAACTTTTGACCTATATTTTACCCAATACAGTTTGCTTTACCATACCTTTTGTCAAATGAAATTCTCTTCAGGTATAGAGAAATATAAAAAGATATGATGATAAACAGGTGTGTAGCTCAGACTGAAGTTGCGGATTATTTACACTGTGTATTATGGTTGACCCACTATGCTAATCGATTATGCATTGGTGTTTTTTGTTGTTGTTGTTTTTGTGTTTTTGTTGGGTCAGTCAACCTACTCACTCCTCCTGGAAAGGCTAAATCTCTAGATTAAGCTGTTAACCCACTACTAAGCGCATACTATCGTCAGTGACTGACAACTGCCCTTAATCATTAAAAATCATTGGTAGGAGAAATAATGGCCGTTAAAATAATTTCATGACCAAGCTCAACGAAAGTATGACCTGCCCGGGAATCAAACCCACAACCCTCGATCAGTAGACATGCATGCTAACAACTGAGATAGCCAAGCGGCTTTACTTTTTTTTGTTGTGGTACACTCCTAGTTGTATGACTGAACAGTGAATATTAATATTCATACTTCAAACAATATCAACTCCGCATGGCAACAAATATCTTTTTTCAAGATATATCTTGTTTACTATATTCTGGTTGCCGTATCAGACAACTTGCGTCTGAAACCCCAGAAAGTTTGTTATGGATAATTAAACCACTGTTGATGTTGAGCATCATGTTTGTTTTGGCATCACATAAACTCAAAACTTTTTTATGTCCACTGAGTCAAAAATGTATTGGCCCTTTTCACAAACCCTTTAAGAGATTCATTAATTATTTTATCTTCAGATGTCTTCAAAAGTGTGGAGTAACGATGCAAATATACAGATAGTTTATTTCTTGGTAGAGAAAGGTGCAGACTTACATATAAAGAACAATGTTGGTGAGACACCCATTGATTTAATCAAAGATCCTAAAATGAAAGAAATTGTTCAGAAGTAAGTATTCTCGACTTTGTAACTAGGCATTAATTTAGAAAGTTACTAAACGATGTTAGTTTAAGTAAAACATTCATGGTTATACAGTCTACGAAATAAGTGGGTATCTGGTTTTTAGTTTGGACCACCAAAATTTCTTTTGGCAATCAAATTTCTACAAATAAAATGCTAGCTGCTAAATGACCAGTTCAGGCAACCACTTTCATATCCTAACTGTAACTCAAAATTTATTCAAGCTATATTGATGACACTTACTCGTAGTATGTAAATATGTTGCAATGGGTAGATAATGCATATCATTGACTTTTATTTTCTGGTCAAAATTCTGGTTGTTATGGACATGGAAATAGTCAAAATTTCACCAATACAGTTGTATCACAATGTAACTTAAAATCTATTATTTTCTTTAAATCTATTCAAGCTAGATTGATGATTTAATTTTGTCTTTGAAACAGATGCCCAGAATACTGGGTAAAATGCAGTGTGTAAATTGTGTAGTTCAAATTACTATGGTATTTGGGGTTAGGGTTTGGTAGTTCTATGAATTTTCCAATTTAAGTTTCTGGTATTATATTGAATAAAATTGTGTTAAAGTCAGTTTCCTTTGTTTGTACGTTGTATTTGTTTCTAAGCTTAGTTTCCCTAGTCAAGTACCAACTAACATTTTTTTTCAAACAGCCACCAACTTATCCTCCTCCGGAGAAGAAAAAAGAATTTTGTCAATTTCCAGGGAAGTGTATGACCTTAGTTGGGCCTGAATACAAACTCTGAGTGTTAAGTTAGAAGTCCGGTGTCATAACCGCTGGTCCAAAGCTGTTACTAGATTTTTTTGCAGTAGTGTTTTGACTTATTTTTAAAACAGTATTACATGTATATGTATAGTTAGGACCGCGATTTCTACTTCAATTATTGTATATCATATTCTGACTACTGTATCACAACTCGTATTGTATCGCAACTGGCTTGAAGATACCCAGACCATATGGTGTTGTGTGTCTGTCTTTCTGAACGATAACTGGATAACCACTGCAACTTTCACCCAAATTTTACTGTGTGTAACCCTTTGGTCAAAGCTGAGGCCAAGGGTCAATGTCATGGTTGCTTGGACCTCACAGATGGGTAAACTGCCCCGCTCAGCGAATCTTTTGACGTTTTAGCTCAAGGAAGTAAATGGAGAGCTCTCCTACTCGCCCTAGCGTCGGCGTCGGCGTCGGCGTCTACATTTCTGATTAAAGTTTTTGTGCAGTAAAATATTTTTTACTATATTTTTTTTATTTCTGAAGGTATCATTTTCAAACTTTAAATATATGTTCCTTATTATCAACCTCATCTCATGTGACAAGGTTCTTAACTCCAAATACATTTTTTTTCAGAATTACCCCCCCCCCTTGAACTTAGAGTTTTCTTCAAAAAAATGTTTGTTTTTACTGCAACTGTTTCATTTCTTTAGGTATTGACTTCAAACTTTAAATATATGTTCCTTATTATCAATCTCATCTCATGTGACAAGGTTCATAACTCCAAATACCTTTTTTCAGAATAATCCCCCCTTGAACTTAGAATTTCTTTAAAAATATTTGTTTTTACTGCAACTATTTTATTTATTTAGGTATTGACTTCAAACTTTAAATATATGCTCCTAATTATCAACCACATCTCATGTGACAAGGTTCATAACTACATTTTTTTAAATTGTTACCCATGAACTTTTAATACTTTAAATTTGTTAGGTTTATATTTCCAAATTTTAAAATATGCATGCTCCTAATCATCAACCACATCTCCTGTGACAAATACTTACTTAGTGGAGCATGCTGTCTCTTCTGACAGCTCTTGTTTGGTCTGAGGTCAAGGTCATGCTGCTGTTCTTAAACTAGTCATTAATCACCGGTAAGGAGCTTCAGTATTGCCTGTAGTACATACTGACCCTTGGTTTTTTAAGCTCGACTGTGAAACAAGTTCTTACAACTTAGATTAATCACTTTCTAGTTTGCTTCCTGATCACTTAGTACTGAGTTAGTAGGATTTCTTGCTCAATGAAACAACAGAGTAAGTTTTGGATGAGATTCGAACCAACCAGGAGCTGGCTATCCAATTATTACGAGTCCGTTTTAACTGCTTGGTGATGCCTGCTCTAAAGGTGTATGGATAAGTTGTATGTCACTGATTAGTGTGGGAGCATATTGATTTGTGTGTGTTTATATTACAATAATGATACTTTGTAACCCAGGTAGGTTGTGCTGTTAATAACTATTAAACATGAAACGTTCATTTTGACTTGAAACGACGTCGCTGATGTTAACATGACATTACACTTATTAGTCGAATACGGTGCGCGACGTCAGTGTGCCTGGATTTCCGATCTAGTGTCCTGAAGGGATTATGAATTCGAATCCCATACGGAGGAGTTGTACCCTTCCGTAAAAATTTGACAATAGTGTCAATTTTTCTCCATTTATAAGGTAAATGAAGACGTTTCCAACCTTGTGGTAGGACAGGTGAGTACTGATTACAGACAAGAGTCCAGGAAAGCTAGGTTTGGTGTGCTGGACACCGTAAAATAACCTAACATTTGTGAAGCTTTTAACCCAGTTTGAATAAAAAGATGACTCTTTGTAATTGCAGGTTAACCGCAGCATATAAAAGTGCTCCTGCAAGGTCTCACAATGGCCTACCTATACATTGGCAAAAGATGAACCTAAATGATATTGACTTTGTTGAACTAGATTTAACTGACCGCGCCCATGCTGAGGAACACGCTGATATCTGTAAACATTTCAAAAGTACATTACCCGATTGTGAGATTGGCTGCATTAAAAGAATACAGAATGCTATGTTATGGGAGCACTACTCACTGTAAGTAAGATATTCTACTTTAAAATGTGATGAAACTCATCAGTCACTGATGATTATATTTTAAGATTTACAATAATGCTTACATGGTCTATTGTTATATATGAGATCTAAATACTACCCAAAATAATTCCAATTGACTCTTTTAGTTTTGATTGTTAGCTACTAATCCTCCTCACAAAAATGGATTTTTATGATAACAACAAGTCATTAGAAAAACAATGAATTGGAATCATGTGATACAGATTTGCATTTGAATCAAATTACAAAAAAATCTATTTTCAATATAATAATATTGCATTGCAGATTCAGCCAAACTGCAGATGTCGATTCCATTTAAAATTAACTGTTAGAGCGAGAAAACACATAGATATTTAGCATTCTATGCTAGCTATTAGATAAAGTTAATTGCATAACTAAGCCTAACAATGAAGGCTCAGAATGTACAATAGAAGTATTAAGCCCCATTCTGCATCATTGTTTAGACTGTATAGGTAAATACCTATACTTCCTACGTACAATACCTCTCTAAACCGGATACCTCTCCAAACTCTACAATTGGTCTGGTCCCATGTTTGTCCGGTTTGGGGAGGTTCTACTGTATTAGATTTGGGCAATTTATGTTAAGGATGTTTGAAGGTCCAGCTAGCTCAGTTGGTAGCACGCAAGTCTACTGATCGAGGTTTTGTTGGTTCTATTTTGAGCAGGGCATACTTTCTTGGAGTTTGTTCATGAAATCCTTTCTTTGACTATTCTCCCTCTTACCATTGATTTAAACCAAGTAGCACAGTTGACAGTCTTTAAAGGAAGAATAAGCCTAGTAACTGGTGAACAGCTTAGCCCAGAGGTTTAGCCTTTCCAGGAATGATGAGTAGGATGGTTGACCGCTGTGCTATGTGACGTAATTACTTGTTTTGATGATCAGTGCTTGCAGCACCGGATTATTTTCAAAACATTTACAAAATCTCAAAGTCAAAGCATATCATAAATTTAAACCGCAATTACTTGTTCGAAATATGGCAAATAAGCGTGCAATGCGTTTTTAAAGTTTAACAAGAATTTTTTAGAAATTATTGACGTCTTCGGGTTTTGACCAATAGCATCTTCCTGCCCTAAAATTTGAAAAATCACCTAGTAGATACGTAAAAAGCACATTTTTTTCTATCAAAACCATCAAAATATTGCTGTTATACCGATGAGTACAGCGAACAACTTTTTAGACGCTTTTCTCAACTGGGCCGACATACTAAGTGATACATGTAGCAACCGCTATTTCCAAGTAAGAACTACGTTTTGGTGATTTAACTTGATTTTTTGCTCAATTCTAACGGTATGATTGCAATATTGATATTAAATGATATCTGAGACTCATGTCTTTAAAATTATTGCTGTTATCATTAAATTCAGTATCAATACCTTCACAAAAATTGTTAAGAACTCCTAATCAAGCGCTGAAAGCATTGATTTTTTTCGGTTCGACAGTATTAAAGTGTTTACGTATTAGAACGTTTGATGACGATGGTTATTGTGCAGTAGTGGATAAAGAAATAATATGATAAGATATTATAAGACTAATTATTATTAGTATTATTAGTTATGCAGGAATATGATTTTGTAATTTAGAGTTTACGCTGTATATCATTACTTTTTTAATAGGTTATGTTCGGGTGCTATGCATTTGTAATATTATTTCTCCGTTGGCTATAAATAGTATATTTGATGCCAAATAAAGAATATGATATTTTATGGTATGAATGACTAATTATACAAATTTTCCTGGGCATGTTAATCGGTTTAATTTCTATAAATTTATCCTAACTTACAAGTGCGTACATATAAACACAGCCAAGTCTTCGACCAAAGCGAAAAATACTTGTACATTGACATGTCAGTTCAATATAAAAAGACCATAAAATAGTATTGCAGTATATCAAACTAATTATAATAGTGAGTTAATATATAGACATGTAGTATCACACATTCATATGATACTCAAGACATCTGTTAGCTGTAAAGCATAAGGATAATTTTAAAGCATCTTAAGCTTATATTTTCCAATTCAAAAGCTTTTTGTATATAATGTTACAAATTTATATTTTAGCTAAGGAAGTTGTAAGTACCTATATATGACTCACATGTCTTATTTTTACAGTTAGACATTGGATATGAACCTCAAAAGTTAAGCTTCATACCGAGTATTTTACGGTCATTATACCTAAATTGTTACGGTCAATAGGGTATACACATATATATACAAAAGGATACTTATTATCTGGGTTCTCTCTAGCTCTGGTTGTTATTTTTCTTGTCTTTAGTTATGACTTTTATTCTTGCAGTTTATCATTTTAACTGGATGTATGTGAGCAAATTAAATTTGTAGTAGAAAAATGAACATCAATTAATATATATAATGGTGGCATCGGAAAAATAAAAACCTCAAGTATAATTGTAGAAAATTGGTAACACAGGGGTGGAATTTCTTAATAATTTCACCATGATTAGGGAAAATTGGTAACAATAAGTACAAGGCTGAATTGTTAAAGCTTTAATTTCTGTAAAAATAAGTTCAATCAATTTAAACACGCTAGGATCAATAACGAAAATATGTATATATCATAATGCTGCATATAATTTTCATTCTATAATGACACGACGCTCGTCTCCTAATATATGACAATTTATACAGACATTTAGGTGTGGATCTTGGTTTGTTCCATCTACCGGTTTCAATATGTAATCTATGAGAACACAGTTTTAGTCTCTAGCCATAAAATATCAAAATCCTAAAATGTTTAAAACATGTTTAAATGTTTTTGAATATGTCTGAACCTAAAATTTGATATATTCTTGTAAAATAATATTATACGTGAATTAGCTAACCTATGTTCAAACTTTGCATTAAATTATCATTTAGTCTTTGTTAAACATTGCTTAAAATATATCAACATTACCAATATCTTGAAAAGTAACGCATCATAAGAACCAAGGTAGGACACATATGAATTCAACAAAGAACACCAGTTGGGTTTATTAGGGTACAAATCTCTATTCAATTTTACATTTTATGTACTTTTCTGTTATTTTAATTTATATCAGTTTGCAATAATTTTACTATATAGTTTACTATAATGTTTAAATAGCGAATTGTTTGAAAATTAAACCTCCCAACTCACTGTGATTATAATCATCTGGAGTATTATCTTTATCCTTAGTAACCTTTCACAAAATTGTAAATGAACTCGTTCAAGAAAATTTCCCAGAACGTATCTCCAAACTTGGATTGCATAGTACAGAATGAGTGATATCAATTTATACAACAGATCTAACTCATGTTTTTGGAATACCTGTAAATTTATACAATAATATTTGTCAATTTTAGAATACCTATTAAAGCTTGGCCAACGAATTTTAGCATTAGAGAATGACACCTCCTTGATGAGAAAACTACACTAATGTATGTTAATTGTTAAACAATATCTAGTTCATATCAGTTTAATAGAATTTAGTATTCTCTGAAATCCTGCCTCTTTTTTGAAAATCATAATCTTAGTAATACTAGTGTCCACCACTGATTTCCATAACTTACCATTATCTTCAAAAACGTTTATACTTAGTTGTAACTCGTCTCTTCTATTAGCGAAAATAACTGTGTCGTCAGCATATAAAATGAAAACATGTTAAACATATCAACTTTAATGCCAGCAAGACCATTACTGATAAGCATATCCTCGATTTCAGTTATAAAGTGCAAATAAGATAGGCGAAATGCAGTCCCCTTGTCTACATTTTGTAACACCTACGTAACATGCAATCAAATTGGTCACTCACTTGAAAATGTACTTCAACTCTAGATTTTACCGATGATTACATATATCTTATATATAACAACAATCAGAGCAGTAGCTCCAGTTGTGATATATTGAAAGCAAATTGATTTATTGATAACAAATGCAATAGTCCCAACAACAATCAATTATTTTCATGAAAATTCATCTCTTAGCTGATGTATACATTGTTGCATAGACTAACAGACCTCCAATATGAAGATCTTCTTAAAGTAAATATAGGGCGGGTCGCCTAAGCATAGCGCTTTGTGTCTTGATACCCTAAATTTGATATCACACACTTATTCCTTTTGTTGTAAGAAGAGTAACAGGACAGAAAGCAATAGGTAGGGTTATGCTTAGGCAACTTTATTTACTTGGTATCAAAACTTAAAAACCGATAGTTCTTGTCTATTGCTAATTTGTCAGTCTTTGTAAAGACAGGTTTCTAACAGACACCTAAAAACAATTTTTACTTAAGCATAACTGCCTATAGTTACATGTTTGTTTCTTTGTTAAGTTTATTGCTGTAGCAACACATTGTATAAGTCATATAACGGCAGTCAGTCAATTTATTCACTCCTCCGGGAAAGGCAAAATATCTAGATTTAGCTTTTAACAAACTACTAAGCGCATACTCCTGTCAGAGACTGACAACTGCCCTCCATAATTAAAAATCATTGGTAGGAGGGAGAATGGTCGTAGAAATAATTTCATGACCATGCTCCACTAAAGAATGCCCCGCCAAGGAATTAAACCAACGACCCCTCAATCAGTTGACTTAGTAAAAACGGTGTCGCGGGTCCGTCGACTAACCGCGGTGTATTTTCGTGGGTGGGGTATTTTCGTGGTTTCACCGTTTTCCGTTATAAATAAGTTTTTTGCGCATGCGTGGTTTCGGTCACGTGATTTTTTATGTTCGCATCATACTGTAAATACGGGCAATTTTTTTCCAAAATGGAAGTTAGAAAGGTAAGTAGAATAAATCTTGAATGTATATAGTCGTGTTCGCTAATATAGCGGGTTCGGTAATATCGCGGTATTGTCCCTTTGTCGTTGCTTTTCCCGATGCGCCACCTAGCGATAATTGCAGTGACGCCATTTTGTAGGTCACACGTCATCAGTGACGTTAACAATAAAAAAAATTATATATGCCGGTCTAAATGGGGAATAAACTTACTTCCTCTTCAACCATCCATATAATTGAAATCCCGTAAATGTTCCGTACCACCATGTCGCCGAAAACTGCTCTTATTTAGAGAAAACCGAGTCCAGCACTCTGAATTTCGCAAAAAGTTATCTGCTGCATTATTTTTATGAATAAAATGAGGATGCGTTTTTTCGTAAACATGCAGTTTACCCAAGTTGACTGGTAAAGAGTTGGTGTATAACAGCATGAGAGGTTGTATTATAATTTTTCGGAGGGAAATATAACTTAAATTATAAAATGAAGGGTTTAAACCCGGGAATGTTTATTGTCAAAAAAAATTTTATCCTCAAAAATAGAACTATTTAATGTCCTTTGGCTTAGTGAACACCCACAAGAAAACAATACGCCACATCAAAAGGCATCTTTTTTTGGTACCTGTCTTCCGTACAAATCATTTAAGGTCCATAAAGACATTAAACTCAAAAGACCTACAGTTTTTTGACAACTGGAAACACTTAATGCATGAACACAAACTCTTTGCAGATTTAACCTTAGAGTGTACGTTTTTTGCAATTTTAGTTGGAATTTATAAAGAGTTTTTATACATATTCATAAGGTTTCTAAGCACATTGTTTTAGAACCCATGTCCCAAACACATAATTTAAGGCCCAGAAAGACATTAAACTCAAGGATCTGAAGTTTTTTTGTCCACTGAAAAGACATGAACACAAACTCTTTACAGTTTTAACCTGAGAGTGTTCGTTTTTTGCAATTTCAGTTGAAATTTATAAAGAGTTTTTAAAAAAAATCTTTATGAGGTTTTTAAGTAAAGTTCTTAAGGTACCCGTGAAGACCAGTGAAAAACACTTTAAACATGAACACAAACTCTTTGTAAATTTTAACTTTAAGCACTCGTTCTTTGCAAATTCAGTTGAAATTCGTAAATAGTTTTTTTATACATTTGCATTAGGTTTCTAAGCACAATTTGTTAGTACCCGTGTCCCAAACACATAATTCAATGCACTGAAAGGCTAATCTCAAGGATCTAAAGTTTTGTCGACTGAAAAGACATGAACAAAAACTTTTTTACATTTCTAACCTTAAATCGGTACTTTTTTACCATTCCAGTGTAAATTTACAAAGAGTTTTTTTTAAACATCTTCATGATGTTCCTAAGTACAATGTTTTAAGTAGTCGTGTCCCAAACACATCATTTTAGGTCATGAAAGACATTAAAGTCAAAAGATTAATAGTTTTTTTGCCCACTGAAAAACACTTTTAAATAAAATACATTAATAAAAACTCTTTGTAGATTTTACTTTAAAGCGGTCGTTTTTTGAAATTTCCGTTGAAATTTGTAAAGACATTTTTATACATCCTCTTTTGTTCTGATTTTTATGTAAAAACCTCTTTCTTGAGTGCCCATGTCTTAAACATATTATTTAAGGCCCGCAAGGACGAAGTTTTTGTCCACTGAAATAACTATATAGACATGAACAAAATGTCTTTGTAGATTTAACCTTAAAGCGGTCGGTTTTTTGCAATTTCAGTTGAAATTGGTAAAGAGTTTTTTATACATCTTTATAAGGTTTCAAAGTTCAGATTTTTATGAACAAACCATTTTTAGTGCCCGTGTTCCATACATTTTACTAAAAAAATGTCCACTAAAATCTTTATACACAAACAAGAACTCATAAAGATTTAAACTTGAAAGAGGTTGCATTTTTTGTTGAATTTTGAATTTGATTTATGCACACATCTACATTAATTTGGTTTCTTATTTTGTATAGATATTCATCTAGAAAGTTTTTCTTTTAGTACTTGGGTTCCATAATTATTTCATTGTATGCCATTCGAAAACTCTTTACCGATTTTACTAGAAATATTGCAGATTTGCAATTTTCCGTTCAAGTTTGTAAAGAGTTTTTGTATACACTTAATTCAAGCTCATTATTCTAATATTTATCGTTATTTTACAACCTGAGTCCAATAATTATATATTTTTTGCCAAACGAAAACTCTTTTCCAATTTTACTAAAATATTGCTGATTTGCAATTTTCCGTTCAAGTTCGTAAAGAGATTCTGTATACAATGCATTCGGGGTCTTTATTCTGATTTTTATACTTAAAACTTTATTCGATACCTGTGTACCATTCATATCAATTTTTTTCGACCCAGAAAGACTTAAAACTCCAACTATTGAAAATATTTTGTTAGATATTAATTTTCAAGCAGTCCTTTCAAACACAATGTCTGTACGATTTTGTATCGAGCTTTGGCATGCGTTTCAACTTTGCTCACGAAACAAAACAGATTTTGATTTAGTTGTTGGGTCCTCTGAGTCCCTTGATATTAGAAGACCACATAAATAGGGGCCCGCCGTGGCTTTAACTGAATGACCACCCGAATACACGTTTTATCATTTTGCTATATCTGTCTATATCATGTAGAGTTCATGCATGTTTGAAAAAAGTAGACAGATTGTATGCGGAGCTTAATGCCGGACTCCTTGCATTTCGAAAACTCTTTACCAGTCAACTTGTGTAAACTGTTTACGAAAAAACGCATCCCAATAAAAATGGCTGCAGTCAATGAGTGACGTATGTGGGCGGGACTAAACGCTGACGAATTTAGTGGAAAAAATATGAGGCTCGCCGAGGGTTGATTAGTTCCCAGTGCAAAAATTGCGTTACCGTTTTTGGTTCAAGTTTACTGACATTCTAAATCCATTTTCAAAACATGGATAATTGTTTGAAAATGGATTTAATGTTAAAAATTATGGATTTTATTCTTTAAAAACTGTTTAATCAGTAACACAATGTGACTCACGAAAATACTCGTAGAAAAATGCTAGCTATGCGTTCTATAAATAGACGGTGAAGATATCACTTCTACACTAAGACGCATAACGATCTCCAGTCATCCGTTATTTTCTTCCGCGTCAAGTAGTTCCGCGTATGAAAACAAATATTAAAGAAAATCGTTGTTGTGAATAACTTTGTTGGCATTCTAAGTGAAATAATAACCGCTTATAGCTACAGAAATATTAATCTATATATACTTAGTACTTTTAAACCTCTGTAGGTATATGTACATTTAACCGTGTACTCTACTTCCGATTTCAAATTATTGTGTAAAGAATGACAGATGTAAACACGTTATGATGAAGGTTTAAAGACACAGCTTATAAATTTTGGACATCAAAAGAAAATTGTTACATCATGATAGAGGTGAAAATTTCAAGTATATCATGTTTCATGACTTTCTCGTGTTTGCTAGCAAGTGAAATAAATTGAGGCCCATCCATAATTATTGATAAAGTTACTAGTACTGTACTTATGAATATCTGTGACAAAATTGAGTTAGTAAATTGTTTTTGCGGCGCCTAGTTCCAAATTGTTAGTCGTTCAGACAATATTTCCACATTTATTTTGAACAACGGGTTAAAGATTAAAAGATTAATTTAGCAGACTACATTTAATTGAGCAGACGACAATTCTCTTCGTAGCTGGTCAACGATAAGACATGTGTAATAAATACCGAAATATTTTCTATTCACAATTCTATCTAGAGTTGTCAATGGATGGATTTTAACAAAACATTCACAGAAGTATTGTCACCAAGAGCCTTAGGGTACCAAACCCTCTTATCGTCCATGTATGGGTCACATATGGCCATTCAAAGAGAATGAGAGCTTATTACCGTCACTCGGGTGTCGGTATCCGATGTGTCACGTTTGTGTCGGCAGACAATGTTTATTTTAGTTGTATCAAGATTTTATCTTAAACTCAAGCAGCATAAAATGTAGTTAATTATGGACTTGTGAGTTTTTTTGCTGTTCGATGCAAAGATCAAATTATGTTAACGCTGCATTTGAACTACGTTTATGCACTCATTGCAGGGCCTCATTTATTATATCAATACTACGTGACACACTAAAGTTCTACCGTTGTACATAGCCACGAAAAAGCATGCAAAAGATGTGTCAAATTTTACGTAAAGGATATTAACTGAGTGCAAGGGTTTTCTGAGTAAGAACAACCTGGCCGCGGACTTCTCGTGAAAATCCGAAAACGCGAAGCGTTTGAGGATTTTGAGAAGTCCAAGGTTTTAACACAGAAAATCCGTAGCACGAGGTTAATATCCAACTTACACAACGATTCATGTGATTAGTTACACATGTACATAAATTGGGCATGGACTACAATTTTACAAACGAATTTGTTTCGAGTGCATCTTTTTCTCTTACGAGCGTTTTGTGGATTTGAAACTGTTAATTAGAGGATAACTAGCGTGATTTGGTTACATATTTTTAGCATCCGTGACGGCAAATAATATTTGTTAATTAACAATAAATGCATGAATAAGTTTCTTGATTCATTGTAGTGTTTAATTTTTATTCAAGCTGATATATTCAATGCCATCTTCTCATTTTCGGTAAATTACGGATTTTTACGCCTTGCATGTTGGAAATATTTATGGACAGTATTATCTTACATATTTACTTATTCTTGATCATATTTAGTTTGGTAGTAATATCGTAAGTCAATGAGCCAGAATTGGAAGTATTGTAGGTGGTTAACGTCGCTATTAAATCATTACATGAATAAATACAACGTATTCATTTTCATTCCTTTCGAATAAATCCTAAGTTCTGTACATATTTCCGAAGAGATTTAAGTTTTGTAATAAACGTTTCATGAAAATACAATAAGTTTTGTTAGTAAAGACAATCTTTCAAAATTAGGCAGTTCGTGTTTATTTTAATTAATTCTAAATTAACACAAAGACTGCGCTCCATTGAATACACGACTTAAAATTTCACGAGGGCAGGTTTTTCTTTTTCACGTGGCCGGGTTGATATCTAAATATTAACTCGCTCACGTGAAAAAGAACAACTTGCTCTCGTCAAATCTTTTGTTTTACTAAGTGATTCCGAAATATATTAACCCATGTTAAACAAAGGAAGCGGTGTGTAAGATAAGTTGTGTCGTTGATTTCCAGTTAAAAAGTTTAATTTGATGAGGATAGTTGGTTGGATAGTCAAAGGAGTAGGTGCGTTTACCCCCAAATTTGGCCCTGTTGTCAAAGTGACTCAAATTATGTCATATGATAGGGAAATGAATAAGTTACCCAGAATTAACATTTTTAAGACAATTCTGTGAAGTCTGTTACCATGGCAACAGAACAAAATAAATGGCTTAATTTGAAAATATTGATCTCCCTTCAAACTGACTTTCAAAATTTATAGTTTTATAGTCACATATTGTCACATGATGGAAGCACTTTCTGTTTGAGTTGTTAAAATTTGGTTGCCATGGTAACCAATTTCAGAAATTGAAAATCTTTTATTTTTTGTAAAACAAGTTAATTTGCAATTCTTAAGAAAAATCATTGGAACATTATTTTGATATAATTGTACAAATGTAACTGCACAACACTCTGAACTCATTTATTGTATTTTTTGTTGCCATGGAAACAAAATAAATGTATTCTACACTCAGAAATAACATGTTTACAATGGAATGTTATATTCTTGCTAAGAATGTGAAGTTTGAAGTTGAAGTTTAAATTCAAAATGCATGAATAGTTTTTAGTTTTCTTGTTATCCCATTTATGATCGAAAAAAAAATTCAAATAAAGAAATAAATGTTTAGTAGATAGGTTCTCGTTGCCATGGAAACTTTATCATTTTTAGTAAAATTATGATATTCAAACATACACAGTTTTGACAATATTTTGATTCTTAATTCTATCACATTTACCGCTTAATGGAATTGAAACAGCAAAAATAATACATTGGCACTGACTTAGTTACTCGTTGCTAAGGTCGTTTCTAAGGCAACAAATATAGCAGTTCTTGAGCATTTCAAACATGTTACTTAAATTTGTCAGAAGAGGATGTATTATGCAAATAGGCCAAATTAAAAATGTATTGAGGTAAAAAGTGCTTAATAATTGTATAATATCAGTAAGCAAACATTACACCCCATTATTAAATGTCATTTATTTTAATGAGTGGTTGCCATGAAAACAGAATTAGTAAATACAGTCCTAAAAATGAGATTCAGTTATTGCTACAATACTGCATAAGCCAAGTTAATGAATTTTTGTATGCATGATGTGCACAGTATAAAGACCACAATCAAATGCAACTCTTCTCTATTGAAAGCTGTGGTTGCTATAGTAACAGAAAATAAGAACATAATAATCTAAAATACAACCATTAAGACTATGAAATCTGATTTGTACCAATTCTTTCATCGAAATTAAAAAGATCAGAACAAAAGAAAAATAAATTTGTATTAATTTCTCCAAAATACAAATGCTCTGAAATGTGCAAAAATAGTAAATCAGTTCTATTAGGTGAACAAGATACAATAAAGTTCAGGAAAATTGCAAAAGAGATGTAGCTTCCAAGCTTTTAAATAGGATGACACCACTGGGGTGTAAGGTTAATCAATAGAATAACAAGGTTTTAACAATATTTTCTACAAATTGCATTGCATTTGTAAGAAATGGATGACTTAATATGAACATGTAGAAATAAGGTAAAACAATTATGTAAAGAGGGAAAGATATAAAGTGTTTCTTTTATTTGTTCTTAATTAAGACAGTAATTTCATCATCATATTAAAGCAGATTCAGCATTTGAAACAAAAATGGTCTAGGTAGTTGAGAATAGAATCCAGCAGTGAATGTTTTTAATGTTGAAAAAATATGTGTAAATAAATTAACCTAACTCACATTGTGCTCAACAGTGATAAAAAATGTACAAAATAAAGTTTAATCATCACAAAGTATCCTCACATAGATGCCATCTTTTATGAAATTCCTGAATGAACCCAGTACTGTTGGACTATCTATTATGTTATTCCTGGTACAAAGCCAAAAGAAGCATAATCCTTTTAATTATTACACCTATGTTACACAAAATAACAAGTGAAAGTGGTTATTACCTTTTACCAAGCAAATGAAAAAAAAACAATTGCAGGAAGTCCATGCAAAAGGTTACATTTTCAAGATGCAATTGTCAAGCTGCACTCATGTGTTAAGACCATAGACATATTAGTATGTCTATGGTTAAGACATATATAACTTCATATGACTTTTTATGAGAGCCCAGATAGACTTTTATATTTGGTCATATGCAACATACAGTCAGTCATAAAGCTTTTAACTTGTATATATGTGGAACAAAGAAGGTCTATCAGTCATACTTTGTCTTCTAATTCATATTATTAAAACTGTCCAAAATCAGGGATTACATTACAGTAAAATGCATATACAAATGGAAAGAATATGAATTACATTGTATATACTGATATGTAGTAAAACTGTACATCATGATGTACAAAACATATTTCAAAATTCTACAATATTTTTACTCCTTACCATGGAAGTCTGATTTTCATCTGTACATAACATCATTAGTGTACAAATACTCAATGTAAGTCCCAGATTAAATATCATTTTTGGCTCATTTGTATTGCCCAAGGAAAAGCAAATATTTTCATTCCACTATATTTTTGTCACCTTGTGTATTTTTGATAAAGTTATGAATAGTACATTATTTATAAGCATGATGTATAAGTAGGTGAAATCTGAACACAAGAAAATAAATTGAAATACACAATGGCTTCAAATACAAGCTATTCATTGCAACATATTTACAGACTAACAGGGCTGTACATGTAGTCTAAATTAAGAGTTTTGTTCCTTATATTCATAAGCAACTTTTCTTCAAATTGCATATTTATTTCACATCATAGATCTAAAACCCTGTGGGGTATTAACAAGTTCTAGAAAATTGTCATAGGCAGTTGTTTATATTAACAGGGCCTGCTGAATTTACAACATCAAATAATTACAAGCTATATACAAGCTACAACTGGGCTATAATGAGTAGATTGCAAGCAAGTTATGACAACATGCAGCATATATTGACATTTGACATGTTTATGTAGTGTAATTACAATGTATGGTCTACTGTAACAATCCTCTAACAAACTGGATGTACAGTACATATTGTAGTTTAGAGAAATTGGGGCAATTATATATGTAATTTAATATGTATTTTATATCAAACCCAAGCATTGTTCATGTCTTGTATATACATGTATGGTAATTAGTTTCAATGCCAAGTCATACCAATAATATATAGCAATAATGCAAGTTGTGTGAAAATTTTAAAATTATCAACATGTACCTGATTTCAGGAAATTCTATATACATGTCTCTGCTGGTTTGAAACCGAAAGTAGAAGTAAAATTCTGATCAAGTTACATAGCAGGCAAAATCATTGGATCCATTTGTTTACTTGTTCTATGATGATGTGACAAACACCATTTACTTAGTATACAGAGAGACTAGTCAATCATACAGCCTATCTGCATAACGTAAAATAGACAGTGTAATCATAATTTCGTGTTGATCTAAGTTCAAATTCGCCGTTTATTGAACCTGTGTATTGACGTCATTCACTCCTTTATTGTCGGCTTTATGACTTAATCCACAGACTTAAACAAACTTCCAGATAGCTAGTCCATTAAATCTCCAATTACAGTGTCCTCCATTTACTTCATATTTTTCCCAGAAGTTAAGCATTTTTACTTTGTTGACATATTCATGGAGGCTGCCATCTTGATTCATGCATTCAGGTAAATCATAAATGAGCTATTTTTAGCCCAATATATTTATATGAATTAAATGCTGATAACTTGTGATTTCCCTTTATAGTTGTGAATGTGAATAGTATATATACTATATATACATAAAAACTTATTTAATTTTTTTTCTAAACTGAGGCTAGAAAACACACAAATTTAGTTACAAAATCGTTGTTAAGGACGCCAGTACAAAGAAGTCGAAGTTGCGTCCCTTGGATTTCAGTAGACTATTTTTAAAGACTATTTTTAAAAATTGAATATGAGTGCAAAAATACGAAGATTTTATATTTTGCTCAGCTTTTTAATATGATAAAATACACATTTCCTGAAAATTTCATATCTTCGCAATGCTGCACTCGTATTGAAAATTACAAAAGAAGAGGTCAAAATCAGTCAAAATTAGCGAAATTCGCCGCACCTGACCCTAATCAAAGGCCCCGTAAGCAGTCAAAAGGAACTCGAAAGTTTACATAATTTACATTTTCTTGAAGTTTAAAGATAGATCTATTTGCCTGAGAAATATTATGACTGAAATCGTAAATTGAAAAATCGGCAATTTTACAGGGCCGAATCGCACACAAAATTCATACCCTATTTGTTCAGATTACTTGAAGGGGGGAAATTGTTAGAATGTAAACATTGTCACGTGCTTTCAGGTAAATAAACAGTTTACCCGTGATGCGCGGTGTCTCCGTACAAAGGTCAGTCAGACCGTTTGTGTACAGAATGGCTAGTTATGCTTTAGTACCGGGAGGTATGTACATCGTATTTTTATATTGAAATTATGTCATGTGTTAAAAATTATTCTATTATGTAGGTAAATGATTGGTTTATTTAAACTTTATTGCATTTTATTAATTTTCTGAAAAATATCCGTTTCGTCAGCGACATTGTCCTTATACCCACGAACGTAATTCTGAAAATTTTGTTTGACTGCATTTGAGTGGCTGTGACTGAATGTATTGTGTTAGCTAGGTGTTTAAACACAATTTTTCGTAGTATGTAACCTATCTGCACACTATCTGCTTGCTGGCTACAATAGTGGGAGGTTACAGTGCTTTGATTGCGTATTGTAGTTTTCGAGGCGTAGTGCCGAACTGGCCGGGGTCAAATTTCGTTATAATTGAAATTGTGAAAAATCAATTGCATATTTGAGGCTTAGAATATTTAAAGTCGCTTTACTTGAAGTCTCAACTTCTAATGTTGCGTTTAAATTATTACGTTAAACTGATTCCAAGCGTATTGCCCGAGGTATAGTGAATGTAAATTCTTAGGAGCTAGGCCAGATTTCACGAGTTTGCACACACTGCACGTACCACCACAAACTTTCATATACTACGTTTTTACAAGATACCATGGTTTTTCAATTTTATGTTTGTGATTTGTTTTACATAAAATATCAAAATTACGTAAATTATTGAATATGAGCATGTAGCTCGTGATAACACACTTGATTTTAGGGGGGTCATACTGCTCTGAAGGCAATAGTGCAGAATTTTCATATTTGGGACCCCTGAAAGGCAAAATCGAGGCCCCCGCTATCCGCACCGCTTTAGGACCCCGGTTACGCGCTTTACCTTGACCTACTTGACCCCCCGCACAGACCCCATCATCCCTGGGGCGGTTTCGTGACTCTAAGTTTTTTCGCTCAAAAACTGACATTGACTGCATACGCGCACCTGTCCAACAAGTACAGTTTAGGCTAGTCTTAAATATAAAGCCTATGAAATCCCCACTTTTGGCCTGGAAATGCCCCGGGAGACAATGACATTGTCATCCCGGGGCATTTCCAGGCCAAAAGTGGGGATTTCATAGGCGGTTCCAATCCATCTCCAACGTATATAGCCCGCAAACACGTGTGCGGCTGGGCTTTCACACCTCTGAGATGAATAGAACTGAGTATCCCTGTTAATTACAGTAAGAAACCATTGAGAAACATTACCTGGCCTCACGCTTTCCTGTTTGACTTGCGAACCCTGGTTATGCGCGTTTCCTTGACGGATTTGACATCACGGACCAACCCCACCCACCAACCGGCCCGTTTGGCGACTCTGAATCCTCCGCACCAAAATTTGCAATTTCTTGAATTTTCTGCATACGCGGACCTGTCGCAAAGTTCAAAATTTCACGAAAAAATTTTTTCTCCAGTTTTGGCCTAGAATGGTCCCAGCGGGTCCGAATGTAAGTTTCCTCAGCGTTTAAGGTGGACCTTAGCCCTAAAAACCTGTTTTAAGGGGGTCACACCGCCATGAAGGCAATAGTGCAGAATTTTCATATTTGGGACCCCTGAAACGCAAAATCGAGGTCCCCGCTATCCGCACGGCTTTAGGACCCCGGTTACGCGCTTTACCTTGACCTACTTGATCCCCCGAACAGTCCCCATCATATTTGGGGCAGTTTCGTGACGCTAATTTTTTTCGCTCAAAAACTGACATTTTCTGCATACGCGGACCTGTCGCAAAGTTCAAAATTTCACGAAAAAATTTTTTCTCCAGTTTTGGCCTAAAATGGTCCCAGCGGGTCCGAATGTAAGTTTCCTCAGCGTTTAAGGTGGACCTTAGCCCTAAAAACCTGTTTTAAGGGGGTCACACCGCCATGAAGGCAATAGTGCAGAATTTTCATATTTGGGACCCCTGAAAGGCAAAATCGAGGCCCCCGCTATCCGCACGGCTTTAGGACCCCGGTTACGCGCTTTACCTTGACCTACTTGACCCCCCGCACAGACCCCATCATATTTGGGGCAGTTTCGTGACGCTAAATTTTTTCGCTCAAAAACTGACATTTTCTGCATACGCGGACCTGTCGCAAAGTTCAAAATTTCACGAAAAAATTTTTTCTCCAGTTTTGGCCTAAAATGGTCCCAGCGGGTCCGAATGTAAGTTTCCTCAGCGTTTAAGGTGGACCTTAGCCCTAAAAACCTGTTTTAAGGGGGTCACACCGCCATGAAGGCATTAGTGCAGAATTTTCATATTTGGGACCCCTGAAAGGCAAAATCGAGGCCCCCGCTATCCGCACCGCTTTAGGACCCCGGTTACGCGCTTTACCTTGACCTACTTGACCCCCCGCACAGACCCCATCATCCCTGGGGCGGTTTCGTGACTCTAAGTTTTTTCGCTCAAAAACTGACATTGACTGCATACGCGCACCTGTCCAACAAGTACAGTTTAGGCTAGTCTTAAATATAAAGCCTATGAAATCCCCACTTTTGGCCTGGAAATGCCCCGGGAGACAATGACATTGTCATCCCGGGGCATTTCCAGGCCAAAAGTGGGGATTTCATAGGCGGTTCCAATCCATCTCCAACGTATATAGCCCGCAAACACGTGTGTGGCTGGGCTTTCACACCTCTGAGATGAATAGAACTGAGTATCCCTGTTAATTACAGTAAGAAACCATTGAGAAACATTACCTGGCCTCACGCTTTCCTGTTTGACTTGCGAACCCTGGTTATGCGCGTTTCCTTGACGGATTTGACATCACGGACCAACCCCACCCACCAACCGGCCCGTTTGGCGACTCTGAATCCTCCGCACCAAAATTTGCAATTTCTTGAATTTTCTGCATACGCGGACCTGTCGCAAAGTTCAAAATTTCACGAAAAAATTTTTTCTCCAGTTTTGGCCTAGAATGGTCCCAGCGGGTCCGAATGTAAGTTTCCTCAGCGTTTAAGGTGGACCTTAGCCCTAAAAACCTGTTTTAAGGGGGTCACACCGCCATGAAGGCAATAGTGCAGAATTTTCATATTTGGGACCCCTGAAACGCAAAATCGAGGTCCCCGCTATCCGCACGGCTTTAGGACCCCGGTTACGCGCTTTACCTTGACCTACTTGATCCCCCGAACAGTCCCCATCATATTTGGGGCAGTTTCGTGACGCTAATTTTTTTCGCTCAAAAACTGACATTTTCTGCATACGCGGACCTGTCGCAAAGTTCAAAATTTCACGAAAAAATTTTTTCTCCAGTTTTGGCCTAAAATGGTCCCAGCGGGTCCGAATGTAAGTTTCCTCAGCGTTTAAGGTGGACCTTAGCCCTAAAAACCTGTTTTAAGGGGGTCACACCGCCATGAAGGCAATAGTGCAGAATTTTCATATTTGGGACCCCTGAAAGGCAAAATCGAGGCCCCCGCTATCCGCACGGCTTTAGGACCCCGGTTACGCGCTTTACCTTGACCTACTTGACCCCCCGCACAGACCCCATCATATTTGGGGCAGTTTCGTGACGCTAAATTTTTTCGCTCAAAAACTGACATTTTCTGCATACGCGGACCTGTCGCAAAGTTCAAAATTTCACGAAAAAATTTTTTCTCCAGTTTTGGCCTAAAATGGTCCCAGCGGGTCCGAATGTAAGTTTCCTCAGCGTTTAAGGTGGACCTTAGCCCTAAAAACCTGTTTTAAGGGGGTCACACCGCCATGAAGGCATTAGTGCAGAATTTTCATATTTGGGACCCCTGAAAGGCAAAATCGAGGCCCCCGCTATCCGCACCGCTTTAGGACCCCGGTTACGCGCTTTACCTTGACCTACTTGACCCCCCGCACAGACCCCATCATCCCTGGGGCGGTTTCGTGACTCTAAGTTTTTTCGCTCAAAAACTGACATTGACTGCATACGCGCACCTGTCCAACAAGTACAGTTTAGGCTAGCCTTAAATATAAAGCCTATGAAATCCCCACTTTTGGCCTGGAAATGCCCCGGGAGACAATGACATTGTCATCCCGGGGCATTTCCAGGCCAAAAGTGGGGATTTCATAGGCGGTTCCAATCCATCTCCAACGTATATAGCCCGCAAACACGTGTGTGGCTGGGCTTTCACACCTCTGAGATGAATAGAACTGAGTATCCCTGTTAATTACAGTAAGAAACCATTGAGAAACATTACCTGGCCTCACGCTTTCCTGTTTGACTTGCGAACCCTGGTTATGCGCGTTTCCTTGACGGATTTGACATCACGGACCAACCCCACCCACCAACCGGCCCGTTTGGCGACTCTGAATCCTCCGCACCAAAATTTGCAATTTCTTGAATTTTCTGCATACGCGGACCTGTCGCAAAGTTCAAAATTTCACGAAAAAATTTTTTCTCCAGTTTTGGCCTAGAATGGTCCCAGCGGGTCCGAATGTAAGTTTCCTCAGCGTTTAAGGTGGACCTTAGCCCTAAAAACCTGTTTTAAGGGGGTCACACCGCCATGAAGGCAATAGTGCAGAATTTTCATATTTGGGACCCCTGAAACGCAAAATCGAGGTCCCCGCTATCCGCACGGCTTTAGGACCCCGGTTACGCGCTTTACCTTGACCTACTTGATCCCCCGAACAGTCCCCATCATATTTGGGGCAGTTTCGTGACGCTAATTTTTTTCGCTCAAAAACTGACATTTTCTGCATACGCGGACCTGTCGCAAAGTTCAAAATTTCACGAAAAAATTTTTTCTCCAGTTTTGGCCTAAAATGGTCCCAGCGGGTCCGAATGTAAGTTTCCTCAGCGTTTAAGGTGGACCTTAGCCCTAAAAACCTGTTTTAAGGGGGTCACACCGCCATGAAGGCAATAGTGCAGAATTTTCATATTTGGGACCCCTGAAAGGCAAAATCGAGGCCCCCGCTATCCGCACGGCTTTAGGACCCCGGTTACGCGCTTTACCTTGACCTACTTGACCCCCCGCACAGACCCCATCATATTTGGGGCAGTTTCGTGACGCTAAATTTTTTCGCTCAAAAACTGACATTTTCTGCATACGCGGACCTGTCGCAAAGTTCAAAATTTCACGAAAAAATTTTTTCTCCAGTTTTGGCCTAAAATGGTCCCAGCGGGTCCGAATGTAAGTTTCCTCAGCGTTTAAGGTGGACCTTAGCCCTAAAAACCTGTTTTAAGGGGGTCACACCGCCATGAAGGCATTAGTGCAGAATTTTCATATTTGGGACCCCTGAAAGGCAAAATCGAGGCCCCCGCTATCCGCACCGCTTTAGGACCCCGGTTACGCGCTTTACCTTGACCTACTTGACCCCCCGCACAGACCCCATCATCCCTGGGGCGGTTTCGTGACTCTAAGTTTTTTCGCTCAAAAACTGACATTGACTGCATACGCGCACCTGTCCAACAAGTACAGTTTAGGCTAGTCTTAAATATAAAGCCTATGAAATCCCCACTTTTGGCCTGGAAATGCCCCGGGAGACAATGACATTGTCATCCCGGGGCATTTCCAGGCCAAAAGTGGGGATTTCATAGGCGGTTCCAATCCATCTCCAACGTATATAGCCCGCAAACACGTGTGTGGCTGGGCTTTCACACCTCTGAGATGAATAGAACTGAGTATCCCTGTTAATTACAGTAAGAAACCATTGAGAAACATTACCTGGCCTCACGCTTTCCTGTTTGACTTGCGAACCCTGGTTATGCGCGTTTCCTTGACGGATTTGACATCACGGACCAACCCCACCCACCAACCGGCCCGTTTGGCGACTCTGAATCCTCCGCACCAAAATTTGCAATTTCTTGAATTTTCTGCATACGCGGACCTGTCGCAAAGTTCAAAATTTCACGAAAAAATTTTTTCTCCAGTTTTGGCCTAGAATGGTCCCAGCGGGTCCGAATGTAAGTTTCCTCAGCGTTTAAGGTGGACCTTAGCCCTAAAAACCTGTTTTAAGGGGGTCACACCGCCATGAAGGCAATAGTGCAGAATTTTCATATTTGGGACCCCTGAAACGCAAAATCGAGGTCCCCGCTATCCGCACGGCTTTAGGACCCCGGTTACGCGCTTTACCTTGACCTACTTGATCCCCCGAACAGTCCCCATCATATTTGGGGCAGTTTCGTGACGCTAATTTTTTTCGCTCAAAAACTGACATTTTCTGCATACGCGGACCTGTCGCAAAGTTCAAAATTTCACGAAAAAATTTTTTCTCCAGTTTTGGCCTAAAATGGTCCCAGCGGGTCCGAATGTAAGTTTCCTCAGCGTTTAAGGTGGACCTTAGCCCTAAAAACCTGTTTTAAGGGGGTCACACCGCCATGAAGGCAATAGTGCAGAATTTTCATATTTGGGACCCCTGAAAGGCAAAATCGAGGCCCCCGCTATCCGCACGGCTTTAGGACCCCGGTTACGCGCTTTACCTTGACCTACTTGACCCCCCGCACAGACCCCATCATATTTGGGGCAGTTTCGTGACGCTAAATTTTTTCGCTCAAAAACTGACATTTTCTGCATACGCGGACCTGTCGCAAAGTTCAAAATTTCACGAAAAAATTTTTTCTCCAGTTTTGGCCTAAAATGGTCCCAGCGGGTCCGAATGTAAGTTTCCTCAGCGTTTAAGGTGGACCTTAGCCCTAAAAACCTGTTTTAAGGGGGTCACACCGCCATGAAGGCATTAGTGCAGAATTTTCATATTTGGGACCCCTGAAAGGCAAAATCGAGGCCCCCGCTATCCGCACCGCTTTAGGACCCCGGTTACGCGCTTTACCTTGACCTACTTGACCCCCCGCACAGACCCCATCATCCCTGGGGCGGTTTCGTGACTCTAAGTTTTTTCGCTCAAAAACTGACATTGACTGCATACGCGCACCTGTCCAACAAGTACAGTTTAGGCTAGTCTTAAATATAAAGCCTATGAAATCCCCACTTTTGGCCTGGAAATGCCCCGGGAGACAATGACATTGTCATCCCGGGGCATTTCCAGGCCAAAAGTGGGGATTTCATAGGCGGTTCCAATCCATCTCCAACGTATATAGCCCGCAAACACGTGTGTGGCTGGGCTTTCACACCTCTGAGATGAATAGAACTGAGTATCCCTGTTAATTACAGTAAGAAACCATTGAGAAACATTACCTGGCCTCACGCTTTCCTGTTTGACTTGCGAACCCTGGTTATGCGCGTTTCCTTGACGGATTTGACATCACGGACCAACCCCACCCACCAACCGGCCCGTTTGGCGACTCTGAATCCTCCGCACCAAAATTTGCAATTTCTTGAATTTTCTGCATACGCGGACCTGTCGCAAAGTTCAAAATTTCACGAAAAAATTTTTTCTCCAGTTTTGGCCTAGAATGGTCCCAGCGGGTCCGAATGTAAGTTTCCTCAGCGTTTAAGGTGGACCTTAGCCCTAAAAACCTGTTTTAAGGGGGTCACACCGCCATGAAGGCAATAGTGCAGAATTTTCATATTTGGGACCCCTGAAACGCAAAATCGAGGTCCCCGCTATCCGCACGGCTTTAGGACCCCGGTTACGCGCTTTACCTTGACCTACTTGATCCCCCGAACAGTCCCCATCATATTTGGGGCAGTTTCGTGACGCTAATTTTTTTCGCTCAAAAACTGACATTTTCTGCATACGCGGACCTGTCGCAAAGTTCAAAATTTCACGAAAAAATTTTTTCTCCAGTTTTGGCCTAAAATGGTCCCAGCGGGTCCGAATGTAAGTTTCCTCAGCGTTTAAGGTGGACCTTAGCCCTAAAAACCTGTTTTAAGGGGGTCACACCGCCATGAAGGCAATAGTGCAGAATTTTCATATTTGGGACCCCTGAAAGGCAAAATCGAGGCCCCCGCTATCCGCACGGCTTTAGGACCCCGGTTACGCGCTTTACCTTGACCTACTTGACCCCCCGCACAGACCCCATCATATTTGGGGCAGTTTCGTGACGCTAAATTTTTTCGCTCAAAAACTGACATTTTCTGCATACGCGGACCTGTCGCAAAGTTCAAAATTTCACGAAAAAATTTTTTCTCCAGTTTTGGCCTAAAATGGTCCCAGCGGGTCCGAATGTAAGTTTCCTCAGCGTTTAAGGTGGACCTTAGCCCTAAAAACCTGTTTTAAGGGGGTCACACCGCCATGAAGGCATTAGTGCAGAATTTTCATATTTGGGACCCCTGAAAGGCAAAATCGAGGCCCCCGCTATCCGCACCGCTTTAGGACCCCGGTTACGCGCTTTACCTTGACCTACTTGACCCCCCGCACAGACCCCATCATCCCTGGGGCGGTTTCGTGACTCTAAGTTTTTTCGCTCAAAAACTGACATTGACTGCATACGCGCACCTGTCCAACAAGTACAGTTTAGGCTAGTCTTAAATATAAAGCCTATGAAATCCCCACTTTTGGCCTGGAAATGCCCCGGGAGACAATGACATTGTCATCCCGGGGCATTTCCAGGCCAAAAGTGGGGATTTCATAGGCGGTTCCAATCCATCTCCAACGTATATAGCCCGCAAACACGTGTGTGGCTGGGCTTTCACACCTCTGAGATGAATAGAACTGAGTATCCCTGTTAATTACAGTAAGAAACCATTGAGAAACATTACCTGGCCTCACGCTTTCCTGTTTGACTTGCGAACCCTGGTTATGCGCGTTTCCTTGACGGATTTGACATCACGGACCAACCCCACCCACCAACCGGCCCGTTTGGCGACTCTGAATCCTCCGCACCAAAATTTGCAATTTCTTGAATTTTCTGCATACGCGGACCTGTCGCAAAGTTCAAAATTTCACGAAAAAATTTTTTCTCCAGTTTTGGCCTAGAATGGTCCCAGCGGGTCCGAATGTAAGTTTCCTCAGCGTTTAAGGTGGACCTTAGCCCTAAAAACCTGTTTTAAGGGGGTCACACCGCCATGAAGGCAATAGTGCAGAATTTTCATATTTGGGACCCCTGAAACGCAAAATCGAGGTCCCCGCTATCCGCACGGCTTTAGGACCCCGGTTACGCGCTTTACCTTGACCTACTTGATCCCCCGAACAGTCCCCATCATATTTGGGGCAGTTTCGTGACGCTAATTTTTTTCGCTCAAAAACTGACATTTTCTGCATACGCGGACCTGTCGCAAAGTTCAAAATTTCACGAAAAAATTTTTTCTCCAGTTTTGGCCTAAAATGGTCCCAGCGGGTCCGAATGTAAGTTTCCTCAGCGTTTAAGGTGGACCTTAGCCCTAAAAACCTGTTTTAAGGGGGTCACACCGCCATGAAGGCAATAGTGCAGAATTTTCATATTTGGGACCCCTGAAAGGCAAAATCGAGGCCCCCGCTATCCGCACGGCTTTAGGACCCCGGTTACGCGCTTTACCTTGACCTACTTGACCCCCCGCACAGACCCCATCATATTTGGGGCAGTTTCGTGACGCTAAATTTTTTCGCTCAAAAACTGACATTTTCTGCATACGCGGACCTGTCGCAAAGTTCAAAATTTCACGAAAAAATTTTTTCTCCAGTTTTGGCCTAAAATGGTCCCAGCGGGTCCGAATGTAAGTTTCCTCAGCGTTTAAGGTGGACCTTAGCCCTAAAAACCTGTTTTAAGGGGGTCACACCGCCATGAAGGCATTAGTGCAGAATTTTCATATTTGGGACCCCTGAAAGGCAAAATCGAGGCCCCCGCTATCCGCACCGCTTTAGGACCCCGGTTACGCGCTTTACCTTGACCTACTTGACCCCCCGCACAGACCCCATCATCCCTGGGGCGGTTTCGTGACTCTAAGTTTTTTCGCTCAAAAACTGACATTGACTGCATACGCGCACCTGTCCAACAAGTACAGTTTAGGCTAGTCTTAAATATAAAGCCTATGAAATCCCCACTTTTGGCCTGGAAATGCCCCGGGAGACAATGACATTGTCATCCCGGGGCATTTCCAGGCCAAAAGTGGGGATTTCATAGGCGGTTCCAATCCATCTCCAACGTATATAGCCCGCAAACACGTGTGTGGCTGGGCTTTCACACCTCTGAGATGAATAGAACTGAGTATCCCTGTTAATTACAGTAAGAAACCATTGAGAAACATTACCTGGCCTCACGCTTTCCTGTTTGACTTGCGAACCCTGGTTATGCGCGTTTCCTTGACGGATTTGACATCACGGACCAACCCCACCCACCAACCGGCCCGTTTGGCGACTCTGAATCCTCCGCACCAAAATTTGCAATTTCTTGAATTTTCTGCATACGCGGACCTGTCGCAAAGTTCAAAATTTCACGAAAAAATTTTTTCTCCAGTTTTGGCCTAGAATGGTCCCAGCGGGTCCGAATGTAAGTTTCCTCAGCGTTTAAGGTGGACCTTAGCCCTAAAAACCTGTTTTAAGGGGGTCACACCGCCATGAAGGCAATAGTGCAGAATTTTCATATTTGGGACCCCTGAAACGCAAAATCGAGGTCCCCGCTATCCGCACGGCTTTAGGACCCCGGTTACGCGCTTTACCTTGACCTACTTGATCCCCCGAACAGTCCCCATCATATTTGGGGCAGTTTCGTGACGCTAATTTTTTTCGCTCAAAAACTGACATTTTCTGCATACGCGGACCTGTCGCAAAGTTCAAAATTTCACGAAAAAATTTTTTCTCCAGTTTTGGCCTAAAATGGTCCCAGCGGGTCCGAATGTAAGTTTCCTCAGCGTTTAAGGTGGACCTTAGCCCTAAAAACCTGTTTTAAGGGGGTCACACCGCCATGAAGGCAATAGTGCAGAATTTTCATATTTGGGACCCCTGAAAGGCAAAATCGAGGCCCCCGCTATCCGCACGGCTTTAGGACCCCGGTTACGCGCTTTACCTTGACCTACTTGACCCCCCGCACAGACCCCATCATATTTGGGGCAGTTTCGTGACGCTAAATTTTTTCGCTCAAAAACTGACATTTTCTGCATACGCGGACCTGTCGCAAAGTTCAAAATTTCACGAAAAAATTTTTTCTCCAGTTTTGGCCTAAAATGGTCCCAGCGGGTCCGAATGTAAGTTTCCTCAGCGTTTAAGGTGGACCTTAGCCCTAAAAACCTGTTTTAAGGGGGTCACACCGCCATGAAGGCATTAGTGCAGAATTTTCATATTTGGGACCCCTGAAAGGCAAAATCGAGGCCCCCGCTATCCGCACCGCTTTAGGACCCCGGTTACGCGCTTTACCTTGACCTACTTGACCCCCCGCACAGACCCCATCATCCCTGGGGCGGTTTCGTGACTCTAAGTTTTTTCGCTCAAAAACTGACATTGACTGCATACGCGCACCTGTCCAACAAGTACAGTTTAGGCTAGTCTTAAATATAAAGCCTATGAAATCCCCACTTTTGGCCTGGAAATGCCCCGGGAGACAATGACATTGTCATCCCGGGGCATTTCCAGGCCAAAAGTGGGGATTTCATAGGCGGTTCCAATCCATCTCCAACGTATATAGCCCGCAAACACGTGTGTGGCTGGGCTTTCACACCTCTGAGATGAATAGAACTGAGTATCCCTGTTAATTACAGTAAGAAACCATTGAGAAACATTACCTGGCCTCACGCTTTCCTGTTTGACTTGCGAACCCTGGTTATGCGCGTTTCCTTGACGGATTTGACATCACGGACCAACCCCACCCACCAACCGGCCCGTTTGGCGACTCTGAATCCTCCGCACCAAAATTTGCAATTTCTTGAATTTTCTGCATACGCGGACCTGTCGCAAAGTTCAAAATTTCACGAAAAAATTTTTTCTCCAGTTTTGGCCTAGAATGGTCCCAGCGGGTCCGAATGTAAGTTTCCTCAGCGTTTAAGGTGGACCTTAGCCCTAAAAACCTGTTTTAAGGGGGTCACACCGCCATGAAGGCAATAGTGCAGAATTTTCATATTTGGGACCCCTGAAACGCAAAATCGAGGTCCCCGCTATCCGCACGGCTTTAGGACCCCGGTTACGCGCTTTACCTTGACCTACTTGATCCCCCGAACAGTCCCCATCATATTTGGGGCAGTTTCGTGACGCTAATTTTTTTCGCTCAAAAACTGACATTTTCTGCATACGCGGACCTGTCGCAAAGTTCAAAATTTCACGAAAAAATTTTTTCTCCAGTTTTGGCCTAAAATGGTCCCAGCGGGTCCGAATGTAAGTTTCCTCAGCGTTTAAGGTGGACCTTAGCCCTAAAAACCTGTTTTAAGGGGGTCACACCGCCATGAAGGCAATAGTGCAGAATTTTCATATTTGGGACCCCTGAAAGGCAAAATCGAGGCCCCCGCTATCCGCACGGCTTTAGGACCCCGGTTACGCGCTTTACCTTGACCTACTTGACCCCCCGCACAGACCCCATCATATTTGGGGCAGTTTCGTGACGCTAAATTTTTTCGCTCAAAAACTGACATTTTCTGCATACGCGGACCTGTCGCAAAGTTCAAAATTTCACGAAAAAATTTTTTCTCCAGTTTTGGCCTAAAATGGTCCCAGCGGGTCCGAATGTAAGTTTCCTCAGCGTTTAAGGTGGACCTTAGCCCTAAAAACCTGTTTTAAGGGGGTCACACCGCCATGAAGGCATTAGTGCAGAATTTTCATATTTGGGACCCCTGAAAGGCAAAATCGAGGCCCCCGCTATCCGCACCGCTTTAGGACCCCGGTTACGCGCTTTACCTTGACCTACTTGACCCCCCGCACAGACCCCATCATCCCTGGGGCGGTTTCGTGACTCTAAGTTTTTTCGCTCAAAAACTGACATTGACTGCATACGCGCACCTGTCCAACAAGTACAGTTTAGGCTAGTCTTAAATATAAAGCCTATGAAATCCCCACTTTTGGCCTGGAAATGCCCCGGGAGACAATGACATTGTCATCCCGGGGCATTTCCAGGCCAAAAGTGGGGATTTCATAGGCGGTTCCAATCCATCTCCAACGTATATAGCCCGCAAACACGTGTGTGGCTGGGCTTTCACACCTCTGAGATGAATAGAACTGAGTATCCCTGTTAATTACAGTAAGAAACCATTGAGAAACATTACCTGGCCTCACGCTTTCCTGTTTGACTTGCGAACCCTGGTTATGCGCGTTTCCTTGACGGATTTGACATCACGGACCAACCCCACCCACCAACCGGCCCGTTTGGCGACTCTGAATCCTCCGCACCAAAATTTGCAATTTCTTGAATTTTCTGCATACGCGGACCTGTCGCAAAGTTCAAAATTTCACGAAAAAATTTTTTCTCCAGTTTTGGCCTAGAATGGTCCCAGCGGGTCCGAATGTAAGTTTCCTCAGCGTTTAAGGTGGACCTTAGCCCTAAAAACCTGTTTTAAGGGGGTCACACCGCCATGAAGGCAATAGTGCAGAATTTTCATATTTGGGACCCCTGAAACGCAAAATCGAGGTCCCCGCTATCCGCACGGCTTTAGGACCCCGGTTACGCGCTTTACCTTGACCTACTTGATCCCCCGAACAGTCCCCATCATATTTGGGGCAGTTTCGTGACGCTAATTTTTTTCGCTCAAAAACTGACATTTTCTGCATACGCGGACCTGTCGCAAAGTTCAAAATTTCACGAAAAAATTTTTTCTCCAGTTTTGGCCTAAAATGGTCCCAGCGGGTCCGAATGTAAGTTTCCTCAGCGTTTAAGGTGGACCTTAGCCCTAAAAACCTGTTTTAAGGGGGTCACACCGCCATGAAGGCAATAGTGCAGAATTTTCATATTTGGGACCCCTGAAAGGCAAAATCGAGGCCCCCGCTATCCGCACGGCTTTAGGACCCCGGTTACGCGCTTTACCTTGACCTACTTGACCCCCCCGCACAGACCCCATCATATTTGGGGCAGTTTCGTGACGCTAAATTTTTTCGCTCAAAAACTGACATTTTCTGCATACGCGGACCTGTCGCAAAGTTCAAAATTTCACGAAAAAATTTTTTCTCCAGTTTTGGCCTAAAATGGTCCCAGCGGGTCCGAATGTAAGTTTCCTCAGCGTTTAAGGTGGACCTTAGCCCTAAAAACCTGTTTTAAGGGGGTCACACCGCCATGAAGGCATTAGTGCAGAATTTTCATATTTGGGACCCCTGAAAGGCAAAATCGAGGCCCCCGCTATCCGCACCGCTTTAGGACCCCGGTTACGCGCTTTACCTTGACCTACTTGACCCCCCGCACAGACCCCATCATCCCTGGGGCGGTTTCGTGACTCTAAGTTTTTTCGCTCAAAAACTGACATTGACTGCATACGCGCACCTGTCCAACAAGTACAGTTTAGGCTAGTCTTAAATATAAAGCCTATGAAATCCCCACTTTTGGCCTGGAAATGCCCCGGGAGACAATGACATTGTCATCCCGGGGCATTTCCAGGCCAAAAGTGGGGATTTCATAGGCGGTTCCAATCCATCTCCAACGTATATAGCCCGCAAACACGTGTGTGGCTGGGCTTTCACACCTCTGAGATGAATAGAACTGAGTATCCCTGTTAATTACAGTAAGAAACCATTGAGAAACATTACCTGGCCTCACGCTTTCCTGTTTGACTTGCGAACCCTGGTTATGCGCGTTTCCTTGACGGATTTGACATCACGGACCAACCCCACCCACCAACCGGCCCGTTTGGCGACTCTGAATCCTCCGCACCAAAATTTGCAATTTCTTGAATTTTCTGCATACGCGGACCTGTCGCAAAGTTCAAAATTTCACGAAAAAATTTTTTCTCCAGTTTTGGCCTAGAATGGTCCCAGCGGGTCCGAATGTAAGTTTCCTCAGCGTTTAAGGTGGACCTTAGCCCTAAAAACCTGTTTTAAGGGGGTCACACCGCCATGAAGGCAATAGTGCAGAATTTTCATATTTGGGACCCCTGAAACGCAAAATCGAGGTCCCCGCTATCCGCACGGCTTTAGGACCCCGGTTACGCGCTTTACCTTGACCTACTTGATCCCCCGAACAGTCCCCATCATATTTGGGGCAGTTTCGTGACGCTAATTTTTTTCGCTCAAAAACTGACATTTTCTGCATACGCGGACCTGTCGCAAAGTTCAAAATTTCACGAAAAAATTTTTTCTCCAGTTTTGGCCTAAAATGGTCCCAGCGGGTCCGAATGTAAGTTTCCTCAGCGTTTAAGGTGGACCTTAGCCCTAAAAACCTGTTTTAAGGGGGTCACACCGCCATGAAGGCAATAGTGCAGAATTTTCATATTTGGGACCCCTGAAACGCAAAATCGAGGCCCCCGCTATCCGCACGGCTTTAGGACCCCGGTTACGCGCTTTACCTTGACCTACTTGACCCCCCGCACAGACCCCATCATATTTGGGGCAGTTTCGTGACGCTAAATTTTTTCGCTCAAAAACTGACATTTTCTGCATACGCGGACCTGTCGCAAAGTTCAAAATTTCACGAAAAAATTTTTTCTCCAGTTTTGGCCTAAAATGGTCCCAGCGGGTCCGAATGTAAGTTTCCTCAGCGTTTAAGGTGGACCTTAGCCCTAAAAACCTGTTTTAAGGGGGTCACACCGCCATGAAGGCATTAGTGCAGAATTTTCATATTTGGGACCCCTGAAAGGCAAAATCGAGGCCCCCGCTATCCGCACCGCTTTAGGACCCCGGTTACGCGCTTTACCTTGACCTACTTGACCCCCCGCACAGACCCCATCATCCCTGGGGCGGTTTCGTGACTCTAAGTTTTTTCGCTCAAAAACTGACATTGACTGCATACGCGCACCTGTCCAACAAGTACAGTTTAGGCTAGTCTTAAATATAAAGCCTATGAAATCCCCACTTTTGGCCTGGAAATGCCCCGGGAGACAATGACATTGTCATCCCGGGGCATTTCCAGGCCAAAAGTGGGGATTTCATAGGCGGTTCCAATCCATCTCCAACGTATATAGCCCGCAAACACGTGTGTGGCTGGGCTTTCACACCTCTGAGATGAATAGAACTGAGTATCCCTGTTAATTACAGTAAGAAACCATTGAGAAACATTACCTGGCCTCACGCTTTCCTGTTTGACTTGCGAACCCTGGTTATGCGCGTTTCCTTGACGGATTTGACATCACGGACCAACCCCACCCACCAACCGGCCCGTTTGGCGACTCTGAATCCTCCGCACCAAAATTTGCAATTTCTTGAATTTTCTGCATACGCGGACCTGTCGCAAAGTTCAAAATTTCACGAAAAAATTTTTTCTCCAGTTTTGGCCTAGAATGGTCCCAGCGGGTCCGAATGTAAGTTTCCTCAGCGTTTAAGGTGGACCTTAGCCCTAAAAACCTGTTTTAAGGGGGTCACACCGCCATGAAGGCAATAGTGCAGAATTTTCATATTTGGGACCCCTGAAACGCAAAATCGAGGTCCCCGCTATCCGCACGGCTTTAGGACCCCGGTTACGCGCTTTACCTTGACCTACTTGATCCCCCGAACAGTCCCCATCATATTTGGGGCAGTTTCGTGACGCTAATTTTTTTCGCTCAAAAACTGACATTTTCTGCATACGCGGACCTGTCGCAAAGTTCAAAATTTCACGAAAAAATTTTTTCTCCAGTTTTGGCCTAAAATGGTCCCAGCGGGTCCGAATGTAAGTTTCCTCAGCGTTTAAGGTGGACCTTAGCCCTAAAAACCTGTTTTAAGGGGGTCACACCGCCATGAAGGCAATAGTGCAGAATTTTCATATTTGGGACCCCTGAAAGGCAAAATCGAGGCCCCCGCTATCCGCACGGCTTTAGGACCCCGGTTACGCGCTTTACCTTGACCTACTTGACCCCCCGCACAGACCCCATCATATTTGGGGCAGTTTCGTGACGCTAAATTTTTTCGCTCAAAAACTGACATTTTCTGCATACGCGGACCTGTCGCAAAGTTCAAAATTTCACGAAAAAAATTTTTCTCCAGTTTTGGCCTAAAATGGTCCCAGCGGGTCCGAATGTAAGTTTCCTCAGCGTTTAAGGTGGACCTTAGCCCTAAAAACCTGTTTTAAGGGGGTCACACCGCCATGAAGGCATTAGTGCAGAATTTTCATATTTGGGACCCCTGAAAGGCAAAATCGAGGCCCCCGCTATCCGCACCGCTTTAGGACCCCGGTTACGCGCTTTACCTTGACCTACTTGACCCCCCGCACAGACCCCATCATCCCTGGGGCGGTTTCGTGACTCTAAGTTTTTTCGCTCAAAAACTGACATTGACTGCATACGCGCACCTGTCCAACAAGTACAGTTTAGGCTAGTCTTAAATATAAAGCCTATGAAATCCCCACTTTTGGCCTGGAAATGCCCCGGGAGACAATGACATTGTCATCCCGGGGCATTTCCAGGCCAAAAGTGGGGATTTCATAGGCGGTTCCAATCCATCTCCAACGTATATAGCCCGCAAACACGTGTGTGGCTGGGCTTTCACACCTCTGAGATGAATAGAACTGAGTATCCCTGTTAATTACAGTAAGAAACCATTGAGAAACATTACCTGGCCTCACGCTTTCCTGTTTGACTTGCGAACCCTGGTTATGCGCGTTTCCTTGACGGATTTGACATCACGGACCAACCCCACCCACCAACCGGCCCGTTTGGCGACTCTGAATCCTCCGCACCAAAATTTGCAATTTCTTGAATTTTCTGCATACGCGGACCTGTCGCAAAGTTCAAAATTTCACGAAAAAATTTTTTCTCCAGTTTTGGCCTAGAATGGTCCCAGCGGGTCCGAATGTAAGTTTCCTCAGCGTTTAAGGTGGACCTTAGCCCTAAAAACCTGTTTTAAGGGGGTCACACCGCCATGAAGGCAATAGTGCAGAATTTTCATATTTGGGACCCCTGAAACGCAAAATCGAGGTCCCCGCTATCCGCACGGCTTTAGGACCCCGGTTACGCGCTTTACCTTGACCTACTTGATCCCCCGAACAGTCCCCATCATATTTGGGGCAGTTTCGTGACGCTAATTTTTTTCGCTCAAAAACTGACATTTTCTGCATACGCGGACCTGTCGCAAAGTTCAAAATTTCACGAAAAAACTTTTTCTCCAGTTTTGGCCTAAAATGGTCCCAGCGGGTCCGAATGTAAGTTTCCTCAGCGTTTAAGGTGGACCTTAGCCCTAAAAACCTGTTTTAAGGGGGTCACACCGCCATGAAGGCAATAGTGCAGAATTTTCATATTTGGGACCCCTGAAAGGCAAAATCGAGGCCCCCGCTATCCGCACGGCTTTAGGACCCCGGTTACGCGCTTTACCTTGACCTACTTGACCCCCCGCACAGACCCCATCATATTTGGGGCAGTTTCGTGACGCTAAATTTTTTCGCTCAAAAACTGACATTTTCTGCATACGCGGACCTGTCGCAAAGTTCAAAATTTCACGAAAAAATTTTTTCTCCAGTTTTGGCCTAAAATGGTCCCAGCGGGTCCGAATGTAAGTTTCCTCAGCGTTTAAGGTGGACCTTAGCCCCTAAAAACCTGTTTTAAGGGGGTCACACCGCCATGAAGGCATTAGTGCAGAATTTTCATATTTGGGACCCCTGAAAGGCAAAATCGAGGCCCCGCTATCCGCACGGCTTTAGGACCCCGGTTACGCGCTTTACCTTGACCTACTTGACCCCCCGCACAGACCCCATCATCCCTGGGGCGGTTTCGTGACTCTAAGTTTTTTCTCTCAAAAACTGACATTGACTGCATACGCGCACCTGTCCAACAAGTACAGTTTAGGCTAGTCTTAAATATAAAGCCTATGAAATCCCCACTTTTGGCCTGGAAATGCCCCGGGAGACAATGACATTGTCATCCCGGGGCATTTCCAGGCCAAAAGTGGGGATTTCATAGGCGGTTCCAATCCATCTCCAACGTATATAGCCCGCAAACATGTGTGTGGCTGGGCTTTCACACCTCTGAGATGAATAGAACTGAGTATCCCTGTTAATTACAGTAAGAAACCATTGAGAAACATTACCTGGCCTCACGCTTTCCTGTTTGACTTGCGAACCCTGGTTATGCGCGTTTCCTTGACGGATTTGACATCACGGACCAACCCCACCCACCAACCGGCCCGTTTGGCGACTCTGAATCCTCCGCACCAAAATTTGCAATTTCTTGAATTTTCTGCATACGCGGACCTGTCGCAAAGTTCAAAATTTCACGAAAAAAATTTTTCTCCAGTTTTGGCCTAGAATGGTCCCAGCGGGTCCGAATGTAAGTTTCCTCAGCGTTTAAGGTGGACCTTAGCCCTAAAAACCTGTTTTAAGGGGGTCACACCGCCATGAAGGCAATAGTGCAGAATTTTCATATTTGGGACCCCTGAAACGCAAAATCGAGGTCCCCGCTATCCGCACGGCTTTAGGACCCCGGTTACGCGCTTTACCTTGACCTACTTGATCCCCCGAACAGTCCCCATCATATTTGGGGCAGTTTCGTGACGCTAAATTTTTTCGCTCAAAAACTGACATTTTCTGCATACGCGGACCTGTCGCAAAGTTCAAAATTTCACGAAAAAAATTTTTCTCCAGTTTTGGCCTAAAATGGTCCCAGCGGGTCCGAATGTAAGTTTCCTCAGCGTTTAAGGTGACCCTTAGCCCTAAAAACCTGTTTTAAGGGGGTCACACCGCCATGAAGGCAATAGTGCAGAATTTTCATATTTGGGACCCCTGAAAGGCAAAATCGAGGCCCCCGCTATCCGCACGGCTTTAGGACCCCGGTTACGCGCTTTACCTTGACCTACTTGACCCCCCGCACAGACCCCATCATATTTGGGGCAGTTTCGTGACGCTAAATTTTTTCGCTCAAAAACTGACATTTTCTGCATACGCGGACCTGTCGCAAAGTTCAAAATTTCACGAAAAAATTTTTTCTCCAGTTTTGGCCTAAAATGGTCCCAGCGGGTCCGAATGTAAGTTTCCTCAGCGTTTAAGGTGGACCTTAGCCCTAAAAACCTGTTTTAAGGGGGTCACACCGCCATGAAGGCATTAGTGCAGAATTTTCATATTTGGGACCCCTGAAAGGCAAAATCGAGGCCCCCGCTATCCGCACCGCTTTAGGACCCCGGTTACGCGCTTTACCTTGACCTACTTGACCCCCCGCACAGACCCCATCATCCCTGGGGCGGTTTCGTGACTCTAAGTTTTTTCGCTCAAAAACTGACATTGACTGCATACGCGCACCTGTCCAACAAGTACAGTTTAGGCTAGTCTTAAATATAAAGCCTATGAAATCCCCACTTTTGGCCTGGAAATGCCCCGGGAGACAATGACATTGTCATCCCGGGGCATTTCCAGGCCAAAAGTGGGGATTTCATAGGCGGTTCCAATCCATCTCCAACGTATATAGCCCGCAAACACGTGTGTGGCTGGGCTTTCACACCTCTGAGATGAATAGAACTGAGTATCCCTATTAATTACAGTAAGAAACCATTGAGAAACATTACCTGGCCTCACGCTTTCCTGTTTGACTTGCGAACCCTGGTTATGCGCGTTTCCTTGACGGATTTGACATCACGGACCAACCCCACCCACCAACCGGCCCGTTTGGCGACTCTGAATCCTCCGCACCAAAATTTGCAATTTCTTGAATTTTCTGCATACGCGGACCTGTCGCAAAGTTCAAAATTTCACGAAAATTTTTTTTCTCCAGTTTTGGCCTAAAATGGTCCCAGCGGGTCCGAATGTAAGTTTCCTCAGCGTTTAAGGTGGACCTTAGCCCTAAAAACCTGTTTTAAGGGGGTCACACCGCCATGAAGGCAATAGTGCAGAATTTTCATATTTGGGACCCCTGAAACGCAAAATCGAGGTCCCCGCTATCCGCACGGCTTTAGGACCCCGGTTACGCGCTTTACCTTGACCTACTTGATCCCCCGAACAGTCCCCATCATATTTGGGGCAGTTTCGTGACGCTAAATGTTTTCGCTCAAAAACTGACATTTTCTGCATACGCGGACCTGTCGCAAAGTTCAAAATTTCACGAAAAAATTTTTTCTCCAGTTTTGGCCTAAAATGGTCCCAGCGGGTCCGAATGTAAGTTTCCTCAGCGTTTAAGGTGGACCTTAGCCCTAAAAACCTGTTTTAAGGGGGTCAGACCGCCATGAAGGCAATAGTGCAGAATTTTCATATTTGGACCCCTGAAACGCAAAATCGAGGTCCCCGCTATCCGCACGGCTTTAGGACCCCGGTTACGCGCTTTACCTTGACCTACTTGATCCCCCGAACAGTCCCCATCATATTTGGGGCAGTTTCGTGACGCTAAATTTTTTCGCTCAAAAACTGACATTTTCTGCATACGCGGACCTGTCGCAAAGTTCAAAATTTCACGAAAAAATTTTTTCTCCAGTTTTGGCCTAAAATGGTACCAGCGGGTCCGAATGTAAGTTTCCTCAGCGTTTAAGGTGGACCTTAGCCCTAAAAACCTGTTTTAAGGGGGTCACACCGCCATGAAGGCAATAGTGCAGAATTTTCATATTTGGGACCCCTGAAAGGCAAAATCGAGGCCCCCGCTATCCGCACCGCTTTAGGACCCCGGTTACGCGCTTTACCTTGACCTACTTGACCCCCCGCACAGACCCCATCATCCCTGGGGCGGTTTCGTGACTCTAAGTTTTTTCGCTCAAAAACTGACATTGACTGCATACGCGCACCTGTCCAACAAGTACAGTTTAGGCTAGTCTTAAATATAAAGCCTATGAAATCCCCACTTTTGGCCTGGAAATGCCCCGGGAGACAATGACATTGTCATCCCGGGGCATTTCCAGGCCAAAAGTGGGGATTTCATAGGCGGTTCCAATCCATCTCCAACGTATATAGCCCGCAAACACGTGTGTGGCTGGGCTTTCACACCTCTGAGATGAATAGAACTGAGTATCCCTGTTAATTACAGTAAGAAACCATTGAGAAACATTACCTGGCCTCACGCTTTCCTGTTTGACTTGCGAACCCTGGTTATGCGCGTTTCCTTGTTAATCATACTATAATTTAGCTATTAATTTGATGTAAATTGCTTTAACAGGAAGAAGAGAGAAATGGAGCAGTCACTTGGAGCTGGCGGGGCAAATGAGACGCATTTATATCATGGTACCAAACCAGACCTCGTGGATTTGATTGCATCTGATAACTTTGATTTCCAAAATGCCGGAGATCGTACCGGCGCCTTGTACGGTAATGGAGCATATTTTGCATCAACTTCTAGGTATGCTGATTTGTATGCTTCCAGGAATGACAGGGGATACAAAGTTATGTTTGTCGCCAAAGTTTTAGTAGGTAAAACATGCTTAGGTAGATCTGGATTGAAGAGGGCTCCTGCTATTGACGAAGGTAATCCAAGGAAGGGATATTATGATGCTGTTGTTAATAATGTTATAAATCCTACTATTTATTGTGTATTTGACAGAAACCAATTTTATCCAGAGTATATTGTTGAATATCAATGATTTGACGCACTACCTATACAGTAAAGTTCAACTGTCAGGACCACCGACATTGATGGTTTTAATAGCGAAATGGTCTTAATATAGATTACTTTTTCTTCTCAAAATAAGCATTGGGGACTTGAAAAGCCCAAAGTATCACATTATTTGCAAGCTAGACTTTATAGTGGAACTTATTGTATAAATAAACAGAAAATATTTGTAACAGTTTGGTGCAAGATCTTCTGATTTTGCCAAATGAGTCGTATGAAAGTGCCTTTGAAATAAAAAGCATTTTAAGTACAAGGCTTAAAGCAGTTTGTTTCCAAACCTGGCTGAATGAACTGTCATAGTCTTTATTTGTACTAAAAATAATTTTAAGACAAACTGATCTATCGATTGTGAGAAATATTAAGCAAAAGTCACAAAAAGACACTAGACAAATATTTTTAACATTAATAACAAGGTAGATATTTATAATTATAGTATAATCACTATCTTCTAGTGTTGTTCTTTAATTTGCACCAAAAGTGTTATTATGGTAGCTCTGGTTTACTACTTCTAGAGCGAAATAGCTGTAAGTCGGTGAACACGCATAAGCATTTTTACTTCCAAATAAAATGCTTTAATCCTGTGATTATGGTACTGATATATTTTAAAAAAAATTTCAATTAAAGGCATAATTAGAATGTATTATTAAATAGCTATGTGTTATTTGCCTTGTAAAGCGCCAAATTCACTGCACAATACTGCAAAACCTGTTTAATAAAACTGAAAACTGGGCCAAAGTCTGTTATAGAGCCAATAACACTTTTTGGTTAGGGTACAATAAAAGTTTTCTACATTCTGATTGATGGATAAAGCAGGGTCAATATCAAAATTGGTCCGTAATTATTTATTTACTAAAATTTTTATTTAATTAGCGACTACCTTTGGGAAAAGAACATGGCCTGTATCAAATCACTTATATAATAAAATATATTATTTTGATGTTATTTCTAATTGCAATATAACTTACCTCGACTACACCAAGTATATGGAGAGCTCTCCTGCTCACTCCGGCGTCGGCGTCCATATTTCTGATTAAAGTTTTTGTAGTCTAAGAGTAAAATATCTTGTACAAAGAACTATAACTTTTTTATTTCATAAGGTATCAACTTCTTACTCAAAATATATATTCCTTATTATCAATCACATCTCATGTGGCAAAGTTCATAACTCTTTTTTTCAGAAATATCTCCCCTTGAACCTAGATTCTTCTACTTTTTTGCAACAAATGTTTAAATCACAACGTCAGCGCAACGTTATATTAACGTCGTTTTTACGAAGGTAAATTTACTCTGAACGCGATATTGTGAAAAACTGAGAACGTTCACATTCCTTTTTTATTTCATTAAATGACACAAAAAGTGTGTACTTTTCAAAACTTGCAATACGAGTTTGACCACCATTCTGCGTTAATATGAAAATAAACGTTATAGCTCGGCAATTAGTGAAACCTTTAGACGTGAAAACTGAATTCATTGATGAAATGTACAATCTTTATGACTGACGTGATATTTATATAATCGGAACAAAAAATTGATTGCAACAACATTTCAGAAACATTTTGGTGTAATTAGCATTGACCTCGAACATTTAATACTTTAAATGTGTGGTTTTAATGTACTTGTTTGCATGTTTCTAGCGCGAACCATTGTAACGTCCATGTCGTCGTGATGATAAAGACAACGTCGCAAAGGTTACCATAAAAACAAACAAGAAGCATGAAGGTATCGTATCACCCTCATGATGTATGCTAAGATTCATAAATCTAGCATACATTTGCTACAAAAATCATCCCCCTTGTTTCATATAATGTTTTTTTACTTATTCTATTTTTGTTTACTCAAGCTCCCTGAATAGTCGAGCATCTTGTCTCTACTTACAGCTCATGTTTACTTTGCATGCCCATATAACACTATCTAGTTAGGTTTAATCATATATTCTTGATTCACAAATGTTGGCAAATTTCGTTACACCCAACAAACTTTGCATGTCAGTTAATTGTGGCATTTAAATGGATATCTTTAACTCTTTAACTTATTCAAAGGTTATTCTTAAACAATTTTTATTCTTACATTGTATTATTTATGTCCGTATTATGAGGAAACATTACTAAGACCAAGAGTTTCCATTAATTGCATAATTAAATCCTAAATCAAATAATCTATTGTTTAATTTTGTTTTTCTTTCTTCAAGCTTGTTTTGCTGTATATCCTACATTTTTATATGCTGGAAGGTAACTTCAGTTGTTTTATGTTATGGCACATCTCATTGGTCTCTGTCTGTCCGTCCTACGTGGTAAACTTTTCTTAGTATCATAGATGGCCTTGACCCTTAAATGACCGCTTAATCTTTAGATTTTTGGGACAGTAGGTCAAAGGTCAAGGTCACAGTGACCTGGTGCATCAAATCACTGTCTGCTCAATAACGTAGAACTTATTAAGCGTAGGGTCTTCATGATTAGTGTCTTAGTTGGTCATAACACAAAGATTATTCCAACTGATTTTGTGGTCAGTTGATTTTAGGTCAGAGTCACTGTGACCTGGAGCAATCTTTAGGGCGTGCAATTCTCACGACTTGTAGAGCTCTGGTTTAATTATAAGCCAATGGTTGCTGATGTCGTAGATCATGTAACTAAAGACATTGTTGACGAGATTGTTATCTAATGACTGTGATTCTTGTTCTCTGTTACTTATATTTGATTTTTATATAAATTAAATGATTTTGTATTGTTTTGAAAAAAATATGTGCATGTACTCAATTTAGTATTATGTTTAATTATAATTTTTCTAGTATGATTTATTGCGTGATTTTTATTATATATTTGTATTTTTATTGAATGGTAGAATGTTATTATACATTAGTACTTTGTTGAGTGGTTCAATATTATTAGGTGTATATTGTATGTACTTTGTTGAATGATTTAGTTTGTGAAGAAAATCATCGAATTTTCAAGCATAAAAGATAAGTTTTTTTAAATCTTTTAAGCCCACTGTTGAATTATGAAATAGTAACACAAAACATAATGCCTGTCGCCCTCTAAGTATTTTATAAATAGAGCATTATATTTTATTGCAAACATTTCCATCAACGTTTTAAATGTTCTAGCCTGGTTCATATGTTGTATAATTTTTAATACATGAAATAAATAATTTTCACTAGCCTTAATCAATCAATCTTGGTCCAGTTCTTCCTCAGCGAAAAACTGGGCAGGGAAAAACTTACCATTATATTGGACTTCAGGCGTGTAAGTTAAAGAGATAACTGCACTGGCGTTAATTCTATGCCAGTGTTTTGTGTAGGGCTGCATTCTGAAATTGATAAATCATCAAATTGTATTGCATGGGTAGTAATGTATCAGAACACTAAAATGTATATATAATCGCAACATAGACTTATCAAGGGGAAACTACTTTTACAAACTTTAGTTATGCCACAAACCAAAATCGTGCATTTTTTCTTAAAAGCATCAGCATTACTTCCCATTGAGAACCTCTTAAAATGTATAATCTGTAGTGTTTCTATCTATTTATTTTGATACATTTTAAAATATGTTCATATGATAGTAGCTGGTTTAAAAATAATAGGCACGAATATGCTTCATGTGTTTTTATTTACATTTAAGTATAGTCCATTTTTTCTCAACTGTCAAAGTTAAAATAATTAGATGGTGATTGAATACTTACTATCTCAGTATCACGAGTGTTATAGTTCGTTTTTCTCAACTGTCAAAACATGAATAATTTCACGGTGAGTGCGTTCGTTAAAATTATTGTCGTAATACATCCGTGCGTTTCCGAAAGAGTGTATTATGATCGAGTAAAGCTGCTTATGCCGTATGATATGTTTTAGTCAAGATATTTTGAATAAAGATTAGGCCGCCAGTACAAAAACAATGCGTTCAGTCACCGTGAAACTGTTCAAGATTGACAGTTGAGAAAAAAACGGTCAATAGACAAAGAACATGATATCACTGTGAAATCATTCATGTTTTGACAGTTGAGAAAAACAAAAACATTGTTTTCAACTATAGTCGAACAAAAAAACAAAACACTGTTTATAATAACAATACAATGAACTAACCCACGACGAGGGATGCCCAGGATGACTTTAAAAAAACAATTGTGATATGTATTACAAGTGTCTTAATTGTTGCTGTAATGGAAAGCGTTCTACCATAACAAGCATGATCTGCAAAGTGGTGGTGGTTTATCAACCATGGTAATTTTGTTTAAATGAATTACACAAATTTTATTTTATATTACTGCCTACCCCTGAAATGAATTGTCTCATATTTAATGTTTACCAAAACACGTTTTTTTTTTGTACGCACTATACATGTACTTGTGTACTCTTTAATTACTACTCTTTCAAAGATATGCAGCCCTAACTATGTATATGACTGTCTATTTTGATATTAATTGATTGGTTTATGTAATTATATATTTGTATTTTTTTCTGTGCGATGGACGGATACTATATTTTCAATTTGATAATGACCATGTGCCTTATCTTTGTATCTTTTTAGTTGTTACAATGTTATGTTTGATTTGAGTAAAGTGTGAACCATTGACTGATTAACACTGCCTTCCAAGAGTTTCTTCACATACTTACAATTTTCGTTATACTATATAAATTTCAAAATGTTAAAATGTTGGAAAGCATTTAATTTTTAAATGATTTTTTATTTGCTTTTCGAAATCATTACATTTTCGTTTGGATATGAAACTGCAAAATACCTTAAACTTGAAATGCATTGACTATATTTTTTTAGACTGATGACTGATAGATAACTTTAGCATAACTCAAGAAAATGAAACGTACCATAAAAATTGTATTTCATTGCCTGAGTAAACATTAAAACAAATCATAAAACTGATGATTTTTTAAACTTTAACTAGGAAATAGTCGCAATTTGACTGTTTGTTCTGTGAAAGAACTTCTTGAGGGCAGTTTACTGTCGACTGTTTCTTTGTTGAACATTTCTACTGTTTGATGTCAGTAAGAACTAGTTCATGTGTTTGCTATTCTGATTTTGTATTGGGTTTAATGCTGTGTCAACACAAATTATAGCCATTTTACAGAGGCCTCCTCACCTAACTTACCTAGACCTCACCTATTGTATGGTTTGATTCAAAATCCACACATAGAATAGGTATCAAGCAGGCATGTGTATATTTTATTTTGGTTACGGTTCATTGTTTGTTTTTTTTGCCGAGTTATACCCTTTGATAAATTAAAGTGCTGAAAGCACTGAAGTTTAGCGCTTTCAAATTTGGGCTTAACTGCTTTTATCTTATACATGTATAGTTAAATTAAAATAGTGCAGATAATCAATTTGAATAAATATATATCACTAGCATGTTATTTGTCTGCTTAACTAAATGTTCATATGACCCAACATAGAAATAACGAATAATTATCTTAATGGAAAGATATTTGTGTGGATACACCACAACTCAAATGCAATAAATTCAAGTTAACTACATTAAGCATAGGCAGTTCTATTGGTATATGTAATTTTTGAAGAAAAGCATCTGCCACAAGATTTAATATACTAAAAACCTAGATTCTTTATCAAGCATGAACAACATAAACAATTGTCACTTGTTAATTAGTTGGGATGTTTGATTGAATGTTACATGTAATAGATTAACTGCTTTGTTGAAATTGTGCGTAATTATCTGTCTAAGAGTTGTCATGTTCATCTTTGAAATCCATAAATATCATTGCCACATGTTTATTTGGGTGGACACAATACCATACTTAATTAACCCTGGGTTAAAACAATTAATATACTACACGAACTTGTTGCAGTATTATATACCAAATGAAAGCTTGTTCATTCAGCTTTTAGAAAAGGGGTATTGTATGGCATATTTCATTGTCATAGTATCACAAGAACCAGCAGTAACTTGTGATCGTGTAGGACAATATTTGTAAAAAACATGAATATAAACCCAACAAGAATAATATATATATTTCTCCAAGTACTTGGATCACTAAATGTCTCCCATCATTCTATTTCGTTATTTAGCCTCGGCCGTGGCGTATTGGTTAGCATGTCTAGAATCCGGTGATCACGGGTTCGAGCCCGGTCGCAGTACGATGTCATACCCTATACATGAGTTGTCGGTCACGTGATAGGGTATTATAGTAGGAAGAGCTGGCCGTCGTATATACATGTATAACCTAAATGTGTGTTGCATACGACGTTAAAAACCAATTAAAAGAAACAAACTATTTCTTTATTTTCATATATAATAGTATTGATTTTTTTTTAACATTTCCGCTGCAAATATTGACATCCTAGATTGGCTCTATCTGTACTTTTAATTTTGGGCCTTAGAGAATTCAAACATTCAACTTCTCAGTCAACTCACAAACTTCCAATGTCTGCCTGTTTATTGTCAGTAAAATGTGTGTTTTCATAATTTACCTTTACTCTCATTAATTCATTATCACTTTACACACTATTATAGGAAGGTGATGTCGGCAACAACGCTGTGAACAGTTATGAGCATTAACACTCTGCTAATATTATTACATCAAAGTAGATTTGTATGATGATCCGTACGTTCAATATAATACAAAACCCTATAATATAGGAACTCTGAGAGGCAAAATTAAGAATAATTTGCTAGATCTATACAACAGTCTGTTGTACTGTGGAAAATTCTCACAGAAAAGGTTTACTGTTATACTGCCGAAAATTCTAACAGTAAGGATTTATCGTTGTACTGCTGTACTGCCGAAAATTCTAACAGTAAGGGTTTACTGTTATACTGCCGAAAATTCTAACATTAAGGCTTTACTGCTGTACTGCCGAAAATTCTAACACTAAGGCTTTACTGCTGTACTGCCGAAAATTCTAACAGTAAGACTTTACTGCTGTACTGCCGAAAATTCTAACAGTAAGGGCTTACTGCTGTACTGCCTAAAATTCTAACAGTAAGGCTTTACTGCTGTACTGCTGTACTGCCGTTACTGCTGTCTTCACATACATTCAAGACGGTGAAAAATTGATTGTAGCAAAATAAAGAAAGATAGAACACGTTATAGCCAGGAGCTAGCGTCATCCAATACAGTGAGGCAATCTTAATATATTTTTATCAAGGGTTTTAACTAATAACACTAAACAGATATGTAGCATGCAGTTAGTTCCTAATGACGTCCATTCTCGTACCCCGAGGTTATCAAGATTCTTGATCTAACTCAGACATTCCGAAAAATGCCGGTCCCACAGACCTGACCAGTGAAATTCATGTCGATCCAGGAAAAAGTGTGTCGTAGCTAGTCCAAATGTCAAGTTAAATTCATTTTTTTAAATTACAACCATCGAGCCTTTTATCTTATGTATTGGTATGTTTTGAACTAGTGCTGATGTTTAAGTTAAAATTTATAATAATTACTGATTAGCAATCAGAAAACAGTGATGACTTATTGACATTTTGGTGATTTCTTCCGGTCCAGTAATTCTTCCAGATTCGGTCCAAAGATCACTGGACCGAATGTACAGTAATCTCAAACACTTTTCGAATGTCTTATCTAACTGGTATCGAGAATCTTGATAGTCCCCGAGAACGAGAATGAATGGCGTCATAATGTTGGTACATGTAGTAGGGGACTAGGAAGTAGACTCTTGCGTCCATGCGATTGTAATTCCACAGAAACCTTCATTCGGAATTTCACAGCGGTTTTCAACGCATATCTTCGAAGATGATCGCTACGGTGTCTAGAATACAAAACTCTACTGACTTCACTATATAAGGCCATGTCATACCGGAATTTTGTTAAGCGTCCGCGTCCGCGTAGGTTTTAGAGTCAATCAAAAAACAAAAACAAAAATTTTGGTGAAATTTTCTTAAATAATTATGTTGTTCCGGGATTCGATAACTGATTTTTCTCAGGAAATACTGATAGTTCCTTGTTTCTGTGTACATTGTATTTGATTAATGAAAAAGTACATGTGTATGTTGTATATACTTTTTTTTATAGAATTACTTTAATCTCACATTAATGTCATACACTTTCATGAACTACCAAACACTTATTTGTGTGAATACTAGCTAGAATGGACTTGTGATTTCGTTTTCGGTTTGTATGTTTTTGTGAATAGGTACCTAGGTGTGTCAAACTTGAGTTGACGCTTAACAAAATTCCAATTTGGCATGGCCTTATGTATATATATATTCTTCAGAGAGGGTTTCTTTATCAGACATCTTGACAATCCTGCTGTGCTAAAGGCGACCAGCACAGTCCTCTGAACTATCTACGATGTCATTATCGCTGCCGAGGGGTAGTAACAATTATCAAGATTTGAGCATTTTTGTGTCGACACCGGTTGCTGTAAGCCAATCAGAACGATGCATTTGAGGTCATATGATGAAAAAATTGACGTCATACAGTCAAAATAGGGGTGTGTGTATGAACTCTACCGCGCAATTTTTTGTCGGGTTATCTGATTGTATTACCAGAAAATACCATTATTAATGTATGAACTATAACCAGTTTCAAGAAAGTTGCAAAATAACCCCAGAAAATATGCACAGCTAATTATAAAATGTGTTTTTCTTTTAAAAACTCCCATTTGTTGAAAATATGCAAACCTATCTTCCCTACTAACGGGCGAATCTATTTATACGGGAGAAGATTATCTGTATCTAATCAACCGAGAGGCGTAACCAGTATCCACTGAGACAGGTTTAAGTCACGCCCCTCATAAACATCGCTGCTAGCTTAACGTTCACGATTGGAAACGCCCTACTGATTCATATCGGTAATCGTTGGCCGGAATATTTCGGTTTTCTAAAAACTGAATTTAGTCCCTATTTGTTTTACATATCGTTACCAGAGCGCGCTTATTCCTGGAATTCTAAAAATAGACTCAATGGTTTTACTTATTACCAGGGCACGCTTATTCTTGTCTTTTATAAATATACTTGGGACGGTTTGGATACGCTGTGAATACACGGCTAAACAGCGGTTTCAAGCATTTTTGGAAATGCTAATACTTGTATCTAGGCTATACACATGTAAACACGTGACTCAAGAGTAAGGACCGTACTAACCCTTTGGTGCTGAGCAAGAATTGTAATGTCTTTACTGATTGCTTTATTTATATAATTGGGCTCGAATATTTAATCTCATTGTTAAGTGCCTCTAATAATCACTTTATTTTTTCATGTTACATGTACATACACTCTATAATAAAGTCGGCATCTATCGTCCTTGAAAGATACATTCACTCAAAGACAAAATGTACCGACAAAACAAGTAAACAAAAGCTAGAATTTCCACAAATAGTACATAAAACTAAAGAATGTTAAACTTGTAGAGAGGTTGCTTTCTTCTGTGTTCAGACATTTCTGGGGACAGTCCATAAATCACAAGAAATTGTCCACTCTTTTTAGGGGTCAAGATTTCCCCTTCCCATGTGTAGTCGTCCACCTTTTCCAAAACGAGATCCTCAACAAAAACGTCACCAAGGAAAGGGGAGGCAATTCTAAATTTGACTGGAGCGTTGGGTTCAAGATCGCGATAAGTGGGTTCCAAGATGCATACTTGGTACGTCTGAGCGGCTGTGTAAGAGAAAGGGAAGTTTTTAACCAAATTGTTAATGTCTGTGCATTTTAAAATATATTTAACTAAGCCTGGTACTCTTGGAGTTGTGTCCCCTTCTCGTTTTCCCGCCAATTTTAATATGTAAACACCGGGAGATGGCGGACGTACCAGAATTTTATAATGATCTTCAGAATCACGAAACGTGGCAACGTAAGCGTCCATGTTAACCTTATCTGAAGTGTCTAAAGTAGCTGTGATTTGCATAATCGGAACAATAGTTGTTTTAACGATGATGTGCAATTCTTTCCGAAACACGATGATTGGTTCCCGGTGGGAGAATTCCACGCCCCAATCTTTGGTCACAGCTTCCACTTTGACCGTTCGGTTATACTCATTCAAAGTAACCGGTCGTTTTAGAAGCTGCCACATTTCACTGGACATTGGGTCGTTCCTGAGGTAAGGAAAGTGGTCATTTATGAAATTTTCCGGATCTGTCATGAACCAGAATTCTTCATAACGGCGATGATAAATGCCGTCCTCGTCTTCAAATCCGGCACCCCAAGCACAATCAACGAATCTCCAATCATGTCCGACGTATACGGCGTTCCATGAATGTTCCGGTTCATCCAATTGTGTAAAAGGCTCCTCTGGGTCAAACCTGGCATCTTTGACATAACCTTTGAGCTTCTTTACAGGTATAGACACAGACCTGAAATAAATACCCATAACTCTGAATAAGTAAGACAAAAGGCAACAAGAAACCCGACGAACATAAAGTGAGTTTTTATATGCATTTAAGGTTCCAAGTTCAGAAACCAACAAACAAATACGAGTTGTCAATTAACATTTCATGCGGTAGCTACTGGATGTTTTTTTTTCATTTAAAGTACAGTATATAGTTATATCAGCAAATCCTAGAGACAAAGAACATAGAGCTATTGGCCAAAGAGGATATTTGTTAAAAGCAGTCTTTAACACAGAGATCATGAAGATTCTCGATCTAGCACTAAAAGTAGTCACAGATTAGTTTACGTCTACTTCTAAGCAAACCTCATTCATATAGCTAAATTATTGCGACAGCTAATGTTGTAGCTCAATCATATGAATTTGTTAATCAATACAGACACCGACAAGCATAAGCATTTTATCATAGAAACAAAATCCTATGACCAAAGGAACGCTCCGTTTTAAAGCATTTGTCTTGAACGTTTCAGAAACCAAGTGTAACCATTGTTAAACAGTCACCAAAGGTACTAACTCAAACAATTATTCAACTAAAGCCATACCTGCAGAGAGCAGAGAAAAGATTAGCATAGCCTTCTGAGGATGCAGCAGTGCCATGTCGTATCACTGTGTTTGGATCGTTGGGACTGTCACGTTTAGGATACTGGTACGATCTGTCAAAACTGAAATAAAACACACATAAAGTTTATCATAACAACATGCCTTTATATGATGTATGCGGTACAGCTACTTTGATTTCAGCTCAAACCAGCGTTTCAGTTGTAGCAGACACGCTCATTGATCGATAGGTAACACTTTTGGTTCCTATCCCTGAAACTGCTTGGTCTTTGAACCAGTTCGGGCATGAATGGGGTAGGTGCACTCTTGAACCAGGTTCAAAACCCAAGTGGCAATTATTTTGCCACAGTCGGTTCCAAGGCAAAATTCCATCGGTTATTGCTTTGAATTTCGTAATTTGTTTGTAGCAAAGATTATACATGTATAACAAAAGGTTTAAAATTTATAAACATCTTCATATTGCAACACTAGTCAATATTGAACCGGAAAATGTTACAAAAGTGAAAACAGCACATGTCTAAAGAAAGCTTTGAAATAAAACATCAAGCTAGTCCATCAACCTACCCTATATTATGACATATCCAGAAGTAAAAAGCCCGAACCTTCTCTATATCAGATTTACAAGGTGCTGTTAGATATGCAACTAAAGTTTTCACATTCTTTGCCACGTCTGGTGGAAACTGAAACAAAAACATATTATATTTTTTTATCTTATAATAATTAGGTGATCTTAAGTTTGCAATAATAAAAAGTTTATAGGAATTATCTTATTTGTTCATTTTGTTTGAGCAAAATGTGCTAGGCGTTTTTACTAAGTAAGTGTATACATGTATGTATAAAGGACTATTGGGTGCAGTTTCTTTCAAAATAATATTTTAAAGCATTTTCATTTCAAGATTCTCTACAGAATGAGAATTTTGCTATCCACGAGAACTTGTATGAGCATTTTAATATTTAAAGTTATTATCACAAAAAGTTCTGTATTTTACGTACCGCATATTTTGGCTCGCGTTCTTTCACCACTTCCGGCATTTCACACTCTTCCGGTACGACGGGCATTCCGGGCTGTTTAATCTGGCAACAGATGATATAGAAATATGAGGTTCAAAAGAGTAATAATATAAAATAGTTTTGTGTTCATTCATTTTAATACTAAAATTCACTCTAATGTTTTGAAGCGTATTTTTGACGGTTACGTAATAACTGAAAGTTGCATTATTACCGGAAGTTATCAACTTTTCTAAGATTTGAAAAGACCAAATCCTACGAATACCGCCAAATAAAAGTCTAAGTAATGTATTTTAACATTCATAATCTACGAACAGATAATGAGAATCTAGACTGGATATTGAACCTCTTATTTCTACAAAATGGCGACCATGAGTTATTCTTACAAGAGCCTCATGTACCGGATAAAAAGGATTCTAAATTAATTTGTTTCTCAAGTCAAATTCGTGTATTTTTTATTGATTCAAGAAAGTGGAATAACAATGCGAGTTTGCATTTTAATAAAGATGAGACAAATTGCAATCAATAGCAATTTTGTTTTGCAAGATTTATAATTTACCTTTCGCACGTGATCATCGACATGCATGAACATGTAAGGGGAAGGAACAACTATTTTCTTTTTCTCTTTTGGTGGTGCCGTTTTTGGAGTTATCTTCCTTGTTAGTTTCCCGCCAGTGAAACCGGAGCAGAAACACCCAGATACGTTTTCTGTGTCATCGCCTTTTGAATTGCTGACGTACACATCAACAGACGAACAACAGCAACCCATTATGTTGGAATTTCTGGAATAAAAACAAAACGTTGATACTCACTTTGACTGTCGGTAAAGCTATACGTCATAACAAAGGAACAGTTTTCATAAAAAAACATCTTTTGATAATAGTCTAGCCTGCAGCGTGTTCAGTAACGACTGTTAGCTAACGTTACGGGTATGGGACATCTAAACCCGTGGATAACTAAATCCAAAGTTGGGACAACTCAGCTAGCGAAATTTCACGTACACGGATAGTTCGCGAATGCATATTGTACAGGAAACACCACTAAAATGCAAAACAACAACTTAATTGCCAAATATATTTGAGAAAAAGTAATTGAAACTGTTTGGGAAAACGAGGCAATTTATGATTGCGCTCATAGCGACCACAAATGCACGTTGATTAAATGGAATATACGGAATTCAGCGGCAAAAACACTGATGATAGAAGGCATTGTCTATTTCGTTAAGCAATCATAGTTCCCAACATTAGCCAGTGGTGAAATGTGACACTTTCTACAGGAAAAGACTTTGTATGAATCTCTAACAACTGCAAAAAGACACTTAGCTTTCACCCTTAATATACGGACGCCTTTAACGAAAATATGAAATATCCCTCATAGTCTATTATCTGAGGCTATGTTTTTGCATTTTTTGTCCAGATGTGTTCTTTGGATGTCTAAATTAAATTTCAGCGAGGGTGGACATCTGAAATCATGGCGGTTACCATGGAAACCATGATGGCGTCCAAGATGGATACTATGTTATACACTATGCCTTGTATTTTTCACAACATTATTACTACGGACGTGAATAATACGGACGCGGTCGCGTACACGGACGACGGAGCACGGAACTATGGAATACTAGCCTTAGTGAGGTATTGAGTTTTCTCGGGTTGAGTTTTCTTTGGGTTGAGTTGTCCCGACCCTAACGTTACGGAACGTTTTGGAACGTTCGGGGTAATTGAACACGCTGCAGATCGAGTAAGAGCACAACAAGAAGCTCCATATGGCTTATTTTCCCATACATTCAGGAACGGTGTAGACTACTTAAAAAATGTTCGCAGTCGAATGTGTGTATAAACAATAAAACCAATGCTCAGCGCTTTTTAACGGACAGTTACATAGTGGAGGACAGTGGTCTTACTCACTGTCATTATAGGCCAGGTTCTCTGGACTGTAATTTAATTTTCACATCGATACAATCACGGAACGAACATTAAAGTCTGAAATGCTTAATTTGGTAACTATACGAATAGTCATAGCATGTATTCATTTAGCCTAAAGCCTCAGTGAATGCATTATACAATGTCGGCTTGTCCTAACGGACCCGGATCGGTGGCGCAGTTGGTAGCGCGCCGGTATTTGGAATCTCGTGTCCCGAAGGGGGTACGGGTTTGAATCCCATCCGGTGAGGTTATACCATTCCATCAAAAATTGACTATGATGTCAATTTTCATCCTTTAATAAGATATATGGAGAAGTTTCCGACCTTGTGGAAGGGTAGGTGAGTACTGGTAATAGAGAAAGGTCCAGGAAAAGCTAGGTTAGGTGCACTGGACGCCTTAAAATGACCTAAATTGTGTTGACACGGCGTTAAACCCAATTAAAAAAGTCCTAACGATACGTTCTGATATCTTAAAAAGAAAACAAAAGATTCCGAAATCAGACGAAGAAAAACAGTTACCTTAGCAACTCGATTTATCCATGAAATAAGAACGTCGCTTTTGTCCTCAAAATAAACAAGAAACTTGAAGCTTATCGCAGATTATAGACTACTAGTACATCGAACTGAAGTTCAGTAGACTTGTAAACATATAAAACCTTCGCACTGTTCGCAATTGCATTAAATATGCATGTTAACAACGAAACAATCGTTTCACCATTCTAAAAAATGGTATAAACAATTAAAAGTGATCAAATTTAAAACACAATGATTAAAAATCTTAATCCTAGTGACTGACAATAGAAATCAGTCGTATGGAACGCCGGTTTTGTTTGAAAACTTATAAATATCTACGAAGTCCATTGTTCTAAGACCAACGGATCAATAATCAATATTTGTGAAAATCGTTTATAAAAAGGAATGAAATAATTAAATGTCACTTCAGTGAACACTATGAAACTCTTTTGTAATAAATGTGTAACTTAATATACACAATTAGTGGACGCTTTTTACTATACTAAGCCATGTTTAACTTGTGAGTCTGGTTAAGGGGTCTATGTTTTGTTGACTATATTTGTATAATTCGTGATATGTGCACCAATAGTATTCATGTTAAAGGATATTAGCAATATTTGATAGCTGCAGGTAAAGACCGACAGGCGGGTTTTTTTCAAACCGGAAGTTATGTGCACGTATAATTTGCCTCTAATCACGTGACACAGTTCGGCGGAAGAGCGTAAAGGTAAGTCGGCACGTTTTGGTGTGGTAAAAGTTGGTGTAGCTGAGCAGTTTAGATGTTTGGTTGTTGTTCTTGGAGCCTTCTCCACGTTTGTTCGAATCCCATTGATACTCTATATTTCGTCAAACAAGAAACTTCATTCTGTGTGCACAGTTTTGAGGGACCTGCACGCGCACTGTAGAGTGATAATAAATTTTGATTTTACTTGATAATGAACTAGAGATACTGACCAAAAACGTGGCACGAAACCACGGACTTGTCAAATAACATGTCTTATAAAAATAGTTGCTGCGTGGGTGTTTCACTTTGATTAAATAATCTCAAAATAGGATCAAACGCATCAATAAATATAAAATTGAGGCACGTTCCGCAAGGCGATCGCTAGCTAGTGCTTTTTGAAAGCGATTTTTTGTAGCACAAGAGGTCTACGGAACGGTTTGCATCAAGCAAGCAAATCCAAGATGGCGACTTTCTCAAACAAAAGTTCAGAATTGTAACAAATGAAAAATATTCGAATCAATTATTACCATGATTATATTTAACCGTTTTACGAAATATATGCATTAAATGAAATATTTATCAGTATTCTTGAAAAAGAAACACGTTCCCACAGGGGCAGCCATTTTGAAAAAGGCAGAAACGTTCCAAATGATACGGCTAGCAAGAAAAAACTTGCTACGTATCGCGAGCTAGCGATTCAACTTACTCGATCGTAGCAGACCGTTCCGTAGGAAATCGCTATCTAGCGACGCAAAGCGATCGCCTTGCGCGATCTTGCAAAAATGATATATTTGGTGAGCTTGCCGGTCATAAGAAAATGGAAGGTTGGATTCTCTTTCTTAAAGATATGCATCCAATATTAACTAACATAGAATTAGGGACTTTAGTCAATTATCTTTCCCTGATAAAATCTGAAGCAATCCAATTGGTAAGCAGGTCCTTAGGGCCTACAGTTGAAATCCTCGGTTTTATCATTTAAGTCCTATGTAAGGATAATAAAATATATCATCTACTGTCTTTCTTGTTAATGAAGATATTAACATGCAGAAATTAAGATAGTTCTTTACCCTTAAAATACTTAGCTTGAATTTCAAACAAATTAAATGATTTACAAAAAAGTTATCTAAGATTAATTTTGGAAAATTGACATTGAAAGGTAAAGGTAAAATCCAAGTCACCCAACTAATTTGACCTACCTATTTGAAGAGTATACAAGGGGACATAACTGACTAAGGTCCCTTATTGTGTTATAAATACAAGAACAACGTGCACGAGTCGATCTTAGGAGAGAAAGATACATCGATGCTACATTAGCAATCTCCGTAATCAGAGATCCTGTTCTACTCGCGTTGTCGTACAGGATCTCTACTTAGTCAATGCAAGGTCACGTCGAGATGAACTTTGTGTAGACCAATCAATGCGTAGCTTTCATCTAGACGAAAATACTATTAATCACATTTTGATTTCGTAATTTCTATTTTTAGACCAAGGTTTGAATGCAAATTTAACAGCGGTATTATTCACAGTCTGCGATTGGGTGGCTCATTTCAAATTGCGTGACGTAGACGATGTAAACAAGTTACGTATCATAACAATTTCGTCATGAATATTATGATGAGAAAAGGTCACCTGAACGTGACCTTCGTTTGGAAAAGGCCAGATCTAAATTAGCGAGTATGCGAGCGGTAAAATTTTAGATCGGGTTTTAATCAGATTGCCACATTAGATAATGTCGAGAGAATTACAAACTATACGAGAACATGTACCTTAATCTTTTCAAGACAATTTGTAATTATTTGTTCTTAAACCTGTTGGTGTAGAACCTTGTAAAACACAGTAGGATTTATTCTACCACTGTCCATTTAAAAGCGAAAACCCCTTAGATTCTTGTTTTCGTTAGTTGTTTGTGGCGACTCTTTTATAACAAGAAATGTTCAATTCTAAGCAAACCTCTCTTTGCACTGTTTTGCTGTGTGTTAGGTCTGTGTTTTTGACTGTTGCTATTCCTGATTTGTTTGCTTACAACTTTTTTTAACAGAAATACTTTATGTTTTGAACCCGGAAGTCAACATTATATTCGTAATTTCTCTTTTTGCTGTTAAAAGATGAAAATGCACTTTTAACAATATTGGTGCTTCAACGCCTAGTCAACAATGTAATTCATAGCAAATATAACTATTTTTATGCAAGCATATTTGAGTACATAAAACGTTTGCATTTGTAGACATGGGACAGTATCACTTTAAAAATTTGAGAACACTTCCTTCAAACTTCAAGTTTCTGATGTTGCCCTAATTTACTGTCTTTCTTGTGATAAATGCTGAGCGCATTTTAAGATAATTTCCAAAAACTTTACTATAATTACTCACTTGATTGTAAAAATGTCACTCCTATTTTAGGGTGGCTCAAAGACGATGATTTACTCAAACTCGCATTTTTCGTCCAACGACGCGCCTCATAAAAATGCGGCATGGCGTAAATCAGCCATCGTACATACTACATAGCCTGTTAAAAGTTGTGTGCAAACAACGACATTTACGTTAAGAAGAAACATAAATCTTGCTACATTAAAAAGAAAAAAAATCAGATAATGTTCAGATACTTTTAAGAACGTGACACTCCAACGTAAGAATGAATATAATATTTGAATGGCCATATCTGGTACTTCATGTAATATATACATGTACATGTATTAATCAAAGCTGACAAGCTTGTACAGTCTAAAAATTTTCAGATGTAAGCAATAGTTATAAGTACATGTTTAGCTATGAGAAATAATTATGCTATTTCATACATGTAAATGTACGATTTTTACAATGATCGGACGTAAATAACTTTTATACATATAATTCATACAGCCATATTGGGTTGGGCTATATTTCAAACCAGTTCCGACCTACGCTGTTTGAAATTCAATATGGATTCAAAGACTTTTAAATTCCATGATAATATCTAAATATGATTTTTGAAGTATGTTAATTTTTAAATAGATGAAATCAAGCGATGGCAATCACGGTTGACATTTGGCTATTGTTTTGAAAGTAAGATTTTAAAGAAATTACTTGAACCAAAACTTACCTAAACAAAAGAAGAAATAATATACGAGTATATACAAGTATATGTTTCACAAACACAATAGATATAGATCGAAGACTGCTTAAGAAAATGTCAAATGTCATAATTAATAGAATTTTAACTAAATAAGATCTGTATGGCACACATAAAAAAGTGAATAAACTTCGAGAGTCTCTCATACCTGATTTTTTATTTTTGTGAAAGAAATGTCGAGATACATGGCTATGATTTGATGTGGTTAATTAAGGAATGAGGAGTAAGGTAAAACAAATTTTAGTTTATTTTAAAGATGCTTAATTGATTAAGTAATTAATAGGTTTACTATGCACTTGAGTTATACAATTACAATTTGCGCTTATATTTAGAGATTTAGATTACGTGCGTTTCTTTGTTAAATCTCGGAGAAATGGACTTATATTTTAGAGTCTATAAAATTCATGGTAATTCCCAACAAAATGCTTAATCACTTTTTTGTAAAAAGTAGACAAATAAGAACATATTTCATGGAGTGACAAGTCAATGCTCAAAGATTTTTAAGAACTATAAAGTATATAATCATTTTCACTGACTTCTGAACACACATGTATAGCTTACAATATCGCAAATACGTACAATAAAGTTCGTGTAAATTTTATGAAAAATATATATTTATCTCATTTTTTTTAGAAAACGTGGAAGACGTGGGGACGGTTTTATTAATTTGGTGGTGGCAATGTACTATATCATTTAAACACGTGCTTTAGATGTTTCATATTTTCAGAAATGGTTGACAAGTAAGAATTGTGTTTGACTGCTTTTTTCAATGATTGATTTCAATTTTGTTTGCAGGGTTAAGAGATGGGTTGTTTCTTCTCAAAATGTAGATCATCCCTTATCAATAAAAATCAGGCGTTGCCACCAGTGACACGTGTTCAAAGAGTCGATCAAACAAACAATAATGGTATCCTTCGTGTTCCAAAACTTAATCTAGAAGACTTAGACGAACCAGCACCTACTCAGAATGGCCACGCCTCACGCAAGATGAGACCGCCTCCACCGGTCCCGCCTTCTTCACCGCCTAGATCGGCACTCTCACCAAAACCTATTCTAACCGGTCCACCGTCGCCAGAGAACAACAAACTGCCTTTTGATGTTCAATTTGCTGAGGATTTGACCCCAGTTAGTGATGTACAGCCATCTACATCAAAACACAATAAACAAGGCGAAAAACAAAGCTCCCTGACTGTGTCTGATGTTACAGTAAAACCGGCGTTCCATAGGACGCATTCAACACGAAAAGATGAAGAGCTCTCTATTGAGGAGTTAGACACTGACATTGATGACTACAGTAGACTTAGGTTAGTTAATAACAAGCCTACGAGACCTAAATCTGAAACTCATTTGACCAGAAATAAAACGTTTGTTGTTAGACATGGACTTAATAATTTCATGTCTGGGAGACCCTCATCGGAAAGGGTTCGACCTTTACCTGATGTTATTACATGATACAGTAAAGTTCTGCTATTAAGACCACTTTCGTTATTTCAAAATCATACGATTTTGTCAATTATTAAGACCCATATGCTTAATTTGTGAAGAAAAGGATTCCTATAATAAGACCATTTCGCTCTTAGGACCATCTATTTTGCTGGTCTTAATAACGGAACTTTACTGTAATATTACTAAGTTTATAAAAAATATAGGACTACAATAATTACTGTGAAAATTAAACTCAACACCTCAAAGCAGGATGGACATATCACATGACGAAATCGATACAGATCAAAGTTAAAGATACTCATTCACAGATTTCAACTTAAATATTAACTTTTTCTAAAACTATCAAAATTGTATGAAAATATTTTGGAAGCAGGAAAGAAGTGTTCTGATAATGATAATTTTAGTGCAAATTGACGTACAACTACAAATGATGGTGTTTCATGTACATGTAGTATAAATCTACCCCGTATGTCACGGTATAGACACTTTTAGTGCATTTTTGTGACTTTTATTGTATATTTCTTGCAACATATAGGTGAGTTTGCCTTAGAATAATATGAATTTTTTGACACAGTTACAGACACCGAATGGTATTTTGAAATGATAGAAAAAATAAACAAAATCTGTGAACTAGTACCTTTAAATAAATCGAAATAGTATATTTGTAACTACAATAGTTCTATTTTATTTCTTTATTAACTGTTATGAAACATAGATGGTTTGGAAGGGAAAAGATTGAAACTTAAGTTTTTTCTACTAAATTGTACGGTAACAGTTGGTGTGTGACTCGATGATCGGGGAAGATAATGTCAAGAGTCCACTGAATAGTGAACTATTGATACTAATAGTAGACTTCAAAACCTTTGCTTTAACTTTCACTTAAAAAATGTAAATCACTGCCATCACACAGTTTTCCCGGGCCAACTTTCTGTATGTTCATGACAATTAATAAAGACTAAAAATGGTAAAACTATTCAAGTCTAGGCGATTCTTTTACTTTTCTTACTGGAATAGAACAGAACTGAATTTGTATCATTCAAACAAATGACAAGGTCATCCTGCCTGAGTACATTCTGAATTTTTCACGTTATTGTCAAACCTAGGCACGTTGCGATATAACAACAGAACTATACAATTAAGACATTTGGAACTCCTCGGCCATTCACTACGAATAACTTTCATTCAATGCATGGTCGAGGTGTTCCGAATGCAATTAAGAATTATACGAACAAAGTAACATGCTGGTATAATCGGCAAATATGATTTTACAATTTAAAATATTAAGTTTACAAACACGTGCTTTAATTTATTTTTTATTTCAAGAAAATGTTATTAGTTCTTACAGATGTAACATGAATTATAAATTACATTCGTATCGTTAATAAACATATGCTAATTTTATGTTAAATGATAAACTATATAATTATTATTGTATTAAAACGGTTGCTGTCATATTTTAAATGCATTTCTTAAAAAATATTAAATTTTTATGCTAACTTTAAAAGGCTTATTATTTCATTTTGATATTATCATAATATATACAGTTAAACATTGTCACCGACTCACCATATTAACTGTATCAGAGATTTGTTGCCATCTTTTCCTGATTTAAGAACATCATCTAGATCTATGCCTATATATACAGGGGCTGTAAGTAAGGCGTCTGGCTTCTACAGAACAGAACAGAACAGAACCCTATGCACTGCAATACACGGTGTCATCATGCCATACATGTATGACACTATGCAAGCGCAGATGTCATGACTGACTTGTTAAACAAACCTTTTTTCTAGCTGCAATAAGGCCAACCCAAAAAAAATCTTCGTTTGCCTTTTACCGACCCTTAAATTTTGGGTTGGATCGGTATGTCGGACAATTGTTGTATTTTTATTCAAGAATTATCCCTAAATTAGGTAGATCCGGCAAAACAACTTGTTTGTCTATGTATGTATGTAAATTATACTTATTTAATATTCTATGATTTCAACATGTTCCTAAAGCAGAACTATAAGCGTAAAGAAACTACTGGAAAGTAATACGTTGAACGGTTTTGACCAATAAAAAATCACCACATATATTTTTCGAATATTTTTTTTTTAGTCGGCGGCATTTTTTCGGGTCGGTCGGTAAAGGGCAAACAAACTTAATTTTAATTTAGGCCTAACCACTAATGGCCATAGTAAAAACTCCCGTAAACAATTAACTCTAAACGCAAGCCAGCATTCAATAAAAGTCGTCAAATAAAAACAGCTAGGTTTCTCACAATAAACTTATAACAACCCAAAAAAACAATCACCGGACAAAAAACAGCTACATGTCAAAATACCATCCATCACTATCAACCATCTATTACTTTCAACCACCTCGCAATATCATTCATCTCAGCATAACACTCACCAGATAACTAACTTGGCTCTATTGCAATAACAACCACCTTCAAACAACAACCAGCCGCCCGGCTAGTTCAGTTGGTAGCAGGCGAGTCTACTGATCGAGGGATCGTGGATTCGATTCCCGGGTGGGGCATATTTTCGTGGAACTTGGTCATGAAATTATTTCTACGGCCATTCTCCTTCCTACCAATGATTCTTAATTATGTATGGCAGTTGTCAGTCACTGACGAAAGTATGTCCTTAGTAGTTGGTTAACAGCTAAATTCAAAGATATAGTCTTTTCAGGAACAGTGAGTAGGAGGACTGACCGCCGTTATATGACCTATATAATGTGTTGCTACGGCGTTAAACGCAACAAAACAAACAAACAAACAAACCAACCAACAACCACATACTTACAACACTACGAATAGGATATGAAAGTGGTTGTCCGAACAGGTCATTTTAGCAGCTAGTGCTATTATCATGGTTGTAGAAATTTGGTTGCCCAAAAGAAATGTTTGGTTGTCCTGGGCAACCGGAAACCCACTAATTTCATAGACAGACTTATTACACTCACTTCATAATAACAGTCTTCTTACATTAACATGTCCCTTATAATATCCTCTCAAATAATATAATAGTCACACACTAAAACAATCATCTATCAATAACAATCGCATCGCTAAGCCAGTCGCATCGAAATTAAGGAAACTGAAATGAAATTATTAAAATGATCATTTTGCTGGGTATGAGGCCTTAGTTACAAAATTGTTATTTATTTATTTATATTTATTCATTGGAGTTAACGCCGTGTCAACACAATTTTGGTCATGTTACGGCGTCCAGCGCACCTAACCTAGCTTTCCTTGACCATTGTCAATAACCAGTACTCACCTACCCTTCCACAAGGCCGGAAACTTCTCCATATTATCTAATCAATGGAGGAAAATGGACATTATTGTCAAATTTTCATGGAAGGGTATAACCTCCCCGGGTGGGATTCGAACCCGCACCCCGTCAGGCACAAGTATCCAAATCCCGGCGCGCTACCAACTGCGCTATCGACCCGGGTTAGTTCACACATTGTATAGGTCATATCACGTCGGTCAGTCAACCTACTCACCGTTCCTGGAAAGGCTAAATCTCTGGATTTAACTGTTAACCAACTACTAAGCACATACTTTCATCAGTGTCTGACAACTGCCCTACATAATTAAGAACCAGATGAAAAAGGGAGAATGGTCGTAGAAACTATTTCAATGATCATTAAAACCACCTATAGCATCAGGAATAATTCTGAAAATATAACTAAGGCATCAATAAAATGAAATAAAAAGGGAAATAATAAGTACTACAATGATAATTAAGAACAAAAAATACAATGACAGCATCCGTTCATTTCGATTTCTTTATCATTTCCATAAGTTTAGCATATTTATTGTGCGGCACGAAAAAAGAAAATGGTAATTTCGAGAGAAAATACTGTGCTACGATAGTTCTTTGAAAAACCACAGTAAATGGATTCAGACTCATTAGCCTCATAGCCTTGTTCCCCATGCAGTAGTCTACTGATCAGTTGACATTGAATATACAGTACCCACCAAAAGTTTGGAGACAAAAGAAATTAACTACAATTTTTAAATGTTGATGATTACTTTTGTAGAATCATCATTTCTAATATATTTAAGTTTGGTTTGTGATAAAACGAAAACAAATTTCATGAATGTAACCCATGTATATTAAGATTAAGCATCTGATATCCTAAAGCCTCATAAACCATGTTTATTTAATTGTACTTTTCCCAATAAAAAAGCTTTTATGCCAATTTTGTAGTCTCAGTTATAATTATAATAATGACCAAAAAGTAGAACAAAACTTAATAGCATTTCAAAATAAACAGTTATCTAATTCAGATAAAAGCTATTCAGTAGGCCTACAATCTGAAAATGTCTCCAAACTTTTGATAGGTACTGTACAAATGTATATCTATTAAGTTCATTTCCATTTGTACGTTTTACCATATCCTTCATCAAACGGTAGGCATGTATAAGGAAAACCAACCTTAATTTCAGCCTCTTTGCGGCTGTAAAATCAGGATGCTATAAAAATTGAAACAAACACTGATTAACTACATTATGTATATTGTCAAAGTTAACTGAACACCTTTATGCAGACCATTGTTTATATCTATAACATCACTTTTATTTTCAATTTCAGCATTAACAGATATAGAGATGGGAGTGGTAGATTTAATCCATCGACAACAGACATCTTATTACCAGCGAGAAAACAAGCCAATCCCAATGTGGCTACAGACAATACAAGTAAAGTCACTGAGAAAGTTTCTAAAAAGGTCAGTGTAAACGAACCAGTTAAATACAAAGATAAGAAAACAGATAAAAAGTCTCGCCGTAAAGATACACCGATACCAACACATTTACAATTAAAGAATGGAAACATTCCACGAGTAATTAAATTTCATGGAGACAGCGTTGATAAAATTCTCGAGGAAAAGAAAGAGTTGCCAAATCTTAACGTGCGTTCTAAAGACGGAGAGTTAAAAACCTTGAAAGAAGATTCTAAAGATAATGGACGGAGAAATGAAGAAAATACAAAGTCCAAAACTAAAGAAAATATATCAATTAATGTGTATACATACAATTTCTATAATAACAATAAACGAGGCACTAATAACAATGAAGAAAACAATGAATTACTTAAACCACTCAACAAATCTCTCGACAATTCAGTCGACGAAACACTCGAAGGAAAGCAAATTATCGATACACATAAAGATAACATCGATGATTCAACTAACATTCTTCCATCGGCACCAAATCGTCTGTTCGAAAATGAATCAGAGAAAAAGAGGCAAACTCGAAAACGAAAACGAGGTACAAAGGCGAAGACCGAGCACATACCTGGTAAGATTGATGACACCGGAACAGCAGTGTCTTTATCCACAACTCTTCGTCGGAGACCGGATTCCGTGAAAAGTAATTTTACCATAGACAGTAAGCAATCAATGGACAGTATTGACAATTTTGATAATCTTGCTATGGACACAAATCCACTCGGGAAAAGAACGTTAATAACAGGGTCAACGCCAATAAGTTTTAATTCACTAATGGTGGACGCGGAAGGTGAGCCAGCTGAAATTATTGATCTAGAAGACGAAGGAGACGACCCGGCTAATGACTCGTGGTTGGATAACGATAAACCTGATAATGTGGAGGATGCGTGGTTCGGAGTAAAACCGTACGATGTTGTAACAAACACAGGTATTCACGATGGTGGAGTTATTCAAGCGGTGGAATATGGCCCTAGTACAAGTGATAAGATAACTAAACAGAAATTGTTGTATTCACGTTTCGCAAAGAGACCTCAATCAGACTATGTGACCAGAGGCATGGGTAAACCACCTTTGCCACCGGGAGCTGTGAAAAAAGTGAGACCAGTTTCTGACACGGGTCAAAGGTCGATGTATAACTCTTCCAGATATTTTACCAATGATCTGGATATACATTGGTAGTCACATGATCATACCCAAATGTACATTCTGAATTCCTCTGCGATTTTTAACGCAAATAGTACGACTCTTGCCTATGTATATTTATGTAGAAGTTCGCCGACGTGTTCCGAGTGACAAACAAAACACAGTGATCTCCCCTGACCAGTTGCGCAGCTAACCCTCTGTGCAGATGTTGGGAGGAGACTTCTAAATGACAAAAATGACCAAGGTTCTAGACAGACCACGTATCTTTTTCTGCATAGTTTACGAAACTATTTATGGGAAAGATATCCATAACACGTTATTGTGATAAGTTATCATGCTGCTTTCCAATAAAAATATTGAATTATGACATCATAAATGACGTCACTTATGGACAGATGATACACAACTTTACTGAAGACAAAGACACAAAACACATTTTGTTTATCTCTTGAAATATTTATTATGTAATTACATATATATGTATTTATGAACAAATTCAAAGGGTATTTTTCCTAAATGCCAGAATTTTGTACTAATCGTGAAAATAATCTAGATAGATCCATTTGACTTGCATTAGGTCCACTAGTTTGTGGAAGGTTAAAAGCTTGAGCACCTTGGGTGCTTGGTGGGAGATTAAAGGCTTGGGCACCTTGTAAATTTTGCGGCATATTGAAGGCTTGAGCGCCTTGAGCGCCTTGTGCGCCTTGAGCGTTTTGAGCGTTTTGTGCTGTGCTTGGGCTTGCTTTTGGTATTTTTTGGCAAATAAACCAAAATTCAGCTTTGCAGTCTTCCACACTCCAGTAGGCTTTCTCGTCAGTTGACACACAGTTCTTGGCTGTGGTACTACGAATCTGTGATGGATCAAACAATCGTAGAGATGTAGCTGTTCCTGACGTCATCCATTTATAATTCATCTCCATTTCCATATCTGTAGAGCCGATCCAATATTTGCCTGAAAATAAAACAAATTTTGTTGAAAATTGACACAAAGCATTATAAGAACAGAACAGAAGAGAGCGGAACAAAACAGAACAGAGCGGTATGTAGACGTTCATTAACAGTATAGAAACGGGTACGCTGTAGACCTTATGCCTCAGTCCCATAAAATCGTGGCTTGTTACGGAGACGTACATGCAGACAGTCGTAGGCCGTGGGAAGCCTTGCGTGTTAAGGTGACGGTACGCGCATGGTACAAAACAACACACCCGTACCATGCGCGTAGCTAGAAGATATGCATGTTTAATCAATACTCGGCCACGATTTTGTTCACAATTTGCCTCTGAAACTAAAAACGTGTATCCTGGGCTCATCTCACGGACCCTGGTTAAAACGTAACTATCCGTACGAGTACGCAAGAGTTCGTACGGGTCCTTGCGGAGCTTGATCGCACGGCGCCCGTACGAAGCCCTCACGGCTATCTTTATGTTTATGGGACTGTAGCTTTAAGCAAAATGCTTATATACAAAATGTAGTTGTTTCAAAGATATTTTATTTTTACTATTATAATTATTTCTTGTGATAGGCATTCATCGATACAATGGCTAAATAGCTTGAAAGACTATACCTGTTTGACCAGGAGGTAAATTCCTCATGACATGTAGATTAAATTGTGCTGTTTTTATTTCAACCAACTGTGAATCCATTGCTTTACACCAATTCTGAAAATAGAAGTGACGTGTTAAACATATTTATCAATAAATCCTTCTCCTAAAAAAATTGGATACAAGACACGTCTCTAATATAGAACAGTCGGAGTCAATTTATGGGATCTGCACTTTAGTGCACCCACCAATGTAGAGAAATGTCAGACGTCGGGTTTCTTTCTGATCACAAAGGCTTTGCCTTTCGCTATCCTTAGCTTGATACGAGATAATTTACTTAGCTTTTAAATACTAAACGAGGTTTAACATGAAAAACGAGGCCAATATAGCTTTGATAAAAGACATTTACCCATCAGAACTGGACGCTAATGGGACAATCTCCGTAAACAGATATCCTGTAGACCGTTGTCGTACAGGATCTCTACTTTCTCCGTGGAATGTCACGTCGAGATGAACTTTGTTTCGACCAATCAATGCGTAGCTTTCATCTAGACGAAAACACTATTAATAACATTCTGATTTCGTAATTTCTATTTTTTGACCAAGGTTTGCAAACTAATTTAACAGCGGTATTATTCACAATCTGCGATTGGACGGCTCATTTCAAATTGCGTGACGTAGACGATGTAAAGTTACGTATCAAAACAATTTCGTCATGAATATTATGATGAGAAAAGGTCACTTGAACGTGACCCTCGTTTACAAAAGGCCAGATCTAAATTAGCGAGTAGGCGAGCGGAAAATTTTAGATCGGGTTTTAATCAGATTGCTAATGAGACAGCTTGATCATCAGAGGAAACTATGTAAATTTTACATTATAACAACATTCGGAACTACCTCGGCGATCTTCTACGCAGGTAGTATATCTTCGAAGATAATCGCCGAGGTTGTTCCGATTGTTATAACAATAGACAGTTTGTATTAAAACACCATTAAACAACATCTGTTCTTTAACAACATTTTCACACTTATAAAATTATATAATTGTACTTAAATCAAAAACTTGCTGACATGCACACACAAGGTTCTTTATGGTGGATGTATATAAAAGTATAAGGGTTGTTACACAGCAGAATTAAAGCAACTCAAGACTGACAGCTGTCAGAATTTCCCCATGTTGTGACTTAACGTATAATTTAATGCTATATTTGTACTTTTGTTCAGCCATAGAAATAAAATGTAACCCAATAAAAATCTGTGATCCGAACATTGGTTTTTATCGGGTTACATTTGGTGCCCATCGTAAATAATCCACTAGGATTTGTGTAGATAGTCCCACAGACAATCAAGTTCCAATAATTCGAGGACGAATTTTGTTAATTCAGGAAGGGGGTGTGTAGCAGAGGGATAACACGGCACTTGTACTCCGTTGCCTTCAAGCTAGCTTTTATGGCGATGTGATAGAGTATCCGCGTATGACTAGAGAGGTCGTGGGTTTGAATCTCACTTCGAACCATGGGTTTTTTCGGGTTACAAAAAACAGGCTTGGTTTGATTATTTTCTTTATACAATATTCAGTTTTAATATTAGAGTACAGAGAACCTGTAATCATAACCATAATTCTAGTCTAGTTGGATCACAAGAATTTTCACTGTTGTGCATACTTTTTATGTATTACGATATCACAGAAAGTTCTACAATTAGGATCATAACAAATGATGGTCTTAATAGTGGAATCATCAATGGTCTTACTTGCTGGGTCATTTTCTTACAAATAAAACATTGTGACTTAAAAGTCGTTAGAAGTCGCATGGTTTTGCAACAACCACTAAAGTCATATAGCGAAACTTCACTGTATAAAGGCAAACTCCCCGCAGCGGTTATATCCCTTTATTAAATCAAGTAGCATGACGTAAACACTTAGTGAGTTTGATATAAAATAAGTCATCTAAGTATTAAAGTCTATTTTTAGATAAAACTGTATTATACGAACCAGTGAATCAATCCACGAGGCTTTATTCTTGCTACTCCATGTACATGTTAACTGATTTTGTGATGTGTAGTATGGCTTCCATTCCATAGGACAAACTTGAGCACCAGGCATACGTTCTAATAATAGAAATACATTCTAAATGTAGAAATACATCCTAAATACAGTAGTACATCCTAAATACAGAAGTACATCCTAAATACAGAAGTACATCTAAATACAGACATACATCCTAAATACAGAAGTACATCCTAAATACAGAAGTACAATGTACATCCTAAATACAGAAATACATTCTAAAAATAGAAATACATCCTAAATATAGAAATACATTCTAAAAATAGAATTACATTCTAAATATAGAAATACATCCTTAATATAGAAATACATCCTAAATATAGAAATACATCCTAAATATAGAAATACATTCTAAAAATAGAAATACATTCTAAAATAGAATTACATTCTAAATATAGGAATACATCCTAAATATAGAAATACATTCTAAAAATAGAAATACATTCTAAAAATAGAATTACATTCTTAATAAAGGAATACATTCTAAATATTAATATAGAAATACATCCGAGTATAGTTAATTTTGCTGTAGAAATATATCTTTAAGTTATAGACGCGCTTTAAAAATAAACATATAATTTGGAAAAAAATAGACAATCATCCTAAAATTAAGAATACTTTGTAAAGTTAAACACACGTTTTGAATGTTTGAGTCAAAGAACTACCCGTGGTCATTGTGTTGCCGTAAGTATTAGTGTGTTTGTCTTTATGTGCTAATTTAAAAGATGGAATCAATAAAAACTTGATTTTAATATGAATAAAAGATAATTTAGAGACAAATACAAATAATTATAAAAGAACTTTAAATACAATCAAAGAAAGCAAGCTCTATACCGTTGTATAAAGAACATTTTACCATGGCACTCTTAAACATAACTAAAGTATACCCAAATTATAGAAATTATAATTTAATATTTATAATTTAATCATGGAAACATTATTAGTATGATAGATAATACTTACGAGTTCGTGCCTCATCTATAAATATCACAAAAAACAAAGCCGTAAACAAAAATCTACACATAACTCCAAGAAAACTGTTAAAATTGTTCATGTTTGTTTGCAGCCGCTTTCTAACACTAATTCTAAGATTCTAAAGTTTATTTTATACAACGTTTATCTTATACTAGTTGACAGTTGTATTTAGTGTTATTTAAATCATGCTTGTTTCCTCGTATGTCAAAATTCATCACGGCGTTCTTTGTTCTTACAGCATGACCAAACTGACGTATCAAACGATCAAATGGTTAGGCCAACCAAACTCAAACATAGTTTGAATGTTTGTGAAACCGTCTTGATGCTTGTCTGATTCCAAGTCGTACTTAGACAGGTAAAAGTACGACAGACAAAGCGTGATAAAGGCCGCACCCTATATAGTGAATTAGGGATTTGATAATTATGTTTTCAAATGCAAATTTCTCACTACACAGGCTTAATCAAAGGACCGTTGAACAAGAATTACAATGGATATATTTTTTTTAGTTGTTCGGTTACATTTATTCTAAATAACGTATCCGAAATTCTAACGAGACTAAAACTAGTCTGAATTGTGTCCACTTGAGACATGTTTTTGTTAATCGTTCGTTAAATATACGTACAACCAGAAAAATCGAAATCAAATGACCTATATAGTACCGAACTCCTACTAAAGTTACTATCGTCAGCAAATGATCATGCAATATTAAGAAAACGTTATTACGGTTTGCCTGACCCGATAATGATGGTGGTAAGGGGCAGGTAATCCAGACTCTCTTGATGCGGCATCGACCTTCAGAACGCTTTCAGGTCACGTCTAAGGTACTTTTACGTTGCAAGCTATGAATGGTTACTGTTTAGACCTGGAAGTAAGAAACATAGTCCAACTTGCTGGCCACTGGTACCCAATCTCCGTAAACAGATATCCTGTACATCGTTGTCGTACAGGATCTCTAATGATCCTATGGAGGGTCACGTTGAGATGACCTTTATGTCGAACAATCAATGTGTAGCTTTCATCTAGACGAAACACCATTAATAGCACTTAGATTTCGTTATTTCTATTTATAGACGAAGATTTGCGAGCCAATTTGACAGCGGTATTATTCACAGGCTGTGATTGGTCTGCTCATTTCAAATTGCGTGACGTAGACGATGTAAACAAGTTACTAAACATAACTATTTCGCCATGAACATCATCATGAAAAAAGGTCACATGAACGTGACCAATTATTTTAAGTTATACAGTATACAAGTTCCAACAAGAAGACCATCGATATGCAAGTCCATCGATTTTGATGGTCCTAAAAGTGGAATTCGACTGTATGACAACTTTACCTGTACAGCGAAAGGCAAAAAACCCGTAAACTATAGACATAAATTTATGACTGGGTAAAAATTAATTTCCACCTTGTTAACAATCGAAATTCTGTTTTCTTTCGGTACAAATAACAGCTAAAACAATCAGAATAGGTAACAAAGCCATTTTAAAACAATGGCCTAAACTACACGTTTAATATGCACGTTTGTATATAAATACACCTTCTTATTAATGTCATTATTTTTAGAATAATTATTATTCTAAAGTTTGTATACTAAGTTTCTTAGAAAGATGGACGTGTATACATGTACAATCATAAATAAACCTTTAAATATTAAAGGTACTCGTTCACTGATTTCAACTTAAAAACATGTATAATTTTTTCTGAAACTATCTAAATTATATGGAAACATTTTTGGAAGCAGGAAATTAGTGTTGCGGTAATGACAATTTTAGTGCAAATTGACATACAACTACAAATGATAGTGTTTCATGTAGTAAATATCTACCCCGTATGTCACGGTATAGACAATTTTAGAGCATTATTGTGACCTTTATTGTATATTTCTTGCAATTTATAGGTCAGTTTGCCCTAAAATATTAAGACTTATTTTTTTGACACAATTACAGACCATAATTGGTATTTCGAAAATACCGAAAAATCTTAACCAAATCTGTGAACTTGTACCTTTAATATTCATTATAAGTTCATAAAGGTTAAATCATGCTGTATCAACCTCCGAGGAATTTATACACGTGACAAGTTATCAGGCTTTCGTTTCTCAATGAACCAACCTTGTCATTTTTTTCACGACTATAGGTGAGTAGCTGACTAAATCTCAACCTCCATTTTGTTCGTGAATGCAGTGACTAAGAATCTAACAGTCATGGCCGCTTCAGCATTTCCTTATAGGTAACACAAGCACGATTTATTTCATAAAAGTCTTATATGTAACTTAGATCTATCAATAAGGCCATGCCAAATTTGAATTTTGTTAAGCGTCAACTCAAGTTTGACAAACCTAGGTACCTATTCACAAAAACATACAAACCGAAAACGTAAACACAAATATTTTACGACAAAAACAATGTATTAATGAAAAATCTTCATCATAATATGAAACAATGGTCTAAATTCAATATAAAAAGACAAGTGATTTTTTTCATGTAATATACATATTGTATTAATGGTATGGTTGTGATAAATTGCTTAAAATGAAAAAAGTCGTTGCAAAACACATATTATCCTGAAGGAAAGTGTCGTTATTGAATTCCGGAACATCGGAATTATTTAAGAAAATTTCACCAACATTTATTTTTGGATTGAGGACTCCAAAACCTACGCGCATGCGGATGCTAAAAAAGTTCCGGTATAGCATGGCCTAATGCTGTTGACTCATCAGCATCGGAACAAACATTCATATTTTGATACTTTTTGTGTGTTGGGACTAACATTTACGGATGCGCATCTGAGTACATGTATATTTTGGAACCTGTTACTAACAGAAGTGATCGAGAGAATGAGTGCCGGTTATTTGCAGGAACCAATGGCTTATTTGGCTTGAAAAATTGAGCATGTGAGGAAAGGTAAAACTTATTTTCAATGTATATTTGATTAATTTTTCTGAGAAAATGGTTGATGGTTGTTTTATATTATTGCAGATAGGTATGGATTTTTTTGGAAGAATATATTTGGCTAATTAATTATCTAACGCAAACGATATATACTTAACGAAACTTCTAAGTACCCCGATTTCAATGTTGTTGGAAATTTTTATTTTTCAATATTTATGTCCGATCGTTTATGGAAATTTGTATAGGACTATACTGTAGTCTGCTTGCATGGTTTTTATGCTTCTTAATTGGTTCAAAATTGGGTTTGTCGTGCATGTGTTGAAAAACGGAACTAGGCAGGTGCTTTTCGTGTAAAATTCCCACGTTGTCAGTTTTTGTGAAAATCATAAGTGTGTTAATATGCACGACGAAAAATCAAGAAATGGCTCGAATGTCGCTTCAAGACCGAGCAATTATCGAAGGTCTTTTGCAAGGCGGTGCAAGGCTTCTTATTGCTAGTTTTCTAAAAAATTAAAGCAATTTGAAAACTTTCAATATCAACGCATGCACGGCAAAACCGGTTTTGCATCGATAAAGTAGCATGAAAACCATGTAAGCCAGGGTCGATTTGGTCCTAAACGCATTTTTATCATCGATCGGACATAAAAATTGTCATTTCTAAGTCGGGGTACTTATAAAGTTTCGTTAAGTATATTTTATCATTTTGTTAAGTTCTTTCCATTGAATTTTTCTTATAAATTGACATGACTTTCCTTTAACTCGAACCATTTGCAATAAATAAATAAAAGGTCGTTGTTTGCCAGTACAAAGAGGCATATTTTCATGAAAGGAAATAAACGCATTCCGGAAAATACATGTCATCAAATGTATACAAGTGTTGGATATGTTTACAGTGATTCTGCAGGAATGTGGTGGTCGCCTAGGACAGGATCACGTTATGTGGCCTCTAGTGTCCAACAATACATTGTACAATTTATTTAGTTTACTATGTTTTGATGTTATATTCAAAACAACTGTTAATGTAAATATGTTATTTTATTAACATTGTTTCTTTAAAATCAACGTTAGATAATCAACCATTGCTGTATATCGTATTTATGTTTGCTTATATAAGGCCATGCCATGCTGGAATTTTGTTCAGGGTCCGCGTGCGAGAAGTTTTTAGAGTCCTCTATCCAAAAAAGACCATAATTTTTTATGAAATTTTCTTAAATAATTTCATGTACCGGGATTCGATAACGACAATTTCGTTCGGGGGAAAATGCGTTCGGCATAACGTTATTCTTTATATATTCTCATAACCGTGCCATTACTAAATATATATTTTACGTGAAAAACCCCACATAAGTTGTTCAGACCATTGTTTTATATAATGATGATGTTATATATAATGCATTGTTTTTATCCTTTTCATTTTCGGTTCGTGTGTTTTTGTGAATAGTTACCTAGGTTTCTCAAACTTGAGTTCACGCTTGACAAAATTCCAGTTTGGCCTAAGCCTAAGTACTTATTCCTATTATTAGGTTAAAGCAATCCCTTTGGTCAGGTTTATCTCAATAAATGAGATTTCAAGTAATATCTGTACAGACACAAGAACTACACGATAAAAGTCATTCGGAACTACCTCGGCAATCATCTACAAAGATATACCTCGGAAATCAAGTTTAGTAGGAATGCAACCAGGTTATAAGGACAGGCGATTATCTCCCTGGCAAGAAGTTCAATAATGTTTTATACATGGACATGTAAAGTCAATGTCTTCGAACAATTTGTCTGCTATTCTGCTTTTTAACAACAAAACAACATTCAGAACTCATGGATTGTCTACATATACACTGAAACACGACCACCGGTCATTTTCATGTCAACACTTAATAATAACATTGTTACGCGCTTTAACACAATATTTCATCAGTATTCCTAAGAAGTTCAGACTATATTACCATAGAAACCAAATTCCATCAAATTAACATTTTCTGTGGAATCCATTTTAGATCTACTTTTTTTCATATGATATTCGAGGTTTATCTGCATGGAAGATCCCCGAGGTAGTTCCGAATGGATAATTGCGAAGGCAGGCATTTGCAACGAAAGCGAACAACAGACTCACCAATACCACCCCCTCATAACTCTGTGCTGCCCTTAACAGTCACTTGTAAAACAGTCCATTTAGCGATGTGTTCGGATCAATTACGTGATTTTGACTTAAGGTCAAGGGTAAGTAATCCAACTATCTTTTCAAAACATCCATCAGTGGTTATTTCCCTTCATTTTATGAATAAAGAAGCAACACATGACGTAACCGCTGCGAGATGTTTGCTTAATATTAAAGCCCCTATATCAAAAGTAACGCTGTTTATTACTGCAAAGAAAATAGACTTTTATCTATTTCAAACACCTCTATTGAACAAGATTTTTTTTAATAAATGCAAATATTGCTTAGATATTTCATGTTATTTATTGTTTTTCAAAGTTAAAGTAGATAGAAACCGAAAGTAGAATTTGGTCGTCAATACTTGAAACAATAGTTTTGATCACAGTATGTTAAAGATGAAGTTTATTAGAGAAAAACCTTACTCCGAATTACATAATTAAGCTTTAAAACTATTTTGGATCAGGTATATCAAACATCACTGTATAAATAAATATAGTGTGCTCTTATAAAAGTACCATACTTTTTTAAGAATTGGACACTTTGTCAAACTCAAATTTAGAAAGCAGAATGGTTTGAACTGTTAATTGTGTCTTTAATGCATGTTATATTTTGATAAAGTCATGGTTGTAAAACTGTTTTTAAGTCTACTGTTAATGATTATTTCTTCATATAGTGGCTTTAAAATATTGTTATTTCAACAACAAATTGCCTTCATGCATTAAGCCAAGTGGTCAAAGGTACTAGTACACAGATTTGGTTAAGATTTTTCAATATTTTTAAAATACCTTTCAGTGTCTGTATTGAGTAAAAAAATAAGTCTTAATATTTTAGGACAAACTGACCTTTAGATTTTTACTACTTGAAACACCATAATTTGCACATGTATGTTGATTTGCACTAAAATTGTCATTATCAAATCACTAATTTTCTTCTTAAAAATGTTTCCCAACAATTTTGATAGTTTCCAAAAAATGTTGTTGTTTAAAGGTACTAGTTCACAGATTTTATTTATTTTTTCTATAATTTCAAAATACCTATAGATTGCAAGAAATATACAATAAATGTCACAAAAAACGCACTAAAATTGTCTATACCGTGACATATAGGGTAGATTTTGACTACACGAATCACCATAATCTGCACTTGTATGTCGGTTTGCACTAAAATTGTCATTATCAATCTAATTTCTTCTTAAAAAAGTTTTCAAACAATTTTGATAGTTTCAGAAAAAATTGATGTTTAAGTCGAAATCTGTGAATGAGTACCTTTAAGGAGTTGGTTTACCTTAAAATGATATATTAGTATTGTCATTTTACGTGATAAGTAATTTTGTGAAATAAATAGCAAACTTGTGCAAGAGAGAGACGCAGTCCTATTTAAAGCTGGTATTCTTTTTTCAAAACACCTGACTTATATTAGCCAAGCATTGGGAACTTCTTGGTAATTCACTACGAGTGATTATTCATTCAGTCCAGAGCTCCGCGGTGTCATGAAGTTTGGGTATTTAATTCAAAATGGACACACTATGTGACAAAATACAAAAGAAACAAAGGTGACCAGAAAGCCCGAACGAGATACACTTCAATCACAGTAAAGTTGCATTATTAAGGCAATCAAATTGATGTTTTTTAACTGGGTTTAAAGTCGTATTCAACACATATTTAGGTCATATATACGACTACCAGTTCTTCCTACCATAGGTTTCCTGGACACTTTTCTATCACCAGTACCGTACTGGTAAGTTAGTAACTTACCCTACCACGAGGCCGACAACTCATGTATAGGGTATGACCTACCGCGACCGGGCTCGAACTCGCCATCTCCGGATTCGAAGTCAGACATGCTAACCTCTACGCCACGGCCGCGGCTAAATTGATGGTCTATATAGCGTAATGTTCTTAAATATAGGGACCATGTTCTTCTAACCAAGGGGATAAGTCTTTATTGTGGAACTTTACTTTTAAATTATATAGTGTCTTTACCTCGACACCAAGGGCCCGTTGCCTAACGATTTCACTACGAATCGCTATAAAAAGCGCTTTCTTGTAGCTAATCTTCATAGGAAACGGCTTGCTATTTACGTCACAAACCAAGATGGCGGCCTGTGCTGATGTACAGAAAGCGCTTATTACAATTGTATGTTTTTAGGGCGATTTTCAAACCAAATAAGTCTTTAAAAAGTGTAAAATCGTTGCAAAAACATATGCTTATATAAACAATTACAAATATTTATTAATTTCAATTCATCTATAGTCAAATAAATTGTCGGCAAACAGGAAGTCACATTACTGCGGAGGCAGCCATTTTGATTCGTAACAGCGCTCTCGGGTAGGGAAGATTTTTTTTACGCTAGCTCTCGCTACGTAGCAAAATGAAGCGATATCTTGAAGCAAGTCGTTTCCTATGATTTTGCTATCTAGCGATATGCTTAGGCTACAGGCCCCAAGCCGACCAGTGGAGGAGATTAGTTCAGTTGGCTTTGTAGCATGAAGTCACGTGCCATGTCCTAGTGGTGTCTAACATTCCAAACTATGGTATAGTTTGTTTGTTGGGTTATACGCCGTAGCAACTTATTGTATAGGTCATATAACAGCGGTCAGCCAACCTACCCACTCCTCCTTGAATGTCTAAATCTCTAGCTGTTAACCAACTACTAAGCGCATACTTCCGTCAGTGACTGACAACTGCTCTACATAATTAAAAATCATTAATAGGAGGGAGAATGGCCGTAGAAGATATTTCGTGATTAAACTCCACGAAAGTATGCCTAAGCACGTATAGAAACAAGTATCTACCCCTATATATTATATATTGTTAAATTTTATTCTCCTGTCAGAGCCGCATATATTAATCCCGCTGATTTAAATACTCAATACAGAGCTTCCATACGTACTCACGATCGAGATTCGTATTTATGTACAGGGATTACCGAACAAAAGGGCTGTCACGAAACGCCTGAAGCGTATCGCGGTATATTGCGATGCGCGAGAACCGTATCGCCATACGTACCACAATATATTGCATTGCTAAAGACCGGTTGAATAATACATAAAGAACTTATTCAACTGTTCAGTATTGTAGTATGTTATGGGAGTAATGTAGAGTTATGTTAACATCCCGAACGCGCCCAGATTGGTTAAATTCTTTGAACTTCAGCAAATGAACCAGGGAAAACTGACAATTTGCTACTTTTATTTGACGAAAGGAAGAATTTTTCAATGAAAACAAATATCACTAAATACCGGTACGTTCAATTCGTATCCCGATACGTATTGCCGCAGCTGCATATTGCAATATACCAGTTTATTGTGACAGCCCTACCGAACAATATCTAGTACTTAATTCAAAGAAGTTAATGTATGCGTCACTGACAGCTGATTAAAATTGAACAACAATAAAACACAAACACTATGAAAAATTATAAATTTACTGAACACAATGAAAGTTTACTACACTTATTAAACAATGGACTGGAGAAGTGACATTATATATGATATATAAGTATGAGTGTATTTGTGTCTGTACAACAATGAACATATAAATGTCTATATACTATAATCTGTTAAAATATCTTATATCTTTTACTCCAGTCGGAAATCTTTAGGTATGCATGTGTATATTTGTATCTGAAAATATAAAACAACATTGTAAGTATATGTTTTTGGACAAGTTTTAGAGTCTGAATGGTTTCATGCATCTACTTTCATTTTTCCTGAACAATGATCGTTTATTTTAACAAGCACTTTATATAACATTCAGTTACATGTATGTAGGAGAAGTGGTCGAGTGGCATGACATGTGCTAAGGAATCGAGAAACCTCGGGTTAGCACTGCTAATTTCCTTGAGCAAGAAATTTACCTACAATTGAACCACTCCGCCTTGGTGTAAATATGCACAATGAGAGATTAACTGCCTGAAGGTGATTTCAATAATCAGGGGCTATCGTACAAAATTTCTAAAATCGGCTAAGCAGACTTTATCCGCACTTTAACTTTTTTTATTAGTAATATCTGCGATCTGCTACACTGATAAAAACAAGTGTCCACTAGAGGGCGTAGTAATCACATAGAATGATAAAGTTCCTCAAGTTTCAACTTGATTCCTTCAATAATATGTTTCGTTCAAACATGATATTTACGCTGAAAGCTATGAAGGCATGTTAAATTTTGAGAGACAGATCAACTGTCGTAAACCTAACATACGAAACACCTGTTCGCACCTACTAACACAAAAACGCTAAATTTACAAACGCGCGTACGCTTTGAATAATCAAAGCGCTGAAGGCACTGAATTTCTTCTGGTTAGAAAAGTTAAAGTAGATTTAGTGCTTCATCAACGTATACAAAGGACAGACAATGACGCTGGTTTGTTAGGTAAAAAATCGTGTACAGATTGATCAACGTGTTATTTCATTACTGAAAACTGAGACGCACAACTGGTCGTCACTGAATCATTGAAACCATTCTGTTACATTAGACGACGTAACTATCCCTACTGAGACGCACAACATAGCAGCAGTTATACTTGCGCTTGATATATAGTTCGGATTAAAAGTGTATAAATGCATTCGTCATACCAGACGATCTTTTTGAATTTCTCTATATTTATATACTGATGGGACTACTTCTGGATGCGGTAAATTTCACTATCGGCAAGGGTCTGAATTATGATACATACGAGATGTGTTCAGGACTGACGTCCCGAACAAATAAAAACGAAAAGAAAAAATAGCAACGATATAGATCTACACGCATTGATCTAAGATTCTCAGAACTAAATATGTGCGCATTCACTTGCATTGTTATAATCACTTGTTAAATATACGAAATGAAAACATAATGAGCTATGAATCTAACTTAGTCCTATACTTCAACTGTCATAAATTACATAACGTACATGTAAATTCAATGATGTATAACCGAGTTCATTTTATTGAACAGGAAATCTCCGAGGCTATATAGTTAAACAACCAATCCGATTAACTGGTTCCGACCTTTTGTATAAATAGTAGTTACATTTGTATAAATAACATAGTGAAGATATTAGCCAAGGCATGATGCAGAGTACCAATCTGAATTCGATTGGATTTGTCCAATAAAGTTCAAGCCACGGAAATTGCCGAACAGTTACGATTGTTTAAGAACGCTCAATGCGGATATGTTCTATATCTATCGATGGAAAATTTACAATTACCAATTAACCCTAATTAGCATTGCTAATTTACATAATTAATACCTAAAATGCAAGGACATTTATCAAACATATGCCATGTTTGACATGGAAGTTACACCACGCCCCGTACATATCATTATTATCTATAAAATAGACATTGTTGTTTGAAGCATAGTACAGCGTTTGTATTGACAGAATTTCGTAGAATATGGTGACGTCACCTTACAGACAAATACAATGAAGTCGTTTGGAAGCCGTTCATTAAATCATAACCAGAAATACGAAATATCATTTTATAAATAGATCTAATAAATCAAGATTTTATATCATTTTATAATTTTATAAATCATGATTTTTGCACGCGTACTGACTTTACAGCTATTATTCCAGTTCATTTGGTAACAGGTGTTTAACTATTTATCAACCTCCCTTTTCAGTGTTTGGACTTCGTCAGCCGACAAATGGCCCAATGGAAATATACAGCCTCGATCAGCATGTACCTATTTGCGCTAAGATAAGGCCAAGCAATCACAATTATAAGCATGCATTGCTAGCTCAAAAATAGAAATGTTCTAATGAGATTCCAAACCGGGACATTTCAAACACTAAGCGCCTTTTTGTACTATAACACCACTGGTCGGCTGTTCATCTGCAATGCGGGTTTAAATTCTGACATGTTGTCACAGTTTAAAAGATGCAAATAGACCACATCTCTATATATGAGTACATGCTTTACATAACCCAATTTCTTACGTAAAACATGAGTCCACTGCTTTGAAGATTGGCGAAAGAGAAATGAAATTATTATACTTACGTCGACCATAGCTCCTCTAAAATACCCATATTGTGGACAATGACCAAGTACTATTGCTGCATCCCGGATTTCTACCAAACCTACAGAATACAAAAAAGACGTACTAATAGATGTAAAAAGTATTGATGTAAAAAATTATAACATTAAGATTTTAAATGTAAACATTCTTTCGCATACATGATAATAGTGTTGAATGCTAAGCATCGTAAGGTAAATTACTCAAAAATTGAAACGTAAGACTTTACTCATGCATTGTAACGTAACGTTTCACTCATGAATTGTAACAAAACGCTTCACTCATAAACTGTTACGTTATAATTCACTTATGAATTGTAACGTAACAGTTCACTCTTAATTTGTAACATAATTAATTATTACATCATAATTATGACAATCGTAACAATTTACATTAAATTTGTAACAAAATCCCTTATCATACATATCATTCTTAATTTGTACCGACGATATTCAGTTATGCGTTTCTTAATTTATCGGTGATATTTCATTCCATGAAGAGTATATGATTTAAACCATAACTAATTTATGATATTATTAATGGAAAACAACTGTCACTATATAACATAGATAGTGACAAAAGCCTGACAAATTTAACTGATGATTTGGTCACCTTCTTTCAAAACATACATCACGTTAAACACATGTAATTAATTAAAAGTTAAGTTATGGTATACATCAACGGCATGTTGTGAAAAGTTTAAGTTAAGAACCTAAACTAAATATATTTGCTTTAGAAAAACGTGATACTAATAATAGTCAAGGGGTATGTAAAACTAGCTGTCCCTTGCAGTTCAATAGATGCAGGCATTTTGTCACAATTAGATGAATGAACCTAAACAATATAATCTACACGGAAAATTGCCCAAACTTAATATATGTATTACTATAATTGACGATATAACTTTCGTAATAGAAAACAAAAACAATAAGAAAGAAAAAGAATCTTTGATATTTTTTATGAACAATACTTTTCATTTAAGCAAAATGGTCACACGAACTACCTTACAGCTTCTAACGTATTAGAAAACATTAGCCAAAGCCTTCGGAATTTTTGCTTGACGACTTGTCATTGAATCAGTGCATTGAGTAAGCATCTGTAAACATTTTCAACATTATCTGTCTGCTCGAAGCGCATACACTTGCTCAGGACACAAGAATACACATATACCTCCACAAAGACTTATAATAGGTGGTCTAAACAATCTGATTTACATAAATTTGTATTAATCTTAAATGTCACATGAAATGCATTAGAGATGTTTTTGTCTTATTTTGCAATGCACGTTGTTAAAATGTCGACTCATATCAGAATGTAACATGTAGCAAAACCTGACGATGACAAGTACAGAACATTATAACAAAATTGGTATAACAAAGTTTCTTCCTAGTTTAAAACCTAAAACAAGTAAATGAAACAGACAAAACCGAGGCGATTGTTATTGTTGCAAGCAGCTGTTTAGAGGTGGCGATAATCAAAATTGCTGATATTTGAATTGGCTGTAATAGGAAGATTTTTATAATTAAGAAAGGCTTTGAGACTGAAAGATAGCGTAACTGAAATGAGCCCGTTTCTTGAAAGAGCCTGTTAATGCCAGATCGGTGTCACACACAGTTGGCTGTTACTGGGTTGCAGTAACTGAGAGGTTGCGTTTGCTAAGGAATAGATCCAACTAAGGGCTGGCAGTTACTCGGAATTTGCAGTCAAAACAGGATGTAATAAATCTGAGGGTGGTTGTAAATTTGAGGTGAGTGTAATGAAAAGTTTTACTGTAGTTCTGCAAAATGTAAGCATAATTTTCTATCCATGAAATGTCAGCAATGTAAACATTTATTATCGTTATCATAAAATAAAGAAAACGTCACGATTTAATTATTTAAGAGCACAAAAACTTCAAACCAGGAAATTTATGTAATAGTTTGGTAGTCATGTGGACACGCGTTGTAACTGACACTTAAAATTTATATAGATTTTGTGTTGCTAGAATTTATGATTACATATTTCCAGGTGCTGCATCAAACTTGCAGGTGCTAAACAATAATGTGCCACTTGTTAAAAAGTATGCCATTTAGGATGGTTTTGGATGATGATGACTAATCGTTGTCATAAAAGCAATTTAAATGTTGCTTATAATAATAAAAAAGTCGCTGCGGTCATTGTGACATTTGGATGTTTTCTCACACGTTTTAAGTCGTCGGTTCATCAAAGGACGAAAAACAAGTTTACTGCATTTTTGTCTACATTGAGTTATTGATGACCAAACAAATAGTATCACCTCCATCGTATTCAATGTAAGCCTATTATTGGGCCCTTACTGGGTTTGGGTCGCAGCGTAACCTTGGTTGGTCCAACGATGGACCTACAAAGATTTTACTATGACGTATACATATATTTTACTATGACACAACAAACGTCAGCTCTAAGGGTTATGTTACTAAGTAAAGTTAACAAAAAGGACATGAGGAATTTCTACTTGGCAAAGGCAGGAGACAATGGGTTTAAACTTTTCTACCTACCTAATATCTGTCTAAAGTTAGAAAATGGATAGAGGAAATAGAAATGAGATCTACGTACCTTGAGTTGGGGCTGATTTAATCACGCCACCTATGATCCCTAACAAATGAGGGTTTTCCTTTGAGACGTACCGTCTGACCCCATTTACTATACCAATAAATTCTTGGCCATCGTATATATATGTGACATCATTCCATTCGTCAGGCTGAAATATATTCACAAGAAATAATAAGTAATTTAAAAACAAAAGGATCATCGGTCATTATTCATGTGTTCCTTGAAGATTTTCACTTAGGGCTACATTAGCAATCATAAGGCTCATAATAAGGTTGATTGTTAGGCTATACTTGCTCTAGTACGGGTCATCGGAACAAAATCGATTCAAGTACATAGTTCAGCTAAATGATCACATTGTCCAGTAATTGGGGCGATTAGGAAGGCAAACAACGTAAGCCTTGGTGTAACAAAAAAATGTTCTCTACATTCATATGGTCATGTTTACATGTAAACAATATAGTTGTCGGAATGTCTGTATTGCCCCCAACAATCCAGTACACAACTGTATTTGTACAAATATTTGTACAGCGAGGTCGACGAACCATGTACTATTAGAAAAGGCAAGGTTGTTTCATAGTACTTTTTGGCCAAGTAGTCAACATAAACAATCATATAAATTTTCTTAAAAATCACTATCTTTTAGACATTTCACACAAAAAATGAACTGGAATCAATGGAAAAGCACACATTTGGACAAATTGGTACCAGGATTGAATTCCAACATCAATACTGTAAATTGCGTCGAGCAAGGAATGTGCCCAAATTGCTTCACTTCACGCAGGTCTAGCATAGTACATTTATCTTCAATTCCGTTTTGCCATTTAAGATACAAAGAAATGGTTTAAAAGACTCTCTAGTATTGGAAAGTTATAAACCGGTTGCCAAACAAAGCAACAGAAGCAAGTGAAAATAACATAAAAAAACGGTTAGCGTGCGCCTTCCTTCAAGACACCTTGTCCATTAAAATGCAGTTACAGCTTACTAAAACTTGAAACAATATAATTTTTAAAAGTTTTTACATGTTTACTTACATTAACAGTAAACGCCAGTTGTTTTTTCGTGTCATTATCAGTTTTCAACATAAGTAGAACTTGTTGCATTAAGTTATCATAAACAATAGCCATAGAAGGGCCATCTACATTACCGTCACAGTTAGTGATTAATGGTTGGTACCTATCACCTCCTACACCCCGTCTAAACTGTACTTTCAACATCACATGATCTCTGTAAAAAAACAAAGCACGGTGCATAACGGTGCATTTCAACATTTTGTCAAACATATCGAGAAAATTCATGAAGAAATTTCAGAGTGATTTGTAGCTTCAAGAGTTAATTTTTCATCCAAAGACAAAAAGTTCATCTAATTTCGATGGAGAATTTTTAGAGAGAAATGTTGCCTAAAGATTTGAATTTTCCTTTCAAAGACTGAACTTTTCCTCCGAATATAACCTTTAGTTATTCTAAGACTCTTATACTCTTGGGTATTCTAATGAATTAAAAAACAACAATTGTTTTTACACTTCATTCTTAAAAGTTGATTATCTCATTAAAAGGGCATGTCATCTTTCCTCTAAACAAGATAATACACGCTAGAAAAACACAAAATGTTAAGTGCATTTTATAAATGGCATCCTTGACTTAATCAAACATAAAACATTTCGACAAACATTTCCTGTTACCTGAAGTCATAGTTCTGATATCTCCAGATAGTTAATTTACCATCTCCACCAAACAAAGCAACACCAGGTATAGCACTTGTACTATTTGTAACTTCAACATTTTCATTGCCAATAGGTAGACGATTTAATGATGAATCAACGACCACACCTTCATTAAAATCCATATGTACTTCTAGACAGTCACCTAGAAAAATATAGGAAGTGATATTCATACTTAATAACGAGTAGTTAGTTTACTTTATTCTATTCACAACATACAAACTATGCAAAAACCGTTTTCTAAACTACCTAACTATTGAGCTTACTTCCATCATAAAACCAAATAATTTCTCCATATATGGAGTGACTATCGATGTTTTTATTTCAGAACTAATTTCTCAAAATGGTACAGGCAAAGTACAACTTTAACTTATTTTTGTTTACTGGATTTAAAGTCGTGTCAACACAATTTAGGTCATTTACGGCGTCCAGCGCACCTAACCTAGCTTTCCTGGACCATTGTCTATAACCAGTACTCACCTACCCTTCTACAAGGCCGGAAACTTCTCCATATTATCTAATCAATGGAGGAAATGGACATTATTGTCAAATTTTCATGCAAGGGTATAACCTCCCCGGGTGAGATTCGAACCCGCACCCCCTTCGGGCACGAGATTCCAAATCCCGGCGCGCTACCAACTGCGCTATCGACCCGGGCTAAGCAAAGCATATTCACATTAACTGTTGCTTTGAATATAAAATTAAAACATAGTAAACTAAATAAATTGTACAATGTATTGTTGGACACTAGAGGCCACATAACGTGATCCTGTCCTAAGCGACGACTACATTCCTGCAGAATCACTGTATACATATCCTACACTTATGACATTTGATGACATGTATTTTCCGGAATGCGTTTATTTCCTTTCAAGAAAATATGCCTCTTTGACTGGCAAACAACGACCTTTCATGTTTTCATTGCAAATGGCTCGAGTTAAAAGAAAGTTATGTTAATTTATAAGAATAATTCAATGGAAAGAACTTAACAAAATGATAACTTACAAAGATCAATGATTATTGCCAAGCATCGAAATACCAATGCCTGTGTCAATTAGAGACTATTAAATTGGTATTGTATTTTGTTTAATTAAATAACCAAAAATAGATTTGTCGTGGACATGATGCTGTGGAAAGCACATTAAACTTCGTAAACAGAGATCTATATTCCATTTATGCCCGTGGCACATGATACAATTCGATAAAAACATGACAATATGGAGCTTTTTTGTTCGAAAACGAGGCCTTGGATGCTCATTAAATGAAGGTTAACTAGTACTGGTATGAAATATCCAGAAAAGGTAAGTAGGTCAGCCGATCTTATAGCTAATGAAAAGTGTTGATAAACGATATGAAATTCAAATTAAACAACAAGAAAACAATGACAAAAGAGGTATGAAGCACTAACCATGATCAGAGACTCGAATGGAACATTCACATGTCATTTCATCGAAAGCTGTACCTAGTGCACATCTAAATCTATGTTGAGTTAGACCATTCTTGTAGATAAAGTAATATTCACTAGTAGGATCAGCTGAATATCGACAGTTAACCACTGGTGCCAGCACACCTACTCTAGTAGCTGGAATAGGTTTCTCCTGTCGATTATTGTTAATAAGTCGACCACTAACGTCTCTAGCAGGACCAAATACTGCCAAACGATTCCCTGATGTAAATAATGTTGGAGACATCGGTTGTTTTGTATCGCTGACTAATTGTGAGGCATCCGTTCCCATTGTATTGCCGGTCATTTGCCCAAGCTGTGTCATACCAGATACCATAGGACGTGGGTTAATATTAGCATCGAAGGAAAAGTCTGTCGTTCTATTGACTGTCATACTTGAGACTCCCCCAGCGGAAGGAAATGTGGCAGGCATATCTTGATTATTTTTTTGCATAAAAATGCTTTGTCCACCAGGCTGCGGTCTTGCTGGTTGACCTAATGTTTGCATACCAGGTGATGATTGTGAACCTTGGACACTTCCTCCTGGTCTTGCAAATTCCGGAACTGTACCGTCAGATATCAAGATGGATTGGCCAAGTGAAAATGTGTTCATTTCATCTTGTATATTACGGCCTGACTCACCAAGGCGACCCACTGGTTGCTGTGTTCTTGTTTGAATATTTTGTACTCCCAGTTGAGAACCAGATAATCCTTGAAGGGTAAGTCCGCCTGCATTCTGCCCTAAAACAGTTGTTTGTTGTGTTAAAGGTCTTTGGTTGTTCGTTGTCTGTTGTGGTGCTGTGTTTCTTGTTGCTCCAAACGAACCTGACCTATCTGGTACTGCAAAAGATGTCTGTGTGTTGCTTTGCCTTGGTGCAAAATTTGGAATGGTCACTGATTTATGGCCTGTCATGCCAGGAGCTGAGAACATTGTGAAGTCACTAACTGAACTTCTCATATTAGAAGGTCGAGTTACTGGTTGTACGGGCACTTGTGGTGGCTTCGTAGGCGACAGAAAGTTTGATCTTGACATAGTGTCAGTCAAAGGTTTGGTTTCTGATGAGCCAATCAAATTTTGAGTCTGGTAGTTAAAAGCTGTTCCGCTTGGACCTTTTGAAGAGGCTGCATCTTGAGTAGCCTTGGACAGGAACTGTTGCCATTCTGATGGATTTAGTTGTTGCTCTCTCGTAAAAATATCAGCAACTCCAAACTGGTTAGCCGCCGTAGCATCATTTCGCCCTACAATAATTATATTATTAGGTTTTGTTCCAACCTGAGACGAATCAGAAGCATATGGAACAATCTGTATATTTTCATTACCTCTATTTAAATTTCTTGAAGGTTGTGCATTATTCAGAAACGATGTCATAAAGTCGACTTCAGGCTCCCTGGTCAGTCCCGCCCTTTCCCAAAATCTTTTATCAATAAGGTCTGCATTTACATTGTCAGTTGTACCAAAAATGGATCCAACAACTGGCGGAGAATGGGCTGAATGTGTCTGCCCAATAGTTGGAACATGGGTCCCACCATGAAGCTGCCCAGCTGGTGGATCAAGAGGACCTGCGTGAGTCTGCCCAATTGATGGACCAAAAGGCCCAAGATGTGTCTGTCCAAAAGACTGCATTGGTTGTGAGTTGGTTAGAGATACAACAGGCGGTGTTCCCTGATTTGCCATGAAAGGTTGTCCTATTTCCATAGCATCATCTTGGTTTGTTGTTACAGCATTGGTATTTGTGTTAGACGTTAATGACATTTGGTTAGATTGATCAGTTCTTTGATTAATATCTGATACACTATTAGGCGAAGCCCCAATATCTCCAACACCATCGTCAAAGGGTGGTGGAGGTAGAAAATTTGACATATCGACTCGAACTTGCCTGAGTGGCTGTTTAGCTTTATTAGCAGCTGGCTTTTCTGTTACAAACGCTCTCTGGGGTAAGGATATTCTGCCAAAATCAAAATTTCCAGAACCAAGAGCGGTGCCACCAACGTCTATGGTAGGTGTCTCGTTGACGGTTGGCATGTTACCTTGGTTAAGATTATTTGCATTTGCCTGACTCGAATCAAGTGCGGACGGACTAGGAAAGTTGCCAAGGCCCATATTATCCGCAGGCGCGCTAAAATCATGCATTAGCGAGTTAAAGTTTGATATAGCCATTCCACCGGAGTTAGTGGTATCAGGAACACCACCCCCTACATTTGTAATTGAACCTAGTCCAAAGCCTGACACAGAGGAACCACTGACCATATCTGTAAATGCACCATTTGTATTAATGTTAGTGGATACATTTTGTTTATAATGAGATACATTCAAATTAGAAGTTATAGATTCAGTGTTAATATCAGTAAGTGAACCCGTTTCCAACGTTACATTTTTAGAAATGGTTAAGTTAGAAAGAATAGGAAATTGGGATAAAGTCTCATTATTGGAACTATTGAAAATATTAAAAGCAGTTTGTTCAGGTTCCATAATAGGGTCAAACAGTTTCAGGACATTTTCATTATTATCGACTTTAAGATATTGTTCAGAATTATTAACTAACATAGAACTACCTTCTACGGTAGCATTATTTTTAATTTTGTTTAAAACATCAACAGAATTATTATCGATTTCAACATTTGTATTTGAAATGTTCAACATACCAGTATTTCCAATTGAAGAGGTACCAGTTGGAGTTGGTTCAATATGAAGTGGCTCATGTCCTTGGAGTGCTTTGTTCATATCTATTATTGATGATGTACCCTCAGCAAGGGTTGCGTCCATTGCCACATGATTGCCCTCAAAAGGATAAATTCCTTCGGAATTCAGATCATTAAGGTGTGTATCATTTGATGTTGAGGCAGGAGTATTTGCATTACCTGTAGAGGTCGGTGCAACGACGCTTTCAGCATTGGGGCTAGATGATTGCGGGTTACTTAATTGATCATTAGTTCTAGGCATACTAAACATTCCTACTGGAGGATTAATGGCCCCGAACCGGCTACCACCAGACCTTACCATGTTTGCTAGTTGATTAGCTTCACTACTGATAGTATCAATCTTGCCAGGCGAGCTTGGTAAAGTATTTGCGCTTGGGCTGCCTAGTCCAAAATTCATTTCCATGTCAAATATGTTAGACGCTGTGATGTCAACAGAAGCTGGGGCTGAGCTAGCCGCTGGGTCTGGTTGTGCAAAAGGATCTTGAACAGCTGATGTATCGAACATTGAACTTTCAAATGACTGTTGATTCATTGAGTTTGGACCTGTACCAACGTTAGAAGGTGCAGTATTTGGACTATCTACAAGAATCTGGTTGCTCGGCAATGCATTAGTACTTAAAGGCGCTTTGTTGCTTGCATCAACACCACCTATAGCTACATCTAATGGACTGTTTTGGTTCGCATCTAGTACATTATAGTTAGCATTTGGATTAGACAATTCGTTAGAAAATGGATTTTGTAATTGATTCAATTGCTCTTGTAATGAGGCAATCGGTATATTTGAAATACTTGCAGGTGGTTGCTGGGGCTTAGAAACGCTTAAAGGCGGAGGAAGACCAAAATCTACTTCACTCGCAGCGCTTGAAGGCGATGAGCCGGATAAAGAACTTGTGTCTAGATTGGCTCCGATATTAGAAGAAGGTGAAGCAGATATTGAGGTAGATGACGTCTCTGGAGCTGTTGACGGCGAATCAAATGGAGGTGGAAGAAAACTTGACATATCTACGGCAGATCCTAAACGACTTGATTCTGCTTGTAGTGCTGTTATTTCTGATACGTGTCCTGTACCCGGATTAAAGTTGAGCAATCCTGTATTCCCTGCAGTCATAGGTTGATTGAAATCTGCAACACCAATAATGTCATTTGGATTTATTGTTATAATTCCAGATTGTCCCAAAGCGTTAGAATTGTGTGTACCTATGCCAAAATTGTGCAGCACTGTGCGTGGAGGTTTAGTGTCAGCTGGGACCCTTACCAAATGACCCACGTTTCCAAGAGCTGTGAAATCTTCATTTCGTAGAATATAATTAATATTTGGATCTACATGATTTGACGGGTGTGTCTCCGGCGTAGAACCAGATGAACCGAGAAATGCATTATTGCCAACCAACCCTGGTAGGAATACCGTCGGTTCATTTGCAATACCAGCAATTTGTGAGGCGTCCAATGGAAATAGGGAGTTATGATCCGAACCAAACAATGAAAAGCTGTTGGTATTATACCCTCCACCTGTAAGAACAGACGAATAGTGCAAACACAGGAAATTTTTAAAGTATTTTGACATAATCTGTTCGTGTATTTACGACAAAGTTATACAATTTCCGCCATAAGTATTGACGCATTTCAGAAATGTACGATATTTGCCGAAAATTAACGAATTGATTATGTACAAAATACCCTAAACAGAAAAGGCATAGCAAGGAAACATTGAATATTGCTGTTACATATAGAGATATTATATATACATTGTAAGCAAAGCATTTTAGTAACATCGAAGCAAAACAATTTATATAACATAACTAGAGTAGACACTTAAATATTTAATAGCACTGACTTAGACAAACAGCGTATCGGCGATTTTTTTAATAGAAATGCCTCGCATGCCTTACTGAAATGCAATTAAGCATAAAAATTATATATTACTGAACTATTAAAAGCATTGCTTTAATTTTCACTGCGAGTGGTGCGCTTTTCTTTAACACGTTGATGTTCACAAACATTAACCATTTGTATTATGACGCGTAAAACTCTTTTAAAATGTAACATTTCTCGAATTTAATTGAATCTTTAGTATTTAAGAACACATTTTTATCCTATAGTCCATTACATAGTACATTGACTGTTACTGTGTAAATAAGCACTCCTGTTTGATAAAATCCAAACACTAACGATTTTCAGTACAGTCTTATAACTGGAGTTATACGGTACTTGATGTTGCGTCTAGACATGATAAAAACCATCATACAGCTACGATTGTCGGCATGGCTTTATCACAACGGTACTTAGTGCTTAGTGGCTATATCACAAAGATAACTCTTTGCCTCATTTAAACATGATAAAAACCATAAAATAGCTGCTAGTGTCGGCGTGGCTTTATCACAATGGTACTAAGTGCTACGTTCAGACATGATACATTGATGGTCGGCGCGGCTTTTTTGGAGTACTACGGTATGGTAAACATGTAATAATACATGCACATTATACTGTTGTTCACTTACTGTGTGAAGGAATATGGTAATGATGCTGGTTCAACAATATCGGTACACCAACATTACTATGGTAGTCTGAAATAATGGAACTTTCATGCAGTTAGAAGAAATATCCCAAATCAATTATTAAGTTAAAGAAAAACGCTGCATGCATTGGGGTTTTATATGGTTAAAATACTCTTTTTATATTTGAAATATCAGGATACCAAACTGAATTAAATTATTATTATTGTGTGAAACATGATACAATAAGTGATAAAAATCTCATAACGAAACTATCACACGTATTATAATCATCAACTTAATACCTACTATTTATATGTATGCACATATTTATATATACATTTTATCTCATAATATATACGTATCTACATTTTTGTATTTTTGTCATCATTTTGTCACAATCTTATTTATTTTGATCTCATCGGTATTTGACCTTCAGCAGCGTGTTCAGTAACGACTGTTAGCGAACGTTACGGATACGGGGCAACTTAACCCAAAGAGAACTCAACCCGTGGATAACTCAATCCAAAGTCGGGACAACTCAACTGGTTAGTAGGGGATTTAGTTGTCTCGCGTTGAGTTGTCTCTGGGTTGAGTTGTTCTGACCCTATCGTTACGAAACGTTTTGGAGCGCTCGGGGTAATTGAACAGGCTACTGGTTTGAAGCTAACAACACTTGTTTAACACGTTATAATCAAAATATGTAAATGCACAATCTAATTTACGTCGCACCACACAATTTTCTTCATATAATTTAATTATTATGAAGAACTTTTGTATTTCTAAATTCATTGATACAAAACATAGCGCGATGTTCATTTTATCGCATTTCCTTTTAAATTCTGTAGAAAATTACGAAGAATGTCACACGAAGTAATTTGAAGCTCTCAAAGGATAGCCATTAAATAAAACGCCAGAATTTTTCGAAAAACGTTTCTGCAACTTAATTACACATAATTAGACGTACCATTGTTTACCGTTTCTTGCTACTTGTTAAAGTACAAGTTGTAGACACTGACACGACACAGACTGATATTTTCAAGCTGTCAAGCGAAGTGATATTTATTAAACAAACGTATGTCTGGCATGGAAAACCAAGACAGTATGTCTTAAAACACAGATATGTATTGTTGTCGCCTTGAACATTCGTAGTAGGTCGCGGTGACACACCCTGCCTAATTGTATATTTTTATTTGTACAAAAACTATGAATAGTTAACAGTATTTCAATTTATCCTTACTCTGTTTTTTTAGAATCCTACAAGTGGTGCGAGATGGTTAATCAGAAAGAGGCGGGGCTACGATGTTTGGCTTGTAATCATTGGACTGGTTATGTATGCGTTGGTATGAATCACATAAAAATCTACCTCGTAGTTTCTTTGGGCATCCTTACTTTTTCCAGATTTCGGGACCCCTTTTTAGAATCCGTTACAATTTCTTTAACTTAAGGTATTTATCATTACATGCGGACAAGCACAAATACGATTCCAGTCGTAAGAGTGTTGGCTAACCTGTATTTTCCTGGACGACTTATCTACGCTGGGTGCCTAGGTTCAGAGCATTTACTAGTATTTACCTAGTCTGTTATTTCCCCGTTTATACCACAGGGAATTGTCAAGTTACCTCCCTTTGACAATTCCCTGTGGTTTATACTCCTTAAATAGGCTGGTCCAATTAGTTGGATTACTCGGACTTTACCCCTACTTCTCGATGTCGATTTGCCAAAATAAATCTTAAATAACACTTTTGTAAATCATGTAATTTGTTTGAAATTCAAAATAAGATTTATTAAGGATACAGAACTATCTAAATTTCCCCACTTCTGTTAATATCTTCATTTACAAGAAAGATTTTATACAAAATATTTTGTTATCCTTACATATGAATTCAATGATAAAATCCGAGGATTCCAACTGTAATGACCTACTTACCAATTGGATTGCTTCAGGTTTTATCAGGGAAAGATAACTGACAAAGGTCCCTAATAGAAAGTGGCCGTCCAGGTAGGTTTCACTATAGGGAACATTCCATGTGTTATGGCTCTATTTTTTACAAGTCAATAGTTGACAGAAATTATGCACAACTATATATAGTTGGCAGATACATAGTTAGAGTTCATGTTATACATGGCTGTTAATACAAAGTTGAGCATCTACAGTAACTGTAAACGTGTCCCAGTTGCTAATAAAAACCTCATTTTATACGTTCATATTATCACAAATGTCAAACACGCAAGCATCATTAAAAAAGAATATGACTGTTTTAATGTGGAGATTTTTTTGGAAGAGGAAAGATTTGGAGACAAAATACTGTATTGTGGTCATTACTTATGGTATACGAATTAATATAAATACTTAAGTTACACGATGGTTGATTCTGGCGTTGTTTGTTACATTATTACAGTACAACCTCTCTTGAACAACACCCACTTGGAGCGACTAAAATGTTGCTGTTCAGAGGTTGTTGCTTTGCAGATGTTATACTGCATATGATAAACGAGAGCGTTCTGTAATTACAATGTAATACGCGGGCAATTAAAACTTTTGAAGGACACCTTGTATGAAGAAAATCTTTTCAACTTTTCAATTTATTCCTTTCTAGTTCTAACTTAAAGCGTTTAAAATTATTCAGGTCGAAAAAAGTAGTGCACTAAATAAACTACCATAGTTAAGCCGAACGGCAAACCCTTTTCTTACCAGTAAATTGCCAGACTATCCTGAACATTCGCGCTGTTTGGACTAGCTCTATTAAGTGGTTGCAAAGGTGTGCAAATTGAGTTATACATAGATATCCCTAAAACTGTCCAGGAACTGCTCAAAATTCATGTCCATAGAGTTAAGGATTGAACGTGTGTTAAAATTGCTTGATTTTTTTTTAATTTAAAAGTGCGCCAAAGACGTAAAATGTTACTTCAACAATGTTACTTATATGTACAGAGAAGGTGTTAGAGCGCATGCGTACTCTGCATTTATTATATTAAATTCAGGATCATGCATTTATTAATAATAATTGCTTGCGTTAGTTTATTAATCAAAATAAAACCGTATATGTTTAGATTACAATAAAATTGATTAATTAGCGCAATGAAATCGCGCGCATGCGCCGCTGAAAAAAGTAGTTCCTACAACATGAAATACTCGAGAAGACTGTGTAAAACAATAAACAATACAATGACATACGTTTTACATTGCTGTGACATAGTGAGACACGTTAATCAGATAAACATGTACAAAAATGCGTGCGTAAAGTGGTTAATTGTTTAACACTATATAAGAAATGAGTACGTGCGTATGAATACTCTCACAATAGGACGAACAACATTTAAAACAACTGAAAACACCTGCAAGTGGACATTTCACTGCTGCATATCTCTGGACATTTATTGCCATTGTGCAAAAACCACATCTTCAAAGCTACATATATAAGCAGTTAACTGTCAATAGCGAAACAGCAAAAAATCCCAGACATCAAAACTAAAATATGTTTCAATCCATCACTAAGTCAAATCAAGTCGGCCACACACACCACACATATCTCAATAAAATTATCATTAACTGTGTTTGTTTGGTAGCAATTCTTCACAAAATTAACACCAATTTATATGGTCAGAGTATTTGGAACAAGTATTAGTAATCAAAGGTTACATTTGGTCTATAGTTGACGTGACTGAATGATGGACTGAACGCTACGGACCCAACCGACACGGCGGTGGATTTAGTACAAAGGTCTACATGAAAAACTATCTAATTCCTATGTAAATTATTATGTCGTAAGCTTCAAATCATTTTTTTAAACGTAATATTTTAATTCTTACCAGAACGTGAGCCTGTATTACTGAAAGACGATGGATTGGTATTTTGGCCACTTTGAGCTGCCATGGCAACGAATGGATTTGGTAGCTCTCCTAAGGCGGTGTCAACCATGAAGTCCCCGCCCATTCCAAGACCGATAGCCATGCCCCCACCAGCTGAAGACAAGAAACAAATGATGTCCACATAAAGAGACAAAATTGTAAAGCAAAGCAAAAAGAAAAATATCGACAAGACAGCACGAGCATTTTTCCAAGTAATGCAATGCAAATTGTTCTACTTTCGAGGGCAAAAATACAAAAGCGAACTATTAAAGATATGACGATTAAAAAGTTATTTGTATGTAAGACAGGCCATTCACGAAATATTTCAGGAGTGGACAGCCTTCGCTTTAGAGAAAATACAAGCATATAACGAAACGTAAGGAAAGGCATTTACATAGAAACATTGCTGCATCAATTTACTCATGTAATACTAAAGCCACTGCTTTGCGATTTATGGGTAGGAAAATGGCGATTTACTATCCAAATGGCAATGCAGTGAGGGGATATTACCAGAGGTTTCCTGGACTTAAATCAACGATTCCTCAATGACCCGGGGTATGATGTGCCTGTCAGAAAATGGCAGGCGTCTTATGGAGAAATATTAGATTTTTGAGAAAGAATCACCCACTAGCTTACAGTGACCGATGCACAGTTTTGACTAGCTTTTTACCTCATAAGGGACCTTAGTCAGTAATTTCCCCTTGTATACTCTTTAAATTGGTAGGTCCAATTAGTTGGATTACTCGGATTTTACCCTTACTTTTCAATGTCAATTTGCCAAAATTAATCTTAAATATCTTTTTTGTAAATCATTTAATTTGTTTGAAATTCAAGCTAAGCATTTTTAGGGTAAAGAACTACCTAAATTTCATCACTTCTGTTACTATCTTCATAAACAAGAAAGATATTAGATGAAATATTTATGAAATTATCCTAACAATTCAATGATAAAATCCGAGGATTCTAACTTATTGGACCTATTTACCAATCGGATTGCTTCAGATTGTATCAGGGAAAGATAACTGACTAAAGTCTCTAAATGTTTATCAACAACGTATCGTAGGTCAAATAGTAACCTACGTATAGATCGTTGGTCAAAGTTAATTGATCAATATTTTGCATAGAAAAAAACGAAACAATGAAAACAAAAAAATGTGTCAAGAATATAGTACAGTGTGCATGTAATCAATCATATTTGATCGGTAAATCACCCCTACCTCTCACTAAAGGTTACAAATTCAAACTAGCAATGGTTACTTATCAGTCATTGTCACTATTCAGTATACGCTATTCATCACTGATTGTCAAAATTTCATAAATCATTAGACAGTCAGATGGCGAGTCAATTTTTTTCGTAGAGTAACACTTATCATGTCCGTTGAAAATAAAACTATTCAGATATTGTCAATAGTAATGAAGTTGGAGAACAAAAGAAAATGGGACGCGGAGGCGTTAGAGAACATTGACTTGATCAAAAATAATATTTTTTACGATTTTCTTTGAAGTTCGTGGGTGACTGTTTTATTTATGCTGTGGTTAAAGTCAAACGGCCATTGTGTCATTATTTATACATGTAGTATGATAGTACAAGATTTTTTTTATTAAGTGTGGGTTGCTTATTGGATAAAAAGAATGACTCCCCCACGTTCATAATTCGCTGAGCTGTCAATTGCTTCAACTTTGAAAACGGTCATTTGACTTCCAGCATCTCATAACCGAATATGGATAAAACTATACATTCGGGTATGGCATTCAGCGTACAAATTATGACTTGTATTGACAAAGTATTAAGATGTAGTATTGACGTTCCGGTTCACAAAAGCAGCCACCATTGCAATACGACATATTAAAGGTACTAGTTCACCATCATTGGTAGTTGTATGACATTTTGCACTAAAATTGTCAATACCAGAACACTACTTTCCTGCTTGCAAAAATATCTCCATACAATTTTGATAGTTTAAGAAAAAGTTGATATTTAAGTCGAAATATGTGAATGACTACCGTTAAAATCCAAACCAATTTTAGCAATATTAACCATCTAATTTTGACCAAACTATAAACCTTGCTTTTCTTGCGGACGACAATTTTGCGCCATTGAATGATACCGCCTTCGTATATAATTTGAATACCAATTTGCATGATGAATAATGTAGCAATATTTCAAGATACGTTTTCTGCCTCAGGAAATTACAAATATAACTAGTACATATACATTATATTTATTACAGCTGGTTTCGAACCCTAGACGTTTTAGTCTCAAAGTCCTACCGAACCACAGCATTAAAAAACATAAATTCTAAGAACGGACGTCTTACTATCTCCGATCCCGAAATGCGTCCGATTATTGGACGAAAGATGTCACAACTAAGGAACAAAGTATGAACACCTAACGGTCTATCTTTTCACAACCAAGGTGCCGTAGATGACCGATGTCGATCACAGGTGTGTAGTTTGTCAAAATACTACAGCATTTTATCATTTTTGTAACAATATTAAGATAAAACAAGTCTTGTACTTTCACCGACATGACAGTTGACAGGTTGTCATTACTATTATCATACATAAACAATTAACAAACGTTTTAATTATAATCATAATCTTACCAGCACATCGTTGGTAAATAAAAACAATACGCATGATGGTATAGAATAATTGTTTCCAGTTTAACGCCTTGGACAGATATTTACGTATATTTAACATGACAGTTCATTAATTAAAGGCACGTTTACATCACGTTCATGAGTGTTTTCATTTAAATTTGGATCTCATTGAACGAATTTCAAAGAACTCTTTAACCTCGACTAGACTGGCTCGCTGACTTAAAAGTTTACATACATTATGTCTATATTGGCATTATTTTTATCGAACGAGTTCATTTTATAAGTTTTCAATTTTAACTAGATTTGATTGCTGACTTTATTATGCTTACGTGTATAATGTCCAAATTTTGATCATAGCTGTGAACGAGTCTCAAAATGTTTTTTTTTTACCTTGGCTAGGCTGACTACGGGGATAAAGAAACGTTTAAAAAACGTGTAGACGAATCGTGCAATAATGTTTCCACTCAAAGAACTATTGCATTAATTCATAGAACATAAAGAGACAATTTGATACGGTTTTTACGACAAAAAACAATGCATTGTGTATATATTTTTCAATGGAATAACAACCTCATATTATGAAACAATGGTCTGAATTTAATATAAAATGACTATTTTTTCACGTAAAATATACATGTATATTGTATTAATGACGCGATTATGATAAATTGCTTACGATGAAAAACGTGGTTGCCGAAGAAAATTTTGCCTGAAATAAATTGTCGTATCGAATCCCGGAACATCGGAATTATTTAAGAAAATTTTACCAACAATGTAGTTTTTTTTAAATTTTGATTGAGGACTCTAAAACCTAAAACGCACACGGACGCTTAACATAATTCCGATAAGACAAGGCCTAACTTGACAATATATTATGTACATGTATTATACATTTCATGTTAATGCACACATTGACAGCTTCAGTGTTTCAGGGCACATTATTTCCAACAGGTAATTTGCTGCACGTCTTCAATGTGTTATTTTATGTACGATTATTAATTAAGCAATGTTAACATGTCTCCTGAGCCTTTCAATCTGTCAAATATTATATAATAATATATTCTCTAACTTGTGCTGTGTTTATAACTTAATAAATAATCGACACATTTAGTTTGTAATGAGGTTAGCATCACAGGCGGCTGACACGGTCCCGAAAAAAACCATACATATATAGGCTGCCTTATACTGTGTTATGGATTCTGGCCCTTGCTGACCGTCTGTGGTCTGCATACACTGTAATAAATTATAAGTATAGGTCTTCAATTTTTCTGACGTTCCTATGCATATCTTTATTGAAACCTATGTGTGAAAAATTAACCAATGAAAATTGCATCATAAATACGACCATATAAAACATAGTTCTATAATATTTGCATCAAAATTTTGGTATAAAATATAGGTCACCATTCACTGACGGAACAAACCAAAGGTGAAAGGCGCCATTCCAAATTATCAAGGACGCTGTATGCAAGCTATCATGTTAACCTCTTCGTTTAAGACGCTTTTCAAGAAGGTTTGTTTAAACTAAACGATCAGACCAAATTCAAACATTGGTGGATAACGACTTATTGTTTAAATGCCATTGATTCATTTTCATTGGTCAATTTAAAATGTAAACGTCACCCAACGATAGAGACGGTATATTTTTGGACCAATCACTGATGATTATTTATCGGACGAACTTTCGTACTACTGTGTTTTCGTACTCAACTAAAGCACAGACGCAGCGGGGTAGTACAAACACATTTAAATCGTCCAAGTGGCCTAATTAAAATCTCAAGTCACATGAATCAAACATGTGTGATTAAAATCATAAATTTCATTTCTACAATGGGTTATTCATAAAAATTGAAAGATTAATTACTTCGACGGTTGATGATGTTAGGACAAATCATTCATATTGATTCATGTTCACCACCTTTAAGCGTCATTAAAATAATGGTATGGTCTAAAACAATGAAGAACATCATTATTCGTAAGAGAAATCAATCGTTGTCGTCACAACTGGTAAAACAAGAAAATTTAACCAAACCTCAGGAACAGTTTTGGGTCGACACAACGACAGTTTGACCACAAATTTATGTTAACTAATGTCACTTTATATCTAGTTACAGTTACATATGTCTTAGAGATAATTATGTTGGTGATGATGAATTTCTTTTGTCATTGTAATTTATTCATTTCATGTGGTTGTGCATGAATGGCATACAACAAATTCATTTAGGAAGATATTAATAATTCGTTATAAAGGTTATGTCGGAATTTTGACGAAGATGGGGTGATTTACCTTGAATAAGTTGATATATATAAAAAATTGTGGTCTTACTAAATAATAAATTATTTTTCTCTTTTTTTAGAAATGATTGGAACAGGCTATTAAAAGAGACATCCTGGATTAATCGTTTGGGCACTTTATTCCCATTGGGGATGAATTCCAAAATTTTATTTAAAAGTTTCCCTCCCATTTTTAATTTTACAATTCAAATTTAATGTTTTCATTAACAGTTTTACTTATGTTTTTTATTTATTATATGCATTGGATAAGTTGAAAAAGTTGAAAAATTACGCCAGAGGTCAAGTCCCTCTTTTCAGTGTTCTCACAGTTCAGTTCCGAAATTAAACGTTACCAAAGTGACTGTCTTTACTTCTCAATGGGACATATGGTGGCAAGAGGAACTAGTAAATAGGAAATTCAGAAACGTGTTGTACGAGAGAAGATATAAAAACTAACAATCAGGACGGCCCTAGATAAAAGATACAAAAAGAGAGAGGTTTTAAATGAATGTTGATAAAGAATAGACGCAGCGAAATTTCACCCTGTCAAACGAAAACTTGTTTTGTTGTAGCGAAGTTAAGTGATTTCTATTTTCAAACAAAATCAAATAAGCAGAAATAAGCTATGATGATCATTTTAAATGAAAGCAAAAGTGTGCAAGTAGCTCCGATAGAATCGTGGGACATGCATGCAACAATGTGCAAAATAACGACAAAAAGGTGCATGGCTCTGAAAAAGCAGCTCCACTTTGACAGAGAACAATTATTATGACAGCGTGCAGTTTGTGCTGAATTTAAACCTACGACAAGCATCTGTTCGGATCACATATGATACTCCATTATTTCAGTAAGTAAATGGTCTAATATAATGTCGGATAAAGGACACAATGAATATTTACAAGTATATAATCGAGAGGTTAAGCGAAATGGTTCTAAATGGCTATTTTCAAAATCCACTTCATGCTTGACAATTACTGCAGGTATAAAGTATCATGCATAGTGCATACTTGTACAAAATTATATCAGTAATGGTTTCTGCCATGAACTAATGCAGACGATATCTCTGCCTTTCAGAACTCCTCGGCCATTCGCTACATTCATGAAAGGTCGAGGTGTTCCGAATGTATCTCTGCATGCATACCGTATTGCTGGTATTGTTTTATTCATGGATCCCATATACAATGACCCTATATACATGTTTATACAGGGTCCTTGTTTTATTGTAATGACGATGAAGACCATGTTAGTGCAAACCAGTCTTTATCATTCCTCATTTACATGGAGTTAAGACTATTTTTACACTGATTCATCAATGTTATTATACTGTTGAAATAATATCTGGTCGGTTGTTGGTAAATATTGAGCCAATCCTAAGCTTTTCTTGTATTTTAGTATTATACCTTTAGAACCATTTCGCATTGACATTTCGACAAGCAATTTAATAACATTATAATAGTATGAATATAAAATTACTAAAATAAACGGCGATACAAAGTTAAATAACCCAAATGGCCAAATTGGCTTTAAAATGCCTTTCTGAATAACCATATTAGTAAAATAAATGTAGAAATCGACAGCTTAAGTAATGAATTCAGAATGATCAGGTCAAACATATATTTATCAGGTCAAGTGATGTTTTACATACATGTAACAAAGATAAGGTCACTAAAACATGTATAAGAATAACTTTAATTGCTAATAATTACACGAACTGATATACTCTGAGTACAACACAAAAAGTATCAATGAAAGAGAATATGTTTTAGGAGCCAGCTTCAATTGAACTAATCAATTAAAATAGAGTTCTTTACCGTCAGGACAGAAAGCCGCCCGGCTAGCTCAGTTGGTGGCACACAAGTCTACTGATCGAGGGCTCGTGGGTTCGATTCCCGGGCGGGGCACACTTTCGTGGAGCTTGGTCATGAAATTGTTTCTACGGCCATTCTCCCTCCTACCAATGATTTTTAATTATGTCAATCCAGAGATTTAGCCTTTCCATGAGGAGTGAGTAGGTTGACTGACCGCCGTGATATGACCTATACAATGTGTTGCTACGGCGTAAAACCAACCAAACAAACAAAGGAACAGAACTGTTGGAGAGTTGGTTAAAGCTTTTTACCTTTTTGTTACTCTTTGTTCTTTAACCTGTTGAGACAATGGTGAGGTTGGTTTACTTTATTTAAAAACCCAGTGGCAATTATTTTGCCACTGTCCGTTTGGCTGTTTGTTTACACATTTGTTTGAAAACTTAGAATTACTCCTAAGGTAATAATCTACTATAAACTTTGCTTACTTAACAAAATGACTATGTTTCGGCCTATATTACAACTCTAATAAAAGTTCCGAGTTTGAGAAAAAGGAACATTGCAAATGGTGCCAGTCAAAGATGGACCAATGAACTCTCAAAACGGAAGAAATATATTCAAGCCCAAATGATTCTTTCGAGCTACATTTTTATAATTGCCCGGTCTAATAAAGTTTTAATATTCAAAACAAATTTTGCCAGCTAGTTCAAATTACTTTATTGCTAGTTAGTACTGATAGACTGTTGTTATTTCGTACACCTAGAACTTTAACTTGCAGGCCTATTCCATTTGCTTATTAAAAGGTCAACCGATGAAACCGACTCTCAAGTACTTTACAATCAAAATATGTTATTACATTGTACATTACTTAATAGCTCTTACTTAAACAAAAAATATGGGAAAAAACCCAGTTCAGATTCGCTTAAACATAAACAGAAAAAATGCATGATACATAAATGGTTAGATTTTTGTCCATTTTTTTTTTGCAAGGTTAATGTATGTAGTGGCACATGGAGAAAATGACAATAAAATATATGAATCTTTGTTTGTTTTGTTTTTGTTGGGTTTAACGCGGCAGCAACACATTGTATAGATTACATAACGGCGGTCAGTCAACCTACTCACTGTTCCTGGAAAGGCTTAATCTCTGGATTTAGCTGTTAACCAACTACTAAGTACATACTTTCGTCTGTGACTGACAACTGCCCTACATAATTAAAAATCATTGGTAGGAGGGAGAATGGCCGTAGAACTAATTTCATGACCAAGGTCCAAGAAAGTATGCCCCGCCCGGTAATCGAATCCACGATTACTCGATCTGTAGACTTGCGTGCTACCAACTGAGCTAGCCGGGTGGCTTTTTTCATTATAAAAGGTTGATAGGGACAGAATCTCTCGCCAAAAATGAATGCACGTCTTGTAGTGTGTGTAGGTTATTCAGTACAAAATATCTTAAAAATCATGTAACTATTCTGTACAGTATGTAAAGCAGAATGTTAACATGACTTTTTATGTTTAGTTGCTAATTCTATATCAACCTCTATATGAGGTATTCTAAAGGAGGTTACTTCATCAGGAACGGTCATTTTGAACTGACATTGAATTACCAAACGGTACAAAAATTTCCATCGTCAGAAAAACTTACAATAAATGTTATATGTTTTTTTCTTATTGGGTGGACATGGCGTTTATGGCAAAAACTGAATATTCATTATAAAACTGCCAAAAAGAAGCGACTTTTGTATAACAGTAATGAATTTTTCCACATAAGAAATTATCACTATTTTTATATAGGTTTGAATAACACATGATAAAGGAGTACACCGGGACTACATTTAAGAAGACGTACTAATAAAGCATATAAAGTATACAGTACAGTTCGATATAAAACACAATAAAACCATACTAGCGACAACAATATATTCATAATTATACCCTTAAAGTCAGGAAAACAGTACTAAGACACAATATAAAATGTATAACTTATTAGTTATTGTTTATACGTACCTTGACCGAAAGCATTTCCGAAAGTTTGAAATATAAAAATAAGAACGAAAATTCCACAAAAAGAATCCATCTTTAAAATGCACGTGAGATGTAACAGCACGCGCGGCTCCTTAAACTGTACTACTACTACAAAATCGAAATCAACTTCGTGATACGAACGGTTCCAGATGAGTGAGTAACTGTCACGTTACTGTCATTCTCACTGTCAACCGGACACCTACTGAATTTTAGGACATAAAATTATGCAGATAGATGTCGGTACACTCTCTTTGTTGGTTGGAAAAGATTCATGACGAAACGATTAGGAAACTGACGTTTTTATTTTGTAAATGATGCTGAGGTATTAGTTTTTAAAACTATTTCGTGTAGTAAGTAACTTTTTGCGCCACGATAGACGCATAAAAACTTAAAGGAGTAGGTGCGATTCGGCCCTGTAAAATTGCCGATTTTTAAATTTACGATTTCAGTCATAAGATTTCTCAGGCAAATAGATCTATCTTTAAACTTCAAGAAAATGTAAATTATGTAAACTTTCGAGTTCCTTTTGACTGCTTACGGGGCCCTTGATTAGGGTCAGGTGCGGCGAATTTCGCTAATTTTGACTGATTTTGACCTCTTCTTTCGTAATTTTCAATACGAGTGCAGCATTGCGAAGATATGAAATTTTCAGGAAATGTGTATTTTATCATATTAAAAAGCTGAGCAAAATATAAAATCTTCGTCTTTTTGCACTCATATTCAATTTTTAAAAATAGTCTTTAAAAATAGTCTACTGAAATCCAAGGGACGCAACTTCGACTTCTTTGTACTGGCGTCCTTAACAACGATTTTGTAACTAAATTTGTGTGTTTTCTAGCCTCAGTTTAGAAAAAAAATTAAATAAGTTTTTTTATGTATATATATACTATTCACATTCACAACTATAAAGGGAAATCACAAGTTATCAGCATTTAATTCATTTAAATATATTGGGCTAAAAATAGCTCATTTACCTGAATGCATGAACCAAGATGGCAGCCTCCATGAATATGTCAACAAAGTACAAAATTTTGCTTAACTTCTTGGAAAAATACGAAGTAAATGGAGGATACTGTAATTGGAGATTTAATGGACTAGCTATCTGGAAGTTTGTTTAAGTTTGTGGATTAAGTCATAAAGCCGACAATAAAGGAGTGAATGACGTCAATACACAGGTTCAATAAACGGCTACTTTGAACTTTGATCAACATGAAATTATGATTACACTGTCTATTTTACGTTATGCAGATAGGCTGTATGATTGACTAGTCTATCTGTATACTAAGTAAATGGTGTTTGTCACATCATCATAGAACAAGTGAACACATGGATCCAATGATTTTGCCTGCTATGTAACTTGATCAGAATTTTACTTCTACTTTCGGTTTCAAACCAGCAGAGACATGTATATATAGAATTTCCTGAAATCAGGTACTTGTTGATAATTTTAAAATTTTCACACAACTTGCATTATTGCTATATTATTGGTATGACTTGGCATTGAAACTAATTACCATACATGTATATACAAGACATGAACAATGCTTGGGTCTGATATAAAATACATATTAAATTACAAATATGATTGCCCCAATTTCTCTAAACTATAATATGTACTGTACATCCAGTTTGTTAGAGGATTGTTACAGTAGACCATACATTGTAATTACACAACATAAACATGTCAAATGTCAATATATGCTGCATGTTGCCATAACTTGCAATCTACTCATTATAGCCCAGTTGTACATAGCTTGCATTATAGCTTGTAATTATTTGATGTTGTAAATTCAGCAGGGCCTGTTAATATAATCAACTTCCTATGACAATTTTCTAGAACTTGTTAATACCCCACAGGGTTTTAGATCTATTATGTGAAATAAATATGCAATTTGAAGAAAAGTTGTTTATGAATATAAGGAACAAAACTCTTAATTTAGACTACATGTACAGCCCTGTTAGTCTGTAAATATGTTGCAATGAATAGCTTGTATTTGAAGCCATTGTGAATTTCAATTTATTTTCTTGTGTTCAGATTTCCTCTACTTATACATCATGCTTATAAATAATGTACTGTTCAAAACTTTATCAAAAATACACAAGGTATCAAAAATATAGTGGAATGAAAATATTTGCTTTTCCTTGGGCAATACAAATGAGCCAAAAATGATATTTAATCTGGGACTGACATTGAGTATTTGTACACTAATGATGTTATGTACAGATGAAAATCAGACTTCCATGGTTAGGAGTAAAAATATTGTAGAATTTTGAAATATGTTTTGTGCATTATGATGTACAGTTTTACTACATATCAGTATATACAATGTAATTCATATTCTTTCCATTTGTATATGCATTTTACTGTAATGTAATCCCTCATTTTGGACAGTTTTAATAATATGAATTAGAAGACAAAAGTATGACTGATAGACCATCTTTGTTCCACATATATACAAGTTAAAAGCTTTATGACTGACTGTATGTTGCATATGACCAAATATAAAAGTCTATCTGGGCTCTCATAAAAAGTCATATGAATTAAGTTATATACATGTATGTCTTAACCATAGACATACTAATATGTCTATGGTCTTAACACATGAGTGCAGCTTGACAATTGCATCTTGAAAATGTAACCTTTTGCATGGACTTCCTGCAATTGTTTTTTTTCATTTGCTTGGTAAAAGGTAATAACCTCTTTCACTTGCTATTTTGTGTAACATTGGTTTAATAATTAAAAGGATTATGCTTCTTTTGGCTCTGTACCAGGAATAACATGATAGATATTCCAACAGTACTGGGTTCATTCAGGAATTTCATAAAAGATGACATCTATGTGAGGATACTTTGTGATGATTAAAGTTTATTTTGTACATTTTTATCACTGTTGAGCACAATGTGAGTTAGATTAATTTATTTACACATATTTTTTCAACATTAAAATAAATTCACTGCTGGATTCTATTCTCAACTACCTAGACCATTTTTGTTTCAAATGCTGAATCTGCTTTAATATGATGATGAAATTATTGTCTTAATTAAGAACAAATAAAAGAAACACTTTATATCTTTCCCTTTTTACATATTTTTTTACCTTATTCCAACATGTTCATATTAAGTCATCCATTTCTTACAAATGCAATGCAATTTGTAGAAAATATTGTTAAAACCTTGTTATTCTATTGATAACCTTACACCCCAGTGGTGTCATCCTATTTGAAAGCTTGGAAGCTACATCTCTTTTGCAATTTTCCTGAACTTTATTGTATCTTGTTCACCTAATAGAACTGATTTACTATGTTTGCACATTTCAGAGCATTTGTATTTTGGAAAAATTAATACAAATTTATTTTTATTTTGTTCTGATCTTTTTAATTTCGATGAAAAAATTGGTACAAATCAGATTTCATAGTCTTGGTGGTTGTATTTTAGATTATTATGTTCTTATTTTCTGTTACAATAGCAACCACAGCTTTCAATAGAGAAGAGTTGCATTTGATTGTGGTCTTTATACTGTGCACATCATGCATACAAAAATTCATTAACTTGGCTTATGCAGTATTGTAGCAATAACTGAATCTCATTTTTAGGACTGTATTTACTAATTCCGTTTTCATGGCAACCACTCATTAAAATAAATGACATTTAATAATAGGGTGTAATGTTTGCTTACTGATATTATACAATTATCAAGCACTTTTCACCTCAATACATTTTTTAATTTTGCCTTTTTGCATAATACATCCTCTTCTGACAGATTTAAGTAACATGTTTGAAATGCTCAAGAACTGCTATATTTGTTGCCTTAGAAACGACCTTAGCAACGAGTAACTAAGTCAGTGCCAATGTATTATATTTGCTGTTTCAATTCCATTAAGTGGTAAATGTGATAGAATTAAGAATCAAAATATTGTCAAAACTCTGTATTTTTGAATATCATAATTTTACTAAAAATGATAAAGTTTCCATGGCAACGAGAACCTATCTACTAAACATTTATTTCTTTATTTGATTTTTTTTCGATCATAGATGGGATAACAAGAAAACTAAAAACTATGCATTTTGAATTTAAACTTCAACTTCAAACTTCACATTCTTAGCGAGAATATAACATTCCATTGTAAACATGTTATTTCTGAGTGTAGAATACATTTATGGTAACAAATAATACAATAAATGAGTTCAGAGTGCTGTGCAGTTACATTTGTATAATTATATCAAAATAATGTTCCAATGATCTTTCATAAGAATTGCAAATTAACTTGTTTTACAAAAAATAAAAGATTTTCAATTTCTGAAATTGGTTACCATGGCAACCAAATTTTAACAACTCAAAAAGAAAGTGCTTCTCTCATGTGACAATATGTGACTATTAAACTATCAATTTTGAAAGTCAGTTTGAAGGGATATCAATATTTTCAAATTAAGCCATTTATTTCGTTCCGTTGCCATGGTAACAGACTTCACAGAATTCACTTAAAAATGTTAATTCTGGGTAACTTATTCATTTCCCTATCATATGACATAATTTGAACCACTTTGGCAACAGGGCCAAATTTGGGGGTAAACGCACCTACTCCTTTCATGACTTTCTGCGCATCTGCGCAAAGAGTTGCGCGCACGCAATATTATCGTCTGAACGTCTGTATTGCGCGAAAATCGAAGATTTTATGGCAAGTTCATGTAATTGATAATAAATGAAAAAAATAAACGACCAATGTGTCAATATTATTGCTTTGACCGATTGACCACAGCATGCAAACTTTGAACTAATTATTTGACCGGACCAGAACAAACGCGCTATATCTGCACTCACATTACTGTCTTTGCACATGGAAATATGGATTGGTGCGAGAGGGAGCAAGGTTACTGCTTTATTTAAGAGAACAAAAGTTGTATTTTTCCTTGTCGCATAATTACATCAAGTCGTCATTGCCCAATACAAATTATAATGAAAGAATACTCCAATTAAAACGCTTCCGAAGTATCAATAAACCGTTCCTCGCATTTTGAAAATATAAAGCGAAACAAGACACTACGATAAAGCTCCGAAAATGCACCCTTCAGACACCATTTTGAAAAAACAACAACAGGTAAACAATGCTATAGGGTAAAGCTCTGAAAAGGGATGCTACAATTTCCTTTAGTTTGACTTCGTAATCTGAACACATCGCTTTGTTGGCTATCCCCCAAGTTACAACCACAGGCTGTCGGAGTCCCCTCAAATTTTTTTGAACACATATATATCACACAGGCGACCGGTACAGTAGACACACTAATGTCTTAGGTCTATCAGGACGTGAGTGTCGGCCACCTTTGCACACAAAGTGTTTCAAAATGAAAAAAAAGGATTACCCCAATAAGTTAGGGATGGTGTTCAATAAATATACAAATTAATGCTTAACTAGCCCTCACACTTTTCTTTGTAAATTCCAAGCGAAAACTATCAAGGAAATGAACGTCACTTCAATAGTTCTTACATACCAAACTATGAGTACATGTGGGTTTCGAGTTCAGTGACCGCTAAAAGTATGGGAAGCCGTAACTTGACCCAAAAACGGTCATTATAACGTCAACCAAAGACGGAAAACAACCATAAAAAGTTAATATATAGTAAAGGGAAATAAAATTTATCGCGTCAAGAATTAGTTTATCTCACAAATTAGGTGTTACTATAACTGTTTTAACAACACAGACACGTTTATTGATGTGGGCGTCAACAGTCTCGGGTCAACTGTCAGAACAATTCTGAATATTTTGTCATATTCCGTAATTTGTAGCAAAGTGGCTATTTCAAGAAAAAAGTACACTGTAGAACTTCCCAAAAACTTAAAACTTAAGCTTCTTCATTTGATCAAACGCCTATTTCTATATTACATTATTTAATGGCGTTGTACTAAAAAATAAATAGCAATCATAAATAATGCATCAGTCCCATAAAATCGTGGCTTGTTGCGGACCCGTACGTGCAGATAGCCGTAAGTCGTAGGAAGCCTTGCGTGTTAAGGTGACGGTACGCGCATGGTACAAAACAACACACCCGTACGAAGCCGTAGCTAGAAGATATGCAAGTTTAATCCATACTCGGCCACAATTTTGTTCACAATTTGCCTCTAAAACTAAAAACGTGTATCCTGGGCTCATCTCACGGACCCTGGTAAAAACGTAACAGTCCGTACGAGTACGCAAGAATTCGTACGGGTCCATGTGGAGCTTGATTGCACGGCGCCCGTACGGTGCCCTCACGACTATTTTTATGTTTATGGGACTGTAGCTTTATAGGAAAATCCTCCACCATACTATATTGAATATATACAATTAAAAAAATCAAATAAAATTTATCACACATGATGTTATATAGTGTGTTTGTGTATGTTTTTTATTGAGTTGATTCATATTTTAAGTTTATTGGACCTAAATTATTCACAGTTCATGATTCGACTTAATTTTTACATTTTTTTTATTTATGTGATTATGAAAGTTGGTGTCCTGAACAGTATAACATGATGCTATACTGTTAACCGGACTTGTCCTGAACAGTAGCATCCCCAAACCGGACAAGCTTAGGACCGGAACATTTGTCCGGTTTGGAGAGGTGTCCCGTTTAGAGAGATATTTTATGAATGAATTATAGGTATGTACAATATGTATATAGATATATAGACTGTTTATTCATTGTCAATTCGACCTCTAACGTCGAAAATTTGAATTACTTAATTTATATATCATGTATATTATAAGAACCTAAAGAACAGCTGTTAAACAAAACATTAAAATGAATTTTCTCCACGAACAAAAATTCCCAGGACGAACATCAATTCAATATGATCTAAAACTGCATAACAGGAACTAGCTACTACAATATAAATATCAATTGTGTTACCAGGGGTCGTATTATCAAGCGTCTTGCGACTGATTTTAGTCTTAAAACATTCTCTAATGATTAACTAAATTATCGTAAGATGTTTGATAATATGCTGCCCAGCTGCGTGTTCAGTAACGATTGTTAGCGAACGTTACGGGTACAGGACAACTCAATCCGAAGACAACTCAACCCGTGGATAACTCAACTCAAAATGGGACAACTCTAGTACTCTATCCGTTAGTAGGGGATTGAGTTGTCCCGGATTGAGTTGTCTTTGGGTTAAGTTGTTTCGACCCTAACGTTACGGAACGTTTTGAGTAATTGAACAGGCTACTGGACTGTATTTTATAGCGTTATGTAATAAAGGATACGTGACTGGTTAAGTATTCAAGCAGTAAAGTCAAACTTTAGAGAGTGACGGCTTTATATGTGTATATCATTATATACTAGATGGGAGCCCGTGCAAGCACGGGCTTTAGGTAATGACAGTTCTCGAAACTGTTCCTCGAAACAGGCATGTTTAAAAAGCATGGGTGAGTATGCCGTTTATGGGTATTATTTCGAGAACAAAGAACGCATGCTTGGTGAATATTCAAAAAATGGCAAGAAGGTTGCACATATTCTGGGTGATTCCACATGATAATACAGCAGTTACAGTCATGTGATTACATTCAATTCAGTAAAGATCAGAAATATTTTACTTCACGTCGAGAATCAAACTCGAATTTTACTTGTGTTGGCAGTGGTTATTGATTTGATGAAGGGAGATAACCGCTGCGGGGAGTTTGGTTTGACGTGTCTATTTTTAGTTTTATCTAGAACTATTTTTAGACACACAAAAAACCCACTATTTTTGTAGATTTTTGGCAGTTTTTGCAAATATGAAGAGGCTTTGTCAAAAAAGAATTGTCAACTTGATATGCCGGTATATAGGTGCTCCAGTGACAAACAAAAGATTTATTCAAAGCTGCGCAGTTTCTTCCACAAAACAGGAAACTCGCAAATTTAATAGTATAGATAGATAGAAGATAGATAACTTTATACAATTTGAACTCGATCTTTGCTATTATGTATCATTATCAAACATACCTTAACAGCAGTTTAGGAGTTTTTCGTCTGAATTTTCAATATTTCTTGGACAGGCCGTGCAGGGTTCTTCTCTCTGTCGCATTTTGACGCTGGAATTATAATACCGTTCTTCTGAGATCATCCATATACATCCTAAAATTTTCATGGAAAGGTACAACCCGGGTAAGCATCGAACCAGTACCCCCACCGGGACACGAGATTCCAAATCCCGGCGCGCTACTATTTTCGGTATCGGCCCGAGTTCTAACGTTAATCAACACTAACGCTAAAGGTCGTACTTAGTAGGAAGATATAGTATTAAGCAAAATCCACACACAAGTATTTCATAGAACAAATATTACTTCCAAGCTAACACTCTTAGTCTCGTATAGCTCGTTTAGGATAAGTTGAGACAAAATACAACGATACTATTTTTAGAAACATGTGGATTTAAGTTTACATGTAGTACAGGTCGTATTCTAGATCATGCGTGTTTTTGTACTTTTAACAATGGACTTGCCCACTAAATAGGTGAATAAACTAATGCATGGACAGCATTTTACTGATTTAAACAGACTATTTTTATGTGTAACATTTATTTCAAATTGTGTGTATGCACATAGTAAAATTTATACAATGATATGTTTAAAAAAAATGTAAACTAATTAAACTATAAAATTGTAAAAAAATATATTCACCCTAACAATTGGTGTGTAATGAAACTGGCTATGTTTATATACGCAATGTTTACGTGGACGACCTGTACACGTTATTATCGACTATTATCAGTGTGTTTTTGATGAGTTAAAATTAGTACGAGAAAACACGTAAGACATGTTTAATACTATCATTACACAAAATCAGCTGATCTCCCTGTCGTTTGTCTCAAGTTATCCTAAACGAGCTATAGCAACTATCAATATATCCTTAACAACCACCCGTTTGTCTATGACAATCACTTTTACACTCTTGTGTCCATAGCAACCGATTTTAGTTTCATAGCAACCGCTATTCCACTTTGACCAACCATCCACGCTTAAAGTCGCAACACCGCTAATGCAAGAATAAGGCTTTTATATTGCTTGTCTATATCTAATCTAACTTGACCAAGTGTGAACTTTGATCTTAAGGTGATTCAAATGGACACTGAGATGATGTTTATAGCGCGAGAGTTATTGCTTTGAACAAATAAGTGAATTTTCATGATTTTGTGGAAAAATGAACAACACAAAACACAATTATGCGTCGCCAACCTAGATTTCTGCACTATCTGTAATTTGAATGCCATCTTGTGTTGATATGAACTATTACAATCGTCGTCTTATATCGTTTGATTCGCCATCTTGTCCTCATTACAATGACTTTGTCATATTTACATTCACAATAATTATGATAATGTATTTACTTAAGTTCTGGATGATGATGGTGTATTTTCTAGCTAGATGTGTACAGATGATATTTCGGGAAAGAATTCGACGCAACTAACTGTTCCTGAAAAAAAGAAAATATGGCGTTCAGATAAAATAATGACAGGCAAGCCAGTGCGATGGTCCAAAATTCCGATCTAAGATTCTCGCTTGCCTACTCGCTAATTTAGATCGGTAGCGTGTTCAGTTACCGCAAACGTTACAGAACGTTACATAACGATACATTCGGAACTCCTCGGCCATTCGCTGCGAATCATCTAATCTAATACACAAATATGCAAACGTTAAGGCAATGAGTGATGTTTCAAAATTTACGGACTAAAAACGAAACATCACTCAATGCCTACACGATCATATATTTGTTTACTTCAACACCGGTAGTTTCAAAATAGCGTCTAAATATGTCCGAGATTATTCGCAGCGAATGGCCGAGGAGTTCCGAATGTATCGTTATGTAACGTTCTGTAACGTTCGCGGTAACTGAACACGCTACAGTGGCCTATATCAAACGGGGGTCACGTTCAGATGATCTTTTCTCATCACAATATTAATGACGAAATTTTTTTTTGTATAAAACATTTGAGAAATATATACACGTTTAATCACTGAGCCCCACTTACTGAATAATTAATTTTGTTTTCATGAATAAATACTTTGAAACTGCTACGCGTGGTCTCATGAGTTAGCCCCATAAACGGACAATTGCATAATTTAAAATAAAGACACGCACGATGTTTTGACTTTTTTGGACAGATAAGGGATTTTGCAGACCATTTTGACATTCAACGTTTATTCTAAACAATGTGTGTATAATATCAAGTTAGATTGTTAGATAAATGGGCGTGGTCTAGCAATCTGATAAATCTATTTCAAGTATGAATTATTATACGCATGGCTTCACTTCTAATTATTTGCCTACAATGGGCGTGGTTTAATACCCTGGACAATCCTTTATCTCTGATTTTATCTATGCATAATTTATAGTTATGTTATATCAACCTGTCACAACTTGAATAATTTCACGGTCAACGAATGTGTTAGTATTTATCTTCTTTAAAATATTGAGCCACCAAACCATATAAATCATTAATGTATTGAACTGTATATGTAGCAATTTTGGATATCGTTGAAATAACAAATTCGAAAAAAAAGTTAAAAATAACCATTTCAGGACCGTGTGATTATATAAGATGTGACAGGTTAATATAATAGAACTATACTTACCTATGAATTGAACTGACACAAAGTGAACAAATCGATATTATCTGCAATAATGTATTAGCTGGACACATAGTACATATAAGAATCTGTCTCATGACATTTATAACAAATTTATCTTAGAAATTTACCTATCTCCTTCATATTTTCAATCAGTACAAACTAAACACAAGAACTAAAATAAAATAAAAACTTGCCATTGAATGATGATTCCTTTCATAACGGGTGTTGATTCCAATCCTGACAATAAACAACTCATTAAGCCTGAAAAAGAAACAAATAATATCATGATTGTAATATTTTTTTGGATACATATTAATTACTTACAACATGTCGAACAAAAACGGTATGAATAATATATATGGCGCTATGAACAATTAATCTATACACTAGTTTCTCGCATAAAACAGTTAACTTCATAACATTATGATTCCATTTTCGGTCCTCAGTTCTTAACACAAGCGGACGGCAGGGTCAAATACATAGTGTTTTTATTCGGGGTCATGACCATTTTCGTACACCAAGGTTATCAAGATTCTCGCTAGTATCGAGAATCCTACTAGACTCTGGTTACGAGAATGGGCCATGCCGGGCGCCTGTGGTTCTAAACAAGCAGGATAATGGCACAACGACGTTGAGCTAGCTTTTGATTCTGCCAGATAAATCCTTTCAACATAACTCAGCTTACATCGAAATTCCATTTTTTTTTCAATATACAGCAATATATATTGCGTCATGAGTAATGAGTTTTACAATAGTTTAAGTAATAGCTTCTAACGTCCGCGGATAATTCAGGCCCGGATTTACCGGGGGGCCACAGGGGGCACGTGCCCCCCCCCCCACCTGGCCCCACAGATATTGACTCTCATACAAAGAAAAGGGCACAAAATCGGCACAATCAAGGCAATATCAACTTGACATTTAGATTAATTTTAATATGAAATCATTCATCCGAAAAATGATTAAAAAAGATAATGATCTAAATTGATACATTCAAGCATCTCAGGGTACCCAGATCGGGCCTTATCAAGCGTTCAAATCATTGATCGTGCAAGTGTATGGTCCCTCTATACAGACACATAGATACCAATTGCTTTGTTTATTGTCTATATTACACATACCTCAACCGTATATTAAAGACCGTCACCAGTGAAATTACCATGGTAACTAGCTTACGAGGCCTAAATTTGGTTATTGTGCACTATCTAATCTTATTTACTAGTGGAAATCATCGGCGTTTTCATAGCATGTTAGACAGAGACAAGACGAAGACAGCTAGTCAAGTGCATTTTATACGTCACTACTATGACACTCGAACTTAGTTAATTTCGAAAACATGCACGATCGTCTGATGATTTTTTATGGTATTAAAATTCCGAATAACTTTTAAAAAGTGACTGAGCCTAAACATAAATTTAATATTTATGGAGGCATCGGCGTTTTTCATATCAAATAATAGACTGAGAATAGCCAAGTATAGTCGAATGAATGTTTGTCATTAAAATGAGTTAATTAAAAGTTAATTAAAATCGGAAAAAAGCGAGCGTTTTATGTTGTTGTTGTTTTTTAGAAAATGTAGGTAAATGAATTATACTTTCAAGTAACTTTTCAAGAGTGACCTACCCTACTCTCACGAAAAACAAGACAAAAATTAATCAGTGGTTAAACATATTTTTCATCCTATTATAAATTAATAGGCTTGTGTTTCGTTAATTTTTAAATCGTTGCTTTTATTTTATATCATTTTACGTGTTTAAAATATTTGTATTCCTAATGATTTTTTCCAAAGGACTCGAAAAGTGTGATTCTTCGGCGGATTTCCACGTTTTGGATCGTCCCAACAACCATTCTTGTAAATCCACTGAAACGTCCGAAAAACTCACAACAACGCTGAATTTCAACACAATAAACTAAGCCTCTTATTAAAAAAACAACGTATTATAAACCGGCTTTTTTGGATGTTAAATCGGAGAATTTTGTCATTGCATTCGGTGATTTTATACAAGTTACCAAGTGTATTTTTTATAAATTCTCGGCATTTACTTGATGAAATTGCTGATTTTTTTTGTAAATCAGGATTTAATCCATTCTCGTTCCTTGAAAACCTCGGGGGTTTACGAGAATGGGATTTAATAAGCCAACAAATTGAATCTAAACGAACAAAACGGGCACATGCATTAAGGATACCTCAATTATAGCGCTCAATATTTCCTTGGTAGTGCCCAAAAGTGCTTAAAATGTAATGATAATTTACCAAATTTTAGCTTCATTTTATCCATTTAAAGTGTGTTCAAAAGTGCTCAGATTTACACCTTTGGCATGCAAAAATTCTAAATTTTTCCACATCTTCGGGAGGGGATACCCCTCCCGTACCCACCCCAACCATACTCCCCACTAACGACCCCTCTGTATCAGGCCCTGTGATCTAACTCACATGAATGCTATTCTTGATTTATGAATATTTATTAAAAGCTAATCAATCACATGAATCTGAATTCATACGCATTGCATCACTTTTCAACAGAAAAAAAGATACAATGTAATTAACTTAGTTTTAGCTTCATTCAATTTGTTTAAAAGAGCATTTTAAAGTGCTCAGATTTGCACCTTTGACATGTGAAAAACTCAAAAATTTCTATACCGTCGGGAGGGGGTACCCCTCCCGAACCCACCCCCTGTGCCCCCCCCCCATTACGACCCATCTGGATCCGGCATACCCGTGATTTCATATCAAATTCATGCTTCACTTAAAACAATACTATACACACATGTATATTGATGATAAGGTTATAAAATTATTGTATATTTTAATTACACAATGTATATCATCATTATGCAGTGATACATATTATACCCCTAATGTTGATAGTGTTAATGATAAAGGGGTCTTTATACAGCGGTCACTAACCATAAAACTTTAATTATACAGGATGACACTAATAGGATTACTGTCTGCCCCCGGCTATACTACATTGAATAAATACATGTATATTATTACCACGATTATTGATTAAAATTTACATGTCCGTTTTATAACCAAAGACTTAACAACCTGAAAAGTATGCTATATTCATGAATGTACTTTTTTGTCGCTCTTTAAGAACGAACATCATCAATTTTTACTTATCAATAAAACTCCAGGTAATAAAGGTACTAGTAAGAGATTTTTACTGGATCATCTAGCCAGTCAATTTCTTTCAAATAACTTATAGATATTTTATGTTTGGTGAAGCCAGAGATTTACATAGCATCAACCAAAATCCCTGGTACAATTTACTGCAGAAATATACATGTTTTATTATTAGAGCACAAACTTCAATGCATGGATGAAATTTTTCAGTATTAATAATGATATCAGTATTTTGAGTTTGATCTAGCTATGTAATTGAAATACGAAATCTGAATATTTCAGTATTTTGAAAGTATGTTTTAAGTATTATTATAACGTCCAACTTTCCCCCGTGTCAACGACACTACTACATGTATCATAGTATAACATTGGCTTCTAGTTTTTTTTTCAAAAATTATCATGAAATATTTTGCTCAATCACATATACTAATCTTTTTTGTCCGATCTTATCAGTTAGTGTGACACCATGGGTGTCCTATACATTTTAGACATCATGTTTATATTATATCGATTTTCTATCGGATTATGACACTGCACACTATCGATTTATCTATTGATTTTAAACTCTAAAATCTGGTGTAAAGGGAACAAACCCAATCACAATTTTTTACTCCTAACGAGGGGGAGTGAACTCCTATTTTGTACGTAATATTCTCCACATGCCATCCGATATAAAGACAGCCTCCAGATGAAAATCGACGGAATTCTTCGCAAATCGCGTAAAAAGGATACTTAAGATTTCTAGACAAGAAAACATCAGTCTGTAAAAACGTAATAACTTTATATTGTGTCATTCTCGTTCCCAAAGGTTATCAATTTCTATCGAAGCTAGTATCGAGAATCCTACTAGATTCTGGGTACAAGAATATATTGTGTATAGGCTGTTGGTTAAACCTTTAATTGTTAATTCAGTTTACATTTATTTTGCATTCAATCAACGAAGGGAAGGTTTATGTACGGTACATAATGCATTTCACATTTTGCAATTACAGTAAAGTTCCGCTATTAAGACCACTTTCGTTGTTTCAAATTCATGCGGTTTTTTACCATTATTAAGACCCAAATGCCTTATTCATGAACAAAAGTGCCTCTTTAATAAGACCGTTTTGCTATTAAGACCATCAAGTTTGCTGGTCTTAATAGTGGAACTTAACTGTGCATATTTTCCGTCTGAATGCTTTCAGAGTCAGTTTTGGATATACGCTGCTACATATTGGGTAATGGGCTGCGAGGTTAATGATATGATGGGTGACCCCAGGGATTGTCGTTAGCTAGCTAAGTATTTATTTATAGTTGCCCGTATGCATGATGCTTTGGGCGAGTGTTTTCTATCATATGTCGTCTGCTAACTAAATAAAGTTAAAACTATTGAAAAATACTCTATAGTAAAAAAAATCTATGTTTAAAAATTTATTTATTAATATTGTTGTTTACAAAAGTAAACTCTCATTTAAAAATCTATCTTATATAACTGTATATAAAAATCTATTTTAAAAATCTGAATAGTTTATAAACTTATAGAAGTTTTACTATATTATAATAGGTTTTAATCTATTTGGAAAAACTATTTGGTCGACTGTTTATAAATCAGGGGGGCCTGTTCGATCGGTTAAGACAAAGGAATAAAATAGTGAACATAAAATACATTTAATATTTTCATCCAACAGTGTACAACGACACACTTATAGGGCCACGTAAAACTGGGTTTGAAATAGATATAACAATTAAAAATATGGATTATTCACAAATTATATACAAGTTAAAAGGGGTTGATTGGTCGAACAGGGATTCCCTGATTTTACTTTATATTACACTACATAACTTTATAGGAATAAATAGCCCTGAAAAAGGCCGCGCATGTATATTTCAAGAGATCTTTGAAAGCCCTCAAAAGGGCTTGTACTTATTTAACCCCATGCTTTTTTAGGGTAGCATAATCTGTTTTTTAAATTTACCGGCATGGTTGACTATGTTGGTTTCAGGTTTGACTACTACCTGATTTTATTTGGTCTAACTAGGTCTATACATATTAGGGGTGGGGGCTCAGCAGTGCTTGAGAGGAGGATGGATTTCTGGGAAGCCTCTGTTTTTGATATTATTATACTAATAATATTTCTGGGTGTTTGTCTGTAATGCCCGATGGTCCTGGGAAGACACGACCCCCACAGGTACCACCGAACGAGACACACAATTATGTATGTGAGATTACAGGCGCGTATCTAGGTCGTTTTTTGAGGTTACGCTCAAAAATAGTGGGTCGAGGGCATGTCCCCAGAAGTTTATTCGCTACCTTTGCTAAGGTGTATTTTGATAATACTTAAGCCACCCGTTGTATGCTAACAGTAATACCCTTCGTTCAATCCTATTTTAAGGCAATCTGCAATTTCATACGGGCAAATACGAGTAAAAGGTGAACATTTTGAATTGAATAGAACACTGCGTAAACATGATCACATTTGCAAACAATAGAAACTGTAGCAAACATGATAACTTAATCATGCTACTCAACATTCAAACAAAAAATAGCACAAGACGACGCTGTTTTGGTGAGCAAAGGGATCAATCACTTTATCTATGTCAATAGAAAATTATCTGTGAATAGCCATAAGATCCGGTTCTGTTGTCATTGTAGACCTCAGGTATTTCTTGCAAAGTAATATACAACAACTTTAAATGTTGTCTGAACAATATGTAAGTAAGACATTAAACTGAGATGGTGTTTATGATAAAATCTTAAATTTAAAGTTTGTTTACATATCAGAAGCGAAAGTAAGCAACAGAGGACAAAGGTCGCTCACCATCAAGGCCTTATTAAAGACTGGTTTTTTCCCTACATTAGATAAAAAGTTATGAATGCAGTAATTAGAAGACATATGTGCACAAAACATTATCTTATTTATACTGTTTAAATGTCAATGAAATATAAATACCCAATGTGTGAGAAAACAGAGGCTGATGGTGTACGGCCACAGTCTTGTAATATCTACTTATGGGTTTGAAATGTTAACAAACTTTTGAAACAAAAGATTTTCACATACAGGCACTATATATACTACTTTTCAGATAGTAAACACGCGTGGTGAGCCCTAAGATTTATATTTTTCTTTACAAAATTAGTTTTTAAATCACTCTTTGTAAATAACGAGGATTTGCACGCCAAAATGATCATTTGCATTGATTATAAGCAAGATTTCTAATCATATAATTACGTAAATAATTGTTATTGGTCATGACTCAATAGTCTTTTTGAAAGAAGTTTCAATGTGCACTAGCAGACAAAGAAATTAATCTGTGTATTTTAATGAGTCATTTCATATGACATTTCATGGAGTAAAGATATGACAAAACACAGTCTTTGGGCACTTTAAGAATTCCGATTTCTGGAATCGAGGTTACGCACGTTCGTAAAATGCGTAATGTCAGATACGCGCCTGAGTGAGATTTATTGCTGAGTGGTAGACCGGTTAATTCAGACTGGTCTAACTAGCAAATTATCTTAACCAGACAGCCCTTGGCCCCAGATATGTATTGTAACACATGTCACTTAGATACACCAATGGAGACTAAGACTGTCCGATTAAGTTTGCTATATGATGTTTCATATGTGATATCACTTTTGACTGCCCCTGTCCTGCATTGAACCAACCGGCCCTTAGATGTTAACAGGGTGCAGAAAAGTGATCCAATAATGTTCAAAGTGAACAACATAAAAATTTGAAAAGCATCAAGGGGGCCTTTTGTTGGGGGGGGCTGGCCACAGGGCTAACACCTCACAGTGTGGAGTCCTCATCACCTCTGAGAGTATGTCGTGACAGCCCCCAAAATTAGGTCGATGGAGCTACATAATTTTGATAAAACGAGACGTTAAATAAGGGTATCTATTTAAGTATGATGGCAGACATACATTGAAGGTCCAGGGCAAATAAGGCGGATATCGCTGCATAAGGATTGCAGACGGCTCCGCCCCAGGTGACCTACCCCTATGACATGGTATACACTTGTTTTGTGTTTCAGAGGCAACCAAGTCAAAACGACCCCCCCGGTACAGGTGGGCCAGGGTTACTCTCCCGTCAGATGGTATTTCTCAGTCTATATCATTTGGACAAGCAGACAGCTAATGTGATTTGAGCGAAAATTCGCATTTAAAACTGTAAGTATATAATATATATAGGTATGAGAATTATAATAGTGTGCGAGAGAATTTTCGATTTTAACGCGAGTGTGCGAAGTATGCGGTAAGTATTTGGAGTACGCGGTAAATCGTGCGGCCGCAGGTATATAGTTATGAAATAGAGGAGACAATTGTTATGTATGATTATTTGATATGATAACAGAAAAAATGATATTTATATACTTAGCATAGAGAGCTTATTACATTGAATTAAATTTGTAAATTAAATTTAAGGGATTGTCGTTGGCTCGGTGCACGTTTCTTATACCTTTGACTGGCAAAATATTCGGTATACTTCGGCTATTCCCGTGCTAACACTGATCGTCATTTTACGGGATCATCCGAGAGGTAGCCACGAATAATTTTCTAATCCATGTGCGTTTGTCCCGCAGTCAAATTTATGAAACCGCAAGATCACTAGCGGTAAGCTTTCTGATTGGTTGAGAACCGTGAACGAAATTAATTCACGTGCGCTCTATTGATACCTAATACAATGGTGTACACAATAGGTAAAATGTGTGAAATGTTTTTTGTATGAAATTTGAAAGCTCGCACCTGTTAAATCAGTTGTTTGGATACTTTTATAGAGGTAAGACATTTTGATTTTTTAAAAATTTATTTGGAATTGATTTTGTTCAAAATGATTATTTATTAAATATGTGTCGGTATGATGTAATATACATTGTACGTGTATCTCTATAACCAAATCTTTATTTATTTATGAAATAATACAATTACAATTTTATTTATTTATTTATGAAATGAAGCTTGATCAATGTTGATCAACTTGCTGCAATTAAGAATCTAGTATCCAATTACGAGTCTGCCAATTAGCATAACATGTTGTTAAGATATAATACTGATATTCATGTATTTTTTATGATGATGGTGCATAAATTTGTTCAGAAAAGTTTCTCGTCTGACTTGATCGGCATAAGACATTGTTTTCTAGTGATCATCTTCACGTATTTAGATTTAGATCCACACGGGTTAGCTGAAGATCTTGTTAAATAACATTGTGGTTTGTTCCCATAATGCAGAGAAAACTGAATGTTTAATAAATTCAAAATATGTTATATTGTATGCTTGTTGTTGTACCCACATGTGTCTTTAATGTACGTTCATATATATTTCAACTCAATGTTTTGTCTTTTTCATGCATCACAGACTTCACTTTTCATCACCATATCACCTGATGTCTTATCAAACAACACAGATCTGTTGGCTTTATTATTGATACATACATGTACATGGTCTTATCAAACATTGAACTGAACATTGCATCTATCCTGCATTCTTTGGTAAGTAGAACTGTTTTTCAGTTTTTATTGTGTGGAATTTTGTTGTTTGTTGGGTTTAACGCTGTAGCAACACCTTGTATAGGTCATATTACTGTGGCCAGTCAACCCACACACTGTTTCTGGATAGGCTAAATCTCTGGATTAAGCTGTTAACCAACTACTAGGCACATTCTATTGTCAGTGACTGACAACTGCCTTAAATGATTAAGAATCATTGTTAGGAGGGAAAATGACAAATGTATGCCCTGACCGAGAATCGAACCAATGACCCCTCAATCTATAGACTTGTAAAAATGTGATTTGTCTATGATTTTTACCTGTACTTGAGAAATTTAAGAAAAAAATTGTTTGTACATGTACATGTTCAACACCTACTACTGTATAAATATCATCATTCATCTTTCACTTGTTGAAATCTAATGCATATGTCACAGGGATAGAAAAATATGCAGCCTGACCAGGACTCGAACCCAGGACCTCTCGCTTACTGGGTGAGTGCTCTCCCAACTGAGCTATCCGGCCGCTTACATATTCTTCTTCCCATAATGTGAACAGGTAAGCGCCGTGACACATAAATACAGCTGAAATTTGTTTTAACTGTTTTAATATAAAAAACTTGTTTACTAGTGTAATGATAATTTTTGATGGCACTGTGTTTAGGTGTAGCATAAGGGAAGAATTTGTCTAGTTCAGATTTATGTTGTATTTTTTTATAATACAAATAAATAATACATTTAATTTAACTTTTTATTCAACTGCCTGTAACAAAGTTTTGTTGTTGTTTTTTTTATTCAAAAAAGTAACATTATTTTCTTTTTCCTTGTAGCCTATCAATCTAAAAAAATAATGATAATAGTCCAATTCATAATTCATTACATTTTGACTTAGTACATTTTGGGTGGAATCAGTCAACAGTTTACTTATTCTCGGACGTCATGTGGGAAAAGGTAAATTTGCCACATACATGAGTTCAAATTAATTTTGGTTTTGAAACTTGAGTCTTTGAACATCAACCAATCAGGTTAAGAAACAGGGCTAAAAACAACACAATGGATGATATTCAAATTTCTTATAACCTATTTATAATTATTTGTTTTATTTTCCATCTATATAGGTACCGATGAAGTTGTGTGTATTAAAGTACTCTGAGATGATGTCTTGTCATGTCTTTGAAGACTTCTATTGTATGTAAGTCTTTATGTTTTTCAGTGAATTCATTGTTATAGCAATTGCATTCCATAATTTTTTAACTGTTTTACCAAATCCAAGCTTATTGTTTTCTTGAGCAAGAACCATCAAAATTCGACCTTGTTGATACTTAACCCTGCGGAAATGATAACGTCCAAATCAATGCTGACCATGTTTGGACTATGGTTATCAATGATATGACCTTGATATACAATCACAGAAATTGGGGGCTATGAAATGGTTGTGGTATGACTATGTAATGACCATGTCCATATCATTGATCAAAATTGTCAAAGCAGCAATATGTTTTGAACATGATAATAATCAAAGACATAACAATAGCTTATCATGGTTATCCAATTTAAATGAAGACCATAACATGTGGAATATTTTGGCTATGTTTTGAATTCAGATTCTGTTCAATTCATTTTTTCTGTTGATGCTTTAGATCTATGGCATGATTTACCTGTTTTGACCATGACAGTTATTATAACTACAATAATGCCAGCATTTTGGTATGTTCATGAACAAGCAAAAAAAAAAAAAACTGTAAAAAATGTCTTTAAAATTTTAACTTAAGATTTTAAACCTATGTGTTAAAAAAGTTCTGCTAGTTGTACTGCTAACAATACTGTCAATGTCCATGAACTGTTCATGATCTGTTTATGAACAAGTATGGACATTTTAATTGAATATTCATATACTTATGGATGATAGCGTATCATTAAATTGTTGAAATAAATCTTTATATTTTTATAATCTTTACGTAAGATAGTGATCCATATAAATATTACTTAGAAGCCTAAAATCATTTTTCCTAAATTCAGGGGAGACTACTGAGTATTATCTTACTGGTTTTTTACACAACCTTACAAAAGCCATTTGGAACACCCTCGACCTGATCCTAGCGAATGGCCGAGGATGTTCCGAATGTACACAAGCATGACTAAGTGTTTTACCGCAATTTTCTTAAGGTTATTCCGTGAAAGAGGATTTTACAAAAAGTTATTATGACATTAAGCATCTATTGTCATCAACAACTTATAAAACATGCACTTATAATATGGAAATCATCTATTTACTTTTAAATATCTGCCAAATGACAACAATGATAAAAGATAAGTAATTTTTTAGTGTACATAATTTCGGATAACACTTTCGGATAACAAAATTTAATTAATTTCATTTTTCAAATGTTATATTCTGTTCTAATGATGGGATGTATGGCAGTGCTTTAAAAAAATTAAAGAAAAAATTGATAGCTTTTTTTATTTTCATTTTCCATTACTTGTTATCAGTAGCAGAAATTAATGATGAACATTGTCTTTCAAAACTTTAGGATAGAATCTAGTTTAGCGGACCCCGCTATTGTGCATGCTCGGACGTTGCGCTGTTTACAAATTTTGGACGCCATTTTGTTTTTTACAGTTGCAGTTTTTATTCATTTATTATATGAATTATTTTAAATTGCCATTTTACAATGCTTTTTGTCATCCAATTTTAATATCAGCGGAGGCAATGGGGCGGCAGCCCCCATAATAACAGAAAATAAGCGGCATTTACCTTCGCGCATCTGCTCATAGAAACAGCATGCTGTGCACGCATATTTATGTTTACTTAGATGTGTTCCAAAACTTTATAAGCTGCTTTTTTAACATATTGATTTTCCTCAGATGCGGCATTAAAGTTTTTGATCAGACCCATTATGAAACCTCACCAGAATAACAACCATTTGTTTAAGCTCGTTTTTCTAATGAAATACCCATTTGGTATAAGATTGTGTGCGTTATTCAATAAAACATTCATTTAAACATCATTTTGCCTAAAACGGTCATTGAAATATCAAAGAATTAAAAAAAAGCCTTTTCGCTAGGAAACATATTCAATGTCTCTGTCCAACAGACATTTGAAACTGTGGGAGATCTTGTTTCAACTGGAATTCTCGGTTATTTCATAACTTATGAGTGTTAACGAACATACAGTGAACTCGACAGTTCCGGGTCAGTAACGAAACAAACATTGCTTGTCTCTTCAAAACAAAAGATGTGGGAATTAAACCTGCATAAAACGATAAACAAAGACTTCCACCTTATCATGCTATAATAAATTTATAGTGTTAATTTGCTTGTAATTGTCTACAATTTTTGAAATTGCATGCTGCAAACTTGATAGTTACGGGTCGCACTTGCCAATTCCGGGTCACGTGACCTATTCTTGTCTCCTTAATCCGGAGTGGTCTCAACAGGGTTAAAATCAATAAAACAGCCGACTTTTTGTCAATAAAGACTTTATCTCATATTTTCTTCCAAGTTAAACAAAAATAAAACTCGTAAATGAAAGATCTAATCAGGTCACTTGCAATTACCTATTGCAAATAAAAACAAGTACCATAAATACAATTAGTTGCGTGTAAAAAGTAAAACTCAAAATATCAAACAACAATTGTATTAAATTGACAGATATCTTACATATGGGATAAAATTATGTATAAAATAAATTTTAAATGTTAAAAAAATACTTTTTAATTAAAATAAATGATTGCATATAATACGGGTTGAGTTTTGACCCGAAATTGTCACGTGCTTACCAGGTCAAATTGTCTGCATAATTGTCAAACAGTAATTAGAAGAAATAAATCTATGAGTTAAATCGTGTTCACCGATAAATTTCCTGCAAAATGATGTACAATAAGTACTTATTTTTATCTAAATTGTGTATATAAATCACTGTTTTTTCAAATGCATAGACGAAACGTTCACATATGTGGCATTGGTTGGAAAAGGTGCTGTTTTGTGTTTCATGACTATGACTTCCGGTAGAGAAATGTTCACATGGAAAGTTTGTGTAACAGTAGCTAAGTGGTTAGTGTTCATGACTTAACTTTCATATAATCAAAATATTGCATTGTTTAAGGATTCATCTGTACTATTATAAAAAAGTGACCCGGAATTGTCGATGACCCGGAACTGTCGAGTTCACTGTAGCAGAGTAATTCTGATTGATGCCAGGAATTCCAAATAAAAATCTATTTTTAGAATTTATTCGTTAACATAGACATTTTGTTTTCTAGCAATTTAAGATTTTATATCTTATTCATTTTTTTATAACTAACAGTACATAAATAAAATTTTATTAACTCTGTAAAACTAAAGAAAAAATATAACAAATTTTTGTTTATTTTCAACAAACATACTTAGTAGATAAATGTCGGGTGGTTGAAGCACATGGTATTGTTATCATGACAGTCAAAGTTGATCTCGACGTTTTTTGGCGTATTTTATGTTCAGAATAGGCACTTGTTAGGTAGTAAGTTATCAAATTAAAACATTATACATTATTTTAACAGGACATTCTTTAATTTTCTCCAATGCACACTCGATGTATGTATACGAGCAAGGCAGATTCCTGGCACTATTATTGGTGGACTTTTATCATACACTTGTCTTCAGCGTACCCGTTCATTGACAGTATAAATATTGGTATCGATTTTTTATGATTAGATTCATTTAAAAATACAATGTACTACATTACAAATGTGCATTTATATAAATATTTCAATCTGATTAAAACCCGATCTAAAATTTTACCGCTCCACATACTCGCTAATTTAGATCTGGCCTTTTCCAAACGAAGGTCACGTTTGTGTGACCTTTTTCTCATCATAATATTCATGACGAAATTGTTATGATGCGTAACTTTTTTACATCATCTATGTCACGCAATTTGAAATGAGCCATCCAATCGCAGACTGTGAATAATACTGCTGTTAAATTGGCATGAAAAACTTGTTCTAAAAATAGAAATTACAAAATCAAAATGTGATTAATAGTGTTTTCGTCTAGATTAAAGCTACGCATTGATTGGTCGACAGAAAGTTCATCTCAACGTGACCTTCGATGACTAAGTAGAGATCTAGTACGACAACGCGAGTAGAACAGGATCTCTGTTTACGGAGATAGCATATATTTGAGCTTCAAACTAAATAATATTAATTACATAAAATTGTTACAAAAATTGGATATCACAAAATTTGAAAATCTGATAATTAATATTTGCTTTATTCAAGTACAAAATGGATTTGGTACGAATGTAAAGGTCGCGAAAATGTATTATTAATGTAATATCGACTTAAAATATGAAGACAGCATGGATCATAAATTGTAGAAAGATACAGTTCTTGATATACTATTTTACATATTAGTTAAACATACACTGTACATGCAAAACTATTTAAATTTGAATAAACTAACAACAAAACTTGGCTTGATCATGCGGAGCCCAAAATCTGCCAGTTTGTCTGAACAGGTAAAATTCAATCACACCGACCTAATTGGCGGAGGATCAGGGCATATTCTGTAGAATGTATTTTTTTAACAGAGTTTCCAATCATCCTAATCATAAAATCGTAATGGACTGTCAACGTATACTTTGACTTTTAGGCGTGCCTTCGCTTTTATTGTTATAACTTATGTAGACACTAATTAAAGTTAGTATCGAATCGAAACTTGCAGGTCCTGAATATCAAATCGAATTGTTGCAAACCCTAAAAAATAGTGTATGCGCATTTACATGGAATTATCTTCCGTCATACTTATCAGATTGTTATAATTTTTTGTACACATTTTAATTTTGTTTTATTGAATATCACTCGAACACTATTTTCTTTCGGAAAGCATGTAAAATTAAAATCACGGGTACTACTCGTTCACAGCTACTGCTTGCAATGCATACCAGTAATGGTATTAAACAATACCATAAAGTTTCCAGAATAAAGCTGCAACGCAGTCATTTCATAACTTTTACTTGTTTAAAATATGCTAATTATGTTTACAAAACAAAGTTGAATTATGGTCATTTCATAAATTGAACATGGTCTACATGTATGGGGGCCAATTTACAAACGTGATCGACCATGTTCAAAACATGTCCATAACGTTTTGATAACAACGCCGGAACATCTTATTTGGACATGTTTGAAACATGAACGACCATGTTTGAAACATGTTTGAAACACAGTTTGACCATGATCATTTCCGCAGGGTATGAAAAAGAACTCATTTGCATTAAGTGTTTTTGTTGATAATTTAGCAACAGATTGAATTTTTTATGTTATTTTTGCTATTTAAGGAGTGACTAGGTACAAACATCTGTCAGAGACTGTTTTCTTTATATAGAATAAGTTGTAGGAGGGAGATCGTCCATAGAAATTATTTCATGATCAAGCTCTGACAAAGAATACCCCACCTGATAATTGAATCTTTGACTCTTGGATCAGTAGACTTGTGTGCTACCAATTTATCTATCCGGACAGCTATCCAACTAGTTTCCACAGTGCAGTAATACATATAAATTGTTATTATATTATCTATAATGTAATATTTCTTATGTTTGCAGGACATTAACCATGTGGCTGGAAGTAGTTGTTGTTTACTGTGCTGTTATATACACATGTTTATGAACTCATATTGCATAACTAGACATGGTGAAACACTCTACACAAGGAACATGGGAAAGTTGAAAGAATGAAGCGAAGACAAAAGCTAAGTTTATTTTATTTTATGTATTTCATACCATTATGTGTTTGGCAGTATTGTCCATTTTCCTAATCTGATGGTTCCATATTCCTGTTTTGTATAATGATCTTGTCCAGAAAGTATTTATGCTTTGTTAATTATCATTAATTCGTAATACAAAGATGATCTCCATGATCCCGAACCATCAAAGATTCTATATATACATTGTGTCTTGTATGGTTTTGGACCATGCTGGTCACCTTTGATTCTGCTGTATTGTTGTGTCAATGATATCTTACATGATAATATAGTGTATTTACTCAAATTCGTCTCTGGGAATTTCAATATATTTATAATATTTTTTTACAGGGAAGGTTATGTGTAAAATTGATATTTTTTCTTGGTAAACTTTTATTCAGATGGTACACTTTCTTATATTGTATGGATATCATTGGCTTTTTTTCTCAACTGTCAAGTATGAATAATTTCACCATGACTTCTTGTGTTTATTGTTTATTGTCTTTAATTGTGGGATTCATATTTGGTGTTTTCAGATGGGGTAGAATACACTTAAAGCTTTTTATGTTTTAATACCTGCTTGCTGTGCCAATGTTTACCTTCATATTTATATAAGAGAACGTATTCTGTCGTGGTGAAATTATTCAAATTTTACAGTTTAGAAAAACAAACTTTACATGTACAAGTATGTATCCCCTGGTATTATTTTTGGAAATGTAACTTCTATCTTTCATTTGTGGCTACATTTATTACTTAGTGGGTGTTGTATGTTTGTTGCATCACAACAGGAACATTATTCTAGAATATACTGAAACAAAGGCTATCGGCATGGTTCCTAAGCAAGAACACTTTGTATATAATAGTGTTTTTGATTTGGAACCATGAAGGTCGCCCGAGTTATGAAATATCTCTTATATTGTTATCCATGTTTATTGGTGTTCATGAAAGGGAGATAATACAGTATTGATTTTTTCTGAATAGGAAAGATACATACTGTAGTTAGTTCCCTTTGATCTATATCAATAAACATATAGTAAGTGATATTTATTTGTTTCGATGCATATAAAAGATACATGTTAATAGTGTCCAGATTGAATAATATATGCAGGTTAGTAATTATATGAAGATTATTATTTTCAAGAGCTACAATATTAATGATTGTTTAGTTGAATTTTTGTTTGAATTTTCTTTTTTTTGGTTAAGTTTTGATTTGATTGAATTTAAATTGACCTGTTCATTTTCCCCCTGTTCCCCGCCATCTTATACAGCCTATTTAACAATTTTAATAAGCAACTTGACTCTTTAAAACTTTTTTTAACTTTTATTGTTATTCAGATTATGGTCAATATTTATCTTTGTTAGCATTCTTTATTCTACAGTTTGATAATGAATTGTCATTTTCATTTTTGTCATGTGGATTCATTTTTGTTGTTTCGTGAAGCGTTTAACACATTCTAAGAAAAATTAATATACATTAGTACATACTTTTGTCTTTTAAATTTTTATTTGTATTTTTAACAATCAATACTTTCTATTATACCTTCATATAAGTAAGTGAATATGCTTTTATTTTTCAATTCAAGAAATTGTTCATTATACCCCCACTTTGAAGAAGAGGGGGTTATACTGTTTTACCCTTGTCCATCCGTGTGTCCGTTACAAAATTTCTGTCACAGTTTTCCCAGCAACTATAGCATGCAGCAGCCTAATACTTTGCATATTGCTTCATCCCATAGTCCCAGTTGATGTAAAGTGATTTCATGCTCCTTGCTCATCTACTTCCTGTTTGTCACGTATTTTTAGATTTTTGCGGGGGTATCACCTGTGAGCATTAGCTCACAGATTTACTTGTTGTTTTTTTTTATTTAAGAAGTGCAATATTTTTTTACTTCTCTATTAGTGCTGAATTATTTATGTGTCAGTGCAAAATTAGTTTAACTTCATGTAAATAAACGAGAAAGTAGACTTGTTTTTGCGCTGATCCATCAATATTTCTTGCATTTTATGCTGTTATCATTTCCTATTCATTATATACTTTCTCCAGGTCTCAGGTGCTGCGTTTTTCCATATTTTTTAAAATCCTTTTTTTTGTTACACACTTTTTAAGTGGAATTTTGTAAACAGAAAACTTTTTTTGTATTTTTGGCAAAAAACTGTGAATGGTCTTCATAATAATACTTACATGGGAAAACCTGGACATTTGAGTTCTGGATATTGTCTATTGAACATTTGTTCTAGAATAATGTTCTTGTTGAGTTGTACAAGCATCAATCCTTAGTCTTGGATTTTGGGATAGATTATGAGACTGCAAGGTTTGTGGAACCTGGATTTACTGGAAGTTGGTTGTGAGCCCAAGCCCCGGACATACCGTTGATGTCACTAAGCAAGGTTGGGTGGAGTGTCGTCTGCTTAGAGGGGTCATACGTAATGTTCCTGTTATCTTGTATTGGCTGGTAATTTTAGAACCTTAGATCTGGGCAGTGTTGGTGGGGTTTGTAGGGATGGTAGGGAGTTGTGTGTATGGGGGGATGGAAGGGTAGGTGTGTATGGGATGGTCGGGCTGATTCATGTTGTGGGTGGGGTGAGAAATGGTGTTATCTGAAAGTATCTGAGAAAGGCTGGTGGGTATTCCATGATTTTGTGCTAACAGGAGTTTGTAATTTTGTACAGTGAGTTGTATACAAAGAGTGACTGCACAGGGGATGATCCAAAATTAGTACAAGTTTATAGTCAATGTGTTTATTTGAATGCACAACTCAGTTCAGTACTTAGTTTGTGCAGAAACAAACACTTGTTTATTGAAAATTACAATATTTTCACGAGTGGTGTAGCCACGAGTGAAAATGTCATTTTCTGAGCTCACAAGGTGAAATATAAATTGATCTTACACCGAAATCGGCAAATTTTCCGTTTCTTTCATGCTTAGTTTTGTGTTTAATTTGATGTATTTTACACATATTTTAACGGGACGTCATTTCTACTCCTAGTTGACGTCATTTATCTCCTAATATGACGTCATGAACGATGAAAATATAAGGTTATATTTTCACTACGATGAAAATATAAAATTAATATTTTCAATGTTTATTTTTTCATCGAATAACGGGACGCTTCACCATTAAGCATAAAAAAATGATAGGTTATTTATCAGAGTTCACAATGTGGTTGTTTATGAGACAGTCTGTATTTATTAATCTGTTCCTATGAAATTATTACTCATACAGTAAGAATAACTTTCAAATTATCAAATATTAAGGCATTTTGTTTATTTTTACATTGAGTTATTTTGGTGTTTCATTGAAATTCTACAAAATATTCTTGATTCCATACAGAAAGTTTATTTCATTTTACTAATTGGTCATTTATATTGCGATTTAATTGGCCTTTTCGTCAGTAATATGGTATTGCAATACATCAATTTGACAATGCAGCCCAAGTATTTATAGCAGTACTCTTCATTTGTTACTGAATTGAACTTGTAAGCTAGATGAAATCATTGTATTGATTATATAAACATGTTTTTCTTGAGACTTTATCTTCCTTCTGTCGGCATAAATAATTGGAATATTAATTAATTATAGATATTGGTATGTATATTTGTAAGCTTGCAGCATGCTACAATTACTTGAATAATTGGCTCTTAAATGCTATTAAAGTTTAGAAATTGAAGTATTTGTGAAGAAAATGCAAAAATCTAAGATTTTCTATGGTTGACCTAAGCCACGCTGTCGGATACATTAAGGATGAGCCATACAGTTTTTGTCTAGTCTGTTGCTTCGAATATTTGAAGAGACAACACTTAGAACACCCCTTACCAAATCATTTCTGTCTAATGTTACTGCTATTCTCATATTGTCACTGTTGAGTCGATCGTCTTAACTTTACCTTTCCTAATTGAAGTTACAAGGTTTTGACTCAAGAATGACAATATGACTGTGTTCATGGTAAACTTATATGATATTGGTGTACATGCTATCACAAATGTTTGCATGAAAAGATCGTACTCATGTATTATCTTTAATGCATTTTCTTCTTAGAGTCACATAGTTCTGATAATTTTGGATCATCCCTTGTACAGTATATCTATGAGGTGTGTTATGGTTTCATGACAAGTGTTTTTTGTCATTCAATGACAATTTGTTCTGATCCCTTGGTCAGTTACAATTGTAACTGTGTATAATTGCACAGGTGAAAGATCCAGATATTCCTTACTACAGTATACAGAGATAATTCTTTATATACACCACAGGGAATTGTCAAGTTACCTCCCTTTGATTTTTCAAACATACCTTTTATAGTATATAAAATTTATATACTATAAGAGGTATGTTTAAAAAATCAAAGAGAGATAACTTGACAATTCCCTGTGGTATATACTATAATTAGGAAAATGTGGGTTTGTCACTCACCTGTGATAAACTGACCTGTATACTTTTAGTATCAAAGAGTATAAAGCTGTATGTGTATGTTGCATGTGTACATATGTAAAAACTTATTTTTAGCAGTATGTTCATATGCTGCAATGTCATACATTTTGTGCTTTTTTGAAATTTATTTTGCATATTATACCATGCTCAGCAACAGCTTGACTTAGCGCAGAATATCATACGATATTTATGCATCTGAATTAAGTACATGATATGTATGGATGTTTTCATGACTTTATCTGTGTTCCTTTTCATAGGCTTAATTAACTAAAGTTTATTTTGGAATTTTTTGGGTGATTAAAATTTCAAATTAATGATATATGGTAAACTTTCATTAATTATTGAAAATTCAAAATCTATGAAATATAAATTTGAAAGCATTAAATTGAATTTGAATTGCATTTGAATTTAAATTTAATCAGGTAAAATTAAATTGAATTGAATCAAATGGAATTGATTTGAATTGATTTGAATTGAATTTTAATTGAATTCAATTGAATTTGAATTCAATTTGTATTTTGGTTTAAGTTTGTATTTGAGTATTTTCAATACACTCAGTTACTTTCAAGGTTTTATTGGTCATGTGGTCTAAGATGTTGTATCATGATCTTTTTATTCTTTTCTGCTGTGTGTTTGATATTGCTTGAATCATTAATTGTTTATCTGTTAGGACTTCCTTTAGGTTTCATTTAAAAAATGCTTGACTTGCCAAAATATATTTTACCAGCCTCCTTTTTTGCATACTAAACAAGGTCAATTTACCTCATTTGATATGTTGGAGTGGTAACGTGGGCATTGATTGCCCATAGACATTGGATTGTCTATGGTTTTGCGTCTTACTTTCTGATAGCTACCTGTATATCTTTTGGGAAGTGCTAAGTTTTTTTTTGCCAAGCAGCAGCATTTAGTTAGGATATTTCATTTTGTATTTATTAGGTAGAAGTCTTTTAGATTTCACATAATTTTCCTTTATATTTTTTTCTTCATATCATTCAGTTTTAAGTTTCATGGCTGGTATGTTAGAAGCATCAAACTCACAGTTGAAAAGAACCATAAGATCATGATTCAGCAGTTTCATCCACTTGATCAATGAAATCTTGTTAGTTATTGAGTGTATTAATACTATAGGAATTTCAAATTAATAAGATATTATAAAATTTTCATATTCTGTAGGAATTCCAAAAAAGCAATCATTATAAAACTCTAATTAATGTAAAATAATTGATAAAGCATAATAAAATTTTCATGACTTACAGCATTTTTTAATAAATAAAATGTTATAATAACTAAAGGAACCAGCCTATGATGTTAGTTTAGGACATGCTATAATTTACTGTTGGCAGTTTTTAGACTTTTGGCGATTATGCTTTAGTTTCTACAAGTCGAAAACTGTCAACAATTCAAATGCCTGACCAGTTTAACCTGAGGAGTGATACACGTGTCTCTGATTTACTACTCAGTTTATTTTTAGGCAATAAAAGTACATGTAGTTCTGTCAACCAACTCACACGTCTTTGTTTCAGTTTTACTGACAAGTATAAGTGCTAGGTATCTAAGAAACTCTTCAATTGGGTTAGAACGAGGAGCGATGAGTTAGGTGCTAGGTATCTTAGAAACTCTTCAATTGGGTTGTGGATGGGGAAAGATGGGCAGGGTGCTAAGTATTTCAGAAACACTTCAATTGGGTAAGAACGAGGAGGGATGAGTCAGGTGCTAGGTATCTTAGAAACTGCAATTGGGCCTGGACTAGGAAAGATTGGTTGGGTACTGTCTAGGAAACACTTCAATCGGGCTTGAACGTGTTAGAATGAGAAGCGATGGGTTAGGTGCCAGGTATCTATTGGGCTTGGATGAGGGGAGATGGGTGGCATGTTAGGTATCTTAGAATCTCTTCAATTAGGTTTGGAGAAGGAAAGGTGGATGGGGTGTTTTGATATCTACGAAACTGTTTAAAACTGCATCTTGACATAACTGTCTGTTTTGCTTGTTTGTATAAATTTAGCTTATATTATACATGTATGTTGAAGTCTCAATCAATGATCTTACGGAATTTACAGAATTAAATTCTTGGAAGAAAAACCCATAAAATTTATCAAAATAAATTAAAAACTTACACTACTTGCTGTAAACATTTTGGGTGCATATTAACTGTTGTCTAATGGTATAGCATATTTCATTGGCTTCATTTAGAAATACTCAAATAAATGAACTTAATCTAAGTTTACTTGTGTGGTACTGAATGCTTTTAGTTGGTTTAATGGTCTGACTTGACCAGGTCTCATACTCTGTGCCAAGTTACAGTATTTTCAATACACTCAGTTACTTTCAAGATTTCATTGGTCAAGTGGTCTAAAATATTGGATCATAATCTTTAGATTCTTCTCTGCTGTGTGTTTGATATGGACAGAATCATTTAGTTTTTTTGTGGTAGGATTGTGTGCTTAGGTTTCAGTTTTTTTTTCCAAAATATATTTTATCAGCCTCCTTTTTTTGCATACTAAACAAGGTCAGTTTACCTCATTTGATATGTTGGAGTGGTAATGTGGGCATTGATTGCCCATAGACATTGGATTGTCTATGGTTTTGCCTCTTACTTTCTGATAGCTACCAGCATATCTTTTGAGGGGTGCACAGTTTTTTTTTTGGTGTGATAAATAGCATTTACTTTAGGTTTTTTGCATTGGAATTTTTGCGTATTATGTGGAATCAAATTTAAGGTCAAAATACCCCATTTGATATGTTGGAGTGGTAACGTGGGCATTGATTGCCCATAGACATTGGATTGTTTATGGTTTTGCTTCTTACTTTCTGATAGCTACCTGTATATCTTTTGGGAAGTGCAAAGTTTTTTTTGCCAGGAAGCTGCATTTAGTTAGGATATTTTCATTTTGTATTATCAGGTAGAAGTCAAAACTATTAGATTCCACATATTTTCCTTTTTTCTTTTTTTGGATATCATTTAGTTTTAAGTTTCATGGCTGGTATGTTAGAAGCATCAAACTCACAGCAGAGAAGGACCAAAAGATCATGATTCAGCAGATTCGACCACTTGATCAATGAAATCTTGTTAGTTATCTAGTGTATTAAAAATACTCAAACATGGCACAGAGTTTGAGACCTGGTCAAGAGTTCATGTGATAGTTTATAGTTGACATTTTATGCTTTAGACAACTTGGTCAGATTTTTTAAAGTTCATATTGCATATTGAATTTCTAAAATTTGTTCTAAACAATACTATATTTGCTAAATTTATCTGGAATCTTTAAACAGTCTCAAAGAGACAATTATTCTTCCACATGTGGGGAAGCATTGTGCTGGAAAGTTCTAGCTTGTATTGAAATAGGTTGATGTAGCTTACTAAGTAAATTACTGTATCTTCTGTCAAATATATATCCTTTTATACTCTTTCTATAGAAAGTGGTATAGGAAATTATAGTGCAGAAACTGAAATCTCCACAATTTTATTCAGACTTTTAAAGTTGAATGTTTTTCCTCTGTTAGGTTTCAAAATCCAACCACTTGTTTAATATTGATAAAATTTAGTAAGACTTTTTGTTTCAATTATTTAATACCTTACAGTTAGTATACTGTTGATTGTTAAAATTAGGCATCAGGATTTAATATTCATTTTAGTGAAATATTGCTTTAGATGAATAAATTTACTCCTGTCTTTATTGTTATTTTCAAAATAGACTATTCATCAACTTTTAAAAATATGAGGTTAAGAGTTTTGATAGATAAATTTATGTAGTTTATTTTTTGTTTTTTTTTATAACATTTACAAGGAACATGTATAATTCTATAGTCTTGATATACTGTTGGGTTTAAGTTATCATTAACAACATCCATAGTAAGCATGGTTAATTGAATTCAGGTTATCTCCCTTGTATCAGGTAAAAAGAATATTATTATTTTCTGTTGATTATTCTCCCAGTAAGAAACAATAGTTTTGACTGTTAGAAATTATTTCAAAGTACTATATCAATTTTGATACATACAAAACATGCAGGTTAAGTTGTACTCGCTGTAAAAGTCAGACATCTATACATTATGAATGTGAGCACTCATTCTGAACTCTTCTGTTATAGTTAAAGTTCATTTACTATGGTGATTACTATGATAATGTTGGTAATTGACTTCTTCCATTGTTCTGTACACTTGGAAATTGTAGATGTTGGTGTAATATTTCGGCCCAGTTCTCTAGCTCCATGAAACTCTAATTTATAAATAATGTATGAATTAGAGTGTCATCAAGTTAGCTGCCTGTCCGTGTAAGTACAAGCACTGGTATAGGGTGCAAATTATATAACTTACAAGAGCACCTCATAGATTTAAATAGTGCACAGTAGGTCTTATGCTTCCTAAGGAGGTATATTTCTGGTCAACAATGGCTTGGAGTTCACAAATTACAGCGCAACATATTGTTGTATGTAAGAGCGGGACTCTGTTTTGTCGTTTACTTACAAAGTCATGGTATGATACTGTATTTACTCTAGTTATAAATAAACCTGATACATTGTAGCCTAATAATGCAACGACCACTGTTTTTATGGGTATATTTGATCTTAAACCGGTTCCTTTTTGTAAATTTTAAAAATCAAAGCGCTGGCTAAATTATTATTTTAACTGCTTAAGTAGGAAAGTTTTTGTATCAAGCTATTAACTTATTTTCTTTTTGTCTTTACAATTTACTTGATTTTTTTAATAAATTGAATACTCTGTACCACATGAAAAAAAATAGAGAACATATTTATGTACTGAATGACCAGTCTTGTAAAGAAAACATTGAATAACTTGTTAGTAAAAACAAAGTGTGCGTCTAGGACTAAACCCATGAAAATCATGATTTACATTAAAAACAGATTAATAAATTACTACTGATTCAATGTTTTTATTAAAGAGTATTGTGATATTCTTAAGATACAGTAAACACTCTATAGTATGACCCATCCTTTTGTTGTAATTTTTGTAATTAATTTTCAATTAATATATAACTAAGAAGTCATGCAATCAATGTCATCACTTGAGTTCCAATATTGTTTAATCTGTATTTACAATACAAAATAGTAGACTGCGTGTGAATAATGGCGTAGGTTTCTATAATTTTCTTTTGGTCACTTCACTGAGTACACTTGTAAGTTGTACAGTGTACCAAATTTGTCATTTCTTTACTCTGAGTGCACTAAATGTGCATCCCCCGTGTACCAAATTTGTCATTTTCGTAACTCTGAGTGCACTAAATGTGCATCCCCCCAAACTTTGATGGCGATTGAAGTTTTATTGGCTATCAGATGGTTATGCCTTCTTTGTTTGATTGAAAATTTATACTTTATATACCAAGTGATAGAAGTTACAGAAACAGGTAAATGATGGTCATCTACATACATTTGAATGTATCAAACAAGGTAAATTTCGTATTATTGTCAGCTTAGTTTTTCCATCTTTGGTTTATGATATTTGGGAAATTAGAAACTAAATTGTTTTTAAAATATATTTATACATTATACATGTGAATAGCTCTAATCAGGCTTGATAATAATGCTCCAAAATAGATCATATGAAATAAAAATAAAATATATAGATAAATAAAAATAATATATAGAAAAAATACAAATGATCCAAGCAAGTATTATTAAAAAAAAAGGTGGATCATTGATAATATATAATTGAAACTATAGAATAATATACCAGATAACATGGTAAAAGATCTAAAATCCAAGTAATCTAGTGAAGGACCCAGTTTATTCTGGGGGGATAGCTAGATCGGAAGAAAATTGTAAAAGATCTACTATCCGAGTAATCTAGTGAAGGACCCAGTGAATTCTGGGGGGATAATTAGATCGGAAGAAGATCGTAAAAGATCTACAATCCGAGTAATCTAGTGAAGGACCCAGTGAATTCTGGGGGGATAACTAGATCGGAAGAAGATCATAAAAGATCTACAATCCGAGTAATCTAGTGAAGGACCCAGTGAATTCTGGGGGGATAACTAGATCGGAAGAAGATCATAAAAGATCTACAATCCGAGTAATCTAGTGAAGGACCCAGTGAATTCTGGGGGGATAGCTAGATCGGAAGAAGATCATAAAAGATCTACAATCCGAGTAATCTAGTGAAGGACCCAGTGAATTCTGGGGGGATAACTAGATCGGAAGATGTTATTATATCGAGTATTGTTTAGATGTTAGTTACATTTATAGTGTTCATTTATAAATTCAAATGAAATCAACTTGCTAGTAATATGTTAGCTTATGTACATTGTATTTGTAAATCAGAGTTGACTGAAATGTTTACAATGTAATATCGTTGTAACAAATACTTAATTATGTTGCTTTATACATTAAAGTGTATGTATTGATAGATATATCATTTAAAAAGTTTCTTATTATTTGCAAGTTTTCATGTGTTACTGCAAGACACATCCTTCTATGAAATTAGTATATTAAGAATATTATTAGGTAGAGTTGTTGGTCTCTTGTTGAAGGTTAATCTATGTTAGTTGGTTAGGTGAACCACACCCCATGGTCTTATTTATAATAACAAGTATTCCCATGTAACTAAACTTAACCATAGTCACATGTATGATTTGGTTTGTACTGTAGATAGAGGTTATTAAAATAAGATTTATTTGATCAGACTAAGTTAGGGAAATTTGTTGGGTCAATCTAATTATGTTGAAGGGTGATTCTTAGAGAGCTGGTTAGGTAAACCACCCTCCATAGTCCTGTATATGATAACAAGCATTTCCATGTGGCTAAACTTAACCATAAGCACAATGTTTACTAAATTTTGTATTGTAGATAGAGGTTTATTTCAAATGAACAGACATGTGTATGGCTTTGGTAATGATGACTTTGATGTATGCACAGATTATTGTTTTGATTAATAATGATACTACTCTATGGACACAATTATTTGAATAGATTTGAATGAGAAGTTTTGTTGTTCATATGTTTGTACATTAAAACATGGGTTTGATTATGGTAACTTTTTCTAGCCCTTATTTTCAATGATACGGTTATATAATATTAAGAGAATGGATTTCATTTTAGAGTTTTCAGTGTTTTTGTGAATTTTATGAAGACATATTAAATATTGCAATGCTATTTTGTGCGATAAATTTAATTAGATATGTTCAATGTTTTCTCTACAGTTTTGGTCAGCTGTATATAGAATTTCTCATTTTAGCCGGATGGTGCACGGGTGATGATTACTTCCCTTTGTAATTTTTGCATTAAAGTTTTTAGATCTGGCTTTAATGTGGTTTTCACATTACATCTCTTGTTTAATTATTAAGTCAGTGTATTTTCAGTTCTAAGAAATGTGAGTTACTCTATTATAATACCGAGTTATATTTTTTTTGAAATCAGTATACATGACTATATTATGAGTTTATATGACTCATTGTAATTTAAATTTTAAATAGTTGCATTGCAGTTGTTAAATATTATTATATTGGTTGATGCAAGTTTGTAGCAACTAGCCTAGTTCTTATAACATGATGATTTTATATTGATATGATTATTACTCTAAGAGACATTGTCGAAGAGGCAATACCTTTATTGTCTCAATAAACTTTTTGAAGATCGAGAAAATATGGATATCAACTATTCAGTTATCCCAAAGAACTAAATTATCTTAAGCTGGTTACTTTACTTTATTGTTTGTCTACATCAATCATGTCTGATACAAGCTAGAACAATCTCTGTAAACAGAGATTCTGTTTTACTCTCGTTGTCGTACTAGATCTCTACTTAGTAAATGCAAGGTCACGCTGAAAACACTATTAATCACATTTTGATTTCGTAATTTTTATTTTTAGACCAATGTTTGCACGCAAATCTAACAGCGATATTATTCATAGTCTGCAATTGGGTGTCTCATTTCAAATTGCATGATGTAGACGATGTGAACAAGTTACGTATCATAACAATTTTGTCATAAATAGCTTGATTGACTTAATTGAATAATTTTACTGCCAGATACTCTTATACTGCTTTAAATTAATTAATACATTTGATTTATTTCTGTCTCTCGGCTGATCTGTATTCATCAATAAATTAAAATGATAAATATTGAAATAATAATTCAATATTTGGCCTCATTATTTTAGAATTCATTACGTTCAGACTTTGTAACTTTATAGCTAGAAATAATACTAAAACATTGCTCAGTATTCTTCAGTTTCATACTTACTTTTGGAATTTGTCAAGATCATTGCTTGAGATTTCACTATATTTCATCAAGGTATGGGTTTGAGAAGGGTTTCAAACAAATGCCAAGTCTGACTGCCTCAAATTGGAATGTCTATCATTAGATCTTGTGCAGTACAACTGAACTTCCATGATTGTTTCATGAGCAATGGGGCTCATTAGCTTTTTTATATTTATTCAGCATTGGAATAATTGAGACTTAAAATTGCTTTCCATCTAACATAGCAATTTAATTGATAATAAGGGTGATTTTGGCCAAGTAAATACATGTATGTTTGCATGATATTATGAGATATGTTAATATTTCATAATTCTCTGCTTAAAATAAACTTTAAACTTTGAGTGTTGATAGAACTACATTAAAGAGGTTTAGAGGGCTGTTACATGCAAGTTTATTGATAATACGTAAAATCTAATTTCTATGATTCTTTAGGCAGATAAAATTTAGTACAATAAAATGGTGAAATGTGATGTTGAAATCTTGTTTAATATAGTAAACAAATAGACAGGATCTTTACTTATGATGTGTATAATAGAGTATAGTGTGTAGAGTATATTTACGCACATTTTACTTTCAAATTTAAAAATGGAATCGAAATTGATGATGTCTAATGCTAATTGAGTAATGCTGTAAGTCTCATTTTGTGACACTTTGAATTAGGTCTCATTTATAAGTGCTTGGTTTGGGGAATGCTTTTATAGAGCATGATTTTAGTGTATAATCTACATTTCACATCAATAGATTTTGCTTAAACTATGTGTTTTAACACTGAGTAGGTATATTGTATCTAGACAATGGTCTCAGTTCATGGGTCTAGTACATTGAATAACAAATTCTGTTGTTTAATGTACTAAGATTCAGGGACTGAAACCATTGACCCCCCTCCCCTGTCTATTGATGGTTGGTTTGGATTTAACTCTTTGTTATAACACACTGTACAACATTACAAACTTCTGGTAGTATAAAATCATGGAAATGCCACCACCTTTCTCAGAGAACTCAGAGAAGCATCATTTTAAACCCTTCCCCCTCATGAACACCCACCTCTCATGCATGCTCCCTTTCGCCTCTCGGACCACCCTCTCCTTATCAAACCCCTATGAATTTCGCTGGCGCTGTTTGGGTCACCCAGTCTGCAAGGTACTTGAACATTATGTATGCCAAAAACCCTCCAGGATTTTTCCAGGCAGGCTTTGGCACGTTCTCAGCCCATGTGATATCAGCACCACTGGAAGGGCCTTGCACACGGGTTCATGTATCTCAATGTAAGGTATTGAAGGGGAAAGCAAACTTTGTTGGTATCATGGTCTCTTTCAGGGTCAATGGCTAAGGAGTTAAGGGTTTTCTCTCAGGGTACATGGCAGAGGAGTTGAGGGTTTTCTTTTATAATTTTTTCAATTATCATTGTTTTTGTATTAGTTGTAAGATATGTTGTATTTAAATGTTTTTTTACTTATTTTACATGTAATTATTACCAAGAACTGTTGTTAGGAACTCAAAATGTTTCAAATTTTTTTTGTTCTATTTTCTTTTTACAGAAAAGCATCATTTGGTATCAACACAAGAACAACGCATGAATTGATGGTAGATTATGGTATGAAGAAAGAAGACGCGGACTGTATTTTGATGTGAGTTTTTTAATTTTATTTATATAATTTGATATTGTGTTTTGTATTATGCTCCCTATATCGAACTTTTATTATTTTTATATTTATTATTTTATATATTATAACTTTGATATTTTTATTGATTTTCATATTAACAACATGTAGATTGATGGTAGTGTCTAGGATGAAGAAAGTTTTTACATCAAGGTGGTTTCTTTAATCTTTTAAATATATTTTCATATCTTGTTTTATTGTATGCTTCTTATGTTTCTTATTTTTATAACTCAGATTTATTTATGACTCTTTATTTGTTTCATTTATTTGTTCATTTATGTTATTTCATGTTTTTTGTGTGTAAATAATATGTCTTTTTATTTGTTATTTTAGTGTTTGGTGTTTTTTTTCTATTTTCTACTTTAATTTATTTACCGGGTATTCTTATGTATTTTAATTGTAATGTAAACAAAATAAACTTCTTCTTATTTTTTATCACTTATTAAAGACATGCACTTTTGTTATGATTTCCAAATCTTTTTTATATTAACAATTAATACCTTTGTTATGAGTTTCTTGTTTTCTAACATATACTATGAGTTTTTTTATTTAAGTTTAAATGTACTTTCTTATATTAACAACTTGTATTTATTATTAAGGTTTTAAGTGTTTTTTATTTTATTAGCAACATGTACTTCTACTTAAGGTTTTAGGGTATTTTCTTATATTAGCAACATGTACTTCTATTTCAGGTTTTAGGGTATTTTCTTATATTTGCAGATTGTACTTCTACTTAAGCTTTTAGGGTATTTTCTTATATTAGCAACATGTACTTCTACTTAAGGTTTTAAGGTATTTTCTTTTATAAGCAACATGTACATCTCATTCAGGTTTTAGGGTATTTTCTTATATTTGCAACATGTACTTCTACTTAAGGTTTTAGGGTATTTTCTTATATTAGCAACATGTACTTCTACTTAAGGTTTTAGGGTATTTTCTTATATTAGCAACATGTACTTCTACTTAAGGTTTTTGGGTTTTTTCTTTTATTAGCAACATGTACTTCATTTCAGGTTTTAGGGTATTTTCTTATATTAGCAACATTTACTTCTATTTCAGGTTTTAGGGTATTTTCTTATATTAGCAACATGTACTTCTACTTAAGGTTTTTGGGTTTTTTCTTTTATTAGCAACATGTACTTCTATTTCAGGTTTTAGGGTATTTTCTTATATTAGCAACATTTACTTCTACTTAAGGTTTTAAGGTATATTCTTTTATTAGCAACGTGTACTTCTATTTCAGGTTTTAGGGTATTTTCTTATATTAGCAACATGTACTTCTACTTAAGGTTTAAGGGTATTTTCTTATATTAGCAACATGTACTTCTACTTAAGGTTTTTGGGTTTTTTCTTTTATTAGCAACATGTACTTCTATTTCAGGTTTTAGGGTATTTTCTTATATAAGGAACATGTACTTCTACTTAAGGTTTTAGGGTATTTTCTTATATTAGCAACATTTACTTCTACTTAAGGTTTTAAGGTATATATTTTTTTATTAGCAACATGTACTTCTTTTTCAGGTTTTAGGGTATTTTCTTATATTAGCAACATGTACTTCTACTTAAGGTTTTAGGGTATTTTCTTATATTAGCAACATGTACTTCTATTTCAGGTTTTAGGGTATTTTCTTATATTTGCAACATGTACTTATACTTAAGGTTTTAAGGTATTTTCTTATATTAACAACATGTACTTCTACTTAAGGTTTTAAGGTATTTTCTTTTATTAGCAACATGTACTTCTATTTCAGGTTTTAGGGTATTTTCTTATATTAGCAACATGTACTTCTATTTCAGGTTTTAGGGTATTTTCTATTATTAGCAACATGTACTTCTACTTAAGGTTTTAGGGTATTTTCTTACATTAGCAACATGTACTTCTACTTAAGGATTTAAGGTGTTTTCTTTAATTAGCAACAGGTACTTCTATTTCAGGTTTTAGGGTATTTTCTTATATTAGCAACATGTACTTCTACTTAACTTAAGGTTTTAAGGTATTTTCTTATATTAGCAACATGTACTTCTACTTAACTTAAGGTTTTAAGGTATTTTCTTTTATTAGCAACATGTACTTCTATTTCAGGTTTTAGGGTATTTTCTTATATTAGCAACATGTACTTCTTATTATGGTTTTCAGTTTTTTCTTACATAAGCAACATGTACTTTTACTAAAGGTTTTAGGGTATTTTCCTACGTAAGCAACATGTACTTTTATATAAGGGTTTAAAGTATTTTCTTATGGAAGTAACATGTACTTTTACTAAAGGTTTTAAGGTATTGTCTTATTATATTAGCAACATGTACTTCTACTTAAGGTTTTAAGTGTATTTTCTTATATTAGCAACATGTAATTCTATTTCAGGTTTTAGGGTATTTTCTTATATTTGCAGATTGTACTTCTACTTAAGGTTTTAGGGTATTTTCTTATATAAGCTACATGTTTTCTACTTAAGCTTTTAGGGTATTTTCTTATATTAGCAACATGTACTTCTACTTAAGGTTTTAGGGTATTTTCTTATATTTGCAACATGCACTTTTATATAAGAGTTTAAAGTATTTTCTTATGGAAGCAACATGTACATCTACTTAAGGTTTTAGGGTATTTTCTAATATTAGGGACATGTACTTCTACTTAAGGTTTTAGGGTATTTTCTTATATTAGCTACATGTACTTCTACTTAAGGTTTTAGTGTATTTTCTTAAATTAGTAACATGTACTTCTACTAAAGGTTAAGGGTATTTTCTTATATAAGCAATGTGTACTTTTACTAAAGGTTTTAGGGTATTTTCTTATATTAGCAACATGTACTTTTACTAGAGGTTTTAGGGTATTTCTTTTATCATCTACTTAAGGTTCTAGGGTATTTTCTTATGTTAACAACATGTACTTTTATGAAAGGTTTTAGGGTATTTTCTCAGGGCTTTTTTCAATGCTTGGGGATGGGGCCTGGGGCCTTTTCTTATATAGAACATTTGGGGAAATTTTATCGCAATTTCATAGAAAGGGGAACAAAAAGTCTAAGTTAAACTCCATATTTGGGAAAAACTGCATGATTTTAAAGAAATTTCAAGAGGGGAAGGCGCCTGTAAACGGCCCCTGTTATATAAGGAAAAAAAGGCCTGTTTTTTTATATCAGAAACATGTACTTCCACTAAACGTTTTAGGATATTTTCTTATATAAGCAACATGTACTTCTTCTAAAGGTTTTAGGGTAATTTCTTTTATTAGCAACATGTACTTGTCCTTAAGGTTTGAGCATATTTTCTTATTCTAGCAACATGTACTTCTACTAAAGGTTTTAGTGTATTTTCTTATATTTGCAACATGTACTTCTACTTAAGGTTTGAGCATTTTTCTTATTTTAGCAACATATACTTGTACTGAAGGTTTTCGGTTATTTTATTATGTTAGCTATATGTTCTTAATTTCAGGATTGCGGTTGTTTTCTTATATCTGAAACTTGTCTATTTAAGGTTTTAGGGTATTTTCCTATAATAGAAACATGTACTTAATATTTTTACAATTTTTTATAATCACATTGTCACTGAATGCTTTATGTTTTACCTCTTTGGAATGACCGACCATCTGTCCTATATTGGTCATTTACGAACTTACTTTATTTGAGGTGACTTGGAATATCCGGAAAATAATTAGTTGAAAGAAGTAAGAAGATAAAAAATTCAGTGAATAGGTTTTGAAAATCTTTGGGTCCAGGGTATGACAGAAAACTGCTTCCAGCTGTGGCATCCCTTAAATGGATGTGGGAAAGTGAGGCTGCCCTTCACCACAGTTGCCTCTAGGTACATGTTGTTTATATATGAAAAAGCTGCTTTAACCGGCCTTAAGTCATGAACAGAGTGTATGTTTTAATGAAAAAAGTTTGAATTTTGATAGTTCTTTTTATGTATATTATATAATGTATCAGAAGTTTATGTAGCAACTGAATTTTATCCTTGCATTAAAGTTCCTGACCTTTACAGCTTAGGTTAAGGTTTTTCATGTCTTATGCCTTATTATCGAATTGGTTATCTTTTTTATTAAAACCTATGATAGGATACTATAGTTTAAGAGGATAATGATATAAATAACTTTAACTTTTTCTTGTTGAATGTTGAATTACTGTCTTATTTTAACCATTCAGTTATAATAATGAAAATAAACATGCTTAGATTTATTTGAAATTAAAAATTTGATTTTTTGTGAGAATATAATTTTTCTCTCTACACCATCAGGGTTAAAAATGTGACAAATGTAGTTTCTAAATAACTTTCTTGTCTTTGACTTAATCTGTAATAGTTCACTTACAGCTGTCAGGAAAAGTTTTAAGTATTTAATATTTTTCACTTTCAATGCATGAGTTGATCTAAGATAATGCCTATGGTACTTAAATTAAATTACTGAACATAGTTTTTAGAGACTAATACCTGCATTGAATAAGGTTTATAGAGATTGCTTGTAAAGACTTTGATTAATTAGTTTAACTTAATTGAAAATGTGGGTAATATATTTATACTAGACATTTAACGGGGTGAACAGGAAACAGATGTATGGTAAAATGTAATTCCCTTTTCCGACGTGACATCAGAAGGAAGAAAATATTTAAACACGATTATGATTAACAGATTTTATACATTGAACATAGTTTGGAAGATAGCTACAAATGACCTCTCCTTCTAAGTGGAAGAGTCCGCGGGCCTCAGAGCTGGATGAACGCCGAGCTGAGGGGGTTGTAAGAGTTGCCTGGTCTTACAAATATGGGTTCAATAGCATGTCAACTAAACTCAGATTGTGAGCTCTATGACTCATAGTACAGTGTGTGGAGTTTATAAACATAGTGGTTGTTCAAATTATATCATCATTCTGTCATTGTTCAGAACTAGGAAATTCATTTACAGTAGATTTAACTTTTCTTAATTATTGTTTTGGATTAATGAACACAGTCATGTAGATTTAAGAATATTTTCCTCAGTAAATAGATAATTAATATACTTCAAATTACTTCCTGTAAAGCACATTAAACTCAGTAAACAGATAAATACTTAAAGTTGTGAACATACTTTTAAAAGTACTTATTTGTTTATCTTTCTGTTTCTTATTTCAACATCATTTTTTGTAAAGATTTAAGTGTTTCTTATATTAAACTTATCTTCAAGCTGTAAATTTATAGTGCTCAGTGTTCAATATTAGGTGGATTCGGATATAGCTGTTTTGGAGGCCATACTTTAATTAGTTATTTCACTATATCTAAAGTTAGCATAATTTATTGTTCTTAGTGTTAAGGTGGTAAGGGTATGGCTGTAAGGGGGGGGGGGGGGGTTGAGGCCATATTTACTAATAACTGTTACATTAGTTTCTTTATTTTTGAGTTTTGTTTTATTAACAATTCTTTAGTTTGTTTTTTTACTATATCTTAAGGAAGCATAATTATGTTCTTAGTGTTAAGGTGGTATGGGTATGGCTATAAGGGGAGGTTTCGGAGGCCATACTTACTAAAAACATTAACATTAGTTTCTTGACTTTTGAGTTTTATTTTATGAACAATTCTTTAGTTTGTTTTTATACTATAACTTAAGGAAATATATTTTATAGTTCTTAGTGTTAAGGTGGTAAGGGTATGGCTATAAGGGGAGGTTTTGGAGGCCATACTTACTAACAATACTAATATAAATTTACTTATTTTGAAGTGGTTTTTTTTTGGTATTTTTTCATCATTCACCTACATTTATCAATTTAATAAGTAAAAATGCAGTACATGTTGCTAATATGATAAATTTAATTATCTGTATACATGTAGCTTAATTGTTCCATGTTCTGTTCTACTAACATTAACATTTATGTATCATTTTGTTGTTTCCCAAAATATATGTTATGAAAATCTTTATATTTAAATGTCAATGAAGTAATAATGAAGTACAATGATGCTAATATAAAACATTTTTTATCATGCATGTAGCTATAATTGTTCTGTTCTGCTCTTCTAACAGTTATATTTATGTATTATTTTGTTGGTCAATATTGTTTGTTATATTGTAAGGTCAATTAAGTAAAAAGTAAAGTACATTTTGCTAATATTAGAGATTTAATTATTTTTTATACATGTTACTATAATTTTTCTGTTCTGTTCTGTTCTACTAACATTAACATTAATGTATCATTTTGTAGGTGTCCAAAATATATGTTATAAGGATCTTTATATTAAAAATGTACATGTTGCTAATATAGGAGACCTAATTATTTTTTATACATGTAGCTATAATTGTTCTGTTCTGTTCTTTTCTGTTCCTTTCTGTTCTGTTCTACTAACATTAACATTAAATTAATGTATCATTTTGTCGGTGTCCCAAATATATGTTATGAATATTTAAAAAAGTACATGTTGCTAATACAAGAGACCTAATAATTTTTTATACATGTAGCTATAATTGTTCTGTTTTGTTCTGTTCTGTTCTGTTATACTAACAGTAGCATTAATGTATCATATTGTCGGTGTCCCAAATATATGTTATGAAGATTTTAATATTCACTTAATATTCAAAAAAGTATATGATGCTAATATAAGAGACCTAATTATTTTTATACATGTAGCTTTAACTGTTCTGTTCTGTTCTACTAACATTAGCAAGATGTATCATATTGTCGGTGTCCCAAATATATGTTATGAAGATCTTTGTATTCAAAAGAGTATATGTTGCTGATATAAGACACTAATATACTCACATTAATATTTATGTATAGATTTTTTGGTTATGTGTTAAGGTCAATTAAGTAATGAATAAAGTACATTTTGTTGAATATTTTTACTTATGTAGCTTTAATTGCTCTGTTATGTACTGTTATACTAATATTAGATTTAATTTATCATTTTTTGGTCAATATTGTGTGTTATATTTTATGGTCAATAAGGTAAAAAATTACAGTACATGTTAATATGAGAAACCCAATTATTGTTTATACATGAAGTCAGAAGTGTTCTGTTCTGTTCTGTTCTACTAATTTTTACATCAGTGAATCATTTTGTTGGTGCCCAAAATGTATGTAATGAAAATTTGTTAGTATGAATGTGAATTTAGTAAAAAACGTTGCTCATTAAATTATAAAAAAATATCAAATGCCCATGAATTTTATCCATAAATACAAAACACACATAAAATTATGTAAAAATATTAAAAGTACATGAAATTATCTTTTAATACTTAATGCTTATGGCATTATCCAAGAATACCAAACACACATGCAGTTACCAATCAATTCAATAGGCCCATGCAATTATCCATAAATACAAAATTCACATTAAATAATATAAAACCCTTATAAAATTATTCATTAGTGCCATACCCGCATGAAATTAATCATAAATGCAAAACCCATATGAAATTATACATGAATACCTAATCCACATGAAATTATACATGAATACTAAACCCACATGAAATTATACATGAATACCTAATCCACATGAAATTATACATGAATACCTAACCCATATGAAATTATACATGAATACCAAACCCACATGAAATTATACATGAATACCTAATCTACATGAAATTATCCATAAGTACCATATGCTTATGTCATTAATCATAAATGCCAAACTCATATGAAATTATACATGAATACCAAACCCACATGAAATAATTGATAAGTACTAAGGGCACGTAAAATAATCCATCAATACCTAATGCCTGTGAAATTATCGATTAGTACAAAACATGCATGAACTCATCAAAAAGTCCCAAGTGCCCAACAACACATGAATTATTCCATATAAACCAGACTAGCTGATACATGTGCATCAAACCCAGATAAGATAATCCATAAACATCCAACCCCAATGGCATTATCCTTTTACATCCAACCCAGATAAGATTGTCCATATACATCCAACCCAGATGAGATGATCCATATAAAATTACCCATAAATACCAAACGCATATGAAATTATCAATGATTAATAAACCACTTAGAAATAACAATAAATACCAATCCAACATGAAATTATCCATAAATACCAAACGCACAGGAATGTATGTCCATAAATACCAACCCAGACCATCAGATCCATATACATCCAACCCAGATGAGATGATCCATATAAATTATGCATAAATACCAAGCTCACAAGATAGTATCCATGAATACCAACCAGACTAGCTGATCCATGTACATCCAACCCAGAAACTATCAATTAATACTAATCCCGCATGAAACTATCCATAAATACCAAACATACATGCAGGCATATCCATAAATACCAACTTACACTATCTGATCCATATACATCCAAACCAGATAAGATCATCCATATACATCCAAACCAGATAAGATCATCCATATACATCCAACACAGATATCATCCATATACATCCTAACCAGATAAGATCACCAATATACATCCAACACAGATGAGATCATCGATATACTTCCAAACCAGATAAATTCAGCCATATACATACAAACCAGATAAGATCAGCCATATACATCCAAACCAGATAAGATCAGCCATATACGTACAAACCAGATAAGATAATCCATAAACATCCAAACCAGATAAGATCATCCATATATATCCAAACCAGATACGATCATCCATATAAATCTAACACTGATGAGATCATCCATATACATCCAAACCAGATAAGATCATCCATTTACATCCAAACCAGATAAGATCATCCATATACATCCAACTCAGATGAGATCATAAATATGCATCAAACCAGATTAGATCATCCAAATACATCCAAACCAGATGAGATCATTCAAATACATACAACTCAGATGAGACCATCCATAGACATTCCAAACCAGATAAGATCATCCATATACATCCAATTCAGATGAGATCATCCATATACATACAATCCAGATTAGATCATCCATTTACATCAAAACCAGATAAGATCATCCATATTCATCCAACACAGATGAGATCATCCATATACATCCTAAACAGTTACGATCATCCATATACATCCAACACAGATGAGATCATCCATATACATCCAAACCAGATCAGATAATTCATATACATCCAAACTAGATAAGATCATTCATATATGTCCAACACAGATGAGATCATCCGTATACATCCAAACCAGATACGATCATCCATATACATCTAACACCGATGAGATCATCCATATACCTCCAAACCAGATAAGATCATCCATACACATCCAAACTAGATAAGATCATCCATATACATCCAACTCAGATGAGATCATCTATATACATCCAAACCAGATTAGATCATCCATATACATTCATACCAGATGAGATCATCCATATACATCCAACTCAGATGAGATCATCCATATACAACTAAACCAGATTAGATCATCCATATACATCAAAACCAGATAAGATCATCCATATACATCCAACTCAGATGAGATCATCCATATACATCTAACACCGATGAGATCATCCATATACCTCCAAACCAGATAAGATCATCCATACACATCCAAACCAGATAAGATCATCCATATACATCCAACTCAGATGAGATCATCCATATACATCCAAACCAGATTAGATCATCCATATACATCCATACCAGATTAGATCATCCATATATACCCAACCATGATGAGACGATCCATACATACCAAAACCAGATGAGATGAGATGAGATGAACCATAATATTCCATGCCTCTTAGTTTTAGTTTGCATATGAAAAATGCATACGACTCCGTCCTGAGATAAGTCCACAGGTTACGGCAATGGGCGCAGCGCTCTTGATGGAGGTCCTATCCCTAACGGGGTCCGTACCCAATGCATCCGTCGGGGTCAGTTGTGATTTGCCTTGGTTGCAAAGGATATGTATGCACACTTATACATTATCTATAGTGTTTCGTCACTATGTTTAGTGTATACGTCGTATGTCAAAACGGTGCGACTTAAGAGTTAGAGTTAAGACAAGCCCCACCTCTACTCACCCACCCAGAGTTGCACTGACTATTGCTTTATGTGGGTAACTTGACCTTATATTGATGGGTTAGTTCTTAACTGATCTAACTGTATCATGTAAGCCAGTCACAAGTCTGGATAAACAAGGAGTGACCACGATAGTAATCAAGCATAATAATCCATGAATATAATCGATTCTTTGATAATAATTGAACAAATCACTCACACCACCCATCAACATACATAAATAAGTATCAGTCAAGCTCTGTTGGATGGAGTTTATGATCAAAATTCACTTGTCAACTAATAACTCTTTCGAAGTAAAAGTTTATCAATGTGTAGCATGCTGCTGCATATCACTTGGGACCAGCGACATGACACTCTTTTAGTTTAATGCAAAACACCTTGTGCTAGTGATCAGTCTCTATGTCATGAGGAGTTCTGAGTTCAAGTCTCAGTGGGAGTTAATTGGCTGGGTCTCAAGTGATTTGTTTAAGTTGTGTTTAATTTATATTTTAAAAATTGTATAATGAAGAATGTTTAAGCATAAAAGTCAGTATACATCTGGAAAATGTATGCTCTTCATGCTAAGAAAGACAAAAACATATGTTAATATAGTACCCTCCAAATGTTTTAGTATATCTAAGGGAGATAATCCAATCTAGATTTTCCATTCATATGTATTATTGAATTATAAAATGTTGATATTTAAAGAAAATAAGCACCTAATTTTTTATTACCTTCCCCTCTTTATTACTGGAGATTACAACATTTGGAACTCCTTGGCCATGTGCTATTAATTCATGAATTAAAAGGTCAAGGTGTTCCAAATTGATATTACAGAACAGCTAATGTATTAACTATTAAACTTGTATTTGGTAAAACCTGTGTAAGCAAATAATTACCGATGTATATTAAGCTTGTACTTGTTAACTTTTCAATTCAGTAAAGATTTCAGGGGTGCAATATAGTCTAATTAACCTTTTTTATTTCGATATTTATAGATTTGATGAGCAGATCCATACTGTAGACTATTATGGCTACATTCTGTAGCAAAAATGACTAGGCATCTTCTAATATTAACCTTAAAATGCAATTAATAACAAGAACCACTTGTTCACTTATTTGCACATAATTATATGCCCATACTTCTCATCATAATAAAACTGTTATACTTCAAATCATGACACAGCATATTACATAAATTTTGAGATACAAACATCCACAACATGATTACGTCTGCTTAGTAGATGCATGATCAACTACTACACTTATGACGTCACACATATGACACATTTCTTTGTTTTGGTGTGTTCTGTATGACATATAGTATGTAAGCATGGCATTGCTTCAGAGCATTCTTATTTTTATCGTCTTAATAAACATTGAACATATTGTTGCTGTATATTATTGTATAAATATAGAAATATGTGAGTGACAGACAAAAGAAGTATGAATATAAGGATGATGGACAACATTTAGTATAAATATAGGAATGATGAACATTTATAGAATGAATATTGAAATGAACAAAATGTAGTATGAATATAGAAATATAGGAATGATGAACAAAATATAGTATGAATATAGTAACATAAAATAATGAACAAAATATAGCATGAATATAGGAATGATGAAATGATGAACTAAATATAGCATGAATATAGAAATGTTAACAAACGAAAGCATGAATATTGAAATGATGAACAAAATATAGCATGAAAATATCAAATATAGAAATGATGAACAAAATAAAGCATAAATATAGAAATATAGGAATGATGAACAAATATAGCATGAATATAAAAAAAATGCACAAAATATAGCATGAATATAGAAATGATGAACAAAATATAGCATGAATAAAGGAATGATGAACAAAATATAGCATGAAATTAGAAAAAAGGAAATGAACAAAATATAGCATGAATATAGAAATATAGAAATGATGAACAAAATATAGCATGAATATTGAATTGATGAACAAAATATAGCATGAATATAGAAATGATGAACTAAATATAGCATGAATATAGGAACAATGAACAAGGTAATGCATGAAATTAGAAATAAAGAAAATATGAACAAAATATAGCATGAATATAGAAATATAGAAATGATGAACAAAATATAGCATGAATATTGAATTGATGAACAAAATATAGCATGAATATAGAAATGATGAACTAAATATAGCATGAATATAGGAACGATGAACAAGGTAATGCATGAAATTAGAAATAAAGAAAATATGAACAAAATGTATCATGAATATCGAAATCATGAACAAAATTAAATATGAATACAGAAATATAAAAATGATAAACAAAATATAGCTTGAATATAGAAATGTTAAACAAAATATAGCATGAATATAGAAATGACGAACAAAATGTTCATGAATATCGAAATGATGAGCAAAATACAGTATGAATAAAGAAATATAGGAATAAAAACAAAATATAGCATGAATATAGAAATATCAGAATGAATAACAAAATATAATATGAATCGAGACATATAGGAATGCTAAACAAAGTATAGCTCGAATATAGAAATATAAGAATAATAAACAAAATATAGCATTAATATAGAAATCATGAACAAAATATAGCATGAATTACAAAATAATGTATGAATACAGAAGTATAGAAATAATGAACGATATATAGCACTAATATAAAAAGAAAAGAATGGTGCCCAAAATATAGCATGAATGTAGAAATGATAAACAAAATATAGCATGAATATAGAAAATATGAAGAAAATATAGCACAAATATGGAAATATAGGAATGATGGCGAAATATAATATAAATTTAGAAAAATTTGAATGATGGACAAAATATAGCATGAATATAACAATATAGGAATGATGAAAAAAATAGTATGAATATAGGAATAATGAACAAAATATAGTATGGATATAGATATATAGAAATGATGAACAAAATATAGTATGAATATAGGAATGATGAACAAAATTTAGTATGAATATAGGAATGATGTACAAAATGTAGTATGAATATAGTAATGATAAACAAAATTTAGTATAATTATAGGAATGATGAACAAACTATAGTATTATTATAGAAATATAGGAATGATGAACAAAATATAGTATGAATATAGAAATATAGAAATGATGAACAAAATATAGTATGAATATAGAAATATAGAAATGATGAACAAAATATAGCATGAATATAAGAATGATGAACAAAATATAGCATGAATATAGAAATTTCTTTCATGCTTTACGGTGAAATGCTGTGTTATCCGATGAAAATAAACGGTGAAAATATTGGTTTATATTTTCACTACGGTGAAATATAAAAAATGACGGACTACTTTTTTTCAAGGGAGACAGACAAGCTAGAGCTATTTCAAACATCATATAAGCGAGTTCAATGGTGACAAAATGCATTAGTTGATGCTAAAGCAGGAGATGACATAAACAAATCCAACATATCCTGTTGTTAACTAACTTTTAAAACGAAAATCTACAAATTTAGTCGACACGGCTTCAGTCCAGATTACACGGCAATCACGCGACTGCATAATGGAGATTTTTTCTACATAATTGGGGTCAAATGCGAAAGTTTCATGCTTTTAATGAATAGTCTAATACAGGTTTTCATGAGAAAATTCATTACAAATCTTAGATGAAAAACTCAAACATGTCTGAACGTTGACTGTATCAAAGCTGCATCGTGTGCATTGCCATTGGATTCCATTCGTTGATTCATTTGACGAATATCCAGTCATTATACGGTAAATACAAAGGTTGGCTAGTATTAATCCAAGCCAATCTGTGCATAAATTAGATATAATGAACTGGCTTAAAAATCGTAGGCTTTCATGAGTCTTCGCCATTTTGACAAATCAATGACACATCCCTTCAGCGCGTAGATCTATGTGTTTCCTTATATTATCCAAATTCGAGGTATGAATGTTACCCATAAACAGACTTAATGTACACAATAAAACATTACTCTATAAAAGTTATACATTCTATCAATCAAAATAAATCGGACATACGATCCTGTTTCTCAAACATAAAAAACAAAACAACAATATATCTGTATGGAACCACAGTCTGAATTATTCGCCCTTCTTTATTTAGTTGCTTTAAACACGTACATGAACTGATTCAAACCAAGTAAGAAAGTAAAAATAGAAATCACTATTATTTTGTGAGAAAAAAGTTCTAACTTTAAGCGTCATAGATCTAAAAAAAATTAATGTAAAGTCTTAAAAATTACTATCATATAACTTCATTAAAAAAATACTTACCTAGTTTCAACGCTCCAAATCATCAAAATTACAAAATTATGACTGTCTTATATAAACATTTGTAGCAACTTAAGATCAAATGTTTATAAAAAAAATCCGAGTGAACACTACGTGATCAATTAACTAATGCTAGATTAATTATTGACCAATCGGATGATCGTATTCTTATGCGGCATCCTTTGATGTACAAAAGTTTTGGAAGTAACAGACTGCACGCTGTGCACCCCGCTAAATTGATGTTTTCTTTGATTGGTCATTTACCTATTATCAGATTTGCGCATGCGCACAGTCTTAGGAGGGAATCGATTGAATATTTTCGTTTAGAAATTTTCGTGATTACTACAACTTCAAAACATCATCAATATTTTGAATGGCTACCGACGTATGCAGAAACCATTAAACATGAAAATGTATAAGGTGAGTCCATTTTTATTGATTTGTTAAGAAAATTCGACTAATTTATTCATCTGAAACAATAAATTTATTGATTTGTTTTGATACAACGAACAACGCACACATATTTATAAAAATATTAGTTCAGATGGAAACGGCATTTTGTCTTAAATATGGAATTGTTGGTTAGATCTATCTCTCAGATATGACTGTTTCATATGTTTCAGAGATGCTATAAAACATCCCTGATATAATTTTATGTTTCTGTTTGATATTTACATCGAATTCTAAATCTAGGTGTACAAAATTATTTTATTATTTGTCTATTGGATGTTTACGGTGCGTTCAATTATTTGAGAAAATACAAATCTGCCCGTAATCATGATTTTGTTCGTGAATCAATCGCCTAAATACAAGTTATATGTTGTCCATAGATACATGAAAAAAACACTTCATATTTCATTAACTATATTAAGAAATAACATGGTACTATGTTATCAAATCATAGTTAACTACCAGTAAATAACTTAAAAAATAGATTTTTCAGTTCTACATTTTGTTACACCTTAATATGTATAAATATTTATTTCTGTTTCAGAATAATATTGCCAGAACAATATACTACTTCTGACTATTAACAGTGACAATGTCATACATGATGTTCACATAAGAACTTTGGATACTCAATTTGTAGATTTCCTGCATTTAAACTGTAAGTGAAATTATTCCTTCTTTTAAATAATAATATAATATGATAGCTAATTGTTCGTCATTTAAGAACTAATAGGCCTGATGTAAAAGCATTTTTGAAAAATATATTAGCAACATGCTTTATTTACCATGTTTTCTGTTATCTTGTACTATTTTTATTATTCGATTGGATATTGTCAACCACGCCCCTTAATGCATATCCCAAGACCTCGGCATCTGAGCCAAGGTCGTGTGACCCCATACAGTCATGTAATTTAAGCATTGATGAATAATGTATATATCGTAACATCCAAATAAGGCTAGATTAAGCACCGAGATAAATCGATTCGTCCTCTTGATCATGCAAGCGTGAAAACATCATTTGATTCTCTTTAAACAGTCGCCTTCATCAGAGACATGTTATATATGTCTCTGCCTTTATCTATTCGACCATCTTTAATTAAGTAGGCACTGTTAAGTGTTAACGAGGCATAGTTTTATTCACAGGCTTGGACTACCCAAGAATACACAGACTCGTGCCCTCCCCCCCCCCCACCCCACAAACCACAAGCAGACATTCAGACACCCTTTTAAAGAGAAAGGGCACAAAAGCGACACTATTAAAAAAACAACTGACGCGACATTTAGCATTATTTCACTATAAAAAGTCATTTATCGATATTTAAGCTTCTCCAGGTCACTTTATCAAGTGCTCTAACATTAATTAAGCAAGTGCTTGTATTTTATTACACATACCTCAGTGTCAGCCGAAATATGGTGATTCGATATATTGTTGAAGACCCAAATATAGGCGTGCGTGAGATGAAGAAAACTAAGAAGAATCGAATGCGTTTTTGTAAAATTTCAATAAAAGAAATATTTATTAATCTTTAAACTAATATGCAGAACGAAATTTTGTTAAGTAGACTTATTTCATCGCTCGATAGTACGGTAAACTGTCACCGACTATACTCTATTTCGTTGTGAAAACGTGATTAACAATAATTAACGTGCACAGATCGCCGGGAGTAAAACGTTTCAATATATGTCAATGTTGTGTACTAATTTTAAAATCCTTTACAATATGGTTCATTCCTCACAAAAGATGGGAATGAGAGACCACATTTTCCACACACAATTATTTTTTATTCCTGTCTGGCGAAGGAGGATATTTTAGATTAGTAAATATAGTAAATTAGTATTATCGACGTTTGAAAACATGTTACCAGCTGTCAGTCTTCGTATATCTATATGAAGTTAAAACGAGCAAAAGAAAGTGTATTTCCATGGCCTTTTACCGCAAAACCGGAATTCTGTTGCTCTTTTTTATATTAAACAATATTTCTGTAAAGTTAGCTTGCGTAAAAACATGTCTGGTATATTTTCCATATTGTTCCGACGACTTATAGCTTAATTTCTTAAACGTGTTTCTATTTCAGGTGAAAGTATGGTTAATCAAGAATGGTATATCGTAATCATTAACTATGAAGCCTCTTCATGTGTATGTGACTGTATGAATACGAACTGATGTGAGATCGGCGTCTTTTTTTCGTCATTTTGATTAGATTAAGATCGCATCTTAAATGTGATTTGAAGATGCGATCGGACATTATTGTGAAAATTATTGAAAACGAAAGTTTCAATAAATAGATAAAGCTTTAATAAAAATTTCCATTTATTTTTAAGCGTAAAATAAATGGTTTGATCAATTGTTATCGTCGACCTGTCGACGATAATAACAATTATCAAGATTTGAGCATTTTTGTGTCGACACCGGCTGTCTTTAGCCAATCAGAACGTTGCATTAGAGGTCACGTGACCAAAATGATGACGTCGAGTAGCAAAAATAGGGGTGCGTGTATGGAATCGTCCACGGCGTTTATTATACGGTTACCTGTTTGTAATACACGCAAATATCATTATCGATATATGAACGGGTATCAATTTCAATGAGTAACAATATAAAACAAAAACAAACATTCATGCCTATTCGTAACATGTACATTTATTGAAGAAAGCTCGCTTTTGTTGAAAAACAACAACCTATCTTCCCTATTTCCGAGCGAGTTTATTAGAAAATATGAACGTTCGATTAGCTGGCGGAATGTAGGGTAGAATATGTTCTTGAAACGAGCGCGGTCAGAATATGTCTGGACAGCACATGGTAATTCGATGGTCTTTATGTGGCCTTACAGTGTGTAAAATTACTGTAAAGACATGCACTGTTTGATCTGCTTATTGCTTGAATCTTTTTTCTCTATGCAGAATACACGGCTAAACGACGATTTCAAGCATTTTTGGAAATGCTAATACTTGTATTATTAAAAGTTCACAATGAAATAAGAAAGGTATACATTCTATGCTTTATAATATTCGTTATCATAGTGATTAATTCATTATATTTGACATAGTGTTAAAGAACGGATAGCTAGCTTAGTCGGTAGCGAATAAGTCTACTGATCGAGGAGTTGTAGTTTCGATATCCGGACGAAGAATACTTTTGTGGAGTCTGGTCATGGCAAAATGACAGATGGTTTGTAAACTTAGAATTTATGTGACTGCTTTGCTGAAGAACTCCTGAAGCGTTTCAATAAATGTGTGAAATAGTTAATAAGATCGCAAATTGTTTAACTGCTATATACTTAAGTTGTGAATCAACGTTTCCGACGATTTAAATAACACGTGTCAAATTGTTTAATGTTAATTGAAACTGTTTATCCTAAATCAGTCACATGTGTTATAAACACAACAGGCTTTACTTATCAACCCCGGATTAACTTGATAACGTATGTCAGTGTTTGTAAAGGGTACGGTACAACTCAACCCGTGGACAACTCAACCCGAAGTATGGACAATTCAACCCGTAAGTTGGGACAACTCAACCCGTGGACAACTCAACCCGTATAATATATTATGATATGATATATAATCTAATTAGTTATTTATCATAAAATATGTATTTACAATAAAAAGTGAAATTAAATATATTTCTATCAAGAATTGAAAGTATTTGTGAATAAAGTATAGGTAATGTATGGTATATAATTGACACAGTATTTATGCAATCTCTAAATACCAATTGTGTTGTATGTAATTGTATATCAAATGTGTAGTATTCATATACTTTTAATATTGAGTGCCTGTTTTTTTACCGATATTTGAACATTATTTGTAATTAATCCTCATATTGACAGTAATAATTATAAACAAGAATGATATTTTTTTAATCACAGATTTTCAAGGTATCGTAATAATCACAGATCAATAAGCAGTAATTTAAGATTATTTTACTTATTCATAGAATGAGCCATTCTTAAAGAATTTACTTTGCATCGATTGTCAAACTACACGGCGAAATGGGATAATTCACAATAACTTTTGATTAAACAAGCTCGTTGTTTTGTATATAATATTGTAGATTTTGTTTGTCAATATATTTAATGAAATATTTCCAATTTAATTAGCGAACATTAGGTTAAAATTGTCATCATTATTTTCATACTTGAATATCTTTCATTAGCGATAAATTTTATCTCAAAATCAAATTTAACAGCTTAAACATATCATTTTTTGATGAACGGGTTGAGTTGTACCTACTTACGGGTTGAGTTGTCCCAGCTTATGGGTTGAGTTGTCCCGGTTTGAGTTGTCCCGGTCCCTTTGCAAACAGGTTATAAAACAATTATCAGTCAAATCAATCTCTGATCACTTGCAAACTTTCACTTTGCCGCTAACGAAATCAAAACCTTTACCGAAGAAAAATTAAGCTTGTCAAATGTTTTGTAGCCAAAATAATCGCCAAATTTTTAAAGTTAAACCAGAAACTTGTCGCATATGGCGACAATAGAGATCGACTTGTTTTGTCTTAACTAGTGACCTACAGACTTTATGGTCATAAAATTAAAAACGTTTGAGTTATGACTGTAAAAGCTTTTTTCATGATTTGTTATGCCAGGCCTAACATTTTTATTCGTATCTAAAATGTTATGCTGGCTTAACAGAATATTTGCTCTGAGTTATGACTGTAAAATTTTATATTATGATTTGTTATGCCAGGCTTAACTTTTTTTTTATTCGTGTAACAAAATGTTATGCTGGCTTAACAAAATATTTTGCTTTGGGTTATTACTTTAAAATTTTTCCATGATTTGTTATGGCTGGCTTAACATTTTATATATTCGTATAACAAAATGTTATGCCGTCTTAACAAAATATCTTGCTTTGAGTTATGACTTTTAATTTTTTTGTTATACCTGGCTTAACTTTGTTTTTATTCGTTCCTAAAAATGTTATGCTTGCTTAACAAAATACTTTTCTGTAAGTTTGACTGTAAACGTTTATATAATAATTTGTTATGCCAGGCTTAACATTGTTTATATTGGTATCTAAAAAGCTATGCTGGCTTAACCAAATATTTTGTTTGAGTTTGAGTTTGCTAGACCTAACATTATTTTTATTGGTATAACAAAATGTTATGCTGGCTTAACAAAATATTTTTCTCTAAATTATGACTGTAAAAGTTTATATCATGCTTTGTTATGCCAGGCCTAACATTTGTTTAAATGTATAATAAAATGTTATGTTGGCTTAACAAAATACTTTTCTCTAAGTTATGTCTGTAATAGTTTATACAATGATTTGTTATGCCAGACTTAACATTTTTTTATTCATGTCTACAAATGTTATGGTGGCTTAACAAAATATTTTGTTCTGAGGTATGACTGTAAAAATTTTCCATGAGTTGTTATGGCAGGCCTAACATCGTTTTAATTCGTATCTTAAATGTTATGCCGGCTTAACAAAGTATTTTTATCTGACTTTTGATTGTAACAGTTTTTATCATGATTTGTTATGGCTGGCTTAACATTCTTTTTATTCGTATAACAAAATGTTATGTTGGCTTAACAAAATATTTTTCGCAGAGTTAGGACTGTAAAAAGTTTCCATCAGTTGTTATGGCAGGCTTAACATTGTTTTAATTCGTATCTAAAATGTTATGCCGGCTTAACAAAATTTTTTTTCTCTGAGTTATGATTGTAAGTTTTTATCGTGATTTGTTATGGCTGGCTTAACATTCTTTTTATTTGTATAACAAAATGTTATGTTGGCTTAACAAAATATTTTGCTTTGAGTTATGACTGTAAAAGTTTTCTATGATTTGTTATGGCTGGCTTAACATTCTTTCTATTCGTATAACAAAATGTTATGCTGGCTTAACAAAATATTTTTATTTGAGTAATGACTTTAAATTTTCTATGATTTTTTTATGCCAGACTTAACATTGTTTTTATTCGTATAACAAAATGTTATGCTGGCTTAACAAATTATTTTGCTTTGAGTTATGACTGAAAAAGTTTATTGTTGATTTGTTATGCCAGGCCTAACATTTGTTTAAATGTAAAATAAAATGTTATGTTGGCTTAACAAAATACTTTTCTCTGAGTTATGACTGTAATAGTTTATATAATGATTTGTTATGCCAGGCTTAACAGTGTTTTATTTGTATATAAAATGTTATGGTGGCTTAACAAAGTTAAGGTTATGTTGATGATGTTAAAAAAATGTAAAAAGTTACGTTTGAATTTTCTTGTTTATTTGTTATGCTGGCATAACAATGCCATTTTCACGCAAATAATCCTGAAAAATGGTTATATTTTGGATGAATTTTAGTGCAAATGGTGTGTATTTGTTATGCCAGCTTAACAAAAAAGTACAAAATTCATGTGCAAATGATGTGTATTTGTTATGCCGGCTTAACAAACAAGAGCTGTCAGAGGAGACAGCATGCTCGACTTAGTAAGTGTTTGTCACAGGAGATGTGGTTGATGATAAGGAACATACATATTTTAAAATTTGAAAATATAACCTTAACAAATTCATAGAAAAAAAAAGAAATAAATAGAAAACTGTAAGTTCAAGGGGGATAACTCTGAAAAAATGTATAAGGAGTTATGAATCTTGTCACATGAAATGTGGTTGATAATAAGTAACATATATCTAAAGTTTGAAGTCAATACCTGAAGAAATAAAACAGTTGCAGTAAAAACAAACATTTTTTAAAGAAAACTCTAATTTCAAGGGGAGATCATTCTGAAAAAATATATTCGGAGTTATGGACCATGTCACATGAGATGTGGTTGATAATAAAGAACATATATTTAAAGTCAATACCTAAAGAAATAAAACAGTTGCAGTAAAAACAAATATTTATTAAAGAAAACTATAAGTTCAAGGGGGATAACTTTGAAAATAATGTATACAGAGTTATGAACCTTGTCACATGAGATGTGGTTGATAATAAGGAACATATATTCAAAGTTTGAAATCAATACCTAAAGAAATAAAACAGTTGCAGTAAAAACAAACATTTTTTAAAGAAAACTCTAAGTTCAAGGGGAGATAATTCTAAAACAAATGCATTCAGAGTTATGGACCATGTCACATGAGATGTGGTTGATAGAAAGGAACATATATTTAAAGTTTGAAGTTAATATCTTAAGAAATAACAACGATACAGAAGAAAGTATTTTACTGCACAAAAACTTTAATCTGTGCACAAAAACTTCAATCAGTTCAAGGGGAGATAATTCTTCAAAAAATGTGTTTGGAGTTATGGACCTTGTCACATGAGATGTGGTTGATAGTAAGGAACATATATTTAAAGTTTGAAGTTAATATCTTAAGAAATAACAAAGATATAGAAGAAAGTATTTTACTGCACAAAAACTTTAATCAGAAGTGTGGACGCGGACGCCGACGCCGACGCCGACGCCGGGGCGAGTAGGAGAGCTCTACATTACTTCGTAAAGTCGAGCTAAAAAGTACAAAATTCATCAAAAATATTGAAAAATATTGGTAGAAAAACACTGTTTTTCGTACTGGAATTGGGAATCGGTGGAAATTCCCTTTTTAAAATGGACAGCGTTTGTATAAATACATATACATGTACGTAAGTGTTTCGGAGTCCATATTATTAATACACATGTACATTCAAAAGAAAATTATTTGTTTCCTACGTAGCTGAGTGGCTAACACGGAATTTATGAGTTTGGGAGTTACGGAACGTTTTGGAACGTTCAAGGTAACTGAACACGCTGCAGCAGTGTGTTCATCAACGACTGACAGCGAACGTTACGGATACGGGACAACTTAACCCGTAGACAACTGAAACCATGGATGACTCAATCCAATTATGTGACAACTCAAGCCGTTAGTGAGGTGTTGAGGGTTAAGTTGTCTTTGGGTTGAGTTGTCCCAAACCTAACGTAACGGAACGTTCGGGTAATTGAACACACTGCTGTACTGAATACTTTAACACTCAAGTACTTAAAATGCTCTTTCATTTTTTTCCTTTTAAAAAAATTCTGCCGTATGAATTTTTCCTTTGTTCTTATTTGTTGTTTTTCTTACCTTGTCTATTTATAAAAACAAATTGAAAAATAATTGTTTTTGTATTTTATTACATTACATTTTAGTTCAAATTAAAATTCAATTACTTAAAACAATTTTAATGATTGAAGTTAATGAAATAATTTGAAAAAAATATTAACCGATCACCGATCTATTTGATAACAATACAATGTAGCATTATTATATACATTTGTACATGAACGTAAAAGTTGACATTTACACGTGTGGCCTAGGTAACATTAAAATTTGTACATTAAACTTAAAAAAAACTTTTTAGTGAACAGTGAACTGGAAGTCGTACTTTTTTTGCATTTACCATTTACGACCTTTATATATTTTACTACAATGTCATGTATTTTAGCGAAGTAATTAAGTCATTGTTTTTACTTTATAATTCAAACACACGATATTGGATTGTATTTTGTGTTGTATTGTATTGAAAAAAATTACCTACTCTCCTAACTCGTGGGAACGAGTTAGAAAAAATATATCTACTCTCCTAACTGGTGGGAACGAGTTAGAAAAAATATATCTACTCTCCTAACTTGTGGGAACGAGTTAGAAAAAAATATATCTACTCTCCTAACTTGTGGGAACGAGTTAGAAAAAAATATATCTACTCTCCTAACTGGTGGGAACGAGTTAGAAAAAAATATATCTACTCTCCTAACTTGTGGGAACGAGTTAGAAAAAAATATATCTACTCTCCTAACTGGTAAGAACGAGTTAGAAAAAAATATATCTACTCTCCTAACTGGTGGGAACGAGTTAGAAAAAATATATCTACTCTCCTAACTGGTGGGAACGAGTTAGAAAAAAATATATCTACTCTCCTAACTGATGGGAACGAGTTAGAAAAAATATATCTACTCTCCTAACTGGTGGGAACGAGTTAGAAAAAATATATCTACTCTCCTAACTGGTGGGAACGAGTTAGAAAAAAGATATCTACTCTCCTAACTGGTGGGAACGAGTTAGAGAAAAATATCGACCATGTCAACTCCATGCTTCCGTATTCATCAGATCATGGTTATGAACCCTGCTCAATGATGGTCGAGAACTCTGACTCTAGTTTTCAATCTAAATTAGTATTTATGAATGAGTTAGCTCTCTTAGTTTAGCACTCAAGGAAAATGTAACACAATAATTCAACTCACGTCAGCTAAAGGAGATGGCACGGTATTGACCTGTTGTTTTTGGGAGCACGAACCTGTGCATTCCTTTTCGTCATTCAAAAGTTTATTCAAAGTTAAAGTACCACAACTCTTTCATTAATGAATGGGCTCTGGACATCAGTCATCCCTTTTTAATTTTGCCATGATTTTTTCTATGAAAACGAGGCTCGTCATGAGTCACCTATCCATAACAGCCATTTTACCAGTGATCGTATGCTCCCCTCGCAGCTCAGTGAGCTGTAATGGATAGTGATTGTATACTTGGCAAATTATATAAATACTCTTAGTTAGTCCTTTTCTTGATTATTTTGATCACAGTAGCTTGACATTTCATATCAATTATGACAAAAACCTTCCTTAAAACCATTACATTTTTACATTCGGAACTCCTCGGCCATTCGCTACGAATAACCTCGGACATATTTAGACGCCATTTTGGAAAAATCAGTGTTAAAAATATACGATCGTTTAGGCGATGACTGAAGTTTCGTTTTTAGTCCGTAAATTTGAAATTACACAGTGCAATGATATCGATGAACAATATTTGGTTCAATTTAAAACAAATAAATTATGTTTAGACAAAGATCTGTGTGTATACTTCAAGAACTAGTTTGCGTAACCGTTACGTGCTTCGCCTCGCGTAGGTAGTAAAATCACCAAAATCCACTAACTCCTCACAGTGATAAGCGTCACGCTTTTAAATCCAGGGAAGACCCCCACGAATCCTTCCGAGATTATTCATTCATGAAAGGTCGAGGAGTTCCGAATGACATTTTTATAGACCAGTTCATTGTTATTGTTATGATGTCTATAAATAGTAACAAGGAGCTGATAAAGACTACAGGTAACCGTTTGCTGGTTGGCAAGAAATGATAGCGAGTAAATACAATGAAAACACAGTAATTTTAAAATTGCAATTACTAAGTCATTTTTCATCAAACAATTTAGTATTTTATATCACTAGAAAGGTCTTGAAATTCATATTTTGAATATTTAAAAATTATTTGTCAAAAAATAATTGTTTTTTATTGGCGAGTGTTTAAACCTAGTGCTTCAAACCGGCAAGAAGATGGTTCAAAGGACAGGTTTAAATCACCTCATATATATTTTTTTAATCAAAATTTTGGCAATTTTCTTATATTTTAAAAATATGAATTTCAAAAGCTTTCTATCAATATAAATATCATAAAAATCGGCCAATAAATAAAAAAGTTATCATGATTTAAAAATTCTGCTGCTATCAAATGTATGTAAACATTGGTTTCTTTCTGCCAACCAGTAAATAAACCAAATATAGGTAGCAGGTGCTTGTGACGTCATCCGTGAACTGGTCTATTGCCAGAGGTGCCAAGTTTCAAGCTTGTAGGTTTTATGTTATAGTTTAACAACATTTTTTAAATTCATATCTGATGATCGACTCAAATTTTTGACCATCAATCAAGCAGAAAACATCAGCATACATGGAGAATCAACAACATAATTACCTTTTCATAGAAACATAAAACTTAAACTTTAAAGAATAATTACCCTAATACAATACTGGGTTTATGACCATAACATATTACCCAGAAAAAACTGGCAACTAATAGAACATTGTATTTCTAACGTCCTCAAGCCATATTTTGTAAACCACATTTAATTTTGTATGGACAAATAAAGAATAACACTACTTTCATGTCAAAGGGAGATAATCACTATATTGAGATTTTATGAACATTTTGCAACGAAAAGTTGTTTTGCTATTATTATCTAATCCATACAATATGGTTAACCATTTACTTGTTGCGACATGCGTGAAAACTGAAAAGTAGCCATTTTTCACCATTACACGCGAGGGATTTTTCAAGATGCTCTAATTTCATTACTAACAAACACACAGATTATGCTACTTGGCCAAGTTATTCCCTGGGTGATTGTTTGAAAAACCAAGTTGAGCCCCAATCCCAGTTACCATGGCAATGCTGGGGCAATTTTCGCTTTTTTCCACCCCACTTTTGCATTTCAAGAGGTATTTTTTTCCAAAATTGAGATCCTAAAAGCCAGGTCTTTTCAGAGACTGAAAAAATGTTTTCTTATCAGCATTTGGCGCCATTTCTATGCACTCATTGACCCCAATTTTTTCTCGCGATGAGGGGCGCTGCGCCTCCTTCAAACCCCAGCAACAAAGGGGGGGGGCACATCCCCCCTTCAGAACGCCACTGAGACAACTTTCCTCAAGTGAAATTCACCAAATCCAGTTAAAAACACCAATTTCAAGGCTGTGACGCCCATTTTGAAGAGGGTAGGTCCAGACACGTAAAAATGCGGGATTGACCAGTTAAGCGTTAACATGGTATAAATGAAAGTATAATGCGTGTTCATTTATCATAATTTTCAAATATATTGATGACTGTTACCGGTGTTAGGGGAATTCTACCTCGTGAAACTAGGACTAGTACCTTGACTACTAAATTGGAAGACAAGTTGACCGGTAGTAACCACAAAACACTATCAGCTTCATTAATACAGGGATTTCATATAACAAGGATTTGTAACCAAATAGATTAATATCAAATTTCACAGTCCTGGCTATTGTTTTGGCTCATACCTATATAAAGTATAACAAGTTTAAATAAAGATTTTCACGTGAAATTTTGTACCAGTACTTTTCAAATTAACATTAGGAAAATTGTTCCTAGATGATTTTGATGTAAATAATGCTCACAGACTGTTTCACAAAATTATGCATTTTCCCACTGATCCCCCATTTATAGTCCTAATTTACATCACCTGAAGTCATATTTTTGGTCATAAGTGCAACAAATATTAGTCAAAAACTTCTGAAACATTCACAATTTGCATGAATGGAAGACATGTGCAGAAACTTAATCAAGTTTTTAAACTCTGGAATAATTTGAACAGCCTGCTTCAGCCAGTTATAGACTGTGACGACCGTGAAAATTCAAAAAAGCACTTCGTAGCAAATCCCTGCTATATTGAATCCCTGTTTAATATAAGCTTGAGCATTCCACAGACAAAATACTCTCATTAGTTGAATGGATAAATTGCATACAATACCTGAATCAAGAACTCTATAACAATATAAAAGGGGGGATAATCAAGTCAAATCACATTTTTTAGTTACATGTGTTACATTTGACGTCAATTTGTAACCCCCACATTCATGTGAATCCTTTTGGTAGCAAATTCAATAAAATGTTACACGTAAAATGATTATTGAGAAGGCAGGATAGCCTCACAATTCTTCAAGAAATGAGCCTAAATGAAAACTATAACAATAGTACCTAACTTTAAAAACAATGCATTTTATTTTTATTACAACCAGAGAACATGTACACGTTAAAAATTACACATATGATCATTCATTACAAACAAAATATAAATAAAAACACAATCGTTTGATTTGGTCAAAATAAAATACAAGATCATAAAAAACTTTGAATTCAAACTAAAAAGTTATGTAGCTTAACTACTGAGGGTCAAACTTCGGCCTGTATGAGTAAAAAACATGTGCCTGTATCCAATAAAACTACATCCACTGGAAATCAAAAATAATTTGTGCAGAAGATTCAGATTTAACTCAAATTGAAGAAACTTGCTCTGGTACTAAGACAATCTAGTTCACAAGCTGGATCATAACAGAATAACAACTAATAAACAACGGGACGGGTAACAGTCCTATATATATGACCCGCCGTATTTAAACTCCATTCACATTTTTCCAAAAAAAGTTTTTAGTAATGTATATTTAAAAGATAGGTAACCCACAGGTACAATGCAAACTATCTTCGACACATTTTTCCAAAAAAAGAAAATGTGATTTAAAAGTAAGTATTTTCGGATAGATGATTTTATTAGCCTATACAAATGTGTACATACATGTAGGCATTTACAACATGAAACATACTACAGATGAAAAAACATGGGCTTTCTATGCAAACAAAACAATATTACAAAAAACTATTACAAATAAATACATTTCCTGTCAATATTTAATTCACAGATACATTGAAAAAATGGTACACATCTAGTTTAGCTGACACTGGAAGTAAATATAAATCTGTGTGCGCAGCACACTGTTACTGTGACCAAGGCGAAAATTTTAGTGTCAGTAATTTTCTGTTATTATTAATTTATGGAGGCTGCTGCCCCCACACCCCTGCGTGATTATTAAAATGAGTAACAAAAGAGCATTTAAAAATAGTTAAGAAAAATCAATTAATCAAAATATGAATAAAAACTGTGTAATAAACAAAAATGGTGCCCAACATTTGTAAACAATGCAACGTCCAAGCATGTGCAATAGCTTTACAATGTAGTAAACATCCGTGGTTTGCTAAACTAGATTCTAGCCCCAAAAAAACTTTCTGTGAACTGTATGTTTTTGAAACAGGGTAATAGGGATTCATTTGTATCACTAGTATTCATATGTTTCAGGAAACCTACCTGGTTCTGTTTCTTAATTATAAATACATGTAGTGACAATGTTGCATAAAACAAAGGTTTGCATGTAATGAATCTTTAAGGAGTGGACAAACCCTTATAAATGACTGATTTTGGCCGACTGTTACACACAACACTACAGTATAGTAGAGTACTTTAGTTAGTTTTTTATCACAACATCATGGCAAACCATGATAATATAAGTAACATTCCACCGTATGGTGTAGCTTTTCTAACACGACCATCTTCAGTAATAGCTTGATAATAACATGTTCCAGAAAATATGGCCATACCAGTAACCATTAGCGAACCAACCTGAAATACAGTGGAAAAAAAAACTAAATATAGTAAAGGTTTTGGGCTAAATATTTTTAAAGATATTTAGCCTGGTTAGTTTCAGGTAACTTTCTTTTTTTTTGGATTGGGTTTCATATAATAGTAGTAGATCAACCTTCTCATCATTGCTGAAAGGCTAAATATCCGGATTTTGCTGTTAACCAGTGAAAGGCACATACTTCAGTCAGTGACAGACGACTGCATTGATTTAGAATCAGTGGTAGAAGGGAGAATGACTGTGGCAATTATTTCGTGACCAAACTCCACAAAAGTATGCCCAAATGGGGATCAAACCCACAACCCATCAATGAGTCAATTAGCAAGCTACTGACTGAGCTAGCCAGGTGAGTCATTAACTTTTCAAAATGAGATTAAACTCTTACCAGTAATGACCTTAGAATAAATAATGGCATTTATAGTCTACAATTCTGTGGTAGAAATTAGTGCTGTCACGATATACCGGTATATTGCAATATGCAGATGCGACAATACGTTACGTGGTACCATTTTAACTGGTATTTTATAATATCTTTTATTTCATTGGAAAATTCTTCCCTTCGAGATAAAAGAAGCGAAACATCAGTTTTTCCATTGTTCATTCTATCTAACCTTGAGTTACAAGAATTCAACTGATTGGGGAGCATCACAGTCCTAAATGACTGTATATATATACTTAAAGAGACTAGATTCTATCAGTAGCTGCATGTAAGATTTGCAATGCTTCTGTTAAATTCAGAGGAGGCACAACGAATCTGAAAGTCCACAATATATCATGGTATGTATCACAATACGATGTCAGCCTATTGCAGTATATCGCGATACCCTTCTGGCGTATTGTGCCTGCCCTAGTAGAAATATATCAACTGAAATAAATTTTACAAACCAAAACAGGTCTTCTTGTCAACGGAACACCCATCAAAGCCACTGAATGTATCAAATGCAATTTATTTCCAGATTCAAATATCTTAAAATAGAAAACAACAATACATGTATACAAAATGCATCATCCTAACCAAGTGCAACATTCCTGGTGAATCCAATGTGTTGATAAAAAACCTACAAACAATGTAATGCGGAAACATTAAAGCCGGATTTAAAAACTTTAACACAATAATTACACAATAATTACAAAAGAAAATAATCTATAATAACGCCGGGTAGAGTTGTGGTTACTTTCAAATTATGTTCATCACATGGTATGTTATCATTGTATGAAGTTTAATAATGGCAAAAATATATGGAAAAGAAAAACTTAAACTTGATTGTTAACGACACCGGACACCCTACCGCCCGCCTGTGTTTCGCCAAACTATTAGCCAAATAATTTAGTTGAAAAATTTGGCTAAAAAAGGTGATAGAAGAAAAGGGCTAGTTGAAGAAAAGCTGGATGACTGTCAGTGGATGACTATTGATTTATCTTCAAACTTTGTTTACCTCATATGTAGAATAAAACAAACAAATTATTGTTTGATAATAATTACTTGGAATCTTATTTAATGAATAAAAAACAAGATATAGAAAATATCATCTTACTGCCTTCATTTTTAGGATTTTCACAGCTTGAATTAAAAGCTGAAAAGAAATAAGATACAAATTGTTTAGTCACTTCATTGCATGCATATATTAACTGATTAATACTAGCTGCAGACCTACAACATGGACAATTCAAGATATTTTTTCTAAATTATACAACCATATTGGGTGAATGATCCCATACAGTAACACATAGCGTTAAGTTGAGTAAACTTTATATATCATATGTACTTGAATGTAGCGGTGACAATTGCTTTGGATCATGCCCTCGGTCATTTGATTCAATTTCACAAATCTGTCATTAGATTCACAAAGTTGTATGTGATAATAGGCATCTGATCTATCCAGTCAATTCCAACAGCCTTTCTGTATCGTTAATCATATCACCACATGATCGAGTGTCTTGACTAACAGCCCAGGAATATATTTACTTTGATCCTCTGAAACTACTTGACTAGTACAGTATTATATATGCAAGTACAAATTGAATACAAATTTATATGCAAGATAATTGGTGTTTAAAAGGTACCAAAGATCAAGTAAAACCGTAAGTGGATCTGAACTGGTCCACTACACTTACATGTAGCGGCCTGCCTAATTTAGTTGGTAGCACTGACAAGCACGCAAGTCTACTAATTCCCGGGCTGGGCATACTTTCGTGGAGCTTGGTCATGAAATTATTTCTATGGCCATTCTCCCTCCTACCAATGATTCTTAATTATGTAGGGCAGTTGTCAGTCACTGACAATAGTATGTGCCTAGAGTAGTTGGTTAACAGCTAAATCCAGAGATTTAGCCCATCTAGGAACATCGAGTAGGTTGACTGACCACCATTATATGACCTATACAATATGTTGCTACGGGGTTAAACCCAACCCCCCCCCCAAAAAAAAACAACAACAACATAATTAACATGTACAGTATTTCTTTAGCAATTTCAAATCGACACAATACAGTGAACTCAACAGTTCCGGGTCATCGACAATTCCGGGTCACTTTTTTAAAATAGTTCAGATGATTCCTTAATAATTCAATATTTTGATTATATGATAGTTAAGTCATGTACACTAACCACTTAGCTACCGTTACACAAACTTTCCATGTTAACATTTCTCTACCAGAAGTCATAGTCATGAAACACTAAACAGCATCTTTTCCAACCAATGCGAAAGTACATGAACATTTCCTCCATGCGTTCGAAAAAAACAGCGATTTATATCCACAATTTAGATAAAATAAGTCCTTATTGCACATCATTTAGCTGGAAATTTATCGGTGAACACGATTTAACTCATAGATTTGTTTCATCTAATTACTGTTTGACAATAATGCAGACAATTTGACCTGGTAAGCACATGACAATTTCAGGTCAAAACTTAACCCATATTATATACAATCATTTATTTTAATTAAAAAGTATTTGTTTAACATTTAAAATTGATTTTATACATAATTTTATCCCATATATATGTAAGATATTTGTCAATTAAATACAATTATTGTTTGATATTTTGAGCTTTATTTTTTACAAGCAACTAGTTGTATTTATGGCACTTGTTTTTATATGCAATAGGTAATTGCAAGAAACATGATTAGATCTTTAATTTACGAGCTTTATTTTTGTTTAACTTGGAAGATAATATGAGATTAAGTCTTTATTGACAAAAGTCAGCTGTTTTATTGATTTTAACCCTGTTAAGACCACTTAGGATTAAAGAGACAAGCATCTGTCACGTGACCCGGAATTGGCAAGTGCGACCCGTAACTATCGAGTTTGCAACATGCAATTTCAATTTCGAAAATTGTAGGAAATTACAAGCAAATAAACACTATTAATCTATTATATGCGAAAAACCCAAACGGGACCAAAGGCTCCGTGAGGGCTTTGAGCACTTTTAGATAACGTGTATGACGTACGTTAATTCTTTAAAATTGAAAAAACTGATAAAATCAATGAAAAATTAATATACCTATGAGTTTGAAATATATCTCCAGTCCATGGGCGCAGCCATTTTCATCAATTTTATCAGACTCTTAATCAAACATCTGCTGATCAAGATTAAAGACGCTCTATAAAAATTGAACTACAAGCGTTCGACGATACGGATCAATTAATGAAGCTACTGGCGGCTTTTCATTGAATAAAAATATTTGCAGCTTCCTCGTGGCCTTTCAGCTTACAAAATAATTTCAAATGTGCTTTTTACGATGCTTATTCCACGACAACAATTCAAAATATATTTGGTCGTTTTATTCGTTCATTTCCTCATTAAAATATTTATTTATGACTTTTTACATCGGAAATACTTACCAACGCACCGTTCGTGACGTCGCTAATAGACGTTCATGATAAAACCAGCACGTTTCCGTAACTTAACGTTACTGGGCATTGTTGAACAAAATGAATCCTTCACAGCGCCGAATATCTCTTTTAAAGATATTTCTTGTTTTATTGTAAAGCAATAACAGTTCTACTTTTTTGCCTTTATTTTTTTTCAATTTTTATTGTAAAGTAATAACAACTCTACTTTTTGCCTTAACTTGTTTCTATTTGTTTAAAGCAATAACAGTTGTACTTTTTTGCCTTTATTTTTTATTTAACTCAAACTGTAACAAATCAATTAACAATAGGCCTTATCTCATTAGTATTACTTACTTTTCTTTATTTTAATTCGCCAAAGTAACAATATTATTTTTTATTTTTAAGTAATAAGTCTGTTTTCCGCGCAATAGGTAAGTTCATATTAGCATGGTAAGGTGGAAGTATTTGTTTATCAATTTATGAAGGTTCGATTCCCACAACTTTCGTTTTGAAGAGACACACATCGTTTGTTTCGTTACTGATCCGGAACTGTCGAGTTCACTGTATAATTTTTATGAAAATCATAAAACATAAAGATGAATTAAATAATCAAAATATTTTACCATGCGCTCCATAAGCTGACATGATTACAGCAAGACCACCGGACAGTCCAGCTACTCGGACGAACCTGCCACCAGGTAAATTCGTTAATGGCATTTCTTTTTCCACTTCTACAATCACTCTTTCAACTACTTCCTTCTTAGCTGGCAACCACTGAGCTATATTTGAAACGAACCCACTGAACAGTTCTGCCATTATTGACACTTCATTATCATCTAATCGTTACGAAAAGTTAAAAGACGCAAATTGACACGTCGCGAAAACTAGTGACTTGCAGAAATGTCATTGAAGATCATCCGCCTCCTGTGTGAAGAGTTTTTGAAGACGGATATGTTCGTTTCGCGTCCGGTCATTACGACGAATATGTGGGGTCCTACTAAATACTGCCACAGACATCAAAAGACATCAAAAGACGTACTAAATACTGCCACAGACATCAAAAGACATCAAAAGACACACAAAGACAGTGAATATATACACAAAGACACTTTTTATGATATATTATCATAAATTATTGTTTTTTATACCAATTTAAATTAATTTTGAATAAATTTTTTATATTTTATTCTTTTATTCAAAGGTCGAATATTAGTAGTCAGACCAGGCTAAGTGAATATCGTACGCTTGTATCAAAAGACACACAAAGACAGTGAATATTTTCACAAAGACACTTTTTATGTTTTATTATTATTAATAAATGTTTTATATAACGATTTAAAATAATTTTGAATAACATTTTTATTATTTTATGCATTTATTCGATGGTCAAATGTTAGGCGTCGTCAGGTCGGAGTAAGTGTTTCGCGTACGCTTGTATCAAAAGACACACAAAGACAGTGAAAATATGTACAAAGACACTTTTTATGTTATATTATCATTAATGATTGTTTAATATAACAAATAAAAATATTTTTGAATAATATTTTTATATTCTTATGCTTTTATTCGAAGGTCAAATATTAGTAGTCAGACCAGGCTAAGTGAATATCGTACGCTTGCATCAAAAGACACACAAAGACAGTTAATATTTCCACAAAGACACTTTTTATGTTTTATTTTTATTAATTAATGTTTTATATAACGATTTAAAATAATTTTGAATAATATTTTTTATCATTTCATGCATTTATTCGATAGTCAAATGTTAAGAGTCCAGTCAGAGTAAGTGATTACCGTACGCTTGTATCAAAAGACACACAAAGACAGTGAAAATATGTACAAAGACACTTTTTATGTTATATTATCATTAATGATTGTTCAATATAACAAATAAAAAATAATTTTGAATAATATTTTTATACTTTTATGCTTTTATTCGAAGGTCAAATATTAGTAGTCAGACCAGCGTAAGTGAATATCGTACGCTTGTATCAAAAGACACACAAAGACAGTTAAAATGTGTACAAAGACACTTTTTATGTTATATTATCAATAATAAATGTATTATATGACATTTTAACAAAATTATCCTAATTTATATAACATTTAAATCAGAGGGGTTGTCAGTACGACTATTCCAGACATTACAAATGTGGATTGTATCATAAGATATTTCAGTCAACTGCATTAAACCTTCAATAAAAAGCTGATAATAGTCAACAATGATTTTATATTGCTACATTATAGGGAATACTTGTGTATTCTAATTTATAATAACATTTAAATCAGGGGGTTGATTGTACGGCTAGAAAACACAGAATTGATTACAATAATTTAGAAACTTATTGATAGTATGTAAATTTATATAAAGTGTAATATCAATCGTAAGACAGTAAAAGAATATTTGTAAATTAGAGGGATCAAATCCTATAGCATAGTTTTAATCATAAGTGGATTACATAAAATACGCATAATGAATAGAACAGAACGGAATTTTATTTAGAAAAGTACGATAAGTAGAATAAATACAATAATTAAAGCATAATTACATAACATATTACATTAACATAATAATCAATATAGAAACTTATACATGTGAATTTTACACGAAGATAAACATATTTTCAAGTATATATATATATTTAACTAGAAATATCTCATGTATTTAAAATATATTTTTGAAATTAAAAGTATTATATTACAAAATATTTAACTGAGTTTTCATTTTTAAAGCTTCTTTAACAAAAATTGAAAAGTTTCCTTGGAATTCACTATAGTTGTATTGATAATACAATCACACTACAGGTCACACTCACAGTGGCAATTTAACAGAAATTCAAATACACAATGAATAGGCATTATTCTCTACTCATGACATGAATGTGAGTTTATTCTATATCATGATTTGAAATAACAAAATAAAGGGATAGATTTCACTCAAAATTCAAAATGAATAGTTAAAAGGGTTTAATGCTACATAATTTTAGATAATTAAAACACATTATAATTTTAAACATGCCAAAAAAGTAGAAAACGTCAGTTTGAAATTGTAATAAATAAAAAATATCATCTTTTTTTTCAAGACACGGATATTTCTAATATGAATTATTAATGATATTATAACAGAACATATATTTATTCACAAAAACAATACAATTTCTAGTGATTAACAATTATAAGAATGCAATGATTACAGTAAGTATAACCACGTGTCTTCGATATTAACATTAATATGGTGCAGTCATGTGTCAATCAACACCGATACACAATATATCACCCTTAACTATATTTGTACGTTAATCCCAATCACGTGTCAATCAACGGCGATACACAAAATGGCACGGTTATATGATAAATTGCAATCATGACTGTATTTAGTAGCGGTCTTATTTATATATTATATTAAAAAATATTATCAATGCTTTATTAATGCATACATTATGGGAAATATTTCAGTCAAATTATGTTTCAAACCTCCATTTTATGAAATATATATTAAAAAGTAAATTTGTGTGTATTTGTTTGATTATAATGAAAACTGCGTACACATGCGTACGATAGTCAAATTTAACAAAATAATAAAAATATACTTAAAATATTTTGAAATATGTTCTAAAATATTTATAAATTGATAATTTAACATAAAAAGTGTCTTTGTACATATTTTCACTGTCTTAGTGTGTCTTTTGATACAGGCGTACGATAGTCACTTACGCTAGCTGGTCTGAGTCTTAATATTTGACCATCGAATAAAAGCATAAAATATATAAATATTATTCAGGATTATTTTAAAATGTGTTATTATACACTTATTGATGATAATAAAACATAATAAGTGTCTTTGTGAAAATATCCACTGTCTTTGTGTGTCTTTTGATACAGGTGTACGATAGTCATTTACTCTGACCTGACTCTTAACATTTGACCATCAAATAAAAGCATAAAAATAATAAAAATATTATTCAAAATTATCTTTTATTGTTATGTAAAATATTCATTAATGATAATATAACATAAAACGTGTCTTTTTTACATATTTTCACTGTCTTTGTGTGTCTTTTGATACAAGCGTACGATATTCACTTAGCCTGGTCTGACTACTAATATTTGACCTTCGAATAAAAGCATAAAAATATAAAAATATTATTCAAAATTAATTCAAAGTGGTATAAAATACATTAATTTATGATAATATATCATAAAAAGTGTCTTTGTGTATATATTCACTGTCTTTGTGTGTCTTTTGATGTCTTTTGATGTCTGTGGCAGTATTTAGTATGTCTTTTGATGTCTTTTGATGTCTGTGGCAGTATTTAGTATCACCGGAATATGTGAGTATATTTTGTTTAAAAAGATTGGATGATTTTAAGTCAAAAGTACATATTTTAATGAATAATTTGTTTATTGAAAAAATAAAATTGAGGTCATAGTGATTTGAGGTTATCATTGCATACTAATAGTGAGCATGTCACCTTAAAGAACATGTTCTCATAATTCAGTTTGTTGATTTGTTATTCCAATCGAGTACGTTTGAAAATTGCATATTTTTTGCATTTATAAATTAGCTTTATTTACTCATTTCTAATATTAATGCGTGACTTAACGTTTTTTGTTTTTTATTTCAATTGTAAATGTTTTACATGAAAAGGTTGTAGGCGTAGAATTCTGATTTATATGTCAACATATTTTAATTGTCACATATTTTCGCGATTGATGTGAATGATAAATTTTAGCTATCGAGTATCATTTTGCTGATTTATAGATGTATTAGAAGTATGTTTAGATGCTTGGTTCCTTTGAATAAAAATATTGCCATTATTTTATATAGGCCTAAATCCTTTGAGTAAATTCAAACTGATTGTCAAAAAGTCTTGGACCGTAACTAATTAAACAAGGTTTTTCTGCAAAGCAGAGGGGTCTCACTTTTACTAACACCCTGCACATGGCCATGATAGTCAGTAATGACTGATAACTATCACCATGGAAGAAGAAGCATTTTACTGACGGCTCTGTAGACTGTGTCACAAAAAAGGTTTAACACAATGGCTGGTAGACAGCTTTCTTTTACTGCACCAAGATTCAACTTTGTTCAAGGAACTCAACACCCCTGCTAAGCTATGACATCTAAATAAGATTGAGGCCCCACCTATGATCATACATGCAAAGTTGAACATAAGTATTAAACTACTTATTGTTGATCCTTTTTTCCATGATCTATCACTCAGTGTTTAGAATGGACTCCCCAATGCAGAATGCCAGACATTAGTGGAGTTCAGGGTAGGGCTGTCATTGATAGAAAATTTTGTATCAATTTATTGAAAGGCAAGTATTGGTGATAAATCGAAATATCGAGTCAGACAAGGAGTGTTATAGAAGCCCCTAGAACTCCAGTATATATACTATATAATACTCTCATGATGTTATGCATGATGTAAAAAGTTGTTTCATACATCAAAACAAACTAAAACAAACTGTATTTTCTTGTTTTTGATACTTAACTGGAAACATGAAAACTCAGAAATATGTAAAAGTCCTTTAGCTAAAGCTTTATGAAATACTAGATTGAATCTATTTTTCAAATTGTGAATCGATATCGGATCGTTTGTCAAGAATCGGTGATACATCAATATCGCGATTTTCGATAATGGCCCTAGTTCAGGGCCAGTATAAGTGTCCCACAGATTAAGATATGCAGCTAGTTTTTAATTACATGTGAGCAAAAAAGAGAGAAGAAAGAGTTAAAGTTATGATTCTAGTGGAAGTAAAATTTTCCTGAGAGTTACTAGCACCTTACAAAATTATGGATCTTAAACCTTTGGGTATTATTATTATTATATATCACATTTGTATAGCACTCTTTTCATATTGAAAATAAATGTATGTCCAATATGTATTTTATTCTATTGAAGACATAAATAGCATAGTATCTTTAAAACATATCTAAGTACCATAATATTTACTTGCCAGAATTTATATCATTATAATTATTATATTTACAGTTTACATGAAGTTAGATCAATGGTAACTTATCAACATGAGTGGAGTGTTTCATATAACTATGTTGGTTTCACATGAGCAAGAAGATGCAATTAGATTACTGTTCAGAGACAAAAACTGGCCATGTTGGATTAAAGGTAAGGATAAATTCTGCTCAAATTTTCCAACTCAAAGCCATTAATCAGAATATGTGCCAAAGTGATTGACTGAAACATATCTGTGAAAAACATTGTAGAGTTTTATTTTCTTTATAAAGTGACATGACTGGCATGAGTGTTGTTTGTCACATATGTGAAATATTTCACTACAGATTTCAATATAAATAGAAAATATGAGATATTTGTACTGATGATTATTAGACTAGAAGTGTTAAAGGAAAATAGTTCTTGCAGCGGGTATATATTTTAAGGTAAATCTTTCAATTTTTGTATTTACTTTTCAGAATTATCAGTTTATCTGATGTTTAGAGTTATGGTTTACAATTGTCATTTGTACAGTTGATGGAAAAAATGTACTTACTTGTACACTTTTATTTGATATTAATTTAGATCAACCCACTCACGAAATATGTACGATGTAGTAATTGAATTGTACAGAGTTGAATTAGAGGTTGTCTTAAAGTATGTCCCATATTGGTTGAGGTTATGATCATAACCAATTTGGGCCATACTTTAAGACAACCTCTAATTTTTAGTTCAGTATGTTTAAGTAGGTACTGGTACATGCATTTAATACTGCCAAGTAATTAGAACAAATCATTTTTGAGGAGAAGTGAACTCCTTGATTACAGGGTTGTGGTTAATGTTCAAACTAGAGATTACATTCTTTTAATATCTAATATCAGTCAGTACCGCAAGCTTGAAACCCTAGGCTGATGCAAATTGATCAGAGCTATTTTTAAATTACTTATTTTATACAGTTAGGCTTGATGATAATTTTGATAATTTTGCTTTTACTTAGGGCAATCATTGATAGACAATTTGTATCAATATATCAATACGCAAGTATCGTTGACATATCATATATTGAGTCTGAAAAGGAGTGAAATAGAAACTGCTACAACTCCAGTATTTATATACTATATAGTGCCCTCATGATGTTATGTATGATGTTAAAAGTTAATTCAGACATAAAACTTCCTAAAACAAACTGTATTTTCTTGTTTTTGATACTTACCAGTAAACATGAAAACACTGAAGTATAAATAAAGTCCTTAGCTAGAACTTTGTGACTGAACTTGTAATTAATTACATTGTATCGATATTCCAAATTGCGAATTGATATCGGATCGTCAGTCAAGAATTGATGATACATAGATATCGCAATTTCCAATAACGACCCTACCTTTAATAAATCAGGCTGAAGCAAGAGCTCAAGAAACTTTTTAATTTTTGCTATAACCTTTTTTTCTACCTTGACTGTTACAGTATTAACAGAGGAAGATGTTGCCAGCGTGATACAAAAAGGACATGTAGATATATTCCCTGCATCTGGGGAAAGCTTTGGAACAAATGACAGCATGTTTACTGAAATAAAGGCAGAAGTAGTTGATATGTGGGAGTATGAACACATGTCCAAATCTTCTGAAGATGATAATGATGAGAATACTTTTAACCTTGATGATGATGGTGATGATGATGACACAAGAGATTATGAAATGGCAACAGAAAAAAATGATAATGAAGGAAGTGATAAGACAAAAAGAGCTCCTACTAGTTTTAGTGAACTGAATAACTTTTCAAGTTTAAGAAAAACTGCGACAGGCAGTGCAATGACTAATACTAGTAGTGAAATGAAGTATGAAGAAGATGCTGACACAAATAATAAAGAAAAAGCTCCAACTAATTTCAGTGAACTTAATTACTTTTCTAGTTTAAAATCTACAAACACTGATACCACTACAGCAAATAGTGAGATGGTTTATGGTGTGGATATGAAGGATTATGAAGCTAATAATAATGAAAACATGGAGTCCAGTGAAATAAACACTGATCTTGATAGCAGTAAATCAAAATCTTATAAACGAAGTGACAGAACACAATGTGAGTTTTGTCATGAATATTTCTCTTGTCGTAAAGCATTAAGAAAACATTGCAAGAGAAAACATGATGGGAAGTGGTTGGAACATGAGTGCGAAGAGTGTCCTTTGAAATTTAATGCTAGTAAGTTTGATTATTTAACTGTTTGTTTTTTTGTCCTTTTTTGTCGTTTGTTCATCTTATTTGTTGTAGCTTTTTAAAAAAGCCTACTTCTCATTAACTAAACTGAGTAAAGTCTACTATGCAAAACTTGCAAAAGTTGGAAACACTTGAACTGTACTTCGTGAAACAATTTTGTAATATTTGGTATTTAGTTTAACAAACTGTTATGTTCAACTTTTATTGATAGTTAGTTATGATTTGGTCAATTAGAGCATGTCTGTTAAAAATATGACCATGCTATGGTTTGATGACCCTAAGGAGAGTGAAATCCGAGAGCAACTGTATTTTAGCACCACAACTACAGTACAACTACAAGCAGGAGGTTAATGACAGTTTAATAAGTATAATTCAATTAATTGACTGTGTACAAAGTTCAATGAAATACAAGACTGGTTTAACTTCAAGCTAAATTTTTTATTTAATCATTCTAACCAAGCTTGGTGTAATATTAACATGTCTTATAGAGAATACCATTTTACAATGTCAGGCTTTTGTCCCTATTTAACAGGGGCCGTTTACACGTGCCTTCCCCTTCTGAAATTTTTTTTAAATCATGCATTATCCCCAAATTTGGAGTTTACCTTTGATTTTTATTCCCCTATCTATGAAATTGTGTAACATTTTCTCCATTGTTCTATATGGAGGAAGGCTCCAGACCTGTTCCCCACATACTGAAAAAAAACCCTGAATGTTTTTGTTTTTTCTGGTGAAAAGTTTAGGGACATCCTTAACAATAAAACATCAAACATAATTGCTCCAGAAGTAATATTTTAATGGTCTGTAAATTTGAGAGTTAGGGATTGTAAACCTATGAACATGTATCTTTTTATTTACCATTTTCAGAAGAACAACTTTGGCAACATAGGCAAGAAACAGGACATGAACCACGTAAAGTATTCAATCATACAAGCAAGGAGTATAACACAGTTGATGAGATGAGAGCCTTAGGTCATTTACAATGTGAAATATGTTATAACTTCTATCCACATCATATCTCGCTTAGAAGACATAAAAATAAAATACACAAGAAAGAATTACCTAAATATTCATGCCCTGTTTGTGGTGAGGAATTTGAATCACGTAAGTATCTTACCACAAAAAACCTTTTTTCTAGGTATTGCTCTTTACATACAATGTATGCTTTAACTTGTCAGTAGTGCAGTTGGTAGCCTGCCGGGATTTAGAAACTCGTGTCGGGGGTACGGGTTCAAATCTTACCCTTCCATGAAAATTTGACAATAATGTCAATTTTCCTCCATTAATAAGATATATGGAGTAGTTTCCGGCCTTGTGGCAGGGTAGATGAGTACTGGTTATAGACAATGGTCCAAAAAAGCTAGGTTAGGTGTGCTGAACACCGTAAAATGACCTTACTTGTGTTGACATGGAGATAAACCTAATAAAAAAAAAAAAAAAAATGTTTTATAAGTCTTGCATTATACCATAGGCTAAACTATGGATTATATTTTTTGTTGTTGGGTATTACACCTTGTCAAACAGATACAGTAGCTAACACACATAACCTTGTTTTCAGTTACTATACCAGTAACTTTGTGCTTACAATACATGTACTTCCATTAGTGACTGACAATTGCCCTACATTACTTAGAATCAGTGGTAAAAGGGAGAATAGCTATAGGAATTAGCTTTACAAAAGTATGCTTTGTCTAGGAATCAAACCTACAACTCCTTGATCAGTCTACTTGATTAGCTAAAGCCCTTGATCTATATACACTTAAAGTTAACTTATGAGCTAACCCTATCAAAGATATTATATACAGCACCCTACAAAAGTTTGGTGACAAAAGAATTTGACTGCAATTCTTGAATTTTGATGTTTATTTCTATAGAATCATTATTTTTTATATACTTAGGTACGGTTGGTGATCAAATGAAAACAAATTTATTAATGCAACCCATTTACAAGATTCAGCATCTGACGTCCTAAAGCCTCTAAATCCATGTTTATTGTAATTATTTTCTATAACATAGCTTTTATGCTATTTTTGTAGTCACATTTATAATTTTAATGACAACCAAAAATGAAGCTGACACTGAAAAGCATTTCAAAATAAATTGTTGTGAAATTTAGGATAAAAGCTATTCAGTAGGCTTAAAAAGTGAAAATGTCTCTAAACTTTTGGTGGGTTCTGTATGGTGTTAGATTTATTGTATTTTTTCTGTTGACAGGTGATGAACTATGGCTGCACAAAAGGGAAAGTAAACATAATACCAGTTTGTGGAGTCTAGATGTATACCAATGTGATTCATGTGGCAAAGTATTCAACAGATGTGACTCTTTCCGTGAACATAAACTCTCATGTAAGACTGAGTCGGAGAAGTTAATAGAGACTAAAAAATTTCCATGTGATGTTTGCGGGCTCATGTTCCTGTCCTTGAAACGCATGAGATATCATAAACGCGGTGTTCATGTTAATTCTCCAGAAATTTGCGAAGACTGTGGAGCTGTTTGCAAAAATAAACGATACTTGTTTGCACATAGGCGGCGCCACAATGATAAGAATCGGAAACATGTTTGTGACGACTGCGGGAAAGCATTTTTTAATACAACACTGTTAACACAGCATATCAGGACTCATACCAAAGAAAAGCCATTTAAATGTCCTATGTGTAGTTTTACTTGTGCCATAAAACAGAATATACATAAACACTCACTCAAAGTTCATAAAATTCAGGCCAAAGCTATTGATTTGACTGAACAAGTTAATGTGGCTAAGAAAGAGGTTATTGAAGGCTTTAATAGTTAGATTTTGTTTCTTCAAAGTTTTTTACTTGATACCCGACCATTTGATATGACTTGTAACAACTAAATGAATCAATTAGGGACCTTAGTTAGTTATTTCCCCTTGTATACTCTTCAAATAGGTAGGTCCAATTAGTTGGATTACTCGGATTTTATCCTTACTTTTAATGTCAATTTGCCAAAATTAATCTTTAATAACTTTTTGTAGATAATTTAATTTGTTTGAAATTCAAGCCAAGTATTTTTAAGGTAAAGAACTATATAAATTTCATCACTTCTTTCAATATCTTCATTAACAAGATTTTATTAGATAAAATATTTTATTATCCTTACATAGGACTCCATTGATAAAATCTGAGAATTTCAACTGTAAGGACCTACTTACCAATTGAATTGCTTCAGATTTTATCGGGGAAAGATAACTCACTAAAGTCCCTAATTTATTACATATTGGAATCAACTTTCTTTTTACTCTCATAGACTTCTATTTGTAAGAACTAATTTAAAGAATTGTATAATAACTTAATGCGTAACTCAGTTGGTAGCACACAAGTCTACTGATTGAGGGGTTGTGGGTTCGATTCCCGGGCGGAGCATACTTTCGTGGAGCTTGGTTATGAAATTATTTCTACGGCCATTCTCCCTCCCACCAATGATTCTTAATTATGTAGGGCAGTTGTCAGTCACTGATCTATGAAAGTATGCGCTTAGTAGTTGGTTAACAACCAAATCCAGAGATTTAGCCTTTCCAGGAGGAGTGAGTAGGTTGACTGACTGCCGTTATATGACCTATACAATGTGTTGCTATGGTGATAAACCCAACAAAATCAAAAAACAAAACTTACATACTACTATGCTAAATGTATATATTCTTGGTATTGTAGTGATTTTTTCTTCATTTTGTATATTAAAACTAATTTTATTTATTTGTAAATCTTTTAATTTACATGAGTTATAAACATTGTATTAAAGATTAAATTGTATAGTATTCAATCAAATACATGTACATGTACATATATATTTTAATTCATAGTACAAATATTGACTGGTTTACTATGACTATATATTAATTTGTGTTGAAAACTATATTGTATGTATGCAACACTTGCCCAGGAGAAGTATAAGTGTCACTTTATATCAAATATATTTTATTTAATTTTAGAGCTGTCAAATTACATGTAATATTAAAGCTATTAGCATTGTCAATCAGTTAAAAATACAAATTTATGAACATTTCTTTTTAAATTTGAGGTATTTAATTTTTGCCAGTTTTTTCCAGTTTTTGCCACCCTATTTTTTCCTTGCCGTTTTTTTCCAGTTATTTCCATGTTTTTTTCCGCCATGTGGCAAAAACTGTCCAACCTTGCCGAAGTGTATCGCAATTAGTCCTGCAGTAAAATGCCATATTTTAGGTGAACCGTGCACTTGAGTCCCCACAAAGTTTTTTGCAGTTTCTATATCTTTGAAAGGTGCTGAATAAGAATCCGAGTGATGACACCCTGTCATCCTTGAGCAATTTGCATAATATGCAAATTAAGTCCGCCATTATAGAAATTCCGTTTTTCGCTCATAACTCAATAACTAACTTAGATACAAATTCAAAATATGTATCCATATCCATGTTTTCAGGGTCTATCTATCACATGGTACTAATTTCAGCTTGATTAGATCATTTAAATATGCAAATTTATGCAAATTAGGTATTTTACGAAACACAATATTCGGTTTTGCTATACAAGTCAACGTCTGTAGTTTTTACATTGATATTTTGAGTAAAATATGTTTATGTTAAGCTACATTTGTATATATTAAATACAAATATATCAAATAATTACATTAAATCAGTTCATGATACTATAAAGATATGCAAAATATTCAAATTACGTTAAAACTTGGCCTCAAACATTACATGATGTCATGTATATTTATGCCGTTGTCTATCATTCTGTGGAGGTCTGGATTATTTTGATTCAGTTTTTTGGACAGAGCTGACTAATAAATTTAGTTAGGACATCCTGTCACCCATGAGCAATTAGTATAATATGCAAATTAAGTCCGCCATTTCCGAAATTCCGTTTTTCGTTAATAACACAATTACCAATCATGATAAAGATTAACATATGTGTCTGCATTCATGTTTGTAGGGTCTAGCTATCATATGATACGACCTTAAGCATCATCAGAGATGATTTGCAAATGCAGATGTATGCTAATTAGGTCTTTAAGTATAGGAAAGTGTTTTATTTCACTATATAAAATAAAGATCATGTACCAAATTTCGAGTTGTTATGAACAGATTAGGGATGGATACCGTCATGAACGAAACAATACCGGTACCAATGAAACGATACGGTATTTTTAATGATACCGATACCGATACCAATATACAGCCGTAGTACAAATTACAATGTTTAAATACAAATAACAAAACAATACATGTATATCGATGTAAGATTATGAACATATCAGCTTTTGGCGGATCGAGGGGTACTCTTTCCTGGTTTATTGTGTCACCAACCAAAGAAAACACACGATCACTGGACACACTTGTACCCAAGACAGAGAAATATTTCAATGCAAGCTCTGCAATTTATACTGTTATTGTGCTATTCTGTTTGCTAAATGTTTAGTAGAAAAAAAATCTTATTAGTAAATATATAATCAAGAGTTAGAAAAAAAATCGTTCTACGCGTGACATTCGTATTTCCATATCAAAACAATATCAATAAAATATTGTGTCGCAATTAAATAAGTATTTTTAGTAGCCCAGTAGACAATAATGAGTCGTTGGTGATCTTTTACAAACTATATTTCTGAGTTTAATCCTATGAATTAATCATGAAACAAATAAACATAAATGTTCGTCAGAAAAATAACCCAATGTTCATGTGACAGTTTACTCATGCAGAATTTACAATCGAAAGACAATATTACAGAACAACAAATATTATTGTGCATGTTAATGTAAGCGTGCATGTGACGCATGTGTAACAATTTCGAGAGACCTTTCAGACATTGACATCGACGGCAACTAGGGCACGTTCCGCGGGGCGAGCGCTTTGTATCGCTACCTACCGATTTCCCTAGGAACGGTCTGCTGCGATCGAGAGAATTGAATCGCTAGCTAGCGATACATAGCAAGTTTTTTCTTGCTAGCTGTATGATTCTGAAACTTCTGCATTTTTTTTTCAAAATGGCTGCCCCTGTGGAAACGTGTTTCTTTTTTAAGAATAATGATATTCATATTTTTCGTTAAAGCGGTTAAATGAATAATCATGGTGATAATTGATTTAAATATTTTTCATTTTGTTTGAGAAAACTGCCATCTTGGATTTTATAGCTTGAAACATACCGTTCCGAAGACCTTTTACGCTACAAAAAATCGCTTTTAAAAAGCGCTAGTTATAGCGATCGCTTTGTGGAACGTGCCCCTAGACTTTAAAAAATAACGTTTAAGTAGCATGCTAATTTCCTGCAACACTGTGTCATTACTTAAATAATTATTTCAATTTGTATCAATTATCAATATGGATCAACACGGGGCATACTGGACGGTAATAGATGATATAATATACTTAACCAAAGTTTAGATCGAGTTAAATCCATTTAAAATAGGACAAATACACCGAAGTCTTGAGATTAAAGCATCTAAAATTTCGTATTTGGTTATTTTAAATCTGCTCTATTTTGTTCAAAGTACCGATTTGAGTACCGGTACCAAAACGAAACGGTATTTACCGGAAATTTTCGAAACGATACCGATACTGGTACCGGTACTTGGTACCGGTATACATCCCTAGAACAGATTAACGATTATTTACAAATAATTAAAGACAAAGCATTTAGTTAGTATATTTAGTGTGACGACACACTTGAAAAAATCATAATATCTCAATAACTACATATGACAAACATGAACAGTATGTACTTACCTATATATATGCTTCCATGGCATTAGTTTGATTTGTTTTATGTCGGAGAACATATACTAATGTTATAATGATCATATGATTTGGATATGTATACTTATGCAAATTAGGCGCATAAAGTAAAGTGATATCCATTTTCTCTATCCAAGTTAAAGTCAGTGTAAAGAACAAAGGTATTCTACATAAACTAAGAGCATGCATTGCTTATTATATTTAATTATAGATAATTAAGATACGTGGTCTTTACAGTCATTAGATTGTAAAGAATATATAATAATTGTTTTTTGCCCGTAATTTCTCCAATGACTTATTTCCCCTACTAAAAATATGTTCTGTTATCAATTTTTTGATATAATAAGGAAGATAAGTAAGGATGCATTCAAATGATTGTAAGAACATACTATTCAAAACAACTTTTAGTCAAAATAAAGTCGAAAATTTAGCCATACAAAGACAAATTAAGTGTGTGTAGCCATGATCATGTACAACACACTCCGAGTTTAGCTATCCCAATTCAATTCTTGCAGATCATGACCTTTCGTGGTAGTCCAAAACACCCGGTTAGTCTGATTATCATGGCGTTACAGAATTTAGATTCCTGTTCACCTTGCAATAACCAATTATGCTATAAACATTCATACAAATTATAGTTATCAAACATGCATGCAAGGTCTCATTGTCATATTTATGATTCTGAAAAGTTGAAAAGCAACTAATATTTATTTTATTGAACTTGCTAGCCATAGATTTATGTATACGACGTTCCTTAATGCTGGCTTTGTTATTATATATTTATATACATGCCTAGAACGTTCTATATTATCTTGAGTAAATTAATTAGTGGAAACTATGAGCAAATGAATAAAGTTGACACATGTAGTTTCATGAATTTCTTTCCACAGTAAACACTGTCGAGAGGTCAAATCTGCACGAAAATAAGTAAGACTTTCCAGCTTCTACTATTGCCATGAAGTGCATGTATATCTATCAAATAGATGCTTAAATTATGTCAATATCAGGCTGTTTTTATGATAAGGAAACGCTTTTGAATTCAGTAGCTTTAATTTTACAATCAATTTTACGATGCACTATTCAAATTAATTTATTTTTATTCCTTTTTTCGGTTCTGGCATAAAGGCACACCACTTCAATATGTAATATTGAGCTGAAAGCACAAGTGCGTAGGCCACACGGTAATAAGTAACACATTATAAACATTCATTTTATATTAATACATTGATTAGGTGTGGTATATGAATGGTCTCATAATGTGGACGTTCTGGACATTGAAATCCAACCGAACATAAAATTGGGTCGCAATTGACAGATTACTTGATTCAATTATATTTTCTGGAAAAAATCCTCTTTGAAGTACACTTAAATTTGAACAAAATAAATTCACTTCAAAAACAGTTCATTTGAAAAACCTTTTTTGCATACATTTGCATATGCAAATCATCTGATCATGCTGAATGTGGTATCATATGATAGCTAGATCCAATAAACATGGGTGCAGACACATATTTTAAAATCTTATCATGATTAGTTATCGTGTTATTAGCGAAAAACGGAATTTCGATTATGGCAGACCAAATTTGCATATTATGCTAATTGTTCAAGGATGACTGGATGTCATCACTTAATTTCTTAGGCAGCTCTGTTCAAAGGTATAGAAGCTGAATCAAAATTATCAAGGCATCAACAGAATGCTAGACAATGGCATGAATATTCATATGTAATGTTTGAGTCAAAATCCTACAATTTTTAACGTAATTTGAATATTTTTCATATCTTTATAGTATCATAAACTGATTAAATGTAATTATTTGATATATTTGTATTTAATATATATACAAAATTAGCATAATATAAACACATTTTACTCAAAATATCAATGTAAAAACTACAGACGTGGATTTGTATAGCGAAACGAATATTGTGTGTCGTTAAATACCTAATTTGCATAAATTTGCATATCTAAATGATCTGATCAAGCTGATATTAGTACCATGTGATAGATAGACCCTGAAAACATGGGTATAGATACATATTTCAATTTTGTATCTAAGTTGGTTATTGAGTTATTAGCGAAAAATGGAATTTTTATAATGGCGGACTTAATTTGCATATTATGCAAATTGCTCAAGGATGACAGGGTGTCATCACTCGGATTCTTATTCAGCACCTTTCAAAGATATAGAAACAGCAAAAAAACTTTGTGGGGACTCAAGTGCACGGTTCACCTCATATACTGCAGGACTAAATATATTGTGATACGCTAGCACTGTAGCGCAATTAGTATCGCGATATATTACTTTGCAAACCAAAGACACGGCTGTGTAATCCTTCTGTCTTTAACAACTTTTTAACTTGCTACTCATGATTAGTTTCAATAACATCAGTTTTTGATTACACAATAGTCCTTCTGCAGTGACTGTGGGTTTTTAGGTTCCTTGTACCTCTGCTGTATTGAATAGAACATGGCAAATCTTACATGCAGCTATCCCGTCGACGATTTTGTATGTTTTGGAAACTATTTTCAAGCCGAAATGAGCCAAGAGTCCACTGACTGACTTTTCGCCACTTTCATTTTGTGAAGGAAAGAATTTTCCTTTGAAAAAAAATCACCAGTATGTTGAAATTGTACTGCGGTATGTATTGTCACAGATGCATATTGAAATATACCCGTATACTGGTAAATAGTGACAGCCCTATTTAATTTGTAAAGTGAGGTGTTGGATTTTTTTTTTAAATAAAAAGGTATTATGTGGGATTGACCTGAGATATTTTTATGTTATAACTGTGATTTGTGGTAATCAAATATGTACATATTTGTATATTATATATACACTGGGGTCCAAAAGTTCCTTTACAGGTTTATCAAGTCACAAATATTTTTTTTTTTTTTTTATATTATTTTTTCAAATCTATATCACTTTGAAGAGAATTTATTTAAGATAAATTTTATATTATTCTTTTAAAAATTTGTGCATTGTAAGTGGGTTTAAAAATGAATTTAGTCCACTCACCCCCTAAAATGTTGATAAAAATGATCGATGACTAAAGGTTTATAAGGTAAAACTGGGGTTGCTACTTTATACATGTTAAAATGTGATGTTATAGAATATACTTATATATAATATACATTCTTTTGTTAGCTCCACAGCTAATATAAATTGTAACAAAAACCAATAACTGCTTTCTTACAAAGTATTTCTCTTTTTGTCAAATCATAGTTTTTAATGAAAATGACTTATTGTATAATATATTATTTAAAACTCGACAAAAGGTGCTATTTTTCAGAACATATATGAAAAAATACTTGAGTAAAGAAAATATTGGAACCCAGTGTATATTGTATTTAGTAAAGGATGCTTAATGCATGCACTTGATTCCTGTTTGTGTATTGTTCTTATTATATACCAAATTTGTATAGCGCTCTTTTCATATTGAATATATGTTCAAAAGCGCTTACATGTACATGTATATGTAATTTGCACAAGTATAATTTATGTATTATAGCAACATTCCAATTTAGAACTAAGCTCAACTATTCACTGAAAAATGGGACTATTCTACTCAGCTGTGTCGGTGTAACACTTATTTGTTCATTTATTTTGGTGCAACATTTTGTTATCTTTAAAACTTCTGTAGGGATTTTCTTGAAACTTCATAGATGCTTATAGGTTTTCAGTGGAACTCAAATACCTACCAAATTGCATTACTCTTAGAATAAGTTTTGCTTAAGTATCGCCTTATTCTTCGTTATTTTTGGTGCAATATTTCTATCTTCGCAACTACTTAAGGATTTCACTTGAAACTTTATACTTGTTTGTGGGGTTACCATTGGAGATCAAATACCAAGTTGCATAATTCAAGCATAAAGTTTGACTGAATAATACTCTTTCATGCATAAAAGTGCTAATTTAAAAGTTTTGCATGCAAATAGGACTTCAGCCAATGGAAATATTCTCTTCAAATTTCACTAATCTCAATGGAATTGCATATCACTCACTGATTTAGTTTACAAGAGCTCTTGTTTGTAGTTTGAGTCATCCAAGGACAACTTTATATAGCCGTCTGGATTGCTCAGTTGATAGCACGCATATCTACTGATCATGGGTTTGATTCCCGGGTGGGCCATAATTTCGTGGAGCTTGGTAATGAAATTATTTCTACGACCATTCTCCCTCCTACCAATGATTCTTAACCATGTAGGGCAGTTGTCAGTCACTGTGACCTATACGGTGTGTTGCTATGGCGTTAAACCCAACAAAACAAATAAACAACTTTATTTCAATTCACATGTGTAAGCTTTTATTGTAGTAAAATTACTTGCAGTGGAATGAATTTTTTTCTCAAAATGTCATAAAATTTGTCCATAAACTTATTGAGAGCACTGTATATGTATGGTTGTTAATTTCTCTAAGAGAATATTGCAGTATTTTGATGTGATGTACAAAGTTACAATAAACTGTTGATTATTTTAACTACTATTTGTTTTGATTTAAAAATGTGTAGGCACGTGCCTTGTGTGCTTATTGGAAGCTACGCCAATGCTCTGGGTACGAGATTGATTTCAACCTTGCTATGGAAGGTTGACTATGATGTCATTTTTCTTAACATGTGGAAGAGAATTGATTTGCAGTCTAAGGGATAGAACTCTAGACTTACCTGGTCAAAAGAATAAACATGATTTGCCTCCCTTTGTCAATTAATCACTTAGTACAATGGAAGACCTGTAATGATGTTCCAAGAAAGTTCTTGAAAGATACAAAGCTTGTTAACTTAAAGTTTTGGTGCAGGTAAGAGAAGCATATAATGTTTCATCATTCTGTTAAGACAAAAAGTGAAAAATGTCGGTATTAAGGCCAATCTCTGTAAACAAATATCGTTTAGAACACAAATGGTCTTACTGACCTCTGTAGGGAGACGCTAAGCATCATGGGTAAAAACTGTTGCCTGATTTCAAATAATCTAAAGATTGAGACTATTACAATGTTGTATCCATCATGGACTTTTAAACTTGTAGTATATTTCATCACATGTTATACAAGGCTAACCTTCCGTTGACCAATATTATTCATCATTTTGCTGCAAACGACTGTCTTTTAAACTTTAAGCTTTGGGAGGTGCATAGCTACCAGTACGCAGAGAATGCAGCAGCGAAAACATTGGTCCAAAAAATAGTAAAACTACATATGCATTAAAAACTTAAGCTTGAGGAGGGTAGGGGTGAATGAATCATAACAGAGTTATTTTTCGCAAACGTTTGCCTATAGTCCGCCAAAGTCTTTTTTGTGACTTTAATAACTCCTATATAAAGCGATTTGGCTATTTACGAGCACTCATCACAAAAAAAAACATTACAAGATCAGCGCTGAAATTGGATCATTGTGCAATATTTACATTGTCTTCGAATAAAAAACTGTTAGTAAAATTTGAAATATACCTCGTAATCTCCAGTATGTCCCAAATGTCCGCCTGACGTTTTGCGACGTTAACGCATCTTCAGATTGGTGAAGTTAGCGTTTTTTAGATTTGGAAATTGTATTGTTTCTTGTAAAATGGATATATATTCTGTTTGTAATTTTCATAATTAATATAAGCGTGTTTTTCAAATGCATGGTATATTAATAATTAAAGCGTCTAGAGTCAAAATGCATGTCCCACAGTAGTGTAAAAAACGTCATAGGACAAGAAAATGACGCAATTATCACTGGGTACTTTCTTCAATTTCAAAGCTGTATAAAGAATTTAGGTTTTTATTACATCAAACAAAAGTAATTTTATGTTGCGAGCAATATATAAAAAAAAAGGAATTTCTGTGTGTCTTACTGTTTTTTTTCACACCACAAAATCTGTGTCACACAAGGGTTTGCATTTTGTACCTTTTTACTATAGCGTAACGTCGCCTGCGTACGTTAAAAGTTGCAATAAATTATAAGTCACAAAATATTTTTCAAATAAATGAGAGTTTAATGGTTCCAGAAAATGTACAGAACTATACATCAAATAATTTCGAGTCATGACGACATGATTGTTGCGAGCGACCTGTCATGTTACAGTGATGAGTGTTGGAATCGACAATACGAAAAATGTGAACAAACACACACCGTCGATAAATATGAATTAATGTCTCTCTTTAGTAAAAAAAACCCCAAATCGAAACAGCTCCGGTGCAGCAATTCATGAATTGGTAAACCGAAACGATGTGATTGCGGTGAAAGCCTTCGACGAAGACTATTATACTTACTACGAGTGCTCGAACCAGTGTACACGCTGCAGACCAATACCACGGATGATTTCACGGCAAGCTATGATTTGGGTACAAAAGTAAATAAAAGGGTCATTACTACTCAAAGAATGGAAATTCAAGTCTTAAATATGCCATTGATATAAAACACACGGTGTTTGTACCAGCATATTCCACGATTAATTGTGTTGATTTTAAAGACAGCCTAACCAATACACTGAGAATAACTGAAAATGTACACCTTTCCATATTGGAAAATTTAGAATATGAGTGAGAACAAAACTATTGAACTGATCGAATCATCAATGCGTGTGTTTTTAGAGACACTGTAAAAATTGAAATAGTTATTACTTTACAGTACATGTACTTTTTTTCGTATGTGCAAATAAAATTAAATAAATGTACGTATTGAGTAACGTTATAATGAGACGTTGCTGTTTCTTTAATGTGACGCTAACGTGTATCAGGTGTAGACGTAACGTCAATGACAACATAGAGATTGTCAGGTCAAGGATTATTAGGTGTATACAAGGAAAAAAACGTTGGACACTGAGCTTGTGCTAGATGTACACGTACGTTCTGTAGAAAAAAAGGATTGCAAACTAGCACGAATATTTGATTAAAGTTCACTAAGTTGTTTGTTTCGGTGGTAGTTCAGTTGTTAAGCAGTTTCAGTTGTGAAGAGTCTCTAGTTATTGAAATACACTATGCACTAAGTTGATTAAGAAGTATTATTAAAGCTTAAGCACTGTACAAGTCGTATACAATACACAAATTTAGAGAAAGCGGGGCGGGGGCATGTCATTGACCCCCAAGGATTCTGCGTACACATTAAAAAGCCCTTGGTACGCCCTGTTTGGTCTTTAGAATAACCAAATACTGCAGAAATTGCTTGTTTGTGAGTTCGGTTTAACGCCGTAGCAACACATTGTATAGGTCATATAACGGCGGTCAGTCAACCTACTCACTCCTCTTGGAAAGGCTAAATCTCTAGATTTAGGTGTTAACTCACTACTAAGCGCATACTTTCGTCAGTGACTGACAACTGCCCTACATAATTAAAAATCATTGGTAGGAGCGAGAATAGTCGTAGAAATAATTCCACGACAAAGCTCCACGAAAGTATACACCGCCCGGGAATCGAACCCACGACCCCTCAATCAGTAGACTCGCGTGCTACCAACTGAGCTAGCCGGGTGGCTTACTGCAGAACTGAGAGGACATGAAATACAAGAGGGCCATGATCAGGCGCGTAGCTACCAGTACGCAGAGTACGCAGCTGCGTACACACTGGTCCAGAAAATTGTAAAAATACAAACGCCAAAAAATGTAATAAAATCTTTCGCCTGAGGGGGGTAGGGGTGTGTAAAACAAAACTGCTTGATCGTTATTTTACTAACCTTATGTCAAGTTATATTTCAATAGGACTTGCGATGCCTTTTGGGAGTTGAATTTACGGTTTCAAAATTCGATGTTTGTCTTTGAATCCAGTCTATATAATTCTTTAAACGCTGGTTAAAATTGAATGATAATTTGTATGAATGTTGTCTTCCTATATTTGTGTCCAGATTGAATTATACAGACCCATTTTGAATAGTTGCCAAAAATGCTCCTGAAATGATCTACAGAAAAACAAATTCGGGGCGGGGCATGCCCTTGATCCCCTAGGATTTTGCGTACACATCAAAAAGACCTTGCTACGCCACTGGCCATGACCAATTTTAAATTAAAAAATAATTTAATAATGAGGTGAATTATTTATTGTGTCTAATTTTGCATTCGGAACAACCTCGGCGATCTTTAAGATTGTTCCTATTGCTTAATTTGTCATACAATTTACTAAGCAGTTCTGATGGTCGTGTAAATGAAAAAAGTGTCGTGGTATATGAGAACGACGGAACACATAAAATGTTATACCAAAAGAAGTGATTACTTGGCTTTTGTATGACTCTGTGTCTATGTAACAGTTTAACCAATGAAAAATATCGCTAAGTAACATGTTACGAGTACAACATGTATTTGTAGACGAGAGAGTCAAATAAATTCAGTTCAGTTTCAAACGTATTTAATTTGACATTGTCTCCCTTATATATTTTCCTTGCTTATAAATCACCAAAATAACTAGTCTGGAGAAAACGAGTTACTTATATGTGACTGTATATTATATACTTATATTTAATGATGCTTATTTTATTTTTGTTTTGTTGGGTTTACCGTCATAGCAACACATTGTATATGTCATATAACGGCGGTCAGTCAACTTAGTCACTGTCCTTGAAAGGCTAAATCTCTGGATTTAGCTGTTAACCAACTACAAAGCACATACTTTAGATTATAGAAATTATACCTTTGTGAATGTAAACCAAATAAAAAAAGTGGTAAAAATACAATAACATAAAAAATTATAACAATAATTAACTATATATACATTATTGTTTTATCTATACATATAGATCTATACATTTTTATACAATTTACAATTTTATATTCAATAAACAACTTTATATACAGTAAATCTAATGTATGTAATATGCGGTTCAATGCGCAATATTTTATCCCATACGCAATATAGAATAGCATGAAATGCAGTAGTAGTGAAACAGTTAAACATATTTTAAATCAATCAATAAAGTAATGTGAAGTATTGACACAATTAAATGCTTGTGCAACTATTCAAGTGCAGTAATAAACTTTCGCCTCAAACAAATATAGAAATTCACACAAGTAAAACAAACACAGTTCCGAGATACGTACATATACATGCCGGTAGGGCCTATAACAGGAATTGAGTTACGAAACGAGGGACGAAACATTTTTCTGGGGTATGGTATAGGTTTTTTATGCTCAATCGAAAAGTTCGGACAATATCGCCGGCAAAAAAGTTCGTTTTGATAAAACCAAGAGCGTTCGAATGAATAAATCGATGATAAAAGCCACGCATTTCGGTACTTTTTAAAACGGAACTATTTTTGTTTTCGCCCCCTGGACTCTTCGACCAAAAAACTTTCGTAAATTAGTTTCTGTTGAATTCTATGTGCGTCGGTATTTTTGCTACGTATCATTTCTCGTACTTAGAATTTTTCGACACAGAGCTCAAATATTTTTTTTGTACATCTGTGTTTTTTACTATTAAACTTAATTTTCTGTGTTGTAAGACCTTTTTATTAATGTTTTGTTTTTATGTCATTTTTTTTTGTCAAAATGGCTCTTGCAAAAGAGAAACCTTATATTGATTTTTTATGTATAAAAATCTATATAACCAATTACTTTGGATAACTAATACCTTATGGGTCTACATGAGCAGTGTATACTAATAACAATGATGCTATTGTATACACATTGATTTTTTCTTGAAACAATCACTATAATCGAGTACTGTTTCTTGATTAAGATTTTTTGCGCAACATTTTATCATTGCAACTTCTAAAGGGTTTCATTTGAAACTTCTATCATGTAGGATAAAATTTACCATTAGATATCAAATACTATATTTCATAAAACTAACAATAATTTATACTAAATTATGGCCCTTACATACAAACATACATTCTAAGTTAAGTTTTAATGCAACATTTTATCTTGGCAACTACTGAAGGGATTGATTTGAATATTCACACATGACTACGGTATTACCATCGGAAGTCAATTTTAAAGTTGCATCACTCTAGCTTGAATTTTTACTATTTTAAATTGTAAGCCTTTGATATTGAAAATGTTTTAGTAAGAAGATCTGCAAAAAATAAAAAAGCTGCAGTCAATGAAAGTTTTCTTGTTAAATTTTTCTCATCTCAATTGAATTTCATAATTGATTCCGTTTACAAGACCACTCCTAATAGTAGAGCGCGCTGTCCATTGACGGCTCTCAATTGTTAATTAAACCTCTTACCTGAAATATCCAAACACTTCGTAATACCCAGAATCGACATTGAATAAATTCTAGAATTTTATCCTTCATCATTGCACCTTTAACTTTCAAGTTATCCTATTTCATAGAAGTTGCTCTCTAAAAAGTAAATTCTAAATATTTTGGTCGTCTGAACCACACGGATTACACAAGTAATTATGCACGAAATCCATGTGCCTATTTACGTCATTTAAAACTGGCATGGATAAGATACGAAATGGAGACTTTTAGGCGAAAAGGAGCATATAATGGCAAAACGGAGATTTAATTGTTAGTAAAACCCTTCTTAAAATAACAATTATAATACAAATTATATTTACTGATAATAAAATCACCATTCTCAAATTAGTGATTTTCATATCAGTCCAATTTTTACAAGAGTTGCTTAAAACGTAGGGTCCACAAAGGCGGATGCCACCGTACTAACCTGTTTAACCAAAACATTGTCTTCAGGTCTGACAAAGTAAGGAAAGTCGAGAACGGGACTTGGCTAAATTAAAAAAAGTCCCATGCTGTGTTTACTTCTCTATCTTTAATGCATACCTTAATTGGATGCCTGACAGCTTTAACATCATTTACATTGTAAAATCAGTAATTTTAAAACTTCCCAGAACTTACACCGAGTTCAAAGAAGCCGTTCAAATATATATAGACATCACAAAGGATGTAGACATCAAAACTGGCGAGAGATCATAATGCTCTATTGTTCATTATGAATTGGCCACACGAACAACCTCCCTTTGCAATAGTTTGCTACTAAAGTAGTCAATGCAACATCGTGCGTGCAAAATTAAAAGCTTGTTTTAAACATTTGACGCAATATGAAAGGACAACACAGTATTAAATCCATGTGAGTAGGGATGTGAGTCTGTTAATGGAAATGTTCAGCCTGTAAAGACTAAGTTATAGTCTGTCCCTGAAGATATCTTAAAGTTATTCGATGACGGACTTGTGTGTTCAATCATTTGCACAGTGTTAAGATCTAGTTAAGCCTCTGATAGCGAAAATACCGACAGTGACAATGATCAAAAGCTAAACCTCAGGTTATAAAAACAGAACGTAACTAAGTACATTCCGTAACAAATGTATACTGTTACAACATTTCATGTGTAAAAACAGTTACAAAAGTAACAAATGATATTTAAAATATTTATTTATGTAATACCTATTATTCATCTGTATTACATACGTGTAGTAGCATGACTACAACACTTGTTTGGACGCATTTGTTGACTATTAAATCTGCTTTTGTAATCGATACACGAGAAGCTGATTCCAAACATTCATAGTTTCAGGTATTGTGTTGGTACTTAAATCACATTAGTTCATTAAATGATAAATACATTCATATCAATGACATTTAAACCCTTTTTAGACACATTTGTAGTAAACTAAAAGTTATTATCAATTATGATTTTTGAAAATTGTTAACGATTTGATTCCAAAAATTCGCACTTTTAGATATTATTTTAGTACTTTTATCCCAAAACTGAACAATTATGACTCTTATTTATTATTGTTATACTAATTATAGTACAAGCACTAGTCAGGCGCGTAGCTACCAGTACGCAGAGTACGCAGCTGCGTACACACTGGTCCAGAAAATTGTAAAAATACAAACGCCAAAAAATGTAATAAAATCTTTCGCCTGAGGGGGGTAGGGGTGTGTAAAACAAAACTGCTTGATCGTTATTTTACTAACCTTGTGTCAAGTTATATTTCAATAGGACTTGTGATGCCTTTTGGGAGTTGAATTTACGGTTTTAAAATTCGATGTTTGTCTTTGAATCCAGTCTATATAATTCTTTAAACGCTGGTTAAAATTGAATGATAATTTGTATGAATGTTGTCTTCCTATATTTGTGTCCAGATTGAATTATACAGACCCATTTTGAATAGTTGCCAAAAATGCTCCTGAAATGATCTACAGAAAAACAAATTCGGGGCGGGGCATGCCCTTGACCCCTAGGATTTTGCGTACACATCAAAAAGACCTTGCTACGCCACTGATGATGGCCCTTTATCGCTCACCTGAGTACAATTGGTGCATACATGAACAGTGTAAGATTGATATAATTATTTTGGTAATGGTTTATCACACTTCCATCGCACTAAATGCTTCAAATGTAGGCTTTGTGTAGGAAGATGACCTGTATGGGAATCTGATTCATTAGTCATCACATCTGCCTGCCAGACAAGTGTTTTAGTGGCTTGTAATCTTATTTGCTGTGATTTGATTTTACGGAGCACCAACACAAATGGTCATATCGTGCCGAACACAATTGATGATACTATTACTTCAATAGATAATAAAGATTTAATAGATAATAAAGATTTAAAGTCCTGTATTTTATTATAAACATTTATTTCCTTCAAATAGTTACCTCCTCTCTTTTTGGGACCTCTTCGTGGTGAGAAGGAGTAACATGTGCCCATTATGTAGGTGCTTTTTGTGCCTGCATGATGGGCATATGGCCAACACCAAAACTGCCCGTTTGCCGTGGGCAGCGTCCCGTAACCGGGAAAGGAGGATCCTGGTAATTGAGGGAGACCCAGTCTTCCCAACACACTACTTTGGCCTCTGATTCAGGGTAGACGGGTGTCCAAGTGGGCCCGACTTGGTCAATCGGCTGGTCATGCCTTGCCCTTGAATAGTTGCATACTTGCAAAAGCCATTTTATTTATGTAAGCTCATGTACTCCTTGATGTGCACACTCCCAAAAATAACCAACTTTTCTAGCATACTCTCAATTTGAAAAACCATTTGTGTACTTTACCAAGATCTGCATGTGTTTACTGAATATACAGTACCTTTCTTTCAGTTTTATACGTTCAAAACACCTATTCAAGAAGGCGGTGGCTCATGGGCCAATTGTGTTGATTGTAATCATTTGCAATTGTATGCAAGTATATCTCTCAGGTATCCTTGTGGTGCGGAGGTTGGATACCCGCCTCCATTGCACTTCCCCTTGTTGGAGTCCGAGGTGGCTGGGGAACCCGAGTGATGAATCATAACAAACTCAACCATGGATCCTTTAACCTCTTCTAAAAAACGTAAGTCTGACGAATCGACTAACAACATTTCAAGTGATAATTTGAATCAATCATCATTTCCACGCTTCCTCGTAGTGGAAGCGATGGGAGATGAAAGGTTAGCACAACTTATCCCATTTGTAATAGAAAAGACCATTTCATCATTAATTGGAACACCGAAATCGGTCAGGAAGCTCCGTGGTGGAGAACTCCTGATCGAGGTTCAAAGAAAACAACAATCTGACAATTTACTTAAGTTAAAATCCTTTTTAATATAAAAGCTTTCTGCACTGTCCATAATACACTCAATTCATCCAAAGGAGTCATTCGCTGCCCTGACCTTGCGGAAATGTCAGAGAAAGACATTGTAAAAGAGCTAAGCTCTCAATGTGTATCAAATGCCAAACGCATCTTATCCACCAGAGACGATAAACGTGTTCCTACACACACTTACATTTTAACTTTTGATAACCCCATTCTTCCATCTTCACTTCGGGTTGGGTATCTCAATGTTCGCGTTGAGATGTACATACCAAACCCGATGCAGTGTTACAAATGCTTTAAATACGGACATCATGAATCTAAATGTACTAGAGAGAATACATGTCGTAAATGTAGTACTTCTCATGTTGGTCCGCTTGAAAACTGTTCTAATGATGTCAAATGTTCAAACTGTGGAGGTAATCACTTTGCAACCTCCCGTTCTCGCTCAGTCTGGAAGACAGAAAAAGAAATTCTCCGTGTTAAATATACTCAAAGTTTATCCTTTCCTGATGCACGCTAGCTTGTAGAAAGTTCCAAGATTAATTCCTATTCAGCTGCTGTATCAAAACCAGTAAAATGGCTGATTCTGCTGTGCAGGTCAACTTATGTAAGTGTTCTCCTCTGGAAATCATTCTAGTGCAAAAACCGTCTACTATTCTTTCACGTAATACGTCTAAAGCAAGTACAAGTTCACAGACATTAACATCTACAAGTACCTCATCTGTACCTCAGAGGCGGATCTCACAGGCTTCTCCGTCTCCTAAGCGGGTGGTTCAAGGCAATCGCCCAAAAAGAAGGTAGTCCTAACCGACAGAGTTGGGAAAGCGGAGAGGGACCCTGTCCCGTCCTCCAATCGATTCGAGGCTCTTATGAGTGACATCGAGTCGATGGAGGACGAGGACATGGTTGTCCACAGCTCTCCTCCCCGGGCTTCGGCTCAAAGTCCTGTTAAGTTTCCGTAGTAAGTTTTTTACTTTTCGTTGAACCATGAGTCAAACTATACTTCAATGGAATTGTCGTGGTCTTAAATCGAATTACAACGATCTTCTTCTTTTGTTATCGAAATACTCCCCGAAAGTTGTCTGTCTTCAAGAAACATTCCTATCTACAAATGATAAAACATCAATTAAGGACTATACTCTTTATAGTAAAATTTGTACAGACACAATGAGAGCATCAGGAGGCTCAACAATTGCGGTTGCAAACTGTATCCCTCAACGACAAATTCAGTTACGAACTAATTTGCAAGCCGTAGCTGTTGAAGTAACTTTGCACAGACCTATAACAGTGTGCTCCCTTTACCTCCCTCCTAATACATTCCTGACAAACATTTTAAAGTAAACTCATTAAAGAACTTTTTGAATCTGTATCATCATATGCGATACTTAGTAAGATATAGAGCTTTACATCATTAATTTCGTTTGAATTAGTAGTATCATTGATTGCTTTCGGCGCGATATGACCTTTTTTGTGTTGGTGCGCCGTAAAACCCAAACAAACAAACAAATAGTTAAGTATCGCATATGATGGTACCGACTCAAAAAGTTCTCAAGGATGAATTTAAGATCCTGACAGTCAAGGAGAACATGTTTGACATTGAAATGCTCGTCACATGGTATACATTTAGGTGCTTTCTCTCTTTTGAGAAGGTATGAATGTGTTAATCTAGTATGACCAATGCTACATCGCGTAATCACTATTTGATCTCGGCGATTAGCAAATATCATTAAAGAAAATGAATCAAAGGTTGGCTTTATGTCATGTAACTTATTAAATACAGCATTATTCCACATTGTTTGCCATTTTGATTTAATTAACGAATTTATCGACGTTTGAAGTCACTGTTTGGTAATTTGATATCTACTGGTAGAAAGTTGTAAGATTCTTTAGCTAAAATGTCTACTTTTTGCATTTCCATATATACCAAAATGGCTTAGTATCCAGCAGAGGTGTACTATTTTAGATTTCAGTATTTCATGTAATCTGAATTCAATACTATTAATAAGTATATTGTCTGAACTACGACTTTTATGGCCAGTAATACAGATAGAGAATCTGAGAAATTGAAAAAAAATTGTTATTAATACTACATGATATGTATGTTAAAGCAAGATCTATTTCTTTGACTTCGGCTGTAAATATGGATGCCTTGTCAGGCAGTCGCATTCTTGCAAGAAAAAGAATTTCCATATGCAGAGCAACCAACTTTGTTACGATCTTTTGAGCCGTCAGTAAATTAATGTGTATAATCTTTATATTTTTCTAAGATTTTTACGAATTCGGATTTAAAAGCTTCTGGGCAGGCAAAACATTGACATGTGAAGTAGTTTTTCATCCAAAATGACCCATGTTCGAACTCATCCAAGCAATTACCTAGGCGAGCATCCTAACCAAGTTTTATGACAAATGAGTAAAAATTGTGACAACTAGAATATTCACAGGCTTTTTCCATATTTGGACTATGTGACCTAGTTTTTGACCCTAGGTGACCCATATTCATACTTGACCTTGCCATCTCGGATGAAAAAGTAGGTCACTGGAGCTAAACTAGAAAACCTTGTTAACACTGTAGTGGCTACTATTTTGTTCGAAATATCCTGGAAATTAGTCTATAAGATTGTTTTGATGAGTTCGTTCAGTGATTTTCTAACATTCTGAGAGAAATAAAAAAGTAACATGTCTGTAATGGATAGTTGTATAATGACGACCATAAAACAAAACTGCAAGGTTGAAGTGGAGGAAAAAGCCAGCATCACTAGATTGGCCATTCATGCATTAAGACACATCAAGAAAGGAGAAGAATTGGATGGTAATTTGTTTAAGTGAACTAACCCTCATTTTTGAAAAAAACTGCCCCTAAAGTCTCTCAAATATCAGCATGCATTCTGTCTAGTTGAAGTGGATATAGCATGACTACATCCTAAGTTATTGTCATTATGTACGTATCTTTTTCCTTGATATTTTTTTTTGGAACGATTTATCGTTCCAGAGACACAGCGGACTGACAAGTTTGGTTCATCATAAAAATTGTCAAAGTGAACTTAGCCCAAGATGGCTACTGTTCAAGAATTTCTCAATTTAAATGAAAAAGGTATCCCTACCAAAAGACTTTGCAAGATGACTGCAGTGATGGGAAGGACAAGGAAAGTATTGATGACTCTTTCAAAGACGCATATTATCATTCTGAAGGCTTGTTGTTGCATTGTTTTATATTTTGCTGAAAAAGCAATGTTCTTGTGATAGAAGTATATTGCATCGAAAAAGAATGGAAGAATTCTTTAGCATATAATATACATAAATCTTTATAAATAGCCTCTATAAATTTCATTCAAAGCGCTTTTAATCCAATACCGATTTTACAAACAACACATACGTTTAAATATGTTTGATATTACAATAACTAAAACATAAAGTAACGACCGCCTTATCTTGCGCAATGCCACTGGCCGCCTTTTATGATCTCTTCGAACACAAGCTTTTGCCTCGGTTAACAGTTTCGAGGTCAAAAATGACGTCACTAGTACGGTTTCTCATACAAGTGACGAATGCTATATCACGTATGATGTCATATATAGCGTGGTTTTACTTCATATGTATGATATGCTGTACGTTTACTGTTAAATGATCAGAGGTACACGTGTATCTCATATTTCAATGTTTATTTTCACCGAGATTAATTATAGTTTTAATTGAACTCCATTTGAAATACAACAGTTTTCAATTCCCATGACACTTAATCTGTTCCATATGCAGTTATAATTAAACTTAGAATTCATCTCAATAACTGGAATAATTCTCTATGTCGATCATTTGTTTGGGTTACGGCGCACCAACACAGAAAGGTCATATCGCGCCGAAAACAAATGCCACTTAATTTAATTGATATAAATGATCCTTAGCCTTGTATTTAATCATTTACATTTATCTCTTTCATAAAGTTAAGTATCACATGTGATGGTATAGACTCAAAAAGTTCTGTAAGTGAGCCAACCTTGAAATATTTATCACGTATGTTTTTGAGATCCTGACAATTAATGAGAACGTGTTTGACATTGAAATGCTCGTAACATGGTATACATTCAGGTGCTTCCTCTCTTATGAGAATGTATGAATGTGTTAATCTAGTATGACCTATTCTACATCGCGGAATCACAATTTAATCTTGGCGATTAGAAACTTTTATTGATGGAGATGAATCAAGGGTTGGCTTTATTTCATGTAACTTATTAAATATAGCGTTGTTCCATACTGTTTGCCATTTCGACTTAATTAACGAATTGATCCAACACTTGAAGTCACTGCTTGGTAATTTAAGATCAACTGGTTGAAGGTTAAAAAATTCTTTAGCGAGAATGTCTACTTTTTCATTTCCATGTATACCAATATGGCTTGGTATCAGGCAGAGGTGTACTATTTTAGATTATAAAATATCATGTAATTTCAACTCGATACTTTTAATAAGATTATTGTCTGAACTGCGATTTTTAATCGCTAGTAATACAGATAGAGAATCAGAGAAAATAATAAACTTGTTATTTATACTATTTGATATGTATGTTAAAGCCAGATCAATTGTTTTTATTTCGGTAGTAAATATAGATGCTTTGTCGATCATTGGATTTCAATTATTTAGAATCGGAGCTAGTTATGGAAGCTTTTACTCGTAATAAAGTCATAAAGAGTTAAGACAGAAATCAATCGCATAAGTAACAAAATATGTCATTGAATGACAATCCTCTTGTGATTCAAGCATACGCGCATTATTAAAGCTCGTGCATTCATTTTAACAAACAGTAAAATACAGACAAAATTAATTTAACTTCATTCTTAAGTTTTATTTCATTCTAATTTATCAAGCCATACACTTCAATTAATTTCAGTACCCAAAGTATTAAAAACATCATTTACCATGTTTTGTGATAATTGTAAGCAAAGCAAAGAGGAGGCAATATTTTCTAGCATTTCATTTCTTAAATAATTAAAAAAATACGTATTTTTCTATGGCCATTAGATTTTTTTCCTAACCCACAATCCTTGGACAGACTAATCTGAGGTACTATGTGATTTGTCTAGCGTTGGTCCAAGAACTGAGACACAACTATTTTGGCGATTCCAAATTGCTCAATCTAAACTCGCCTAAATAACTGCAGTAAGCATGGTCCTTTTTTCAAGAAGTTTTCTTATCCACTTTTTTGACGGCTCATCTGTCTGCGTTACTTCACCAACGTTGTTGGCAACATGAATTCTTACATGAAATCAACCGCATAAGTAACACAATATGTCATTCAGTATAATACAATGTGTTTAACAAACAACAACAACAAAATGTCCATAGAAAATGTTAAGTAGTGTAGTGCCTATAATAACATATTATTCTTCATTGTAGTCTCTTATTGTACACGCAACTCATAATTAGAACAACGTCTGAGTTGTTCATTTTATGTAACTCGTTGATATTAGTTAATAATCATAGAGACATGTTTCTTCTCAGTACATTGATACAGTTTTGAAAATAAGCATTAAATAATGGTGTGGATAATATACATGTACGTAGAACAATAAACACAAGTATTAATTAAAAGGGCTGCTATGAAAAAAAGAGTTTTTTTTAAAAAAAAAAGAAGGTTCCAATTCAATGTTACACAGTTACTATCACCCCCAGAAGTTCTGAAAAACACCAAACCTGAGAGTACGAACCTTTTGGTTATGCAGTGCTTGTATTATACAGCTAATGTTCGGAAAAGTATTTCAATGACAAAAATAGTATTGCCATAATCAAGCTGGTATTACGCAGGTATTGCTCAGTAAAGTATTTCGATAACGAATTAGTATTGTCATAAACAAATTGGTATTAACACAGGTATTGCTCAGTAAAGTATTGCTGTCATAAATGTTTGTCATAGCGTTGTAATAAACAAACTAGTGTGTTCAGAAAGCTTATGTTCAGTAAAGTATTTCAATAACAAAGAATCTTACGTGAACATGATCAATTATTACTTTTTTTCTATACCATTAATTGCACTCCTTGTCCCATAGTTGTATATGATTTCTTCCACTGACTTTTTCTGAAGTCATGATAGAGTTTTACATTGTCTAAGTCATAGTCTAAGACATCAAACGCCAGGTAATTACGCATCTTAAATTGACTTTCTAGGAAAATTTGTTCATTAGTTAATCTTCTGCGTATTTGGAGAGCATTTTGTTGGTCCCATTGAAAAAGGTCCATAAACATTTGTCAGTGAATTTGGAAGAGTTAAAAGTCTTGTAGATGATTTGTGAAGTACACTTGGCAAAACATTGTTTCTTATTTTCTTTAAAACATGTGAAATATCCATAATAAATGTCATTGGAGTAGTAAAACTAAATGGACTTGGGCATTGAAATATATCTGGTTTGTCTCCCAGACTAGCATGTAAAAATTTTCGGTTACTTTGAGCGCCATCCATACCGAAAGTCAAAACCACGGAGAAGGTAGACTGCTTTCAAAAAGAGTCCAATAAGTTGGGGAGACTGTATTTTAGCCGTCACAAAATGGGCAAACGGAAATCTAAAGCCATTTAATCCAAGAAACAGCAGCTGTAGGATGTGGGTTCCAAAGTTTTTACCCGTAGTTACCTTTTTAAGGTTCTGACCCAAATTACCTTCTTCTCTTAGATCAGTGAAACCTGACAATTCATAAGCACTTCCATGCTTTTACTTTTAAATATCCTGCTGTATTGACATTTCGTCAAAAGTTATACCTCCTACCCTACAATCCTGTGGCATTCCAAGTCTGTCTGCCTCTTCCTTCATCCATTCAAAAATAGAGTCGTCAAATCCAGGCTCTTGTTTAAAAGAATTCTTATATAGTATTAGAGTTGATTTGGATACTAGGAGCTCACTGGACTGAAGAAGCTCGTAACTTTTTGAACTCCGACTGTATAATTGGACACATGTCACTATGAAGTCTTTTGACCAACGCCTACCTTTTGGACAGCAACTTGAAACTTTGGCTTGTTCAACTAAAAAAATATCATTTTTGAAGGAGCACTTGGGAAGACTTTTCTCAATAAATCAGGAGTATTTTCTTAAATGTTGTTTCCATATGTTGGTTGATTCACAACATTTTCCTTTTTCGTGTTTTTAGTAATTTGCTGCTGACGAACTCTACTTGTGAAACTAATAGTGTTTAAAGGTTCAGCTTTCAAACATGTTAAGAACGCTCTGACATAATATGTCAAATCAAGAATATGGAACCTTCTAATGGATACATTTTGGTCAATTGTTTGACCAGTGCACAGCTTAAGCAACTTACAAATGTCAAATTCTAAAAACTGCTCTTGTATAGCAAACTATTTGTTACTGTTGAAGAAACAACAACTTCGTTCACAACTTGTGTCCATCTTAATTTATTAATTCATATTGTTTTTAGCTCGACTTTACGAAGTAATGTAGAGCTCTCCTACTCGCGACGGCGTCCGCGTCCACATTTCTGATTAAAGTTTTTTGTGCAGTAAAATACTTTCTTCTATATCTTTGTTATTTCTTAAGATATTTACTTCAAACTTTAAATATTTGTTCCTTACTATCAACCACATCTCATGTGTATAATGTCCATAACTCCAAACACATTTTTTCAAGAATTATCTCCCCTTGAACTGATTGAAGTTTTTGTGCAGTAAAATACATTCTTCTGTATCTTTGTTATTTCTTAAGATATTAACTTCAAACTTTATATGTTCCTTTCTATCAACAACATCTCATGTGACATGGTCCTTAACTCCGAGTGCATTTTTTAGAATTAGTTCCCCCTGAACTAAGAGTTTTCTTTTAGAAATGTTTGTTTTTACTGCAACTGTTTTCTTACTTTAGGTATTGATTTCAAACTTTAAATATATGTTCCTTATTATCAACCACATCTCATGTGACAAGGTTCATAACTCCGTATACATTATTTTCAAAGTTATCCCCCTTGAACTTAAAGTTTTCTTTAATAAATATTTGTTTTTACTGCAACTGTTTTATTTCTTCTGGTATTGACTTCAAACTTTAAATATATGTTCCTTATTATCAACCACATCTCATGTGACAAGACTTAAAACTCCTTTTACATTTTTTCAGAGTTATCCCCCTTGAACTTATAGTTTTCTATTTTTTAAATTATTTTTCTTTGAATTTGTTAAGGTTATATTTTCAAATTTTAAAATATGTATGTTCCTTATCATCAACCATATCTCCTGTGACAAACACTTACTAAGTCGAGCATGCTGTCTCCTCTGACAGCTTTTGTTGTTTTATGTTATTCACCTGTTCTATTTTCTCTTTTTAATTAGTAAGTGTTTTGCTATATTTATTAATTGTACATGCTTTTCTTTTATAATTGATATTGTATATACGTTGCTTGTAAAAATACTGCCAAAGTGTTTCTTGGCTATGAACATATTGTTTATGCCAATAAAATATTTTGACTTCACTTGAATACAGTACAAAAACAGACTTTGCATAAATCAAATAAGTTTTCAACACCAAATTTAGATAAAGTCAGTTCTTTTTTAGACACCGTTCTGTCGAAATTTCAAGTTCTATGGAAAGTCAAAACTTAGTACTTTGTATTCCCATTACATAGACAACCTGTGTCTTGCTGGAATTGTATAGATGAGTTTCCTCATTGTATACACATTTACAACCAATAATGTAATATACATGATAAGTAAATACAAGACTGATACTTTTAATCATTGCATTTTGTCAAATGTTTTTTTATGGATGAGATTGTTAACAAAATTTGTCATTGAGGATTATCTATTTCCTTCCTGCCATGTGCAAATATGGCTATTCTAAATGAATAAGTAATTAATTGAAAAAACATAACCTGGTGAAATGCGTATAATCAAGTACTAGTTATTAGACGATGATTTAGTATAGCCAAACGAGTGTTTCCAGTAGAGACAATCAAATACAAAGTTTAGTAATTTATTATCACTAATGTTGGTAGTTTATTTTGTGTTGACAATGCAACATAATAGTTTTAATTAATTAACAATAATAAAGAACAAAACTCTTATTTATTGAAGCATGATGTTCACATTTTTACTGTTTTTGTTACATTAAATCATCGAGATCCGTTTTGTATATTATTGGTCGGCGACATGTTATTAGCATTTATTAGACAATATAAAGCCCATTTCCTGTGCTGTATGGGTACTGAAATTGTCAAGCAATTCATTATATTTTTAAACCTAAACAACCTAAACAACCACGAAACCACTTATAGGTTTATAATGCATGATGTTATATTCTGTTATATGTAACAAAATCGCTTGAAACATGGCAACTTAATGTTATGTATATATTTTCAGATTTTTTTAATTAAAAACCCTTATATAAAATCAATGATTGATCAAAAGGTGGTGGGATTATTTTCAATGATCAATTTTTTTCTAATTTAGAAACCCTATAATATAGATCTATCATTATTAAATTTTATCAAGCCATGAATAATAATTCTAAGGGGTTTTATTTCTTGCATGCTTGTCAGATCTTTTTTATTTTTAAAAAAAATGTTTAGATGTATTTTTATTTTACACCATGCATTATGTACAGGTTATCCAATAGATAAATTGATCATACAACTTATAAGTACAAACTACATACTAGTTGTTTCATGTACAATTTGTTGTCATGGTTACTAATCATCAAATACAAAATCATCCTATAAGAATAAAAAGTTACTTTGGAATATGGACTTTTGATAAAAGAATTCAATAAGTTTTTCACAATTTTTATTTTTATATTGTTTTGAATGCCACAGCTAGACAATAAAGATATGTTATGGTAAATCTTAATTGTCTTTCACAGTATTTTACTCAAATATTTTCCAGACAAAATAATACGTGTTCTGAGTGGAGTAAACTTTTTTATAGATTTTATGCGACATAAACACCCCTGGTTCTTCAGGTGACATAACATATTGTATATATCATGAGAAATTTTGCACCGTAGATACAATTTGTTCATTGGTTGGATTTTACGGCGCACTAACACAAAAATGTCAAATTGCTTTCGGCGCGATATGACCTTTTTATGTTGGTGCGCCGTAAAATCCAATCATCGAACAAATTGTATTTAATCTCATGATATAATACATGATATACAGTATGCCCTTTATGACTTTTTATTAGTTTGAAACTGGGATTATAACTCGGATTTGCAATGAAAAATGCTTCTTTGAAATTTCACTGTTGTCATCATCTGTAACTGGCTGATACAGGCTGTAAAATTATTGTAACATTTAAAAAACTAATTTTTTGTGTTTGTACTTGTCTTCAATGCAACCTTTGTATGTTTTTGAAGTTACTGACACAAACAAGTTGCAATCAGGACAGGAAATATGACTCCAGGTAGAGTAAATTAGGAAACAAATTGTGGATTGGCAAAAAATGAATACTTTCGTAATGCAGTCAGTGAGTGTAATGTAGATAAAAAAATCACCTTGAAACATAACCTTTATGTCAATTTGTATTGTACTGATACAAAAGTTCATGTGAATGTCTTTATTTTAACATGTGATACTTGTTATCCTGTGTGCCCAAATAACGGCCATGACAGCGAAATCTGATGTAAAATCTATGTGATTGCAATTCCTCGTTGTATAAAATCCCTTGTTTGAATCATTTGCATTCAATTATTGCAATATAGTGTTTATCAGAGACATAGATAGTGTATCTAATTCCCTGGTGTTTATAGCTTGTCTTATGAATGAAAATATTGTCAGCAATAACATGTCAGTTTAATGCCATTATCTAGCCTCTATTAGCTAACATTATATAATGATAAAGTTACAAAATGTCTTTGTTTTCCATATCTGATGTCACACAATCATAGTCAGAATGAACCACAGACAATCGCCCACTCTACTAGCTTTTATAGACACATCAATTACAGTGTCAGTTTAAATTAAAAACTCGAGAGGTCTTGGATTAATGCTCTACTTAGGTACAGTTTACATCACTATTAATATCAAAATTATTTGGGATGAACAACAAACCTAGGTCTGTAGGCAATTGATAGATTCAAACCTAGTGTCCCGATGGGGATACAGGTTCAATCCCATCCTGGATGGTTATACCCTTCCTTGAGAATTTGACATTGATGTCAATCTTCCAATAATAAGGTATATGTTGAAGTTGCCAGCCTTGTGGAAGGGTAGGTAAGATGTAGATGATGGTTACAGACAAGGATCCAGGAATGTAAGGTTGGGTGTATTGGCCGCTGTACATAAAATTTGAAGACTTGACGAAAATATTCAGAGAAAACAACGGAGTTATGCATGTTTCTGTGACGCAAGGGTTATTTTCATAATTTTGATGTTGGACCCCTTATATATAGTATAGGTATAAGTGGTCATCGTTAGGAATTCCTGTGTTCTGTAGTACCGAACCTGTTTTCCCAGACCTTCGTCTTTACTAGTACTTGCTTAAGATACCTATTGAAGGATTCTTAAAGATTCCATTGTGCCGTTATCAACGGAAGATAACCTTTCATGGAAGGGCATTACTTGTTTTAGACAGAAATCGAACACAATGCACCTTGATTACAATTGTTGCGCTTTGTAATAAAAATGATAAGAACTCTTTAAATCAGAAAAATATATTCAAAGAACAAAAAGAAGTCAAACATTCACAACATTGAGCATAGAAATAGAGTACATACTTGAAAGGTATGTATGTATAACTGGCGGATGATGTCAAATAAATTCCCATTCTAAAGACCTCACAATAAAAAATTTTGTAAGAATATATTTCTGTGAAACATAGAATATCATTATATAATTATATAGTTATTATAAGTAAAGTTCACACATACATATTTATCATATTTTCTTTTATCCGGTACTTATCTTGATATCAACCTCATTACGAAGTGCTTGAATATTAATATGATGTATTTAACATCCCAAAAAGTTTAAAGCCGTCACGATTATGTCGGCAATAAATAAGTTAGAGTAAACCATTGTATATATTTATGTACAACAATTCTATGAGTTAAACAATTAATAGCGTATATATACAACATTCCAAAAAGTTTGACAATTTTACATTGTATAGGAGACAAAAGCCAAAAGAAAATGACCATTTACATCGTAAAAGTCTAAAATGATTTACCATTTTACTTTATGGACGATGTACCACATAGCTTGTCAATTCTATATTTTATATCTTAAACAACATTTCATCGAAATATTCGGACGGATCACTTACAGCTTCAAACTCTTATGTAATGGTTAAAGTTAGGTATTTGGAATTATTTGCATGATGTCACACGTTTACCCCGCGTTCTTTGTTTTTAACATTAGTACAATAGTTTGAACTGGTTCAACTTTTTTTGCATTTTAAGGACACTTATTATGTTGAGTTTAGAAAAACCGGTTTCAAACTCATAGTACTTCTTTACCTATAATATAATTGAGGAAAGAAGTATAATTTAAGTGATTTTCCTCTTCAATTCTTAAAAGTATTTTAAATATCATCATGTTTAAGTGCCTTTTTTAACTTGGCGCGTCGATTTGACAAAATTATAGTCTAATAATAATCTAATAATAATCTAATAAAAGTCTATTAGTCAAAATCGGGGATGGATGAATAAATTCAAACATATTATTTTATTATCTATATTATCTACATTTCATGTACTGAGCCACACGTACTGAATAATTGATTTTGTTTTCACAAGAATTAATTTTTTGAAACTGATACGCACTAATGTGTGCGTTTCTCAATAAAGGGATGAATCGAAAATAAAATGAACAATAGCTTGTAACGTTTTAAGCAAAAATAAATAAAACTGAAGTGAAAACCACGCTGATAGTGCATTGCAAAGAAACAACGGTTAGTCACAAAAATAACATAGCAAATTAATACAATATAAGAATTTAAAAAGAACAGCATACAGTTGACAATATTTTAAAGTAGAACTTAGGCACAAGAGTTGTGCCACCATTAAGGATCTATCATTTGTTGAAATTGAAAAAAATCTATCAAGTGGGTGGGGTAACTAATTATATCAAAATATCCATAAATTCGAAATAATTTTAATTTATTTTGTAAGTGATGCATTAAGTGTATAGTTGAGACAGTGAAAATATAAAGAACTCAGCGAATAAGACATTTAGAAAGAAACGAAAACATTTATCCTAACCTTGAAATGGCCTTACAAACGTCGGTCCAAACACATATTTAAAGTTCTTTTTTCATAATTCCAAAAGATGTAATAGAATGTCCATATAACATTTTACAATGTCCTAGGGTGAATCACACAAAAAGTGTTTCCAAAATGTAAATTTGATAATTGATCACAACACTCTTCACACATGATTTTATTTTCAATTTCACACAGGAACCCGATAAATTTCTTATTACACACATAAAACATACAATATGAGTAGAAAATTGCACTGGGAACTTGTGTGTAAACTGTAATTTACAACGTGTAATGTTTGTGTTTAGATGAATTATCAAATTTACATTTGGGAAATATTTTTTGTGTAATTTACCCTAAGACATTGTAACATGTTACATGAACAACCTATATCAACATTTGGATTTATAAAAAAAACAACTTTAAATATGTGTTTGGATTGACGTTCGGAAGGCTATTCTAAGGTGAAGTTAAATGTTTTCATTTCTTTCTAAATATCTTATTTGTTGATTTGTTTTTATTTTTGCTATCGCATCTATACATTTAATGCATCACTTACAAAATATATAAAAATTATTTTAGAATTAATGGATATTTTAATAGTTTAGTCACCACACCCACTTCATAGATTTTTTTCAATTTCAAATCCCGATACACCCTTAATGAACAATTTCTTTAGTACAAATTATTCGATGAGCGCGTCAAAACGATTGTGAAAATATAGTCAGTCTGTATGCCTTTTTCATCATTTCATATCTAATATTCAAAAACCAAGGGGATAAACTGTTTGTGGTTAATAATAAAAATACGTGAGATCGAGCTTATAGTTAAGATTTTAAATACACTGGATATTATAAAAGTTATGAACTAGATTCACATAAATGTGTATAAGTTAATGTCCAATATCATGATCTTATATAACATTGACAATTTTATCATCAAAATCTCTACATAATTTCGTACCCTTAAGAAATATCATTTCCTAAGTCATATTGTTGCATAATAGAGTACATTCTCCACACAGATCCAATGAAGACGTGTATGAAGGGTTGAAGCATTGATTTCCTTGACATGGTTCTATCCTTACCCTGGTGCCTGCATCGTAACACTGTAGATAACTTTCACACTTTAATGGGTGAGGGAGATACACTTCGTCTGTTGTGTTAGTTGGACAATTATCTGGAAAAAATACAATTAACAATGAAATACATGGGTACATCATCTTTATCAACTCTCTAAATGCTAACATGTATAAATTGCATTTATTGAGGTGAACGCTATACAACTATTTTTAAGCATATGTATGTAATGGGTGGAGGCCAGTGTTGTTAACAAGTAACAAATTATAATCATTCGGAACACCTCGACCTTTCATGAATGAATAGTCTCGGAAGGATTCGTGGGGGGTCTTCACTGGATTTTGGTGATTTTACTACCTACGCGAGGCGAAGCACGTAACGGTTACACAAAATAGTTCTTGTAGTATACACACACGTCTTTGTCTAAGCATATTTATTTGTTTTAAATTGAACTAAATATTGTTCATGTATATCATTGAAATGTGTAATTTCAAATTTACGGAGTAAAAACGAAACTTCAGTCATCGCCATAACGATCATGTATTTGTTTACTTCAACACCGGGTTTTCCAAAATGGCGCCTAAATATGTCCGAGGTTATTCGTAGCGAATGACCGAGGAGTTCCGAATGAAATTATAATGTCATAACTGTGCATTTACCGACCCCAACACAAATATCCTCCAAGTCACAGAACAACGAACAAGACAACAACGAATGTTATGCGTAATAAATACACTAGCTTGAAAATCTGCTGAAAATAACTCGTTCAAACATTGGTTATTTTATTAATCAAAACTTTCTTGCCTGGGCAAAGCTCTTTGTTCAAACGAACATGTTTTCAACGTTTATTTGGACAACTTTGTATGAACTTTTCAAATAGCATGCATTCCATCGAATGCATAATATCCATATTGAGTCTTTAACAATTTAACGTAATGTATTACTTCTTAAAAATATATATAATAGTTCAGTACTTACTTTCAAGAACAATGAGCTGTGTTGAGTTCGTTTCAGAGATAATCTCATTGGTCGCTGTATCATGTATAACACATCTAAACGCAGTACCATTGTCAGCTATATTAAACCGTACATTCGAAACAGTGACTTTAGTTTCCTCAGCAGCACAATTTCCAGACGCCAAGCCTGTTTTATAATCTTCGAAATTTGAATCGCCTGTTGAGTCCCTTTGTATTTTTAGGACACGAGTTGAAGAAGGATAGCCTAAATCTGATTTGCAGTCAAATCGGCCTTGATAAACAAGATCTCCGGAAAATACAGGTTCTACATTTAAAATTGGCGCAGTATTTTGTCCTGAAAAAATAAAACATTCATAATAATTCATAATAAAACACGATACACATTTTTATGAAAACGGAAAAAATATGGCAAGTCAAGGTAATGAGACGTCAATTCTTCTTCCAATGTAAGGGTAGATATCCTACTGGATTGTTTAGTAATTGAGCGAATGATTTGTGTGCGACATGATACATTGATGTTTAAATTGTCTTTTTAATACATTTTCGTTAATAGGAATGTTATAATATGCATGAATGATAATCATTTGTTCTTTTGATGTAGTTAGACAACTATAAAACGATATAACGTTTTCATGCTTTTAATTTACCTACATTCCTACCATTGTATAATAGAAAGTGTACCTCTTCAAAGCATGTATATTTTTAACTACAAACAGTTGCGGGTAATTATAAAGCACATTATTTATTTATTTATTTTTATTTTATTTGAGTTAACGCCGTAGCTTTCCTGGACCATTGTCTATAACCAGTACTCACCTACCCTTCCACAAGGCCGGAATCTTCTCCTAAATGTCTAATCAATAGAGGACAATCGACATTTTTGTCAAATGTTCATGGAAGAATATAACCTCCCCGGATGGGATTCGAACCCTCACCCCCTCGGGCACGAGTATCTAAATCCCGACGCGCTACTAACTGCGCTATCGACCCGAGTTATAAAGCACATTAATTGGAGAAAATCGGTTTCGCTTCGGAGAATGCAGGTAAAATGGACGGCGGGCGGAGATGATTTTATGAATAAGTAAATTCGGTTACTCATAATATTCATTTTTTCTATACATGTACAAAAATAAATTTTCTTTGATAGAAAGTGCAATCCACAATATTTACCAGCATTCATTTAAATGTTAGAGTGACACAATTCACCATAATAAAAAAGGAGCAGGCGTGGCTGAAAAGTGATATTATTGTAAGCCAGCTCCGCGTTGGATCGTATCCCATTAAAATCTACAACGCTGCCGCCTGGACCAAGAAACTTTATCCTCCAAGCTCAGTACTTGAGGACCAGGAAGTGACTCAAAATTTATAGTTTAACAATCGAATTAAAACAAATAGTATAAATTTTATTTAACAACATGTAAAAAAACACTAACGTGTAACAGACATCTGGCTGGTAGCTTTTATTTCACGTTGTGATGGTGAATAGCATTGAAATGTTCCTTCATGTTCACAGTCACCAATGGCTTCAATGTTTATAGTCATGTTGTTTCCACCATTGTCTACAGTAGCGGCAAAACCGTTTTGACTTGTAACATTCATTGTCTCATCAACCGTACATACTTCAGTTGTTGTTCCACCCACGGTTCTCAATGATATTATCGCTCCAGATGCACCATAACCGTTCTTGAACACACATTGAAGGCTGAAAGTCTCTCCTACTGGCGAAGTGATACGATCATCAACAAAATAAACGTCTGAAATTATATAGAAAATTAGCAATGGAATTTGTTATAATGGTGTTTGAGGTTTCCATGTCCTTAATGCATTTTAAAGTTAGATTAACTGTCCTATGAGAAGCTAAATATCTTGGCACAATCGTTCAATCATAACTTTCCACACGCATTTAACACAGGCTCAAAATTACTTGATGAATTTTTGGGAAGGAGAATAAATTTGCAAAAATATAGATACGTCTATATCCATGTAAAGCCCGAAGCTAAAATCCTATTCTTTGTATCAACCGGTTTACATATTTAAAAGGGTCATTTGAACTTATTCCAAACATATTTATTACTTGAGTAACATATGATTAAGGCTATGTTAGATAAAATACATTAATGTAGTAAAATATTTAAGGCAAGCATAATGCATTTTCTTCAAACAGTCATTAGTCCAATACTTAGAGTACTGCAGTATTTTGATAAGGCATTGATTGAAAACAATGTACCTGATTCTTCGACAACCACTTCTTCAACAGTAGATTCAAACACTGAACCATCATTACCATACGACACACACTTGTATTCGTTACCAGCATTATTTTCTTTGACACCAAAAGAGTAGCTCAACTCAGCCAAGAATGTACAATTTTCAGGTTCTGTATTGACCGATGCATTATTTTGAATCACTTGAAAATTCACACTAGCATTTTGTCTGTACATAAGTTCAATGGTTCCAGCCGGTCTACCTGTTGCTCCCGAACACATTATTGTTGATGTAACACCAATGTAGTATTTATCAGGTGTTTTAGATAGTGTTGGTGTTTCTGGGGTACCTAAAGAATGACATGTGACATGCATGATAAGTCGAAATACGGTTAGGTTGACAAAACTAAAAACGTTTCTTTTATTGAACGGAATTAAAACATGATATTTGTCAAATGTGGTGCCTTGATATTTATATAATTAAATGATTTTGATACATAGACTGAAAGTGAGTGAAAATTAGCTGTTATTTATGTTCATTAGGTTTAAAGAGAGTTTTAAAAATACATTCGGCGCTATACTTTGTTCATTTTATTTGAAGTATAAATAGTCATAATCGCAGTTCAGTCATACCGTCAGGTGAGTGTCACGACAAATATAAGATCCATTAGCATAGTGAGTCATCGATAAAACACAGACACAATAGTCAGCAACTACTGTTTTTATTACGCATTTGTTTATCACAATTAACCAATGGTTCCATATCTATTTTCCATTTGTCTATACCATAAGAGAATTTATTTGAACAAACGCCGATGTATTTGTTAAAAATATAGGTCAAATGTTGGTTTGGACAGCTGTGCCAAATATCCAACATGCACCGAACATTTCTAACACAAAAAACCTTATACATTTAGCACGAGTTTAAGTCATATGAAGAAATTTAATTCACCTATACTTACTGTAAACAGTTAAGTGCTGTAAAGTGTTCACTTGTGAAGTCCCATTATCAAACTCTACAACATAATCTCCGTCATCGTCACAAACAAGAGACGTCCACTGGATGGAAATCGTTGTTGTGGTCACAAGCAGTGCAGTATTGTCATCCGGTGCTTCATATGTTGCCAATGAATCGACCACAGTCGGTGAAACTACTGATGTGCTGATAATTTCAATTCCATCTTGACTAATGATAACATTTGTAGCATTTGAGATGTCGTCTATACTTATATGATGAAGGTTGCAGATAATTGAAACATTCTGTCCGATACTTGCAGTAGTAGTTGAACATTCCATGTCTTTGAAACAGAATAAATGTTATATCTTAATTACGAAACACTATTTATTAGAGTGGAATATGCTTAGGTTAAGTTTGTGTGAAGTGTCTGATTAAGGACACAATTTATACAAACACAATGAAAAATCAAGTTCCTCACCATTCATATAAATAGCTACATGTAGCTAAAACACCATAACCATAATTTCAATTATTTTTCAACATTTATTATCATTTTTATTGCCAAAGCATAATAATTGTCCTTCTTGTTAAACTAAAAACGCAAATAATGACAGTGCGAGAATGATTCAATAAAATATCCTAATCAAATTAGACTACAGAAGTAATACCATGTTCAATTCCGTCAAGGTGTAGGATATATCCCATGGGGGAATAAACCAGTATTCTTGATGAGAGGCTATCCGTTGTATATGGTTATATATATGTTACCCTTTATTGATAAGACAAATGCAAAGGAAAGCTGGCAACATTAGTCAGTCTCGTACATAATGAGAACATAATGATAAACGACACTACATAACCTTTCACAACTAAAACACGAACAGTGTCCTCCGAATGTTTTTGACAAATGAACATCTTTTCAGCAAATGCTTACACAGCTAAGTTATTTACCAATAATTAAGACTTTTTTATGTAACAATGTTTGTAACATTAAGTAATCTCGTTTGTCCTTTTTATTAGTAAATGCGAATACGTTTAAATAACTCGATTTTGTCAAAGAACTTGATATTCAAATGAAATCTTGAAACATGATATACTTATATTGATTTTACTTACATGGAGTTACATCGAGAGGATCAACACGACCTGTAATACATAAATGTCATGATAAGTAAAAATGTACAAATATGGAGAATCTGTCTGTATGCATATAAGAACACACATGTATCACTAGTGTTGACTACATTTATAACGCAAAAACAAGTCAAGGCCGTAATAACAGCCGGGAAAGTGAAAATATAAAAATTGTAATGATAAGAGCAAAATTTACCCTGCAGCAACTCATATAGATTTATATACAATACGAGGAATTACGTTGGTTGTATGTCGAGAAATATACTTTTCATGTAATTACCAATATCTTTCGAAAAGAATTGCTACTTATCTAACTTTATGAATTGTAACCAAAATCTCTGTTTCCTTTGGCAAACATTTCGTTTCTAAATATAGTATTTGGGTTTTTTTTTGGAATTTTTATTAAAACCGAAACAATAACAAATAGAAATCGACATCATTATTTAAAGAAAAAAACACTTTTTGATTCATTCGTGAAAACGTGGCGACTCATGGTAACTACTTTAACCAGACTCATGATAATAAGGTTATATTACATATTTACATACATTGTCCAGTATCTTCACATGGGACGCACGTCGGTGTTCCATGAATATTACATGAGTCAACATCGTTACATGCTTTTCTTGGTGTTATCTTCTTTGCATCATTAGTACAAGTGAATTCACCACGACAGTCGAAAGGATGAGGTAATTTAGTTCCTGTTGTCTTATTGTCACAAAGTGTCTCTGAAACGATAACAAAACCGAGATTTAATTAATTTTATTCAGAAATTTAATAGCCACTGTCCACCTATTTCATGATTTCAACCTAAATACCAACTGTACTAAATCTATAATTATCGAAAACAAATTTGAAGCAGTAAAATAGTGTTCTAATAATGATTTTTGCGCAAATTAACATAAAACTTAAATAATGATGATAATCTATATAACAAGCTTCCCCTTTAGTTACATGTACTGTACACGTGACTTATTCGCGTATTTTGTAAGTTTTACTTAATCTTTCTTCCTGGTTTTCAATTAGCGTTAGCTATTAAAATGTATTGCTGTTATCACAATTAGAGCCAACGACGGACGTCCTTTTAAACATTTAAAATGGTTTCTGAATTTAAAATCAATTTACTGTATGCTTTATGACTGTTATGAAAACTCAAATTTAAATGCATTTGACTAGCATGTTAATGCCAAATTTGTCAATTTTGTAAATTCATTAAAGCAAATAACACCATATTTATGAGAAAGAATATGAGAGAACTTTGATTACCTGGAACAACGTAAATCCATTCAGCGTCATATAGTGTAATATTACCATCTCGGACACCGCATCTAAATAAAGTTTCATTCCAATCTGATGTATAAGTAGTGAAAAACTTTATAGTTTTTTCATTTGAACAACTAGACGGATTATATACAACAACCGGTTCAACGCTAGGGTCTAAATCTTCGAATATTCCATTTTTATTACTCTGGAAGAAAATCGATGCATTGTTGAAGCCAATATCTGCGGAACAAAGAGTTTCGAATCCACCCCATGGACTACTGTGTTCTACTATATCAACTGATAAATCTATCACAGGTGTTGTTGGCTTCCCTGAAATATGATACAGTAAAGTATATGAATATACAGTGATATAGACAATATACAATTATAAATCATCACGCAGCGGTTAGTCGTGCTTCTTATCGTTTGTGAAAGCTTTTGATCGATTCTTTTTTAAATAGATAGTTATATGTTAACACATATATTCACATTTACAGACACAAATCATACTTTCATGCAGATGAAGAGGGGATTGACTCTGGCAAAGTGCTCATGACCTAAATCTATTCTAGGCAATGCTTGACGATTTCCTTTGAGAATCGAACTCACGGTCCCTAGATTTGTAATCAGACATCCTTACTAAATGAGTATGTTATAACAAAGCAACTGTTAACTTTCAGTTGTTCTATTAAATGTAGGTCTATCGGATCAAGTAATTGTTTTATATGGCGATGCTTATATAATGTGTCATTTGATTCAGAGTATTCTATTGTCGAATTAAATAAATAATGAATACCCCAACTATGCGTCTAAAATTTACTGAGACTTGAGACTTACGAAATAAAACTTGATCTGTTCGGTGGTTAATAAGAATCAATTCTCATTCAACAATCAATCATGGAGTATATGTGATATTTTACACTTAGCTGATACTTACATTCAACAGTCACGTTGATTTGCTTCTGTAAATTCACAGTACTTCCTTTTGTTCGGCAGTAATATACACCATCATCACCACATTGAACCGTCTTTCTGATTGTCAGATTTGCAACATCATCGCTTATATCATTACTAAGAATTTCAACATTATCTCCAAGTTTAATGTCAGAAGTACCATCGTCTTTGTTAATTATAATATCAGTGATACCAGTCATTCCAGTTACTACACACAACATGTCAAAGGTTTCGCCTACAATAGCTACGTCATTTTCTCCAGTAAAAGTTATAGCTATGAAAGAAATGGATACTTTTTGTGTAATATGTAACAAGCAATTATCAAATTAAACACCAGTAAGTTATACATTTTGAAAAATATCATAATGCGAAAGTAATGCTAAATATTAGGGATATCGGTATCGATTTGTTACACGATTTTGTTAATTTGAATAGAATAGTGCAGCGTATACCTCAAGTTATATTTACTTTAGTAAATAGGTAGGTATTATGTCAATCGGTTTACCATGCTTCAATTCAGCCATTTAGAATATTATTGTACTTTAGTAACAATATAATGTTTCAGTTTTCTAAAGCTTTCGATTTTCTTTTTATGAGCTCTTGCATTTTAGAACTAGCACTGAGCATTCTTGGTCATTTGGAAGGTCATACAAATGCGTGTGGTCCAAATTAACAAACTAACCTACTAATTAAATGAATGAGGCGATACAAAATTTTACTGACTAAAACTGCAAGTTTTGGCATTCAAAATTTAGTATAAACAGTGAATGATATATTAATATACATTGAACATTTCAAATGTTGATATATCAAAATATAGTAATTCTAACTTATCTATTTAAATGTTATATTTTATTAACCCAAAATTTGTTTCAACGGAACTGGACTAGTTTATGAAGCAGTGTTTGCATAACCGACGTGCAACTATTTTTAAGTCATATAAAGTCTATGTAAATGTTAAGTTTGGATTATTTCCGAATCATATTTCAAAACCTAAATGAAGGATAACCCGAAATTGATAATACAAACTCAACAAAAAGATGTAACCATACTTAGTAATCAATATAAAAGGTACATCATTGATGTTTCATAAAAGTCAAATACCTGACGGTTCTACTTCGATGGTTACTTCTTCTGAAACATTATAAATTGTTGCTCCAGTCTTTGTTACACATCGTACTATAGAATTATTCCAAGATTCATCAGCATAAACACTAAGAGAGACTTCTCCAATATAATTGCAATTTTCTGGAGATACATTTGTTTCTACACCTTCTGAGAGTACTTGGAACTCAGTTCCATTCTAAAAATAACATAAAATTGCATAATATGTTTAATCACATGACGTCTAATGGGAGACCATGAGTTTAAATTGTTTAGAAGCTAATCGCAAATAGAGACAACATGAAATTTTGTATTTACATATTCATTGCTTTTATGTATGAGCTAAACAGAGTTCAAGAGTTCAAACCAAATATGAACATTGTACAAGCCAAGCCAAGTAAAGAAACACATGACTCTTACTACGGAGGAAAATTGATATTATTTACCAAAATTTGATTTTATATTATAACTTGGAATCGAGTCTAACACCTGCAGAACCGAAATCATCCGGCAATTTACTGCGCCTTGCTCACTGTTGAGACGCATCTTTCTTATCACAATACATAAAAGCTGACTTACATCAAATTGTACTTCAATGAATAGTTCTGTGACTTGATCACCATTGTTATCACGTCCTAGTTCAGCTGAACATTCAATGGTCATCTCTTGGTCAACTCTGGTAGTATTCTGAGCGTTAAGCATGGGAACAGACGATCGTGCTGCAATAGATAAAGAACCAATCATTTCAATTATCCAAGTATGTATCTTTAGTCCAAACAAAGCTTCTAAATGTAATAACAATGTAATGAGCTTTTATATTTCAAGTTAGTATGTTTGTTTCTATTATTTGATGTTTTGCTTATCTCCCTTTTCAGTGTCAAATGAGGCAAATGGTTTATTATAACGAAGTTCCCAGTACGGAGCATATTCTCTATAACCTACCACCTACAGTTCGCAATAGATTTCACAATCAAACAACGTAATAGGGACATAAATTGTTATCTTTTAAATTAAAGTCGTAACAAATTTGTTCTGTGTGATGTAAATCTAACCAAAAAATGAAACAAACGTGCATGAAGTGTTATATTACATAATATATTATTATTTCACGATTTATGACATTATCAGTACGCAAGTCTACTGATCAAGGGGTCGTGGGTTCAAATCCCGAGCGGGACACACTTCCATGGAGTTTAGTCATACAATCACTGGATAAGCCTTTCCAGAAACGGTCAATAGGTTGACTGACCAACGTGATATAACCAATACAATGTGTTGCGACGTGGTTAAACCCTAAACACAATATACATAATCAGTACAACAGCAATCGGGTTTTTCAAATTTAACACACTATTAAGTGTGTAAAGTTGCATGCATATGTGACCGATTTTATTGTCTTTATACATGAATAAAGAGAAAATAGTTATGCACAGAACACGATTATGTATCTTCAATAATTTCACAATTTCCAAAGCATTATATTATCATTGGTCTGGTAATTTATCTTAAAACACCAATACTTACATGTTACTGCTAACCTTACACTCGCCGATGATGCATTGTTAATTGTGATCTTGTATTCGCCTTCCTGACTACATGAAACGTTGGCAAACTCAAGAGACAATTCACCCGAGCTTGGGATACTAAGATAAAAGGCTCCTGTGTTATTCCATGGTAATGACGTTATTGTTTCGCCTAACATATCAACAACCTCATCATTAGTGTTAATCTTTTCGACAACAATGTTTGTCACATCGGAGATGTCTTGTAGACCACAATTAAAGGAAACAATACCCTCTTCATACGATGATGCCAACGGTGGATTACAAAATATATCTGAAACCAATGTAATTTCTCTAAAATATACATGTACATGTATGCATGTATGGCAAAATGACTACATTTTTACAATATTAGTAGCCAGCTATTTTTATTCAAATCAGATTATGCAAAGCCTGCAACATAGTTTTCATGAGCAAAACAACATCATTAATAGAACTAGGAAGCGTCGTTGAGAGTGATTATTCTAAGTTCAATAATCGACGTGAATACATAAGTATCAGCCGAAGTAAAATTACACCAGTATACATATAGTCTACGTATTCAGGCTGATAATGAAGACGGTGACGTGTAACCAATACTTGTCTCACAGTAAATCTTAAAGTAATTTATTTTGTTCTGAAAACATTAACTTAAATAATTCAACAGATTAATCACTCAAAATCACGCTGATGATTATTTTGACTTGGACTTTAACTAATGTTGTATGTACACAAGTCAAATGTTCTACACCTTATGAATAATACGCTATTGTTTTAACAACAAGACGAGTAAATAAGATTATGCATAAACAACATTTATTATTTGACAACATTAAACGTGCACTTCATTTTTTTCGTATCAATTTACGGCTTAGTTTGAATACATTCGTCAAGTTTCGTTGCTTTAATGAGTGATAATATAAGGTATTGATGAAAAGGTAACGATTGTAATTATATCAAACGGTTTGTAGTGCAGAGGTAGAGTACTGATTTGTCAATCGAAATACCCCGTGTTCGATTCCCGCATCGTTTATTGTTTTGTAATTTCGCAAACACTAGTAACATAGAAGCAACACTATGACTTGCATATTACTTTTAACTAATTGACTGAATATTAATTACATGTATATATCACTTTACAACATAATTTTGTTGTCTCTTCATCATCATACTTAGTTCTTTATTCATATTTTCATTATAATTTTGTGACATGGTTACTGACTGAAGGACTTTCATAAATGAAAACACCCATTATGTGTGTAATACACTTTAACGGCAGGTTTTTATTAAATCATGGAATCCGTGCGCCGTCGTGTTAACAAGTATAAAATATATGTAAAGCATGTACCGATTATGTATAAATTGCCAAAAAAGTTTTTATGTGGGATCGAACCCATAGCCTCTTGATTGTGAGGTGATGCGTTTTACCACAACACCAAGTCCTTATATGCCTCGTAGTGTTGTATTACTAAACCTTAAAGAAATATATTCGTAAATTCACGGAGATTTCACACAGAAATTCCAGACTATGCATACAGTGCATGTTAAATGTTGCCAAATAATACATGATTTAAACATACCACTTTGATATTAAACACTAATTTGAAATAGAGCATAAGCTCATTGTAAATTTTATATATTGAATTGGATATGAGATAAGTGTAAACTAACTAAACTATGAAGTTGTAAAAATTAATCACTCATATATATAAGAGTGTAATGAAACCGACAATGTTTATACATGTATACGCAATGTTTATGTGGACGACCTGTACCAATAACAATATTGAAACTACTATCTAATTAAGATGCAAAACATCATATCTGAAATTCAAAATGAACCGCTCGTTTCACGACATTTTATTTAAAATGAATAGTCAAACATTTCAGACAGTTTGACACTTTTGAAAATACTTATAGGCTAAGGTGAACGCATGAGAATTGTGAGTTATGAATGCAATTTAGCTTTAATATATTGTTTCTATGCGTCTATAATTATTAAAATGTGTGTACTTAGAACTTTTCTTATTTATAGAATACACAATATATCTATGTAAAGTTGTCAATCTATTCATGTAACTATGGTAAAAAATAAATATATGTTTTATAAATGATCAATAGATCAGAATGAACTCAAACCATTACACTTGCGTAATTTAGATATTACGCGAAAATTTCAAGCTCATATTTACCAGGCACACCCAGGAGAATTTGTCTCGATTCTGATCGTACCACAACGGCTGAACCACTATATGTTGAACAAACAATATATGTATTATTCCAATCAGAGTTTAGAATGACAGAATATGTTACGGTTTCAATGAATTGACAATCAGTTATTTCACTTCGTGCTCTAGTCCCGTCATCATTATATACAACGTATGGCATGCCACCCTGAAAATATTATGTTTGCTTGTTTATACAATTTGTAATAAGTACATAATAAATCTTAGAATATTTCAAGCATAAATATGACTAAAATGTGCAAGATATTTACAGATTTTTTTAACGAGTTCGTGCCTTCTGATCTAAATAATATTAAATGAAAATGTTCTTTTAATATAAGATAACATAATTAATTAATGATTGATAAACTTTGTCAAAACAAAACATTAATCAAATGTTTAGATCTCACATTCTATGACCCCAACGTATATGATATTTGTTCAAGAGTGTTTCTATTATGATTTGAGGATTGTTAAAACATACATGCCTTAATTGTAAGTCCATCAGTAGCTGAGATATTCTTAAATTCAGGTAAGCGGTAAGAAATAACTGGTAAAACATTTAAATAAGGTCATATGGTAAACAAAATTGGAAATACAGTCAAACCTGTGTATTGTGACCTTCACTCGGAGTTAGCCAAAAAGTCACATTAGACAGAGGGTCACAATACGCAGGGTACAAATACAACTCAAGTTTTGTGTACACAATTTACTTAACAAGCTATTCAGAAGTACTCTGTATCCAATACAAAGGTTAATGTTAAAAATGTTCAAAATCTATAAAATACATGTTGCCCTAAGAAAACAAGTCTTTATCAAGTTTTTGTGGCACTTAGGAGGTCCTGCTTGAGAAAAAGTCACTAATTCTTGTCTGTTTGCGTTTCACTAACGACAGTTCTACTAATTTGTCACTCATACTGGCGGCTAAATCCATTAGGATGCATTTACAGCCTCAATTTCATAGGTCGTTGTCACATTAGACAGAGGATTGTAATATACAGGTTTAATATGTAGGAAAATGTCATGGGAGACACCAAATTAGGTCGCAATTGACAGATAGTCACATTATAAGGAGAGTCGCTTAGGCAGGTTTGACTGTACCGTTCAAATGAATATTAAATTATTCAAGATCATCGTTGTCTAAATTAAATATCATTTAGTGATCACTTAGTGACGTCGTGTCCTTAATAACAAATCAAAAGTCAAGTAAAACAAGAAGCGCCGCAATGCGACGAAACCAGGTTTTCGACGACCAAGTTTGGATGTGACAGAAATGATTCATTTGAAAGCAACAAAGTCAATACACGCAAAATGAAGCAATTACGTGGAAACTGAATTTCTAATTTAGCAACAGTGACCTTGACCTTGATCACAGACACATGGGTATCAATCCCAAGCTGCGTCTTGATATAAGCTACCTATACACAAAGTTTGGTGTCAATAGGTCAAAGCAAACTAAAGTTATTGAGCGGAAACTGAAATTCTATTTTTAGTGTCAGTGACCTTGACCTTGATCACAGACACCTGGGTAGCAATACCAAGCTGCCTCTTAATATAAGCTACCTATACACCAAGTTTGTTGTCAATAGGCCAAAGCAAACTAAAGTTAATGAGCGGAAACCAAAAGCCCGACCGCCCGCCCGCCGACTTCGGCATTACAATTACCTTGTTTTCGTTGAAAACCTGGTTAACAATGTTCTAGCTATAACTAAATGGTCGAACATAAATCTTACCGTATCTGAAGATTCTAATTTAATAGAGCCGATCGGTTCATTGTTCCTATCTCTACCCAGAGTACCATTACAAACAATTTCAATTTCTTGATTGGCAGATAATGATTCCGGTAAAGTCAAAGAAGGTACATCTGGTGAAGCTGTGATAGAAAACATGTTGTGAACATAGATGAGCGGTAAAACGTTTGAATTGATGTTATTCATTGCACAAATTAGCCCAAACCTCGGTATTTTACTGACCACGAAGCATTGTCTTACAAGCTCGGCAAATGGCGAGTATTCGAGACTTAACAATCTTAACAAGTCAAGTTGTCAATAAATTGATTCACTAACAAACTGAAATAAATTAGACTTAAGAAAGCTATCAATTAATATCTGTTTATTAATCAAGAACAACATTGTTGAGATTGCTATGGAGTCAATAGACACAACTATTGGCGTGAAAAAAATGCACAACTTATACACAAAAAGTACATATTGTAAAAAATAAAGCTCACCAATAGTTGTCATGTTCATTACAATTAATGCGATTATCAGCGTTACTCAACAATCTTCGACACTTATTATTTTTACGTATATACAGTAAAACTCGGATATAACATACTCGGTTATAACATACACTCGGTTAAAACATACCATTTTTTTCTGGCCCGTTTTTCATCCTAATATATAACATACTTAGTATGCTATGGATATAACATACCTCGGATATAACATACCTTTTTCTATGGCCCAGCGAGTATGTTATATCCGAGTTTTACTGTATTCACAGTCACTACATGGCTTCCTATTGATGGTTGCTATTCAGTTGTCGAATCTTGACAATTAACTTGATACTTATATCAGCCAAAATTGCTTCTTGGTGTTTCAAACATCATTTTTATCATAAAATATCATTTATACAGAACCAGTTATGATTTCCCTAATGTTTCTAATTAAAATATACCACTGACACTAAACGCTAACACATTCAAGCATTTATCAAAAATGTATCTAAACAATAAGAATTAAAGGACCAAATTCAGTTAAAATTTATCATCGAGTTATGCAATTTCAATAAAAATCATAATTGCACGTTTAAAGTATTAAATATATTCCTGTAGCGGTACACTCGGAATTAACGAAGAAATAAAAACGTATTACTCACACTCAACGCTCACTTGTAATGTTAAATGCCATTCGCCATTGAAGATAATTTCATAATTCTGTTCATTACCACAGGTTACATTTTCTATACTAAGAACAGCTTGAGTGTCAGTTATCGTAATATTGACATTATCCATTGCTGTTAAAGTAGTTGGTAACGCATCTATGGTAAAACTGTTAGCAGAGAGGGACACACTGGATACTGGTTGACCTATATCCTGGATGTTACAAGTAAAATCAACATCAGCACCCTCTACTGACCAAGTGTCTGTTCTGTCACATAGGATTGCTAAATAATAAACAAGTCAGATATAAGTTTTATTATCTTAGACTTGGAAGCAGCGACATTGGCGCAATACTAGAGCGCAAAATATCAAATTCGATTATATTCGGATTTCCAGCTGCTGCAAGTCATAACTTTCCATCATAATTCGAATTTGTTTTAATATGTTCGTCCATAAATTATTAAAGTTTAAACAAAAAATTATGTTTAAAAAGATATTCAGCGCTATGCTATGCTATGTTTGAAGTATAAATGTTGGCCATGTACGACGTAAATATATTAACTGGGTCAAAAGTCATAATAAGAAGTTTTGAACAATTTTAACATTTAAACAATCAAAATAAATAAAGATAATCCCATGCATAAAAAGTAAAACTAAAAGTTATATTCGTACACTGAATCTCATATTCGCGACTATGAGTTAAGTTTGCTGTTAGTTATACCACCAGGAAAGTACCACGACAAATGTACAGTAAAGTACTGCTATTAATACCAGCAAAATCGAAACGGTCTTATTATAGAGACCTTTTTGTTCACAAATTAAGCATTTAGGTCTAAATGATAGTAAAAATCGAATAATTTTGAAATAACAAGTGGTCTTAAGTGGAACTTAACTGTATATTCTATTAGCATAATGCACAGAGTAAATAGTCAGCAACTACTATCCCTGCTACACACATGTGGTCCCATATTATTTATTCATTTCTTAAACCGGAAAAGTATTTAATTGGAAAAACAGGAATAGCAGAGCAAATTGTATTGGTTCAAATATAGGTCAAACGTTGGCTTAAACAGTTGCGCCGAAAAACAGTTTAAATAAATAACTTACGCTGAAACACACACCCAACAATCTCACAGCTTACATCACATCCCTGAGAACCACCTTCTGTCGTGTCATAACATTGGTTGTCAGATGGACATCTGTTAGGAACACCATCAATTAACCCAGGTGCGATGCAAGCAACAGCAGAATGACAATAGTATGGATGTGGTTTGAGAGTATAACTGGTAACTCCTGCACAGTAAGATTCTGAAACATAACATCACCTACCCGCATATTACATTGGTTTAATTACTTGATGATTATGACGTGTGGACTAATATTTCCAAGTTAGTACTCATATTGAATAGAAAGGCAATTAAATTTAAATAAATGATCGCTTGATGAAAAAAACACAGAGATGGGATTTTTGTCTTGCCAACATGACCTGGAACCGTGGCGCTGTATAATACGCTCAGGTTTTTAAATCTAATGTCCCGAGTGAGCGCCGGTTTTAAATCCCACCAGACTGGATATAGTATTACAGTTATTTACTGTTAAAATATTGAAAAAATGATCATTTTTCGCAATTATAAAATTATATGGCCTTGTGGAAAAATAATGTGAGGTTGTTAACAAGTAACAAGGGAAACAAGGTTGGGTGCGTTGGTTGCCGTAAAATGACAACTTATGATGACGTTAAACCAATAAAATAATACTTCATGAAGAAAAATTGATTATTGAAATATGTTTTTTAAGGATTAATTTGTCGATATATTTAGAATAACATTTACAGTAAAAACGATTTTAGAGGTAACAAATAGACATACCCCTTACTACTTTCATCACTTTAGCTTCAGAAACTGGACTTTCTTCAGTAACTTCTAGAGGCGAAGTCTTACAACGCAGACTGACCAGGTGCATTGCCATAGACACATTTCTTAAAGCAAACCCAATAGTGGCTGTTGTACCACACTCATTGCCTTCAGTGGTTTCATCGGTGTTTACTATCCATCCTAATGCTGTGTTATTATTAGAATACGTCAAGAATGTTTCATACTCTCCATTCATGTTACTTTCTACCTCTAGAAGGCCTCGAGGATTTCCTATATCACCACGGCAATAAAATAATCGATCGGCTTTAGTGTCCTTGCCTTCTACAATTTCAACAGATGGTTCTAGGATAGGAACACCAGCGAGCTCTGTAAAAAACGTAAAGTTATAGTTCATGATAAGCCTTGGTTTGCAAAAAACAAAAGTAAAAATGAAACTGCTCTTATGCACATTTTCACTCCAACATTTTAATTTATACTCCATCAATTTTCAAATGTATGTTTTGTTATTTTCATCTGAATTGGTTACCAGCATCACTAAGAAACATTTTGATGCATTAAACACTGCTCTTGGCATTTTCTTTTACATCAACCTTAAAGAGTGTAAAACAATATCTAGCAGATTATTCCTCACACTTTTAAAACACCATTGGTCTTACATTCTAATGCCCGCATAATAAAGGAAGTATGTTTCCATATGAACACTTTTCACTCGACTAATTCTACAAAGGATACATAATACAGTCAGTATAACTGATTTTTTTATTAGCTGTTGAAAACAATTGTATCTGTTTGATATAATTTCGAAGAAGACGAAGTTGCTGTTTTCATATTTAAAATGCATTTATGCTAACAAAGTAAGAGCAGGCATGACCAAGTAGTTCAAGCGTAAGGCTTATGATAACTCGAAAGCAAGCATTAAACAGTTCGGTTCGATTTTCGCCCAAAACCTACCCGATTTGATCCTTAGGCAAGAGACGTTATCTCAAAAGCGCGTGTACCGGGCACCTATGAAGCGTACTGCCGAAAGTTTAAATATAAGTATTATTAACAATATAACTATCTTAATCGTTTTACCGAATGATTTACTAAAAGTGTTATTTAAAGAATCATTTTAATTTGTATAAACGAACAAAGTTAACAATAAACGTACTTGAAACGGATAAACTCGCTGTACTCTTTGTGATAAGACCATCGTCATCGTATACTTCACATGTTACATCGTCTTGTCCAATGACACCACCTTTGGTACACCATTGTTCAAGATCGACGTTAACAGCAACTAGTGTATGTGTCTGTCCAAATAATGTTCCACTACCGTTTATTGCAAATGTTCCATTTTCTACAACTATTTGACCAGTTGCATTAACTGTAACAATATGTGTTTTGTCCGAGTTATACACGGTGACAAACGTTGCGTTCTCGCCGTAGAAATCACACACCATGACTTCATTGTTTCCAACATTGAATGTGTATGAATCATTGTCAAATGTTGCTGAAATAAGTAGAAACTTTTATCAGTATACACCAAAATTATGTAAACAAAAATATAATTGATGTTGGAAGATTTTTATATAACTAAATAATATATATATGCTTTTTAATTGACATTACGCCAGAGCTCCCATTTTTAAATATTCATAATCCGTTCATCAATGAAAGGATCAGCGTATTATTGGACAAATAAAGTCAAATGTCTATGGACACAAATGATTACTTTATCAAACAAATTTGTCTAATGGCGTGGTTATAGTAGACTCAGCATTATGTTCATTGGTTTCAGACGCCGATACTTTTATCCCGTACTTTTGTCAGTAACTGGCAACTGCCTTGCATGATTTCGAATCAGTCGTAGAAGAGAGAATGACCGTAGATAATTGTAGCATGATCAATTTTTACGCTTGATATCAAAACCAATCACAAAAAAAATCAATTTTTATTTTCAAAACCGCTTTTGAAATATTTTTATATGAAAAGAGCGCTATATAAATAAAGTATATGATAATAACAATAATAATTTATATTTTTACCATACGCTCCGGTTGATACATTAACAACCATTGGTTTAGACACTAAAGTCTCTCCATCAAATACTATTCCACAGCGAAGTTGTATGTCTTCATTCAAACCATTTGTCTCTATTACGTACGATTTAGTCGTTGCTTGCTGGCAACCATTTACCTCAAACACAGATTCGGTTGATACATTTATCTTTGCAAATGAACCGTTTGTCTACAAATATATGACTTACAGTTAAACACAGAAAGCACTACATAAAGTCGAGATTTTTCGCGACCATAGCGAAGTGGATTTTCGCAAGTTCGGTTTCTGTACGCAGCAGGTTATATTTTATATGATCAACTTTTTCATCGAAGGGAGGGAACTTGTCAAGAAATAAGGAAAGCTTAGCGATTGCCAGTAAAAAAATTGTCTGAGAAAGATGAAAACTGGGGCGGATGACAAAATAAAATTATAAATTGTTGAAAATGGCGATTCATTTGTGCGTTCGTTTGTTTTTTTTGTTTTTGTTCAGCTTTTTTACCGTTAACTAAAATTGATAACTTATATACGACAAAAGAATACTCGTTCTAGCTTTTTTGAGTTCAAATTCAACACCAGTATTCACTAAAGAAACTATCACCTTTTAAGTTAACATGAGAAAACAATCTACTACTCTTTAGAATAAAGGCAGTAATACGATCATCGGAATGAATGATGTTAATAAGTAAACTATGAGGTATTGGGATAGTATTAATTTTCATACACCAAAACATTACCCTGAATAATATATGAGGCCGTAAAACACTCATAACTATACAGTAAAACCCAGCTCGCCATGCAAATTTCCCTAAGCAGCACCGTAGTGTCAAGAAAATATGTAAATGTATACCTCATACATGACTTCTATGTACAGTTCATCGTCTGACATATGTTTGTCAATAAAACCAGAGCACATGACTGCAACATCTTCACCACGATCAACAGATAATGATGACAGCGATATCACTGGTGCTCGCACATCTGAAAAAATAGATTTTTTTATTATCCTAAACTGTGATTACAATGATAATGTCCGAGTAATCCACGTGTAGCGATCTTTTGCACCTTTTCCTCGGACTGGAATTATAATAATAATGTCCAAGTAATCCGATTGAAAGATTTTTTCATATCTTTATCTCGGACTTTGATTACAATGATAATGTCCAAGTGATCCAAATACAACGTCTTTTTAATTCATTTTGTCGAACGGTAAAAACAATGATAATGTCCGAGTAATCAATTCAATAAACCCTACTTTGTCACTTCACAATGTTTATATTGTTTCCTTTTAACAATATGCTGATGTACGCTAAGTTTTTGGTTGCATCGATATTGAAATAAAAAAGTAAATTTTAAAAATGTCTCCCTTTTAAATATCCATATAATGAACAGTTTATGTGTATGCCATCCCCTAAATAGATAAATAACATTGAGAAATAGCTATAACTTACTTAATAACTAGCCATCAAAATTTTTTGAAATTTCCTATACGCCACAATTGATTAATATTCTTATTGTTACACTACGAAAGGGTGTGTACTCTTACCTGCGACTGTTACATTCGTTCTTGCTATCTTAGAATCCACAATTTCGTAATTTTCATCGAAAACTAAAACCCCACACACATAAGAACCACAGCTCTCGTCGGTCACTGGAGTAAAGGTGATCTCAATTGATACGTGTGAGTAGTCGTCAACAGTGTAGGAAAACTTAAAACTATCCGTCATTTGTCGAGGTTCCACTTGTCCAGAAATATTTGTCAATGAATATAGAATAGTGTTGTTCATCTCACTTGTTTGCCCAATAGAAATAGTTTGCATACTTCTCCAATCTGATACGTTGCATATTACAGTGGCATTGTTGTTCTTTCTTAGAGAATAGGCGTCATACTCAATACTGACATCGCCTGTAATGAACATTTAGGAAATACCACAACTAATGCATCCATTTAGACAATATCAAATGAGCCCATTATTTCTAAATTGTAAAACAGCGACCATTTCCTAGAAACACCCATATACATAATACTACTTGCAACCTAAACTCTAATGAAAATTACACTTTTTACTTCAGATAACAGCTTTCATATCGGTGCATTGTTGTATAGAGCTTAGAACAGGATTCTACGCCGTTAAATAAAAAGGAAAATAAAAAACTATTCCGGAAACAAAATCATGTTTAAATGTACAGTAATCACATATATACCTAAGATTGGATTTTTCACCTCAGATAACTCTTTCGATGTTTGTTTTTTCAATTAAGTGCATGTAAACCGGTTCATCATATAAACCAATACATATTTCAGAATTACTAAAATATTGAAATAACATAATTATGTAAAATATAAATAACATCAAATAAATTTATGATAAAAATCACCTGGTATTGAACATTCCTTCTCTCCTTCCCATGTTCCGTTGGCATTACAGTACATTTCAGAGCTCGAGTCACCGTGGTAAAATGTCAAACCATCCACGCAGTCAACCGTCCAATTGGCCCCATAAGCGAATGCAGGATCAATACTACTTGGAGTTTGTAATGTATTATAAGCTGAAAGATTAGTACTGCACATTACTCGATCACATGACAGGTTATTACTCCATGTACCATTTTCTGAACAATACGTAGTCGATAAATTACCATTTATTTTAAATCCGACATCACATTCGATTTCAGCGGATGTTCCAATTGGGTACAGTAGTTGGTCCCCTATGAAATCTCCATTGGCAACTTCAAATATTTCACAAGTTTGCTGGCTGCAGTTCTCTGGTGTTTCCCATTCGCCATTTGCCATACAACGTATCTCGAATACGTACGAGTTATCACACTGAATCGTAACAATGTCGTCAAATTGATTTCCTGTTGAGTTTACAACCTCTCCCGAACCGATCGTTGCATTATACTGTAGACATGAAGTTATTTCACACAAAGGCAATTCTGACCATGATCCAGTACTTAAGCATGTCATTTCAGAGTCACCAATCAATTCAAAGCCTATATCACACTCTACAAAAACGGTAGCGTTGAATACATACTGATCTTGAGGTGAAGTGTTTGATTCTTTCAGTGTCATGTTAGGTGCAAGGGTGAACATTTCACATTCTACTGGTGCGCAATTAGGAAAGTCAACCCAATGCCCTGTTTCGTTACAAGTAATGGTTTGGTTATCAGTCAAGACGAATCCATCAACGCAAGATAGAACCATTTTATCACCATATTTAAACATTACTGTGCCGTTGTCAATATATGAATTCTCTGGTAGAGTAAAAGATTCACAATCAATTGGTCCACACGATGGGAATTCAATAGTATTCCAATTACCATTTGTGCCACAACTAACATTGGAGTTACCAGATAATTCAAAACCTGCTTCACAAGAAATACCAACTTCCTCTCCGAACACTATATCATCTAATGCTTGATTTCCAACAGTGGCATTTTCAGGTAATGGAAGTGGGTCACATTGTATAGGTAAACATGACGGAATGCCAACCCATTCCCCAGTTGCATTACAAACAGCAGGGTCGCTAGCAGAAATATAAAATCCAGGCATACAAGTTATATTTACTTCATTACTGTACACAAATGTACCAGTTATATTATCATAGCTATTATCAGGTGCAAGGAACGACGGACACGATACGGGCGAGCATGTTCCAACTTCAGTCCAATTACCGCCCAGGCATTGAGTCATATTGTCCCCTTCCATGAAATATCCATCGTCACAGATGACATTCAACATTGATGTATCATCTGTTGTTACTATACGACTGTTAGATGGTACAATAAATTCATTATCTCCACAGATGTAGTATGTTGTAAATATTTGCGCTTCCTCGGAATATGAAACACTTCCATTAAGTTCTTGTCGACATCGAATTGTTATATTGCTTTCAAAATTTGCAGCAGACACACTGTATATTTTAGAAGTCGAGTAATGACACGCTAAGAGTTCGGTAGAAATTGAAGGAGATAATTCAGATATACTGAAATCAGTTTCACTCTGAAATGTAAATATAGAATTATTGAAACTGCTACAAATGTACCAGAAAAGGTAAGAATTCGTCGTTTATGTTAACATTGCGTGCATAAACATAGCCTAATTTATTACATACCACTATTTAGAGGTGAATTTTTATTGCAATTTAGTTAGTTTAACATATTTTATTGACATATTATCCTATAAATTTACAATGCACATGCCCACTATTTATAATTAATAATGAATGTTGAATGTCGAATTGGTTTGCATAAATCAGCAACATAATAAGCGTGATTCATTTTTGACATAACGAGTGGATGAATAAATTGTTTTTTGTCATAAACATGCATGCTCTATATAACGACCGGTGAATGCCAGATGTTTAATTATTGACGCAAATCTAAATAATAAGATGGTTTTAAGTTAGCCACAAAATCACCGATGTAGGACAATATTATAAACGTATTCCACTAGAATAAAAAAATGGTGACATCTTTTCAACATTTCATTCTAACTAATACAGAATACGTAAATGCAAAACATTTATTCACTTACATCCAATTTAACTTCAAGGTGCAAGTTATCGTCAACAGGCTCGTCGCTTGTATAACTCGTACATGTAAACGTTTCATCTCTTCCTAGCGTTAATGACGATGCAGATATACTTAAAGCAGGACTGCTGTACCCTGGATAATAGAAAATTAAACATTCATTACAAATTCAACTTAACGCTATTATAGAGCATAATACCACAAATTTTACTTGGCCATAGTTTCATCTGACTTTCAAATTAAAGTTTAAAAAAATGTTATATAAATGTACTCGTTATAAGATTATAAGTTAAAGGACTAATCAAACACAATGATGTTAAATGTGTCAGAATTCTTTAAAATCAATCAATCATAAAACAATTACCGATAACTTCTACGCTGGCATTATCCGTTTTGAAGTCAAGAGCTTCCACATTATCATCAAAAACTGTAACACCACACGTGTACGTTCCACAATGTTTGTCAGAAACTGGTGAGAATTCCATCAAGATCGATAGACCGGCATCAGTAGAAGTATTGGTGAAATTGATATCGTATCCAGGTATAACATTCGACGCTGAGTTTTGTATGCTGTACAAAATCAGAGGCTGGCCCGTACCATTATATTTCCCAATCACAACAGTATGAACACTTTCATAGTTAGATATATTACAATACATGGAAGCCACTGTGCTCTTCTCAATTATATTAATTTCCTCTCCAAGTACAATTGTTGCTGAAATAAATGTAAGACCAGTATCGTAAAATTGATTTTAAATTTACAGCGAAAATATGCTTAGTTATGTTATTTGTATGATATTGTTTGATTACATATGCACGTCACGATTGAATTATTCAAGCTTATGTATAAAAAACACTGATTGGAACCATTGAGTATAAATCAAGTGATCAAAATATTAATACATGTAATGAAAGCCCACTAATAACCATCAGAGACCCGTACAATAAAAATTATTTACAGAAATGAGATTTTGTCGTAAATATTACTATTATTATAGTTTTATAATTTGTTTTGTATTATTCTCGACAGCATACTTTTTAGCAATTGAAAATGTGTTATCAACTGCAAAAAATCAGTATGCACATATAATTAGCTTTGTCTGTTGGAATCAACAAAACAAACAAATTATGGACAAAATGTCTTGCAACGCTATCATATTTAAAATACAATGATTGCGTGTTACAAAAATGCACATCGCATTGACAAGAAACATACAATCATATATTGAAACTTAATCTTATTATTAGTATTTAAGCTTAATAAAAATGCAACACTGACCTCCTAGTCTACACATAGTCTCTCCTTCCCAAGTTCCAGAAGCAGTGCAAGTCAAATTTGTAGATTTACTTCCATCATCAAATTGCAAGCCATCTTTACACTGAACTTCAAGATAAGATTCAAACGGTAGTTCTTCTGTTTCACTATCAACAACAATCAGAGTATTGTAGCTTGTTAGGTTTGTACTGCACATGACGGATGTACACGTTATTTTGTTACTCCAAGTTCCATCTTCGGTACAGTTAGAGATATCCATATTTCCAACAAGTTCAAATCCAGTGTTACATTCAACTTGGACTGATGTACCAACAGGAAGTACAGACGGCTCACTTTCAACTCCATCAATGACTACAGTTCCATTTATTACTTCATACGGCTGACATGTGACTATTGTGCAATCTGGAGTAGGTTCCCATTTACTACTAGACAAACAGCTAACGTTGATAATGGTATTATTATCACATAGTATGCTGACAAAATCACCATATTCATTACCAGTTATATTTACTATTTCGCCATAAAGAATAGTACCACTGTACTCCGGGCATGTAATAGTGTCACAAGACGGTAATTCGGACCAAGATCCATTACTTAAACATATGATTTCGGAGTTACCTATAAGTTGAAAGCCCTCATTACATGCTACTGAAACAGTGGAATTAAATATGTATTGACCTTGCGGATTACTAGATGAACCGTCTAGAATCATATTAGATGTAAAATTGAACATATCACATTCTACTGGTGTGCAATTTGGAAAGTCAACCCAATGTCCTGACTCATTGCATGTGATAGGGTAATCGTCAGAAAGAACATAACCATCATTACATGATAGGATCATCTCATCACCATACTTAAGCATTGTTTTATCGTCAATAAATGAATTCTCTGGTAGAACGAAGGTGTCACAATCAACTGGTTCACATGTTGGGAAATTAGCAGTATCCCAATTACCATTTGTATCACAGCTTATTGTTGAGTTGCCGAATAATTCAAATCCACTTTCGCAAGAAAGTTCGACTTCATCTCCATAAGCAATACCATTAATTGCTTGGTTCGTTATATTTGCGTTACTAGGAAGCATAATGGTACTGCATACAATGGGTAAACATGATGGTAGACTGCCCCATGTACCATTTGAAAAACAACGAACATTTGAATCACCAGAGAGCTCAAATCCTGGTTGACATGTAATATTAACGTCTTCTCCAAACTTTATATCTTCTAATGCCAGATCAGTTGAATTATCAGGCAACGGAAAAGTATCGCATACAATCGGTAAACATTCAGGTAATGTGCCCCATTCGCCATCAGTATCACAGGTCACTGTAGACTGGTTTGAAATAAAATAACCATCGACGCATGCTATATTTACTTCATCACCAAATTTGAAAGCTGTGTTTTCGGATTCAGAAGCAAATTCTGGAAATGGTAAGCTTTGGCAATTTATTGGATTACATGTTGACACATTTGTCCATTCACCGGAAGCATTGCATGTTGCTGGGAGGATAGTTGATAATTCAAAGCCAGCTTTGCAAGTCACATTTACTTCATCCCCAAATGTGTATTGATTAGAACTGTCTCCAATTGATACTGAGTTTTCTGGCGATGGAAAAGGAACACAATTAACGGGCAAACATTCTCCATAATCATTCCATTGGCCATTGTTCATGCAAACAATCGAAGAATTACCATCAATTTCATAACCTTGGTCACAAACTATGGTAAAACTTTCTATATTTGAATTTAGAGGAGGTTCAAGATTGCCACAATCAACCGGTTCACATGTCGGAGATGAGCTCCATGTTCCGTCGCTTTGACATGTTATATTTGAGTTCCCGATAATTGAATACCCGGCGTCACACTTGTATGAAGTAGAGGAATTGTATGTTGTCCCAGACGTTGCAATCACATTACCATTGACTACAGTGTCTGGTTCGCCACAATCAACTATTTCACAGGTGGGTTCGTTTGTCCAAGATTCATCCTCCTGACAAATAAGACTGTTGTTTCCTATTAAAGAATATCCAACCTTGCATTCAAAAGTAAGTTCAGTTCCAACAGGCGATACGTCTATAGTTTTTGGAATAAGATTAGGGTCATTTATCTCAAAAGCATCGCATTCCATTAATACACAAGTTGGGTTTTCAGTCCACATTCCACTGGAGTCACAGTTTATAGTTCCTGTCCCATTAAGTTTATAACTTTGGTCGCAAACAACATTTGCAGTATCGCCATAGTTAGACCCTGTTTGGTCTTGAATACTTCCATGAGCTATATCTGAGATTGTCCCACAACTTACAGGCAAACATTCTCCATAATTATTCCATTGGCCATTATCCATGCAAACAATCGAAGAATTACCATCAATTTCATAACCTTGGTCACAAACTATTGTAAAACTTTCTATATTTGAATTTGGAGGAGGTTCAAGATTGCCACAATCAACCGGTTCACATGTCGGAGATGTGCTCCATGTTCCGTCGCTTTGACATGTTATATTTGAGCCCCCGATAACTGAATACCCGGCGTCACATTGGTATGAAGCAGAGGAATTGTATGTTGTCCCAGACGTTGCAATCATAGTACCACTGACTACAGTATCTGGTTCGCCACAGTCAACTATTTCACAAGTGGGTTCGTTTGTCCATGATTCATCTTCCTGACAAATAAGACTGAAGTTTCCTATTAGAGAATATCCAACCTTGCATTCAAAAGTAAGTTCAGTTCCAACAGGCGATAGGTCTACAGTTTTTGGTATAAGATTAGGGTCATTTATCTCAAACGCATCGCATTCCATTAATACACAAGTTGGGTTTTCAGTCCACATTCCACTGGAGTCACAGTTTATAGTTCCTGTCCCATTAAGTTTATAACTTTGGTCGCAAACAACATTTGCAGTATCGCCATAGCTAGACCCAGTCTGGTCTTGAATAGTTCCATGAGCTATATCTGAGATTGTCCCACAACTTACAGGCAAACATTCTCCGTAATTATTCCATTGGCCGTTATCCATGCAAACAATCGAAGAAGTGCCATCAATTTCATAACCTTGGTCACAAACTATAGTAAAACTTTCTATTTTTGAATTTGGAGGAGATTCAAGATTGTCACAATCAACCAGTTCACATGTCGGAGGTGTGTTCCATGTTCCGTCGCTTTGACATGTTATATTTGAGTTCCCGATCATTGAATACCCGGCGTCACATTGGTATGAAGCAGAGGAATTGTATATTGTCCCAGACTTTGCAATCATAGAACCATTGATTATTTTTACAGGTTCATCACAATCAACTATTTCACAAGTGGGTTCATTTGTCCAAGATTCATCCTCCTGACAAATAAGACTGTTGTGTCCCATTAAAGAATATCCAACCTTGCAGTCAAAAGTAAATTCAGTTCCAACCACCGAAGCGTCAACAGTATTTGGAATAAGACTAGGGTCATTCAGGTCCAGAGCATCACATTTTTTTAATACACAAGTAGGGTTTGTAGTCCACATACCGCTGGATTCACATGTCATAAGCCCTGTGCCATTAAGTTTATAATTTTCCGCACACACAACTGTCGCAGTATCACCGTAACTAGTGCCAGTTTGGTCTTGAATTGTTGCATTTGCTATACTGGGTATATTGCCACATTGTACAATTTCACAGACTGGGACATCCGACCATTGCCTGTTCGATTGACAGATGACAAAGGCTGCAGTAATGTTATAACCTTCGTCACAACTTACTTGAAGGATATCGTTGAAAATTCTACCGCTTACTGCTTCGGTTCCAACATTAGCGTGCATAGGAACTGAAAATGTTTCACATATAATTGGGGTACAATCAGTTAAGGTCTTCCATGAGTCGCGTGTCTCACAAGTAATGATGTCTACATCAGACAGCCATTCATATCCTTCATTACATTCTACACTCAGTTGACTTCCATAACTGGATCCACTATAAACCCTGTTCCCATTAGTAATATTAGCAATATCTGTACATGTTACTGCAATAGAAAGTTATTAGACACATCGGAAAATAAACATTTGTACATTGAAACATTATAATTTATAGGTGATTTTTAATTGGGCGTGTCAATCTAACAAGGTACGAGGAAAATCTTCAAAACCAGGGAGATATTAGCATATATAGAAATATTCTTTTACCGTCCAAAATAAAACAAGTGAGTTATATTTACACTTATATCAATTGAGTCAAACGCACTGAACAATTAACTTTGATTTCATGAGAATAAATACTTTGAAATTGCACCACCATATCGCAAACTTACGTGTTTTCCCTACAAACAGATGAGTATAAAACTCAAAATACAATACCATGTCATGTTTACAGTTTACATGTCTGATTTACCTTACGGAGGCTCAATAATATGAAACAAATGTATTATTTTGCTGCTTATTAATATTTGATTGCCTTTCAATAGTTAGATTGAGTCTCAATTAAATGACTCCCTGCCAATGAGAATGTACAATGATTGGCAGATATTTATCCACTTGATGTTTGATTCTATTTACTGTCGGAATATAGTTTATTATCTAATGTTAACCGTTTTGTATGTGTAAACCCATACTTAAACCCATCTTCCTTTCTGTATATGACTCTACAGTTATTTCTTTAACAGTTTTACTTATGTCTCATTTTACATAGTAGTATACTTTAAGTAAATTTTGACTTCCATCGGAAAATGAAATGCATCAAATGATCCTACGGTCACTTGATTCTAAAGTGTTACTGCTTAATGTTTTAGTATAGACAAAGTTACTTTACATATTTTATTTAATCTTTTAAATTTTGAAATGAACGCTCGATAACTTGTGAATTAGAATGTTTTGTAAGTTTATACTAATTTGTTTTAGCTTGATTCTGAAACAAGTTCTTACAACTTAGATTAATCACTTTCAAGTCTGCTCTCTGATCCCCCAGTACTGAACTAGAACAAACATTCTAGTTTTAGAAAACAACGAACTATGTTTTGAATATGAAACAAAACAACGCGGAGCTGAATATCCAATGATTACTTGTCCAATGTCGTGACCGCTCGTCCACGTTCACTCCATTTGTTGTTGTTGGTTTATTAGTTATATATTACTTACTTGTATCACAAGAATCATTGTCCTCGTTGTAAAATTTATCCGTAGCACATGTACATGTATTGTCAGTACAAGTCACACGAGTAGTTTTACATCGTTTTAGTCCATTGTTGCAGCTTTCACTGAAGTTTACAACTGTAGAAAAAATACCAAATGTTAGATGAATAAAATATTATAAGAAAATAAAAATCATCTGCATGAATAGTAATTATCTTTTCAAAAAACATTTGACAAAACTTTAAATTGGACTTAGTATTTACCTTTGGAAACGAACATAGTTTAATCTTAAATGCGTCTTAAAAAGACTATGTTGACATTATTAAAATATTCAACATGGCAAATCGTTTTGAGGTACAATATACGACCAAATAAAATTATGTTTTAGAATTATCCAGCTGCTATAAAATAGTCGGGCAATGTTACGAGACCTTATACAATATATCATACAGTATTTATACACGTGTTGGTATAGGGCTGGCTTGAAATAGTCGGGGAATGTTACACCTTATACAATATATCATACTTACGTGTTGGTATAGGGCTGGCTTGAAATAGTCGGGGAATATTACACCTTATACAATATATCATACTACGTGTTGGTATAGGGCTGTCATGAAATAGTCGGGGAATGTTACACCTTATACAATATATCATACTTACGTGTTGGTATAGGGCTGGCTTGAAATAGTCGGGGAATGTTACACCTTATACAATATATCATACTTACGTGTTGGTATAGGGCTGGCTTGAAATAGTCGGGGAATGTTACACCTTATACAATATATCATACTTACGTGTTGGTATAGGGCTGGCTTGAAATAGTCGGGGAATGTTACACCTTATACAATATATCATACTACGTGTTGGTATAGGGCTGTCATGAAATAGTCGGGGAATATTACACCTTATACAATATATAATACTACGTGTTGGTATAGGGCTGTCATGTAATAGTCGGTTATGTTACGAGACCTTATACAATATATCATACTTACGTGTTGGTATAGGGCTGGCTTGATCTGGTCCAATACTTGTCAAAGGTCCAACATGGACTTGAGTTACAGTAAATGCCCCAACATTGGTTGGAGCGTTGTTGTTTATCTCTATACCAATCAATGTAAGAACAGCATTTGCAGTAGGTGTTTCAGTGTTGGCGGATACGTTGATAACAATAATAAACACTACAATGACACTTCCTTCTCTGTAAAAAGTTATATAGGTCACTGGGCTCAAAATTAACAAAAAAATGGACTCGTAATTTTTTTACGAGTTGATTGAATTTCAACTCGCAAAAATGAAGACAATTGCTGGCATTTTTTCTCCACATTTTAATGGCGTATATAGTAACTATTCACATATGCAACATAAACACAACATAGAACTATATTTAACTATAGATAGAACATGTGTGTTAATGTGAGGTGGACAAATAATATAAAACATGTTTTTGTGAATCTTAAATTAATGCTATCGATCTATCTGACTGTTTGAATGCTTATTTGAGCCTCATTAGTTGGACAGAAATAATTTGCAACGATTTCAACTCGCGAAAGTTTGCGAGTTGAATAAAAGATTTCAAAATTCACTCGCATTTTGCGAGTATGCGAGCTAAAATTCGAGGCCTGATGGGTCATGTGATTGGTTATAGTAATATAAGTTTGGAAACAAAGAAAATTCAATAATGTTTTGAATTCCTATGATTGTTTTCTTGAAAACTATTAGTTTAAATATGTTTAGAATGGTTTGTGGAAGTCCATTTCATGAACGCATCACAATTAATTGGTTCAGCATCTGATATTTCAAAGCCAGCAAAATCATGATCAATGTAATTCTTTAATAAAAAAACCTTTAAACAACTTTAGTACTATATATAGAATCATAACCAGAAACTTAAGCAAATCTAAGAAGCATTTCAAAATAAATAGTCATTAAATTTTTTATAAAAGCTATTTTTTATACAAGTAATTTTGTCAAAGTTGTGTCGCATAATCAAAGTGTATGATTTTGCGTTTTTGCATTGCGCCCCGCGGGACGAAGATACGACAATAAGATCATTTTAAATATAACAAAGTCATACTTGATTTCTGTGACCACACAACCCTCGTAGTTTGTATCAGGACTTGAAGCTGTTGGTGAAATCTAGAAAAGTAAAATCAAAGTATTTAAATACAGAATTAGTTTTGTGCACATTGAAACCTAACGAAATCATACTAATGATTACTCCTTACACATTAGATTCAATTACAAATCGAGCAAGGCAAAAATGCGGGCGAAGAGTTTATTCTACCCTGTATTACCGGCGAATATGGTAAAGATTTTATTATTCTCTTCTTGCCATACAAAATTTTGAAGTATAATATACCCTGTACACCTAGCATACAAATTCTGTAGGTTCATTAGACTGTAGACAAATTATGGTACAACACTGTTGAATCGCCGAAAGCCTAATAACCTTTTTAATATCTATAGAACTACAACATCGAGTTAGCTTAGTCTTATTCATACTTAAAGTCCGATTTTATTCGGTGATAGGTTGGAAGAACCCAATCATAACATTGACAATAGAAATAAGCAGTAAGTATAGTCCATTTTTTCTCAACTGCCAAAGTTTGAATATTTTTACGGTGACTGATTACACACTTTCACAATATCACGAGTGTTAAACAAAAATACAGTCACCGTAAAATTATTCATGTTATGACAATTGAGAAAAAAAACGAACTATACTACATTGAAAATAAGTTTAAACGATTGTATCTCAAGTTTATATGCATAGTATTGTACACTAACAATCAGCTTCCCAAGTAGCGCAGGTCAATATGTCCGATGCAAAAAAGAGCTATATGTTTAAATCAGTAATTCGTTCTTTTAGGCAATAAAGTGTAACAAACTTTATTTGAACCGCCTGCGGTCGGACCGAAAATCCATAAATTTGAGTTCCGAGTTCGGTCTCGTATGAGGTTCTCATTTAGAGGGGTTTAATACCAGTTAAATAAAGAACATTCAAGTAAATTCCGGACCGCAAGAATAGCTCGGTGCGGTAAAGACTTCGATATTTCAGGTTCAACTGTATAAGGAAAATATCAGTTGTGTGAACAAGTTAAATATGACTTTAATAAAATAATAAGAAAAAAATGTAATTACCTGAGCACAAAAATCGTTAGCAATCGTCAAAAAACTTTCAGAGGTAGTATCTGCCATATCTGGTGTAAATGTCAAATTAGCAATAGTAGCTTCATACTCGTAAGATACAAGTTTGGCATCAGAATCTGAAATATACCAGTAAACCACATTATTGTAGACCTTAAAACATAATCAATCCTAAGACACATTTCGTCGTAATATAAGTCAAAAGCAGTAAACACGAAGTAATAATATCTGATCAGTTTTTTTTACTGTTCGGTTATTGAAACTTTCAAAATGACAACGAGCAATTACTTAAGACGATACTAACATCTCTACTGAGACGCACAACTCATCGCACTTATCGGCGATTTAGCTTCACCCTGGAAATACTCAGAGCTACAGGTGATTGAGTTGCTATTTATGAATTGTCAAACCTTTTAGCGGATTATATATCTAAATATCAGTTTCGGCTGATAGTCTCAAACAAATAAAATCTTAAAACTAAATCAATGTTCACCGTTCTTGTCATAGATTAATTAACTTTTATAATAGATTTATAAAAAGAATACAAGTTTATCTGCATTCAGGAATGACTACTCTGGACGAAGATAGACTTGCAAGGTTTTGGATAAAACGAAGATCGGTGGAAATCAACGATCTGGCGCAAAATAATGACATATTTAAGGATTTTAGACATTGTAACCCGTCAACTACAGGTACATGGCTACAGTAACAAGAAAAATAATACAAACATTTTGGCGGTGAGTCTGAGTCTGAGAGATCCCTAAGAACCAAGACAGCAGTAATTACTGCAGCCATTGCTATCAAACCCAGGATCAGTATTACAACTATCACAATCGTACAATTACGGCTTAGACGATCAGATTCATAACTGTCTGTATTGATAGAATCATCCAGTTTACTTTTACCGATTTCGTTAGTGTTGTAGTCCCCTGTCCATTTGTGGGGGTTGCTTTTCAACCGATTACATACTCATTACCTTAAAAAATAATACTTTATCTAACCAATTAGGCCCTGACACTGATGGATGTTCTGGTAGGATCCTTGGATTAGAATCCGACTTTGCACCTTGCAATTATGGATTTTCTAGGGCATCAGGCCAGATTCCTCATTGGCTAGGGGTTGCCTTTCCACCGATTATATACTCATTACCTTTAAGATTAATACCTTATCTAACCAATTTAGGCGCTGACGCTGATGGATGTTCCGGAGGGATCCTTGGATTAGAATCCGACTTTGCACCTTGCAATCATGGATTTTTCAAGGCATCTGGCTGGGTCCCTATTGGTCGGTGGCTGCCTTCTCTCATACTCTAATCTTAACTATTATCACTTTTACTTTATCACTAAAAATTGCATGGTTGAGGGACGCGCAGCGCTGATGCTGATGGATGTTCTGGCAGGATCCTTGGATTGGAATCCCACTTTGCACCTTGCAATTATGGATTTTCTAGGGCATCTGGCCAGATTCCTCATTGGCTAGGGGTTGCCTTTCCACCTATTATATACTCATTACCTTTAAGATTAAAACCTTATCTAACCAATTTAGGCGCTGACGCTGATGGATGTTCCGGAGGGATCCTTGGATTAGAATCCGACTTTGCACCTTGCAATAATGGATTTTTCAAGGCATCTGGCTGGATTCCCTATTGGTCGGTGGCTGCCTTCTCTCATTCTCTAATCTTAACTATTATCACTTTTACTTTATCACTATACAATGTATGGTTGGGGGAAACGCGCTGCGCTGATGCTGATGAATGTTTGGATAGGAACCTTGGATAAGAATCCAACTTTGCACCTTGCAATCATTGATTTTCGGGGCATTTGGCCTGATTCCTCGTCGACCACAAGGCTGCCGTTCTACCAACAATCCATTACCTCTCTTTTACTATTTTTTTAAAGTTGAAAATTCACTTGTTTTGTTGTTGTTGTCGTTTTTAAACTTCTATGAGCACTTTATTGATCACAAATATTAGTTTATTATTATTTTTCAGTTAATGTTTTTATATCTTAATCATTTTCGTTTTCATTTTAGCTCGTTTTTCCTAATCATGCATATCATTGTAAAGCGCTTTTGAACATATAATCAATATGAAAAGAGCGCTATACAAATGTGGTATATAATTATTGTAAACTAGTTATTATCTCCCTTTCATGTGAAAATTGCACAATTATAATTATGTCTACAAACAGTATACTTTAAGCTACAAATAGTTTTTAAGACTGACATGACAAAAGTCTAGACATTTGATAAACGAAAAAGAATCAATATTTCAATAAATTTCAATTTAATAATATGTAAGCACTGTTCTTATTCTGATCAACATTTTGTATTGAATGAAAAATACACTTTTTTGTACCACACTTTTCAAAATCAATTTTAATCGTGAATTAAATAGGTGATTGTATACTCAGGAAACTTCAACTTTATAACCATAGTCATTAGCATGATGCCTAAATTACATTGAAAAATATAATGATATAATAAATGCAGTCCTTCAATATTTAAAATACTCCTTTTTTCGAATGTCATTTTTTTTTAATTTTAAGTTTTTTTTTATACTTTGTTTGATAATTTGTTTTTATATAATACTGCGAAGCTCACGTTTTTTTAAATTTTTTGAAATCGGTTTTTATAAATGGCTTCAGTCATTTGATCATTATCGTCATTACTGTGAATTATAAACGAGGAAAAAGTTGTGGTGATTAAATTACGTCGCATTTTTTTAATAATATTCTGTCATATAGCGGCGATCAGTCGGTCTACTCACGGTAGCTAAACTTGACTGTAGACAATATAGACAAAATAATGACGGTAGAAAATGACTAAACTGAATTAAGAAAAAGTAATTACCGCCTGGGATTCGAACATACGTATCTCGAAGCTTTCATAAAAAAGTTGTTTACTTTGCTACGTAATTGCGTATTATGTCATCAACTCGTGTGCACAAATGTTTAGTCAACAATCAACGCAACTACAGCTGTCAAACGAGAATAATGCGCAAGAAACGGGTTATTAGAATGAATATTTTGTTATGGTGAATATTTTTATGTAAATCGCTATTACCTTTTTCCACCCTGTCAGTACTATCCATTAAATATTGTTTTAAAGTATGTTATAACAAAAAAGCAAATGGTGCAATATTACTCTCTACAAATTCCAATAACATATGTGTAACATTTGTGCATTGAATCATTACAAAACATAGGTGCTGTTTAACTTGTTGTGTCGGTCTAACAAGGAAAGAAGAAAATCTTCAAAAAGAAGGAGAAATTAGCATATTTAGAAATATTCTTTTACCATCCAAAATAAAACAAATGAGTTATATTTACGCTCTTATTTGAATCAAACGCACTGAACAATTAATTTTGATTTCATGAGAATAAATACTTTGAAAATGCACCACCATATCACAGTGTTTTCTCTACAAATAGATGAGTATAAAATTCAAAAAATACATTGCCATGTCATGTTTTTTTACCTTACAGAGGTTCAAGAATATGAAATCAATGCATTATTTTGTTGCTTGTGAATTTTTGATTGCTTTTCAATATGTTATATTTGGCAGACGACTTTTCACTTAAACATGTATCATAAGATGCATAAAACTAGGCTAATATCTTTCTTTAGCAAATGCAAACTTTCACACTCAAATACCTCTGTTGCTAATTGGTCTATATCAAATGATATATAAATTTTCCACCTGGATGTTGGATGATTCTATTTACTGTCGGAAAATATTTTATTATCTAACGTTAACCGTATTGTATGAGTAACCACCCTTAAATAAATTTTCTTGTATATAGTCTCTACTATAATTTTAAACCAATCTTCCTTTCTGTATATGACTCCACAGTTTTTTCTTTAACAGTTTTACTTATGTCTCATTTTACATATTAGTACCACAAGTCATCGAATGTTTACAGCAGAATAAGGTATACCTTTTGTTAATTATAACACACTTTGAGAAATTTTTGACATCCATCGGAAAATGCATGAAATGATCCAACGGTCACTTGCGTCTTTAGTGTTACTGCTTATTGTTTCAGTATAGACAAAGTTACTTTAAATATTTTATTTAATATCTTAAATTTTGAAATGAACTTTCGATAACTTGTGTATTAGATGTTTTGTTAGTTTAAACTAATCTGTTTTAGCTTTATTATGAAACAAGTGCTTATAACTTAGATTAATCACTTTCAAGTCTGCTTTCTGATCCCCCAGAACTGAACTAGAATAAAGTTTCTTGTTTAAGAAAACAACTAAGTAGGTTTTGAATAAGAAACGAAACAACGCGGAGCTGACTATCCAACGTCGTAACCGCTCGTCTACGACTTCTCCATTTGTTGTTGTTGTTTTATTACGGTAATATACCAAGTTACTTACTTGTATCACAGGAATCATTGACCTCGTTGTAAAATTTATCCACAGCACATGTACATGTGTTGTCCGTACAAGTCACACGAGTAGTGTTACATCGTTTTAGTCTATTGTTGCAGCTTCCACCGAAACCTACAGCTGTAGAAAAAATACCAAATGTTAGGTGTATAAGATATATTATTGTCTCCTTCAGCGCTCTAACGACGAAAAAATAACAAGATGAGTATTGTTTACACATTATTGCTGAATATAACGGAGCACAAAAATAATTGTAAACTTTTCAGTACACATGCATTTCATTGTAATGGTATGTGTTTGTTCTTACCGTCGGTAAACCACAGAGATACGTTGATATGATATTTTGGATTCATTTGTGTCACCCTTAAAAAGGACGAGTCCAAAACAAAGTGCAAAATCATGCAACGTATAGTTTTTTCTCAACTCTCAAAGTTTGAATAATTTACGGTGACTTAATACACGCTATCGCAATATCACGACTGTTGAAAAGCAAACATTTAACCGTCAAAGTATTCATGTTTTGACAGTTGAGAATAAACGAACTATACGCTGCCCTCCAAAAGTTCCTTCACAGTACAATAAATTGATTTGTAACCATTTTCATGATTTATTATAAAGAATGATTTCATCATTGTTTATTTAATATATTATTCATGCAATGGACATAGAATTTCAGCAAAATTTCAGCCTCCACTGTGGTCAATGCATTTTAATTAACCAATATCAGGTTTGAGATATTTTGTGATTTCACATCAAAATAAAAAATATGTACTGATTTCAAAAGCAAAATTAAAGTGATTGACCAATAGTATTTGATAACTTTTAAAACTCCATCTAGTACAAGGTAAACTTTGAATGTGTGAATGGACGTCAGGAGGGCATTGAATACATAATTCATTTACCAATAATTCATTGAACCAACTGCAAATTCTAGGAGTAACTTCGTCATCCAGTCGTTTATGTGTTCAAATAAATTACTTTTAATGTAAAGAGTCCTTAACACTACTCACAGTAAAAAATGACATTTGTCATTCATTACAGTATGTTAATCATCTGCATGAATTAGAGTTATAATTTCAAAAAAATATTTGACAAAAACTTTTATTAGTAATTACCTCCAAGGCAAATGAACATTGTTTAATCTTAAATGTGTCTTTAAAAAAGTCTATGTTGACAGTATTAAAATATTCATCATGGTAAAACGTTTTGAGGTACATTATGCAACCAAATAAAATTACGTTTTAGAATTATTCAGCCGCCGTGAAATAATCGGGTAATATTACACCTTATACAATATATCATACTAACGTGTTGGTATATGGCTGTCATAAAATAGTCGGGGAATGTTACACTTTATACAATATATCATACTAACGTGTTGGTATATGGCTGTCATGAAATTGTCGGGGAATGTTACACCTTATACAATATATCAACTTAAATGTTGGTATAGGGCTGTAATGAAATAGTCGGGGAATGTTACACCTTGTACATTATATCATACTTACGTGTTGGTATGGGGCTGTCATGAAATAGTCGGGGAAGGTTTCACCTTATACAATATATCATACTAACGTGTTAGTATAGGGCTGGCTTGAAATAGTCATGGAATGTTACACCTTATACAACATATCATACTACGTGTTGGTATAGGGCTGGCTTGAAATAGTCGGGGAAGGTTACACCTTATACAATACAGTCAATTCGCATTATCTCGACTACTCTTGTGTCGACATTTCGTTGTCTCGATTGAAATTCAAAAGTCCCGATTTTTTTCCTTCCTTATCTATATGAAAAAATCATGTTTGACTCGATCTTTTTGTCTCGACATTTTCGCTCTCTCGACTATAAATTTGAGTCCCAAAGTGTTATTTTACTATAAAATTATAATGTTTAAGTCGACTAGACAAAGATATTATCGGCGATCCGTTGAGGTGCGAAAAATAGCACACGTCCATTGTTTATCGATTAGCGACTGTATAGATAATCTGTTTAAAAGAACGTGTCAATATTGAATTAACATGTCATTTAAATATACAAACTAATTGACATGAATGAAACCATCGTTGAATAAGTCGAGAGTTAATTGACAGATGTCAAAATTGGGTAAAGATATCAAAATGCGTGCTTACAATCATGTGCTTCATTACAAAAAACACTGCGATACTCGTTACTTTTTTGTGTTCATTAATTTTGTTTAATGAATATTTTGTCCAATAAAAATAAGAAACAAATATTTTTCGTTTATTTTTATTATTATATTTCGTCATTTAAGTTGATATAAATGTACGGCATTTTCTTTGCATGATAAATTAATCCCTCTAAAGACCTTCTGGAAAAACGATGTTTACAACTGTTATGGATCGATAATAGAAAGACACGCATTTAATAGATATGCCGACATTTTTGTAGTTCAAGTCTATATTTTTTCGTGACGTAATAGTCAACTACTCTTCACACACACAACTGGATATTATCTGCAACTACTTAAAATTATCAAAGAGAAGCCGACTTACACGATGACGGTGCTGTGGTTGTACGAAATAGTGTATGACGTCAAACATATACACACACAATTTATCTGACTGGCTACAAATATTCTGAATAATATACGCTTGGTTAGTCGTTCTTTCGAGATACAGTCAGTGAAATAGTAGAAACCAAAAGTAGATTTTCGGAAAATACGCGATTTTGTTCTACAACTTGTCGAGAGGGAACTTTGCCAGCGGTAAAAGTATCACAAAACCTTTAGAGTACAAGTTTATGGTAAAACCCTATTCACAGCTGCAGCAAAGCGATTATTCTAAACTACACTCTCTGAACAGGTAAAACTGCTACTGAAGACATCGGAATTACCTCCCTTAGAAAATTTCGTTTATCTTGTTTGTCTCGACTTTTCGTTATCTCGATTATTTTCCAACGGTCCCAACTAAGTCGAGATAACGAGAGTTGACTGTATATCATACTTACGTGTTGGTATGGGGCTATCATGAAATAGTCGGGGAAGGTTTCACCTTATACAATATATCATACTAACGTGTTAGTATAGGGCTGGCTTGAAATAGTCAGGGAATGTTACACCTTATACAATATATCATACTACGTGTTGGTATAGGGCTGGCTTGAAATAGTCAGGGAATGTTACACCTTATACAATATAGCATACTTACGTGTTGGTATAGGGCTGACTTGACCTGGTCCAATGTTTGTTGAAGGTCCAACATTGACTTGAATTACAATAAATGCCCCAACGTTGGTCGGAGCGTTGTTGTTTATCTCTATACCAATCGATGCAAGAACAGCATTTGAAGTAGGTGTTTCAGTGTTGGCGGATACGTTGATTATAATTACGAACACTACAATGACACTTCCTTCTCTGTAAAAAGTTATATAGGTCACAGGGCTCGAATGTAACAAATAATCGGACTTGCAATTTTTTTATGAGTTGATTGAATTTCAACTCGCAAAAATGAAGACAATCGCTGGGATTTTTCTCCACTTTTAATGGCGTACATAGTAACTATTCACATATGCAACATAAACACAACATAGAACTATATTTAACTATAGATAGAACATGTGTGTTATTGTGAGATGGACAAATAATATGAAACATGTTTTTTTCTGTGAATCTTAAATTAATGCTATCGATCTATCTGACTGTTTGCATTTTGATTTGAGCCTCATCAGTTGGACAGAAATATTGTCCAAAGATTTCAACTCGCGAAAGCTGGCGAGATAAAGAAAAAAAACTCAAAATCCACCCGCATTTTGCGAGCTTGCGAGCTTAAATTCGAGCTCTAATGGGTCATGTGATTGGTTGTAGTGATATAACTTTGGAGACAAAGGAAATTCAATCATGTTTTGAATTCCTACGATTGTTTTTTTGAAAACTATTAGTTTAAATACGTTTAGAATGGTTAGTGAAAGTCCATTTCATGAACGCATCACAATTAATTGGTTCAGCATATGATATTTCAAAGCCAGCAAAATCATAATCAATGTAATTCTTTTATAAAAAAATCTTTAAACAATGTTAGTACTATATATAGAATCATAACTAGAAACTTAAGCATTTCAAATCAAATAGTCATCAAATATTTTATACAAGCTATTTTTACAAACAATTTTATCTAAGTTTTGTCGCATGATCAAAATGTATTATTTTGCGGTTTTTTTTGCAATGCGCCCCGTGAGACGAAGATACGACAATAAGATCTTTTTTAAAAATAACAAAAGTCATACTTGATTTCTGTAACGACACAACCCTCGTAGTTTGTATCAGAACTTGAAGTAGTCGGTGAAATCTAGAATAGTAGAAAAATGTTTAGGTAGCTTGAGTCCTATAAACAGTAAATACATATACAACTACAACATTTATTCAGCTTAGACTGTTTGAACAGTCTTATTCATACTTAAAGTCCGATTTCATTCGGCGAGCCATGACAGGTTGGAAGAGTCCAATCATAACATTGACAATATTTATAACCAGTAATTACCACATTGAAAATAAGTTCAAACTATTGTATCTCAAGTAGTATATATGCATAGTATTATACACCAATAAACATCTGCAAAAAAGCGCAGTCCACTGCAAAAAAACCAAAAGTTTTTACTAAGTACAATGTAATTCGTGCTTTTCGGCAATAACTTGTATCAAAGTTTGTTTGTACTGCCTGCGTACGGGCTGAAAATCCCATAAATATGAGTTCCGAGTTTGGTCTCTCACGAGATTCTGATTTAGAAGGGTTTACGACTAGTTAAATAAAGAACCTTCAAGTAAATTCAGGACCGAAAGAATAGTTCGGTCGGTAAAGACTTCCGGTATTTGAGGAACAACTGTATAAGGAAATAATCAGTTGTGTGAACAATTTAAATATAAGTTTGATAAAAATGATAAGAAAAACAATGTAATTACCTGGGCACAAAAATCGTTAGCAATCGTCAAAAAACTTTCAGAGGTAGGATCCGCCATATCTGGTGTAAATGTCAAGTTAGCAATAGTAGCTTCATACTTGTAAGATACAAGTTTGGCATCAGAATCTGAAATATACCATTAAACCACATTATTGTAAATTTTTATATCAAAACAATCTTAAGATACGTAAGTCAAAAGCAGTAAACTCTAAGTAATCATTTATTGTATGTTGTTTTACTGTTATTGAAACTTTCCAAATGACAACGAACAATAACATAAGACGATAACAACAGCTCTACTGAGACGCACAACTCATCGCACGTATCGGCGATTTAGCTCCACCCAGGAAATACTCAGAGCTACAGGTGATTGAGTTGCTATTTATGAATTGTCAAACCTTTTAGCGGATTATGTATCTAAATATTGATCGAGACTGAAATTATGATAGATATATCTCTTTCGGCTGATAGTCTCAAACAAATAAGAACTGACAACTAAATAAATGTTCACCGTTCTTGTCAATCATTTATTAACTTTTACAGTAAATTTATAAATAGAATAGCAAGTTTATCTGCATTCAGTAACGACTACTCTGGACAAAGATTGACTTTTTGGTTTTGGATAAAAACGAAATCAACGATCTGGCGCAAAATAATGACATATTTACAGATTTTAGGCATGGTCCCCCGTCTACTACAGGTCCATGGCTACAGTTACAAGAAAAATAATACAAACCTTTTGGTGGCGAGTCTGACAGATCCCTTAGCACTAAGACAGCAGTTATCACTGCAGCCATTGCTATCAAACCAAGGATCAACATTACAACTATCACGATCTTACAATTACGACTTAGACGATCAGATTGATAACTGTCTGTACTGATAGAATCATCCCGTTTACTGTTACCGATCTCGTTAGTGTTGTAGTCTCCTGTCCATTTTGTTCGTATCTGTAAAAATGTAAATATAATTATTATACAAGTATTAGCCTTTCCAAAAATGTTTGAGGTTTAGCCGTGTATGACGTCTTCATCAATGAGTGAAACCATTACAAATATTGCTTTATTTGCTTTTGAACTTGAAGACGTTTCACACTATTTAAGTTAGTCGTTTGGTAAAAAGCAAGCGCCTGCTCAAGGCAGGTAATTCAAATTAAATGGCTAAATTTCGGAACAATCTCTGCGATCATCTATTAAGATATACTTTATTTGCGTAGAAGATCGCCGAGGTTGTTCCGAATTCTTCGGTCGCGGTATAGTGCCATCTACAACGCAGTGGTCTCCCATAACTTTCAGCGGGCCGATAGGTGATGTCGAGCGGGCCGATAGGTGATGTCGAGTGGGCTGATAGATGATGTCGAGCGGGTTGATAGGGGATGTCGAGCAGGCCGATAGGTGATGTCAAGCGGGCCGATAGGTGATGTCAAGCGGGCCGATAGGTGATGTCAAGCGGGCCGATAGGCGATGTCGAGTGGGCCGATAGGTGATGTCGAGTGAGCTGATAGGTGATGTCGAGTGGACTGGTAGGTGATATCAAGCGGGGTGATAGGTGATGTCAAGCCGGCCGATAGGTGATGTCAAGCGGGCCGATAGGTGATGTCAAGCGGGCCGATAGGTGATGTCAAGCGGGCCGATAGGTAATGTCAAGCGGGCCGATAGGTGATGTCAAGCGGGCCGATAGGTGATGTCGAGTGGGCCGATAGGTGATGTCAAGTTGGCTGATAGATGATGTCGAGTGGGCCGATAGGTGATGTCAAGCGGGCCGATAGGTGATGTCAAGCGGGCCGATAGGTGATGTCAAGCGGGCCGATAGGCGATGTCGAGTGGGCCGATAGGTGATGTCGAGTGAGCTGATAGGTGATGTCAAGTGGGCTGATAGATGATGTCGAGTGGGCCGATAGGTAATGTCAAGCGGGCCGATAGGTGATGTCAAGCGGGCCGATAGGTGATGTCGAGTGGGCCGATTGGTGATGTCAAGTGGGCTGATAGATGATGTCGAGTGGGCCGATAGGTGATGTCAAGCGGGCCGATAGGTGATGTCGAGCAGGCTGATAGGTGATGTCGATAGGGTCGATAGGTGATGTCAAGCGGACCGATAGGGGATGTTAAGTGGGCTGATAGGTGATGTCAAGCAGGCTGATAGGTGATGCTATTACGGATAGTCACCCGATGACGTCACATTGGGCCCATAATAAACTAACATATCTATAGCTCATTAGTTATATATTTTATTCTGAAGACTCCTCATAGAACAACCATTCTATCATCCCTTTTAAGGAATTGCAAGACAAAAGTTCGACTTTACTTTTCCTATGTTAACATTATATCATTTATAACTGTGAATGCAACAGACACGCTGTTATATTACCTGGCAAAATATTCTTTTTTTTCGTAATATTTGGGGTGTTTTCTGACTCACGTAGGTCAGATCAGCTAGAAATAGATTAGTGTTAAAATATGCATTTACTGATGAGAAGATACTAGAGCTTGTTATTGTGAAACATTAGTATAATTCTTTTAAAAGATATCCTAACCGCTTAAGAATGTTGAAAAGACAAGAAGCGACTATTGAAAATATTATCTTTCAACAGGTACGACATATAACAAGTCTATAAATAGCTTGGTGATTCCATCAGTATCCTACTTTCGTTTTCAACAATGTGTTTGCCACATGTTTTAATTCGTTCAGTTGAATATTATAAGTGACAAATGTTATTAGTAAGTGATTTCTCACGTTCTCAATACTGTTTTAAAGACTAAACTTGGTTCTATAGTTTTTGCACATTCATTTGCCTGCATATCCCTATAATAATATGTGTTTAAGTTCAAAAATGTATGTTAATTATTTTACGTGTATGAGATTGTAAACTAGTTATTATCTCCCTTTGATGTGAAAATTGCACAATTATAATTATGTCTACAAACAGTATACTTTAACCTACAATTAGTTTTTAAGACTGACATGACAAAAGTCTAGACATTTGATAAACGAATATGAAAATCAAAATTTCTATAAACTTCTATTCAATAATATAATAATAACTGTTCTTATTCTGATCAACACTTTGTATTGAATGAAAAATACACTTTTTTGTACCATACTTTTCAAAATCAAATTTAATCGTGAATTAAATAGGTGATTGTATACCTTACGAAACTTCAACTTTATAATTATATTCATTGGCATGATGCCTAAATTACATTGAAAAATATAATGATATAATAATTGCAGCCCTTCACGAATATAATATTTAAAATACTCTTTTTTATTTCGATTGTCATTTTTTAATTTAAAGTATTTTTTCTTTTTATACTTTTGTTCTTTTTATATAATACTGCGAAGCTAACGTTTTTTAATTTTTTGAAATTGGTTTTTATAAATGACTTCAGATCATTTTCCTCATTACTGTGAATTATAAACGAGGAAAAATACGTGTGGTGATTAAATTACTATACGTCGCATTTTTAATAATGTTTTGTCATACAGCGGCGATCAGTCGGTCTACTCACTGTAGCCAAACTAGTCAGTAGACATCCATGGAATGAAACATTTAACTTAATACTTAGCTCATTCCCGAGCAAGTGGCTGACACCTGCACTTCTCATCTAAAATATAGACAGAATAATGACCTTAGAAAATGACTAAACTCAATTTAGAAAAAAGTAATTTCCGCCTGGGATTCGAACATACGTACGTCCCATGGATTTCTTAGGTACTAAAACTAGAGTTGCGTTTTCAGTTGCATCTCTATAATGTTTCAATATTGCGGATTGGTCAGGAAAACGTTTTACGACAGTTCTTTGTATCAGCCCGGCGTGTTCACTAACTTCTGTTGGCTAACGTTACTGGTACGGGAGAACTCAACACCAAGACAACTCAACCCGTGAAATACTCAACTCAAAGTTGCGGGACAACTCAATCCGTTAGTAGGAGATTGAATTGTCTCGGGTTGAGTTGTCTTTGAGTTGAAATGTTCCAACACGTCCGGAACGTTTTGTAACGTTCAAGGTAACTGAACACGCTGCAAGGTTGATCGATTAAGCGCCGTGATCTATGATTAAAGATATAATGTAGTTCTATGAATTAAGTTGATAAATTGACCGCCGTGACCTATGATTGAAATATAATAACGAGCCGTGGTGTGAAGCACAATGACTATTTACCGTATGATATTTATAAATTAAATTGTAAACGCATCCTAGTGTGCTGCATTCCGTTTCTTTAAACCAACCAATCAAAACCTAGCATTACTTCCTGGTTACGCCCACTACGTCATAATGGCATACAATGTAATTTCTTTTATAGGTAGTCAGTCAATGGATCGGCTTTTGAATAGCCTCACAATAATTTCAAAGACGCTTTGTGATTATGATACTTCTTAAAGGTATACAACCAAAAATAAAAACTTTATTTTACGGCCGATGATAAACGCCCGTAGTTTTATACTTGCGTGTGTATAGAATTTCTCAAACGCTCACAATTACAGAATTTAATGCACACAAAACACATTATAATAATTAAATTGCATGGTTGCTTTTAAATGAAAGATAGATAATAACAAACGTCCGTCGACAGTTTTATTATTATTCTAAAATCAATGTTCCGTAAAACATGTAATTTATTTACAGTTATTTACGTATCAGTTGTATGTTTTGTTCTGATTTTATATCACATGTATAAGAATGCTGGGTGTATACGAACGCATGTAATTAAGTTAATCACGGATATCACCAAACTATCTAAATATCTTCTATTCATAAACGATGTAAACATCCCTACACTAGGACATCTCGCACTAATCGAAAATATGGCTACACGCTATAAGTAGTGCGGCGTATAAACACAGTGGTATTGTTTATGTTTTAATAATTAAAAAAATATTAAACAATAAGGCATGTTATAACAGAAATATCAAACCATAGCTACTAAATACTTCAAAATATTACATTTCAAACTATCAGGATCAAACATATAACCTATGGTTAACTTGTGTTAGAAAGCATGGACCATACTTTATAAAATCGTTCTGCCAGTGAGTGGTACTAGGGATGTTCTACCTTAAACTAAAGTACTGAGCTTATTATTTAATTTAGAAAAAATGCTGTTTGTTTGTTTATTGGGTTTAACGCCTTAGCAACACGTTGTATAGGTTATATCACGACGGTCAGTCCCCTACTTACTGTCCCTGGAAAGGCTAAATATCTGGATTTAGCTGTTAACCAACTACTAAGCGATGCATTTAACACCCGAATGAAAGCGTTTCCTGCTTTGACTAATGGACTTTGCCAAGGTATAAACTATAAAGGAAACACTAACACGGCTAGCTTTACTTAAATTGAATAAATTATTGAAACTTCATAATGAATTATTTCAACAATAATTTTATGGCAAAGCTAAAAACGGTCATACAACCTTTAAATCATTAACCTGTCAAAAGTATAAAGGGCAAAATATTCCATATCGATTTCTTCAATATCAAGGCTGTAAATAGATAAAGGGAGGTAATAATTAAAAATTATTTTAAATATTCAATATAACCTCTGTCGAGGCGGCCCTTTACAGAACAAATCATCTGCACAACAACAGCTTTTGATATTTGCCTTAGGCATAATTTCAATTAAATTTAACCTCTGCAGAGCAAGCACCTCTGAACAGCAACATTCCCTTCCAGTGGGTGTCTTTAAAGGGAGACTGTACTGTATTATAAATACAAAACAAAGATAATAAGTCCCATAACAAAAAATACTTGTACCATGAAATATTAAGATTAATTTCCCAGCACAATTGAAGACATTGGTGGACAAGTTTAAAGAAACACAAAAATACTACAAATGTGAGCATGTAGCTTTAAATAGAACGATCCTTTATTTATTTTACTTTAGAATGGTTTTGTTACGAAGAATATATACTTAAAAACATAATTTACTTCATAAATTGAAAAATATTCATCACTTTTGTATGAATAGAATTCATTAAAATACTTGCGATTTCAATATCATTTGAAATATAAATTTAATTACGTGTATAAACTCCATTTCATTTTAAACACCAGCGGATGCATTGTGGAATTAAAGTGTTTCAAACGAGCTCCTTAATATACGGAGGAGTAGGCTTTATATAATGTTTTGAAGATTACAGAAGTTTTCCTTTTTGATAAGACCAGTACCTATAAGTTTGACCAAGTAATTCAAGGAAAGCCTAAATCGCATGTTACATTTAAAAACTTTCCATATGGATGTTTGCACATAAAAAGCTATTAGCAAACACATCAGGAACAGCTACAGTAAAAATACCGATCCACAGGTCAACATATAGCCAACATCAAAGAGGTTTCTTTTATCTTAAATCTTCTGTAATAAAAGAGATGCCATGAACAACGAGGACAATAACTTTAGGAGTTGTCGCCTTGCGAAAAACAGACGGTACAAATCTGCTGGAGACAATAAGCGACAAGTTGTACATGCATTTTCCTACTCGATCAGGAATAAATTACATGTATTTGTTAGACTAAGTTTATATAGCATTACAAACCGTAAGTGGGTCCCCTGTTATACTTTGCTCCAAAAAACATACAGGAAACTTGAGAATATTTTGTCAGAAAATGGCTTCTACCGGCACTTACATTAAAGTAATAAAATATTTCTATTCAAACCACACCTTAAGGAAATTCTGAATCCGATTCTATGAAAAAAGGGGGAATTTTCAAATTTGTTAATGACTAGTTTACGTTGATATCATTGGGCGTAAAATCATTGTGTTAAGATCTTTTGTTATAGATCTTTTGTTATAAGACAAAGATGCTGAAGAAGTTATGTTTGCAACCAGATACTTTAAGTATTATGTATTATATTAACTATCCTAGTTTCAAGGAAAGTTGAATCACTTGGTTTTGTGTTATGAAAAGAGCTCTATACAAATGCGGTGTATAATAATAATGTATATGATAATGTGTTTGTTTTTGTTGGGTTTAACGCCGTAGCAACACATTGTATATGTCATATAACTGAGGTCATTTAACCTACTCACTGTTCCTGGAAAAGCTAAATATCTGGATTTAGCTGTTAACCAACTACATAGCGCATACTTTCGTCACTGACTGGCAACTGTTTTACATAATTAAGAATCATTGGTAGGAGGAAAATGGCCGTAGAAATAATTTTATGACCAAGATCCACGAAAGCATGCGCCACCCAGGAATCGGACCCACGATCCTAGGTCAGTAGATTTGCGTAGTGTGTATTTACTTAACTTTCGATCATTACGAATACTAGATTCCTCAATGTTTTCATGTCTAGTAGAAACATCTTTCAAACTTCTTTCAATTTCAGATTCTACCAAATAATGTTGTGACATATATTCCATGGAGTATATTTTTCCCAAGTCATTGACAAAGTGTCCTGGGTTATTATCATATGACAAAACAGACTCACGTGGTGTTTGTCGTATAACTACCCAATAGAACACAACACCAGCTCGTTTGTATCAACTTTATTACTTCATGTACTTAGCTCGTACTGACATCGAGCAGCAACTAACTACTGAGGGCCACTAATTGTCGTGGACCACTCAGTATGGGCTTCAACCCCAGTCTCCCTCTCTCTAACAATGACATGGGTCACTTATATAGTCCTTGTATCCCCGTCACGCGAATCCAAGCACATATGTTTCAACTTATCTAAAATTGGAAAACTCTTGAACGTGATTGTGCCCGAACTGGTCAAGTGACCAATAACTTAAGTAAATATTTGATGTTTGTTAAAGATGATAAAATCAATGGACCTATTATATTACAGTGTAGTCTCTGCATGGCCAGTCTGGGTTAAACTGTGCTGGTTAGTGGCTACATTATATTTGTGATCTGAGAGTCCGCTATCACAACAGTTAAATGATTCTCCAATATAAACACTTGAAGTACAGACATCTGTATCACTGACGTTAAAGTAATGATCACCCGTGGTGTTTATTACTGTTGTATCATTGTCAAATTCAAAATTCATATCGTAGTCCCTGATTGGTTCGTTTGAATCTAACCAATCAAAACCGAATTCGGTGCTCTCGCTAAAACGTCTGTCCGTCATTCCTATGCGATGATGGGTGTCAGTATTTGTATATTGCGTGTAACGACCAAAAGTGTCGTTTGTTTGAATATATCTCCTTGCCATTTCAAATTGAATCCCGTTAAACAGATACGCAACTAATAACACGAAAAAGAATTTAAGTGCTGAAAAAATATGAAACTGTGATTCGATGAATTGGAATTTTCCGCTCGCAAAAAATCTTGCACTAAGTTAGAAAACTCACAATTAATTATTCAGCTATTGAATTCAGTAACAATGTACACTATCTTGAAAATCTATAGCAAACTATCAATAAAAATCACACAAAACGCGGCTTCAATATATGGAATTTTAAAACTTCATAATAAACAGTGTAATCAAATATTATCTTGTATTATGTAAAACAATTAAAATATTATCACGAAGAGTGTGAACTTCCGGGCTTAATATAACGGAATATTTTATACTGAATGATTATATTATTTTTATCGTTTAAGTAATTAATACTATTGAACAATACATAGCATGTCATCGCGTGTCATGAAACAATAGAACGAACTTCTTAGGCCATAACAGCATTATAGTATTATATCAATTGGGGCAAATTAATAATGAATAATAATGATGCCATAACATGCCGTGTGATGCAATGTGGTGTGATGTTATGTGGTGTGTTGTAATATGGTGTGATGTTATGTGGTGTGTTGTAATGTGGTGCGATGTTATGTAATGTGGTGTGATGTTATGTAGTGTGTTGTAATGTGGTGCGATGTTATGTAATGTGGTGTGATGTTATGTGGTGTGTTGTAATGTGGTGCGATGTTATGTAATGTGGTGTGATGTAATGTTATGTAATGTGAGGTTATATGGTGTGATGAGATGTTATGTAATGTGGTGTGATGTTAAGTAATGTGGTGTGATGTAATGTTATGTAATGTGATGTTATATGGTGTGATGAGATGTTATGTAATGTGGTGTGATGTTATGTAATGTGGTGTGATGTAATGTGATGTTATATGGTGTGATGAGATGTGATGTGGTGTGATGTTATGTAATGTGATGTCATGTCATGTGATATGATGTGATGTGGTATGATGTCATGTGGTGTGATGTCATGTGATGTGGTGTGATGTCATGCGATGTGGTGTGATGTGATGTCATGTGATATGATGTCATGTGATGTGATGTCATGTGATGTGGTATGATGTCATGTGATGTGATGTCGTGCGATGTGGTGTCATGTGATGTGGTATGATGTCATGTGATGTGGTGTGATGTCGTGATATGTGGTGTGATGTGATGTCATGTGATGTAATGTAATGTGGTGTGATGTCATGTGATGTGGTGTGCTGTGGTGTCATTTGGTGTGATGTAGTGTAATGTAATGAAATGTTGTTGTTTGATTTTTGTAATGTGGTGTGATGTAATGATGTGTGATCTTATGTAATGTTGTATGATTTAATTTAATGTAGTGAAATTTAATGTGAGTAATGTAATGTGGTGTGATGTTACTTGTAGATTTGACTTAGTCATTCGTCTGTGTATTTCATTAACGAAACATTTTGTTGAATTCATGATACTTTTTATTCTACTTTAACTGCATGTCTTTGTTGATTAATTAGCCATTCATTGAGTGCATGTTTTTATTTAAAATACAAGAATCCATATAAATATTTATATTCAAATGTCTTGCAGAAATCAATAAGCCAATAAAATCAATGCCTAAATTTACCTACTCAAAGAATTTTAAATACATATATCTATATATACCAATGTATCTTTGTTTCCATCTAAGATATTGTTGAAAACATGCATTCATCTTTTACTAAAGTTCTGTTTGTTCTATACAATTTGAACATAGACAAAGGGGTATTGACAATCACATAGTTAACGCATGATTCACCTAAACAAACATGGGCTGTCTCGCTTTGCTTTGAAATTTTATTACAGATATCATTCTTCGGTTAACAAACATATTGTGTCAGACACAAAGGTCTTTACGGTATGCATCATATTGTATTTTGTGATTTAAAACTTCATAATTACACGCACGGTTCAAAATTTTTAAGGCTATATGAATATATATATGAGTAGTTTGGTCCGAATGTTGTATATTTATTTTGTTTTACAATTCTTTAAGACATTTCGACCATTTTTTGTATACACAAGTCAACGAACTCAGTGTCACGGATTAAGCTGTTAATCAGTTACTTCTGTTCTGTTCTGTTCACTAGGCGCATACTTCAGTGCCTGACAACTGCCTTAAATGAATTTCAAAGCAAAAGTTTAACTTCATATTTCCTGATTTTATATTTTATAACTGTGAATGCAAAAGAAACATTCAATCGTTATATTACTTGGCAAAATATTTCTTCATTTTCTTGTAATATTTCGGGTGTTTCCTAGCTAGACCCACGTGGGTCAGGTTAGCTAAAATAGATAAGTGTTAAAATATGCATTTACTGATGAGAAGATAATATAGCTTGTTATTGTGCAAAATTAGTAAAATTCTATTAAAAAGATATCCTAACCGCCTAAGAATGTTGAAAAGACAAGAAGCGACCAATCAAAATGTTTAATTTCAGCAACTATGACATATAATAAATCTATAAATAGCTTAGTGATTCCCTCAGTATCCTACTTTCGTTTTGAACAATGTGTATGCCACATGTTTTAATTCGTTCAGTTGAATGTTATAATTGACACATGTTATTAGTTGGTGATTTCTTACGTTCTCAATACTGTTTTAAAGAATAAACTTGGTTCTATACGTTTGGCACAGTCATTTGCCTTTATATCCCCTTAAATGGATACACTTCAGTCAGTGGTAGGAGAGAATGGCCGTAAACATTATTTCATTACCAATATCAAGTATATCCCACCGGGGAATCGAAACTACTATCCTTCGATCAGAAGTCACTGTGCTATCGATTGTGGTAGCCGGGTGGTCACGTGAGTTTTCAAAAAAAGGGTTGTCCAGACAGAGTATCACTGGGTTCTTTTATATTAGGTGCAATGATTGGTTTGTTTTAACATTTTTATGACGAAGGAAGACTATAAATGTGCGTTACGTTAATGTCCGTCCGTTTGTCTGTATATCATCTTCGCTCGCGCACTATATCTCTGTTATTATTAAAGCTCGTTTCTCTAAAATCAAAATCTGAGGCCTTTAGTGGTTAGAGCGGACGAACCAGAACGTGGACTTCAGAGAGACATATATACCTTTAACAAACGTTTTATGTCAAGCTGAAATAAATTTGCATTTATCTTTATATAATTTGAATATTTTCAGTAACTTAATATATAAAACATAATTGCACGATATGGTCTCACAAAATGAAACTTTTATGTTAAATAGACATATGTATTTCGATATACAATGTTTCAATATGGTATACATAAGGAAATACGCCGCCCGGCTAGCTCAGTTGGTAGCACGCAAGTCTATTCATCGAGGGATATAGGGTTCGATTCCCGGGCGGGGCATACTTTCGTGGAGCTTGGTCATGAAATTATTTCTACGGCCATTCTCCCTCCTACCAATTAGTCTAGATTATGTAGGGCAATTGTCAGTCACTGACGAAAGTATACGCTTAGTAGTTGTTTAACAGCTAAATCCAGAGATTTTTCCTTACCAGGAACAGTGGGTAGGTTGACTGATCGCCGTTATATGACCTATACAATGTGTTGCTACGGCGTTAACCCCCCCCCCCCCCCCAAAAAAAGAAAATACCCATACATATTACAACCAGAAACAATATGTATGAATTACTGAATAGCAATATCAAACAACAATATGACACCAAGGATAAAACAAAATATGGTAAAAACATGAACGCTTATTTCCATTGTTGGCCTTGAGATATAGAATTATGTGAAATATGAAGACATGATTATATGTGCAAAGTCAAAAAGACAAGAATAAAATACAATGAATAAGAAGTAAATTACAGACTAGTTGGTAAAATAAAATACTGAATTTATATTGGATTTTTATACTGGGTTTAACTTCGTGTCAACACAAAGTTTTAGGCTTCTTTACGTTGTCCAGCGCACTTAACCTAGCTTACCAGGACCCTTGTCTATAACCAGTAGGTTAGCAAGTGTTATTATGGCTTGCATTGATGATAAATGTCACTATGTAGGCATGTAGGAAGGATCTGAATATTAGGGCCGCAGATGGGGTGGGTACGAGAGGGAGGGGTGTCCGGTCGATTTTAGTGTGAATGTAAGCCGCTGAAACTCGATTTCCAGCACTTTTAGTACCCCCTGTTTAAGAACAAATCTTTGCATAAGTCTTCAGGATTTTTAATATGTGTCATGATGAAAAATTAAATCGCAGCCCAATTGCCGCAGCTTGCCAGAATATTCAGTGGGGTAGCGGCCGCGGCCACGGCCTCAGTTCCTACGCGCCTGCTATGTATGGATCAGTTTGTCTGAAAATATTATGAATTTAATTTCTTAACACTATTACATACACTGAGTAGTAATTATAAACGTCAAAAACATCAGTGAACGTGGAGCTTATATGTAAAATGTATAACAAATTTCGTATGAAATGAATCAGAAAACAGCGTGGTTGCCGACAACTATACAATCGTCCTATTAATGCAAAAAGGTCATCATATATAAGATTTTAGATCACTATAGTATAGTTTAGAATCAAGGGGACGCAATGATTAATGAAGATGAACAAGTGATGAATATATGCTTAAGTCCAATTGTTCTCAATGGGTAATCTTGATTGCCTCGGAGGTCTAAAAATATAGGACACGTTCCACAAGGTGATCGCTAGCTAGCGCTTTTTGAAAGCGATTTTTGTAACATAAGAGGTCTACGGAACGGTTTGCTTCAAGCTAGCAAATCCAAGATGGCGACTTTCTCAAACAAAAAATTCAGAATTGTTACAAAGGAAAAATATTCAAATAAGTTATCACCATGATTATTCTATTTAATCGCTTTGATGAAACATATGCATTAAATGAAATATCAGTATTTATGAAAATGAAACACGTTCCCACAGAGGGCAGCCATTTTGAAAAAAAGGCAGAGACGTTACGAATGATAAGGCTATTAAGAAAAAAACTTGCTACGTATCGCTAGCTAGCGATTCAACTTGCTCGATCGTAGCAGACCGTTCTGTAGAAAATCGCTAACTACCGATGCAAAGCGCTCGCCTTTCAGAATGTGCCCTAGGTCTACATACATAATTACGTCAAATATGTAATATTATTTAACACTAACCCTGTTTACTTCTATTGAGTATTCGTTTTGCGTGAGTTGTTTTATTTTGGTCAAAGTTCAATATAAATCATTTATTCGTCTTACAAATGTTTTCAGTGAGTGGATACGTATTATAAGGCTTGGTATGACTCAATTTTGTAAGCCTGGAATGTTTTTGTACTTTTTATTATAGACTTATAATATACTAATTCATAGCGAAAATATGCAAGCCCGGGGTATTGTGTGCACGGACGGACAAAGATTAATTCTAGTTCATGATTATAGGTCTATTATTGACATTAAATGCAAGCAAAAAACTTGAGTGGTTTATGAGCTTCATCAAACAAAACTCGTTTGATTAAATTCAGAAACACTCATAAGCTTTGAATTAACTTTTCTAACTTAAGTAAGTTGAAAGTTCAAGTTGGTATTCACTTATTCATTTGGAAAAGAACAACTGTCAACCATGAATCCACATTTAATGTTTACAATATATGCATAATCATATTTGTTTTACGCCAAGATAAATATTTAGTTATAAACCTGACCACTTGTTCTGTTAACCTACCAGATTAAAACTGAAATATTTGTGGAATAATTTTAGCAGATTTATATAAGTATAGGTTTAATACAGACACCATGTAATGTATCAGGGTTCGTACAGAATTTTAGTGACAAAATTCAAGCATTTTTCAAGGACAAAAGAGCCAAATTCAAGGACTATTATTCATTATATTTTATGCGACTGATTAATTGTAATATTCTTCGTCCCTAACTTTTCAGTCTATCTCCTTTCATTTTCAAGCATAAAATTAAAATAAGTTATCCAGGCCTCTACATTAACTTTTTTCCTACTAGCCCAGTCGGGCTAGTAAATGCCCAAATCCACTAGCGACTTATATATTCAAGCACTATTGGACCGAAAATAAGCACTTTTCAAGGTTGCAGATGAAAATAAGCACTTTTAAGCACTCAAAATCGGTTTTAAGCACTTTTCAAGGTAAACCTTAAAATTCAAGCACTTTTCAAGGTCTGTACGAACCCTGTGTATGATGCCTTTACGTTGTGTTTCAGCATTATTCTGTCATATCACAATCTCCGTAAACAGATATCCTGTAGAGCTTTGTTGTACAGGATTCCTACTATCTCAATGGAGGGTCTCGTCGGGATGACATTTATGTCGACTAATCAATGCGTAGCTTTCATCTAGACGAAAATCTATTAATAACATTTTGATTTCGTAATTTCTATTTTTAGACCAAGGTTTGCAAGCTAATTTAACAGTGGTATTACACGTATTCACAGTCTGCGATTGTACATGTACGGCTCATTTCAAATTGCGTGACGTAGACGATGTAAACAAGTTACGTATCATAACAATTTCGTCATTAATATTATGATGAGAAAAGGTCACCTGAACGTGACCCTCGATTAAAAAAAAATGCCAGATCTATATTAGCGAGTAGGTGGGCGGAAAATTTTAGATCGGGTTTTAATCAAATTGGTCATATCGCGGAGTGTTGTCGTTCCTGAAAAGACCAAGATCTTTCTCGGTCTTTTGGGTATAGGTCATATCATAGCGGTCATTTAACCAACTCACTGTAACTGGAAAAGCTAAATCTCAAGATTTAGCTGTTAACCAATTACTAATCAAATACTTCCGTCAGTGACTGACAACTGGGTTACATGATTAAGATGCATGCCCGACACAGGCTGTCTAGATCTCTACACACAATCTTTTAGCCTAGTTTTAAAAATCCACATAAGTCTTTAATCGTTTTTGTGGTACTGAAGTTGCCTCTCGTATTTCAATCGGTGGCCCTGTCAAAATTACTGGTTGCGGCGTGTCGACTTTAAAAAACAATCGGCAATACAGTCGATTTTTCATCCATACAAGAAGTTGACGACTTTATTCTTGAGGGAAAAACGAGGGCTGGTAAATACAAAATGACCAAATGAAAGCTAGTTAAATGAACAGTCACAGAACATTGCTTATATTAGTGTTGATACTAGGGCTGTCACGATATACCGGAATACTGGTATATTGCAATACGCAGCTGCGACAAGACGTACCGCGGTACGAATTTAACGTACCGGTAGTTGGTGATACGATATTTCTTTTCATAGGAAAATTCTTCCTTTCGCGAAATAAAAGTAGCGAAACGTCAATTTCCATTGTTCATTTAATTTAGCAAAAAAAACCCGATTCAGTCCTAAATGACCCTTAAATACTTAAAGAGGCTAGATTCTATCAGTAGCTGCGTGTAAAATTTGTATTGTTTCTGTGCGAAGGCACAATGAATCTAAAAGCCCACAATATACCGTGGTACGTATCGCGATACGGTGCCGGCGTATCGCAGTATATCGCGATACGCTTTGGCGTATCGTGACAGCCCTAGTTGATATAATAGTTAAATTTTACTTAACTACCAGTAGCGCATACATTAACTCCGCTGATTTAAATATACAAGTGTATTTTTATCAGTCGTGAATACAGACACATTGTAATGAATAATTAAATCAGCGGAATAAATGTGTGCACCACACCAACAGATAATTAAAATTTAAAAAAAAAACCAACGGCTTAAATATACATAAAAATGAAAAAAATGAAACTGTTTAAACTTTTTTACAAATTCTATTCGCAAAAATAACTTTACTTGTACATTGCTGTACCGTTCAAATTTTAGTCGAAAATCAAACAGTGGTTTAAAAAACCCTTGGCTAAATGTATGCAAACATATCATGTCCCTGAATAAATCGGTAAATTATTTAAGTGGATACGTTTGATATAAAACATGTACATTAACAAAAAATGTAATTTTATACACTTTATTGTTCGCTGTTTGTTACGAATATTATGATCTATAGAATATAAAATATTAAATTGCAATTCAGCATAACTATTACGATATTTAATGACATATGAGTGTACGAATTAGCGGATTTGAGTTACGTTCGTTAAAACTCATTTGAATGAATTTTTCCTTGTATCTTACAAAGTTTTCATTGAAAAAATATATAAACGTATTTTAAACAAAATCTTATTCATGTATATTATTATATACAGTTAAACCTATGCAGAGCGGCCTTCTACAAAACAAATCCTCAACAACCAGTTTTGATATTTCCCTTACGCTCAATTGTAATTTAATTTAACATCTGCCGAGCAAAAGTTTCTATTTTCTCCCAGGGGTGTTGTTTAAGAGAGGAAGTAATAAATACTGGGCTAAACATCTATTCAACACAATTAAGGTTGTTTTACTGCGTCTAGTGCTCATAATCAAACCTTCCAGGGCCCTTGTCTATAACAAGATCTCACCTACCCTTCAACAAGGCAACAAGGAAACTTCTCCATACACCTTATAGATGGAGGAAAATTGACATTATTGTCAACTTTTATGGAACGGTGTAACACTCGCAGTCAGTTAGTATGTACCATATATTGCCTCAATTTAGACTTTTGATGAATGTGTTTCACTTCCATATACATTTAACTACATGAATAATATATTCTATATAAAATATATGACATGTAGATAAAAAGCCTTAAATACATAATTAAACCAAGCGGTCGTCCTTTTGTTAGCTAAGCGGGTGACTTTTTCAGCTGCATAAATATACCTCATAAGTCTTATTATATGAGAAAGTGACCATACACACAAAATTACGTTAATTACAATACGACCGCGATCTGTAGTCTCATAAGGAACCGTGTGTAAAAACGTGGTTAGATCATACGTTGACACTTTTCTAAATCAAACATGTATAAAATAATCAGCGAATAAAACATCATTTGAGTAAACTTTGTCTTATTTGTAACTTTGTATTTAATGATCGAAATCGCACCAAAAATTACCCAACTTAACATGAACGTAGAGATAGAACGAATATGTCAATACTCTTCAAAATTGTGGAAAACCAGCCCGTTCAACATCTTCAGTACGTAGACATAAATAATGATTCATGACAATCTTAGACAAAATATATTATTCACTAAGAGAGTGGTGGAATATTGGAGCAGCTTATCTCACAAAATAGTTTGAATCATCAGCACTGAATGATTTCTAAAATAATTTGAACAATCACTGGAATTTTAAAGAAAACAAAATTTTAATTTAATCATGAATATACCAATCAGTGACTGATAAGATATCCATTCCTCGAGAAAGCACTAGAGTAATATGTAATTAAACTTGAGTTTTAACAGTTGGGCCTAAGTTCACAAAACGTTGATCATGTTATCATACGGATTTTCAGGACACAAATTGGGCAAGCAAGCGAAGATTTTAAAGAAAAATCTTTATTCAGTTGCATTATATAGCGGTTCAACCAAATTTTCATGAGCGAGCGAGGAACCATTTTTTTCCGTAAAACCGTCGAAATTAAGGTGCGAGCGAATCCATAGAGCACATGATCAACTCGTCGTGGTCTAAACGATTGTACGAGGATTTAGGTAAAACAACTTATGAGTTCTCTGGATTGCTTGAAATACTAGCTTTAATGCCTTGTCAACATAATTTAGGTTATTTTCGACGACCAGCGCACCTAACCTAGCTTTCCTGGACCATTGTCTATAAACAGTACTCACATATCCTTCCACAAGACCGAAAACTGCTCAATATACCTTATCAATGGAGGGGTATGAATCCCTTTCCCGTCCGGGACACGATAATCAAAATCACGGGGCGGTTTCCACTGTTTAGAGTTACACAATATGAACATCAAAATAAGAAGGTGTCTTACCTTTCCAAACATGTTGTGCCAAGATCCCATGAGGTCTTTGTCTGCAGCGACACTTTTCCAAGTTCTACCCAGGTATGATCCTGGTGTATAATCCTGTCCGCCATATTCCGTGGAATGGGTCCACTTCATTCCATCATCGTGGGGTCTTGGGACAGGGTCACGTACATATTCTTGATTACTTGACCCGTACACTAAAGGATCACGTCGTGTCGCCCCTGGTTTATCTAACTTATTGAACAGATAGGGATTCTCGGTTTCCTCGTAATTCCTGTGCGAATATGCGAATTCCTCTCTTCTAGTGTTGCCAGTTATCCCCAAGTCCACTTTTCTATCTTTGTAGTTTGTGGCACGGTTTGCATTATCATATTCTCTTCTGGATTCCCCTGGTCGGTTATCACGGAATTTATCCCAGTCCATGTTATAATCATAGTCTAACCTTGGTTCTTTCGATTCTAACCAATCAAATCCATAATCATCGTTCATCTGACCGCCTGCTGGATGGGAAGTATCGCGCAGTCCACGTGTGTACGGATCATCAACTCTCGTGTTACTTATCCCAGTTTGTCTGTATTTTGAATCACGACCGTACGCGTCGGATTTAGAATATCTATCTGCCATATTCACCGAAATGATTCAGTATTTAATTTTGAAATATCAATGTATCAATGCGTTTATTTTATCGACGAGTCAAACATGTTTTAATGCGACATTGAAATATTATTATCCGTCTTCTTACTTGCTTACTCGTAAATGTTTTAAACAGTATCGACAAAGGTTTAACTCTAAGATCGAAAATTGAAATCTATAGAAAGCTTCCGGGTTGCTTCCTTTATATACCGAGTTATTTACGGACGCTCTGTTGGGTGGGTGCATGCTTTGTATTGTACGTTTTTTGCTGAACTCTTAAACATGAATAAATTAATGGGGATTAAGTTTCTTGTTTACGCCGTTGTCTAACATTGTGTAATTTTCCGAAAAGCGAGTTTTAATAATAGCGTCGATTATAAATCAAATAATGTTAACATGACATGTTTTTGTCATTTTAATGTTTAACAAACCCCTTTATGAGGGAAACTCATATAGATATTGTGGCTCAGTTATAATATGATTAAATTCTTTACAAAAAGTAAAAGCCGTAGTACTTTTCGCATTCTCGTACCCCGAGGTTATCATAATTCTGAACTAGTATCGAGAATCTTGATAGACTGGGGGTACGGGAATGTATTTTTTGTCGCTATACACTTAACAAAAGTTCTAACCGATCACTTCAAATTTTGATTATTTCATAACGAGCCAATGTATCCTTATTAAATTTTGCAGAGGTGCTTTTTGGGTCATTTTCTACCGATTTGTGGAAAGAAAAATTATTTGATGAAAAGTGATCGGTTAGAACTTCTGTTAAGTGTACATGTATATTGTCGAACAGTGTCTAACTGGCACTCAATAAAAAGATAAAATCTGAAGCAATCCAATTAGTAAGTAGGCCTTTACAGTTGGAATCCTCGGATTTAATCATTGAATTCCTATGTAAGGATAACAAAATATTTTATCTTAAGCCATCCATCTACACACAATATTATTGTCAATAATATGGACAGTACTGAATATTGACCATAATATTGAACGTTAGTGGTAGATATTGAAGGTCCCATCAATATATTGATGAACATTTGAGAGCTCAAATAATTATTGGTGTATTGACAATGTTATTGATGAGTACTTTGCGCCCATCAATAAAACTGATGTCAATATTTATTCTTGTCCAAATTTTTGAGGTGTCAACATGGCAAAATCAAGAAAAGACGAAGAAAGAAAATTCGTCTGGGAATTAATTGACATACATGTATAAAGAAAGCTTCCTACACTGTGGAAAAATTACAAGCGATGACTAGAGTAATCACGGGAAAAAGGTGACTGCCTATGATACTCTTTTAGAAAAGTATAGGGAGCGATATCCAGACGCGTAATTCCTCCAACAGCTTTACATGACCAAACTGCTGCTGTAGCTGAAACCACGGTTTATTCCAAAATTTTCTCTGTTTTTGTTTTCCTTTATCCAATGCTAGTGCAATGCCGATAATAACAACATGATTCATGCTTTCACTTTGGCATCCGAAGTACAAATAAACTAAATATTCATCAATATGTTTGTACAGTTGGTGGCAACAAATAAATCATCAATATTGTTGAGTCAATGTTATTGACAATAATATTGTGTGTGGATATGGGGCTTTATATCTTTCTTGTTAATAAAGATATTAACAGAAGTGATAAAATTTAGATAGCTCTTTATCTTAAATATACTAAGCTTGAATTTCAAAATAAAAAATAAACAATTTACAAAAAAAGCTATTTAAAATTAATTTGGCAAATTGACATTGAAAAGTATTGGTAAAATCCGAGTTATTCAACTACATGTAATTGGATCTACCTATTTGAAGAGTATACAAGTTCGTTTATACTCGTGGCTTTACGAAATGTCCTATATACATTGCTTTTAAAGATTTACTCGATATACAATGTGAGTGTGTGTGGTCTCAATTTGTCGGGTTCCTAGTCATACTTTGACGAGTAAAAGTACGCCAGGCAAAACAGAATAATAGCTGCGCCCTATATTTAAGTTCAAAATAAAAGGTCGATATCGATTGACATATGAAGTATTAAACTCCTACCAAATTTGCCGTCGTCAGGAAATGGTCATGCAAAAAAATGAAAGAGTAAAAGAAAAGTTTATAACCTGACTGACGATGAATTGAGGGCGTAGCCATAATTGTGGATTTCCTGACCCGATAACGATCGTAGTAAAGAGCAGGTAATCCAAACTATGTCATAATATACAAAATATAAATAGAATGCCACTTCAATTCATTTCAAATACATCATCTAGTTTTAGGAATATCGATGATGTCTGCTTTACTGCAATGCTATTTTAGAAGAGAAATTGGCGTCCGTCCGTTACAATTTGCAATAAAAATGCTTACAATAACATCTGTAGACGTTAACTACGGTGACCTTGAGGGCTACTTGTGTTACAACGCCAGGGCTCTAATTTGACAAAACATTGGACTTGCAATTTTTTGCGAGTTGATTTTATTTCAACTAGCTAATGTAAAAATGTGACTCACTTTTTTTCTCAAAATCTTAAAAAAATAAATACATGTAGTTACGGTTACGGTTAACCTATATACCGGTTAATATTGCAATACGAATTCTGACGGTTTTTAAACGGTTCGTTTTTCTCTGAACCGGTTTTTCTAGTAATGTTCCATATTGATTGATTTTATCAGAGTCTGAAATCTAAATGTTTGAATAAAAGTTAAAATGTGTTGGAAACTTAAAATACTTTTCGTAAAGTGACAGAATAATTATCTTTGAGAGTCCATTCAAAGTCTTTTTTCTAACTTTCTAACATTTGCATAATAGGTGCAGATCATTGAAAATACAAATATCTATGTGTAATGTTGATCAAATTAAGACGAAGCACGTGCATTAACTCAAGCTATGCATGTATGCGCAAAGAACAATATGTATTACAATAAATTGCAATACGGTTTTACCGTATTGTTACACCCCTAGTTACATCTCATATATGCAATACAAAAACAACATAGCACTATATTTATCTATGGATGGAACAAGGTCGTTACTGAGAGGGTATCAAACATGTCTTTTGAATGAATCTTTTATTGATACTATCAATCTTTCAGGCCGTTTCTAAGCTGATTTGAGCCTCATAAGTTTAGACATATATGTTTGCGCCAGTTTCAACTCGTGAAAATTTGCGAGTTAAAAAGAAAGTTACGCGCAATTTTCAAAATCTACTCGCAATGTGCGAGCATGTGAGCTTAAATTCGAGCACTGCTCAACGCTGCTGACTTTGAAGTCAAACTTCTTGCTGTCAAAAATGCGATTCCATCAGAAAAGTCGTCCAACTTAATTATTGTTAATACTGCGATTGTCGATACGCTTCGTTCTCTGGCATTCGTAGTCCAAACAGCATTGAGAGAACAACACTTCTTTGAGCATCAGAGATACTATAAGTGTTGAACTGCTGCAAAAAGCTCAATAACGTCGCATTTCCCCCTAAATTGTTGAATGTCATTGCTTGGGTTGCCTGGACAGATATCCACATTATGTATTATTTTAAAGTAACTTGGGGAGAGGACTTTCAGATACTGATTTCAAGAATCACTCGTGACTATGTAGCAGAAAGGTTCATTCAGGTGTATGATGATGCACCTATGTGGGCATTGTCTGATGTAAAAAGCGACAGTGAATGATTTCAAATCAGACGTAATTTAACGATGGTAAAAAAGACTACATAGCCAATATGTCGTCGGCTTGCCTTTTCTAAAGCGCACTGTTTAGGTTGATTGATTAAAAGGAAACATATAAATTTATCCATTTTTGCAAAGGGGCCTGCCCTTTTGTCACCCAATACAATTAAGTCACAACTAACACGTGCAAACATATTATATTTATTTATCCGACGTTTCTGCTGATAACTTTGAATAGTTATTCACAATGAGAAGTCAACTTGGAAAAATTGTGAGATAAAAGCCTTGAAAATGTTTACATTTCTTCGATTGTAAAACCTGGAATTAAGAAAAAAATCCTTCAAAAAGTCTGGAGAAGTTTGGAATCTCACAAGCAGAAAATTGTGAAAACCCTGTATTAGGCGAAATGAGTATTAAACAAGATATCCCAATTGAGAAAAATGGAGTGTGTTTGAACTGACAGGATTCACAGAATTAGGGGAAGAAGGGAACCTTCGTCAAAACTTACGCAGAGGGAGTAAGAACAAAGTTGTCGGTACGTGTTCATGTTGTCCAGTTGTTATTCTTGGGGTTAAATGGATTTCGTTTTCTACTCGCACATTTTGTAACTGACAACATATCAGCTTTACAGATCTATACTTTGTTCAGGAAAGCAGTTAACTTGATGTCTACATATGGTTTCAGAGTACTGTATATCTGTATGAATGGAGCACAGTGTAATAGGAGCTTTAGACATTTCTATCTTGTAGAAAAACACAAAATTTCGTACACCAAGCACCTGTACAGCTGATGAAATTATATTTATGATGGATATTTGCCATGCATTGAAAAAAATCGAAATAATGTAATGAAAAGCAGTTTGACAAAACAATGTACCAGCTTGCTGAAATTATCCAATTCCTATGAAATTCACTGGTAAAAGGTTGATTTTCCCACTGTGATCAACAAATGCACTTCAAATTCACAGAAAACTGACCAATGAACACATTTATCCAGATAGCCATCTTTAACTGAGAACTTACCTCGCAGAAGATGTTCTAAATTCAACCATATTAAACTCTTTAAAAACATCAATCAAATTTGGGGGGAAAGGGACATTTTTAAATGGAGTTATAAAATTTATGGAACAGAAACCACAATTAGTTGAAATGTTTCGTGACAGCAGACCTAGCTAAGAATTCAGATTCACGTTAAATCGGTTAAAATCAGTCAATTCTTGGTTCTCTGACTGAGAAGTAAGTAAACAGAATAATCATATGTTTTTCCGTTGCCATGAAGACATTAACTCTTGTATTCTGGGTTTTGATGACTACGTGGAACATTTTTGGAACTAAGAACAACTGTATATTTCACACCAAGACCAGTAAATTCTGATGTCCCCAGCTATGGGTTAAATAGCATTACTGCCTTGTAGTATGTCGTGGGAATAAGGATGATACCTCTGACAGAGAGATCCAGAGTGAAGCCCCGCAGGCGGTGTGCACTGTCTGATCGACATTCTTACCGGCAGCTTCTGCAACTGACCCAATGCAAGACGAACTGCTATGCTCTCCTCTGGAACACATCGGTTAAGTCGAGAGGGGGATCCTGAAAGCATGGACAATCCAGGATCTCCATACAACCTGTCCACGAAAATTGCGCAAATGGAGAGGTCACTCTATCCTTGCTGTCTCAAGGCATGGACTCGACACGAAAGACATGCAGTTACAAATGATACGTCCAAACTCATATTGGCGTAGAGTGGACGCCACGGGCTGTCTTCGACGGTAGGAGAAGTCTTGGTACTTTATTGATTAACAACGCCTGCCTTAAGCTGGGCAGCCCCCAGCCAGTAAAGTGATAATCCACCATGGTCTACAAGGAGTGCAAGAAGCTCAGATTATATGAACACTTGACAAGCAGCTCATTAACTTCTGCACCAGACAAACGTAGACGAACTATTGAGTCTCCAGCACTTCGCATTGCAAGTTGGCATGTACGCACTATGATGCCAGGTACCTGCGACGATGATAACAACTTGGACATCAAACGCAACACTGCAGTGATTGATGCTGAACTAGAGCGACTTAATATTGACACCGCTGCACTCTAAGAGACACGTCTTGCTGATGACGGGATCTTGAAAGAAAAGTACTATACACTCTTTTACAAAGGAAAGCCTACGGATGACAGTCTTGACAGACGTGATACCTAATTCAGGCACAGAACGTTTGCTGATACTTCGTCTCGACAAAAGCAACGGCCAGTAAACCTTGTTGCAACTATGCCCCAACACTGACCTTAAACACAGATGTCAAATACGTGTTCTACAGTCAACTGGACGAAATAACACGGAAGCTCTCCCAAACTGAACAACTCTACATAATAAGTTGCTTAATGCCATAGGAGGTTCTGAACATAACAACTAGCCCTCATGTATAGGGAACTCTGAAGTAGGACGCATGAACGAAAATGGCCAGCTCCTCCTAGAGCCATGCTGCCGACACAAGTTGTGTGTGACAAACACCTACTTCCGAAACAGTTCACTCTCAACACTAGGAGTTATCACAGTGCTGACTGCGACACAGATTACTGCCTAGATATAAGTAAGGTCTCTCTCAAACCCAAGCGCTTTCATCACTCTAAGTTAAAGGGTCCAGGAAATATAAATGTTACCAATATTCGCAACTCCGCATGAACATTGGAATTTCTTACAAGTAATAATATCGAGTGTTCCAAAGATACTGCTTAGTCAGCTACTGAGAAATGGGCGCGACTTAGTTCGTCAATCCATTCATCTACATTCGAAGACCAGGGCTTCAAATGTACGGGCGCCCACTCGCCTTGGGCGACCGTTTTCCGACGCGGGCGAGTGAAATCCAAAGGATGGTAGTCCACCGTGGCGAATAGCGTTTCCGCAGAAAAAACAGTAACGATAATCGAGTAATTAATTTTTAACAGTGACGTCCCCTACAACCGCATTGCCGAACGTCCAATCAAAACGCCCGATACATAGTTCAGCCAATCGTAACGTTTCTTATACTGTACGTCCTCGTATAAACATGGATGCGCCCATGTAAATAGTTTTCTCTTCGTATTTCGGGTTAATTGTACAGATTTTCAAGGTATTTAAGCGATGTGGAAGTTTCTTAAGGGCGCAAAAAAGCCTGAAAAGGCAATCGAGCATAAAAGGAAATATCTGCGTGAATATGGCCAGAGTAAAAGGAAACGAGAATTCCAAGAAAATTGGACTGATAATGGTAAGCGTCCGTGGCTCTTCAATGACGACGCATGCATGAAATGTTGATTTGGTATCTCAATGGGATGTCCGAGCAGGTTCGTTGATGGCTGTACCTCATATAAATTGGACAGTATCGCGAAACATGAAAAGTCTGCTGCCCATCTAAGGGCTGTACCTGTTCAGAAAGCTAAGTATGTGCCATCCTCATCATCTGTAGCCGTTAAGACATAACAAAAGTTAAATGCTGCAGCCTTCGAAAAATTAAGTTACATGTTTTGAACGTGCCATGCTCTTGTGATGAACAATCGCCCAATTTCTGACTTTAATTGGATGTGTGACTAAGATGAAGCTAAGGGTTTGAACATTGGTGAGACATACAGAAACAACAATAAGTCACCATTAACTTTCATCCAAGTTATTGCAGAGGCCCAGCTCAAGAAATCTACAAATTGTATATCAAGCAGTAAGTTTGTTATTGTTATCGGAGATGGCAGTATTGATAATTCGACAAACGAACAAGAACTCTGGTTTACTAGAACTTGTAAATCAGGGGTTATTCACGTAAATTTTATTGGTGTGCATGCTACAGAAAAAGCCGATGCTCCCAGTATTGTCAGTGGACTTAAAAGTTTGGTTTCAGACAACCTTCATTGAGGGTGGGACGACTTAGAACAAAAACTTGTTGCTATTGCCTGTTACGGTGCATCTGTTATGACAAGTTGTCGTGCTGGTGTTGGCACATTACTCAGAAAAGATCAGCCATCTCTGTTGACCATTCATTGCCTTGCACACAGGTTAGAACTTTCTTTGAATGATATGTCTAAAACTGTCAAGCTGTACCATAAAACTGTCAACACTTGATTGCTTGGACTGTACTACTTTTATCACAGAAGCGGTTTAAATAAATATATGCTTACGAGAAGTTATGATGTCATGAAACAGGAAACAGATGGACCACTATTAATGCCTGTCAGAGTTGGTGGAACTAGATGGATAGGCCATACATTCAGAGCTGTTACTAATGTCCTTGGTTCATACAAGTACATCACTGTACATCTTTCTCAGGTAACTATTTGACATGCCCGGACCAGAGCATTACAAACATATATATTTTTTACCTTTACAAGAAATTATGTGTTTTGTAGATTCCTGTTTCCTATTTACATGAGACATATGGACCCAAGTAAATGTATATATATCAACCGTCTATATACATATAAGAGACATATACATACATCAATTTTATTTTGAAAAAAAATGTTCTTTAAATATATCACAGAACAAAAAACAAATAGAATAATACATGATAATAAATAAATAAAAATAATTATAATTAGTAAATTAATATATAATTATATAAAATATTAATAATAATTTCACAGATGGCTATGTAAAACAGTTTTCAAGATAATCAGTATATCAGTTTTTTACATTGCAGTTAACAGAACCAACAGAGAGGGTTTCTGTGGATTCCAGAAGTAAGGCTCATGCTTTTCTGAAGTTGTTGCACTCTAGAGATGTAATGTATTTTTTGAACTACCTGCTTGATGTGCTGACACCTCTGAAGAGAATTTCACTTACCCTGCAAAATCGATATGCTGTCATTGGGACACAACACACAGAGCTTACTTCCACTATTGAAGTGCTGAAGAAATATACTCACAGGTAACAACTAAGTCAAATGATTGCCTCTGTATTCATTGATGAATGAAAATGTTGTCTGCGTAATCTACTCAGTACTGTATGTCTATTTTTCACAAAAATAAGAGATTTATTGAGTGACTGTCAAGCAGTTTCGGTAGTATCTGAACAGATGGTGACTAATTTGACAGTTGATCAGGTTCAAATGTGTTTACAATGGGTTTTCTATCAACCCTTAAGTAGCATGTTAAGACTTTATATTACACTTATTTAGGTAAATATCACTAAGTTATTGGTCTGTCTGTTTGTTAAAAATTGGTCCACATATTTAATTTCAGTGATGGACCTAACCTAAGAAAGGCAACAAATGATGATTAGTCTGGATTTTAATAGTACCCGCAAGAAAATGAATCTCTTGATAATACAGGCTATAGAAAAAACGCTTCTCAGATTTCTTTCTAGGGTCCTCTACGAATGTTATTTTAGCAACAAAGATCTTTAACATGGAACAGCGGCCCACACAATCTTGGGATTTATTGAAAGGTTAAATGAAATAGACAATATCTGGAATTCAAATATTTCGTTTTTTTCCATCCATTCACAGGCAATGCAAACAATTTTTTCTCATTATTGCTGAAAAACATGAGACACAGATTAAATCTTAATTTTCTTTGTACACATATTTTCATTGTAACGGTGAAACTTGGTTTCTTCCACTGCGTACAATTGGGAAAAACAAAAATTTGAGTTCCAAATTAGGTCTATTATGTTAACCATGTCCAGTTAATTTTTTTATTCATTTTGTGTTTGTTTCAGTTGTTGTTGATACAGTTTTGTTTCAGTTTCTATTAGAAAGCACTTTGAATTTAAAACTCTATATAGTCATCATGAGTAAATCTGTAAGACATAACCGACTAATACATTTCTCTTTTTGCAGAAATTGAAACTAAGACCATTAGAAGATTTTAGATAGCAACGTTATAAAAGTTATCTAAATAAAAAAATGTTAATTCTTCAGATTATGGTGATCAAGAACTACAGATTATAATTGACCACTTTGGGAATGTCCTCTCCACAACAGGAGTCAAAATGGATGAAATTGAAGTCGAATGGACTATGCTTAAAAAGGAAATAAATGAAAGGTGTGTAACCATGATCCTTGTCTTAAAACAGCATGTTTTAAAAAGTTGACTTGTTATGATACTTAATGAAGGTTCAAATTCTGCGAGATATGTATGTGTAGAAAAGTCTCAATTTTATTTTAAATTTAGGCAGTGGTGGTGTGAAATACCCCCTTATTTGATTTAGAAAATAAATAATGGACAATAACATGGGCCGCAAAAATATACATGTCTGGGTATAATTCTACCCAGTGTAGAAAAAAATCAATTTACAAATTTTACATCAGTACAGGTAGTTCACATGTACACTTACATCCTGCTAATTTTCTACATTTCAGTGACACCAAGTTCGTTGACCGGGCTGCTGTAAATGGTGTATTTGGTAACAGATTTCCTAACATTCTTAGTGTTGTAGATCTTGTACTTACCATGTCACCTACCAGCGCTGAAGCAGAAGTGGGATTTTCTCAACTAAAGCTGATTAAAACAAGACTACGCACTAAACTCTCGATGTCATTACTTAATAACCTTGAAGGTTTAAAAAATCTTTAGTCAATGTCTACTTTTTCATTTCCATGTTTACCGAATGAAAAAGTAGACATTTTAGCTAAAGAATCTTTAATTAAATCTACAACCAGTAGATATCAAATTACCAAGCAGTGACTTCAAATGTTCAGTCAACACGTTAATTGAGTCAAAATGGCTAACAATGTGGAACAATGCTATTTTTAATAAGTTACATGACTTAAAGACAACCCTTGCTTTATCTTCGTCAATAATATTTGCTAATCGACAAGATCAAAGAGTGATTACGCGATGTAGAATTGGTCATACCAGATAACCGCATTCATACCTTCTCAAAAGAGAGGAGGCACCTAAATGTATACCATGTGACGAGCATTGTCACGAGGTTATGATCCAGGACACAACAGCTCCAGCTTCCTTCACAATCAACAGAACCTCTCTTGCTATTGTTGAGAACTTCAAATACCTAGGTTCCACCATCTCTAGCGATCTGTCATTTGACTCTGAGATCAGCGCGCGGATTGTCTAGGCAGCCTCTGTTCCGGTCAAACACACAAGGACATGTACGGCGCATGGCAAAAGACCTTCTGTATGGGCAGCAAGAACAAGGTACCCGCCCAACAGGCCGCCCCTATTTGCGCTTCAAGGACACATGCAGTAGAGCGCTCCAGTCGTGTTACATAGACACCGAGGAGAGAGAGGCTATTGCTGCTAACAGGTCAAGTTAGAGGGATACTGTGAGAACAGGTGTGAAGGTTGCTGAGGGGAAAAGGAGAGAACCGGGAAGCAAAGAGGTTGAAGAGGAAGGCACCATCAGTCAGCTCAGATGAAGTGTTTGACTACACCGTTTGTGATCGTGAATGCAAATTAGGATCGGTGTTCTACCAAGTCACATCAACGCAACTCATCATCTTCATAGACGGAAGGAGGCCAATAGACTTAAATATGTCATCACACCAATAAATTACAAAAAAATATTAAAGGTGAAAAGGGGAAACTCTTGACTAATTAGTATCAAATTAATACTAATAGTAATGGCAGTGCGATACCATGACATCATGATGACATCTCTAGTCAGTTTCGAAGAAAAGTTTTAATTTTAAACTTAAATCTGTTCATATTGTGCAGTTATATTTGCCGTTTGGAAAATATGAAAAAGGTAAGTTTTTTTGCTTCTGTTTAAAAAAAATGAAATTAAGTGTACTGGACATAGACATTTTAGAATAAATATTTCAGATATATCTAACTTAAATATATTAATAAGTTTACCCACTAACGTTGATTTATTATGTACAGGAGGTATGTTCGCCTGAGTGAATGATATCTTCAATCTATGTGTTAAGATTATTTATCTTGTAGAAAAATGTTAATTTTTTTGAATATTTTTGTTAAAAAACGCCAAGCGCTAAATATATAAGCACTTTCAATATAAGAGTGATTTTGCCATCCGATGGGGGTATTATCAGAGAGACCAGCGAGTCGTTTACCGGTTGTTTCCCATATCTCAGTAGGGGCAATCCGATTAAGTTCGGACAAAGTAGAGAAAGTACGGACATAAGAACAGAAACTACAGACAATATAAATAACAGAGACAGAACGGACAATAGTATTATTTATCTTAAGTATTTGAAACTTTTATTGCTATCGTGACAAAGATGTCTTGTACAATAATGTATTACAATTGTACTAACCAACAAATAAATGTGAAAAGTAGGTCTATCATATATACACGTATAACGGATTAAAACGTGAACAATCTTGCTAAGAGACTATATCATAAGAGAGCTTGTAGGCCTAACTAAAAATGCCTTTTCCATATCAAAATACTTTTTGCCTGTATATTACTTGAAAACTAGTTTGAATTACTTTGAACAAAACTGATAGATGTATAAGATCTGCATTTAAAACAAGATCGTCCACACTTTCATCTCTACAGAAAAAACCCAAATTACATCGTTGTAGACCTTGAGCCAGTATATGACATTGCTCCCCCCCCCCCAGGGGGAATTTTCAAGGGTATGATTTTCTTAACCCATATGGTGGTAGGCATTCACTGATGAAAGTTTGCAAAGTTCTGTTGGGGCTTTACAGAGTTATGGGACTTTGAAATATCACCCATTCTCATTTTCTGGTCAAATCCATAACAGACATTGAGCCAGTATATGACATTGCTCCCCACACGGGGAATTTTCAAGGATATGATTTTCTTAACCCATATAATGTTAGGCATTCACTGATTAAAGTTTATAAAGTTGTGTTGGGGCTTTACAGAGTTATGGGACTTTGAAATATCGCCCATTCTCATTTTCTGGTCAAATCTATAATAGACCTTGAGCCAGTATATGACATTGCTCCCCACATGGGGAATTTTCAAATGTATGATTTTCTTAACCCATTTAGTGGTAGGCATTCATTGATAAAAGTTTATAAAGTTCTGTTGGGGCTTTACAGAGTTATGTGACTTTGAAATATCGCCCATTCTCATTTTCCGTTTAAACCATAAGTGCTTTTAAAGCAAGTTTAAGACATTGCTCCTTCCTGGGAGTAATTATCTATGGTATATTTTTTAAACCCACATGAAAGTAACAGTTCAATGATAAAAAGTTTGCAAAGTTCTGTTGGGGCTTTACAGAGTTATGGGACTTTGAAATATCACTCATTCTCATTTTCCGGTAAAAACCATAAGTGCTTTTAAAGTCAGTATATGACATCGCTCTTCCTGGGAGTAATTATCTATGGTATGAATATTAAACCCACATGGTAGTTGCAATTTACTTATAAAAGTTTGCAAAGTTCTGTTGGGGCTTTACAGAGTTCTGGGACTTTGAACTTCATGACCCCCTATGGCCATTTTCTATGCCAAAAAGTTCTTATTACTGTCCTCCGGTACTTTATTTCGACGCATCTTAATTATGAAGCCATTTTGTTTTTGACAACGATTTGGATTTTGGGTTACCCTGTAACGCCATTCCTGTGCATTTCCGATAGTTAGCAGTACGGTGATTTCTTAACACCTATATGTGAAGAGTCAGAGATTTTGAGGTACTCTTTTCATACCTCTTTTCAACACTGAAAAATGGTGATTTTTCCTATTACGTTCTTAGTTTAGTTTTGAAAATCTCGTTTTTTCTAAAACAATAAATATAACAGACATATTGGCGTCCCATATTTCTTGCTATTTCAAGAGAGTCACGTGACAGGTAGAGTACTTTCGTTTTGGCAAGATTAAAAATAGAATCAAATCAAATGCATCGTTTCCCTGTTCTCTTATGTCAGCCATATAGGAAATCTCCACTAGACATATTTTTATTTCTTGATTTTAATGATAACTTTCAGTTATTAATAAAAGTTATACAAGATGAACAAATGAATAAAGTATTTACAGGAAGGGTCATTCGTTAGTCAGACTAAATAAAGTTTACACATATTTGAATACAAGCACCTATTTTCTATGGTAACGTATGTTTCTATACGGACCACACTAATAAAACTTTATATTTTTTGTCTGTATTTGTATGTTTGTCTATGATTTAAGCACTTTAGGAAGGCAAAGGGTTGATACTGGAAATACATACCACAAAATGATAAATTCAGAACGCCCCTTCGCTCAAATATGACTTAAATTTCAGATCAACTAATGGAAAATTACAGAAATACATTTATAAACCTTGATACAATGACTTTCAAACTTGGAAAATCGAAAGAAACTTAAGTACCATAGCCTTGAACAGTCAAAATCAATGAATACATTTTAAAAATTTATATACTTAACTCACTGAAAAGTTCATAATTATGAATGCCTAAAGAAATAAATAGGTAGTAACGTATGTTACAACAACACTGTTTAAACTATTACATCCCAATTTTATCAGTCACACCCAGTACAACAGTTTAAAACATTTAATGGTAGCACAAACTATTTTCTATGTACTATGTCATATCTAAATACTGTTAATTATATCAATAAGGATTGCTTTCAAAATTAAGGGAAAACATGTTAAAATTAAGAGTTAAAAATGTTACGAATTAGTCTCAGAAAAGCATCAATTGTGTTCAAAGTTCATGTAGTAATTCACTTTGAAGTAAAAATCAAAACATTCTCCTAGATATTCCATGAGGTACTGGCACACTTATTTCATATAAAAAGTCATTTGTCACCCAAAATTACATCATCAAGGGTTTGCCATTGGATAAGAGATCGGCGTTGTTGCATGAACGATGTGTTTGCTTTCTTATCATTATCAATTTGTTGTACCATGCTTATGTACCATGTTCCCTTAAATATTTCTGCAACAAAATCTTCCGCGACGTATTATAGTTCATCTACGACAAAAAATAAATTCCGATATAAATTATGCTGTTTGTGTTGTCAGGAATTACAACAACCTGTTGTAACGTGTGTTTATAAAAGTCCAACTACATTATTTCGCAGCTGTTAAATTCAACAGACATGTTGTGTTCCTTTACACTCAAAGACATGATATAAAAGAAACATTCAGAACTTAAACGTTTCAAGTTTCCAAAAAAGCGAAACATTGTGAAACAAGCAAACAATCAACTATGATACATTTCATATGAAACCTACCTTACCAAACGTAACGTATGTTTCAATTCATAAAATCATGTTTTATTGAATAAGAAGCGAACACAGGACGCTTTGGTTACATTTGAGATTTGGTTACATCTAGTAAGAATTGAAGTAACAAATGAATTGCAAAAAAATCGATTTGAGTATTGCTATGAAGGATTCTATGCTTACATTGCATGCAATGGTTAAAAAATCGTCATAGTTTAATTTATCAAAGCCATTGAGACGCATACAGTTTCATGTTTTTTTTTCAGTCTGGTTGAAGATGTCATATATTTTTCAATGAGATAATAACGACTTTATTTATAATTGTGGATAACATTTTGGTGTAAACCAATTTTCAATATGTCATCGTTTAACCCTTCGCCACATTGTAAGATCGGTATATCATTTTAACGGTAACGTATGTTACATCACGTATGTTACATTTGATACTTTGATACTTAAGACAGCATTATCTCTAGACGATCCTGCGGAATGGCAAAAGTAGTAATCATAAAATGAAGAGTTCATTAGAGAGACTAATTAGTAAACGTGAATTCAACTAAGATATTTAACATTAGTTGAAAAACCATGGTCACGTATGTTTCATTTTTAATATGTTTTAATATATTTTACAATTATAATATCTTTTCCAATTTGAAAAAAAATGGATTTTTTATGGTCATGTATGTTTCAACACTCTAGGCGACAAAGTTTAAGAGCTGTGTGTAAGTTAATATTTCTGAGGAGCAAGATAAAAATCTTATTCTTACATACAGCAACATTGTATATCTTAAAAAGCAAGTGTATTATGACTACTTTATGTGGCTATGTTTCATAGTCTGCGCGCAAAGGCACAGTGACGTATGTTACATTTTAGGGTACTTATGAGATCAGTATCAACAGCAATTTCCTTTATAAAACACAAAAGACACATTTTCTTTTTAATTGACAGACAATATAATGAGAACTTGATTTGTGTTGCAAACTTGATTTGTGTTGCAAACATGATTTAATGGTTTTTGCAAAAATAAATCGATAAAAATGGAACAAAAATTGCTATTTACCTATACAATTAAAAGTTGAATTTCTCAGTAATGCCCCACTGGAAACTTGCAAACTTTGTACTGTTGTACTCAGGAAAGATAGGGGAATAAAAAATATGGGTCTTGAAAATTCCCCCTGGGGGGGGGGGGGGAGCAAAAAGTGTATCTTGTTCACGGCCTATTGGGGCAGGACCAATTCCACTCTTGAACAGCAGCAGGTGTATTTGAAATAAGTTTCTTTAGATAGTTCTGCAATGGCGACAGCATCTGATCGACGTACGTATGCAACAATGTCAAAAGGATAGAATTATTTAATATCACAATAGCATTTTCATCGTAACGATTACTTGGGTCCGGTTTAGCTTCATATCTTTCTCCGATTTCTACGGTGATGCATTCCCACAGCTTGTACGGAATATATATAATTATTTTCTAATCCCCTAAAAGATTATAGAACATTTAGAATGAAAAAACGGTTATTTTGCAATTTTAACAAAAAAAAGATCAAAGACAACAGCAGTTTCAATTTGCTTCTAGAACTCCTACAATATACATATATTTATTTGGATTTAAGTTTATACCTTAAAACTTAAGTTTTTTTCCTTTCTTCTCTATTACTAGACTTACTGTTCGGGAGATAATTCAGGGGAGGTAATCGTGATCGTAATATTATAGTCCTGTCGCTCGATTAAATATCAGAACTGATTATTGACATAAATCAAGCACATATTTTAGCGCCACTCAGTATGTTGTTCTAGACGAGTCAAGATGTCTGAATAAAATTGTGAAACGTTTTGCAGTGTTTTTATCGTTTAATAGTAGTTTTTAGACCTTTCGAGGTCTCTATAGAACACTAACGAGTCATCTTTTCTTACCGTCTTCCTTTTTCAACTTTTTAGTTTTCAAGTTTTTCTGTAATGATGTCTTCACTAGTCAAAGGACGATGATGAGTGATAGACTTTCTCTGTTTCTTACATGTATTTTTATTCTCTGAAATACCAACTGGACGCGGGACGTAGGTTTTCTAAATTTCTTGTAATATTTCTTCTATATCGTTTTTGTTCTTCTATATACTCGTTTTTTGTTTGTTTAAAAAACCCAAATGTCTGTCTGTGCCTGAAGATCAGTCTGACTAATCCTTCTGATCTTATATCGTCACGATACCAATGGACCAAAAAGGTGATTAAGGCGTAACTTGTCTGTTACAATTTTGATACGGAGGTCCAACACAAAGAAGTAGATCGGCAAACATGTTGGCAGCTCATTCCGATGTATGCGACGTAATCACCATGGAATTTTCTTTCCAACTTCTGAAAGAGCGTATTATATTACTTGAATGAACGACGTCGCTCGAGCCATAGTTTCACCCACCAACGTCTTTGTCAGGATATTTCTTGATGACGTCTGTGAATCAGAAGAATTATGATTTCTTATTCCTGATCTTCAGCAGCAAGTTGTTCAGTTTATATGCCAAGTAAGCCATGACTAAGTCAAGACCTACTGTGAAATAAAACCTCTCCCCTGCAGACCCCAGTATTCATACCAAAATTAAACAATAGGATATAACAGATTAGGCGATCGCATGTACATCGTACGACTGTCGTGCAAGTTTGCGTTTGTCGAGCGATTAAAATACGGGCGATGTACCAAACAGTTTTAAAATCTTCTGACAGTTTTGTTTACGGTATTTATAAGTTTTACCATTGATTTAAATGTAGCCATCCGCACACTGTTTGTACTTTCATTTTGCTCAAGGATTTGTACTTTAATTTTGCTCAAGGATTTTCCATCATCTGTTCCGAACAATACGGAAGCACAAAATTGTTTTTGATGCTAGATTTATTCATATATATATGTTTATTGTGTTTAGCGGAACTTTTTAAGTCGATTTCAGAGAAAGGCGGTAAAATGGAAATGATAAAACAGACTAGTCTAAATATGTACATCACGATGTATAAGAATGGTTTCATCTCTGCTCGGGCAGTGAAATTCTGGGTTGGAGCTTATGCTTGAGTGGCATTAGGTTTTTTTGCATCTCAGTGAATATACTGCATTCACGTGTGAAACTTTTAGAGATGCAAAGGAGATTATAGTGGCATGTAAATAACGGTGTTTCATTTGTTATGTTATGATATGCTGGGTATATATTTAAAATATAATAAATGTGCCCGTTTAGTAAGGAAACACATTGGGTCACTGAATGGTACTCAGATTGACCCTGGTTGACAATAGTCTAAGGTTCACTAGTATAATCTACAGCATAAGTACGATTGCACAAGATTAACCGGTATATTGATTAATATTTATAATATAAATTGATTAATTACATTAGTATTGATACATATTTATGATATAAATTAAAAACAAGAATGACAATTTTCATCTCTATTTAAGAAGTAACTCTACAGTTTGTTTGTGTTAAAAAATAAGCATGAATATTGACTAACAATGTCTGGAATTGATTCCACAACCCTTATCGCCTTTTCAGAATTGTACATATATTCTATTTATTAATGACTTGATCAAAGAATTAGAGGCCAGCCAATGCGGGTGTTGTATGTATGATATGTTACTTGGATCACCTACTGTGGCTGATGATATGATTATTGTTTCTTATTCTATTAACGGATTAAACAAAATGTTAGACATATGTGATAAGTATTCAAAGAAATGGCGCTTTGAATATAATCCTAATAAGTGTTCTGTTATGGTGTTTAATGAACCACCTCGTCATCTGTCTCAACGTGTGTTTTATCTTGGTGAACATATTATCATACAAGCATTTGGGTTTGATTTGTGACATTTTTTTGACTGATAAACAAATGATTGACAATGCCTGCAACAAGCTGCGTGGTACATTCCTGGCTTTATGTTACAGTGGCTTTCATCCAACTGACATTAACCCCTTAACTTGTAAAACCTTGTACAACTCTGTAGTTATTCCTAAATCCTTGTATGGCTGCGAACTGTGGAATTCATTGTCTAGTACGGATGTTGTAAAACTTGAACGTTCACATCGTTTTTGTATTAAACACATACAAGGCCTCAAGCAAAACACAAGTACAGCCTTCTCTCTTTCTATGTTAGATGTGGATCCGATGGAAACTATCATAAACTATCGGAAATTACAAATTTTGGTCAGCTGTGTCGTCTGCCATACAAGTATTTAGCAAAACATGTGTTAAATCAAAGACTAATTAGATACTGTAAAGGTACTGAATATTACCAAGGCTTTGTACCTGATGTATGTAGATTGCTTCACAAGTATGATTTATTCAGTTTTATTGACCTGTATTTGTCTTCTGGGTCATTTCCATCGAAAAATTCATGGAAAACCCTTCTACATAAAAAAGTAATGTTACCAGGACGCATTTCAAGATTGCAACCTGTCTGTAGCCTTGTACCCGCTGTAGATCTGCATACAGCACTTATAGTCGGTAAACCATGTAAGATCTGGACATTATCACGTCGTTTTGATGAACTGTCCATTGTATGTAGTCAATTTATGCGCATTCTAGGTAGATTTTTCTCTCGTCAATATGTAGAACAATGTACTCTTTGTGGTGATCTAGTCACAAACATTGTCCAACATCAGTTATGGTTTTGTCTTTGTAACAATCACATTAGAGATGAATTTATTACTATTGCTTTGAAACACTTTGAAACAAGTAAATTCACTTCCGTTCTTACATTGTGCTCATACATTTTCTTATTAGCGATAGGTAGGTTAGAGCCTAATCTTTTGCTCATTAAGAGTATTAATTCTATGTGTGACATTTAGGGCTGATTTTGGTTGTATATGATATTGCTTGCTTGAACACTTTGTTAACAGTTCATTTAGCCCATCTCACCTACATTTCGCTTTCGCCCCCGAGTGAGATGGGTTTGGTCATGAACTTACTTATTTTGTGTTTGAACTATTCTTGTAATAGCTTGTAATAGATAGATAATTCTTTGCCTTCTAGCTATTACAGGATCTGCTTTGATTATATTTTTGTATTTATATAATATATTTGCTTTATCGTTTATATGTATATATGATTATATATTATGCTCTTCAGTAATTGGAGGAAATAAAACTATATTACTTAATAAAAAAATAAAAAAAAACGAATTCGTTAGAATATGTTACATCTACTTAAAGCCCCATTAAGTAATGATGTTCTTAAACTGATGTACTTAAACTAGAAAGAAAATAGTTATCAATCTATTTCAAACACATTAGATTGACAAGACATATGTTATAATGTAAATATTGTGTTTAAACGTTTGCGTTATTTATTCCATTTTAAAGTGAAAGTAGATCAAACTGAATGCAGAAATTGTAAGTCAATATTTGAAACATTAAATTTGATTAAATTATGTCAAATATGAAGTCATGTTTTAGAAAAAAATTGGACTCCAAATTACATAATTTAGCTCAAACAATTTACGTTTTTTTAGTCAACATTAACAAAGCATGATAAATAAATGAATAGTATGCTCTAATAAAAGGACCCCTTTCTTTAGAAGGAGAAATTTTGTCAAACCCAAACGAAATGCTTTGAACTGTTAATTTTGTCTCTTATGGAATGTATGTTATATTTTGATTACTTTGATAACAAAGTGGTTGCAGATCAGTTTTCCTTTCTAATATAAATGAATATATCTGATAATAGTGGCTTTTATAAGCTCATCAAACGTATGCGTATGTTTTAATTGAATGTAATTTCGATTCAAACCCAGACAAATGGGACCATTTAAGTTTTTATAACCGAGGAGGTATATAATAAAAAATATGAAATGCAAACAAGAATAGAATCTATAGAAAATAAGCTGAAGTAGAAATTGCTTTTTATTATTGCATTGTTGATAAATACCGTAATAGTGAACTAAATGTTTTTTGGAAATTCAATACTTGTTTGGCATGATCGTTTGATTAATACATACCGTTAAGAAACCTTAAATATTCTTAAATTGAATTTGCATTGAAAGATATTCCTAATTTTTTAATTATTGATTAAGTCAATGCAAGATATTCTCTTCCTGATTCATACAATCAAATCATAATTAATATCAAAATTAGCAGGGTATATGATGCCAGACATTTTATTACGTTATATATATTCGCCATAACTATATCTACTGGTAAACAGTAAAGAACGTATCTTTCATAATGAATAAGGTAAGACTATTATGTTTATACTATTTTGTTTTAAATTGATGTATCAATTTAGAAATTACAAGATTTTTATTCTGCTATCTAACTTTTTCTAAAACATATAATACTACTAATTGTTTAATAAAACGTAGGTACATATACTTAAATATTTATTGTGTTAGAAAATAAATAAATTATTAAGTAGTTAAAACTGGTTCAAATCTAGCAAGTTCTATTCTGTTTTGATCGTCTTTTATTATACAAAATGTATATTATATTAACCTGTCTCGTTGTATTCGTTTGTCTAACGTCACACCAATAGTCGGCTCAAAAGCCCAGCAAGTGCTTGTTTGTTGTTTATGGTATACTACTAAGACCCAAGGGTAAAAGGTCAAGGTCACTGGGACTTAAAATATGAAAACTTTGTCAGGACTAAAACTCAACAAAACTGTACATACGTTCACCAAATTTATAAGAAAATAGCCCATGTGCCAAGGAAGTGCCCTTTTGATTTTAGGGCCCCTGGGTCAAAGGTCAAGGTCACAGGGGGATCATATGGAAAAACCTTGTCCGGACAATAACTGTGCAACCACTGAACCTAAGTTCACTAAATGTTAAGTGACAGTAGCCCATGTGTCAAGGATGTGCCCTATTTATTTTGTGGCCCTAGGGTAAAAGGTCAAGGTCACAGGGACATTAAATGAAAAAAACTTTTCTGGAGATAGCTCAACAACCTCTGTACATAGGTTCACCAAATTGTAAGTGAGAATATCCCATGTGTCAAGGAAGTGTCCTATTGGATTTAGGGCCCCTCGGTCAAAGGTTAAGGTCACAGAGGCATCATATGGGAAAACCTTATCCAGACAATAACTGAACAACCATGTACCTAGGTTCACTAAATTTTATGTGAGAGTAGCCTATGCGTCAAGGATGTGCCTTACATGAAAATGTTTTATGGCCCCAGGGTCTAAGGACAAGGTCACAGGGACATATTATAGAAAAATCTTGCTTGGAGAATAACGCAACAACTACTGTACCTAGGTTCACTTAATTTAATTTGAGAGTAGCCCATGTGTCAAGAATGCACCCTTAAGGTTTTGGAGCCCCAGGGTCAAAGGTCAAGATCACAGGGACATCATATGGAAAAAAAATCCGGACAATAACTTAACAACAACTGTACATAGGTTCACTAAATTTTGTGTATGGATACTCCTTGAGTAGTGGATGTACCTTATTGATTTGGTGACCCAAGGGTCAAAGGTCAAGGTCACTGGGACTTACTAACTCAACAACCACTTTATCTAGGTTCACCAAATTTTATGTATCGATAGGGCGAGAACTTTTGGTTCTGAGGCCCCAGGGTCAAGGTCAATGGAAGTTCATGTGGGAAATACACGAAAATCACCTCTGAAAAAATTTAGTAAGCATCCATTGGCCCGTTTTAGAATTAATAAAAATTTGAAAAGTGATCGGTTAGAACTTTAGTTAATTGTATACGTTCTGTAAGTACAAGCGTTCGTTATGTTGTTGCATATGTCGTTCAAGTGGTTGGTAGAGGTGCAATACTAGTTGTTATGGATATCAAAACGGTTGCTTTACTTACGGATTTGTAAAAATATTTTTACGATGTTGAATAACAATGACGAACTCGGACATTTTTATCGATGTAAACTTGCGTGCTAGACTTACTGTTAATATTTACACGTTAAAGGAAAAATGATTCAACGATAACATTTGATTTTCTCCAAAATACATAAAATGTCTTATAGTGTCCATACTTTTATTCATTTCAGAAATAAAAGAAAAATGATAATATATGTGTATGTGTTGTTGACGTTCATACTCTGTGTGGAAGGTTAGACATTTCATTCAGTTAACAATTTAACGTTATTTCAAATAAAAAGCTTTTTTATTGGGTTTAACGCCGGTTCGACACACTTTAGGTCATTTTACGGCGTCCTGCGCACCTGACCTAGCTTTCCTGGGTCCTTGTCTATAACCAGTACTCACCTACCCTTCCACAAGGTCGGAAACTGATCCATATATCTTATAAATGGAGAAAAAATGACATAATTATCATTTCATGGAAGGGTATAACCTCACCGGATGGGATTCGAACCCGTACTCCCTTCAATGGTTAAGTACCACTTACTAATGATTTTCATTTCCGGTTAAACTATCTTGCTAAAGAGTTTTGATTTACTTGTAAATATTATTTGTATGTACTTTGCCTAGTAAACGTTCAAGTGATCAGTGTTCTCTCTATTTGTTTTTAAAATGTTTATCTTTTGATAATCGAAAAACGACCTAATAGTAGATTTTCATTGTCATGGATTTTTTTAAATAAGAAGGGAACATGTCTTCAACAACGTTCCAGTTCAAATTGAACTATGTACTAGGCTACAACAAGAACATCAAAATAAGAATAGATCGAGTGAAAAAAAATCCCAGGTTAATTATGGTCTGCCTAGATCTCGGTGCGCTGTGATGGTCATTTTTCTGACTTGACAGGTCCAACTTGTGCTAAGTTTCACTACAGCAGAAGTCTGTTACCGTTTCGAGTGTCTCATCTTCCACTTGAACTTCAGTCAACGGTCAAATGTCAATGGGTCTGGCTGAGCCTGTGCTGCGAGGACATGTGAAAGTGGGATCTGGTCTGACTGCACTTCTTGTAAACCCATACTGCTTAAATAATAATAGACTAAACCTGTTGACTTGTTATATTATTCGGATAAATGAAGGATGGACTCGACAACATACATTTAGTTAGTGTACTATTTAAAGTCATCCTGAAAGAGAATTTTATAATCAACACCCCTATAACATGATAATGGAGTAAACTTCTTGTCTTTTTTGTGAATTTAGTCTTAATATTTTTCCAGAAAAATTAGGGTGGACTCAACAACATACAACTACTCAGTATACTTGGTCATCCGGAATGCAAATTTGAGAATCGGCACCCTTAAAATTAATAATTGACCAAACATGTTGTTCTTTTTGGTGTATTAAGGCTTAATGTATATTCTGGTAAATTAGGGTTGACTCAACAACATACCGCTTCTCAGTCTTTTAAGTAATCATACATGCTAATTCTCGAACCAGAACCGCTATAAAATGATTTTGGACCAAACTGTTGAGATTAAAGTGCATAAAGAGTCTTAGCTTTTGGGCAAATACTGCTACAGACTCAACTACATACAGCTACTGACTGTGCCGAGTATCAGTAAATAATCCTGAATGAAAAAATTTAAACCAGCACCCCTATAAAATTAAATTAGACTACATCTTTTTATTCTGGTTTCCGCTCAATAACTTAAATTTGCTTTGACCTATTGAAACCAAACTTGGTGTATAGGTAGCTTATATCAAGAGGCAGCTTGGGATTGCTACACAGGAGTCTGTGATCAGGGTCAAGGTCAGTGACACTAAAAATAGAAATTCACTTTCCGCTCAATAACTTTAGTTTGCTTTGACCTATTGACCCCAAACTTGGTGTATTGGTAGCTGATATCAAGAGGCTGCAATTGTCTGTGATCAAGGTCAAGGTCACTGTTGCTAAAAAGGAAATTCAGTTTCAACGTAATTGCTTCATTTTTGCATGTATTGATTTTGTTGCTTTCAAATGAATGCTTTGTATCCATGTTTTTTGTATTTGTAAATGTATGGTTACCTTGTATATCATGCATTTGTTACGATGCCCTTGCTGAATTGATCAATATCAACTTATTGCAATAGAAAACAAACTATCTTGTCAGTAAAAATGAAGGAGCTTAAAGCTTAAATTTAATCTGTTTTATTGCGGTGTTTCACCATATCCTTAGTACTAAATCTATATGGTTTCTACTTAACCCTACATAGATCACAATCTGCATGCAACCAAAATAACAGCATCATTTTCCTCCACTGCCATCTCTCATTTCCCATTCCTGTCACATCAAAACTTGGTCGTTAAAAACCTAATTTCGTCGCATTGCGGCGCTTCTTCTTAACTATAGGCTTTGGGTAAATTACGTACATTACAACTTTGTATTTAATAAGTCTGTTTGAGTATGTCATTATTAGAAGGTGAAACCTTCGACCCTATCTTAACTGTTTTTATAACATGAATCGACCTCAATTAATATTGTGACTTATTTCATGCAGCAGGGGGGGCATATGACGTCACGCATCCAGATCTGATGTGTAGAGTTTATGGAGACGTTCAATCTACGTCATTGTTTAACTGATGTGAAATCATTTAAGGTGTGTCATGAGTTAAAGTTTATGAAGAAGTATGAATTGCAGTTATTGATGAGGATTTCATTATGTTTAAGTGTATGTAGTTAATAATATTAAGAAAAAAACCAACAAAGAAACAAAGAATCGTGTCGTCATAATTGCTTGTGACGTATGTATACATGTTTTTTTGTTTTGTTTTTTTTGTTGGGTTTAACGCCGTAGCAACACATTGTATAGGCCATATAACGGCGGTCAGTCAACTTACTCACTGTTCCTGGAAAGGCTAAATCTCTGGATTTAGCTGTTAACCAACTATTAAGCGCATACTTTCGGCAGTGACTGACAACTGTCCTACATAAGTAATAATCATTGATAGGAGGGAGAATAGCCGTAGAAATAATTTCATAGCAAAGCTCTACGAAAGTATGTCCCGCCCGGGCATGTAGAGCAGTTGTCAGTCACTGACGCAAGTAGGTGCTAAGTAGTTGGTTAACATCCAGAAATTTAGCCTTTTCAGGAGGAGCGAGTAGGTGGACAGACCGCCGTTATATGACCTATAAAATGTGTTGGTACGGATTTAAACCCAGCAAACAAACAAACAATAATACACAATTTGTGTTTTCTTTCAGGTCAAAGTAATAGTGGTTTAAACATAACTGGTATCAGACTTGTTAATGGAAATGGACCATATGAGGGAACAGTAGAACTCAGAGTGAATGGAGTATGGGGAACTATATGTGATGACTTGTTTGACATCAATGATGCTGAAGTTTTGTGTCGTATGTTGAATTTAACGTAAGTAGGCATATATTTTTCAATTTGTGTTGATCGAAAATATTAAATGACGCATTGAATATTGATAGCAGTGTTACTGTGTAAGAATAAACTTATTGCTACATTGTGTTGGATCCAATGTTACACTTTCAACAGTTGTATCTATGTTGTCCTGGCCTTGAATATCGGATACTTCTTCTGATAATTATTGTGGTAGAACATGTTTGATGATGCAATAATTGCCATTGGTTTGTCTTATTTGTTTTCGGGGGGGGGGGGGGGGAATTCCAGAAGACAGATAACGCTTTCAGTTAATAGAGTCCTTACAATTTGACTGATGCTGTACTTGGTGATTGCTGCTTATTTCATGGGCATGAGTTAAGACTATGCATTATGGAGACGTTGGAAACGTTCAGAGCTCCAGAGGTTGGAGAAGGTGGCTGTGGATAAAATAAAACGTATTATCCATACTTATTATTATGTAGAAATATTGATACAGTATTGATGTGAAGAGATACAAAATTATCATTTTCAGGGCTCTAATTTTACATGTATACTCGCAAAATGCGAGTGTTTTTTGAAAGTTGCGAGTAACTAATATTTCAACTCCAAAATTTTCCTGAGTTGAAATGGCCGCACAAATATTACTGTCTTAACAGATGATGTTCTAATCAGCATAAAATCGGTCTGATAGATCGATGGTATTTATATAAGATTAACAGTAAAGTCGTGGTTTATGTTCTATGTCTTCCACACTAGAAGACTTAGTTCTAACATTATTTCAATGTAGTATTGTCATGTTATTATATTGTATATATGAATCGTTACTATATATGCTATTAAAATTTGCAGACGATAGTGCATGTGATTTTACATTTAGCAAATTGAATTAAAAATCATAGTATCCTCAACTGCATTCGTCGCGATATGACCTTTTTTTGTTGGTTTGCCGTAAAACCCAAACAAATAAACTGGAATAGAATCAACTAGTATTTTTTGTTAAACTCGAGCCCTGTGTATCACTTTAATCATACATACAAAAATAAAGACGAAAGTGTTTTTCAATATACAAAACTGTTTGAAGATAAAACAGTTATATTTATATATAAACATGAATAAACTTGAAGATTAAACAGTATTATTTATATTTAACCATGAATAAACTTGTAAATATATATGTTATCATGTTATTGCAGAGCAACTTGGTATTATGGCAATGCAAGATATGGACAGGGCAACGGACCTATATTTGCTACAAATCTACAGTGTAATGGTAATGAGAAACATCTTCATCAATGTAGTTTTGATCTTAGTACAACATGTACACATTCAGAAGATGTGTCCATACTATGTACAAGTAAGTTTCAATGACAACTTGGTGGTAATTCAATCATTAAATATGTTTATACATTCAACAAAATTTGGATATATATATGAAAGTTATTTATTTATATATTTATCTATTGGAGTTAACGCCGTGTCAACACAATAATAGGTCATTATACGGCGTCCAGCTCATTTAACCAAGCTTTCCTGGACCTTTGTCTATAACCAGTACTCACCTACTCTTCCACAAGGCCGGAAACTTCTCCATAGTATCTAATCAATGGAGGAAAATCGACATTATTGTCTAATTTTCATGGGTAGGTATAACCTCCCGAGGTGGGATTCGAAAACGCACCCCTCGGACACGAGATTCCAAATCCTGGCGCGCTACCAACTGCGCTATCGACCCGCGATTTGAAAGGGGTTTTCATAACTTGCTTATTAAGCGGCAAGCACTTTATCTTATTAGTAGTTGTTTTAGTTGCCCAAAAGACATTTTTGGTTGCCCGATCTAAAAAGTAAAGTAATGTAACTAATCACCTTAGAAACTACGGAAAATGAGTTCTTGTGTTATTATTTCTGGTCCGGTTTTGAAAACTTCGTCTTAATCATTAAAGAAATGATCTATTGGCTGATTGCGTTTTGAAATTTATGCATGAAAAGCAGAGAAAGAAAGAGGTAGCTACAGTACAGTTTGACAGGCGTCCAAGACAAATCATTTGATCACTATCTATGTATTCGATAAATGAAAATGTACATGCTTATCTTTTATATACTAATGTTTATGGAATAACTTTAATCAAACATTAATGTCATAAACATTCATGTACCACCAAGTACTTATTTGTATGAATATTAAATAGAATGGACATGTGTTATCGTTTACGGTGTTTTTTTTGTGTGAATTGGTACCTAGGTTGGTCAAACTTGAGTTGACGCTTACATTTCCAATTTTGCATAGCCTTATTTACGATAACAACAAAAGCTGAATTGTTATCTTTGTTATCTCTATGCACTTTATGTTTTAATTTTTATCCCTTTAAACAGGGTGTGGTCATATCAACACAGTGAACGTTATAAATTCTACAATATCTCTAAACGAAAGTGTGTTAACTGCTAAATGTAAAGACAAGTTTGATATAAGTGAGACTACATACTGTACATGTAATGCATCAGGTTTTTGGGATCCACCGAAATTGATATGTAGTAAGTATAATGGCATTCAAAGCGTTAAACTAAGGCAACTGTGCAGACAAATGTGACCCAGAGGCTTAATTAACATTCATGTAGATATAAAATCCATAGTGTGATATCCATAAATAACATTGACAGTTTCTATAAGACAGTAAATTGTGTCAATGTATACTTGTTTAACCGTGTGTGCTTATATATTATGTTTTGATATACGTGCATAGCTTTAATGGCATTTGCAAGGTATTAATATTAATAACTTCAATGTTATTTTTATAAAAAAAATGAAATAATTTGCTTTACTTTTTTCTTAGAGCCTAGAACACCAATAACAGATATACGACTCGTCGATGGTGTTGGTTTGTATGATGGTAGAATTGAAATAAAAGTGAATGGAACATGGGGTGATGTTTGTAATGATACATATATATATAACAATGCCAGTGTCATTTGTAATATATTGTTTAATTTACCGTAAGTATATGATTTGGAATTAAGAATAATACAATATAATATCAGGTGATATAGAATGACTGAAACCAAACTAATTGTTTGATTGAAGTTAAATAAGTAGAATGGGTTTTTGTCCTATTAGAAATATATGATAGCGACCACACTAGAGGTAATAATTTTGGAACAATTTCATTATCTGTTTGTCAGATAATATGTACTTACAAAATTAGGGGGTTGTTCATTTCACTTTGCCATTGATTCCTGGTTAAAATACATAAGGAATAGTATATTAAGTATCCACCAAAAGTTTGGATTTTAACTTTGAAGGCCTACTGAATAGCTCTTGTTAAATATTTTATGACTGTTTGTTGTTGAATACTTGTTAGTTATGCTTGTTTTTGTTCTAGCTCTTATTACAATTGATACATCTGAAGTAAATAAAAAATTATTTTTAGAAAAGAATTTCAAAATTGATCATCATGTTTTGGAGGCTTAGGAATATCAGATGCTGTACCTATTAAATGTGGTGCATTCATGAAATGTGCCATCTGAAATCATCCTAGATGTATTGAAAGTAATAGTTTAAAAAAACCAATCATGGGATTAAAAAACATATTTCCAAACTTTTGGTCGGTACTGTGTGTTTTTTAAGACCCCAATAACATCCCGCTGTGCATACTGAAAGTTGTGTATATTTGACAGTTATGAACTGTATGGCATTAAACTGCCATATGTAAAACAATACGTTTGTTGAAATGGTCAAGTATGAAGTCAACAAACTAAACAAACAAATATGATGTAAAATATAGAATGGCCACCAAAACAACTGAATTAGAGCATATGCGGGTAATCTTTTTTATTTGGCATCCAATATGAGAAACTATGCCAGCGTTATTTTTACTAATCTATTAGTTGTAAGGGACATCAGATATGAATTCAACAAAAAACTTAAATGGTAGAAAATAATTTCAAAATGGCAAGTAATATAAATTACCATGCTAAAATAAGAAACAATTCATAGCAGTTAAATATAAAAATGTTATTATTTTTGTGAAAAACTGTCGTGACTGACTTTAAGGGAATTACAAGAGTGTTATTTGGGTCACACATTATTTTTGTTGTTGATTACATTGTGATACTGATTGCACCGTGTTGTAAGCAGTGAGGGAGTCAAATTGTAATATTTAAAAAATCAAATCACCCTTATAAAATTGTGAATAAGTTAGATAATTGGTCATGGTTCAAAACTAAGAAAAGCTTGTGTGTACACTTGAAGTCTTTTTTTTGCGCTAAGTTATTGAAACTTGGTCCGTATGTCGACACTTATGGACGACTTGTTTTCAAAGTGTTGTTTCGTTAAAAACTTGGTAAGTATGTCAACTATTTAAGAATACTTAGGAGAGCTTCACTTGTAACTCGCTTGTCTTTGTTCCATCAAACTATGTAGTAACTTTACATTAACTTAATGTCGAATATATGCAGATAATTTGCAACGTGGTATTTTATTAGGTCGATGTTTGGATGCGATCCATATAGAGTAATGTTGAATAAAAATTATCATAACGCCAATGTAGAGAAAAAGGTCGTAAATGTTTAAGCAATGTTCATTAATCAGAGTTGTTTGACTTTTATTTAAACTAGTCTAGATCAATATAATATATAGAATATAAATATTAAAAGAAAAAAATAAAGTTACGTTAAGTTGGCTCTGGATACCATACTATGTTCATCTTTTGCTTTGAAAAAGTGTTAAAGCCTGATAAAAAGCGTTTGCTTTGCTTTCAGGAGATATTTGTAGATATAGCGACCGTTTCATGTAAAAGTTATTTTATTTTAGATATATGTATTATGGACGACAAAGTGCTTATGGTTACAATGACAATGTTCATATAACTAACCTAACCTGTGATGGTGATGAAACAGATCTACAAGAATGTAACTTTGATCTCACCACATCATGTTCTATCTCCCACAGACCATTTGTCATATGTAATGGTAAGTTTTTACAGACTTCTAATGTTCCGTCAAACAAAACAATTGTTTTTATTACCCTTAACAATTTAATTCAACTGTGTTAACTCCAAATATTTCTTGACTAAACTAATATGTAACGTTTCGATTAAAATGTTTCCTTGTATACATTTAATATTTGTTCTAAAATTTATAAGTTCCCTCAAGATTAATTTCCATTGCGTTATAATATTAAAACAACTTTGAATTAGTAACTCGAAATAAAATTAAACTTTTTGGGTGACAATTCAAATACTATCAGCTTGCACCGTACTCGAAATTTCATACTCACAGACTTAGGCCTACTGTTTTTTATACTTTTTTAAATGTATATTTGAAAAAAAATGTCTTCGAGCGACAAGGAAATTCAATAAGGTTTAGTAGTTTCGTAGTTATGATTAAAGAAACTTTACATGACAAACGTGCGGAATTTGTATCTTTTGGACGTCTTTAAATATATGATAGTCTTATACTGTACATTCAAATATAAAAACTGGGGCGAATATCAATCTTAGTACATTGTATCTAAGTGTTGCAAAACTGTACTTGACCAAATGTTTCTCCGTTCTATGTTACAATTTAAGTCATGCCTAAAGTGGAAATTTGTAGTTAGTGTAACGTCAGAAAGATACTAATTTAATGCAAGTAAAATTGATCCGCATGTATTATATTTATGCCAAAAGATCCAACAGCATAATATGTTGTCGATATATACGAGTAAGTTAATGTTGATCTTCTCATATTTCATGTTAGTATTGAAGTAATTATATTGTATGTGCTACTGTGACTGTCGAACAATGTATCAATATTTAACAATTATAAGACACTTCAACAAAACTTAATCGTCATCTCCACCTTATGTCGGTACATATACTGTGTTTATTTGATTTTGCTTGTTTATGATTGGTAAATACATCAATATGCGTTAAATCATTTAAATATTATAAATCTTATATTCGAATCGAGACCATTACATGTATTTCATATTAAATCTATTTAAAATCGTTGAAACCGTTTTAAATAAATTGTTTAACACTAAATGCAGTGTTTTGACTTATGTTTAAAATAATTTGATTATACGTTTATTTTTATATTTCAAGCTTACCCACTAAATATCACAGATATAAGGCTGGTAAATGGTACAGGACCGTATGATGGACGTGTTGAACTTAAATATAAAGACACATGGGGAACGATTTGTAATTGGGGGATGGATACTGATCTTGCAAATACATTATGTAGAATGCTAAACCTTAGGTAAATATAACAAACATACCATCAGAGAGCTAACATTAGTATATTGTATTACATAATTATAAGTTCCATTAGCTACTATGATCACCTTTATAAAACTTGATAACTGAAATAAGCATAAAACACTGAGAAAATATCTGATAAACTATGTAACATGGTTAATGTTTTATTTTTGTAGTTTGACGTCATACTATGCAACAGCCTGGTTTGGACAAGGAACAGGTCCTGTTCTTTTTGGACAGATTTTTTGCTATTCTTATGGTGTCCATATAAATGACTGTTATAGGTTTTACCCCGCATACAAATGGGTATGTGATCACAGCAGTGATACCTCAATCATATGTACAGGTAATATATAGGTAATTTAAACATTTAAATCAAATATGAAATACTCTTAAGTTTTAGTTTTTGGTTTTAGTAGGCATGAAAAAATGATCTTGTTTATATAGTAGGATAATGCTTATGGACAAAACAATACAATAATATCAAGGAATTAGGAAAATACTGCTACGCTAACTGGTTTAATTACTGGTTATTTTTTCGTTGTAATGTTTGCATTTTAATGTTCAAATTGAAAGTTTATTCAATGATTTCATATCATGCGTTCAACAGAATATGAAAGTATCTACAACTCTTCTTGACAAACTTATGGGTAATTTCCCTTTATATTTTTGAAGTAATGGTTTATTTTGTCTCATGCCTTTTTCGTCAATTATTTTGTGGATTAAAAATACCTTTTTTCTTAAGCAATTTATAAAAATGAATTTTAACTTTCTTTTGTAAAACCATAAACTTGATCTAAATTTTCCCCGTCTCTGGAACAATCCGACTTAAGTGTGGTTTCCACATTATATTTCTTGTTGTTACATAATTACATTTGTATTTTGATATGAAAAAGTGTTAAATGAGGGTTAATTAATCGAGTTCTGGTTTTCTAGAAAAATAGTGGGGTACACTGCGAGGAAATTAAACATAAGTATCATCAAAGCGTATTACGATTTTTGAAAGTGTATATAGGTTCTTCTACCTTGCGAACCTCATATAAACCAACATGTTAGCTTCGAGGTATAAGGATCAATATACCTTTAAAGTCTTTATAACTTATAGTATTTCATATATTTAATTTCTAACTTGGGATTGAAACTCAGATATTTAGAAAATAACTACGAACTAGTTAATATTGTCTACGAATTATGCGTAAGACGCATATCTTTTATTCTAACATGCGCTTGAACCACTTGTAATTAAAAACTTCTGATCGTATCCTATGAATCATAAACTATGTCACACGCTCGTGTTATAATATTGATATTCCGGTGAAATATTTTAGTCATTGTTAATGTAGAATAAAATCTAAATGATGTTGGAATGTTAATTTTAATTTAAGGCTGTGGATTACCAAGTATACCAAATGGTGAGATAACATCATCAAATGGAAGTATAATGACAGTAACATGTAATATAGGTTATGTTCCTACAACATATTACACAGAATGTTTAAGTAACGGCACATGGTTACAGAATGAAACATGTCAAGTAATAGGTAAGTCATTTTTATGAACAAAGTTTTATAGTTGTAGATGTCTTATGACTTTTACTCCGTAGCCATTTTCTGTACATACACTTGACGTAAATTAGTTAATGAAATTGTTTAGACTGTGCTTATTGTCATTATTACATATAAGACATGAGACAAGTTGATAGTATTGTGTAAGGTGCTCATTGTTTGTAGGATATGCATTAGATATAACTGAAATAACTAATAATATCATGTAAAGAATTCATGTTTTGTAGGATATCCATTAAATATAACAGATATGATAATAGCTGATGGTATTGTGTAAAGTGTTCATTTTTTGTATGTTTTTCATTAAATATAACTGATATAATACAAGCTGATGATATTGTGTAAGATGTTTATTGTTTTGTAGGATATACATTTAATAAAACTGATATATTACTAGCTGATGGTATTTTGAAAAGTTATCGTTATTTATAGGTTATCCAATAAATATTACTTATATGAGACTAGCTGATAATATCATGTAAAGAATTCATGTTTTGTAGGATATATATTTAATATAACAGATATGATATAACTGATGGTATTGTGTATAGTGTTCATTGTTGTGTAGGATTTCCATTAAGTATAACTGATATGAGGTTAGCTGATGGTATTGTGTAAAGTGTTTATTGTTTTGTAATATATCAATTAAATATAACAGTTATAAGATAAGCTGATCCATTAAATATAACTGATATAAGACTAGCTGATGGTATTGTGTAAGAGGTTCATTGTTTGAAGGATATCCATTGAATGTACCTAATATGAGACAAACTGATGGTATTGTGTAAGGTGTACATTGTTTTGTAGGATATCCATTAAATATAACTGATATGAGACAAACTGATGGTATTATGTAAGGGGTTTATTGTTTGAAGGATATCCATTAAATGTAACTGATATGAGAAAAGCTGATGGTATTGTGTAAGAGGTTAATTGTTTAAATGATATCCATTAAATGTAAACGATATGAGACAAACTGATTGTATTGTGTAAGGTGTACATTGTTTTGTAGGATATCCATTAAATATAACTGATATGAGACAAGCTGATGGTATTGTGTAAGGTGTACATTGTTTTGTAGGATATCCAATAAATATAACTGATATGAGACAAGCTGATGGTATTGTGTAAGGTGAACATTGTTTTGTAGGATATCCAATAAATATAACTGATATGAGATAAGCTGATGGTATTGTGTAAGGTGTTCATTGTGTTGTAGGATATCCATTAAATATAACTGATATGAGACTAGCTGATGGTCTTGGTATATATGATGGAAGATTAGAAGTTAAAGTAAATGATACATGGGGAACTGTGTGTTCTACATCGTTTTCATATTATGACGCCGTGGCAATATGTTACATGTTTAACAGGTCAATATGTTTTTGTTTATAAAGTTGTTTTGCTTATGATAAATAGAGATGTTTTGCGTACATGCATGTGTATTTTTGCGATAGAATAGTACATATAAAATAATTTGTAAGGCTGTACGTCACTCAATCATGTCGTTGTTAATATTTTTTGCCCAAATTGTATTTTTAATTTTTCTTACTAAGTTAAATTCATAATTTAGCTTTAGAAGATATAGAACTTGATCTACAAAATACATTTGATTGATAAAGATGATAAAGTTATATGCAATAATTTTTCGAATGGGACATTACGCTTACTAGTAACAACCAATTCTGCTCTATGTTGCATTAGGCACAATGTCATTTGATTTTTTACGCAGCAACAATGGTATTCTGTTACTTTTTGTGTCGAGAAAAATTTATTGGACATGCTGATTGCACAGTGAGAGTATTTAAGAATATAAACGAAATTGTTGCTTACAAGAGAAAGACAGGTTTGATGGTTTGAAGTGGAATAATAGATCGGCTAAAACCTTTCTTGTAATGGAAATGCACTGCTTTGTCGGAACCAACATGGACCTGCCATTTTGCACAATGAAAACATCAGCTTCACACGGCGTGCATTACTACTCAGTTTATATGTCAGAATAACGTAAAATGTTTGCTATGACTATCTCAGGCCTCCTAGTAAAACCTTTAAATCCTTTAAACGCCTTTAATTGCACAGAGCAAACCTTTAAAACCTTTACATTTTCCCCGAAAACCTTTAAAACGCAAAAATAGCCTGTAATTCTCACTCAAAGCCTATATATTTGCTCTGACTGGTTGCCGTGCTAGCTTAAACAAAGTAATGGATTTTGTTCTGCATTTTCCCAACACTGTAAAACAGAAGTTATTTATGATATAAATATACAACCATATACACATTAAATAAGGTATGTATTATATTGCATAATTCAAACAGTATATAACATCAAAAATAACTTTGTTATTAATGTTGGTTTAATAAAAAATGATAACTTTGAGGAAAATAGCCTTTATTTACTCTTTATTTTGTTATATTTTACACTAAAAGGCCTTTTTTATACATTGGAGCCTTTATGGAAACCTTTATTTTTGTTTTGGCCTGCTAGGAGGCCTGCTTCCTATATCTTATGATTAAAACGCAATACAAATCTCTTTAATGAACTAAGTAAGAGAGCCAGATCCTACCATTGCATCCACAATGAAGATAACATTTTGAATAATCTTCTCGTTGTGTGGCAACATATACCAAACGCGTTCGTATATTAGCTTTATAAAGCGTATCCAAACATCATTTTGTAAAAAGTGAAGTCATATATGCGATTTAAAACATATCACCATACATTTTGGCGCAACTGTTTACGTCAGTTTTAAATATTCCCAGATGTTTGATGCCTTTAGTTTCACCCGCTTTTCTCATGATGGCTAACAAAATCAAAGAAACTGTCCACATTCCAAAATTATTCTTGCTCTTACTGATACAGTTAGCTTTCTTCATAAAATGTAAAATACATATTCAGATATATGTATATATGAATATTTTGATAAGACGTAGGACGTAAAGATTTTATTTTTGGTCAGTGTAGTTACTTTGCTGTGGATCTTTATTCCATAAAATCGTACTGTAAAGAACTATATGTTTTGGTGAACAGTCGTGGAATATTTTCTTACTGAATTATGTGTGCTATAATTACCTCATGTCAACCTTGTAAAATATATTGTATACTGACTTTTTATGTACAGCACATATATTGACCGCACAACTAGTTACTATTCAGATGGATCAGGACCGATATATATTGACCAACTTGATTGTACAGGATCAGAAACACACATCAACCAGTGTAAATACAATGTTCTCAATACATGTAGTCATTCGTCGGACATCAATGTTATTTGTAACGGTAGGTTTTCTTTATCTAACTATACCTATAAGTTTTTTTCAAAGATGAATGATTCAGTGGTATCACGTAGGCTTCATGGTTAAACCTCGACTTGTATTAATTGATATCTATTGTAATCATTTGTTTTATACTCGATCTGTCAAAGTTTCAATTTCAAGGCTACATGAACTACTGTTTGATCCCAGGTAACTCATGTTTGAACCTATACAAGCAAATAACAAACCAAGCATCCTGGCCAAGTTTGATGACAATTGAGGCAAAAATGTATTCACTAGAGTCTTCACATGGTTTTTCCATAACTGGTCTGTGCGACCATGTTTTTTTACGCGGGTGACTTATTTTTGAACTCATCCGAGCAATTAACTAGAGTAGGTGTGGTATTAGTTGAGACAGAAATGTTTACAAATAAATGTGGACCACAAATGCGATCACAATATGTAAGTGACAGCTGAGCTAAAAGCGGACAATATTATCGTGCTATGACGCAAGATCTAGATCATTCATTGCGTGATATATTTTGTCTCTATTCATATTAGGTGCACCATTAAATATCTCTTCTATTCGACTTACTGATGGTACTGGACCTCACAATGGACGTGTTGAATTGCTGGTAGATGGTACATGGGGAACTGTTTGTGACTACGGGTTTGGTTTATATGAAGCAAACACGTTATGTAAAATGATGAATTTAAGGTAATCTCTTATGATAAATCGCTAGTATTCTTTTTTGCAGTGGTGCAATTATGTGTTATTGTTGATAGTTATCTATTGAAAATCAGGAAAGTTTGGTTGCCAAGAGTTACTGTAATGAATACTCAATTTATTTCCTTAACGATTTGGCTTACCTTTCAAAATATAATTGACTTTGACATAGGGCAATATTTGCTTTTGTGTTGCTTGAATTCATGTGGTTGTCTCTTGAAACATGATTTGTTATCGGTATACACGATTAGAGTAGAAATCCGGCTTTAATGGGGTTTTCACATTAACTCTTGTTTATTTCAAGGCGTCTCAACGCCGTGATATTGTGGTGTGTAGTTTTTGGTAGCAATGGGCAAAAGTCACGTGACAAAAAATCTTTTCGATTTCTACTGCCCACATTTTATTGGGTTTTTAATGCAATCATTGTACATCCTATTTACGTGAAAATGTACATTGAAAAAAAGCTTATATTTCTTACTCTTTTTTGTTTGCCGGGACAATCACATAGCTGCATTTCGCAGCAATTTTTTACTTGTTTGTTTAATCATTTTTGTCCGAAATAAAAGCGCCAAAGGCACTAGAGTTGTTCGACATAGAAACCATGTTGTGCTTTGGTCACTTAATGTGCTAAAAATGTGAGAAAGTATGTGGAACTAGTAAACAATTGTTGGGAAATGCAGTAAAGTGATTGTCCCGACAAACAAAAAAGAGTTATTAAGTATAGTCTAAAGTTAACTCAAAAAGCATTATATTGAATTGTCATGTTAAGGTTTTTCAGTAATAAAAAGATAGATTGTTCATTTTGAAAAAAACGTTTTCTGTTCATATGTAACATTCTCGTTTCCAGAGCCTAGTAAGATTCTCGATACTAGTTAGATCGAGAATCTTGATAACCTTGAGGTACGAAAATGGTCTGGATCTAGACGCAATCTTTATGCCGACAGGATGTTTGGTTTCAGTTGGATTTATTTCCAGTAATTCATATTTGCATGGCGCTCATAAAGATCGACAAAATGGAAAACATGGTCTTTCAGAACTGAAGCTATTTACATGACTTATCGCTTCTGTTCAATCAAGTGCTCCTAACATTGCGGATCTGTCCTTACCAATCCTTGTGACTATTGGGTCCCAAAAGTGATTTGAATGATAATGGGCGATCGTTGGTCTCCGGGCAAATTGAAAAACAAACTTCATAAAAAGAGGCTTTTTACCGCAACAGCTACTTCCCAAGAACAAAACATGACGTAACCGGTTTAAGACGTTTGCATAAAGGAGTGTCATAATAATTATTAGACAGTTCGTCCACCGATTCGCCCATACCGAACTGTTCAGAAGCAGTAGGATGTTTATTCGCTATACAAAATATTTCATCTCTTTATACTGCCAACCCCTCTCTCGAGTGTTACAGACAGGATTGAGTGCACGTTGGAAAGTGATAAATAAAGAAAAAGTTTAAAGATCCTGTTACATAATTTTGGCAGCAGTGCGGTACAGATGTCAACCGATTTACAGGCCAGGATTTTGTATTATACAAAAGCATATCTGTCATTGATCGATATTTTGTTTGATACGGAAACGATCGATCCGATATATCTATAGAACATACAATACCAGTATTCGATACATATTGTATACTAGGGTAAAGCCATTGTACTAGGTAATACCTTACATTCCCCTCGTACCTCAGTGAACACATTACATTCATTCGCTGCTTTAAAACGTGTTGCATTACAAGTATAAGCATTTCCAAAACTGATTGAATCGCCGTTTAGCCGTGTATGAACCTTAGAGTAAAAACATTCAAGCAATACCCGCTAGCGTCTTATACCGTCTCAAGTATATTTATTTTAGAATACAATAATTACCGTGCCCAGCAGCGTGTTCAGTTACCTTCGCATACTTGTTATACTGTTCCGCAAAATATACCTACCCCAATCCATGTGAGTCGAAATGAGTTGATATGAAACGCTAATTGTTCGTGTGTTGCACTCTTGATGGAAATATTGTTTATATGGTTTCACCCAAAAATGCCTTTTCTTTGTGACTTTTAACGGAATGGGGCTGTACTATGACTGCATAAAAACAACAATAAAATGTCGGCAGTCGAAATCAAAAGGATTTATATTACGTGACTTTTGCCCATTGCTATCAAAATCTACCCATCACAATATCAAGGCGTTGAGACACAGTGAAATATAATTTCGTTTCTTGAAACATATACTGCGGAGCTTTCGTTGTATGAAATGTACACTTAGAATGTGCATTCAAATTAATTGTATATACTACTAAAATCTAACAAACAACCAGTTTACATTCAAAAGTGTCACACACGGCATAAGATCTACAACTTTGGTTAATATTTATTCCGTTCAACATAAAATGAGAATTTTTTTATTTATGATATTTCCTTTAAATTTGCAACATAATTGTTTATTTCAATTAATTACCATATCAGAGCTATGAGAAAAATACTACGCGGAACCATTTGACCAATAATCCTAATTCTCTATTTAAATTCCCATTTTTTGATCTATAGTTCAAGATTACGCTCACAATCTAACTGCGCTTAGTATCATGGATAAAAATGACCAAATACCGGAATCCACGCGACAATTTTTACAAGTACTAAATAAATTCAGTATGTTTTTGTGATTTCGCAATTTGATACAACTATCCAAGATAAAGTTTGCACGTTAAACGAAACTTTTATCTCTGTATTGTTATTCCTGTAGTTATAAGACAGCAAATTCATACAATTTTATGATGATAATTAAAAGAAAAGCATACACCGATTTGTTATGTTCATGCATACTTAGCACTTCTTTCTGTGCGTAGCCGATTTGTGCGAGGAGTGAAGCGTCTTAGCCAAGACATGTTTTATCGTTCACGTATAGGTTTTAATTAATGCACCACGTCCTTCCAAATTTGGGTTCACCACAGGGAATCATCAATGTTGTATATATTTAAGTGTTTGATTTTAATGTGATTATTACGATATTCCTATACATATTAGTTTCTTTTCTCAGTAATATACATACTTTAAGAGTTGAGTTCCTTCGTGTATATAGTTTTTGTCGTTAAGCTATAATGATTTCTCAAAAGTGGTATAAATAATATCCTACCAAGTCAAACAATTAAAAAGTATTGTTGATTAAATAATTATTGACTGTACACACATCTTCTTACAAGTAATCATAGCAATACATTTTTGCTCATATTACAGCGGTCATTTAATATTACTGCTAATGCCAGGAGATATATCTATTAACCAGCAACAAGGCACTTAGTTTGCTCGGGAACCTAACTGAGTAAGAACAGAGAAATGAAGGTTAATGACCCGTTAATTAGTTCAAGACCTAACACCACAAAATACTGCAGTAATCGGGAATCGAACCCGCGATAAGTAGACATTTGTGCTACTGACCGGGTTATCGTAGCGGACTTGTATTCATTAAAATAATCACCATTAATGTGTATGTTTAACTGTATAATGGAAATATGCATCGACACATTTATTATTGTAAGGATGATACAACCTCCGGGACAGCTAATAAGCTGTAATCAACCAAAATAAAATGGTTTCTATACACATTGATAAATGCAAGTGTGTAATTCTTTTAAGCTTGGCGTAATAACTAATAATATTGAACATTGGACAAAAGTGTTTGTCCTTTCTGTGTTTTATTATGGTTTATTCATGTAGGTATATATGTAGGTATATATTGCATGAACAGACCTTTAATATCTTAACTCAGTTAACTGACCTTTTTATATTTTAGCTTGTTGTCATACTACACAACTCCAGTGTATGGTGTCGGCGCTGGACCAATATATATAAATCGTCTGTCATGTAATAGATATGACAACAATATAGATCAATGTTCCTATAGAACACCATCAAGAGTTTATCCAGACTATTGTTCAAAAAGTAAAGATGTCTCACTTGATTGTACAGGTAAGAACATAGCGAATGTTCTTGTGAACAATCACTTGAGGTTTTGTCCCACTTACTAAAAATGTGAATCAATTCAATATCTTTCAGTTTTCTTGTTACTAGTGACATTTTAGAAATTCACAGTCTCATTAGTTAATTTGCTACATGATTACAAAATAGTTCATCAAATGCATTTGAACTAAATACGAAATATCTTTAAAAGATACTAGTAATATATTTAGTCTTTAAGAAGTATTTCCAATTGAAGTATCAACAAATATGAATAGTTCGAAGCGGAGCGGAGCAAAAAGAGCACAAATGCTATGTTTGTTCTTTTCCAACCCTATCTTTGCATTTCATTCAGTAATATTTTCCAAAAGTGAGGTCTGAAGTGCCAGTTCTTTTCAGAGACTGAAAATATGTTATCTTGTCAGCATTTCCGCCATTTTTCTGCATTCAATAACACCGGTTTTATTCTGGCGATGACGGGCGCTGCGCCCACTTCAAGCACCAGCAACAAAGAGGGCGCAACCCCACTTCGGAACCCCCTTGAGATATTTTTGATGACAGAGGGGTCTAAAAAGGTAAAAATGCCAGATTGACTTAAGGTTAAATGGTAAAGTATATTAGTGGCATTAGTCCAAACCTAAACTTTTTTGACAGTTATCCCTGTTCAAAATCAAAGTACTGATTGTACTGTTGGAAGAATTTTTTTTTAAAGAAAGAATTTCTAATGTACACACATTCAGTGCCCTTCTAAATGAGAACCACATTAATTTTGAAGAAAAGCCTTGGTTATTGGTTTCAAAGGTGCGCGTTCAAGCTTCATATCATTCTTTATTTTCGTATTATTGGATCTTACGACCCTTGGAATATATAGAAAAGATTTACGGTACTTTTAAAAACTGGTTTGAAATTTGTTGAAATTGGTTGTATTATCGTACCTGTGGTTGGATGAGAATTTATTGTTTCTTTTTTATTTGTTGAGTTTTACGCCGTAGCAACACCTTGCATAACTAATATAACGGCGGTCAGTCAACCTACTCATTCCTCCTGGAAAGGCTAAAACTCTGGATTTAGCTGTTAACCAACTACTAAGCGCATACTTTTGTCAGTGACTGACCACTGCCCTACATAATTAAAAATCATTGGTAGGAGAGAGAATGGCCGTAGAAATAATTTCATGACCAAACTCCTCGAACGTATGCCATGTCCGGTAATCGAACCTTCGATCAGTAGACTTACGTGCTACCAACTGAGCTAGCCGGGCGGCTAGAATTTATTGTACTAATGCGTAATGATTTTTCACATTCAATAAATATTTGATTGATGTAAACCTACATTAAATAATCTTAAGTATTTGCTTAAATTAGAATTCGTTTCAAATCATGTTTGAAAGTATTCATATTTTCTGCCCCACTATTTTCTTGGTCGCATTAACTACTTGTTATCTATTGAGCTGAAACAGAATTCAATTACATATTGCATGCTCTTTTTAATTTTGACAGAAAAAAACTTCCATAAATACCATCTTTTTAAAACGTACATTCGATCGTGTGAAATATATAAGACTTAATAAACCTTGTTCTCATGCGCAACACTAAACAGTCACTAAAGTGATAGCATATGTCCCTATTTTCTTCGAAAAATCAAGTTAATCACACGGACTGAACTAGTATGTGATTCTATTTATGATTTAAACGTATTACAGGCTATAGGTTAAATATAACAAATATGAGATTAGTACCTGGTCCATATCATGGTAGAGTAGAGATAGAAGTTAATGGTACATGGGGAACAGTTTGTGACAACTCATTAGATTTAAACGATAGTCAAGTAATATGTCGTACGATGAATCTCACGTATGTATAAAATAAACAAAACTTACTAGAATTAATTGATTATGTTGTACATTGCATGATTATATTTATGAGTGAACCAAATATAATGGATTTACGTAAAAATCATCGGAGGCCACCATTAATACAAACTTCCATAACATTAAAATCATTTTTATAGGAATATGATACCTTTTTTTCAGTTTAATTTCTTAAATTCTTAGTTTAAATTTCATCATGGCAACTTCTTAATGAAGTGTCTTATGTCTATCATGTTACCAATTTCCATATCTCTGGAACAGACTTTGTCTTTTTTAGTGAATTAAAAATGTATTGAAATCATATGTATTTATGTATCCATTAATAAAAGTAACACATGTTATGCATTATGAACCATGTTTTTGCCTCAGTGGAAGAAATGTTTATGGAAGTGCATACTACGGAGAAGGTACAGGACCTATACATCTAGATAGACTATTTTGTTTTGGTGATGAGCTTGATATCAACCAATGTTCGTATACTTATGCAAACAGTTGTACACATGGACAAGATGCCTCAGTACTATGTTATGGTAGGTTTGTCATGATTAGTAGAGATACAGATGTTTGTAAACTGAAGATATGAAACTAATATTGTTTTTTCTTTAATAAGCTAATAATAAGGTTCATAATGATTAGTATAAATACAGAACTTATTATGTACGTATGGATTAAAAAATACAATTTTGACGTGACACTAACTTAATTGACTTGATATGAATTACAGGTCCATATTTAAATATAACAGACGTAAGACTTGGTAATGGAACTGGTCCATTTGATGGAAGAGTAGAGATAAAAGTAAATGGTACATGGGGAACAATATGTGATCGTAACTTTGATATCAATGATGCTGATGCTTTTTGTAATATGTTAGGCTTAAGGTAATCGATAATAATGATCTAATTACATCTCTTAAACACATAAGGATACTTTTTTTCTGTTTGTAACTGAGATAATATAATTAGGTTGTGCGTCCGTCTGTTTTAATTTTTTGAATAATTTGTTTCTTATTTGAGTTAATATTTTTAATAAGGATTTTTTTTTACTTTTTTGTCATAAACGATGCGATATTATCAGTCATATTTGTATGGTATTGACATGTCAGCTTTAAGGTATAAAAGTGAACAAAAATTATACGAAAACGACCTTTGAAATAAGTAATGTACCGCTATATACTGTAAAATATTGTACCTAAGGGTACCTTTACATCAAATAAATCATATTTATTTTACTTGTTCTTTAACGTAGGTATTGTATATTGGTAGTTTTTTTTATACTATTATAACAGACAATATAAAATATTGAAACCGTGAAAATCAAACAGACCATTTATTCTGCATAATAATCTGATAATAAATAATATAAGAATTCAAGCTTCTGCACTGTATTTAATGAAGTGTCTTATGTCTATCATGCTACCAATTGTATTTTTATGTATATATATAGTTCATGTATTTGTCTTTCAACATTTTGCATAATAATCTGCAGATAAATAATACAATGTAATGTTATATTATGATATATTTCAGAGCAGGTCAATATTTTACTGGTGCAACACACGGGAAAGGTACAGGACCTGTCTATATTGATGAACTATTTTGTGATGAATGGGACTCTGATCTCAATAATTGTTCTTATGTATATGCAAATGCATGTGGACATGAAAGGGATGTATCCGTCGTATGCAACGGTAAATATGTATACTTAATCGTGTGCACTGACGATATAGAGACTATGTGTTTATTTTAGTGTAAAATCTATTTATTGCACAAGTGAGCTAAAGATGCAATATTTTCAGGAGTGACTATGCCACTCTTGAAAATATAATATTAGGTGCTGAGTGAAATAGATATATCTTACACTAAAATATATAGTTTTTGTTAATCATTTCTGTTAATTAAATGGTTTTTATATGTATCAGTATGATATGTCACCAGAAGGGCGCATCGAAACAGTGAAAAGGAACTTTATTTCATTGTTTATAAACAGTGGAGTATCGACTTTTATTTCGCTGATGAGTCCCAGCAGTCCAATAGAAAGCATTTGATAATTTATTTTTGAAGTTTTTTTCCTGATAAGGAAAATAATTCCACTTAATCGTAAGCACTGACGATGTTTTCATCTTCATTTTAGTTCAATAGTTCATTTTCCTGACATGGTAAATATTTTCTACCTTTTTTCTTACCTTTAATTACTTACATCAATATTTGTAACGAAAACTTTTGTCTTGTTTCAGAATGTGGTCCACCAGAAATTTATTATTGGGATATTGGTTACTTTAGTTACGAGGGAACAACATTATTTGCTGATTGTGCATACTACAAAAGTTATGTTGGTACTCTTAGAATGACTTGTGATAATGTAACCAAAAACTGGATGACAGAGGGAGAGTGCCAAGAGTACAGTAAGTTTTTAAACTTTTTAGCCCCTGATTTTTCAACTAAAAATCAGCTTATAGTTTGGCAAAAGACAAATCTTATTAGAATTCGATCTAAATTGTTCCGCTCGCCTTCTCGCTTTTTTACATCTGGCCTTTTTCAAACGAAGGTCACGTTCAAGTGAATATCATAATATGCTTGACGGAATTGATATGATACTGAACTTGTTTACATTGTCTACGTCACGCAATTTGAAATGAGCCACCCAATCGCAGACTGTGAATAATACCGCTGTTAAATTAGTATGCAAACTTATGTCTAAAAAAGAAATTACGAAATCAAAATGTGATTAGTAGTGTTTTCGTCTAGATGAAAGCTATGCATTGATTGGTCGTCACAAAGTTCATCTCGACATGATCTTTAACGAAGACAGAAGAGAACCTGTACGACAATGCTCTACAGGATATCTGTTTACGGAGATTGGCAAAACACGGGCGGACGGGCGGACGTCCGGTGTCGTTTACAATTGCATTCAAGTTTTCAATTTAGCATGTATATTTGTCATTTATTGTCCGATCTTTATGAAACTTCATACAATGATAATATGCTATGTGATGAATAGAATAAGAAAATAACCACAACTCTACCTGGCTTTTTTATGGATTATTTCCCTTTGTAACTTTTGCGTTAAAGTTTTAAATCCGGTTTTATATGGTTTACACTTTACGTTTTGTTAAAATGTGATTAAGTGTGTACATGATATGTTTAGATTTACTTAATTATTACCGCCATATTAATAAATGAACGGTAATGGAACATTTGTTTCTACAGAGTTTCCTCTCAATGTCACTGGTATCCGTTTGGTCAGTGGTAATGCTACTAGTAATGGACGTGTAGAGATACAATCTATGGACAGATGGGGCACTATTTGTCACGATAATTTTGGAATGAATGAAGCAAATATGATATGTAAAATGTTAGGGCAATGGTGAGTAAACCTTAAAACATTTGTTGGGGGTATATTGCGAGGTATTTGTGAAACATTTGATAAGGCCATGCCGAATCGGAATTCTGTTAAGCGTCAACTCAAATTTTACAAACCTAAGTACCTATTCACAAAGTCACACAATCCGAAATCGAAAACACAAATATTTTTACGACAAAAATTCAATAGAATGACGTCCTCGTTATATGAAACAATGGTCTGAATTTAATATAAAATGAATTGTGTTTTTTGTAATGTTAAATATATATTGTATTAAAGACGCGGTTATGATAAATTGCTTACGATAAATGACGTCGTTGTCGAACACAATTTTCCTAAATTAAATTGTATTGAATCCCGAAACATCGGACTTATTCAAGAAAATTTTACTAACAATTTTGTTTTTTATTTGTTTGGGTCGTCTATGGGCTAGTATATATAACACATTCAGTATGTCACGTGATCAAACCACGCTAAAGAGTCAATAGAACAACCCACGGAGAAGAAATGACGAAAGAAAGTTTGTAAATTCATTTATTCAATTATACATTATCGTTTGTTGGTACATTGTATTATTTATGAACAAGAAATATATGTAAAGTTGATTTCATATAACACACCGATTTGTGATAGTGATGATATTACTTATTTAAACTTAAGACTTAAACTTAAACCCATGTTGACCATATTATATTGTTATACTTGTTGTAAGATATGTTAGGTATAATAATGTTGTTTTTTTGCTTGATTTGATATAGGGTACTTTTTAGTATATTTAGATCAGATTTAATATATTGAAATGTACATTATTTTCAGTCCATTGAAATATAAATGTATAACGATGTGTGATTGTTTCTTGAATTTATAGCATCTATATTACATTTATATCTCATTGTTTCCACACAACCATCGCCTTTCTGATATCCCTAGACCCGAACAAATTCAACCCCTTCTGTGCTTTGATTATTTTGAGTGAGGACTCTTAAACCTACGTGCACGCGGACGCTTAACAAAAGTCCGATACGGCACGGCCATTATATTTCGATTTTGAATTAAACTAAAATGCCATTGTATAATGTTAATATAAGTTCCAAGCTGAGATGAGAAAACATATTTTTAATTTAGTAAATAATTTAGTTTCAATATAATGTTAAATTTTTCAGTATAATATAAGTTTTAATTTGAGATAAGAAAGCATATTGAAATACATAATATTCTTATTTAGTTAATATTTAAGTAAATTCAAATTGTTTTAAACGATTCATTATCGTAATGTGATAATTTAGATAAACTCTTGTGTTTTCAATTTTCTTTATCATAATGACATGTACCAAATTGAATATAATTATATTTTACCAACAGGCCAGCAGTGTCTTACTACAGAGACTCACACTTCGGAGCTGGTACGGGGCCAATCTTTGTTGATAATCTTGATTGTGAAGTTGATGCCGTACATATAAACAATTGTAGTTATGTTACATATGACAACTGTACCCATGATGATGATATATCTGTTGTTTGTTTAGGTAAGATTTTAGCTGATATTCTCAGTCGAAGGTTTTAGCTATTAGATTTTTAATCGATACAGAAACATGAAAATTGCGAAAGCAAAGGAAAGAATGGTCTTATACACATTCCCCTTATAGATTACACGTAAACGTTAAAAAATAAAATGAATCTTACAATATGTAAATAGGGTCACTTGGGAAATTCGTATTGTATATGTACCAAGACATATACATGTATTTCCGGGTTTCTGGTTCACGTCATACTTTCACCTATGTGTTAATTATGTAAGGGTCGTCATAGAATATTTACATAACAGTGTAGTTCTGTACATATTAAGATTACAATATTGACAACATTACATAATGTAATATAATAAGTAAATAGGTTTTCTATTGTTGCCATTTTATTTATGAATCTAGGAAATATTGTAAATTTCAAATAGTAGTAATGGTAATACTTGCTCTTGAGATATTTTGTCAGTTTACAAAATCAATAAAAACAATGAACATAATCTTACAATTATGTTTAAGACTGTGGAGATCCTGCTCCTTTAAATGGATACATTAATTCAACATTCACCATTTTTGGAAGTGTAATAGAAGTCGATTGTGAGATTGGATATAGATTAGAAGGAAACAAGACTATAGTATGTGAACTAGATGGTAGCTGGAGTGATCACTCTTATTGTCAATACATAGGTAGGTCCCTTTATTCATGTATGCCGCTTATAGAATACTAAACACTGATTATATTGTCAACTGGAATATGTATTTCATAAAATTGCAGTCGATTATTTATAGCGTTTTTTTTGTAAACTAGTGTTGCATGCACGTTCATATTGTAACGAAGATTGTGTGTTGCGAGTGTGTAACGAGTCAGTGTTGATGTATAATTATGATGCACTTAGCAACGAAACTCTTTCATTGTTGATTTTTACAAAATAATAAGTTATTTAAAATTAATTACAGTACGTTCAATCTAGAAGAAAACAACGACCGAACAAGGATACAGATGGTTGTGATGTTGTTTATTATACACTATATATTGTGTCATTGTTTGTTAGAAAGCACCGACACATTTATGTTTTGTTCAGATACTATTTACATAAATGTTTAAATTAAAGACATTTCCAGATTGATTTCTCTCTGGAGAATTGCAAACTTAGAATGTAATTCTTTATGTACTCGTAGATAATACAAAATGTAAAGTATGTAAACTTATTGCCGTATAATTTAGATTGCCAAAGCCCTGTTCCTGAGGGTGGATCAGCTAATTCAAGTTTGACTAATAACGGTACTGTCGTTGAAATTTCATGTAATGTCGGATATAATATATCTGGTGAAACCATCATTACATGCCAATCAAATGACAAATGGACCGACTATCCAATTTGCAACATTTTAGGTAAGTTTGTTTAGGTGAAACCATTGTATCAGGACAGGTTCTATAAGTCGGTTAATCGACTTCGATTCGATTTCAATAAAAATATTCGATGGTTAATAATCAAGAAATCGGTTAACGTGGATTTTAGTCTCAAAGGATTGTTATCTGATTATACATAAAGTGCATGTGTACAAATTAAACGTTTTTTTTTGGACTTAGTCTTAAAAGTCGCAAATATGACACAAATGGTAGCTTGGTTAAATTCAGTTCATTATAAACAGATGGCAACAAAGTGACCATTATTTAACCGATTCTTATTTATTTGAAGTAAATAATTAATCAGTTCTTAGTAGACGTGACAGCCCTTATGTCAGCCTATGATGGTTGTTTATATCATATCATTATACTTACTTTCTAACCATAAAATCATAGCGTTTGTAAAGTTACATTGTTTATTTATTTGTTAATATACAGTGTATATTAATTTGCAAAATTATTCAAGATTTTATACGTACAGTAATTTCGAAAATTTGTATTTTAGTTGTATACATTACTTAATCATAGTTTAATGATAACTAGCTACTGTGGAGATAACATTGATTATGTTTCTTTTTCTAAAGATTGCGGAATACCCAATCCGGGAAATGCTAATGTTGACTTGCCATCAAATTCTACGACCTACAACTCATTTGCTGTTATTACTTGTAAAGAAGGATATTTACTAAATGGCAGTTCAACAGTTAAATGTCTAGAGGATGGAAACTGGGAGGATATGCCTGTGTGTAATATAGTTGGTATGTTTATCGTTTTATTTAGCTCTTTCGGTAATGTCAAATCAAAACAAAAGTTGAGTGAGAAAGTTATCAGCTTAAGTGTTACTAAAATATATACGTAGAACGCAATACCCTTCGCGCATGATTAATTTTCCATTGAGCGTTTCCGATACACGGTTTCAGTCGCAGATAGCGTATGTAATAAAAGATATGAATATGTATTTGCCTTCATATTGCATTCATATTTTTCAGACTGTGGGGACCCAACACCCTATAAAGGAACACGAAATAGCACTTCTACTACATATGGCAGTGGGGTAGAAATAAGTTGTGAAGATGGACTACAAATAAACGGTTTTTCAACTATAATTTGTCAAGCCGATGGAACTTGGTCAGATAATCCTGTTTGTGATCCATATGGTAGGTTATTAATAGTTGCAAATTTTGTTGTATTTAAACATGTTTTGGTAATGCAGTTCACATATTTACAATGTAATGTAATAAATTGCGTGATTTTAAGATTTGTAGGCCTTACAGCACTATGTTATAAGTGTGTTGATTTTGGAGAAAGTAGCATTGACGGTGGTGGTGAGCAAGTTTGATTATAAGTTGACAATGAGTAAGGTTTCTGTGTTTCTTTAATTGCCATCTAGTCAAAAATTATTTTGTTTGTGAAAGACTCAATTCTGTACGACAAATCTAAGTTGATAATAGGGGGGGATGTTAATTTGACTTTTTTAAAAGACCCTGTTAAAAACATGCTTCATGTACTGACATGTAAGGAAAGGCATATCTTTTTAATTTCTTAACCCATTAACCCCCCTGTACATACCCTCTGAAGGTTGGCCCCATCCATTTTCACATAAATTACCAGTTTTTTACATTTAATTGCAATACGTTGTATGGTATTGGACTGCAATATGTCAATTTATAGGTTTATTAATGTGCTGAGTTCAAATATTAAGTCAAAAACAAAATTAATTAAACCAATATGGCTGAAAGTTCAAAATGGCCACTAAAATATCAATAGTACAAGCATATTCACGAGCTTATTTATCCTGGACATTCAATATGTTGAATCATGCCTGCAATATGTCTAGCTATAGGTTTCTCAAGGTGCTGAATTCAAATATGAATAAAAAACTTAATTCAAGAAACCACTATGGCCAGAAATTAAGCCAAATTAAACCCATTTTGAGCATATTAGGGTTATGATTTATCCTAGACATTTAATATGTTGAATCATACATGCAATATGTCCGTAAATAGGTGTCTTGAGGTGATGAATTCAAAAAGTTAGTTAAAAACTTAATTTAAGAAACCAATATGGCGAGAAATTCAAAATGGCTGCCAAATTTAACCCACTTTGTTTGACCATATTCAGGTAATTATTTATCCTGGGCATTCATGTGTTGAATCATGTTAACATTATGTCAATTTATAAGTTTGTTTAGGTAATTAGTTCAAATATGAAGTCAAAACTAATTTAAAAAACCCAATATGGCCAAATATTCATAATGGCCACCAAAATAGCTCATTATTAATGTATACTGGTAATCAATGGTATAGTCCAACAGAATTAACCTGAGTTTGACCTTTATGCAAGGTTATATTAAACTCAGTATTTACAGTCTATCTTTATCTTCGTTTGTAAATCGCGCTTTATCGGAAGCTTTCGACAAAATAAACGTGCTGAACAATTAATGAGAATAAATACTTTGAAACTGTGCCATAGTACTGCTGACTTACTTGTTTACCCAAAAACTAATGTGTCCAAAATTAAAAGTACAACAACATGCCACTTTTAATAAATTGATTTATTGTCACATAGGCTGTTATAAACACGTGTATAACCGTAGACACGCATACGGAAACTCACGATTTAATGTAAGTGAAGTATGTAATTATCATAGTTAGGTAGTTCAAGCTCAGTTTAATTCTGTTGGACTATACATATCTATTTGTTGAATCATGGTTTGTTATCACTGTTAATGCAGTTGTTTAGATTAATTGTAAAATAATAAAGCAAAAAATCATATATTGCAGTATAATAATCTGTTTTGCAAGAACTTTTAATATGCTATTAACTCATATAAACTAAATATTTAATGAGGTATACATGTTAGTTAAACACAAACGTCAGACCTGACATTGCTCAAATAAATTTTCAGATTGGTGGCCCACACTTTCATAGGCTATAGCAAAGATCCATTTGAAATAAAGATACTAATGGATAGAGGGAGTTTTGGTTCAAACCCACAAAAGTCAAGACCAATGTCCTTGCACACGAAATATACTTGCAACTGTTCAATTCATGAAGAGATGAATTATTCGCTAATTGGTGTCTTTAATTTACGTTTTTTCCATAGTCCAATAGAGTTATGTTAAATTATACACCATCAAGCAACTCATATATAAATATTCTAGTAGTCTAGTGTCCAGGGGAAATAGCTGCAAATTTGGTTAAAATATGTAATCTTAAAGGTCTTGTGTTTAAGTTCTTGTAGTATTGTTTCTGTGGAAATGTATCAAATGTAGTCTGCTCATCCTCAGTTATGGATAAACCATTCTATACCCGTTTGTATTTATAAGTTTATTTCTTTATATATAATTTCTCATTAGTTGCAAAGTATATGAAATGGGAGCTAAAATGTTTTCCTGTCTGTTTAGCATTCTTGAGAGTTTCAAAGGTTTAATCAATTAACACATTTTATTTTGCTTGGTTTGGCTGTGATTGTATTAACCATCCCTCAAAAAGTAATTGCCTATTTCAATTATTGTTTACTTTACTTTTCTTTTACTCGGTCGTCATATAAGCAATTTCATTTTCTAATCATGTAATGTCTTGCATTTGTTTCAACCTAGCACAGTTGGCCAATAATTGAACACCATCATCTCAGTCATTAGTTTTAAGGGCTAGTTAAAAGAAATGCAAGTAAATATAAACAAATTAATACAGATATCACCAAAATTGCAAATCAGAATTAAAGGGAATGACATAATTGCTATTATGGTATTGGAAAATTGGAGAATACAACTCTTTGAATCTCTGAAAGCAAATGTTGGTCCATTTACTTTTTGTGAAGATTTTGATACATAAATAATCCAAACTTATTAAAAATAGAAACAGACAAAGTAGATGAATTGCATCTAGAAAACTGATAAGCTATAATGTCATTCTTTGCCAAGAAATCATTGCTTTATTATATTTTCAGAATTTAACAACACAGCACAGTCTTGTTAAAAAAGTATTAATCTATATTGTAGCTTAGATGCTTACATGATGATCATTAAGTTACAAATATCTATAAACATTTCTGGGAATTTTAACTCAAAGTGACAAGACTTTTTCTATGCAAATACTCATCAACATCTTAATGAAGTAAAGCAATCAAAGACACATTTTTCAATCAAGACATCATATGTGCCGCTGGTGCGGTTGGAACAAATGACCTCTCAGACCTTAACCCCTAATCATACCTCTAGAGCTCTACCTCAGCTATATAATGAATAAAATATATTTACACACATATAATCAAGTGTCATATCTTTGGTCTTCTGTTAAGATTTCATTAACTAGAGTTAATTCATAAATTGCTTAACATGTTGAAAGTGTGCCGTTTATAACTGAAATATAATTTATTTTGGCGGTCATTTTGAATTTTCTGCCATATTTGTTTGTTTAATTTAGTTTTAGAGTTAATATTTGAACTCAGCACCATAAAACACCTTTAGATTGATATATTGCAGGCATGATTCGTCATTTTCAATGCCCAGTAAATATAATACCCGAATATGTCCAAATGTTGGGTCATTTTGGCAGCCATTTTGAATTTTCCGCCATATTAAGTAGTTTGATTTAAATTTTGACTTCATATTTGAACTTGGCAGCCTAACAAACCTACATATTGATATATTGAAAACCTATAAGAATAGATTAATAACAGCTGGATATAATTTTTTTTTATTTTTGTGCAAAATGAGCGTGTCCGACTTTCAAGGGGTATGTACAGGGGTTAATGGGGTCACACAGATTTTTTGTTGTCGATTCTATTATCATATTGATGGCACCATATTTTAAGCAAGGTCTCACATGGTTATCTTCAAAAAATGAAATTAACACCCCCCCCCCTCATTGATATTCAGTGACAAGTAACGTCTATTTGCTATTTAGAATAGTCTCAACAGAAGTCAACCACCTTTTTCCATACACTTTCTATGGCTTTGTACCCACTGATTAAATGTAACCTTAAAGTATTTCTCACTGAATGAATAAATAATTATCTTGTGCAATACAGCACACTGTAAGCCGCCAATCCTTTTTGTTTTCCACTCACGCTGCCTTTCCAACAGTTACTGTCAGTGTCAGTTGATCTGGTCTTTCTTCATCAAATACCCATGTTCAACCTTCCCTAAACCTCTCGTGCCATGTGAAGACAATTGTTTTTTTTCACATGTTTGTAATGTATCAGCATATATGTTTAAGCGTATCTGCAGGTGACAAATTGAGTCAAACACGACAATTTATGACTGCATCCAACTCAAAATCATTTGTTGACGTCATTCGTTGTTTCGAAGCCATGGCTCTAAAATCTCTGCTATAAATTAACCATTCAAAAGAATTTCATGAACCTTTCTGGAAATGATTTCCGGACGTCACACTTGTGTAATTAATGTTGGTGTATAATTCGAACCAAAATTGAGTGCGTAATACCATGTTTAATGTTTGAACAATTGTGGAAAAATAGCGACGTCAAGTGACCAAACAGTGGTTGCTATGAATACCATTTATTCTTTCTACATATTGATAATCTGTTCACCAATATGATTTTTAAAATGCAAATAAATTCTTTTACACTTGCTTGAGTTTTAATGTCATTTGACAAAAAGATAAAAAATTTAGAAAGGAATTCCGCAAATTTATCAATCACCCCTCGTACATATGGTGTTGATATATATTAAATTGAGTACTTCTGAAATATTAACATATATCCTTGTAATAACCATCAAAAGATAGTATAGTCTTTGTAATAGTTAACACGTCTTTGATTTGTACAATATTACATTAAGACAGTACGTTTTCATTGAAGATTGTGGCCAACCCTCTATACCAAACGGTCAAGTCGACTTGAGTAATGGGACAACAACAGGTTCTGTTGTATATATAGAATGTAACAAAGGTTATGATCTCAATGGTTCAGCTGTTATTGTGTGTCAATCTAATGGTTGGAATGATACATCAACAAAATGTGTTCTACAAGGTTAGTTAGTTATATACAAAGTATTCGTGTTAGAGAATTATATAAAATTATGAATAAATTCCTATTCACTTCATAACAAACTGTTTAGACTTGAATTATATTGTTAATTATGAAATAAATTGTAACACATTTATGACATTGAAATCATTGTTAGTGGCAACTTACAATATTCAATATACTACTAGATTGTGGATATCCAACTTTGGAGAATGGTATAATAACCTCTAACTCTGGTACATCATATGGAGATACAGCTACTATTAAATGTAATGAAGGTCATTATATGGAAGGAGATTCAACAATAACGTGTGAAGATGGTAGCAAATGGAGTAGTAATACAGTATGCATAATTCGAGGTATGAATTGTGTTTTAAAAACAAATAAGATAAAACTATATAATTTATTCTTCCTTTAAAATCTTTAATACAATGATTTTATAATAGGCGTCAATGAAAACTTACCACTTACATGAACCTAATTTATTAAAAAATAAAAACACAAATATGAAAATTTTACATGATTTTAGATATCATATTAAAAAACAGGATTTTTCTTTGTAAGTACGGAATCTAAGCATTAACGGATCAACTCCACAAAACAAGACGACCACCTCGAAAATGAAAGTCGCGGAACTAAGTTGCGAGTATGTCCTCCCTCTGCATCGAGCACATCTTGACATCTACGTCTCACACTCCGTATTAGATGCTGGATTCTGTACTGAGGTATTGCATCCTACTCCTCATCCAGTGCTTGTATAAGTTGCTGCAGACACGTCTGTCGTCATAAACCCTCGGTCAAGTTGGTCCCAAAGATGCTGTGTTGGGTTAAGGTCGGGACTGAATGCAGGCCAAGGCTATGTGTGGACATTATTATCCTGCAGAAAATCTTGTGTAACGCGAGTCGAGTGGGGCCGTGCATTGTCTTGCTAGAGAAGGTTGACGTCAGCGTTAGTCTGAATTAAGGAAAGAACTACTGGCCTCAGCAAATTATCAATATTACGATGTGCAGTAAGTGTTCCACGCAATACAATAAGTAGGATATTGTGCCTCCAAGAAATGCCTTCCTACACCATGACACTATCACCATCGCAGCTCGCAGCAGGATAATTTGACGATCGGTACGTCCTGACGTCACCTTTAACGACCTGGGCGTGACCTACCTTTCTCTGAGCCTGCCTGTTCAAGTCTCCTTACCATATTCATGATTGTCTGATGCGAGCAGCCCATGCGACAAGCAATCTCACGAAATGAAAGCCCGACGTCAGCAATGCCGAGAGATTGGTGACGTCGAGAGTCTCCTAAACATGACATTTGAATATCAATAGTTGCAAATACGAGGGTTTTTTCTTAGCCTGTCGACTACCACTCATAAGAGACAAATGATTTACACAAAGTACTGGATACATGTCCTCCTTACAAAAAATCTTGTTTTGCACGTGCATTCCGGGACTCGAACATCTTAAATCGATTTTAGATTCTTTTTGGCAGCAATGACTACATGTGCATGGCAAAAATGTGTCTGTGTAAAGTTTTCAATGCTATTAGATTCTATTATCATAAAGCGAGGGTTGGTAGGGTGGTAAGTATTCATTGACGCCGAGTATATTTTGAGTTCATATCTTAATATTTTAATTTATAATTTAATACTGTCAAAAGATGGTTTGTAGTTGTAATTGTTCAACGGACCGCCGAATATGATGTATTAAATTTTGCTGTCACAAAATTTAATGTAAGTACGGTTACATTAATTAACTCTATATATTTTACAGATTTTTTATATTATTTGAATTTAATTCTTCTCTTACGTCGCAATGTACTTGCTAAAATTACTCTGCAGATATAAAAATTGACTAATCCAATATAAAATATTTGCAAATATCCATCGTACGTTTTATCTACACGCCGTATCGGTACACCTACCAGTCCTTTAAATAACTGGATCCTGTAATATTGCTACTAGTACATTTATCGTTTAAATAATTAAAGAGGTATACACACGTATGACGTAGTTTGCATCGTCATGATTACAGATTTGTAAATACAATTAAAATGAAAATCATAGAATGACATGAATGAAAACAAAAAGTATATAACGAGGATTTCCCGCATGATTAGTAAATCGCTCTTTAACAAAAGTTTTTCTTTAGCTTTTGTTTTGTTTTATCTTCAAAACATTAATCAATGTTATTTGTATATTTTAGATTGTGGGTCATTTGTTCCGCTTGTAAATGGTTATCACACGGGTGCCAGTAGTACAACATTTAATTCAACAGTTGTGTTTAGTTGTAATGATAATTATCTGCTTGTTGGAGAAAGTGTTATGCAGTGCATAAGTGACGGTACATGGAGTAATGATGTACCATCATGCCTGCTACTAAGTAAGATTTATTACATTTAAATATGATAAAATTATTTTGAAATAATTATCTATGATTGATTTGCATTTATCATAAAACACATAGATATCTTATGAATTTAACTTTTGTAAACCCTTGAGTTATTCTGATACTAACAAACGTGATTAAAGCTTTAGTGATCTGATTAGGGAGAATTAAGTTTTGACAATTACCATATTTGCAAATATAATATTTCATTTATTACAGGTGATATCGGTGGTGAGTGTACAACAAATAAACATTGTAAGACAGTGAATGCCGTATGTAGAAAATCTCGCTGTGAATGTATTACTGGCATTTATGATTCAAGAACTGACAAATGTGACACAAGTAAGAAGTTCAGTATACCTTTACTTTTCAAATTTTATAACAAATAAAAATAGTAAATGCCGTGCTTCATGCACGCAATGCTTGATTATAGTCAATCCTGTTTTCAATTAACTAAAAAGGTTGTAGCCTGCAAAGAATAAGAATTCTGCGATTTCTAAAAAAACATTTTCAAATGTCAAATGACGGTGCAGTTTTTTATGTTATGTTTAATTTGTTTCAAAGTGAACGTATCAAAACGTATCAAATATGCTTTCATGTTTACTACATATGTAGATAACTATTCATTTACTCTTTAAGTGCCTTTGTATGCATATGGTCCAAATGAGGGTGATATTATTCACACTGACTCGGATAGGTGTGCAGAAAGAGTAAGTTTTGACCTAGGCTTGCCTTTATGTGGAAAAACATATTCTAGTGTTTTTGTAAGTATTTATCAGTTACTATCATTAATTATTCATCTACTTCATGTTTTTGAAATGTAATGGAATTACCTATGCACCAACAGCTTGTATGGTAATTTTAAAAACAGTGTTTATATTTAGTTGTGTTATTATACCCCCGCTTCGAAGAAGAGGGGGGTATACTGTTTTACCCTTGTCCGTGCGTATGTCCGTGCGTCCGTTACAAAATTTCCGTCGCAGTTTTCTCAGCAACTATAACATGTAGCAGCCTAATACTTTGCATATTGCTTCATCTTATAGTCCCATGTGGTGTAAAGCAATTTCATGCTCCTTGCTGATCTACATCCTGTTTGTGGCATATTTTTAGATTTTTTTGCGGGGGTATCACTAGTGAGCATTAGTTCACAGATTTACTTGTTAAATCATATTTAGTAGTCAGTGGCTGTATGTTTGAGATATTATTTATAGAAAGTTACATTTATTATCGATTCCATTTGTATTTATGATTCAATTTTCGTATCTTAGATATGAAGGAGTATGCATTAAACATTTAATTAAAAAAGAAAATCTGTACACTAAATATTTTTAACATGCTGATTAATATTTGTAAAACTGATATTAAGTGATACAAAAATTAAGTTAACATACTGAATTATCTCATGTTGATACATTTTAATTATTTCAGACCAAGTATTGAAACATATTGGCATGACTTTACATTGCTGAGGTTCTTTAAGGTTACTTCAGTAATATTTTATCATGACCTTAATTCAATTTATTGACACATAGTGTATATCCCGTTATCTTGCTTGATGCACTGCTTAAATATTTTCAGGTTTGTACGAATGGTGTTGTCAGCTTTGGTCAAAGATACAATACACCAACTCCACCAAACAATTTTAAAAGTGCGGAAAATTTGAAGCGTGATATGTTAGCACCATTTCATGCTCATTTAAGTTCTTCAAAAGGGACAGTTTACTACAGATCACATAATGTACTTGATTCATATAATTCTTTAAGAGAACGAAATGAAACGAAAGATATTGAAGCAAAAATTCGTCAATTTGGCTATGCTCCTTCTTCATTTGAAGCAAGTTTTATTTTAATTGTAACATGGGAAAATGTAATACCTGAAGCTATGGATTTTGATGTCATCCATTCTGGAGTAAGTGTCTTAATTTGTTTTGTTTGACTTATTTTATCGAATTTGTTAACTTGTATCTCTAATTTAGACAAGTTTGAATTAAGTGTGCGTACATAAATACTTCATGAAATAATTAAATTGCAATATCATTTTTCTGAAATGACTTTGTAAGTTGTAGTTCATTTCCAATTTTAATGATTTTCAGGGTTCAACATTTCAACTTGTTTTGGCATCGAATGGCGAAATGACTTATAGTTTTTATATTTATGGTAATGGTATGATGAACTGGGTCAGTAAACGATCCGAATTTGCTCCAGTATGGGTTGGATACTCTTGTAAAAATGGAACATCTTTCACCTATGATAACTCCTTTTCATCCGCTGCATTAAAACTTGACGTTAATGGTGTTCATAGAGGTATACAACTTTAGAATACTACAGTTTTGTTCTACTATCAGAACCATCAAAGTCGATAGTCTTAAGAGCGTATATATAATATAAAGACATTTTCCATCTAAAACTAACTTCTGTGACTAAAACAGTGTCTCAAATCATGTGCATTTGCAATAAATAGATGGCCATTAAATTCTACATTTTTGCTTTATCCAGTATTCAATTTAAGCAGTTTAAAGCAATGTTGTAAGTTGTTTTCTTTTACAAAGTAATCTTTTTGAGACAAAACAATAACCCGTATACCATTATGCTAGGATATCTATTGTTGTGTATGTTAGGTAAATTGTGATTGTCCTCTATTTTGTTACTCTTAATCTCTTTAACAGGTGTGTCTGGGATTATTTTCAAACCTCTTGTACCAGCTGAAACATCCATTAAAAACTACAATGTGAGTTGTGTAACTTGGTATCAAAAAAACAAACATGAGAAACGATATGTTGATTTAATGAACAGTTGGTTACCTCAATGTCCTTGTGATATATCCCTAGCAAGATGGGATCCCTGGTTCTGGCATATTGAGAGATGGCATTGGCACAACGAGAAAAAAGTCATCTGTGTTGACATGCTTCCAGGCAGGATATATCGACCGTATGGAAAGGTAAGAAGACCTTGTAGTCACTTAACGTCATAATTAATATAATTGTAATATTCAAATGTTAGTCTACAGTTTTGTTATCAAATACTACATTTTATTTGTAGAATACTATAGATTTGAAAAATCAATAAAATGAGATTATATCAGTTTCTTTTAAAGTACCATAATCTAATCCCTGACAGAATACGATATATCTTAAACATTTTTTTAAATTCCGGCGGCCAGCCAATTTAGCATAGTTTTCTGGACCCTGTAAGAAAACCAGTACTTACAAGGCCGACAACTTTATCATTTAGCTCATAATGAGAGCACATTTAACGTTCTTTTTAAATTTTCTTGAATATGTATAACCACCCTATGTGGTATTTGAACCCATATATCAATTTCGAAATCCCGAACATACCATGTTTATTTAAGAATTAAGTACACATTAAAACACCAAGCCCTTACTTGAACTTTAAATTAACCATTTTGAGGGAGGGGCGAATCTAAAGTTATTTAGTTAAACAAACATGATATCGCTGCACATCTGCAAATTATGATCCATGTTTTATCCATTAACTACGTTTAGTGCAATAATAACTTTAGGGAAGTCTACAAAATGTAATAAATACTCTCATCGTTTGAGCTTGTGACATAAATAGTGATATTCAACATGTATTCAAATCATTCTAAACATTAATTATAGAACTAAGCTTGTTACAGAGTAAATTCGCGACCATATTGTAAAGCATTGATGAACATTTTAAATTATTTAATTAATTTCGGCCACCAAATACTTTACCTAAAATGCAAAAGAGCTAATTGGGAAAACAATTCATATTATTTATTAATTTCCATTTTGTGAAGAATTGAGATGATACAGGAAATAATGAGGTGAATTTGTTTAAACGAAATTTTACCAACCGCTTAAGCAGATAATTTTAGATCGGGTTCAACTAGATTGGTGTTAGTTTTTCCACCCTATAAATTTGTACGTTTGTTATTATTAAACATGAAGATAAAAATCGACGAAAGATAAAATGTGATACTATTTTTGTTTTCTTGTTTGTTGTTAAAACTTTCTTAGACTACTTATGACTTAGTCACATGTATGAACCACGTAAGTATTTTGTGTTGACTCATTATTATGGCTCAATACTATTTCAGTCATGCTGTTATGATTATAAAACATCTTTATGGATTGATGAAAGACCAATTGCAGGAGGATTATACAGATATCATCCAGAAAACACAGCTGATCACTACAATCATGATATAGTTCCAAAACAAATGTGTTGCTCACCGTTAACACTTTTCTGTGAATATTATTATGACTTGAAACCTACTGGTACATGTTACAGGGAATCACCTTATGATTTTGGTTAGTTATAAATGAATTTGTTTTTATCTTCATCTTTAAAAACGGATTGAACAAGTCTGATAAACTTCGTAGCCCATCTGATCAGTCAATTAAAGGTCGACGTGTTATGTTTGGGCATCATTTACATGTGTACGTAGTTCAGTAGTTAAATACTCTCTACTGGTATATGCTTGCTACGTTTATATTTAGTTCGACATCAGTCAATGTACGTCTATGCTTAATAATGGTTAAAATGTTGATCTTGCGATGTAAACCCCAATAGTAAAGTTAGTACTTAATGTCGTAATATGAATGATTTTTGTCCAAAGTGAATAAAATTACTGCACAAAACAAACCTATTTACGCCAAGTAGCATTTTATAATTTTGTAACTGTTAATAATTGTGACCAAAAAACACCCAATGCACCAGAACATGTACGTTTATTTTCGAAATGTTATATTTTTTTGCAATGAAGTACTACAATGCGACATCTTGTATCTTTAACCTTTGATTTAGGTTCCTTCTGGGGTGATCCTCATTTCCTTACGCTTGATGGTATGAGGTATACATTCAATGGTCTTGGTGAATATACATTGCTGCAGATTAAAACAGATAATATAACGTTTAACCTACAAGCAAGAACGCAGCGGGCTGTTAAAGCTGATGGTAATATGTCAGATGCAACAGTGTTTTGTGCATTTGCTGCCAAAGATGACACTAATGCATCATTTCATGTTGAAATAAACCGAGCTAAAAATGGTAAATATTAATATCTAAACAAAATATGATAAAAATATATTGTTCGTGAAACTTTTTTGAGGTATTTCATACCATAAACAGCAAAGATACGCGATGAGAAATTTTCTTTTTATATTGTAACATAAAGAAGTATTTAGAATAATAACAAATATATGTATCAACTCCCTTGTTAGTACATAATTTATTGACACACGTCTCAGTGTCCTTACAAGTGACAGACGCAATGTTGTGTGTTTAAAAATTATCACAAAGTGCTTGAATTGATATGATATACTCACCAAAATATCTTGAATTTAGTCACACTAAGATGCGGGACGAAGTTATGCCACACAAATGTTCCCATGAGTGGTATATACCTATGACAATTACTGAAATTGAGAAAATTTGATTCATTAGTGTTTTTTTTATTTTTAAAGACAGCTTTCTGAATTAATCTTATGTAATACAACGTTAATTTAGCACACACAGCAGAAATATAACGACTAAGTATTTTACTTGCAATATATAATCTATAATCCAGCTTCAAATTAGGCAAATCAAACATGCTAATATCCTATGTTCTTATATTTTTCACAAAGCAAAGCAACCATTGACCGGATAACGTAATAAACTTGATAACATGTACACAGGCGAAATACTTTCAATTAATGCCCTTACTTGAATTTTGAGATAAAATTAACATAACGTCGCCGGTAAGGAATGATAAACTTCAAAATTAATATCATTTAAGGATTCAACATTTATGGAAATGGAAAAGACTTAACAAAGCAGTATAATGAAGCGACCGATGAAGATATCGCTATTTTTGAAGTTCCAAATGAAACAGTTTTGATTTCAAAAAGAGGACAGACATTAGTGGTGTTGTTTCCATCAAGTGGTAAGTTACAAAATTGCAATCGTGATAACAGCATTTCTGCCGACTTCATCATGAACGCTTTTTATTAAGTATGAAGTACGTGTCAAACAACATAAGCTTAAACATATTTAGAATGTGGCTCTATCAAAATAATATTCAGTGTTTAGTTAATAATTCCTACAGTATTCCGATGATTACACCTGTCTATTCAACACAAAACGTAACAAAAGGTGTTGTTTGTTACAAAAACTGCAGAGTTTTCTTATGTAGCCTTTTCTTTACAAATTAACCTATATGGACTAATCAAAGCTCTTAAAAAAATATTTGTTCGATTAAAACAATTTAAAAAAAATATTTGATGAGTTAAAATTAACAAATTGATTAACACATGTCGTAATTGTCCTTTATTTGACATTTCAGGCATTTCCCTGAATGTGTCTATTAGTGTTGAAATGTTGTCATTGAAAGCCATTTTACCAAAATCATTTTCAAACATAACTGCTGGCCTTCTCGGGAATTTTAACGGACTACAGGATGATGAGTTTACTTTGCCCAATGGAACTGTACTTCCTGCAAATATTACGGAACGGGAAATATTCAACTATGGCCAGAACTGTAAGTTTTTTGGTTCATTCAACAAAATTTTAATTTATCTATTACTGTTAAGTCAGTGAGTCACAAATCAGAAATCTAAATCTAATGATAAATCCAGTAAATCAAGATCAGTTTAAATTTATACAGCCATAGCTTCTAACAAACCCGCTTAAAATGGCGCTATACATGAAGACTGAAGAAACCATGTTGATGTTAAAAAAAGTTGCATTATATTTACAACATATCTGAAATATAAACTATCAATTAACGCAGATAAAAAATCTAATTACATCTTATTCCTAAAACTGAAACTAGTATATCAGTCGCGTGAATGTTTTATTTAAAATGCTGTAAGGATGTTTATGTTTATGTTAAGATTGTGTTTTAAGACTTCATTTGAAAAGTTGTCATTTTGAATTATAACTATGGATATAAATATTTGTTCAGGGGAAATTGAAGAAATGCTGTCCGCATTTGTGTATCCAGAGGGCAAGAACCATTCAGATTATCACAATGCAACTTACATACCGAGATTTTTAGATGAAGCTGCACCAGACAAAGTAGAAGAAGCAAATAAAGTTTGTAATGGATCTACAAATATTGAGTGTGTGTTTGACTATGTTTTCACTGATAAGGAAGAGATTGCAAGATCGACTAATCTATTAAAAGTGGACACAGACCAAACAAAATCTCAGATGGGTAACAAAACTAATGCTGCATGTATTTTCTAACATTTTTGTTCAAATCGAATTTTTAATTATTCTTTATATCACGTCTTAAACCTACTCTATTCAACATAAAGTTACATTATCCTGAAAAATTGCCCAATATGTTGTTGTATCATTGCTAAGCTAGTCAGTAAACATTTAATCACAACTACAACATCTTCTATGCTATTATATTATCACAATTGTCTCATATAGCATGGGTTGCTGCCTAGTTAATGCAGGATATGCATACTCGTATATTGCACGAATTGAATTCGTTGTCTTTATAGTACTGTTTTGATAAATTATTACTTACAATGTTAACCAAGTTCAAATAGTTTGAGTGTTTGAATAATGACCGTTCTTAATCGACTTTTGATGACCATGTACATATATTCTTCTGATATATTTTTGTTTATATATTCCAAATGCCAGATGAAGTTATGCCAGAGATAAATGGTTGTGAAACTATCAATGCTACATATACAAACATTGTGTCTTGCCAAATTACTATTACCGATGGTACCAATGTTGAGTTTTTAGTCAACAATGTTAATGCTTCCTATGATATAGATTCCAGCACAATTTTATATTACCAAGCTGACAATGAACCTGTTGATGTTAGGTAATAATTGATATTTTGTATTTATTTAAATTCAATTTACTATTCTAAATACAAGTTTTCCGTCTGTATAGCAATATGGAAAAGCCAATGGCTAATGTAACTTGTACTTGACATTTATCAGACACAATCAAGTAGTTTTGTAAGCATCTATAAATTAAACTGTTTAAATGTTGTTATGTACGTATTTTATGTATTTAAAATCATATATTGATGTTAGTATTTAATTTGATGATTGATGGCAACGTAAATTAATTTTCAGAGTTGTTACAATCAATGAACAAGGACGTTCATCTACAGTGTTTGCCATGGATATATTATTGTGTACAGGATGTAGTGGTAACGGTGTCTGTACAGATATTCCAAGATTATATCATAGAAATACTGAAACATTTAAATATGCTACATGTGAATGTGGACCAGATTATGAAGGTCTTTTTTATTAGTATTTTTTTTAATATGACTTTGCTTATTGTAATTAACAGCTTCCATTTTGTTCAAATAACATGACATTTCTTATTTGTAACACAGTTAAGCTTAGTCATATTTCTTTGTTTGTATTTGTATTTACAAAACTATAGCAATAATATACTATACGACATGATTTATTAATGTTAATCAATAACACAGTTCCTAATCATTGATCTTATTCTATTAATATACACTCGATTCCGTGTTTAACAAATCAAGATCAACACATTTGCATTAAACCATTCCATTTAAGTGACTAGAACATATTTAAATTTAGTCAAAGTCAAAATTGGCATTATGCCATGGAAAAAATAACTCCCTTTAGGAATTTCATCTTCTATTTTGGAGGTTCTATGTTAATATCTTAACCAGTATTAAATACATAAAGCTAGATATTTTCTCTTGCTTCACATTTCCTATTTAAAATTTATAATTATCAAATGATAGCTCTATGTAAATTATATTTTAGGACCTGATTGCGAAACTTTGTTTGATGGTTGTTCCGAAGACCCCTGTTCATTAAACCGAGATTGTCACCGTCTTGTTGGTAATAACCGAACTGAATTGAACAGAACTTATATATGTGATGTATGCCCTGATGGTTATTTAGGCAAAGATACTTTCTATGACACTTGTGCAGGTATCATCTCAAAAAACTTATATACCGCTATTGGTTTGAATTCACAATTTAATAAACGAAAGTAACATATATACGTCATCGATTTATTTATATTATCTCTATATAATATCGATTGTTATTTTAACATCATACACAAATTTATTGTTACCACTTGTTTAAAAAATTTGATATCAATTATTATGAACGTTATTGTTAAAGCAATGCTGAATTTGTTACCATTGGAATGAATTCTGCGTTATATTAAGTTGAAAATATATTAGATTGCCTCCGGTAAGCTTTTCCGGGTTAGTAATAATTTGTGCATAACATTAGATAGTTTTTATACGCTTCAGATATTGATGAATGTAACAGTGAAAACCCTCCTTGTGATCACAATTGTATCAATACTGATGGTAGCTATGAGTGTTCATGTAATTTGGGTTACCGACCAAATCCAAGAAATAAAGACAAATGTCTAGGTAAAACTCTATTGTTTACCACCTTACTCTTAAATGCACAGCAAATCACCCAACAAATAATGATTATAATTCATATATTTAGCATATGATCCGTTTGCCAAGATATTTGTTTTCCACAAAATAAACGTGTTATGAAATTTACGGTGCAAATTTGAAAAGAAAATAACAATTAATCTCTGAGAAATCATTCCGAGAAGTATTGTACTGTTAGTGTGAAATGAATATCATTGAGATAAGAAACGTCGCTCAACGTTCATTATCAATAGAACTATTATAGAAACTTATAATTAACATCAAGAAAAGAAATTAGTTTGATAATCGTGTGCTAACTCTACAATCTGATATTGCTAATATCTTCAAAATATTACTACATGTACTACTAGATGGGAGCCCGTGCAAGCACAGGCTTTAGGTAATGTCAGTTCTTGAAACTGTTCCTCGAAACAGGCTTGGTTATTGATTTTATAAAGGAATATAACCGCTGCGGGGAGTTCGGTCTAATTTTATATTTATCTAGAACTATCTTAGACACAAAACCCCACTATTTTTGTTGATATTTTGGCAGTTTTTGCAAATACCAAGAGGCTTTATCAAAAAAGAATTGTCAACTTGATATGCCGGTATATAAGAAGCTCCAGCGACAAACAAAATATTTATTCAAAGCTGCGCAGTTTCTTCCACAAAACAGGAAACTCGCAAATTTAATAGTATAGATTTATATAACAGATATGTAACAATAATAAACAAAAGGTATTATACTAGCATATTTTCTATTTTTCAGATATCAACGAATGTGAAGATTTAAATATTCCACATAACTGTACACAGAATTGTACTAATACTGATGGTTCTTTTATTTGTTCATGTTACAATGGGTACACATTGGATACTGAATCTGGAAACTGTTACAGAAATAATGTTACAGGTAATAAGTTTTTTTCCAATAAACATAATAGTTTTTATTTACAAATGAAATCACCCCGTAGTTCAATATATGAACTGTATTCACATTTATATAGATTCAAACAGTCCTTGTAACTTTTCAGTAAATGTTTTACGGTTTTCCTTTAATCAGCATTCATATCAGACATTGCGTTTCTTCATTGAGCTGTATAAGAGCTTTTATGTTATTCATGTTTAAAAAATAGCCGCTCGGCTAGCTCAGTTGTTAGCACACAAGTCTACTGATCGAGGGGTCGAGGGTTCAATTCCCGGGCGGGGCATACTTTTATGGAACTTGATCATGAAATTATTTCTATGGCCATTCTCCCTTCTACAAATGATTCTTAATTATGTAGGGTAGTTGTCAGTCACTGACGAAAGTATGGGAGATTTAGCCTTTCCAGGAACAGGGAGAAGATTGACTGACCGCTGTTAAATGACCTATACAATGTGTTGCTACGGCGTTTAACCCAACGAAACAAAATATTTTTTTATTATCTGTCATAATCATAAAATGGTTTGCTTTATTAAGATGACCCATGTGACTCAAAGAACTGTTCACAGACGAATGGTGGTTGTAGAATAACAGATGATAACACAGCAAGTTGTTTCTGTGATAAGGGCTATGTATTGATCAGTAATAATTCATGTATAGGTAAGATCCAAGTTAATAATAACTAATACATTTTTTCATGGCTATATTTAGCTGTTATACTTTTAAAACTGTGTTAAAGGTCTCGAAAGATATACACTTATAAGAGGCTTAAAGTTATGCACTTTCATTTATCTTAATGTTCAGGGAATGACGTGAAGCATGTATTCATTGATTAGTTTTAATTATTTTATTGTGTTTTATTATTTCCCTATGCTAAAGCCCTATACCAGAGCGGGTGATATTTTGTTCGATCACACGGTAATATTACCCGCTATCTAAGGGAGACCACTTATTAACGATAAGTAGCCGTAAATAGCCGCGACCGTGGCTTAGTGGTTAGCATATCTGACTTCGAATCCGGAGATGGCAGGTTCGAATCCCGGTCGCGGGAGGGTATATTAGTGATATAATTCAATTTCTTTTATTGTATTGTTTGTTTTCTTTACTGTGTTGTTATTTGTTGTTCAATTATTTTCTCGGGTTGACAAACTGTAATGTCACCCTCACTGCCATGTGTTATTTATATACTGCTACCGGCTTACAATTAGTAATTTATGACATAAAATTTGTATCTACTAGGTGATTTCATAGTCGAAAATAATACGGTTGCGTTGTATACCATTTATATACATATACTTGTGTTCAGTCATTTAATATTTTAAATATTTGAAATAACTAGGAATTTTAGCTAATAAATATATTTACCAACTCTTTAATTGTTGATATATATCAATTACATGTACTTACATTGTCGTCTCCTTACAGATATAGACGAGTGTGCTAGGAATGTTTGCTCTCAACAATGCCACAACTCTGTAGGTAGTTTTGAGTGCAGTTGCTTCACCGGATATACTCTGATTGGCAAAACAACTTGCAAAGGTAGTTACAAAACTAAATATTAGATTTATAATATATTATTATATATAGACGTTTCATCGGCATTTAATACATGTACAACAAAATGTATGTAGATAAACTAAATTACTTTTTTATCATTAATGTTGTAAAAAGAGAAGATTTAAGAGATGCCTAAAGTCATTACAAATATTGCATTAACCCATTCCATTCAATGATTCAGATAAAGTCCTCCCAATATCTGAGATTATTTGTAACTGATAAGCATTTTTCTTATTTTACACTAGTTGTCTTTTTCATATCATAGCATCAAAATTATTCAAGATGAGTATATAGAAATATAAATTCATTGATAACAATTTTTATTATTGTGCTATTTCAATTAAAAAAATAAAACAAGTTGAAGTCATGCTTGTTACATTTTTTTAATATAAAGAGCACCGTAAATATTTATTATCTTATTTTCTTATCACATGTTAAGAAGCTGGCACTTGTCCAATATTTCATTGTGACATTAATTTTTTAACCCCTTGATGATTGTGTTGTAAGTGTTGGGTGATCAAAGTGTCATAAACTTGCTATTACATGCATGTGCTAGACAACGTTTGGTCTTATACCCTAAGGCAGTTTTATCTTAATCTTATCTCATTAAAATCAAGGATTAAAACTGTATATCATTATGTAATTATAAGAGTCATATTTATGTATATATACAGTGTTTTTGAGCTTCTGTTTAATGCAGTGCTATGGCGATAGTCATAATTGCCTTGAGAAAATTAGCAAAATCCGTTAAAATTCGACCCATCTTTTGTGCCAGTTGTCAGATGTTACATCAACTTATGTAATAAAATGTTTCTATGAGAAAAGATTATAGCTGATGTCTTTGAATGATTTGTGAATAATAGACTTAATCTATTTTACATACAGATGCTATAGAATCAATGTGCATGAATGATAACTTTTAGGCGGCAGTAATTGAATTGTTTTTAGATTGACCCTTTTGACTTTTGGTGATTGTTTGAAAAAAATCAGTAGTGAGTTCGCTTGTCCGGTTTACCTTTTGTATTTATAGGTCGATTGTATAAGTGTTTGAACCGGAACAGTGCTGGTCTACCTGTCAAACTAATATCACTGATCTGTTCTTTGTGAACGAATGTTTTGATGGAGCTGGAAATCTTATTCCGCTTTTCAAACCCGAACCAATTCAGTGCATTCAGCGCATTGATTTTTAAATTGTAACATGGATGTCTTTAACTTGTATTTTTTTTTTGAAATAGCACAATAATACGAGTGTTATCAATGATTTCATAAATTTAATTTCTTTCATAAAATTTATTTTTTTATACTTTTTTAATAACTTTGATGCTATGATATGAAAAAACAATGCTTTATTTTTTCCAAAATACATGTAATTAAATTACGTAACATACATTTTTATACATATATCTTAAATGATGGTGATGATATGACATAAGAAAAAACGACTAGTGTATAAACACCTGAAATTACACATGGATGTGAATCCCGTTCTTAAAAAGTTATTACTCATAGACGTGTAATATGAATAAAATTGGTTAAGGTAAAATGTCATGCTTGACCTTGAACTGTACGTTAAAAAGTAACTATTATAAACACCATGTATTTTTCAAATAATGCAAGCAAATTTACTTTTAAATTAAGTATTATCTAAAGGTGGCCCAAACATTTAATTCAAAGTGGAAATAGTTTTATAGGTTAAGTAAAGTAATGTATATTTTACTCAATGTAAAGATTTGTAGATACAAGCTTATTCGCATGAGAAACAGCTTTTCTTTTGTAATGTAACTTTTATATCATAGAATGCGAGGTGGGATTCTGGGGTGAAGATTGTATGAACGAGTGTATGTGTAGAGGAGAAGGCGTCAAGACCTGTAATCATGTAAAAGGTTGTTTGTGTAACGATGGTTGGAAAGGTGAAACCTGCCAGGAGGATATAGATGAATGTAATGAAACAATAAACGCTTGTGGTGATCCAAAGAAAGAATGTGTGAATTCACTTGGTTCTTTCAGCTGTCAATGTTTAGAAGGTTTCGAAGAAAATACTGATGGCATGTGTGAAGGTATTTTGTAATGTATTTATCAATGTATCGTATATTGTACAGGTTTAAATACTGTCCTGTCATTTTGACAAGACAACTAAAGTAGTGAAATTAACATGTTTTCAAAGAAAAATGATTTCTGTCTTAAACTGTTTCAACATATTTAGTTCCTTTACAATTGAAATGCTTACCATCTCGACTAGCATTCCTTAAAGTCACTTGGGATTTCAATTAGTATGGATCGTTTATCTTACGTGTTATTGTTTTACTCCAATTAAATGTGTTTATACTTCCATAACAGATGTTGATGAATGCAGTGTACCATCTAAACATGGATGTGATCAGATTTGTACAAACAGTATTGGTAGTTTCAGGTGTGAATGTAAATTCGGATTTGTATTGAGTGACTCGACCTGTAAAAGTATGTTAGATTTCGAAAATCAATTAATTTGCATCAAATAATTAAATTGGAAAAATGCGCATTTATGCTCCAAAAAGAGAATTAAAAATAGACAGTTGATATACTAACAACAAATAGTTTCGACTATCAACATGTTAATGATAACAATTTAGAACGATTTAGAATTTTATATGTATAAATTATCTTGACTTTCTATCTAAATAATTGTGTTTAAAAACTTTGATTATTTAGTATTGTAAAGGTTTTTCGTCTGTTTAAAGTATTGCATACTTATTTATTCTTGTCCGAGCATATCATAAGTTTGTGATAAAATAGTCACTATAACTATAAGAAAGATAGGTGGAATATAATATGTCAATACAGTAATTACTGAAAAAAAACGGAACATTTATGGCTGTAAAATATGTATGTTTACAGAGAATGTGTTCACTAATGTCTTTACTAAATGGGATTTTGGTATTTTTGTTATATTTTTACAACCTTAGTTTTTATAACGAGTGACCGGTCATGACAATATTTATATTGCAGATATAAATGAGTGTGAATTAAGAACACATGTTTGTGAACAAGTATGTGATGATAATCCAGGCTCATATAATTGTTATTGTTATTTTGGATATGCTTTGAATGATGACCGTAGGACTTGCATTAAATGTAAGATTATATAAGTATATTCGTAAGTTTAATTATACTGAAGTTCAACTTTTATGGCTATCAAAAATCGTTTAATAGTGCGAGAGGTTTTATTAATGGTACATTTTTCATTTTTTCTTCTAAAAGAAATTTGCCATTGGATGATTTTGCAAGAACTAAGATAATCTAAGATAATACATTTGTTACAAAACCAAGTATAGAAAAGGTTGTTTTGTATTATTATAAGGTTTGGGGGAAAATGACAGTCATAAATGCAGCAAACTCGATTTGTTGGTTTTCCATTCAGTGCTTTCAGTGCTTTGATTATATTTCAGTATCAGATCCATGTTTAGAACTGTATGACTTAGAGTGTTCTCACTACTGCTATGTTAGTAAAGAAAACAGTGCTCAATGTAGATGTAAAGAAGGATTTATTCTTGGTTCAGACAAACAAACATGTACAGGTAAATGTATTTATCAATTTGAAAAAAGCCAAATATACCACCGGGTTGTTATTTCAGTTACAGCATTCTTAATGATGCAGGTAAACAATGTTACAATCAATCATGATTTTAATATATCTACTATTGATTAATATGATTAATCATATTGAACTTTTTCAAACCGCCCTGTTTCAAGATGTATTTCATTTAACCTCAAGATTTTATTGAAAATACTGGTAATGGCGATGCCAGTATATTGATAATTGCAAAGAGTATCGTTATATTTAATCATTTTATAACATCATTTAGTTAGAATACATGTAATTTGAATAGCGTTCGTGATTTATCGAGTATTCCCAAAGTGGTTGTGTAAAATATGAGGTCATGGCTTGAATACAAGTAGTATAACCATCTTTAACATCATCAAAACTAATTTACACAGTCGATGGTTTTTGTTACGTAACCGACGAATTACTTTGATAATTATTGTAAGCACTGTATACGTGTAGTGTAACTATTTTATTTTATGTTTAGATATTGATGAATGTACGGATAAAACACATACTTGTGTAGATGCTGAATGTCAGAACACAAATGGTTCGTATACATGTGAGTGTTCTAGTGGATTTAAATTACAAAATGACGAGAGAACATGTACAGGTAAATTCAAAGATTTTAGTGAAAGAATCAGTTATTTTTAGTCGCATTAGTTTTTTCCCTCTTGTAATCATATAATCATTATACTGCGATTGAACGTTAGAACCTCAAGCGTTCTTCCAAGTTTATCCCGTTGATCATTAGATACTTATATGCGTGTAGTTTCATAGAATTATTGGAGCTAATTGATCTACTTTTGTTTATCCAGTAGAATTTGTTGTACATTATATAAATGTCTGAATATTGATCAATTATTTTGTAGATGAAATTTTTGTTTTTGTATGTACGTTCTACATCCATATTTGGTTCGCTTTGGCAATAAAATCCATTATTGTTTACTTATTGCTTATCTGTTAATCAATTAAGCGCCTAGTATTTACATCCTCTCTTACGTTTGAATTGACAGAAAAATGTTTTTCTTTCTATGACAGTATTGCAATATCAATTTAGAGTGCTTAAATATTACAAAATATCCCAAATTACATCTTGATATACGTTATGTTTGTACAAAACTATTTGTTTCATTATTATTTACAGAATGTGACGACTTCCACTACGGTGTTGATTGTTCTATGAACTGTTCCTGTCTTCATGGAGTTTGTAACAAAATTCATGGTACCTTATACAATAATGTTACTGAATGTTTTTAATTGTATATTATGTTATTTTATCACAACGACTGTGACCATAGATGACAACAATATGTTCAAGTATTTATTTTAATATCTAAACAATCATACGTTTTGATATTAAGGTTTATGACTTAAGAATGTGTTGATGATAATCAGCAGATATGTGATTACATTGTACCGCCCTACTGTTTATTCTTTACAATAATGTATTGTTTTGTAGGATGTGAGTGCTATACAGGCTGGCAAGGTAACAATTGTGATGAAGATATAAATGAATGTACTACAGGACAAGTTGTATGTGATTTAGACAATGAACAATGTATCAATACTCTAGGTAGTGCAGAATGTCATTGTTTACAAGGATATACAAGAAATGAATTAAATCATTGTGTTGGTATGTGTCTAATGTTATATATGTTGTGTTTAAACTATCTATGTGAGTTCAGTTTTTTTAAACATGTTTATGAGATAGTTTATAACTTTTGTTAATGTGCTTTGTTCTATAAGTACTAGACAATTACTCTTATTTAACAAGATCATCATTGCATGTATAACCCCTTGTATTCAATACGTGCCTCTAGCGTCTAAATTTACTCTGCCCAAAAGATAAAAAAGCATAGGCTTAGACTAATATGTAAAAAACGAACTTTAAATAACGGGTTGCACCATTTTATTTAATATATCCTTAATGCCTTTAAAAAAAACTCATATTTAGCCACGTTATATGAATAAACACTTCTTCAATGTGACTAAACAGTAAACATTGTTTATTTCAGATATAGATGAATGTTCTGACTCAAGTTCAAACTCATGTGATCAAACATGTATAAACAATCCTGGTAGCTACACGTGTGAATGTCAGACTGGATTTATAGATATGAATAGGAGCTGTAAAGGTAAACTTTAGTTTTATAAGTGATTCCTGATAATGTTTTTTTTATTTTTAGCTCACTTATTAGAGGAGGTGGTGACTATTTTCTCTCAGTTGGACGCAGGTGTATCACATCTTGGTTAATGTTTATGATGCAACATTTTATTACTTTTGAACTATTTGTGTTACATAGATTTTCTTATAACATTACACATATCTACAGGGTTACCATTTGGGGGGGGGGGGCAAGTGTATAGTCCCATAACTTATGCATTTTGACTGCATTAAGGCTCTTTTGTATTTAAAAATGTTAGTGGAATGCAAGTTACTCTTTTAAAAACAATTGTTGGTAAAGTTCGTTCCCCAATTGTAACAGTAATGTATTATTACAGATATCAACGAGTGTGATAACCAGAAGACTAAATGTGAACAACTGTGTGAGAACACAGTTGGTAGTTATAATTGTTTATGTGAAGATGGGTTTAGATTAAATCTTACAGACAGGGAATCATGTATACGTATGTCAATAATTTATGCATCATTTACATTATGTTTTCTTATATGTTTCAACAATATCTGACCAATTTTACAACTAAGTACTGAGTAGTACAAAGGTGTCACTATCAGATTAGCTTTAAGCAAAAACTAGGTACTCATATAAAAATGTTGATGATCTTTCTTCTCACTTCATGTTATACTTACATTTTGGCAAACAGTGCATCTGTTTATTAAACAAGAAGCTAAATGCTTGCCCTTTATGTAAGAAAATTACACCTTTAAAATTCCGCGACTCAGATATGTATTACCCTAGACATTAACTATAAGAATTAAGCCTTCTATTTATTATTACAGCTTCATCTGAATGCTTGAACCCAAAACAATGTGGAGGAAATGCAACATGTTTCCGTGACAATAATGAGGATATTTGTAAATGTTTAAATGGCTTTGAAAATAAGTCTTCATGGTGCGAAGGTAATTGATTAACATTTACTATTCTGAATGTGAAAAATAAGAACAGCTCAATGCGTTCTTTTAAAGTTGTCATATGTTTTCATTCCTATTGTTAGATTTTGAATAATTTTTGCTCATATTAGCTTTAAGAAAAAAAACTTTGATATCGCTCGTATGGTTTTGTTTATTAAAGGTATTTGTTCAGAATACAAAATTATCACAACAATTATGAAATTTTGCAAGTGTTTCTGCTGTCGGTTCCATGAGCACCTACCTGTTTGTGGTATGTAATCGTTAGTTCTGATTTTATGGGTGCAACCTCTGAACCAGTTGGAAAGTAAAAATTATATTTAAAACAACTTGTTAAATACCGTTATAGGAATGTTGTAGTATTTAGTAAATTGTGTTAACCCTTATCATGCTATATATCTAACTACTGATAAGCCTCCCCACTGCTGAATTAATTTAGCTGATATTGATCAGCGGATGCCGCGGTGATAGGTGTTGTGTTTATCTGCTTTAAATTGGTTTTTTAGTGAATTTATCATACCATAACCTATACTTTCTGAAAAGTACATAGAATATAAAAAGTGAATATATTATTTTTATTGATTTTTGTCAACTTACCATCTGTTTAAAGTCTTCCATAAGACAGCAAAGAAAAACATACATGACAATATATCAAAGAATTCAATATTCATGCTGTAAAAAACATGTCATGCGCTTTTATTATTATCAAATATAAATTGGGAATGAATAGTATAATAACACCATGCATATTAGTAATGTTAATTGGGTAACTAGAATAACAAACTTACGTATCCGTTGACCGATGCTCGACATTATTTCCGTATGTATTGAATGATCACAGTATTCCAATATTATTTACACTCCAAAGAATTGAATTATAAACACTGATAAACACTATATACAACACACATACACACATCTTCACACACAACACTTATTATAGATAATTATAAAACTTGATGTCAGTGAAAACATAACATAACAATTAAAAAATTCTTAGCGCAATAATTATAATACAAGTGAACTCCAATAAACATTTTTAGTCCTCATTCGCTTCAGGTTGGAGCCTATAATCCTTCATTGTATGGTACCGTTCGAAACACACAGGCATACACATAGGTTTTTTGCATTGTTGGCATTCAAAGGCAGTTTGTTTCCTTTTGAAGCCAGTCCTTTCACCATTTGATACATTACATACAATGCAGTCCCGCATAGGTTTTAACCTTTTGGCTCCTTCCTTAGGCTGAATGTAACCAGCAAAATGACGACCAGTCAGTCTGTCCAGGATTTCCATGGTGGATCTACGTCCGGCCGGCCTTGGCTTTGGTGCATCTGGGGCTGAATCTAAGATGGCCTTCACAAGTTCCACCCGGAAATCCATGTGCGACTTTCGCCGTACATTTGAACCATATTTCCTGTATAATATGTATGAATTCACTAACATCAAGTTGAAAAGATGGAAAAATACTTTCTTCCACCACTTCACGCATTTCCGCAATATATCATAATACTGAACAATTTGATCACTCAGATCAACCCCACCCATACTTACGATATAGTCATTTACACATGTTGGTTTCATAATAGTAGCCCCAGTTAGCCGGTCGACTTTTTTCGTGACTCCCATGGTGGCAGTGTGAAAAGTTGACAACATATGAATATCACGTTTATCGTGATATTTTACTGCAAGATGTTACCATGCCTACGAAAAACCATTTCTCCTTGTTTCAGTTTCTTCACACTATTGAACACCTTGGGAACACCCCGTCTGTTGGTCCGGACCGTTCCACATGCGTAGGTATCAAGTAATTCAAGTTCAGTGAACAACTCGGGAGATGTGTAGTAGTTGTCCATAAAAACCTTATAGCCCTTGGATAACAAACCACACTGAGCTAAAAGGCCTAGGACGACTTTAGAAGTCACTGTCAAGTCTGAGTAAATTGCTCGAGATCCGTCCTCCGGTTCAAGGGATTCAACATTCTGTATACAGTCGGTGGTGCCATGGTATATATCAAAACCCACACAGTATCCAGACTTAGCCTCACAAACCTGAAATAACTTGACTCCGAACTTATTAGGTTTCATGGGATTGTAGACCCTGAAGTGGACCCGTCCCTTGAACGGACATAGACCCTCGTCAAAACTCAGCTTCTCGTCTGGTGTATACTTCATGAAGTTATTTTTCATCATGGTAATAAAAGGGCGCAATTTATACAAGGAATCATGACCCAACTGTCCACGTGGAATGGCAGTTGAATTGTCTGCAACATGGAAATTTGACAGGATCAGAAGAAACCTGTCTTTTGACATACGAGATCCAAAGAAAGGAGTTGAATTACATTCTTGTTTAGACCAGTATGCAGTGATGTCACTCTTCCTTGTTAGGCCCATGGCTATAACCATGGCAAAAAATATCTGAAAATACAACACAATGACACCAATAAATGGACATCAATCACCAGCAAACTTATTTTGTGTATAAAACGTGTTTTATATACGTTTCAATGTTTACTTTCGGTTTCTCTACTTTCGTTTTCGGCGCTTACGAACATACGATGTAAACAAATAAATAACCGATTTTTGCGTAAATTTATAAAAATGCAAATCATGAGATATTTTTTTTTGCTTTATAAAACATATAAAATCGGCTATAATGTTCGTAAATGTATAATTACCTTCATTTCATCAACTGAAACAGGGCTCCATTTTTGCATTCGACTTTGTGGTTTTAGTTCCGTCGAAGTCAAGGTTTGCACGGCGTACAGATTGGTCTGATGCACAAATATATTCCACATGCCGTCGTCAAATAAATAATTAAAAAAATCTAAAGCTGATGGATTGTCTGGTATTGGCTCAGAAAGTCCACATTTTCCGCTGAATGGCATAATGATCGGATCACTGTCCAACACACTCCACCCGTAATCTTCGTCAGCAGCGCAATTTTTGTTTTGCGCGTTGTTTGATTGTTCCATAGAAATTTCACGTACAATTACATCATTTTCAAAAAATCGCTGCACATTTTGTTCGATTGAATCATCCGTGAAATTAATATCACAATCTCTGTCACCACTAAAATCACTATCTTCGAATAATTCTTCTAAAACATCGTCTAACGAAAATCGTTTTCTTGCGTAAGCCGCCATTGTTAGTGTTATGAAAACTTAGCGAGAAATCAAGTTTGTTTTTCGCGCGTGAAGCTGGATTAAACTTCTATTGGACAATAATTTAATCAATATCGTCATCGACAAGATATCAGCCTACGATAAAATAAATTTTGTACAGATGTCGATCTATTTTAAGCATAATAAGAGGATAATAAGAGCGTGTAATTTGGAAACATATGTATCGCGACTGTAGGTCGCGCTCAGCAGTGGGAAAACGATAAGATCATCGCGACCTGTGGTCGCGTATAGCATGATAAGAGTTAATAAATATTTCAATTGTTAATATCATGTCCTTATCACTGGTTTACAGTATTGTTGAAAATTAGCAGTTCGTATTTATTCTATTGTCTTTATACTATTTCAATAAAATGTTTCAATATCTTTCAGATATCAATGAATGTAATACTACACAAACTCTTTGTGATCAAAAATGTAGTAATACCATTGGTAGTTACGTCTGCAGCTGTGAAACAGGATATTATCTTCTAAATGACTTTACTACTTGTGCAGGTAAATATCCAATAGCACAGTTTATATCTTACATGAAAATTGCTCAGTCAGTGATTCAAATTACAAGTAGATATATTTACAAAATTAATCTACGCTGTTGTCATTTAAATGTTATACATGTACTATAAACTTCAACGCATTTTGAAATTTAATACTTTACACATGTACAATACTTGATATAATTTCAGAATGTAAAGCTGGTTACTATGGCGTTGAATGTAACAATAAATGTAACTGTATTGAAGACAATACTGAGTCCTGTGATCATGTGACAGGAGGATGTTTGTGTAAACCTGGTTGGGCGGGAACTATATGTGATGTAGATAAAGATGAATGTAAAAATAAATCTATATGTCCTACATTTTCTACATGTATCAACACAGATGGAAGTTATCACTGTAATTGTGATGTAGGATATTACTTGACACATTCAGGAATATGCTCAGGTCTGCATTTATATTGCTTTAAACTTCGACTTTATCATACGGGCATGAGTTATCGAGTTGGAATTCGTTTTGTTGTGTTTTACGCCGTATTAGCACATGGTATTGGTAATATCACGACAGTCAGTCAACTTTACTCACCGTTCTTGGAAAGGCTAAATCTCTAGATTTAGCCGTTAATGATTTTTTTTCTAAACACACTTCCGTCGGTGACTGCTAACTGACCTTCATTAGTTTAATTCTGAATTGTGCTTATTTGTCTAACCTAATTTTGACATGTTTGTCACCAATTTAGCATCACCTTAAAGATATTTAACAGAACTTGTCAAATAATGCCATGGGGTCAAAATTGACCATACCCAATGGGTCACATATAGGGGCTCATATAAAGGGTTATATAAAGAAATTTCATAAATTTCAAAAACAAGTCTCTAAAACTGCAACGCCTAGAGCTTTCATTTATGACATGTAGCACTTTGAGGTTCATTTCATACAGCAAAATTAAAAGTAGTAAACAGTTTTATGTTTCTTAGAGTCTAGTTGTCCGGCGAGCTGTCTTGAGTCACCATGACACTCTTGTTTATTAAGAAACAACATTCTGTTGGTTATCTTTACAAGTAAATAAATATTTTTTTACTTTTAGAGTGTGATGATAAACACTATGGAAACTTTTGTCTGGAAGAATGTTCTTGTGATTTAGTCACACAACAATGTAATCACATCAATGGAAGCTGCGAATGTAGAGATAAGGTAAGAAATTAGTTTCTTGGTCACTCAGGAGTCATATAATAAAACTTTAGTCCAAGTGTACTTTAATATTTTGTTTGTTCACTTGAAAATTAATTAATCCCTTTCTTAGTGACTCCACGTGATGTTTTATAATTATTTTCTTTTTATATTCGAGCAACCTCAAGGGGTAGTATTACTTTTTGCGTCGTTTAACTAAATAAGTTAATACGTTAGACTCTTTAGTGTTAATTTTAATGGTGATTCTACAATGGGACATCATGTCAATTTTAGGTATTTATATATAACATTATATTCTTGTAGGGATGGAGTGGAGATACATGTTCACATGACATAGATGAATGTAAAGATGTTGATATATGTGCAGATATGTTCAACACTGTTTGTTATAATACACCTGGTTCATATGAATGCATTTGTCAAGATGGGTTTAGAGAAAAAGCAAATATATGTGAAGGTTAGTCTTTTTAATACATATGTTAATTAAATTGAGTAGACGTACAAGACAGTAAGAATTTAACTAAGTTTAGTTTAGAAAAAGAGTATACGATATTGATGTGATTATTCAGTGGGTAATCTTTTACTGAATTTCAAATGACAACTGGTTAAATATTTACATTTTATGCCATTTTTGGTGACATAATATGAATATAATTGTTAAAATCATGGAGCATTAGAAGCACACTCAAAGAGATGTTTTAACTAAGATGAAACTATGAAATGTTCAATGATTATATTGTTATAGATATTGATGAATGTACTGAGGGTACTCATACATGTGACCAGGAATGTGTAAATACTGCAGGCAATTATAGTTGTCAATGTCAGACAGGGTATCAAGGAGATGGATACAACTGTACGAGTAAGTACATGTTAAATTTATCAGCAGTGTCTATAGTCTGGGCAAAGGAACTTTAGTGATCTATAGCCTGTTAATTATATATAGTTTATTCAGAATAAAAGAGCATTGTACATGGAATACAACATAACAATAATGAATAGCACTTCAATAATTTACATTTGATAATATAGATTTTGTGTGATTAAAAATAGAAAAATATGGCATTAAAATGTTTATGGAAATATTTTGATTTAATTTTAATAATACCATGTCAAGCCACAATTTTTCAGGGATAGCACAAAAAAGAGCGAACTCTAATTTCCATTGTGGTCCCAATAGATGAGTGTGGTTAACATAGAGAGGTTACCTTGAATTGAAAGAAAACATAAAGAAATTTCCAAATAAGCTTCTTAAAATTATCACAAAGTTTGGAGTCGAATAGTTATAAAATTGCTATCATAAGGCATGAGTAAAAATTGAATAAAAATATTACAGATTTAATATAATCACATATTTAAAATCAATGAAAACTGGTACTTGAGATCATTGTTCAGTATGTAGTACATGTATAAAAATCACAGATCAAAAGAAACATGTAATCATATCACAGAAATGCAATGCTGTTTAATACTGTTTTATAATTTAATTAAAATAAATTATACTTTATTTACCATCAATGCACATCCAAATGACACTTATGTTAGCCTTTAAATATATAACATGTGACTAGTTTGGGATACATGTTAGGATTATCTTTAAAACATACAGTTTAAAGCTGTTAAAACACAGCAAAGAAAAAACACAGCTGCATCAATCAACTCGTTTTTCTGTTAGTAAATATTGCAGAAAATGCTATAATTAATTTTTATTTAGTTAGTTATCTATCGATCTGACACTTTTGAGTTATACTTAATGCCTTACAAGTGTATATTTAGTTTGTATATATGTGGTTGTGTTTTTATGTTCACAGTTGAAGTTGATAAATGTTCACATTTAGTAGAAACTGGAGCATGTCCCTCAGACGACTGTGTCATTGAAAATAATGCTGCAGTGTGCAAGTAAGTCCAAAAGGTTGATTGGGGTGTCATACACATTTTATAGTTAAGCTACAAATATGAATTTAGTGTATGAGAGCTCGTCAAGCATGTTAAAGGAGTTTACAGATAAGAATTTTTTCTATGATTACCGTTTATTAACACTGAAATATTGTAATACTTTATGTGTTAGCTGTAATCAATTTTAATGTAATTAAAACCATTTTGATATCAGCTTTTTTGTTTTTACCAATTTATTCTTTTTTTAAACAAGTTCTTACAACTTAGATTAATAACTTTCGAGTCCACCAGATCGGATTACGTTTCTTGCTAAAGGAAACAATGCGGTATGTATTGTATGGGATTACGAAACAACGCGAAACTTGCTGTCTATTGATTTACCAGTCAAACGTCGTAACCAATCGGCAACGACAGCTCCTATCATTCATCTTGGCATCCAGACTAACTTCAATGATCTCAAAGTGTCTGCATTTGCAAAACTTCAGGCATCATTTTTTAAAGAGTCAACATACAGACTGATGATATAAAAATTAAATACTTACTTTCTTTCATTTCAAGATTAAAATAAATATGTAAATGCTTAAATGACACAATAAAACTACATAAAGAAGTATATAATTTTATTTCAGAAGGGGAAATGATGGATGTAAGTAACCATTCTTTAGAGTTTAATTGTGTCATTTTGTATCTTATTTTTTTCAATTTTAAGTACAAAAGTATTTAATGCAATTACTTGAGATACACTAGAACATTCACTGAAATGAGTTGTTTTTAGACAATTCGCTGAGATTTTACTAAGTGTAAATTTATATTTTGAATGCAAAACTTTGTAATAGCATATACCTTTAATTGTTTCATATTGATACGAGTATCTATGATTGTCAAGTCGTAAATCAGACTTGAAAATTTAGAGACGAGACTTCCGATGTATTATTTAGATATGTAAGTTAACTACTTTGATCGTATGATAACAAATACATTTGAAAGTAACTCAAATAATAACATTGTACTCAAAGTAATTTCAAATGAAGCAACAATGGTATGTCTGGATATTAACATGTAGTGCTGTCTAAAGGATAAAAACAAAGTAGAAGGTCCTAAGACGTTATTTATTATTTCAGTGAGTTTACCGCAGATAATTGGTGTAAGTGCAGGCTGTATTCTTGTTGTGATAATCATAATATCAGTTATAGTGTGTGTACTATGTAGAACAAACCGTAAATCTAAATATAGGTAAAGTGTTTTGTACTAATTAGTAATATATTAATTTTTTGCTTAGATTTAATAATCATGTTAAGTAAAACTAAATGATCGCTAATTTAGAAGGCATCAACCGAACATTTAATATGCAAGCGTATCATCACATATTAAGTCATTATTTTGTTTAGTCTGACATTAAACGGCAGTTAATTACCTTAACCACCTTCCCGAGTTCATGGCATTTCAGAATGACTTGATGGTACCTGTTTGAATGTCTTAGGAATTAGAATAGGCTAAATTGACTATGACAAATTATGATAAGTGTTAGAAATGATCAAATCTTTGTTTACATTGTGTGCTTTTAATATTAAATATTTTCAGTAATATCTACATGTATATTGTACTTAAAAATAGTTTTAGTAATGTCTATTATTGTAATAAAATAGTTTCAATAATGCCTTAATTGTGATAAAATAGTTTTAGTAATGTCTATTATTGTAATAAAATAGTTTCAATAATGCCTTAATTGTGATAAAATAGTTTTAGTAATGTCTATTATTGTAACAAAATAGTTTTAGTAATGTCTATTATTGTAATAAAATAGTTTCATTACTGTCTATTATTGTAATAATATAGTTTCAGTAATGTCTATTGTTGTAATAAAATAGTTTCAATAATGCCTTAATTGTGATAAAATAGTTTTAGTAATGTCTATTATTGTAATAAAATAGTTTTAGTAATGTCTATTATTGTAATAAAATAGTTTCAGTTATGTCTATTGTTGTAATAAAATAGTTTCAGTAATGCCTTAATTGTAATAAAATACATTTAGTAATGTCTATATTGTAAATAAATTACTTTACAATTGACAAACACATTAAATACTTGATTAATTTCAGGGAACCTTTGCCAGAAACTGCATTACAAAAAGATGACACAAGTAACATGAAGGAATTAAATCAACGTATGTTTTACCGTAACGCTTTGTTATTTTTTTATTTCTTTATCTAAAACACATTCTTCTAGCGAAAATTGGTTTGAAGATTTTGTCAGCATGTTATTCCTTATAAGAGGCGTTTTCCTCAACTTCTACTTGAATAAATAAACTGAATTTTCAATATGTTATTACGAATCTTAAGTCAGCCAGTTTAGTGTTGATTGACATAACACAAAACTCACATCTCATTGTTCCCTTATCATATTGCTTTTGGTATTTGTGAATGGATCAACATAAGCTGTTTTACTCAATTGATTCGTCTGTTTGTATTGACTTTTAACAGCATATCAACATTATGTCTCTGAGACAAATAAACTTAAATGCTTAATAAACAAATTGATATAAGTATTTCTTATAGATACGTCTATATCTCTTTGAATATGTATAACCGATCGTAATTTGGTTTACTGCTACCTTAAGTATTGAACATATACCAACTTTTTACAATATCTTCTAAATAACAATGATATCAAAGTTTAATAATAAGTTCATGGATATTTCCACTCAATTGCAAATATTGGCACAACAACATACAGGGCATGATCTTGCTCTCGTCAAAACTAACGTTATTTTATCAGAATATATTTTATGTATCATTTAAGTAATGATTTATTGAGTGTATTGATTATAGTGTTCTATTTTTTATATGCCTTCGGAACAGGTGATTCCAAATCCCGGCAACGGAATCTCGTATACCGAAGGGGGTACGGTTTCGAATCCCACTGGGGAGGTTATACCCTTCCATCAAAATTTGACAACAATGTCTATTTCCTCCATTGGTTAGATAGTATGGAGAATTTTCCGGCCTTGTGGGAGGGTAGGTGAGTACTGGTTTTAGACAAGGGTCCAGGAAAACTAGGTAAGGTACGCTGGGCGCCGTAAAATGACATAAATGTTGTAGACCGGCGTTAAACCCAGTAAAGAAAAAGTTTCCTGTGACATTGTTTATCTTCCTTTAATCGATGAGAATGGCCACATGCTAAGTCTACCACTAATACCAACACACTATGAGCTGACAAATGTTTTTGTTTTGTTTTCTCTAGAACAACCCAGTAGCTCAAGAGAAAATAATCTTACATGGAAGACAATGTTGACACAAAAATCATACAACGTCAATGACGACAATCAGGTAAGAAAGTTAGTAACAATGGTTGAAGATATAGTTACGTATATGTCAAATAATGAAGTACTCATGATCATAATCTTTCTTTCGATTCGATGATTAGGTCAATATTACTAAAAGCTAATTCTAGACAAAAATACTCGTGTAGAAAAAACAAGTGTCCTAATGTTCACAACGTCTCTCAGTATTGTATGTGTGTCTCAGAAACTTAATCATTCATTACAGGTTGCTCAGAACAAAATCTTAAGTTTTGCGTTAGGTCTGGATGTGAAGACTCTCCTTGACCAGAACTATTTTTGTTAACTAAATTGTACCCGTTTTGAAATTAATGGATCAAATTACTTTAGGTAATGTTTTCATGAATAAAAATGGGATAGCTTCAGCTTACCTTAAAGAGCATTTCAAACCTATTAGTTATATTCACATCTATCCCACGAGGCGTGTATTTTATATAACAGGGATTTGTAACGATAAGTAAATGTAATAGATATTTATCAACTTTCACTGTCGTCGTTATTATTTCGGCCAATACGGAAAACAATAATAAGAAGTTTAAATAAAAATATTCACATGAAGTTTTGTACCAGTACCATTCAAATTGACATAAATGTTAGGGAAAATGTATTTCTATATGATTTTGAGGTAAATTACGCTCACAGACTGTTTCACAAAATAATGCATTTTCCCGCCGATCTGCCATTTTTAGCCCCATTTTACATCACCTAAAGTCATATTTTCGGTCATAATTGCTACAATATTTTGTCAAAAACATCAGAAACATTCACAATTTGCATAGAAGATGTACATGTACAAAAAGATTAATCAAGTATTTAAACTCTGTAATAGTTGTTCAACCTGTTATAGACATTGACGACCGAGAAAATTCAAAAAAGCTCTTCAATCGTTACAAATCCCTGTTATATAGAATCCCTGCACGAGGCAAAGAGTTTAATGTGAGTGTATAGGTACATTCTTTTCAGAAACATTACGTCTCAGTCTACCTAAGGTCTAATGATTAAGCAAGAAGTATTTTTCTTTTAATGGCCGGTCTCTATGGAATGAAATGCCACAATACATTACACTAGCTAGGAATTTTAAATTTCTCGTCAAAACCATATTTTGTCGGAGATCTTAGATCTTAGACTTTTTTAGCTTCAAGTCTCAGTGAATAACTTACTGTTATGTTTCAGCATGGAGAAAGATTCAAGATTCCTAGGGTACATATTAGAAAACCAATTGCAAAGAATCTTCAAAGAAATAAAAACGAGGATCTATAAACGTTTCTTATTGATTAAATTGTATTACTTAAACATAGATGTGATGTCAAAGTGTTATGAGTATTCAACTATATACAGGAAATACATTGAATATTGTATTTAGGGGAAAGAATGACATTATAGATAATCCCAATATAAATATATTTAGTTGCACATTATTATTGTTAAGTATACTCGTATTTTGGTATTGTTCAAAACAAGGCGTGCTATTATTTTACATTAAATTTTAGATCCATCCGTTTATGGGGTAAACACACTGGTCCATTTTATTGTGTAGCAGTTTCAAGGTATTATTCCTTTTGAAAACAAAATTAATTATTTAGTATAGCTCGTTTAGGATAACTTGAGACAAAATATAACGAAACCATTTTTATACACAGGTGGATTTAAGTTTAGTACACGTAATTATCGACCATTATGAATGTGTTTTTGAGTATTAAATTTAGTACGAGAACGCACGTTCTACGCATTAAGACATGTTTAATACTCTCATTACACAAAATCAGCTGACCTCCCTGTTTTATGTAATACCTGAGTCCCAAATATGTAAACAGACTGAGTCGTTTGTCTCAAATTATCCTAAACGAGCTATACGTGTGGCTAAGTGAATATGAGTGTAGATATTACTCACTTGTTTTTATATAGTTAATAATTATAAATATTTCTGAATATATTCATTCATCCCTATATTTGGTTGTTAGGCTATTATTTGTTAAATTGAAGCGGCAACTTAAAAATGACGTATATATTATATTCTTCTGAAGCTAATTAATGTTACAAAATAAATTAAAACATGGAGTAAAATCACAATGTACAAACGTATTACTTTACTCTGTATTCTGTAAACAGTGTAATGTGTATATTTATCATCATTCTTACGTCATTAATGTATATTTGTTTTTGTTTAAATGGACACATTGAATTGTATAAGTTATGCGTATGGTGACCAGTCTTAACATAGCCACCTGTACATATGTTCATATATTTTAGCAGTCTTGTCGAACTTCACATGCTTAATTTTGTTGAAAAGCATGACGTGTCGCTGGGCTGATTACTCGTTAATGAGTTTCACTATGTATTTAAAGTGATATGTAACATTATAATGTCATATTGTGGCTCAACATTTCGTTACAAGTTTAACATTTTAACTTAATTTAATTCATGTTGCAAAGTATTGTCTTCTTTAAGTCCTTAGATAATTTTGCGTCACTTATAGGTCATCTGCAAATGGTCAATTCTTCAAATTGAGATAAACCATCGTACAAAAAATTGAAAAGGGAAATCATGAAAATGTTATGATTCCAGTTTCTAAGATTAGCAATGTTGGGGCTGTATAAGATTGTAATCATGCATAAATATGTCGTTTAAAGGATACTTTTATGGTTCACATAAAAAATTGACAAGTATATTTTTACTTGACTATGTACTGTATTAAGATTAGGTAAAGTTCCAGATGAGATCTAACTCTAATGAATTACAAAGACAAATATCATAGTTGAAAGACCAGTTTATAGATAGGTTGACATAAATGCATACTTCACTATATATCTATGTAACCGTGTATTCTGATATACGAAAAAATACAATATATACTAACTACTAGGCAAATAAGTACTATTGGTTTAAAGGTAAGTAAAGTCCGTGAAATTTATTAGATCTATAAGCTTTGCTATTTGTGCAGCTGAACTTACATACATGCATCAAAAATAATATAACGCTGGCAAGGTAATGCTATGTTACTGTGAGTCAATATGTGTAGTGTAAGATTGCTTCAAGAAATAGTACTTATATGACATAATTCATTTGCTTACAATGGAACATTTGCGACATACATTATAGCATGTTGGTTATACAACTTAAAAATGTTGAGCAAGAATAAATATAGACATATAAATAGATACTATTACGAAATTATTGGTTTTTTTATATCGAAAAACCAACCAATAACGTGAACTGAAAAGGTTATATGGTGACGATAATTTTCTAAATTTCATAGCGTTAATTGCGTTTAGATAAAAAATCTAAATGAATTTGTTATAAAAATATATAAAATGATTAATCCTTTGAGTGTTTGCTATTATATTCTTACGTAACAGACTGTCTAATGATAGTTTGCAAATTGTTGAATGTTTTTGAAGTTAAAATGATTTGAAAGCAACTATGTATCAAACTTTCATAAGATTCTTACCATCAATTATAGAAGTATCAATACATATTTGATATTATCTCTACATAAAAAAATGAACTGATCAACATTCTTAAATATCATAATTTGTTAAGGCTTTGTGTTTATTAGTTAATTTGGCTACTATTCTACTTTCACTGCATGGTCAGTTTTGATGTTATAACCAAACGGCCCAGAAATATGATGGTATGTACTTATGTTAAACTGTTGTTTTTATTAGCAAGTAATTGAATTGAATTAATTAACAAACCCACAAAGTGGAAAGTGATGTTTTGATCTCGTTTATATTAAATCACTTAAAACTGTATCTTGATATTTTGGTGTTGTATATATTATTTGACAATTAGAATTACAACGGCGTGTGTTTAACTATAAATGTACTAACTATATATGTATTTGCATATGCAAATATGTTTCAAAGCAATATTTAGTGTTGTTACTATTTGATAATCTATTTGTCATATTAATCGTTTTGCTAGAATAAACTCAGATCAACAATGGATAATATATAACATTGTAACTGCATCCGCTTACATAAGTAGTTTTGGATCTTTCTTGTACTTAATGTAATTATGTAAGAGTGTTAAAAGTAAAATGGTATTTTATTTAAATAAAATTTTTAAGTAGATTTAAATTATTAAATGAAGAACTGTGTTTATTTTAGTGAATTGGTAGCCGTCTAAAATTTTATTTTAGATCTATTTTTACACTTGGCTGTCTTGAATTTTTTAAGATCAGACTCATTTGGTCTAGTTTAAGAGCAATGAAGCTGCAGTTAATTATATGTTTAGTTCGTTCCAAATAATGCTACAGTCTATAAACATAAAATAGCCGTGAGGGCACCGTACGATCAAGCTCCGCAAGGACTTGTATGAACTCTTGCGTACCCGTACGGGTGGTTAAGTTTTACCAGGGTCCGTGAGATGAGCCATGGTATCAGTTTCAAAGTCAAATCGTGAACTTTTTTGTTTATAACATTTAGGTGCTATTTTGTTACTTCTTGTTATACTGAGTTTATTTGTCCCACCATGCTTTTAGACTTAGTTAAACTTATTTTTCCTTTGAATTCGTACTAAATGTTATTAAGCACATTTTTTTAGATTTTTTTCTTTGGGTAATTTGGTTATTTGTGGTATTATCTGATACCTTGTCATTATTGTCAAATATACACATTGTCACATCTTTTTGTTACATATTAAACTTTATTCTTTGTTTTAATGTACGTATATGTTTATTATTACATCTTTAATTATATGAGCTTTTAAATATATCTTATTAGCAAATTTATTATTTTATTTATTATTTTTTAAAAAGCTGTTTTATATTTAACATAAAATTAGTGCAGGGTGTTCGTGTTTTTTTTCAATTTCAAGCGTTTCAAGTGTGCGTGAAGAAACACATGAGCATACATACATATATACCCATTTATTCATGTACACGTTATAATATTTGTGCATGTTATTTATAAGAAAAATATAGAGAATAGTTTATGTCACATGAAAATGCACTCAAATACTAGTACATTGTACATGATGTTACTACGTAGCAATCTGATAATCTGCCAAAACACAGGAATTGTTTCAATAGATAATTATTTAGTAAAAACGTTGGATACATTTCCAACTGCTGAAAACGTCAACAGATTTGGAAAGACAGAAAGTCGATTGCTTACCAAAAATAATTTACATGTTACAGTTTTGTAATGAATATTGAATAGTTTTTTCTTTTTAAAACATGTGTTTTATTAGCTAGATTTTCAACAACAAAAAACCGACTAATAATTGGCGAAACACGGACTGGCGAATGGGCGGGCGGACGGGCGACGGTGTCGTTAACAATTGCTTAAAAGTTTTCAATTTAGCATATATTTCTGCCATATATTGTCATATCTTTATGAAACTTCATATAATGATAACATACTATGTTATGAACAGAATGAGAAAGTAACCACAACTTTATCTGGCTTTATTATGCATTATTTCCCTTTGATTTTCTTGCGTTAAAGTTTTTAAATCCGGCTTTAATGTGGTTTCCACATTAATTTTCTTGTTTACTTTTGCATAATTAGATTCCTTTGTGAAACATTTATTGCTTGTGTAAAAAATGAAATTAACTATGATAAAATCATTATAGCTCAACTATTTGGAATATAATAGGGTTATTCTACTTAGTCATGTGTATGAATCAGAATTAAATTTCTCACTTAAGGGTTTGCATTCAATGTTTATGTTTAGAATTACGTGATACTTTACACATGTTATGATGTTTTCATAGGAAGATTGAAAACCAAGCGACATTATTTTTAAACAACTTTTGGAGAAAGTAACACTATTATGTACTAAAACAATTTTCATACTTGTCTACAAGGAATATGAAGAAGTTTACGGCTTAGTAGAGTAGTAGCTTAAAATTAGTTAAAAGTGAGTTGTCTATTTGACAGATTATTGGGCTGTTATTGTTCTGAATGAAATCAATAGAATTTAAGACATTAGTGAGTCATTTTCCACTGCACGCTATTTAGTCAGGTTGGTCTTTTATATTCAGATTACTTGGACTTGACACTCACCACTCAATAACACTGGAAGTACAATTATTTGTTGAAGAATTATAGACTTTATATTACGATGATTTATGTCTAATCAAATATTTTTTCTGCCTTAACAAGGAGATAAAGGGGTAAAAGTATAAGACATTTAAACGATTATGTTTAGATACTGCACTTACTCTCACTAAACAAAGACTGTCAATTACTTTTTTCTATTGACAGTTGTAAAATAAGTTTGCTTAGAATGAATGAAACATATATAGTTTTTAATTTCAGCCATAACAGGCTTCCCAGCATTGCAAAGAAAAAACTAGGGAAAAAATAGGAATGTCACTTAAAAACTAGGAGAAAGCTAGGAAAACTAGGAAGATAATGCAAAAAAACTAGGACTTCTTTTTTAGAAGTGTTTACCTTTTCACCCTGGAACTATACATAATTACCATAGAAGACAGGCTGCGAAGTTGACATAATTTTTGCTCAGACATAGACGTTATGGTGCCTTAGAGCCTGAAATGTTTATTTTATCAATTAACAAGCAATAAAACATCAACGAACTAAACAGTGTTCTTTATACAAAACAAATACTAGTTATATGTTTACTGCTAATCTGTTACAATTTTACTCACAAAAAATATAAATTAATATAGATTATATATATAATTTAGTCCACTCGAAATTGAACAATATTCCTAAATCTGGGAGAGTACTTAAATGCAATAGACGTCGTTGTACACATTGTATGAAAATTAATGAATTTGATTCATTTATTATTTCTAGCAATTCATCTTGCTATAACTTAATGTATAATATGTCATGTAGTTCATCCGATGTTATCTGTCTAATTACCTGTAAAAAGTGTTCTAAACAGTATGTTGGCCAAACCACTCAACAATGTCCGATGAGAATGAATAGACACAAGTTTGATATAATGCACTATCCGGACACTATCACTTCTGTCTCTGAACATATTAATTCCCGAGGTCATACTATCCAGGATTTCTCTTTTATGCCAATTGATAAGATAAAAACTGATCGGAACAAACTATTAAAAGAGACTTCCTGGATACAACGTTTGGACACTTTATTCCCATTAGGGATGAATTCCAAAATCTTATTTTAAAGCTGGCTTACCGTATTTAAATTTTGCATGTTAAATAAAAATGTTTTTCATAAACAGTTTAATTGATATTTTTTATTATCTTTACTTGTATTTATACTGCATTTATACTCATCAGTTATTTTGTATCATATTGTCATATTAATCCTGTTTATGTTAAGTACGCCAAACGTCACGCGGTTAAAATTGACGTCGCATGACATAAACTAAAATAAACTCATTTGTAGTTGGACTACTTTTTTCAATATTTATTTGGAGTAAAAACGCAAATTAATGAACTATGTGAAAATTAACAAGGTACAACGGACTCTACACCAAACAAATATCTTTTTCCATCACATATCTAAAGCTGTTTGTTTGTTTTTAAGTGTTATTATCCTTTAAAAACAATTTACTTCAACTTTCAAACACTACAAATATATATTTAAGTATCGTCTGAAATGTCTAATGTATCAGTTTGAACATTGAAGAAATCTATCAGAAAATTCATAAATTACGGCAAATTTAACATTATTTTCAAAAGAATGAATATTGTCAAGACATACAGTATCCAGATGCATAGCTAGTCAGCACAAGTATGAAACTAAAAAACTAGAAACGTTTTATGATTGTCCTGTATGAAAAAGATATAAATATTTTAGGGGCTACGGACTCTACAGGGCTACGGACATCAATTATTTGTCTTTAGATTATTTTGTTCTTCTTCCGATTTAATTCCTTTTCTGCATTACCTATATGGCACAACCCGAAACAAAATATGTAATAAAACAACAGCTATGTTGCTTTATATTCAGTCAGCACACAGTTTAAAACAGGGGCTACGGACTCTAAATAAAATGTTCAATGTTCAGTAGATATTTTCCAAAAAGAAAATCCAATGCTCTAAAAGACTTCATTTGCGTTAAATAAAAAAAATATATACTTAAATTGTAAAAAAGTTGATACATTGTTTTAAAGTTTGTCAACGATGGTAACGTTAAACTCTTATTTGCATAACGAATGTACATGTTCACTCTTCCATGAATGTTTTCTTAAATATTGATTACATATAACTTACGTAAAAAATTACGTATACCTGTAGGTCAGTCAGAGATGGAAAACACATCAAAGTAACTGTAACCAACAAGTCGTGTATGATTTAGAATCAGTGGTAGGAGGGAAAATGATCGTAGAAATTATTTCATGACCAAACTCTTCACAAGTATGCCAGGCCTGGGAATTGAACCCATGACCACTCGATCAGAGGGCTTGTTCTTCACTTTCATAACTTACTGTAAAATGTAAAGCTATTCACAGAGACATATACAATTTAACACTGATATTGAGTCTCATAACAGTTGGGAATTAAAATCATTTTTGTATGCAACTATGCCCTAGATTCATTTAGTTGTAGGTGGAAGAGTAATGTGCCCAATACAGGGATCAAATCCACCGCCTACTAGCAAGTCAGACATTCCTTATTGAGATTATCAGGCTGAATATAACATACAAATAATAACAACATATTCTATAAATGCAACCCTACAACATACCTATTCCTTTTCAAATACTTTAAAACAACAAACACTAGGTACTTTTGACTGACCCAGCCTTTGCTTCACCCTAGCTCTAGAGTTCTCAGCATTGTCTCGCACTCGCAGCACTAATGTAACAACAATAGAAATCTGATTGCAAGTCAGACGCTGTCTCTATTGAGCTTATCAACTTGGTAAAATTTAACATACAAACGATTTAAATATACACTTTATATATACGATCATGCTAAATTATTTCAAACTACAATGTACTACTTTGTTTACTTGGTAGCTTGCTTAAACACCAAGTTCTATCATTCTGGCTGGCCAATAGGAGAATAACAGTGTTCCAGGTATGAAATGCTTGAATAATGCTATGGGTAGGCCAACTGTTTATTTCATTGAGAAAGAAATGTTAGATTTATGTTTGAAACAAGTCATGTGCTGGCTGTACTGTATCCAGATTTTAGAGACAAACAAATTGCATCAAATTTATCTTTAACTGTTGATTTTCATTAACGCCTTGAGAAAGTCGAGCAATCAGCAGACTCATTATAATATGTTTCTGGTGCAAGTACTAGTAAATGCTATTAAGAATATTTCTGCAATTACATGTATATATACACAATACAATTCATCGTCGCCTGTTTCTAGCTTAGTGATTAAAATAAACTAGTAAAGCTATATATTGTTATTGGGACTATCTTGGTAAATGCATTATACGCTTATAAATAGCATACGTGATTTAAAGCCTACATTGCCTGTTTACTTCACACAGCGTCCCATAACCTCAATAAGACGACATTGTTTGGCTGCCATTCAAACCAGGGATGGACATTCCAGATCTGCAATAAGCATTATCTTGTCTGGTATTCTTGAAAATCTCATAAAACTTTTTGTGTAAAACTAGTCAGTGTCGTTTGAATAGAATCAAGGACCCTACATCATATAAGGTCCTTGGTAGAATATGTAGCAAGTCAGTATTTTGTCTGTAAAATGGTGCTAACAAATAATATCTAATAAAGCGTCCTTACGGTCTCAACTTTTTCTCATATTAAATATCTCACAAACGTAAGATGTAATTAAAGACCATTAATTAAACCACAGTATAGTGTTATCTACAGTTTAACAATGGCATTAGAAAGTCATCTACTGGAGATAAGTTTAACGAATTGATGCCAATATTCATTATAAGATATGTTCTCGTCTTTTAATGTTGATGATGATTATGATACATTATCAGTTCATGTACTAGTACGTCAATATCAAATAAATGTGTTTACTTAACGTCATATGTCTTCTTATAGAACATAACAGAACAGAACATTTGTTTTGTCACAGTTTACATGGTAAAGACATGTGAACAAATTGAATATAAATATAGATGCAACATGACAGTACAATTTTCAATCGTAAAGAATTAACTGTCAAATGCATTGGTTTCGCTGGCATTCACTTCATATTTATTAAGTTTCATGAAGTTCAGTGAAAAACAAAATATTTTCCAAGGTCATTTGTACATCTAAACTTTAGATGTACATATCTATGGCATAGGAACTTATGATAATGCTATCACAACTACGCTTTTCTTTCAACATTATGTATGTATTGGACAAATTATTTTAAGCTACCATAGTAATTTTAAGATATGAGGACAGTCATTGTTGACACCATATGTAGATAAATAAGCAGAAAGATTATCGCCAGTCTACTGATTGAGATGTCGTAGGTTCGATATCATTGCGGGGCGGGTTCGTGGAGTTTGGTCACAAAATGATTTATAAGGATGTTTTTCTTCCTACTACTGATTATATACTAATTATAAATTATGTTTGGCAGTTGTGTGTCATTGATGTATGTACTTTGATACTGTTTATCAGCTAATTCCAGAGATTTAGCTTTTCCAAGAACTGTGGGAAGGTTGAATGACTACTTCGATATGACCTATTGACTGCGCTACTGCAGCGTTGAGCTCATCCCCCCATTAAAAACAAACACCAAAAAAAAACCACAAAGTTCTACAAGTATCGCCTGTTGACCTGAACAAATGAATGTGCTATTATTGACTTTTGGCTAGATAATAGATCATATTATTATATATCTAATAAATCTAACCAATCGATGGCGATAATGATTATTTCAAAGTAAACGAAAGATATATAATAAAAAGGTTATTATACATTTTACTGTACAAAACGGAAATATATTTGGACTCGTACACAGCTTGAAAAGTCATATTGGACTCGCCTATTGGCTCGTCCAATATGACTTTTCAAGCTGTGTACTCGTCCAAATATATTTCCGTTTTGTACAGTAAAATGTATAATAACCTATAATTATTATCATTAAAATTATATCTAATATATCTAACCAATCAACAATCTGCATTTGTACCACGTGACCGTCCAATATATTCCCGTATTGGATCCAAAAAATATAATTATATTATTTTTGTATTGGACAGTTGGGTACATGTGCTCTAAACGATGTGATAAGAATTGCTGTGATTGCTTTGTTGGGGATGATGGCGATGATAGTTATTTCAAAGTAAACGAAAGATATATAATAAAAAGGTTATTACACATTTTACTGTACAATACGGCATATATTTGGACTCGTACACAGCTTGAAAAGTCATATTGGACTCGCCAATTGGCTCGTCCAATTGATAAGCCTTTTCAAGCTGTGTACGAGTCCAAATATATATCCGTATTATACAGTAAAATGTATAATTACCTATAAATATTAATTTATGTTTACAACTACTGGAATATAACCAGCTTTTCTGCCCATTGATGCAGCTTGTTCTGGTGATACATGGAATAATAAACTTGACAAAGACCAACTTGTATGACGAATAATATCCCAGATAATAAATCATTATAATAAAAACATTGCATATATATTTTTACAGCTTGGATATGCAAATGCATTCTCCTTTCAAACTCTTTACTTTGTAGTAAAACCATATACGATCACATTTGCTTATCCCAGCTGCTTACATTTGCCATGTTCATATACTATGCTTTTGAAAAACGTAAAAATTCTTTAGTTTCTTGACGATCTAGATTATATTTATTGTAAAACTGTTTTGTATTTTCTATATGTCATTACAATATTATTGTTGTATAACACTGTATTGTTTAACAAATGTTATGGGCTGGAGGCCTGGATCAGTATTAAATAAACTTGTAAACATTTAATAATGCCCACATACGATTGTTGACCAGCTATTCTTATCATTTTCTGTTCCTTTATTTTCTGTTTGTTTTTAATGAATTTCGCTTTCAACAATAGACCATTTCGTCTAGTAAACCTTTTGGTCGGGTTAAATGTCGTAGCAACACATTGTCATATCACGGCGGTCAATCGACCTAATCATCGATTCTATAACCCGCCCGGGAATCGAACTATATATCTACTGAGAAGAATTTTAACTTGACTTGAATTTGAGATAATTCGGTTAAATGTACTTTAAATTTGTTATTGATTGTTTGGCACACCTCATAACAAATTAACATTTAAAGAGTTCTCCACAGTCTAATTTCCCAAAAAGGAAATGCATTATACTTTTTTACATCTAAAATGGGTCTATTTTTTGTCTGGACAATTAATTTCCTGATATCTTGTCTTGCATTAAGATTTTATAAAGTACACTTTCATATTTATATTTCTGGGCAATGTACTTCAATCTCTAAGTGATTGCCAATATGGCTTAACTGCATACAGCTCATTAGAGAAAACTTGAGTAAGCAAATTGATAACTTGAATGTTGCTTTTAAATTGGAAAAATGTTGGATGGTTCAGCGTCCTCATTAATTAATAAATTTACAACACATTATTGGATTCAAAAGTACATCTTATGATTATGTTATTTATTATATATACAAATTTATTAAAGCTCGATTGTGAAACAATTTTTAAACTTAAAGTAATTACTCTCCTACGTGGTCTTACCTAAGCTGGTAGGATAAAGTTACTTGCACAAGGAAACAACGAGGTAGGTTTTCGATATGATTCGAACCAACGGGATCTGACTGTCTGGTGATTACCAGTCCAACGTCGTCACCACTCCACCATGCCCGCTTCTTGTCTTTGTGGAAATCATAAAATCGTATTACATAGTTTTTGTTTAGTTTTTCTACATGAGCATGCAAAATTATGTACATGTACTAAAATTTACTTACATGTACGATGAATGCAATTTTAATTATTATTTGGTTTCGTCCCAAGCCTACTTCACTGGGGTATACACAGGTGGCCGGCACGGTCCCGTATCTCTATATATGCAAACATGTACATCCCGTGGATGATAGGGACCAGCTGTGACTCACTTGACCGCTTCTTCCTGAATCCATGTTGTTGGTCGTGAAGTACTTTGTTCCTATCAAAGTATTTCATGATGTTAGAATTGATGATGTGCTCCATGATCTTACAGGTTAACAAAATAAGAAAAACTATAATTTAAGGCTAGTTATTTGTCGCTATATCTGCATCCTTCCAATTGATTGGTACAGTGTTGTCGTCTCATGAAAATAGGAATATTTCCGTCTCGAGAAATTTCTTGAGCTGCTGTCTAAAGGATGAATGTGGGAACTAAGTCTGGCTCAGCTTCTTTGTATGGAAATCAGTAGGGCTGTCACGAATCACGATACGCCAAAAGCGTATCGCGGTATACTACATTACGCTAGCACCGTACCGCGATACGTACCGCGATATATTATGGGATTTTAGATTCTTTGTGCCTCTGCTGTATTTAAAAGAAACATTGCACAACTTACCTCCTGCTACTGATAGAATATAGCCCATTTAAGTATTTGCGGTCATTTAGGACTGTGATACCATTCTCTTAGATGCAGAGCGTCCTAGCAAACAAGCTCCAGGAAGCCATGCTAGTTTCACAACTTCAAGTCCCGAATTATTCGACTGGAAATCAGTTTATGTAGTAATTTGGTGACACCTGGTGATCAAAATAGTAATCTTGGAATAGATGGAAAGGGAGTGATATTTGCCCATTGAACATGGATGGAAAGGGGCTAGGACCTTTGTTGGGCATATTGTTCAGATTTTCTTTATTAAACATACAATGTATGTTGAGATTGCTCATTTAGTATATTCACCCTTTTCATGGTATAATCTGTATATATCCGTCCTTGTCTATCAATGATGAAATATTCTTAATATGTTTTTGTTTTCGGCTTTTAATGTATGGATAGAAACGCTTCGGGGTTGGTCTTGTATCTGACCCAGGAGACTTCTTTCTCCGTTTTGTATCCACACACGCATGAACTGTTTAGTTCTGAACATCTTTGTTAGTACCAAGTGTTATATCGCTGATGAAATTTCATACTTTAATGGAGCCCACGCAAACCAAAATTTGTTTTTTTTTACCATTTCTCCATCCAGGAAAATATTTTAAGAATATCAAATAGCGTATGAAATAACTATTACGTTTCCTTACCCGATAAATGCAAATTGATAGGGTGTATATATTTTGATTGTTAGCTTTCGAAAATCCTTCGCACAAAAATTGAATCGAGGGCTTAACTAGGTATTGTGCGAAAAATGATTTGTGCGAAAGATTCTTAGAAACAATTATAAGTCACTGACTAATGTGGGTAAATTCGGACAAAGAAATGTAAGATACATGTATGTCGCTTAGGATAAGTTGAGACAAATCTAAACGATACTTAATGTGAACAATGTCTTGTGTTATCCAAAACGAGCTATAATTATTTTATGTTCTATTTAAATCATTCCTGTATTTGACGAATAACAAGCTTGTTAAAAGTTAAAAAGTTAAAGTGCGGTTTAAAGTCTGCTTCCATATACATGTTCAGCCGACTTTACGATCTTGTACGATAACTCCTGATCACTGAAATCACCCAGGCGATCTCTCACAGTACCCATTTACACCTGAGTGGAGTGGAACAATTTAGGTTAATTTCTTGCTCAAGGAAATTAGCAGTGACCCTATTGGGGATCGAACCCGTGACCTCTCGGTCCCTAAGCGCGCGTCCGACCACTGGACCTTTACTCCTACAGCTTGTATGCAATCTGAGGATTATGTGACTTTATTAACTGGCAATTTTTTATAGTACAATACAACCACTCTTGAACAATACCCACTAGGAGATACTTAAGTATGTTGCTATTTAGAGGTTGTTGCTCTACAGAGGTTAAATTTAATTAGAATATCACCTATGAGAAACATCAAAAGTTGTTGTTGTGCAGAGGATTTGTTCTGAAGAGGTCATACTGTACATGTATAGCTTGTTTAGGATAACTTGAGACATTAATTTTACATAAATATAGTTTAAATTTATCTAAAAAGTTTGTCTTAAAGTTATCCTAAACGAGCTATAATATTAATTTTTAATGTTGACTTGAACGGGAATGGGGTTTCAGAACTTTTGAGTCGACTCAAAATTATTTTGCGGCCACCCCGTTCTGCAATTAAACTGAGTGACAACGTACTGACAACGGAAAGGACGTACTGTGAACGGAATTGCCGTATGAGCATCGTACTCGGGACGTGCCTTGTCGTAGTTCGATCGGGCCACAATTTGCAGTACGTTTACACACCGACCTGTTCCGTTTGTAACTCGTTCATTCCGTTTGCACACATACCTAACTCGACTTAATTATGTCCATAGTGCGTTGTTATCCCGTCTAAATGCACAAAAACAAAATACATGTACGAAGTTCTGAACCAGTTTGCAACACGTTTACACAGAGTTCCTAAAGTTCTCAGTATGTTCTCGGTTCGTTCTACTCGTTTTTAGTAAAGTCATTTGCGTTCGTATGCAGTTCGTACCACGTCCATAACGTGTATAATACGATCTGATAAGGTTTGGTATAAATACAGACCATTTCTCACCAAATTATCATCTGGACCCAAGCTCTTAGCCTAGAACCATGGTTTGAATGTTGGCTTTGTACTCTTTTTCATAGAAGTGCAGCAAGAAAACAATTACATGGTGGAGGAGAAACACCCTCATTTCTATTGACTGGCTCAGGAGGCTTAGTATCTTGTGGCTTATATTGAGGCTGGTCTTCAAGAGCTTCACATTTTTTGAACCGTTAGGAAGCGATTGTCTTAGCACGCACCGTCTGTCTGGTTTTGCCCATTTTTGGAGGCATGATGGTCACAGTGATGCTTGACGAATTGTGTCCTCAAAGCTTGAAGCGCGGAACAAGAATGAGAACGGGAAGAAACGTCCTGGATATTTATAGCAATCGGGTCCGAACGTGACGTTATTACGTTCAAAACGCCCTAAGATTGAGATAAGAACGTACTTAGAGCGAGTTGAACTGTCTTAAACGGGATGGTCAAGTGTAAAGGAACTTAGAAGAACTAGTTATAAACGGGTTTAACTGACTACGAACGGGTTTGGACTAGTTTGAGACCGTCTCTCGTGACGAGAACGAGCAATTTTACCCGATTTGAACTCGATACAAACGGACTACTGACGGGATAAAAACGAAATGCACGTATCGGGAACTGGTTCTGAACGAACTATGATCGTAAAGCTGATACATTTGTACGTTCTAACTCGTCCTAAACCAGTTTCGCGATATTTTTAGGACGGGGTCGAACGTTCTGAGAACTAGTTTGGTGTGACGGGGCCCTTAAGTCTTTATATAGACATTCTATTTTTATTATGAATTGTTCATACCTATCGCTGTAATTTGGCGCTTTCTCTGATATTTAATAAAATTGTTTATGAATTTAACAATTTGGATGCATTATAAACTAATGATACATTTCAATACATTGTACCATATATCTTTAAAATATTTATTAAATAGTTGATTTGTTAATTTCATAAACAAAATATAATAGAGAGCGCGCAAGGTTGGGATTTAACGCTACATTATGCCTAACATACTCTATGTTTACTTAATATAGTCACGCGATCTTCAGAAAGACAATATTTTTTTCAAGTTCTTGTAGCAATCATCAATTTGAAAAAAATATCGTGCATAAAATAATTACTACTTTCTATGTACAATATTGCCTCTATTAGCTTTTGAGTTTTTTTACTCGAAATTCTCTGCAGAATTACTTTTTTAAAAAAATGACAGTTAACCATTCAATCCAATTTCTATGTTCAAGAGTTAACAATCAGTATTCGCGAAGCTAATTAAGACATTTCGGGGAAAGAAATGTAGTAGTTGTGTTATGTACTATAATGAGAATTGGACGAAACACATGTGCTTGTTTACCTTGTTAGGTGTTGTTGTATATCACGTGACTATAGAACCTTGTATTAGTATGCAATTGAACTTGCCCTCGATTAACTTTCGTATCGGTTATAGGATAAATTCCCCAGACGAACAAATCTTAGCATGTATTCATAATAGTTTAAATAATAAACTTATTACGTGGTTTACGAATATTGCTGAGCCTAGCATACACGAAGATGCATCGAGGACAAGTTCAATCTCGTTTAATAATACTGTAGGCAAACCATCATTGGGTATTTTAATAAAATCATCAGTCACATGATACTATTAATATCACGTGATTTGTTTGATGGCGGTGGTTAAGTAGCAACACGTGGCGTATAGGCTGTGATAAGATTGGATTTCATAGTTTGGTGTAAAGTTGAAAATCAACAAAATTGCAATGATACTGTGTTCTGGAGCACTCGATCAAAACACATCCATAACGTTGAAAATATCTTCCACAATGAAAACACGACCACAGGTTATAAAACTTGACCGAGAACTCCATACTTCAAACTGAATGAAGTTTCAATAGATTATAAATCGTAAATAAGAAGGCATCTTCGGAACCGAAAGAGGAATATGTGTCAGTTATCTCATCTTGATAAGACTGAGGCCATGCAATTGACATCCTCGTCAATCAATCCTCTTCGAAGGAAGCTAGAGATTTGTCTCATTCGGAACACCTCGTCCTTTCATGAATGAAAAATTCGTAGCGAATGGCCAAGGGGTTCCGAATAAGGTTTATCTGAGTAGAAGATTGCCGAGGTAGTTCCGAATAGTAGGTCCTATCAGTTGAAATCCTCGGATTTTATCATTGGATTTCTATGAAATATCTATCTTGATAATTTAGATGTAAAACAATGTAATGCAATATTGATGGTCTTCACCCAAACAATAATTTAATTGATTTTCAGTCAAATCATTTAAGTAAAGCATAGAAAAGGGTAAAATACGAGTAATCTATCTAATTGGACCTTCATACTTAAAGAGTATGCTAGGGGAAATAACTGACAAGTAGAATGTCCCTTACTATACTTAACGAAACTTCTAAGTACTCCGATTTCAATGTTGTCAGAAATTTTCAGTTTTCAACATTTATGTCTGATCGTTAATGGAAATGTATCATGACTATACTGTCGTCTGTCTGCATGGTTTTCATGCTTCTAAATTGATGCAAAATTGGTTTGTCGTGTATGTGCAGAAAAGCGGAAATGCGCACGTGCTTATCGTGCAAAAATTTCACGTGGTCAGTTTTAGTGAAAATCATTAGTGTGTTGATATGCACAACGAAAAATCAAGAAATGGCTCGAATGTCGCTTCAAGAACGAGAAATTGCCATAGGTCTTCCGCCAGACCTACAGAATAAGTCTTCCTATTGCTAATTTTCTGTTCAATCAAAACAATTAGAAAATCTTATCATATCAACGCTTGCGCGACAAAAATGGTTTTGCATCGATAAAGTAGCATGAAAGCCATAGAAGCGAAGGTCAGTATGGTCCAAAACACATTTTCATCAGCAATCGGGCATTAATGTTGAAAAATAAGACTTCCTACCTTACTGAAATCGGAGTACTTAGAAGTTTCGTTAAGTATATATTAGTGAGAAACATCCTATACTATTTCTTTCATGTACTCAGTGTTTAATCAGGAGACCATTGTCAAGTTTTATAAACTATGGTTCCAGATCCATTTGATTTTAAACACGGAGTCACAATGTCCTGTAGCCTGTTCAATTACCCCGAACGTTTCGTAACGTTCCGTAACGTTAGGGTCGGAACAACTCAATCCAAAGACAACTCAATCTCCTACTAACGGATTAAGTCACCCCAGCTTTGAGGCGAGTTATCCAAGGCTTGAGTTGTCTTCGGGTCGAGTTGTCCCGTATCAGTTACGTTTGCCAATAGTCGTTTCTGAACACGCTGCTGGTATTTAACGTCAATATTAACCTGATACAAGTTATTCTTTTGGTAACACTGTGGCTTGGTCGAGTGGTTAAAAGTCTGCAATGTGGTCGAATGATTAAAAACAATATTGGGGTGCATCGTCGGCAACCACATTACTTTCTTCGGTTACACCTCCATAACACAGCATAGCGGAGTAATGTATCATGGGATAATCGACGATGATTGGTGAGATAATCTTAAGCTAACCACTTCGTAACCAGTGGTGCTTTTCACAAAAATTCTTACGAAAAAAACCTTCGTAAGTCAAAAGCAAGAAACATTAATAATACGCTCATTTTTGGGCTTATCAATTCTAAATATTATACAAATTGTGTAGAATTGTGTTTACCTTTTGAATAGCATATCAAAGTTATGCTTATTATCCGTCTAACTTTGAAATGCTAATTATATGAAAATTACTAACGAAGATTTTTTCCGTAAAAATGTTGGTGAAATGCACCACAGATTAAGATTTTAAGCATATTCCGTGAGTGCACCTTCAATTTACGAGGGGTTTACCATGCTGTTGAAGTATTGAAGAAATAGACAAATAATTGTATGTAATTCGAGAGCTTTAGTTTATACGAACTTCATAGTTTCATGAAGTCACCATGTTGTCTGGTTTCAAGTTGTACTTAGACGGTTAAAAGGGCGCTAGGCAAAGCAGAATAACAGCGGCGTCCGATGCATTGTAAAAGGTATCAGATGATTCTGTTTTTAAATTTTGGCATAAATCAAAGAAACTTATAAAGAATTAGAGTGATACCTCATGTTTAGTCGTTTGGTTAAAGTATCTGGAATTCTAACAAAAAAAAGTCGGAAGTCCGAATCGTGTCTACTTTGCAGACGTGATTTTTGGTTAATTGTTCGCTAAAATTAAGTGCACAGAATGACTTCGAATGACTTAAATAGTACCGAACTCCTACCAAATTGTCCATTGTCAGAAAACGTCACAAAAAGAGAACATTTTGTAGTCCACAGATGCCCTTGTGGTGCCGCCATAATTCCGCTTTGCTTGACCCAATAGTAGTAAGGGGTAGGTAATCCTGGCCTGAGTTCAGTTACCGCGAACGTTACAGAACGTTCCGTAACGACACATTCGGAACTCCTCGTCCATTTGCTGCGAATAATGTCGGACATATTTAGACGCTATTTGAAACTACCGGTGTTGAAGTAAACAAATATATGGCCGAGGAGTTCCGAATGTATCGTTATGTAACGTTCTGTAACGTTTTGTTTAATTGAACACATACCAGACTAGTGTTAAAATAACATTCTTTATTCCATTCGGAACACCTCAACCACTTATTGAATAATCAGTCTTTAGTTATTCCTAGTGAATGACCGAGGAGTTCCGAATGTCATCACTAATGCCTAGTTCACACCGTCTCAGTACGTTCAACCAGGACAACCGCATTGAATCGGGCAATCACCGTTGATCTGATTTCGCTAATGTTAAAAATTAAATACAACAGGGTTTCACTGGGAAACGAAACCATTACCGGCTTATTCACAGGAGATCTAGGGCATCACCATAGCTCGTCCGGCACGATCCGTATCTCCACCTTAAAATCTCCGAACAACCTCGGCGATCCGAGTAGAAGATCGTCGAGAAAGTTCTGAATGTAAAATCTCGTAATTAATCAACATGGTCTGTGTCCATCGTGGAGATACGGTGACTTCCGCTTTGAAAACTCTATTTTCATTAATCTTTAAGGTTATCGTTCATCCTGGTCCACCGACTGTAATAACCGAGACGCACCGGGGCATACACCGGGACAGTCAGTGTGAACTAGGCATTACAGACGTGTTTTTCGATTATGGAATAATATGATATTATTTATATACATCTCTCGAATCCGTTTCTAGCAATTATTTGTCCATTCCTTTAGTACTTCAACTGCAGGTCAAGCTAAAATTCCTAAGAGTTTGAATCGTAGTTTTACGCCCCCATAGATTATGACGCCGTCATGTATATTACGCCAATAAGTGAGTACAGCATTTAATATTGCATATATGCGTAAAGTTTGACCCTGACCTGACCTGACCTTTATGCAAGAATATTCATTACATTGAATACGAATGTAGTATTAATGCTCGATTACACCCTGGCCGTGAGGATTACGAGTTAAAACTTAAAACACACAAATATACTTCTGTAATTTTACGATCGCTGCCCAGGTGTAGAATATGCGTGGTACTGATTTTCGTCGGGATATGTGTAGATAATTATTAGATGCAAATGTGAAAGGTCAGATCGGGGTCAATATTTACGCACTACACTACAGTAAACCCCTGACCATTTAATGACGTCTAGACAACGTTCTAAAGAGTTTGACAATTTAAATTGTATTACAGTTCGTTTTTTCTTATCTGTCAAAACATGAATAATTTCACGTTGAATGCGTTTGTTAATAGCATTGTCATTATTTACATCCATGAGTTTCCGAAAGTGTGAATTATGATCAAGTAAAGCTGCTTATGCCGTACGATATGTTTTAGTCAAGATATATTTAATATCAATTAGGCCGCCAGTACAAAAACAATGCATTCAGTCACCGTGAAATTATTCAAGCACAGTTGACAAAAAAACGGACTACAACAACAACCCAAGAATTAGACCATTTAACGTCGTATATACTACAGCCCAAAGAGCGCGAGCATTTAACTATTGGCTGGACAATATTCTGAAGATTTTGACAATTTCATAATGCATATTTTAAAGGAATAAACCATTTCGCAAAATGGTAATTCACCAAAATGGGCGGCGGGAGACAACTCTTCAAACTCTTTGGAAAACTGTGGCCAAAGTCTTTGGAATTGTAGCGTGACAGAACTCATAGTGGCAATACGACGTGACTATGGCATCAAAAATGCTACGGTTTCAAGAAGAAAACTGACAAATCTGCCTCGACTCAAAGTTTTGAAGAGGTGTTAGTCTTTTAATTGTTGTCAGATTTACATGGTACTTACGCGAGACTAAGCAGAAAATTTATACTGTATACTCTCTGCAGAGCGGCCATCTACAGAACAAATCATTTTTACAACAGCTGTTACTATTTCCCTTTCCAGTTATTCAAATTGAATTCAATCTCTGTTGAGCAACAACATCTGAACAACAACACAATTTAGTTGCTTCCAGTGAGTGTTGTTCAAGAGAGGTTGTACTGTATTATTTGCTCAGCATCGTATCTCAAATGCCAATTTTATACTTTTTGCTAACATGCGGATTGTTTACTGTTTACTTCTTGACACCGTAACATTTGTGGTGAAATGGTCACATGGCATTGTCACCGTGAGAAGTAGTAAAGTTTGTACCAGGTCAATACCAACATTATTTTACCAGCGATATGGAGATATCTAACAGTTACATCTTCAAGCCGCTAAAAACTAAATGTGTACAAAGCGAAAGTATGAGCAATTTTCTTATTCCTTTCAACATCATACTACAATTCTTAAATGTTTTGCATGTGGACTAGATAAAATTTCGATAGAGCTTGATACTACACGTTAGAAAAACATGGCTTGGAAATGGAGCACTATGTCATGAAATACTGAGAAGAATTAAGAATATGAAATGCATAAATAGGTACATTGAACTATCAGTATAACATATACAAAACCATGGTATACGCCTCTAGAATTTATTAATTTTCAGGGTGCATACCCTAGCTTGGTATTACTTGTAAGGATAGCTCGAGAACACATTCTCTAGCTTGAAGAAGTAACAGTTAGTTATCTCCGAAATAAAAAAGAAAGACAAACACCCAGAAAGCACACCTCGTCGTTGAGCAATTTCTGCTCAGGTATGCTTAAAGACCATGCAGTTTAATAGGTATAAAATACATGGAAAATCACTTTGATCTAGTAATCTTATGTACAAGTACATAAATAATGTCTATAAATGTTGGTTTGTTTCTGGACTTCTTGTGGATTCATACGTTGTTATTTTCATCACACTTGACCACGGTGCTTAAATTTCATATAAACCTGCAAAAACAATAAAATCCACTTTAAAGAACTAACAATTCAAATATAATGTAGTAAAGAATTTCACTAATGTCAATTACAATTAGAAACACATCTTTTATACTTGATCAATATTGATTAGATTATGAAACGTTTTGTTGGCTAAACATTGCTTGTCTTTTAGCTTGGAATATGTTTCTAAAAAAACATTTCTTGCAAATTTAACGAGAGTCCGATTGATAATGGAAATAAATCTAGAGTAATTTTAACAAGTTTAGAAAAGTGCTTCTTAACATGATATAAATTCCTAATACAGTGTAGACTTACAATTTAGTATACGTATGGAAAGTCGTCTGGGACGGTTTTGAGTCTAAACACTATACATGTAAATGATTTATCATTCCGAAAGTTGTAGTTTTTTACCAAAGTTTAACTATTGGCCAGTTTCATCATAATAAGTCAAGCATTCTATAAATATCAGGTTAATGCATGTACGCGTAGCTAAGGCGTTTTTGAATAACCTCAAAATATTTTGCTTCGCATAAGCCGAATAATAATTTTGAGGCTGATTGCAAACACCACAACAAACGCAGAACTTGTTTAGTCGACAAAAGCATTTACATGTTTAGTGTGTTTGACTCGTTACCGAACAGTTGCCTATGATTATAGCCATGGTTTTGTATTAGGAGGAATTCCGTTTTCATGATGAACAAAACTTCTATACTTTGACAAAAACATTGCTGTTAATGATGATGTGTATGAACTATGAACTAGAAACTCTATAATCATTTGAATATGGAATGTATAATATAACATGCAATTCACTATACTATATTTATTGGAAACCACACAATCGACAGTTCATGTGTATGCGAGGGTTCAGATTGAAAGTATTTGCACACGTGGCACATGGAACATATTCACGTGCCAATATCATTATACCAGTTATTGATAAAAAGTCTAAAGGCTGTAAGTCAGACATTTCTGAAAGCGTATCGATAGCTCATTATAGATATTTTGCTTTTATTTGCAAATTAAACATTCGTTTAATCACTTTTTTAAATAAGAAATGTATTTCAGTCACAGTTGCCAGAATTGCCAGAACATCACACAACAGGATTAAAATTCAATCATAAATTGAGTTCAGGTGGCATATGAACTAATTTCAAAATAGTCCCCATTGACCAATAACTTGCACAATGAACTAACTACATGTTACTTATTATTGTATGATCGTGATTTTTGTTCATGGGCCACATAGAAAAAAAATCTGAGATCTCCCATTCGAATGAACTGTCGATATTCTGGTAAGTGAAAATGGAGATTGCATGGCGAAAAAGCGATTTAAATATTATACAATGAATATATTCCACATTCAAATAATACGGGATTTTTGTAATACACTTTGTCCATGAAGTTACCTACCAATTGTCAGTTAACTATACATGTCTATTCGTGGGATAATCAAAAGTTTATTCGTGGAATAAACAGCTCCTAATTCAGATGTATATTGAGAAGTATAATCGTGAAAACATAACCATGTATTCAAAAACAAATTCAAGAGTCCGTTGTCGCAGCGCCGAACTAAAAGCTGTTTATTAAGAAGTCTATTCAGAAAACCTGACTTGGCTATGCGTTCAAATCTATTTGCAAAATTGCAGCAATGCATTCCGAGGAGAATTAAAATTCGATTAATGCATTTCCGAACTACACTTCTAACAGCTTTTCATTTAGCCCTTAACAATCATGCATGGGATTAAGTCAGAAGGAATAAAAGCGTTTGTACGAAGACATTACTGAAAATTGTCTATGATTCCTAGGTTTGTAATTATGTTTTGTGATTTTATCATAATTATATCACATGCAATAAAACCACAAGGTTATGATATCAAAGAACATATTGAATCTGTCAGACTTAATTAATCTCAGCCTTCTGTAAACTCGTTTTAAAGGTCAATACGGTGAAATGGTAGGAAATAATTAATGCTAAATTAATATACAGATAGTTATTCTTGTAAAAATGTTTTTACAGATATCTTAAATATCATATTGATGCATACATAGTTATCTAAAGATTCTGAATAGATATTAAACGCACGGCCCGAATTCTTACAAAATGTAGACTTTTGAATAGATACAACGTTCTCGCAAATATACTTCCGAGTAGACTCCTGAACGAGCAGCCGTTTATACGGATCGGCACTAATAGACTAGAACGCTATTTAGCTATCTGAACGAATAGTTTTATTTTGACGATTTGGTTTGTGAAATTGTGTCTAAAGAAATAAGAACTACACTCTTGTGAGAGGTAACACGTACGGGCTTAAAAATCGATCCATCGTTTAGAGTCCGTTCAAATTTCCATGCAGGAAAGAAATAAACAAGGTCGAGCAAAAAAGGTTTCTGTTTACACGTGAACATGCATCTGAATAGACGTTTGAATAAGCAGCTGTGTTAGGTACTGCATCAATGGACTTTTAGATTAAGTTAAAAACGCATAGCTATATTTTGGCGAAAAGACATCTGAATAGATTTTTTAGTAATCAGCTGTTTATTTGTGCTGCACCAATAAACTTTTGGATTAAAGTATAACATACGTATAGTTATATTTTGGCGAATTGAATTCTGAAAAGATTACTGAATAATCAGCTGTTCATTTCGCAATGCACCAATATAAATTTAAATTATTTATTGAACGCATTGATAGTTATATTTTGCAAAAGAATTCTGTATAGATGCCTGAAGAATGTTAGTTGGGAATATACTTTTTAATCAGCAGCTGTTTTCAGCCCTTCGCATAAATCATTCGTAAACAGTCAGGAACGCATAAAGTTGGCTTTAAAAATCTGAAAGGTTTTTTAAATGCATTTCACAAAAAACTTTTACATAAACTTCTGAATAAGCAGCTGTGTTCTCGGCAATTGATCGATAGACTTCTGAATAAATTACTGAATAAACAACTGTTAATTCCTGAATTAACTTCTGAATAGTTAAGGATCTATCATTTGTTGAAATTGAAAAAAAATCTATCAAGTGGGTGGGGTAACTAATTATATCGAAATATCCATAAATTCTAAATAGTTTTAATTTATTTTGTAAGTGATGCATTAAGTGCATAGATGAGACAGTGAAAATATAAAGAACTCAACGAATAAGACATTTAGAAAGAAACGAAAACATTTATCCTAACCTGGAAATGGCCTTACGAACGTCGGTCCAAACACATATTTAAAGTTCTTTTTTCATAATTCCAAAAGATGTAATAGAATGTCCATATAGCATTTTACAATGTCCTAGGGTGAATCACACAATAAGTGTTTCCAAAATGTAAATTTGATAATTGTTCACAGCACTCTTCACACATGATTTTATTTTCAATTTCACACAGGAACCCGATAAATTTTTTCTTCTTATTACACACATAGAACATACAATATGAGTAGAAAATTGCACTGGGAACTTGTGTGTAAACTGTAATTTAAAACGTGTAATGTTTGGCAATGTTTGTGTTGAGATGAGTTATCAAATTTACATTTGGGAAATACTTTTTGTGTAATTTACCCTAAGACATTGTAACATGTTACATAGACAACCTATATCAACATTTGGATTTATGAAAAAAGAACTTTAAATATGTGTTTGGATTGACGTTCGGAAGGCTATTCTAAGGTGAGGTTAAATGTTTCATTTCCTTCTAAATATCTTATTTGTTGATTTTTTTATTTTCGCTATCACATCTTTACATTTAATGCATCACTTACAAAATATATAAAAAATATTTTAGAATTAATGGATATTTTAATAGTTTAGTCACCACACCCACTTCATAGATTTTTTTCAATTTCAAATCCCGATACACCCTTAACTGAAAACAGATGGACTTAATGGTCGCTTATTACATGCGACCGGTACACTTAACCAACTTTCATTATTTTATATTAATAGGATAATAATATATGAACAGCAATACGAATCAAGCCGTAGCACCAGACTGCAGTTCGAACCAAACTGTGGTAGTCCTAAGTGTGAGTGAACATATATTTAATCCAAGTTTCTGAGAATTTCAATGTACTTACCACTGAAAGTTATATCTAATTGAGCTGTTTCCATATTCTCTTAAACCCAACTCAAAATGGAACCAATTTGGTCTATTCTTATTAGTCTGAATCCGTAGACATCCATGGCAACCTAAAATGTATAACATATGGGAATACTAACCATACGAAATGTTTCTTCACTACATGTAGGCCTACTCAGTTGCTGAATATTTGTATGAAAGGATGCAGTGAGTATGAGTTTCATAAATAAACTTAAGAATAAATTCTATAACAAACTCAAGTGTTTTGTCACTAAATAGCAAGTCAATGCAGTCATTCGGAATGACTGTTATATGATCATAATTATGAAAATACATATAATGTATCAAAATAATAAAACAGTGTGTTTTATTATAAACTCAAAGCCACAATCTCAAATTTCACTTGATACTAAACTTAACAGTTCATTAACAGATTCAAATCAATACAATCGAATTAAACTTTAAACTTGCTATCAGCTTCATTTTGCAAAATTGTAACAATGATTAAATTAACAAAAATAATGATAACAAAAATAAGTTTGAGTACAAAATTGAGTTTTTCGTGAAAGTGGGGCTAGTTTTTACTGTGAATTACCTTATAGAATTGACTTGTATGAATTTCTTGATCCATACGGATACATGTATCAGTCAGAATCTGAAATAGACATAACACGAGAAGAGAAACCCGAAAGAAATATGTTTTTGTTTATAACATGTACATTATACCAAACAAAAATATGAAAAAGTTAAGAAAGAAATGCTGAAAAAGAAACAAATTAGTTAGGGACACGGAGTATGGGAAAACATGCATATAGGACAGGGAGGGGCACGGGCAGGGATTTTGTACACCATGGGGGTTCACTGGTCCGTTTAGGGCGGTCATTTCCGCTACCATTCCCACCTATTCACCAGGGCTATAGAAAGTCTCTGATCACCATTATTCCAAGGAGGCTGACTTGTAAAAAATATTTGTTTTACCTAGTTAAGACAAAACATATCAATACCCTCAAAGCACAGCCCCAATCCTGAACCCACCCCATAGTACTCTTGTAACCGAGAAATCGTCAATTTTGAAATCTTTATAAAACTGTACAAAACATGTCCTCTAGATAGGCATCATTACTCAAACTTTAACTAATATAAACATAGATAGCTCCTATCAAGTAACCCCTAAATTTCTATCATACTCGGAGAAATAAAGTAAACTCGGTTTGGCGTTACATGAATTTCATTTTCATTCTCAACACCTTGGTTGAAAAAATGTTTAATATCCACAATTCCTATACATGTAATCGCCAGATACGTCAGTTTCATTAAATTTTAAGCACACACTTTTTCACAAATTCATTTATATTATTGAAAATTTTGATGAGACTAGTGAGTATAATGAATATAATCATTAAAATTCACAATCACTATTTTTTAACTTCCATTGATCTGTTTTATAGAGCGTATCCATGGTAACAGCAAAATATTATTGATATAACATTTTATTGGTGCCTATTGTAGCTTGATAAAAACTTCAATTATTAAAATTACATTAATTAATCAAATATTTAAAAGACATATAATTCAAGTATGTATGAAAACAAAATCATTGATTAAATCTTTCTATTTCAATCATCTTTTACAAAATCTGTCGTAAATATCTAAGATGCAAAAATTCATGGCAAAGTCATATTCTTGTTTGTTAAAGTGCTTCAGGAGTTGGTTAGAAACCTTCATTGTAGTTTCAAGTTTTTTTCTACCTAAACTGATAAGGTTTTGAACTTAGTACAAAAACATCTTTGGACCGAAAAAATCTCCTGAAGAAGAACGCTGACAAATAGATGTAGAGCATGATTAGTATCCCTTTCACTCCTCAGACACACGAGCGTTCTATGAGTATGATATAGTTTTGGTTGACTTAACAACGCCCATGGTACGAACTAAACTTATACAACAGATGGAATATATTACTAACTACTTAACATAAGATGCACATGAACTGTGGAAACATAACAGGTTTCAGCACTGACGGATACACAAGATTCAGAATATTAAACAGGATTTTATAGAAGGAACGGGACATGGAGATGAGGGAAGGAAAATGGCACTGAATGAATATCTGCTTATCACAGAATAAACTTATGAATAGTGATCTGACAGCTGATAACTAACTTCATGGATATCATACATACAGGAAATTGTAATATGAAAAGAGTAAGTCATATTTTGAAAAGAGAGGGTTTGTAAATTTGTTCTTGTACTTCTTGTATATTTATAAATTATGCTATGCTGTCATTTGTTATATGTAATCATTGTATGTTGCAATAGATTGTTTGTATCATCATTTGATGTACATGTACCATGTTTCTACTGTATATAGATGTGTTTTTATAATAAATGTATCCATTCTGTAACAATGTGTCAATAACTATTGCTGTGGACCCAACTCATTAACAAACTGTTGGGTTTGAAAATACAAAAGGATCATAAAACGGGTAAATATAATTTATGATGTGATTTAAACGTATTCATTGCTTGTCATTTGTAATTAGCCCGGCTAAGAATGGGCAACTTATCTTAAAGAAACATTAAGGAAATACAAAGGGTATTAAGTGTGTTTACAGACTGGTACATAGGCTTGTAATAATATACATGTATATTGTTTTATATTGGCTGTAAATGCTAAGATAGGCAAATAAAGGGCGCATAGTTGTAATGGAATGGTGATTTATACGAGAGTATAAGTTGAGGTCTAATATAAATTATGGTCCTAATATGCTGTTTAAGAGTATTACAAGAAAAGGGACATTTGGACCTGATGTACTTTAACTTATACCAATAGTACAATATATCTTACACCGTATACTTTATAAAATTTGTATTTACACGAACAAGTTTAAATAATATGTAATCCAGTCAGAGAAAAATTATAATTAAATTGAGACAATATGATCATTTGCACTGATTGTATGCACACGTTAACTATCTCTTTCAAAAATAAAAATATTGCAACATAAAATTTAATAAAAAAAATAACGATGATAACACAATAAATTAATTTAAAAAACCCTGAATGTGTTTTATTTTAACAATAGCATTCCAGTAAATAAATTCATGTTCTAATAAATCAGCAGAGCTCTGTGAAGCATGCAGCTCTATATCAATTACCAATTTCTATGTACAATACAAACTATAACAAAATGCTGGTATTAATAAACATATCCAAATTGACATATTCATTAATTTATAATCTGAAAACCAATCAGTTAAGTTATATACATAAATGAACTATACCAAAGTACCTTCCATATCCATGCTACCAACAACATAATTCATTATACATAGATTGTTTATAGACTTTTGATTCAAAGAAACCGAAAGTTTTAAATATTCCATATATTTCTTTCAAATTTGTTTTAAGCATATACATGTAAGCAGCACCCTAGCAAGACTTAGTACTATGAACACTTTGTCCATTTAACCATATACAGTAAATAGTACCTTATGAACTTGGTACATCATTTCTACTTTTCGTCCATATAACCATATACAGTAAATAGTACCTTATGAACTTGGTACATCATTTCTACTGTTAGACTGTTGGGTCCTTCACTAGACTACTCAGAATAGTGCGTATAATTAATATGTATAACTCTGATCTAGCTATTCTCCCATAAATGGGCCCTTCACTAGATTGCTCAGAATTATGTTTCACAAATAATTCCGATCTAGCTATCCTCCCATAAATGGGCCCTTCACTAGATTGCTCAGAATTATCTGTTTTCCTCTATAATTCCGATCTAGCTATCCTCCCATAAAATGGGCCCTTCACTAGATTGCTCAGAATTATGTTTCACAAATAATTCCGATCTAGCTATCCTCCCATAAATGGGCCCTTCACTAGATTGCTCAGAATTATCTGTTTTCTCTCTATAATTCCGATCTAGCTATCCTCCCATAAAATGGGTCCTTCGCCAGATTGCTCAGAATTATGTTTACAAATAATTCCGATCTAGTTATCCTCCCATAAATGGGCCCTTCACTAGATTGCTCAAAATTATCTGTTTTGCCTCTATAATTCCGATCTAGCTATCCTCCCATAAAATGGGCCCTTCACTAGATTGCTCAGAATTATAGACATTTTTTCATTGTTTTTGAAATAAGAAATATAAAGTTTCATACTGGACTCCTTTATCAAGTCAACTATCATTAAGTACATCGTTATCAAGCATCATTAGTACTTCTTACATGTATTTATAAGTGCTTTTTTATTTTATTAAAGGATCGAGAAAACTTTATCAACATACTATGTACAATGAAAATGTTATCAGATCTATGAACGCGTAGGCATGAGTATAGATCATTTATGTATGTTAAAAAGTATACTATTTAGTCATCATAAACAGACTGTTTATATAATTTGTATTGTGCCAGAGAATTGATAAATTTGGTACAGAGTCAACAGCTTAAATGACCTTATGATTTCAGCAAGACTTACTTGTGCTTAAAAGTTATCATCCTAAGGATGACATGTATATAAAAAAAATTATTGATTCCATATACATATTATAAAAATACAAAACTACTGAAAATATGTGACCATTCTTTTTATATGTTTAATTAACGTTAAATACAACTAATTTATAAACAATATTGTAAACGATAGATCCCAACAAATAGTATAACAAAAAATTCCTATCGATTTGATGCATATTTACACATTCTACGAGTATAATCATTTCAGATAAAAAAAGTTTGTGAATTTTCCAATGGTTTCTTAAAATTATGTAGTCATATCTTATTATTTTATTTAACATTTGAGAACTGTCATAACTATTTGTATTGTAAAAATGTTGCACATGCAGTTATATAACTCCATAATGGAATAAGACTATGCATAAAGATATTTATATTAAGATAGCCCACGACATGAAAATGCAAATGCGGATTAAGTGCTAAAAGGGCGTCTATGATCGTTTTTAAGACAGATATCTATCTGAAAGTAAGGACCTAATGACATGTCATATTGTTTGTATGTTATCTTATTAAAGACGGTTACTGACTTGAGAATAAGGACAGTCTGAATGAACAATATGTTAAATTGAATGAAAAATATTTCGTTCAAAAATAGAAACCCACAGGAAAATAAAGACCAAAGATGTAGTGTTTAATTGTTTTCTAACCTACATGAGGGTTTTAATATAATGACATGTCATATTGTGTGTATGTTATCTCAATTAAAGACATATATTTAACTAAAATTAAGAAAATATTGACGTGCCATATTTTTGCATAATAAATTAAAGAAACCTACATGAGAGTAATGAAAGAATGACATGTCATATTGTGTGTATGTTAGCTTAATTGAAAATAGATACTGACCTGAGAATAAGAAAATATTGACTTGTCATATTGTAAGAATGGTATCTTAATTGAAGACAGAAACCTACATGAGAATAATGCTAGAATTACATGTCATATCGTGTTAATATAATCTCAATTAAAGACAGAAACCTACACCAGAGTTATAAAAGAATGACATGTCATATTGTGTGTATGTTATTTTTAATTTGAGACAGATATTTACCTGAACATAAAGGAAATCATGACATATTAAATTGTGAGTATGATATCCAAGTTGAAGGTAGAAACCAATATGAGAGTACTGATAGAATAACATATCATTTAGTGTGTATTTTATCTTCATTGAAGAAAAAAACGTACATGAGAGTAATGATAGAATGACAAGTCAAATTGCGTGTATGTTATCTAAATTGAAGACTGATACTTACCTGAGAATATGGAAAGTATGATAGTCATATTTTATGTTTTCTTAATTTAAGATAGAAATTTACATGAGAGTTATGATAGAATAACATGTCATATTGTGAGTATGTTATCTTAATGGTTGATAGAAACCTACATGGGAATAATGATATAATGACATGTCGTATAGTGTGTATGGTATCTTAATTGAAAACAGAAACCTAATTGAGAGTAATGATAGAATGACATGTCATAATTTTTATTATGTGTATTTTATCTTACTTAAAGACAGATACTTACCTGATAATAAGGGAAGAAATGACATGCCATATTGTATGCTATCTTAATTGAAGACAGATACCTACATGAGAGTAATGATAGAATGACATGTCATATTGTGAGTATGTTGTCTTAAAAAATGAAAACAGAAATCTACATCACAGTTTTTATAGAATGGCATGCCATATTGAGTGTATGTTATCTTAATTAAAGAAAGATACTTACCTAATAATAAGGGAAGGAATGACGTGCCATATTGTGTGTATGTTATCTTAATTAAAGACAGAAACCTACATCAGAATAATGATAAAATGACATGTCTTATAGTATGTATGATATCTTAATTAAGGATAGAAACCTACAAGAGAGTATTGATAGAATGACATGCCTTTTTGTGTGTATGTTATCTTAATTGAAGACATAAACTTACTTGGGAAGAATGATAGAATGACATGTCATATTGTGTGTACGTTATCTTAAAAGACAGATACCTACATCAGAGTAATGATAGAATGACATGTCATATTGAGTGTATGTTATCTTAATTAAAGACAGAAACCTACATGAGAGTAATGATAGAATGACATGCCATATTGTGTGTATGTTATCTTAATTAAAGACAGAAACCTACATCAGAATAATGATATAATAACATGTCTTATAGTATGTATGATATCTTAATAAAAGATAGAACCCTACAAGAGAGTATTGATGGAATGACATACTTTTTTGTGTGTATTTTGTCTTAATTAAAGACAGAAACCTACATCAGAATAATGATAGAATAACTTGTCTTATAGTATGTATGATATCTTAATAAAAGATAGAACCCTACAAGAGAGTATTGATAGAATGACATGCCTTTTTGTGTGTATGTTATCTTAATTGAAGACATAAACTTACTTGGGAAGAATGATAGAATGACTTGTCATATTATGTGTATGTTATCATACTTAAAGACAGATACTTACCTGAAAATAAGGGAAGAAATGACATGCCAGATTGTGTGTATGTTATCTAAATTGAAGTGTCATATTGAGTGTATGTTATCTTAATTAAAGACAAAAACTTACATGAGAGTAATGATAGAATGACATGTCATATTATGTGTAAGTAATCTTACTTAAAGACAAATACTTACCTGATAATAAGGGAAGAAATGACATGCCATATTGTGTGTATGTTATCTAAATTGAAGACAGAAACCTACATGAGAGTAATGATAGAATGACATGTCATATTGTGTGTATGTTATCTTAAATGAAAACAAAAATCTACATCAGAGTAATTATAGAATGGCATGCCATATTGTGTGTATGTTATCTTATTGAAGACAGAAACCTACATGAGAGTAATCATAGAATGACATGCCATATTGAGTGTATGTTACATTAATTTAAGACAGATACTTACCTGATAATAAGGGAAGGAATGTCATGCCATATTGTGTGTATGTTATCTTAATTAACGACAGAAACCTACATCAGAATAATGATAGAATAACAATAACATGTTTTATAGTATGTATGATATCTTAATTGAAGATAGAAACCTACAAGAGAGTATTGATAGAATGACATGCCTTTTTGTGTGTATGATACCTTATTTGAAGTCATAAACTTACTTGGGAAGAATGATAGAATGACTTGTCATATTGAGTGTATGTTATCTTAATTAAAGACAGAAACCTACATCAGAGTAATGATAGAATGACATGTCATATTGAGTGTATGTTATCTTAATTAAAGACCGAAACCTACATGAGAGTAATGATAGAATGACTAGTCATATTGAGTGTATGTTATCTTAATTAAAGACAGAAACCTACACGAGAGTAATGATAGAATGACTTGTCATATTGAGTGTATGTTATCTTAATGAAAGACAGAAACCTACATCGTAGTAATGATAGAATGACTTGTCATATTGAGTGTATGTTATCTTACTTAAAGACAGAAACCTACATCAGAGTAATGATAGAATGACATGTCATATTGTGTGTATGTTATCTTAAATGAAAACAGAATTCTACATCAGAGTAATGATAGAATGGCATGCCATATTAAGTGTATGTTATCTTAATTAAAGATAGAAACCTACATAAGAGTAATGGTAGAATGACATGTGATATTATGTGTATGTTATCTTACTAAAGACAGATACTTACCTGATAATAAGGGGAGAAATTGCATGCCATATCGTGTGTATGTTATTTTATTTGAAGACAGAAACCTACATGAGAGTAATGATAGAATGACATGCCATATTGTGTGTATGTTATCTTACTTAAAGACAGATACCTACACGAGAGTAATGATAGAATGACATGTCTTAATGAGTGTATGTTATCTTAATTAAAGAAAGAAACCTACATGAGAGTAATGATAGAATGACATGCCATATTGTGTGTATGTGATCTTATTTGAAGACAGAAACCTACACGAGAGTAATGATAGAATGACATGCCATATTGTGTGTATGTTATCTTATTTGAAGACAGAAACCTACACGAGAGTAATGGTAGAATGATATGTCATATTGTGTGTATGTTATCTTAATTTGAGACATAGGTCTTCATGACAATAAGAGTCAATCGACATTTACTATTATGTAAATTACATGTATCATTATTGAAGGTGTGAACATACATGAGAGTAAAGACTATAGATGTCAATTTCTATGCATAGTTTTATAAGACGGACACCAACCTGAGAATAATGACAAAAAGACATGCCATAGTGTACTCGTATAAGAGTTACCTTATTCAAAGATTTAAACTTGTGAATAAGGACCGAAGATGTCAATCCAAAATATTTTTTCTTTAAATTTATTCGTCAAAGAACTGTAAAAGGGCACTATACCATGTATTAGAGACAAACAGAAATGCTAGATATCCACAATTCTTTCTGGTAATATTAGACAGGCCAATTAGTAGGACATTTAACATCATATACAAAACAGTTATATGGCAGGACCATGCTTATAACAAAGCAAATACTTTTGTATGTCTATACCCGGAGATGTTTCCACGGTCATTAAATCAAAATACATGTAAATGTGTAAGTTTATGTTTGATTGCTAAAATTATCCAACTAATAATTAAATACTTAAAGCTTACACTTAAGACATGAAGTAAACAAGAGGCGATGTTGATTTCCCCACAATTTAAATGCTTGCTACGGTGTTAACCAATAAAAGTATAAACTTATAATGACTTTGCTGATATTTTGCTGTTACCTTTTTGAACGCGCAGGCATTATGACTGGCTATATTTTATGATCTAAATAAAGGGCACACAACTCGATCAACTATTGATTACGAATTCAAATCAATTCAGTACCATAATATATTGATAATTTTGCATGGACTATGTTAATTGAAAAGCTAATTTATGGGGAAAAATGATTTAATAAAACATTCTACATTTAGCGGGTTATTATCTGCCTTTGATATGAATAGTTAGAGTGAACTATTATCTCCTAAAAAGTTTAATAGAGTTACGTATGCCAAAAAGTTATGTATATATAATAATAAAAAACACAAACGTGTGGTCGTACTAGAATATTTTAGTGAATTCTTACTTTAAACTATAATATGAAAACTTAAAAAATCGTGAAAGCAGATTCGTGTCAGTGACCAATGAACACTCGTTATTTGTATAAAGTAAAAACACATTTCAGACCAATCTGATGTAAATCCTATCTAAAATTATTCACTCCACGGCATACTCGTTTATTTTATGACAGCGGTCTATAGGATATATGTTTACAGAGATTGATTTAAGACACGTATTACTACAATAAATATATCAGTCATTTGTGTAGAATATAGTCTCATTTGTAATGATAACATGATTAAAGTTTTAGAGTGTTTTAAATATTTTAATAGACAAAAACTCCACAGTCGTTACAAATTTATAGCGCCCCCCCCTAAAAAACAACACTATAAACGTTCTCATTTTTCAGTAACCATTCAACTCCCTCCATACATATTAAACCAGCAAAATTACAACAATGAGACCCAACTAAAGGACCATTTTCAATCAATCACTCAATTTCCTAAGCTAACAAGAACAGCACGCCTCATTTTAACAGAATACCCTAAGTGAACTCTTCCATTTTCTGCCCTTTCTGAGTAAGCCACAACCTATTTTCCTAGTTGTTCCATGTAGAACCCAAAGAAAATTTACGCTGTTCAATTGAGCCCAATTTTACTTTACCCAAACACCCTATTTCCACAGAATACTCCAAGCGAATCCTTCCATTTTTAGAGTAAGCCCAAACCTATTTCCCTATTTTTTTTCAATGTAGAACCCATAGCAAATTCTTACAGTTCTTAAGTGAGCCCCAACTTACTCCACCCAAATAAACCCATCCATTATCCCAATACCTAAAACTGTTTGTCTTAACTAGATAAAACTGATATGAAATCTACAAGTCAGCAAGGATACAAATAATAATGACCAAAGCATTTCGAACCTCTGATGCTGGGGGATATGAAGCCAATGACTCTTGAAAACCCCAACAGACCGAACCATCTTCATGGCGGGGATGGGGCAGTAAGGATGGGATATGCATGCTGAGACCTGAGAAATTGGTGCAAATCTCAGGTCAGACACGGACAACCTAAGGACCAAAGAAAAACGAAACATAAATTACAATAAATTAAGCAACAACAAATGTAAATGAAGTAAAATGTAAACAAAAGTTAAATGAACTAGAAATGTCATTTGTTAATAAACGAAGTAAATGTTACACAAGTTCATCAATTGGATAATGAATAAGTCAGTTACTGTACACAAACGAACTCCCACCCACCCGCATACCTTCACACACGCACGCACGCACGCACCCCCCGCACGCACGCACGCACGCACATACAACGCTTACATGCAGCACATTCCCACATACTAAGAGAAACTGACTTATTCAATAGCCAATGGAAGTGTCATGTACAGTTTTAAAAACGAATTTAAAGTTAATCAGGGTCCGTCCGCTCTACAAGGATGCATTAATGATAATGATGCGAAAACACTGGGGTGTGACTCTTCATCCCTGAAAGAGTGATTTTAGAGCCGAAAATGAGTCAAATTTTGATAAAATTCCCAATACAATTCATATTAGGAGTTTTACTTATTTATAAAAATCTTGCCATTTTCGTTGTTGCCAAAGATGGGTTGTCTCTTGATTGCTAAATCAGCACTAGAAAGTTTGAACGCTACCTTAAATGGAAAATTAACAAATACCGAAGTTTATAAACAAATGACATATCAAGAAAGAATATATGAATAAATAAATAGACACTCACCAATTCTTCACTGTTACTGCTGAAATGTCTTCTAGCATGCTAGTCATAACCAACGTGTTTCATATTTACCTTTCAAACCTTACGGAAATTATTCAATGACAGGGTTTGAATACATCAGCTTTCATAGTAACCTAACTCAATACAACAACGCCTCAGATGCCATCAGCTGAAAATGAAGTAACAGTTTATCAGTAATATTAAGAGACGAAATTCTGAAGTTATCCTCCTTCCTTAACTTTCAAGTAAAGATGAAAACAATGGATTACTCTTGCACCTTTACACAAAAATTCTTACAAAAAATTATCGTAAGTCAATTTCATAGTTTTTGAGTTCAAAGTCAGAGGGATAATTAAAATAACTATGATATGATATTTAAACGTTTTACAATATTCTACATAATTAAATAATATATGGAAATGATTGGCCAAAAAATGACCGCTAAAGTTTCTTGCTTTTGACTTACGATGATTCTTGTCGTAAGATATTTTTTGTGAAAAGCGCCACCTAAAGTTAAATAAAAGAAGAAATTATATTGTTACATGTATTTATATATGGCGCTTCTTACTGCATTTCAACATTTTTAGTAGAATAACGACGATCAATCGTCCTAACCACTGTGTCTGTATGAGCCTCGATTTCTGGACCGAATCAATAAAATTAAGCTAGACTTACGCAAATTACATAGAAGCAGTAGTCAAACATCAGGACATTTTCTGGATAAGTAGTGTTAGGTTCGAATCCCGCAAGAGGCACAAGTATTTTTCTTAAGTCTTGAATCATCTGTGACTTACACGATGGTATATACGAACCACATGAGTCAAGTCTATAAAACAGACTACATATGCATAATTAAAAGCAGATTTCAAAACCGAACTTAGTTTAAATGAACTTTAATGTCTAAAAATATACTTCCTTTATCATTTAACTGAGGACATTAATCATTGTCATCAAACCAATCTATACACAAACAGTTGATCATATCACAGTAGTGATTCCGGCCACAACATTGATCCACTTCATAAACTCAAACAATCTGAAAACAAAATATTGTAAATATAAATACAAAAAGTACATGAAAGCAAATACAATAGTTCAATGTAGGACATTGATCGAGGGGTAACAGATTCGAGCCCATACCAAGGACATTATTTACTTTCTATACCAAGAAAGTTGTCTGTGGTTGCTTCACTTAACCCAGAAGTAAACGGGTACTTTAATTAGGCCGTCAATATAGTATTTCTAACAATTTCAACAATTTAATATGGTTACATAGGTTACTTTCATTATTCAGGAGCAGTCCCAAGACAGCGTGTTCAACTTTTCGAGTGTTTTGCTTATAGCAAGGTTTATCCTTAAACACGAGTGTTGGAGGCTGGGCGATTTTCAAAGAAATAACACAGGTAAACAATAATTATAATAATTTCATAAGCCATATTTTAAAGAATGAAAGCCTTTTAAGGGGCATAACTTCAAAAACAAGACTTCCGAAGTTATTGCTTCTTGGTTGTGAACAAACGATTATGCATGCCATTTAAATACCTTGAAAAAAATACAGATAGTTCGCATATAAAAATAAATTTGTACGTGCAATTGGTTTAATAAAGGGACATAACTAAAATGATCAAACATCTTGATTAGCGCTGACGATATTCAAATTTGAAATACTATATACTTAAATATCGGAGTGTAACAGGCAAATACCAAAAAAGAACATACTACGTCCATAATAACGCCCATTTACGTATATAAAAATATTGAATAAGCTAACAAACTTTCATTTAAATATCTGGATGAGCATTGCAAATATCTCACTTGTAAAAACTTTGAATTAAAATGTTAAAAGTTTAAAAGGAGCATAACTCCAAAAACTTAATCAATAGTTGTGTCCCTTTATGACAGTGTGGATATTTTACTAATGAATAAGCATAATATCAGGATACATATATAAAATAGTCCAATTCGAAAACAATAACCTTAATATAAAAAATAAAAAGGGACATAACTAAAAATTATACATCCAAAATAATGTTTTTTCATAGAAGTAGAGATGTAGCACTGCTGAAAAAAGCATACAAACATTCAATCAAATATCCTTATTATTGTTGAAATCTTGAATTTACAACCATAAAAATTCAAAAGTGACATAAAACTGAAAAATGATACATCCAATCCCTTTAACTCACGAGTGTAGATGTAATACCGATGAATATTCATACTAATTTACTTGATTTGTATTGAATCTATCTTATACCATTTTTGCACTCTTTCGCGAATAAAAGGGATATAACTCCAGAGAAAAATTCATCTTAATTAATGCCCCTTTCACAGAATCGTTGATGAAGTCCCAACAAATAAGTATAGTTGACTCTGATAGTGATGACGATATAAGACTTTAACCTAACAAGCAACCCCAAGGCAGACGGCAACGCCGACGCAGAAATGCTTGCAAAAACTTAATTTTTTCTTTGAAAAATATAGCTACGAAGAAAAATAATCCTCTATATATGGCTATATAGCAACGCTTTTCAGGGTACGACACACTTTGGGGTGTAACGCACTTTAGAGTCCAACACACTTTTGGGCTCGAAAGTAGACCCAAAAGTAAGTTACGCACCTTGGGATTGAACCTATAAATGGTTTGAACGCCAAAGAATGAGGCTTTATTTGAGCTGTTTTCCAACATAAAACCCAAGCTAAAGCATTCAAGAAATCCAGGGATTCGAACATAGTCTAATACACTGAGCTAATATCAATAAGAATGAAATGTATCTCCCAGCAGATTTCACTATACATGTGTGAGTGTGATACATTTGTTGAAAGTACATTAAATATAGTAAAAAATTCGTACGGAGATGGAGAAGTAGTGCGGTGACCAGGCTTCAGTTTCGCAAACAAACTTAAGTACAAACTCAATAACAGACTCAATTGTTTTTGGCCTCTAAATAGCATGTAAATGCAGTTGGAATGGATGTTATAAGGTAGTCATAATAATGAAAATATATAAAATGTACAGTAGAGTCTCACCTAACGACCGGTCCGATAATAAGACCAACTACATACATACGATCACAATGAATCAACATAAAATATCCTGGGCTTTATTATAAACGTAAAGCTACAAACTCAATTTTCAATTGAGACTAAACTCAACATTTCATTAACAGACTCAATTCAATACAATTAAATCAAACCTTATCCAAACATTTAAGTCAGTTTTATTTTATATAACATAATATCTTTTAAATTACAATTGGGGTTTCTAATGATACTACATTTGTTTTAAGATTGATTAAATAAGTAAAATTAATGATCAAAACATAAGATTGAGTTTGAGTACAAACTTGAGTTTTTTCGTGAAACTAGGGCCAGGGTAATGTCTTAGTCTGACTAGATTTGCTCAAATGATAAGTAATGGTCATGATGATACAATTAATATGTTCAATATAACGTTATTAAATTATCTGATTTTAACTTTGCTTCCTACACATGCACGTTCATCAACTTTTATTAAATGTTTAATAAGAGAATTTGTCTCTGCTTTTATCAATTTTCTTGTTGACTGAAGCGCCAAAATCTATGTCCCCTTTAGAGGTTTGAATTATTTTAAGATTGACTTAAACACTCAGTAAAACTGTGTAGTAAGGTATTTGAAACAGAATAAACTATAATTTACCTTGACTTATTTAATCAAATTAGAAATATTCCAATTTTACTAAAGTTCTAATTCCTTCCTAACAACAGTTTTCTGTTACACATTTCAAATTCAAAATGGCGATTTATGTTTTGGTCTTATTTGATTGGATATCAGATTTGTGTTGATTTGAATAAGAATAGCCATGGGTTAAAGTTCACAGGTGAAAATGTAAACCCATCAAAGTTTATGACCCTGAGCAGACGATATGTTTTTTATAATATAGACCTAATACGGAAAAACAATTTATGGGGGTTTTCCATCCGTGCACAGGTGGTACAAATAAAGAGCTTTACACGTTATTGCCGAAAAGTACGAAGCTAAAATAAAACCCTATTTTTCTTTGTACCGTACTTTGTAAATGGCTTATTTCATTGTTTGTTCAGACCGCAAGAACACTACAATATTTGAATTCCGAGTATAGACTACAAAATGTATTAAGAGTCGACAGCTTGTGAGTTATTACAACTAAGGTTAATTACTTACGAGTCTGCTTTCTGGTCCCCTAGAGCATAGCTAGTAGGATAGTTTCTTGCTCAAGCCTTGAGTCAAGGAAACAACGGGATAGGTTTTGGAAGGGATTCAAACAAATGCGTAGCTGGCTACAGTCTACAGCTTCCAACAATATTAATATGTAACCTGGAAACATTCATGAACCGAAGTGGAATTGGTCTAAGGATCTAAGGAATACACCATAGCACATCATCATATACAAGCATGGGATCAGAAGAATACAATGGTCGTACAATTACCGAACTACAACTTTAGTACGTCACAGGATGAGAAAAAATATCCAACATAATCGGGACTCGAACCCAGGCCCTGCTTAGAAGGCGAGTTAAGTCCCTACTGAGCTACCCGGCCGTATTCTGTCCATAAGTGAATATGTAAAAACCGTGACAAGAGAGAAAGCTTAGTAGGCTGGTAAATCCAGAAACACACAACAATAGAACACTCACTAATCATTGTTAAATTCCAAATATATTGAAAGTCTTGGTATAAAATTGTCTCTTATCACTAAGCAACGTATTCCGAATTGAATAGTATAATTAACTGAATAAAGACCAAAGAAATCACTTAAAACCGATGGAAATATTAAAAAGTATAATGCCTCCGTCACCGAATTTAACACACATTATAGTAACACAGGCGTGGTCAGAAAATAACCCCTATCATTGAAACAAGTTTTTAAACCGATATAAAAACAATTAAAATCTAGCGTCTTATATCAACACTGCTCAAGACGTGTAAGTTTGCGTACTTAGTAAACATGTCATGGTTACCTCCCCATGGTGACCATTTACATTTGTATTTTATACACATTTACTATTTGATTTATCAGTTATTGCCCAATTTATTTTTATCCAATAGTCCGATTTGTGTAACTTCATTCTATGAATTGCTGAAACATGCTAAAAGATTACTAAAAATGTGTGGTTAAACGCCGTATTAACACATTACATAGGATAAATATATAACGGTGGTCAGTCAATTTACTCACTGTTCCTTGAAAGGCAAAATCTTGGGATTGATCGGTTAACCTTCTAGGCGCATACTCCCGTCAGTGACTGACACCACTCCTACATAATTTAGAACCAGTGGTATGAGGGAGAACGGTCGTAAAAATTACTTCATAACCAAACTCCACGAAAGTATGCTCCAATCGAGAATCGAACAAACGACACCTCGATCAGTAGACTTGAGTGCTACCAACTGAACTAGCCTAGTGGTCACTTAACATTAAAACACACGTAACATCTTTAATAAACTATATCAACTGTAGAAGATCTAAATTTTTACAGAGTGAATCAAAGTCTGCAACATGGGTCTATGACGCAGTAGGCAACGCGCATGATTTCGAGTCTAGTACTCCGATGGGGTTGCTGGTTCTAACCTCGCCAGATTATACCCTTCCATGCTTTTATTGTCAGTACTGTCGATGTTCTAAATTAATTAAGTGTATGAAAAAATCGTTGGCCTTGTGGAAGGATAAGGTTGGTACTGGTCATAAACAATGTCCAGGAAAGCTAAGATAGATAAGACATGGTCATTGTAAAATGACCATAATTTATGTTGACGCGACTTTAATCCAGTAAAAAACTAAGAATGTTATTCGTTTATAATGTATTTTTAGAAGCCATAGGCAATCGACATTAAATAGCCCCCCCCCACCTAACATACATTATATAGATATTTTAGAGGGGGGGGGGGACTATTCCATGCCGAAATACTGTATTTATAGTTTATATATAGGTCTAATTGCAGGTCATGATTATTTATGCACTTAAAGCAAGGGACTCGCCCACTTTAAAGGCGAATAAGTTAATGCACGAATATCTTTAAACTGATTAAAATATACCCCAATGACACTCAGCATTAATCACGAATAGAACGTAATATGCGCATTGTAAAGTAAATACAAAAATATGTTTAAACTAAAAAAACTATAAGAGTGTTTCGCCCCTGCATATTGTTTTTAATGGAATCAGCCAAATATATAATCACATTTATTACATAAACAAACTCTAGATGGTTCCTTCATTAAAGAAATTTATAAGTAGGTTTCTTTTCACAAGCAAATAAAATGCATAATCAGTATCACAATACCAAACCCACCCTATCACCCTCCATGCTCGTATGCATGCACGCACACACACAACCCCCCCCCCAACATGCACGCGCCCCCTCACGCTATATCCAACAATTGATACATCACACAGCCTGCGAAACAAATATACATATTACATATACGATAGTAAAGACAAAAATACAAAAAAAAAACAGAAAAGAGGCAATTTTTATAATATACTGATAAGCCTTGGTAATCTATTTTCTGTCTATCTTCCATTTAGTCAAGTCCCTGGTGGGGACTTTAGACTTTTGGCGAGTCAAACAACAATAATATCAGTAAAGGAATGAGTAAAAGATGATAAAAGAATGAGAATAAGTTTGGTTTCAGAAGTTAAAAACACAGGACCGGCTGGTTTATGTTGAAACACGCACAACCTGGCTGAAATTCAGACTAAAGTTGGGTCCTAGTTGTAGCATCTTCAACCATATGAACCTCTAAGAACCCGTTAAAATTGTATATTTGTAAACAAAATTATGCAACATTTAGCGAAATATTAATAAAATACAAATCGTACACTTGAGCACGTGGTCGACTTACCTTGTTAAATAAATCTGGTCTACACGCATAATATGTTGCTCATTTAGGGCTACTTAATCATGAGATATCTGTATATACATTTCCTATCATAAATAGATACTTGTTAATAAATTAAGTTAGTAATTAAAGAATAATTAAGAAATCTTTAACTCACCATTTCACTTGGTTGTTTTCCACAGCTACATGACTACACGCAACTTGATTTAGATTATTCAGCTAGTTGGCACACAAAACCCGTGATTCACGCTCTGTCTACTCTACATTGAACCGTCAACGAATCGAGTTGAATAAAATAACATAAACACAGTCGTTCCAACCCAGCGACCACTCTACATTTTATAATCAAAATATAGTCCATTTGTTTTGGTAATTTTCATTCAACATATCAGTGACTCATACATTTGTCCCGCTGATTTAGGTACTCGATTATAGTTTGTACAGAAATACTGTAGTGAGTACTTAATTGAGCGGGATCAATGTATGAAACAAATACAGTTGAATAAAATGTTTTAATAATATATTTATACGTTGACTGAAACTATGTATTTTAGACCATCTTACCCACATTATGTTACACAACGTTATGTAAATGCTTTAATCTACTTTAATAAAGTACTGTCAAATTGGCCATGCTACTCCCGGTAAATCGTAATTCACAACTTTATTTCAAAAACTATAATATAGTCATTATTTTGTGTAATTCATTGCTTCATTCGGTTCTATTCCGCTCTGTCCTGTTCTGTTCTGTTCTGTTACATTTTCGTGCAGTAAAATGAAATCGTAGGTAAATTTTGCACAGAGCCGTGATCCGGCCCTGTAGTCACCTATCCAGTCAAGACTGCATAAGGTGTAAATTTACCCAATTGCCGTCACATGTCTTGCTCAAGGAAACTAGCACTGGTTTAGCGGAAGTTCTTCGAATCGGGGATCGATCAATCGACTTATCATTGCTGCGTTTGGTTTAGTTAGATTATACAAGGTTAAAACGCACTGATAATTACTCTAATCATTCAACCGTGATTTCGAATCTAGTTTCCTGATAATGGTTCGAATCGACCCGGGGCGGTTTTACCTTTCCGTGATAGTTCGGCAATACATTAAGTAAATTTCCTCCATTAATAAGGTACATGGAGAAGTTGCCGGCCTTGTGAAAGAGTAGATGACTACTAGTTATAGACAAGGGTCTTGGAGTGCTACGTTGAATACGCTGACCGCCCTAACGAACCTAAATTGTTTCAAGGTTTCGACTTCGGGTCAGGCATACTTCTTTCGTTAAGTTTGGTCATGAAAGCATTTCTACGGCTATTCTCCCTCATACCGTTGATTCTAAATGATGTAGTGCAGCTGTCAGTCACTGGTGGATGTATGAGCATAGTAACTGGTAAACAGCTGAATCTAGAGATTAAGCATTCCCTGGAACGGCGAGTAGGTTCAAGTTGACTTGCCACCGTCATATGACAAATACGCTTGTACAATGTTAAACCTATACAGTGTTTAACTAAACAAAAATGACTTTTTTATTTACATAACATTTTCTTTCTAAATTATTTTCATTTATTTTCTTTTCACTTCCGGTCATGAATGCAAACCCTCTCGTACCCTAAAAATATCATATGTCACGACATTCAGGTGTTTACTTAATACAATCAATTGGTAGTTATCTACTTTTATAATATTGCGTGACTATTTGCATTTTAAAGCTCTAAATATTTTGCTTTATTTACGTACAGTAGTAATCAGTTTTTAAAGCGCAAGCGCAATTGCGCATTTTTACGTCATGACGAGCTGTGCTTAATGTTATTTTTAAACGCTTTTGGCTCCTAAATAATAGAAACAACTCACCCATGTTTATGAGCAATGTCTTGGGTAAAATGATAAACAGTGCACAAAAACATTATTAAAATCGTAGACTGACAGGTAGCACATTTTTGTAAGCTCTTGAACCTTCAGTTAGCCGCCCGGCTAGTTCAGTCGGTAGCACACAAGTCTGATCGATGGGTTGTAGGATCGATTCCCAGGTGGGGCATACTTTCTTGGAGGTTGGTCTTGAAATAATTTCTACCGTCATTCTTCCTCCTACCACTGATTCAAGTAGGGCAGTTGTAAGTTACTGACGGAAGTATGCGAGAGATATAGCCTTCCAAGGAACGATGATAAGGTTACCTGACCGCCGTTATATGACCTATACAATGTGCTGCTACAGCGTAAAACCCAACCAAAAAAAAGCATCTATAGCTACCTTTGATAATTGCATAAAACTTCTTACCGCACTATGACAATGTTCAATGATGACTATAAACAACAAATATGGCCAGTTATATATTTTTATTCGAATCACTGACAAATACATTTTATATACAGAAATGGCATTTATTTACATGTTTGCTTTATATTCAATGTTTATGTACACTATTAACATTATTTACATGATCACTGAAGTAATCAGGGTATAGATAAGTCGTTAAAAACAAAATTAATCAAAGTACTGAACGCACAGAAAGAACTTTACGAGCATTGAAACATTATAGATCCAAGAAGGCAAACAAATAAAATATGACCAACTATGTTTATTACCGAAAGAAATGTTAGTTTATATTTATACAGGTCTACATATAAGAGTAAAATACGATGCGTATATGTTAACGCCATTGAGAATAACAAATTGAGCTTGAGTAACTGCCCTGTGTTAAGTAACTACTGTTAGCTAACGTTACGGGTACGGGGGAACTCAACCCGTAGACAACTCAACCCGTACATAACTCAACTCAAAGTGGGACAACTCAATCCCCTACAAACGGATTGAGTTGTCCCACTTTGAGTTGAGTTATGTAGGGGATTGAGTTGTCTCAAGTTGACTTGTCTACTAGTTGAGTTGTTCCGACACTTTCATTACGGGACGTTTTGGAACGTTCATATAACTGAACACGCTGCTGGACTATACATGTGTACTGTCTCTTTAATTCTGTTAAAGGAATGTTGACACACACGATTTGTAACAAACTTAACACTATTATAGTTAGCACAAAATAACATCACTTGTTTGTGTAAACATTAAAACAAACCAATTCATTCCAACGGTAGGGCTTGTATAGTTACTTTTACAAATTAAAATGGCGGACAACCATCACCCCCTTAGTCAACCATGAATCTGATTGTAGCGGTAAAACGCTTTACCATTAAAAAGCAAGGCAAACAAAGCAAGGGGTTTTGAAGTCTACTATTAGTATCACTATTCAGTCGACTCTTGACATTAACTTCCCGATCATCGAGTCACACACCACCAACTGTTAACATACGGCGCAGATTGCAGCCACAGCATACAGTGCATGACCCTTACAGGTACCCATTTACACCTGGGTGAGGTGAAGCAATCGCAGGTAAATTGTTTGCTCAAGGAAATTAGCAGTGCCCCTAGTTGGATTCAAACCCAGTACCTCTCGATTCCTAAGCACGCGTCCAACCACCGGACTTCTGCTCCTACACCAACAAGACACTCATAAAAACATATAAAAGGTAATAGTTCACAGATTCGGTTATTTTTTCCATATTTTCAAAATACCATTCAGCGTCAGTAATTGAGTAAAAAAAATAATTTTTAATATTTTAAGACAAACTGACCTATAGGTTGCAAGAAATATACAATAAAACGATCAATACGATTTTGTTAGTTTTAGAAAAAGTTGATATTTAAGTTGAAATCTGTGAATGAGTACCACAATTAACACAATAAATACTATATACAGTTCAGTTCCGCTATTAAGACCCCTTTCGTTTATTTCAAAATCATGCGATTTTTTGACAATTATTAAGACCCAAATGCTTAATTCGTAAAGAAAAGGGTCTCTATAATAAGACGGTCTCGCTATATAATATAGGACCATCGATTTTGCCAATCTTAACAGCGGAACTTTACTGTAATATTCAATTGTCATCATAAGCATCTCCTGTCGTGGATTAGTTCATTGCATTGTTTACATAAACAGTGTTTTTTTAGTGCTGCAACGATTCACAGGAAAGTCGATTCGATGCGATTCGATACTTTTTCTTTCGATTCGATTTTTTTCGATTCGATTCATTTATTAATATAATTTACTTCAAATATGCATTTATACATTAATTTGAGCTTAAAACTAAATAATATGGACTAACTAAAGGTGTTACTGAAATTTGATAACACGAACCTCGAAAATCTGCTAAATTAATATTTGCTTTTTTCAAGTACGAAATGGTTTGGGTACGAATGTAAAGTTCGCGAAAATGTATTATAATTGTAATTTCGACTAAAAAAGTATAAACAGCATGGACCATAACTTGTAGAAAGATGCAGTTCTTGATATACTACTGTACATTTAACATAAACCTACGCTTTGTAGGCAAATATATTGAAATTTGAATTAACTAACATCAAAACTTGACCGGTAAAATTCAATCACACCGACCCAATTTGCGTAGCGTTGGGGCATATACTGTAAATAAATATTTGGAACAGAGTTTCCATGCTACTTAAATCGTAATGGAAACTTTAGAAAAATGTAACAAAGTTAACCCCAGTTTCACTGTCAACGTACTTTGTCTTTTAGGTGAGCCTTTGCTTTTATCGTTATAACTTAATCGAAATCGAATCGGCGCCCTTGCAATCGAGTTTCGATGTATCGAATCGAATCGTTGCAGCCCTAGTTTTTTTGTCAAACGTGTAGACTATAAAGAAAATAAAATGTTCCACAGTATGCAACTGGCTGAGCTACATGTAGAACGTCCGACATACATTTTGTGACGAAGACTTTGTGTAAAACGACACCATCTGAGAATTGTTTTCCAAGAACAAATTCAAACGATTATTGTGGCAAAGGCGAGTCCTTACATGACCCAATAATATCACAAGCTTATTCTAAAAGTAGTATACAAACACAGCACCATGCAACTGTCATACGATAACAGTATTTAGTCGTATTAAAAATATGTTTGTATTCCATCATGTACCATGCCACTCTCATTATCACGTACTTTTGCGTATCACGCCATATAGATTTGGCCTATAGCTTTAGCGACGCGGTTGAGTGTCTGGCCTACCCCCCGGGAGAACCAGGTTCGATTCCCAGTCCTGGCAGTCTGGTTTTTTATCTTTAAATTTTCAATTTACTTTAATGGCGACGAGGATAATTCGGTGTGCGGGTATATGGCCACCGGGGAGCGGAAATGGCTAGAAATTGCTAGTATGTGCAGTTGATGCCAGCTCCAAAAATGTAAAGAGGGGAAGAGTGTGGTGATCGTAGGTTATATAGTCACTTCCAACAGCCTTGCTGTTGGGTTAACCCTTTGGCGACGCGGTTGAGTGTCTCGCCTACCACCCGGGAGAACCAGGTTCGATTCCCAGTCATGGCATGTATGGTTTTTATTTCCCCAATCTACTTTAACGTCATCAACTCGTTCGCACAAATGTTAAGTAAACAATCGAGCAACTACAACTGTCAAACGAGGGACAGGTATAAACTGCGGCCAAATGCGGTCAAATGTGCGGTCAAGAAAGTGCGGCCAACAAACTGCGGCCAGTAAAGTGCGGCCAAATTATCAAATGTTAGTATCGAGTTTTTGTGAATAAAAAGCAAGATATGAAACATTTGTTCAGTAAAATGAGTTAAAAGGGCATTGTTGTGAAAATAGTTAAAGATAGTAATCTTAAAGATGATTTTATAATTTTAATTAATGAATTTTATAACGCCATTATAGGATTTATCTACAGAAATAAGAATAATATGTTTAATGTAAATTGTTTGCACGTGTGTTACAAACTAGAGACAAAAATATATTTTATTGGCCAATCATTAGAATGGATGCCACAATGAATAACCAATCATTTGTTTCTTTTTACAAACTTAAAGAAATTCGAAAACAGCTTCATTGAAACTGGCACAATTGTGATGATAATAAAAAGTAATAATTATTTTTGTTTTGTATTTCATTTACTATTTTACCAAATATCTGTATTTTCACCATACAGCTTTTATTCACCTGCTTCGAGCGAAATAAACAAACATCTTTCTCACTGAAAAATAGTAAAATTGAAATGAGATCTACGCAGAATCAGTTATCTCTGTACGATTTACCTCCCTTTGACAATGGATTTAATATTCTGTATTTCTAGACTTTTACACTGTTTTCAATTTTCGTTAATGTGAAATTAGTTTATAGATTCACAAAATTAACGAATCTTATTCAATTAAGAATTGTATATTAATTCAAAAAAGTAAAATAACTCGGTACAAACATTTGATAATTTGGCCGCACTTTACTGGCCGCAGTTTGTTGGCCGCACTTTTTTGACCGCACATTTGACCGCATTTGACCACAGAATATACCTGTCCTCAAAGGAGAATAATGCTCAAGAAACAGGTAATTAGAATGAACTTTTTGTGATGGTGAATTGTTTGCAGATGACACTGCTATCTACCTCACCATAGAATCCATGTCTGATTCCCTTCAACTGCAAGAAGATCTCACCAGGATGGAGGACTGGGAAAGGGAATGGGACATGGAGTTCAATCCTTCCAAATGTCAAGTCTTACACATCACTAAAAACAAAAACATCATCAAGCACAACTACATCCTCCATGGTCAAATTCTCGAATCTGTCAACAGCGCTAAATATCTTGGGCTTGATTTCACTTCTGATCTTTCCTTCAACAAACATATAAATAGAATGACATCTAACGCCAACAAGACACTCGGCTTCATCAAAAGAAATATCCCTACTAAAAACGAAAAAGTAAGGGAGTTAGCATATAAGACCTTGGTCCGGCCCCAGTTGGAGTACGCTTCCACCATATGGAGCCCCCACACCCAAACCTACATCAACAAAGTGGAGATGGTACAGAATAGAGCGGCTCGGTGGGTCAAATCCAACTTTTCTCACCAGGCAAGTGTCACGGCAATGAAGCATTCACTCAATTGGCGGCTGCTTGAACATCGCAGATATGAGGCACGACTATTAATGTTTTATAAAATCTATCATAACCTTGTCGCTATCAATATGCCAGAGTACATTCAGAAACCCGCCAGATTAACTAGACATATGCATCCTCTCAGCTTTCGGCAAATTCAAGTTAGAGTTGATTATCATAAATGGTCGTTCTTTCCCCACACTGTCACCTTGTGGAACAATTTACCATCCCACATTGCTCTTGCCCCGACACTTGCCCAGTTCAAGGCAGGTCTCGCCAAACACAGCTACTAAATTCCTTTCTTTGTTTTTAAGCTTTTAATCGTAGTAACTTTTAATTTATGCATACTGTAGTATTGGCTATGGTTTATTGTTGAGATTAATCTAGTTGGGTGCAACAATATTTTAGTTTTTACCTTTTATTGAAAATATTTTATTTAAACCTCATGTATACTTACTCACCCCAGACTAGTATTAGCCACCTCCATCATTGGCTGTATGAGTTACCATCCTTTACAACCTTTCAAAATTATTGGTATTAAAAAGCCAGCTCAGTACTGTATTGATGTTTTTAATCATTGAAGTTCGTTTTAATAATCATCTTACAAGTTATGGGTTTCCTAACCCAGATTATTACGGGTCCTTAAATTACTTTTAGATCCGGAAAAACCTTGTTTTTATCTCTTCTTTCTCTTTTCTTATTTCACGCTTACTAGACTAACACTCTATCCTCTTATCTCTTAGTTTCACCGTGTCTGATGTCGGCTCCGACTCAGACTCTTTTATAAGTCTCACAATACTAACACTTCGATGCGCAGACCTGCCTAGAACACTCGTAAGAGGGGTTGGCAGTAAAGATAGATAGATAGATAGATGAATATTTTTCAGTAAATCTTTATTACCTTTTTCGCTCTGTCAGTACAATCCATCAACTGTTGTTTAAAACACTGTTTTATTATTGTTTAAAAGTATGTTAATCCAAAAGAAGCACATGGCAGGATCAGGGTTTGTCTATTTGTGAAGTTATAATTAGCTGTCACATGACTTGATGAGCAGAAGACAGGAATGGCTACCTGCCATGTGCTTCTTTTTCAATAACATACTTTTAAACAATAATAAAACAGTGTTATTATTCACAGTCTGCGATTGGCCGGCTCATTTCAAATTGCATGACGTTGACGATGTGAACAAGTTACGTATCATAACAATTTTGTCATGAATATTATGATGAGAAAATGTCACCTGAATGTGATCCTCATTTGAAAAAGGCCAGATCTAAATTAGCGAGTAGGCAAGCAAAAAATGTTAGATCGGGTTTTAATCAGATTGCTTGAACTACACCCAAAATTATTAGCTCCACTATTCGATGAATAGTAAGAGCTATCCTACTCACCCTGGTGTCGGTGTTGGTTAAAGTTATCTAAATGGGCTATTATCTTGTATACCGTCAAAGATATTTGCTTCAAACCTCACATACTTACTTACTGTGACACAGGGCATACCCCTGACAAGTAACATAACTCTGTTAACAGTAATTTCAGAGTTATGCCTCTTATCCACCTGAAATTTTGGTTTAAGTATGCATGCAAGCCCTTATCTCCAAAACTAATTCAGATATCAGTTTCAAAATTCTCACAAATATTAACAATCATAATGAGAGCTTGTAATAACAAGTGCCATAACTCTGTAAAGCTTTCTGCCAAAATTATGCCACTTTTTGTACTTGAAGTTGAAAAATATTTGTTACACTTCTGCATGACTCTTGCTATCTCCAAAACTAACTCATGTATCAAGTTGAAACCTCACACAGATACTTAGTATAAAAATATGAGGTCGTATCACTAGGTCCCATAACTCTATGTAGTTTTTTCAACAGAATTATGCCCTTTTTGGACTAAGAAAATCTTGGTTGAAGTATTTCAAGTAAGTTCTTATCTCCAAACTAGCTAACATATCACTCAGCAACTTCTCACAAACATTTAGGCTAAATATCCAAGCTTGTATCAACATAAATATATGAAGCTTTACTACAAAATTATCCTCCTTTATAGACATACAAAATGTTGCTTTAAGTTTCCAACCCGGGTCGATAGAACAGTCAGAAGCGCGCCGGGATTTGGATACTCTTGCCCGAGGGGGTGCGGGTTCGAATCCCACCCGGGGAGGTTATACCCTTCCATGAAAATTTGACAATAATGTAGTAGATTTTCCTCCATTGATTAGATAATATGGAGAAGTTTCCGGCCTTGTGGAAGGGTAGGTGAGTACTGGTTATAGACAATGGTCCAGGAAAGCTAGGTTAGGTGCGCTGGACGCCGTGAAATGACCTAAATTGTGTTGATACGGCGTTAAATCCGATAAATAAATAAATTCAAGTTTCCAATGTAAGTTGCTTTTCCAAAAGTAACTCAGATAATGGGTTGAAACTTCTCACAAATGATATGACTAAGGCAAAGCCTCAAAGTGAGCTCGACGAATCAAAACTTATATGTGGAGACGTTACCACATTTTATTACTTGTTAGCTTGTAGACCCATAAAAGTCTGAAATTAATGGAGATTAAAAAGAGAGAAAAGAACCTTCTAAAGGAAATAAATTTTCAAGACCAATCAACAAAACACTAATTATACACTATGATCACTCTATGTGTTTTGCTGTACTTAAAAGTGTCACATCACAGAGAAATGGAAGGTAGGACTACACCTGCATCCTCACAAAAATATCATGATCTCCAAGATGCAAATAAAACATTTGATTAGGCTATATATTCAGCTTCAACCGACAAAACATATCCCCTGTTTCTATTGTATTTTTTTTACTTGCAGACCACGCTTGTAAACATGGCCTTATTGTAGTTGCTTCAGTGATATATTTATTCCAGGGCCTATTAATCAAACAAGCTAGGGGAGATAACTGCGTAATTAATTGTATTCAAAAAAAGTCTGACAACATCTCATTCTTTTATGTCAGAATCATATTTCAATTCTGAAAGAAATGTATTGTACATTATTATTTATCTTTTGAATATATTAAAAAAACGGCAATAAAACATTTATTTTTTAAGATAGATATATTTTTCCTCTTTATACAATGCCCGGTACCGTTAAGTTACGGAAACGTGCTGGTTTTAGATCTATCATAAATGTCTCTTAGCGACGTCATAAACTGTGCATTGGTAAACTTGTATATTCGACGTAAAAAAGTCTTTATTAAATAGAGTAAAAGAAGGAATGAAACGACGATTATTTTGAATTGTTATTATGGAATATGCATCGTAAAAAACACTTTTGAAATTATTCTGTAAGTTAAAAAGGCCATAAGGCAGCTGTTAATCTTTTAAGCCAATGAAAAGACGCCACTTGCTTTGCCGCGTTGACTCTCCTCTGGATGCGCAGGGCGGGTTCAAAAATCAACTTCGTGTACATTGTCAAAATACAATACTGTATAGAAACATATTCGCGTTACTGTAAAGCTCGCTTTTCGAGTGGGCCCTTCAGGCCTGCTCTTCGAGCTTGCTACTTACTATGAACATATTAGCATCTATCACTAGGTCCCATAACTCTATGTACTTTTTGGAAATAATTATGCCCCTTTTTGGACTTATATGTTGAAAGTTTTGAATGCAACTTCGTTCTGCAAAGCTTTCACAGGTGACAGATTCTTACTGCCTATCACATGCTTTCTTTTAGCATTATTCGAATAGTCGAGCATTGGCTGTCTTACGGACAACTCTTGTTATATTACTAGTGACTGACTAAGTCCATATTTAATAAAAGGTTAGAGGAAAAATGGCCTTCACTTTACAAAAAACTTGGCACATACATCTGTCTTTAACTTACAACTGTCCTACATGATTTATAATCAGTGGTATGATGTGGAATGGCTGTAGCAATCATTTCATGACCAAGCTTCATGAATGTATCCCCTGTGTGGGAATGAAATCTATGACCTTGATCAGTAATCTTGTGCACTATCGACCGAGCTAGCCAGGAGGCTTTATATCAAATAACAAAAATTTGTATTATAAATATCATATATTGTTTTTTGTTATATACATGTACATTTTACTGACTGCAATAATTATATTTTGTAGGATAACTTGTTGCTGTAAGTCTGATAATGATAGTAGTAAGATGTATTTCTGTGTTCCTGCAAAAATATGAAATGGTTTTGTTGTCGCTTCACTCTCACAATATTAGAAAACTATGTAAGACTTGCTAAACATCTACAGAGTGACTCATAAGAAGAGCTTGGCTGTTTAATGACTACATTGACATTTATTGTTACTAATGAAGAATTCATAAAGAACAAGTGTTAAAGGTTTTTTTTTTCACATGAAGTTAAGCTGTGTGTTTAAGGGGCAGAATAATCCCCATGCTTCAACAGTAATAGATTTCTATGATTTGTGTAATTTTTCACTTAGTTTAAGTATCCACTGACCTCCAAAAGTTCCTTCACACATTCACAAATTTGGAGGATGGAAGAAAACTTGAGCAGCAAAATCAAAAATTTAAAGTTACCAATAGAAAATCAATTTCCATTGAAAAATTTAAGTATCGTTCAGAAATCATACAAATTTGATCTTATAAATAATTAAATTGTTGCAATTTTATAAATAGGACTGTGAAGAACATGAGAGGGCAGTGTAGCTGTGTTTATTGGGCATAATAATTCACATGCTATAAGTTTGAATGTTGTTGGTCAAACTCAAGAAAAATCAAACCATTATATTACTATGAAGACGCACCAATTGTGTAGATAACAGATGTAATAATTTTACTAGTGTTTTGTATGTCATGTAATTTTTGCTCCCTTTTTGTATTCATTGTTTTTAACAATGAATACTCTGTTACCAATAGATTAATAGCGGTATTCCGATCGGAATCCTATACTGACCTATTGACCTTAATCAACGAAACCGAACAGCATCCGGAAAATTCCGCTACACAAAATAGTTCGCAAATAGTTCTTTTGTTTCATCGATCATCTGTGTATTCCTACGCGTCAATTTAATTACGCATTTAACTCGATCTACATCAAACCTTTCTTCAAAGTGAAACCGAGTATTGACAAATTTGTGAACAATAGACGTTACTGACAATCGCGGATGTATACATCGATTTCATTCATGAAAAATTATGAATGAAACTACGTCCCCGTATCAAGCACTATAGTCACGTGACGACCATCCTAATTTAACCAGGGGCCGTATTCCCATCCTTACTTAAGTATAAAATTATCCTCAAATCGACAGATTTTCCTCAGAATAGACCAAAATTTTGATTGAGGAAATATTTTAAGTGGTATTCCCATCCTCACTCCACTCTGAGATTTTCCTCAACTGTACTACTGTAGTGTACAAATTTTGAAATCCGTTACAATATGGTTCATTCCTCACAAAAAAGGGAATGAGAGACCACATTTTCCGCACAAAATTTTCCTTTATACCTGTCTAACGAAGGAAGATATTTAAGATTAGTAAAAATAGTAAATAAGTATTTTCGACGTTTGAAAATATGTTACCAGTCTTCGTATATCTAAATGAAGTTAATACGAGCAAAAGGAAGTGTATTTCCATGGCATTTTACCACAAAACCGGAATTCTGTTGCTCTTTATTGGTGCCGTAAAGAGAGGTTATCACAATATTTCTGTAAAGTTAGCTTGCGTAAAAACATGTCTAGTATATTTTCCATAATGTTCCGACGACTTTATGCTTAATTTCTTAATCGTGTTTCTATTTCAGGTGAAAGTATGGTTTATCAAGAATGGTAATCATAAACTATGATGCCTCTTTATGTGTTTGTGACGAATACGAACTGATGTGAGATCGGCATCTTATTTTCGTCACATTGATTAGATTAAGATCGCATCTTTAACTTAAATGTGATTTAAAAATGCGATCGGACATTATTGAGAACATTATTGAAAACGAAAGATTTAATAAATAGATAAGTTTCAATAATTCCATTTGTTTTTAAGCGTCAAATAAATGGTTTGATTAATTGTATTATTAAAAGTTCACAATGGAATAAGGAAGGTATACGTTCTATGCTTTATAATATTCATTATTATAGTGGTTAATTAATTATTTTTGACATAGTGTTAACGAACGGATAGCTAGCTTAGTCGGTAAGGCATAAGTCTACTGATCAAGGGTTGTAGGTTCGATATCCGGACGAAGCATACTTTTGTGGAGTCTGGTCATGAAATAATTTCTTCGGCCATTCTCCCTCCTAAATCGTGTACGACAGAAGTCACTCACTGACGGATAATGCGTTGGTTTCTAAATCTAGAAATGTAGCCTTTTTAGGAACAGTGAGTAGGTGATCTGAGCGCCGTGATATAACCTATAGTAATACAATGTGTTGCTACAGCATTAAATCCAACATCTACAACTACTTCCGAAAATTGAACTTACGTTGTAACCTCAACTTCGGCAAAATGACAGATGGTTTGTAAACTTTGAATTTATGTGACTGCTTTGCTGAAGAACTCCTGAAGCGTTTCAATAAATGTGTGAAATACTAAAAAAATCGCAAATTATTTAACTGCTATTTACTTAACTTGTGAATCAACCTTGCCGACGATTTAAATAACACGTGTCAAATTGTTTGATGTTGATTGAAACTGTTTTTCCTAAATCAGTAGCGTGTTAAATTACACTAAACGTTACAGAACGTTACATAATGATACATTCGGAACTCCTCGGCCATTCGCTGCGAATAATCTAATCTAATACACAAATATGCGATCGTTAAGGCAATGAGTGATGTTTCAAAATTTACGGACTAAAAACGAAACATCACTCAATGCCTAAACGATCATATAATTGTTTACTTCAACTACGGTAGTTCCAAAATAGCGTCCAAATATGTCCGACATTATTCGCAGCGAATGGCCGAGGAGATCCGAATGTATCGTTACGGAACGTTTTGTAACGTTCGCGGTAACTGAACGCGCTATAGTCACATGTGTTATAAACACAACAGGATTTTCTAATCAACCCCTGATTAACTTGATAACGTAATGTCAGTGTTTGCTAACAGGTTGTAAAACAAATATCAGTTAAATCAATCTCTAATCACTTGCAAACTTTTAGGGCGACAATAGAGACCGACTTGTTTTGTCTTAACCAGTGACCTACAGACTTTATGGTCATAAAATTAAAAACGCTTGAGTTATGACTGTAAAAGCTTTTTTCATGATTTGTTATGCCAGGCCTAACATTTTTATTCGTACCTAAAACGTTATGCTGGCTTAACAAAATACTTTCTCTGAGTAATGACTGTAAATCTTTATATTATGATTTGTTATGCCAGGCTTCACTTTTTTGTTCGTGTAACAAAATGTTATGCTGGCTTAACAAAATATTTTGCTTTGAGTTATGACTTTAAAATTTTTCCATGATTTGTTATGGCTGGCTTAACATTTTATTTATTCGTATCACAAAATGTTATGCCGGCTTAACAAAATATCTTGCTTTGAGTTATGACTTTTGATTTTTTTGTTATACCAGGCTTAACATTCTTTTTATTCGTGTAACAAAATGTTATGCTGGCTTAACAAAATACTTTTCTGTAAGTTTGACTGTAAACGTTTATATAATGATTTGTTATGCCAGACTTAACATTTTTTTATTCATGTCTACAAATGTTATGGTGGCTTAACAAAATATTTTGTTCTGAGGTATGGCTTCAAAATGTGTACATGATTTGTTATGGCTGGCTTAACATTCTTTTTATTCGTATAACAAAATGTTATGCTGGCTTAACAAAATGTTTTTATTTGAGTAATGACTTTAAAATTTTCTATGATTTTTTATACCAGACTTAACAATGTTTTTATTCGTATAACAAAATGTTATGCTGGCTTTACAAAATATTTTTCTTTGAGTTATGACTGTAAAAGTTTATATCATGCTTTGTTATGCCAGGCCTAACATTTGTTTAAATGTATAATAAAATGTTATGTTGGCTTAACAAAATACTTTTCTCTAAGTTATGACTGTAAAAGTTTATGTAATGATTTGTTATGCCAGGCTTAACATTGTTTTCTTTGTATCTAAAATGTTATGCTGGCTTAACAAAGTTAAGGTTATGTTGATGATGTTAATAAAATGTAAAAAGTTACGTTTGAATTTTCTTGTTTATTTGTTATGCTGGCATAACAATGCCATTTTCACGCAAATAATCCTGAAAAATGGTTATATTTTGGATGAATTTTAGTGCAAATAATGTGTATTTGTTATGCCGGCTTAACAAAAGAGTACAAAATTCATGTGCAAATGATGTGTATTTGTTATGCCGGCTTAACAAAAAAGTACAAAATTCATCAAAAATATTGAAAAATAAGGGTAGAAAAACACTGTTTTTCGTACTGTAATTGGGAATCAGTGGAAATTCCCTTTTTAAAATGGACAGCGTTAACATCGGTCTTTTTTTCCTTATCTTTTGAGGAACGTTCGACTTACCTTATCTCTGAAAAAATTTCCTCAACTTGTATTTTGGACGCCATTTTTTCTCTCGACTAAAACATATTTTTTTGGTTTTTCACCAATAAACAGAGAAGTTTATGTACAGGTAAGTTGTTTTTAACCATTTTTTCGTTTCTACCTTACTCTTAGGTGATCATTCGCAAGAAAAAGTATTCGTAAGCGTTTTAACCTTTGTTTACTATTTCGTCTGTATCGGCCTTGTCAAGGTGTGCGTTCATTTTTTGAAACAATAATTTTGATTAGATTTCGGTGAGTTAAAACTATATTTGTGCATGAATCATTGAAATTCATTGTTAATGTAACATCTCGTAAGAGTTTATGGCCATTTAAGCTTCCTTTCGTGTAAAAATGCGCTGCTGAAGAAGTCGCGTTTTCGTCCCAAGGACATTCGTACTTACGTCACGATGAAAAATATCACACAGAACAAATATTTTACGTTATAAAGTCGAATTAGAGTTTGACAAGTGCAGGGGTAAAAACTTACCAAAGCCATTTTTGTATAGTCTGTTTAACAGGGCAGTATACGAAATACTGGTGTTATGAATTCGAGTGGGATGTGCCCATAGGACCCCTTGGTTGTTTTAAAGAATATGAAAACATGTAATAATTATAATGGATTATGGAGACTTCGGTAAATGACTATATCGGTAAATTGATTTTATATAGTAAATCGTATGGAGAGATCGGTAAATTGATATTGTATAGTGTAATTATTCTGAATGTGTGATAATCAAGGTTCATTATGATTTGTTTGTACACTATTGTTTGAAATTGTTTGTTAAATGTTGTTATATTTTAATAAAATCATAATTTCTCAATATTGAATAATATTTTCTTTTTTCTTGATATATACGAGTGATTCATATAAGTCATGGAGTTCAGATCAAATTGCATATTTTAAAAAAAGATATTGTTTTATTAAATATGTCATTCAAAATATGTCATATTTAAAAAAAAAGATAACAGTTGATAGCACGTTGTGAAACAATTAATTATAAAAAGATTATGTACATTATATAAATAAATAATTTGTTCCAATATTTTCGACGGGAATCTTACCAGACCTGAAATAAACGAAATAAAATTAGAACAAACTATAAAGAAATACATATAATATACATTAACTCAAGTCATTATAAAAAGTACATTGTATGTATCAATTAATAAATCGTTGTAATATATCGACGGGAATCAAACCATGCCTGAAAAAACCCCGATAAAAAGGTAAATAAAATCATATTTTTTATAAAATATTAATGAAGTCAAAAGATAATTCAGTGAATTTATTAATTAACTCACGGGAATCAAGCAAACAATATAAAAAGTATAAGATAATACAGATTTTTTAGAAATATATTTATCAAACCATGTGATAATAAAAATTACATCGTATTTGTTATAAAATGCAATATATTCACGGAATCGAGCCTGAAACATAAAACAGTAAAAAAACTGGAGTCGAAAAAAACTATGTTCACTCAAAAGATAAATTGCCATTGATGACAGCCAATTAGCTAATAAAATACCGGTGCGTTTAAAACATTCATGATTGTTCATATTCGTTCATTATAAAGTTTGAATGGCTTAATTGTCATCAATTGGCCAATTAAAGTTTGGTCACAAACAAGTCAGGTGTGCACATAATTAGCACAATATTTGTTGAAAATCTTTTATTTCATATCAGTCATTAAGTTGATAAAAAGTCAACAATAAAATAGATTTATAAATTTTATTTACTATTTCATCTAAGTTAATACACATTCACAATGATCCACTTTCTTTACTTTATCAAACGTTAATTTTTTTAATACAATGAATAATAATTACATAGAAATGAGAATATAAGATCGGACAAAACACATTCTTTAACATTTTCATCCAATCTTTTACTTCATATATGTACATCTTCAAAAGCGAATAAACAACGATAAATTAATGATATTATTATACTTTTTCCCTGTTGCTGCCAATGTATCTTCATTGTCTTCTGTAATAGTAAAATGAAAAAACAACAGCAGCGTGTAATTGTTATTTTTACAATAGTAAATCGTAAATTTCAAAATATAAACTGTCAAATAGGACAACTTAAATAATAAATATTTTAATGTAAGTACATTTGTATATTAATTCATTTTTATTTAATCATTAGCCACTGTTATTTACACCTACTTAATTTACACTATACAATATCAATTTACCGATCTCTCCAAACGATTTACTATATAAAATCAATTTACCGATATAGTCATTTACCGAAGTCTCCAGATACCATTATAATACCATTATACCTGCATATTGTTAACTGATAATTACAATGATCAATATCATAGAAATTTTATATATTATTATCCTGTTATTTTTTTGCAAAAACTTAGATTTATTTAATTTAAACATGAGATCTATTTAAATTTTAATGTATTTTCAGGTTTAACAAAAAATGTCATGCTCCATTAATACTGAGATGTACTTGCCTAATGTGACTGGGTTTCCACCTGGGCAAGTGAAAATAACATTTGATGGGCCCAAGTGGTGAGTATGTTTAGAATACTTGGCTTCTCTAAATCTAAGCTACTGCATCAGTGAAAGCCTTGAAAAGTATATTTTAAAACAGCTAACTTAATTGAAATTTAGTTGTGTTGTATTCATTGGTTAAGTTTGAGGTGACCTTTAAGCTTCAATGCTGGGCCTGTAAAATCCATCTCTCAGAAATAATATTTAAGCAATATATCAGTAGCCTTGTCATCTAAATGTGCAAATTGACCTAAAAAAGATTATGAATTAAATAACATTTTCATACATTTAACCAGTTAGCTGTAGCTTACTGCATTTATTATTTGCTCTTGATTCTTCTCAATATTTCAGCCACAGGCCTCTATCCAGGGACAATTTTCTCAAATTTACATTCTTTTGTTTTTGTTTTTAAAACAGAAACAATTGAATTAAGTTTGTTTGTTTGTGTTTTACGGCGCACCAACACAGAAAGGTCCCATCGCGCCGAAATTGAATTATGAATAAAAAGCAAATTAATGTTGCATTAAGAAAAATCTGTCAGGATTTTTTTATATATCTGACAGTTGTAGTTAAGTTAATGAAGAGTGTATGTTTAATGTATTAATGTGCCTAGGATCTCTGTTTACATTCCTACTAAAATAATGAAAGGGCTCAAACGTGGGTTGATATTAGCTTTTAGCCAGTAATTTAAAGCCACATGTCTAATCCAGTGTTTTGCAACTTGAATCATGATGAAAGAATATCAAAAAATACTGAACAAATTATTTCTTGACAAGTATTCTAAATGGTTCACAAGTTTGGCCAAAAACTGCTACTTCCACTCCTAGTTTGACTGTCAAACAACCTACCTAGGCTACTGAACTAAATTTGGTCATAATTGACTTTGTAAAAAATGTAAAATAAACATTGTGAATAATTTCACTTCTGTTTTTTTGCAGACTTCAGCTGTGAAGATATGTGAATATGACTTGAAGAGTTTTAAATATGTATGAAAAAATGTAACTAGTTTTTTAGAAAGATGAGGCTAGAACAAGTTGTGATAAGTAAGTAAATGTCCTTTAATAATTCCAATTCCTGGAATTCATCCGAAAGATTTTGTGCTATGGCTTAAGCACATAGAATATCACTAAACATTGTTGATATAATATCGCAGTCAAGTGTGAATGTCATGACAAACCCTTTTCATATATAAACTGCAAAAATGAAGGTCAGAGTTGTGACCCCATTTGTTAAATATCAATTAAAATCACCCTGCTGAAAAAGGGTTTGCAATTCTTTTCAGCTTTTTTATGTCAAAACAAAAATATATCCAATAAAAAGTTGATTTAAAAGTTGTTTTAATTATGAAATTTATATCAGCCTGTTTATGGTTGATCTTCACATACTTGATCCTTATTTTAACATATTTTTATTTCTAGGTTAAGTGTTAAGATATAAAAGAAGTGATATAGATTAAACTATGGTTCAGCCAGACCTGTCACCTGTGACTAAGAATGTTGTCATATAATAAATACTACTACAACAACTGCTTATGAAATCCATTGTACTCATATTGGATCCCTTGAGAGAATGTGATAACAATACTACTCATTTTAGCTTCATCTACTACTCGATGTTTTAATTCAACTAGCAATTTGACTTAGATGTTCTTGAAATATTAGTTTCCATGGGTTTTGCGCTTCAATCAATAAAAGCTAGTAATTAAGTACTTGTCGACAGAGCTCTCAAACTGTACATCTTGTAACATGACTATATTTTTAGTTTATATGTAAATCTATTAATCATTTGATTGTTGTGATACAAGTTATGTGTTAATAAAATGTGTTTTATATAATAAACTATTCAGTTTTTTTCTTTAAATGTCTTAGGCTTGTAAAATATAAGCTTACATGTACAATGCAGGTAAAAACAAGTATGTGTGAGTAGATTACAAATAGCTTTATAGAATATTCAGTTAATATTGAAGCCTAAGCCGTAGATTCTACCTTTGGCTGGAAAGTTGTTTTATGGAGGTGTTGTTTTAAATAATGACGATGAAACCATGGCACTATCCATTATAAAAATTCTGTCAATGTGACACAAACTTGTAGCCAGATTGCACATCCCATGTATGAAGGATAAAGTAAATGTAATACCAAGCTGATGATAGGCCAACAGTATTTGCTGGGGTATGATAAAAGTTAACTTTTAACGACTGTTAACTCATTACCAGTTATAAGTTAATTATTGGCTGTAATCCTCTTAATGGTACTACAAATTACTGGCAAACTCATGTACAAACACGCACATTCAAATTTAAACGGTTGTAAGCCCTACAATGATGGTAAATTATAATTTGATATTTTCAAAATACAGAAAATGATGAGTCAAAACTGCATTATGTGTTGTTTCTTGATAAAAATAATTTCCAAAGAGATTATTAACTTAACCAGAATTCTGGTTAAGTTTGACAGCTCTTGTAAGTCGGTGAATGATCTAAGTCATGTAGGACAATTATCAGTCACTGACGAAGTATGCACCCAGTAGTTTGTTAACAGCTAAATCCTGAGATAAAGCTTCTTCAGGAACAGTGAGTAGGTGGACTGACCGCTGTGATATAATCTATATAAGGTGTTGCCACAGCATAAAACCCAACAAAAATTGAATAAGTCTAAAAACAATGAATACTCCAGTACTTTCAGTGCTTTGATTTGCTGAGCTATTGCAGGGATGCTTTATAACAGGGATTTGTAACAGGGTGCTTTTTTGTTTTTTTACTGTCTATAACTAGCTGAAGCAGGCTGTAAAAACTATCCCTGAGTTTAAAAACTTGATAATTTATGTTTTTGTACATGCCTTCTACACAACTTGTAAATGTTTCTGAAGTTTTTGACAAAAATTAGTCGCAATTAAAATGACCAAAAATATGACTAGTTTGTGTAAAATAGGGCTAAAAATGGGAGATCTGCAGGAAAATGCATTTTTTTGTGAAGCAGTCTGTGAACGTAATTTACATCATCAAAATCATATAGAAACATGTTTTTCCTAACCATTTTATTAATTTTAATGGTACTGGTATAAAATTTCATGTGAATATCTTTATATAAACTTGTTATACTTGTTATCCATTTGGGCCAAAATAATAGTGAAGACAGTGAAATTTGATGAAAATCTATGTCGTTACAAATCCCTGTTATATAAAATCCCTGGCTATTGTCAGGGCATATACAATTTGTACAAATGAACTAATCCACAACAGGGGATGCTTAAGGAGACTATAAAATATTCATTATTTATTTTGATCAGTTTAAATGAGTGTCCTGGTGGTGCAATTGTAAAGTGTTCTACCAAGGGATGGTGGTTTATCCACCTTATCAAGAAAGTATACCACTTTTATTTTCAATTTTGCAATACCTTTGAAATGGATTGGTTTATTTTAATGTTTTTATACATGTAAACATATTACATTTTTGCACAAACTATTGTTACATGATCTTCAGAAAGTAAACAAACCAATGGTATTTGTCTAATTCTTGCAGTAGACAAAACTATGAAAAAATCATAGTGTTAATGAAATGGGTTCTTAGCCCTAATGTAAGATTACAAGTTAAACTTATTTTCGTGGAATCCTCAAAACTGAGGCCCATATTTGATTTTTCATGAATGAAAGGTATAGTTATTTTAAACTTGTTTTCATGACATTCTGTTAATAGTCTCGCAACAAGTGAGCAAAAACCCCAAATATTTCTTTACTTCATCAGATGTAATTGCAATTCCTTTGCCTAACTTGTCCAATTTATACATTTATATCATTCTGCCGAAAAGTAAATATTTTCAGCCTGCTTGTCCACGGACAAGTTATATTTTTAGCTGCTAAATATTTTTTACGTAGCATTACTTAATGCAAGTAGATGTCTCAATTTTCAACAGTGATCTTTTTTGTTATCAATTACATGTATTTAGTAATACATGTACTTCAGTCTGGTACATATTTTGTATCATTATTCTCAATATTTCTTTTTAAGAATTTAACTTTTAAGCAAGTGCATTTGACTCCGGACAATTTGATTTTCATATATCATTTGTCTGGAATCAAAAGTGGAAAAAACTTGAAATTCCACACCCCTGGAAGATCATGTGACAATACACCCTGATTGTAATTGATGTATTTTGTTAACTCTTTTGAGACTCTATTTTTTGCTCCAACCAATTGTTCAACACATTGTTCATAATTTGTCTATTCATTGTTAATCAATTTATTATTTACAATCACTGTATTGGCTATTACAAGGGCTCAACACTTTTGGTTTTCTACATGGGATCCCATTTAAGAATCCCTAGTCAGCTACATGTATTTAGAAAGTTATCCTTACAGTTAAGGATTCCACCAGTAAAAGACAAAATTTTGGATACTGATTTAACAGTCACTAATTGTGATTAACAATTATAGAAAATTCAAATTATTGTTACATCACAACAGGACCATTTTCAATGATCTTTATGAAATTCCCAGCTGAGAATTGTCTCCATTCCATCATATTTGATGGGATCCTCATATCATTGGACACTGTAAGTGTTGGACCCTGATTAAAAATGTTGTCTTGTATTGACCCTTTTTGTATATTTTAGTTGTGATATTGCCTAGAAATAGTGAATGGTAAACATTTTTTCCACATGAAATATATTTTTATTGTTTTTATGATACAAAACTTTTTTTACATGAATCTAAATGTATCTTAGGTATTTTTTTAAATTGTTGTCTCTAATATTGGTCAACAAATTAACAATTGAGTGAAGAAATTTTGTTTATTAATTTTCTTTAAATGTTTACCAGCTTAAAATTTAGAATCTATATAAAGTGCAGTAAATTATTGTTTAATATCTTCAATATCCGTACAAGAACAAGCATTTGTTTAACATTTTTTTTTACTTAGGATTGCTTTAGTGTTTGTATTTAACAAATACAATGTAATTAAATCAATTGAATACTGCTGTGGAATATCAAATTGAAAAAATCAGTTATGCCAAATTGATTATATTAGAGCATATTTTTATCCAGCTAAGATTTGATTTTTTTCTATTACACAATTAATCAATTAGTAAAAACATAATGAGTTGGGTAATGGTTATAAAAGATTGAAATCACAAAGTTATAAAAGGTTTAGTCTTTAAAATAATGAGTGTCAGGGATAACCTAAGTTTAGTTTGGCAGTCTAAAAATTTATTAAGGGCTAACACAAATTTTTAACTGGATAAATGATCTGTTTTGACCACTTCATACCCTTTAATACATAGACAAGACTTGCTACCACCAATGGATATAATAATTTAGACAGATACAATTCAATGAGATTAGGTTCTAGTTAGTGTTTGAAACTTAGAAACGTAAAACTAAAATCATTAAATCTTCAAATGGTTTCAATATTTTAATCATATAATATGTAATAAGTTCAGAACTTAGTGTAAAATTATTGCCAATAAATGTTTAAGAAAATACACTTAGAATTATATGATGAAATATATTTGAAGTGACTGAGTGGTAGGGTCCATGTTGAAATAAGTTAAAATGAATGATACATCTCTCATCTATCAAATCTCACAAAAGCCTTCCACATTATTGGAGTGGTCAGTCACATGATTGAATTAATATATTCAAAGCAGTTTTCTATGTATAATAATATCCTCAAAACATATATATTCCTGTCACTTAAGATGAAATGTTCACATAAAATCTTTTCAATGTTCAGCAGAGCCGGCTAAATCTTAAAATTGTCAACTTGTCTGTTCTTGCCAACTTATAAAGTTACTTGTCTGTATGAATATTACAGAATAACATTGCTGTGAAATACACTTGTCTGTAGTTGCCTTGGGACTACACAGACATTTGATTTCACCGGCCCAGTTCAGTTTCCTCCAAAAATTGGAAAACATCCCATTTTTAAGATAAAAAAGTTCAATTTTTCCACATGAAAATACGATAGAGACTTATCGTTGTATTTCAAATATGCATGGAGTATTTTATTTAGGATTTGATTCAAACTGTTCGCCACATGAATTAACTTAAAAAATAGATAGTAAAATTTTCTAGCTGTAGGCAAGACCAAATTTTCTCCAAGTTTTACTCGGCTAAAACAAGGTATTCGGGCAAAAGGGTCTTTTTTAATGTTATGTGTTATTTTTTGAAAAAGTAAACCCACCAATAAACCAACTAGATGTTCTCTGTATTAAAATATAAGATGTTTTGATGTCCAGAAAATTTCATTAGTCTATCTTTTCAGATCACTGAGAAATGTTTAAATATACACTCCAAAAATGGCCTTTTTTTGGCGTTATGCAGTCCCACTTAAAAACACTAAACTTTACAATGGTATAAAATAGTAACACATATTTGTCTGACACACATATTAACTTCCAAGTTGGATGACAACCTTCCCATAAATTTTGGCGAAAACAGAACGGAAATCTACCAAGATCTGGCCAAGTTACAGCTATTTTGCTGATCGAGGGGAATTTCACTGAGTTCTTAAATTGAGAGATAGGTGTTATGTTATATCACAAAAGTAACAACAAGATTAACTTGAATTCATCATAAATATGCATCATCCAATGCAAGATGAAGTTATGTTCAAGAAAAAAACTGAAATTTACAGAAGGGTTTTAAGAATTTGTCAGGCAACTAGATTTTCCGAACATTTTTTTCATAAAAAAATCTGTAGTGTCCGTAACCACCGAAACTTCATTGGATGCACACACTGTTATTATTCATGAGAGAAGTCATTATCATGCCTTTTTATATTGGTATAGAGTCCTTTCATTAATGTACAAAATATAAAACCCTTATCTTAGCATGTTATTGTTTTAGACAGCTTTGAAGATGGTTACGGACACTACAAAGCCCTTGAAAAATTGCAATTTAAACAATCACATTTTTATATCTCATATGTTCTTTAAATATAAAAAGATAATTTCAAGAAAATATGAAAACTTATTGCATTAGACATTCAATCAATGATTTACATCAATATTTATGCTGCAATCTTTAGTATGATAAAATATTGTATCATCCCATGTACATGCCTAAATCAAGCATTTTTCACTATCCTGCAAGTCTATCAACAATGCAACATGAAACAAAGAATTGTTAAATTATAACATTTAAGTCCAAGCTAAATAACTAAGCTATGAAATAAGGGAAAGAAAAACTCTCCAGATGATCAAGATATGTTTTAGCCCTTTTATATGATAACCTATACACAGAGTAGTGTCCGTAACCATTTTACTCTATTTCTATTTCAACATTTTCAAGTATGTTATTTAAGTGACCAATTCTTGTTGAAGCAAATGTGGGAATGATTTTACGTTAGAATGCACAAAAATATCTTGCTCTATGTCTATAAATGATGTCTAGTATAGGTGTTCAGGATTTTCATCAGAATTAAATCAATTATGGCTGTAAAATCTATTGAAAACTAAACTCAAAGGATCTGAATTTTGTATCATTTTAAAAGTAAACACCTTAATGCTAAAACAGAAGTGATATCTTAGCTAAAGTTGTCACAGTTTCTTTAAAAATGAAAAGTTGAATATATATCTATATGGGTTACGGACACTACGCAATTTAAAGACGAGTACTTCAGTACCTTAAAATGGCTAAAATGTGTTCAACACACACATTTATTATAATAATAATTATTTTAATAATAATAATACATGTAATATTAATAATAATAATAGTATTAACAATAATGATAATAATAATAATAACAGACACTAGCATAAACTTCTTTTGAAATGTTTAAGCCACTAAAAACTAATTTGCAACTGGACATGTATTAATCATGTGCTGCCCACAGACAGCACACTTGACTATTCTGGGTGCTTTAACTGTTAACAAAAAATATATTAAACAACATACATTTATAAGTAGCAAGAGGGAATAATTTTGTTACAAATGTGTGCTAGAGTTATGAATCTTATCATACATCATGTAGGTGATATATTTGTGGGAACATATATTTGATGTTTTAAGTAGAAACCTTAAGATATAAAGAGGTAACAGCAAAAATAATGTTATTTAAAAGAACAATCTAAGTTCAAGGGGAGATAATTCTAAAATATTGCATTTAGAATTATGAACCTTGTCACATGGGATGTGGTTGGTAATGAGGAACATGTATATAAAGTTTAAAGTTGATACCTTAAGAAATAAAGAAGCAAAAGTAAACAATAATGTTTTTTAAAGAAAATTTTAAGTTCAAGGGAAGACAATTCTGAAAAAAAAATCATTTGGAGTCATGAAACTTTTAACATGAGATGTTGTTGATAATAAGGAAATGTATCAATGTTTGAAGTTGATACCTTAAGAAGTTGAACAGTGGCATTAAAAGAAAATATTTTTTAAAGAAAATTTTAAGTTCAAGGGAAGATAATTCAGAAATAAAATGTATTTGGGGTCATGAACCTTGTCACATGTATGAAATATAGTTGATAATAAGGAACATGCTTTTAAAATTTGAAGTTGATACCTAAAGAAATAAAAGTCAAAGTAAAAATATTTTATTGCACAAAAAATTAAACCATAAATATGGATGTCGACACCCATGCCAGGGTGGGTAGGAGAGCTCTCCATATACTTCCTAAAGTTGAGCTAAATATAGAAAAAACAGCAATCAATGATCAAATTTAGATACATAAAGATTCAAAAATTAAATTGTTTCATCTTTTAAGGTTAAGATTGCTCTAGAAATGAAACCTAAGCATAACTATATAAAGAAATAGAAATGTGTATTGTAGAAGCTTTAACCCAATGATCTGAGCTTTATGAGACAGTCTCTCATCAGATTCCAAATAAATTTTGCAAGTTTAGATGGTTGATAAGGACAACTATAGTTGTCTGTGAGAAAAAATAAGTTTTTAAGCTTTACTTGATGAGAGTTTGATTTCTTGTTTGTTCTGTACATGGTTCTGATTTTTTTTTGCATTAAAGTAGTAAAATTGATAATTATGAGTTTTTTGTAAGTATCAATGATATTATTTTTATCAATTCTAGTCAAAATGTACATAAGAGTGTAATTATGTACAGAAACAATATCTGATTAAATGATTTTAAATATAATGTTTAATGGTATATATGTTGTAGCGTCCGTAACCAAATCACATTTGTTAAAAAAAAGCCTCAATTAACAAATTTTGATGCTCAAGTCACGCTTGTCTTTGATTTACATTAGCCATGTTGTTTATAGCATTAGATAAAATCAAAATTATGCACCTGACCTGAGATTAGAATAATTGAAATTAAAGTTTGATGCATACTTTTGATTACTACTTATACAGGTTCTTTGCTCAAGTTAATTTTTTTATAAAATTTGTTAAATACTTGGAGTTTTTGACATGTTTCATTAGTTTACAAAATGTTCTTGATGTTTATAAGTTAATAAATAAAAATTTGAAGTAATTTACCACTTTTTACAATATGTTATGCAAATACTGTAGTGTCCGTAACCATGATGACAGCAACTGATAAAAAGTGATGTGTCTTTTTTTGGCTACGATATTTTTTGAAAACAAACATTGAATTAGCTACAGAACACTCTATGCTTGAAGGGAAATGCTATCATTGAACCTAAAAATGAAGTTCATTTTTTTTTAAAGTGGGACTTTTTGGTTCCGAATACCTTGTTTTAGCCGACTACTAATGTTACCCACTTTCATTTACAGCAATAAGAGACTGGTTTGTTGCAACATGAAGTAACAGATGTAATACTTTGATTATTGTACTTGTACTTGTAACCTATGAAGATTCCTAATACATACATGTATGTGAGTTATACTTAGCTGTACTTGTTATCTTTATTATGATCGAATAAAATAAGTAGCATTTTGAATATTTAAGTTTTCTTGTCTGCATTTATAAATATGAAAATCAAAGAAATCTGACTACATTATTTTATATTGCATTTTAGGCCACAACAAATTGATCATATGTTCTATGGATTCGCTCGCACCTTAATTTTAACGGTTTTACAAAAACAATATTTTTATTTCCTCCCTCCCACATAAAAATTTGGTCAAACTGCAATATAAAGCATCTGAATTAAGATATTTTTTTCTTCGCTTGCTCCATTTTTTTTTTCTAGAAAAATCTTTTGAACATGTCATCAACTTGTTGTGGCCTTAGAGAGTAGCATATGTACAAACTTGAAAATGTAACCTCTGTGGTAAAGAGGTTAAGGATGCCAACTTCAACCAATGATAGTTTCTGATTTAGGGTTATGGTATGGATCACAAGGAACTTGTCACTTGTGGTGAAATGAGAACAATACAATTTAACTCAGTTATTACAGTTAATTTGTTATATAAACATAATTATTAATTATATGATTATTTTATCAATATGTTTCTTCCTTGATCTAACCTGTTTACTACCGTTTTATCGATAAAGATTGATTAGTTTTTCTGCTTGCAACTTGTAATCTTAAACAGACATTAATGAACTACATAATTATATTTATATTACTAATTAACTTGAGTAAGAGAGTTAATTGAATTGTTCCCATCTTGCCACACATTGCTGTCAATGTATAACAGCAAGCATTAGGTAAGTAGGTAAGTAGTACTATTGGTTGGCTCTAACTCATACAAAGCAATATGAGTGGTATAAAACAACTAACTAGTTCTTAAAACTATTTATTAAAACAAATACAAAAAAAAGTATTCCAAGGCAAGGTACCTGTATCACCTACGTAATTGTATTTATGTAGATAAATATGCTAATTGAAGTGTTTGTCCTATAATGCTTATGTGATATGCAATTCTTCCAATGATGTCATATAACAAACATGGTTTAAGAAAATACAATAGCTTTAATGTGGTTTCCTTTTTACATTCTTGTTTTCTGTCTGCTTAACGAAACAAAAGCAAACTGCATTTTTGAATGATAATCTTCTTTGCAATTAATGTCATGGAAGATTGTATTTTCAGAACTGTCAACACTTTATACATCTTCTCACTGGGACTTGAACCCAGACTACATTTCCATTACTGAAAATATGTGCTGCATTACACTATGAGAAGGGAATGTTTCGTGTCATCTTAAGATCTGATTCTACAAGTCTACCAGTATTTATGAATCACACCAATAATATTTATTTGTTTTCATTTATCTTGTTCTGTATTACATTATTTTATATAAGCAATTACAAGAGACTAAAAATGGTTATTAATGTTTATGGATTTCTCAGTAATTAACCAGTATATTGAGTCATTGATATTTTAAGTGCTATTGAGTTGAAGCTTCTGGGACAATTATTTACATCAGCGACCAAATTAGGGACATAAGTACTTATACCAAGCAATAACTTATAATATTGTAGCGTTTAATATGGTACCTGGTCACTCCTTGTTTATCCAGACTTGTGACTGGCTTACATGATGCTGATAGTTCACTTATGCATCATATAAGGTCAAGTTACCCACGTAAACCAAAAAGTCAGTGCAACTCAGGGTAGGTGAGTAGAGGCGGGACTTATCAGAGCTCTAACTCCTAAGTTTCACCGGTTTGAAATGTACACAGATACAATATACATTATGATTAATATATCTGTGAATACAGTACCCATCCTTTGTATGCAGGCACCAAACACTGACCCCGAAGGATACAGACCCTGTTAGGGGTAGGCCCCCCATTAAGAGTGCTTCGCCCATTGCCCTAACCTGTGATCTGATCTCATGACGGAGACATGCATCGTTACATATGACAAACAAATTTTAGAGACAGGAATATGGTCTGTGTCATCTCATCTGGGTTGGGTACATCATCTTATCTGGGTTGAGTACATCATCTCATCTGGGTTGGGTACATCATCTTATCTGGGTAGAGTACAATTTTGATGTATACAAAATAAATATTTACAAGCATATTGGTTGTTGTGTTAGTACAATGCATATGTTGAGTTTCAAAATAAATCAACATAAATATAGAATATACTAACAGCGGGCATAATGTAATATGTATCCTGTTTTTACTACAAAATAATCCTAGTAAATGTTGTATTGGCAATCTGAGTGTTCAACTACATTGTACATTCGTATCATGGGCGGATCCAGCGGGGGAAGGGGGGGTCAGGGGGATCCGGACTCCCCCCCCCCCTAGAATTTGGAAAATGTACCTGTCCATTAGTGTATTTCTTGTCTGTAAGTCATTTTTAAGTAGCATGAAGCAATTTTTTCTATGTGCTTAACATAGTTTTAATGGTTATGTAGTTTTTATTACTAATATGTTGCATTTTTTTTCTGCAAAATGTGTATAATGTGGTTGCAAGTCATTTACGCAACTTCCGCTTGACTGCAGAAAAAAACCAATTCAAAACGGTGAGCAGATCTATATGAAAACAGACTTTTAACCGAACTTTAAAACCCTTACATAATAGATTAATATAATTATCATAAGCAGTCTCAATTGTTTGCTGTTTATACTGAATTAACAAGGTACATAATTTATATATGTATATACATTATAATGTATGTAGACGAGTATCAGAGATCAGAGGTTATGTATTAAATTAAATTTATTATGTTAATTTAAGCATTGTACAATTTTATATTATTAATATTCTAAATAACAGAAGTGTAAGTAAATTTACTTAATAATTGTTCTTTTACCATTGACGTCAGGAATCTTCATGAAAAGAGCGACAGGTTCTGTTGTACTATTTGTACTTCAGATATTTGGGAAATATTCTGGAAAAAAATCGAACTGAATGGAAAGAAATGAGGGACTTTAGTCAGTTATCTTTCTTTGATAAAATCTGAAGCAATCCTATTGGTAAGTTTGTCCTATCAGTTGGAATCCTCGGATTTTATCATTGAAGTCCTATATATGTAAGGATAATAAAATATTTCATCTAATATCTTTCTTGTTAATTAAGATATTAACAGAAGTGATGAAATTTAGGTAGCTCTTTACCCTAACAATACTTAGCTTGATTTTCAAACAAATTAAATGATTTACAAAAAGTTATTTATGATTAATTGAGGCAAATTGACATTAAAAAATGAGGGTAAAATCCGAATAATCCAAATCATTGAACCTACCGATTTGAAGAGTATACAAGGGGGAATAACTAAAAATGTCCCTTATTGATACTATTATTAACTTTTATTTAACTCTCAGTGAGTTCAGAAATATTGTAGTAAATATTTAAATCAGCGATGACAATGTATGCGCCACTGACACCTGAATAAAAATGAACATTATCACAACCTTATAAGTAGAGATAACATTAATAATGAAATTTCTAATCAATAAAAATATAATGTATCACTCAGCAGAATCATTGTTTAACTCACTAGGCATAAATGATATTGCAATAAAAGTTACTATATATTGACTTCTATCATACATTTGAAGTCCAATCTAAAGCTTTTGTTTCTATAGGTTTCATGAGAGCGAACTTTTATATATCGAGGGTTGCCCGCAAGACTGTAGTAACTCACTCTTTAATGCAATGTAATTACTACAGTCTTGTGGGCAACCCTCGATGTACACATGTATGTATCTGCTATCTATGCCTTTGTCCACATATTCGACTTAATTGTAGTGAAAAAGTCGTATTGATCATGAACTGTTTTCTGGACGACCTAAATGATTTGCACGACTAAATAACCAGAACAATTCTAATCATTTACTTATCACTTAGGCATGTACTTATGTCGTGTAGTACTTCTTTTAAAAGATCAGTTCTATAAACATTGTATGTTACAGGCAATCTGTAAAATAAGGCAATTTGTAAAATGCCTAAAAAATCAGGCATTTTGTAAATTGCCTAAATGAGTCAGGCATTTTGTAAAATGCCTGAAAATATCTAGGCATTTTACAAATTGACTGAAATTTCAAGGGCCTTTTTTACAAATTGCCTGAAAGTGTCAGGAAAATATATTGGAATCAATATATATAAATCTTAAGGTATAATACCGTTTGAACATTATTTCCATCCGCATCATAATGGCTAGTATTGGAAACATTCACAATCAAGTCTTACATTTTGATTGGAGTGCACCAACATACCATATTGCAGCCGAAAACAATTGGCCGGTTGAAAGCTTGATAATGACCTTGTAATGGTAAACTGTGACATCCTTAATTTCCTGAAAGGGATTGTAGACGGAATCGATGGGGACTTAAATAAAATGTGTTTAACTTGCCACTAACAACAACTACATTTCGGGCATTACAGACACCACATATGATGTATTGTTCTGTTTTGGTGACAAAATACGAATTTATTATCAATTGTATTTTCTTATGAAATTGTTTAACTTCGAAGAAAGAGTAGTCTTACATAGCATATGAAACCGTCTTAATCAGAACCAGATTTACCTGGAACTAAGCTCTGATGTTGACACAGGAGCTTTCAGTCGTACATAAGACTGTTTCTGTTGAACATTAAGAATCTTATAAGGTATATTGATAACATAGCTATTTCTAGGAATTACAGTAGACACAATACACAATTAAATTGCTACAGAGTACATTTTGTCAAGTCTACAATTTTGAATCAGATGGAGCTTCAATGGGCTATGAACGTAAAAATACAACATTTCGCATGTTAACATTCTTATTTGATGTTTTATTTTCCTTTGGATATCTTTTTCTTTGGCTGCTGAAAGTGATCAGATTACCATAGAAAATATCTTGACGTAAACAAAGGAAGAAATGACCTTATTAAAATATTATTTGGATTAGAACCGGGAATGAAATCCCAAACCACATGACCATAAACTACATTTAGGCAATGTGTAAAATATTGAGCTATATTTTCAGGCATTTTGTAAATTGCCTAGAAATTTTAGTCATTTTACAAAATGCCTAGAAGTGGCCTGCCTAACAATTTCAGGCGTTTTACAAATTGCCAAAGTAAAATTACACATTGCCTGTAACATATACATACCATCAATTAATATGCGCACCGACTTTGCAATGTTAAATCCAAGGGGGATAATTCGATAATGACTGCAGTACAGTAGTGATTATCGATTAACTCCCTTTAATATACTTAAGACTTCAGTCTGTCAACTTGGGTAATTTAGCAGTACTCCTGTTTGTGATAACAGCAGTACATTATAGCTCAGCTATCATTTATACGTAATTGCAGCATGTGTTTTTCTTTTTTTGCTTGGCAGTTAGTTCGGCATCATGTCCGAGCGTAAATGATTGGACAAGCCATGTTGCTTGTCTGTCAGTTTTATTTTACTACCTAGTTCAGTCTTACGCCAGTGTGTTTGCCAGTATGAAGGAGGTAGAAAACTATAAATTACCTTTTAATGAACCGGAAATTTAGGGTAGTTCATTCGATACAAGCACTCCTGTACTATTTGGATCGCCCCGGAGATTTTCTACGCAAATTGTATATCTATATTTAATATAATTTGTGTAGAAAATCCCAGAGGTGTTCCGCATGCCCCACTCCGATATTTCAAACGTCAGATAACTTTTAGCTGCGTAGTAAGAGTGTTGGGCCAAAAGATTCGGTTTTTGGCGACAAAAAATTAACCCATATACAGAAAAAGCAACAAAACTGATGCAACTGAAGATAGTATTAACTCGGCTTTTAGTTTATCCTTATTTGGCTATATTATAATCGCTCATGTCCGTATAATGCGAAAAGATAACAGTTCCATAGGAACATAGGGGTTAGGGGAATTAGCACCCCCATAATTTCGATAATAATCGTCACGTTGGACGTTTTTTAAACAAAAACAGACTGGGAAATCATTAATGTTTTCCCACCGGATAAAAAGATAGACCTATCTGAAAATCGTCTGAATTCATCTTTTAGGACAAGGGAAAGTCTGTAAAAACATATTACTTTGTATTTTGTGGGATATTGGTCAATTCTTTAATTCAGTTAACATAAATTTTGCATTGGTTCAATGGTAAAAAGGGTTACGTACATGTACGTACGGCACGTGTATTTCACATTTTGTAGTTTTTTTAACTGCACATAGTATATTTTCCGTCTGAATGTTTAAGTCAGTAATGGAGATCCGTAATATTCGCGGTTACATATTGAGCAATTGACTGCGAGGTTAATTGTTGCATTGGTGACCACATGGATTGTCGTTGGCTCCGTGCACGTTTCTCTTACCTTAAACTGGCAAAGTATTCGGTACACGTCGGTTATTCCCGTGCTAACACTGATTGTCATTTTACGGAATCATCCGAGCGGTAGTTACGAATGAATAAAAAATCTTTAAGCAACAAACTGACTTTTAATCTTTTAAGTCCATGCTTTATGTCCCGCAGTCAAATTTATAAAAGTATAAACCTCTAAATCGCTAGCGGTACAAGTTCTGATTGGTCGACAACCTTGAGCGAAACTGAATTCACGTGCGCTTTATTGATACCTAATACAATGGTGTAGACAATAGGTAAAACGCGTGAATTGTTGTTGTTTTGAAACGTCAAAGCTCGCACCTGTCAAATTAGTTGTTTGGATATTTTTATACAGGTAAGACATTTTGAATTTGTTATTTGGAATTTATTTTGTTTAAAAAAGGTGGTTTATTAAATATGTGCGGTATGTATGATATGGGTGTGTCTCAGGTACCTAATCTTCGTTTATTTATGAAATGAATCTTGAATCGTGGTTTAAAATTTGAATTGACTGAATGGAAAATGTTTTGAAAGTCAACTGATCAATGATGATCGGCTTGTTGCTATTAAGAAGAATCAGGTATTCAGTTATGAGTGTGCCAATTAGCATTAAATAATTATTGTTTGGGTATTTTACCAACATTTATGTATTTTATGATGATGATGATGATGTTGTTCAGAAACAGTAGTTTATGTGGCTTGATCTGTATAAGACATTGTTTTTTATTGAATATTTTGTCTGTATCAACGGAATGTCTGATGTATAGGCTTTATTCCATCTGTACACAGGCGGGGCAGAGGCAGTTTTTTACACTTTATTGCTGAAAAGCATCAAACATTGATTATATCCTATTGTTCTTTGTATACATATTTTCATTGTACCATTGAAGGTAGTTCTGGCTTCAAAATTTTATAAGCCGCCTTTCTTAACATTTTGATTTTCTTTAACAGTATACACACGAGTTTCCTGAATACCATAAGGTAGAGTGTGGTTTGTTTGTGTACTGCAGGGAAAACCCCAAATGTTTACATTCCACATATATTCTATTATATGTTTGTCATTGTACCCACAGGACTGGTGCCATTTATGTACCTACTGATAATCTAAAGTTATGTTTTGTCTATTTCATGTATCACAGACTTCATGGTCCATCACATACAACCTGATGTCTTACCAAGCAATACAGAATGAATGACTTTGTTATTGATGTTTACTTATTTGTTGTCTTGTCAAACATAGAACTGAACACTGCATCTATCCTGTCATACCTTTGTAAGTAGAACTGTTTATCTGTTGTTATAGGATGTATTTTTCTTTTGTTGCGTTAAACACTGTAGCAACACATTGTATAGGTCATTTAATGGTGGTCATTCAACCTACTCACTAAGGCTAAATCTCTGGATTAAGCTGTTAACCAACTACTAGGTGCATACTTTCATCAGTGACTGACAACTGCCCCACATGATTTTAAGAATCAGTGGTAGGAGAGAGAATATCTGTAGAAAATTATTTCATGACAAAGCTCCACAAAAGTATGTGCCGCCCGGGATCGAATATCTCTCGATCAGTAGACTTGTGCGCTACCAACTGAGCTAGCCAGATGGGCTTTGTGTATGTAGTAAAATTTTCAAAGAAAAATACTAACAATTAAATGTGGCTGGAATATCTTAATGTCGTGCAGTGTCTTCCATAATTACTTTTACAGTTCTGTAAATGTCTGATTAGTCCAGTAATTGAGACTTTAAAAACATATTTGTTTATACATGTACAGTAAAGTTCCACTATTAAGACCAGCAAAATCAATAGTCTTAATAGCGAAATGGTCTTATTATAAAGACCCTTTTGTTCACAAATTAAACATTTGGATCCTAATATTTGTCAAAAATCGCATCATTTTGAAAAAACAAAAGTGGTCTTAATAGCGGAATTTTACTGTTTAATATTTATATAATATAACAATTACCATTGTATAAGATATCATAATATTCCTCTTTCAAATGATACAATCTATTTTGATAAACCTTGCGCATAAATACAGCTTAAAATAAAATCTAACTGTTGTATTTAAAACAAAGCTTTTTTTACAAGAGTAAAACTTATTCTTGATGACACTGTATGAGTTTAGGTATTGCATAAAGTAATGAATTTTGGCCATGCAGTTCTTGTAATTTCTGTTAGTGTTTTTTTTATGATACTACATTGTAATTGAAAAATACTTAGCATTTTAATGTTTGCTCAACAGCTTTATAAAGTATTGTTTTAATTTTCATAAAAACGTTAAGGCTGATCAATCTAAATTAATAGTTAAAACTGTAACTTAAAATCAGTTCCATTCATAATTAATTTACATTTTGACTTGTTACAAATCAGTCAACATACAATTAATCTTTATTTTTTACTTAATTAGGAATAACAGTTACTATTAATGTTTATTGTTTTTTAGTGTATTCACTTTAATTAACGAAAGATTAAAATTCTATTATGTTTTGTTGTTTTTATTACACATCAAGTTGCTACAAACATTTTATCTTTATTTTTATGTAAGATTTTATAATTCTTTGTTTTGATGAAGTACCAGGGATGTGTAATTCCTATGCTCAACTTGTTCTACTCATACATTTATGTCTGTGGACATCATATTTAACTTTGAATCATTTAATTATCAATTATTTATTATTACTTGTAGTAAATATTTTATATCATACATGTAGTTCTAAATATTTCTTTTTGAGTATTACTTCTGGAAAATGTATATTGACCCCAGACAAGTTGATTTTTAGATTTTACTTGTCTATGAACAAGTGGTGAAAACTTGAAAGTCCACACCCCTGAGTACATATTTATCTTATTTTGGTTTTGAAGTATTGTCCATTTTTTCTCAACTGTCAAAACATGAATAATTTCACGGTGAATGCTTTTGTTAAAATTAGTGTCGTAATACACCCATGAGTTTCCGAAAGTGTGTATTATGATTGAGTAAAGCTTCTTATGCCGTATGATAAGTTTTAGTTAAGATATTTTTAATTAAAATTAGGCTGCCAGTACAAAAACAATGCAATCAATCACCGTGAAATTATTCAAGCTTTGACAGTTGAGAAAAAGCGGATAATAAGTCTTTAAACATTAACAGATCAACTTGAATGATAGAGTTCAGTACCCCTTTGCTTTTCAAAAGAATCTGCATATGTTTTGTGTTTAATTATTTCCATTTTTATTATTTGTTTATTTTTCATCTTTATAGGTACTGATGAAGTTGGGTGTACCTACTTATCTGAGACGATGTCTTGAAGTCAATTAAGTTTTGAAGATTTTTATGCTATGTAAGTCTTTATGTTTTTCTATTTATTCATTGTTATGGCACTCAGAATGCATAAACTATTTTACATTTATTTTACCAAAATCCAACTTGTTGTTTCCATGTGCAAGAAACATCGGAATCAAAGCTTGTTTTTTCATTGAGCAAGAACAATAAAAAAATTCCAAGTATCATTTTCATATCAAAGGGAAACAATAACTCATTTGTATTAGAAATTTTCATTGATTATTTAGAACTTTACTGGGTATTGTTTTATATTGCATACACTGGGTTCCAAAAGTTTCTTTACACATTTTAAATTTTGATGTTTTGGAATATTCTTAGATATACTTTATATTTTTGTTATTAGTTTCACAGCTAATATATGGTATTATACAATTTATCACGACCCATCATTAATGTTCTTGCATATATTATGAATATACATTAAAAATATATAACAAAATTTGTCTGCAATAATTTTACAACTAAAAGTAAAAGAAAATATGAAAAAAACTACATGTGTAAAGAAACTTTTGGACCCCAGTGAAAAATTATATTTCTGAAAAAATAGTAGATTTATACAATTTAAATTAGTGGCCAGTTTCTCCTTTATAATGAATTATTCTATTTCACTGATTTAAACATCCATGCACTTTGCAAGTTAAGACTTTGCTCTTTCAAATGACTCTTAACATCTGTTGCATTTAATGAAAAATAAATACATTTGCCAATTTAAGGACCATGGTGCACGATCAATGCAGATTTTGTTTAGTTGACAAGGAAGTTGTAAAATGATTGATACACTGATTATTGTAAAACATTAGCGATTTTACCAGTGACTAGGGGCATACTTCCACCAAGAACTGACAACTGCTCCACATGATATTGAATAAGTAGAAGGAGGGAGATTGTCAATAGAAATTATTTCATGACCAAGCTCCGTGAAAATATGCCCTGTCTGGTAATTGAACCTACGACGCCTTGATCAGTAAGACTAGTGTGCTACTGATTGATCTAGCCATACAGCTATTCAACCAGTTTCAATTATGATTATACTATGTATCTATAATGTAATATTTTTATGTTTGTAGGATGTTAAACAGTAGATGTTGACACAAGTAGTATGTTGTTTACTGTGCTGTTATATATCTATATGTCTGAGCTCAACATAGTGAATGATAATACATGGTGAAACAATCTACACAAGGAACATAGAAAAGTTGAAAAATGAAGAGAAGACAAAAGCTAAGTTATTTTTTTATTATATGTATTTCTTACCATTATGTGTCCGATGGTATTGCCAGTTTTTCTTCAACCTATGGTTCCATACTCTTGTTTTGTAAAATTCTTGTCCAGAAAGTCTTTAAGTTTAGTTAATCTTCATTACATTGTTTAATACAAAGATGATCTTCACGGTTCTGAACCATCAAAGATTTTATATTTACATAGTGTCTTGTATGGTTTCGGTCCATGCTGGTCACCTTTGATTCTTTCTTATTGTTGTATCAATGATACCTTACATGATAAAACGATGTACCTCCTCATAAACATCTTTGGTGAATTCCTTTTGTTCATAATATTTCCATACAGGGAGGGTTAGATATAAAAATTGATGTAATATTTCCATACAGGGAGGATTAGATATAAAAATTGATGTACTTTTTTTATCGGAATTTTAGCTTACATATACAAAGCCTATCTGCTTGGTTCTACTTCTATAGGGGGAAACTTTTATTCAGATGGTACATTTTCTTATAATGTAAGGATATCATTGTCTTTGTTTATATAATTGTATATTTCGCGGGTTTAGCGAAAAACGGTTGTAACTTACTGTTTACTTACATTGAGTTAAGACCGTTTTCCACTAAACTCTCGATTTGTGTTGTATGTATTTTGTTATGGTTTGATTTTTCTCAACTGTCCAATTTGAGTAATTTCACCGTGACTGAATTCTTTTGTTACAATATTTTGCATCTAACAATTGAGGGATTCATATTTTGTTTTTAAGGTGGGGTAGGATGGATGTATTGCTTTAATGTTTTAGTGCCTGTTTACTGTGTTGACTTCATATATTTATTAGATAGTCTATTCAGTTATGGTGAAATTATTCATATTTGACAGTTGAGAAATTTTCAAGTTTCATCTAATAGTTTTTGTATGCTTGTTGCTTCACTGCAAGAACATTATTCTAGAATTTAGTGAAACACAGGAGGCCAGCACAGTTCCGAATAAAAACACTAAGTATATATAGTGTTTTTGATTTGGAACCATGCTGGCTGCCTGTGTAGTGAAATATTTATTTGGTGTTTTTTTAATAGATATTGATCAAAGGGATACAATTCAGTATTGTATTTTTACTGATGAGATAAGATACATACTGAATTAGCTCCCTTTGATCAATATCAATCAATTTGGTGTAAGTATTACATATCTTATTTGCTGATAAAAGATACAAGTTAATTGAGTCTCGATTTGAATTAAATATGCAGGTTAATATTACATAATGTTAAGATGGTTTTTTTTCTCATGATATGATATTAATGATTATTTTGTTGATATTTTATTTGGATTTTTTTGGGTCAAGTTTTGATTTTTATTGAATTTAAATTGATTGTCCATTTCATTATTGTTAGTTTTTATCCCATGCAGTCCATCTAATAATTTTACTAAGCTTTACTTGACTTGATTGAAATTGTTATTAAGATTATGGTCAATATTTATTTTTTGTTAACTTTCTTTATTCCATAGTCTAATAATTAGTGAATCATCTTTTTTTCATTTTTGTTGTTTTACACATTCTTAGCAATTGCATGTAATATAATTTATGTATATTTCTGTCTTGTAATTTTTCGGATATTTTTTTCATTAAATTCTGTTTAATATACTATTTATGAAGTATTTTTTTGAATTTTTTACAATTTGAATACATTCATTTTATCTTTAAGAAGCACACTTTATTTTTTAAATAGTGTTGCTAAGATGCCTAAACCAATGTAATCGAGGGCTGAATGAAACACTATTGTAACACCCTTTGAAAGTAAAGGGAGTTACAATAGTGTTGAATTCAGACCTCAGTTACTATTCATTATAGACTTTCTCCAGGTCTCAGTTCTATGTTTTTCCATGTTTTTTTTAAATTACCCTTTTGTTACACACCTTTACCATAGAATTATGGAAATGAAAACAATTTTATTTCTTTGAACTTTTGGCAGAAACTGTGAATGGTCTTTATAATAATATTTATATGGGAAAATGCAGACAATCGAGATCTGGATATTGTCTATTGAAAATTCATTCTTGAATAATGTTCTTGTTGAGTTGTACAAGCATCAATCCTTAGTATTGGATTTTGGGATAGATTATAAGACTGCAAGGTTTGTGGAACCTGGATATACTGGAAGTTGGTTGTGAGCCCAAGCCCCGGACGTACCGTTGATGTCACTAAGCAAGGTTGGGAGGAGTGTCGTCTGATTAGAGGGGTCATATGTAATGTTCCTGTTATCTTGTATTGGCTGGTAATTTTAGAACCTTCGATCTGGACAGTGTTGGTGGGGTTTGTAGGGATGATAGGGGGTTGGTGTATGAGGGGATTGGAAGGGTAGGTGTGTATGGGATGGTTGGGCTGATTCATGTTGAGGGTTGGGGTGAGAAATGGTGTTATCTGAAAGTATCTAAGAAAGGCTGGTGGGTATTCCATGATTTCGTGCTATCAGGAGTTTGTAATGTTGTACAGTGGTTGTATACAAAGAGTGACTGTACAAGGGATGATTCAAAATTAGTTAGAATTTTTATAGTCAATGTTTATTGATACAATAGTGTTCAGTACTTTGTACCATTGCTGGTTATCCCATGATACATACTCCGTTTTGCTGTGTTATGTACAAATGGAGTATAAGCAAAGGAAGTACTGTAGTTGACGACAATAAGTTACCTATTAGAGCTGTGTATTTCCAGTGACAACACGATGCGATTCAAGTCACGATACAGTAGTTGCAATACAATATGTTTCATGATATTAGGTAACATTATTGAACTTGCCTTCGAGAAACTTAATTACTGGTTATTGAATAAACTTGCCAAACCAGTGAATCTTAGAATAAATCTTTTTGGTTTAAAGAATAACTTAGTACATGGTTTACATAGTTAGCCGAGCGTAGCATACATTTGTAAACAAGCATGCATCAAGGGCAATTTCAACAGAAAGTTTATTTGATTTCTCTTACTGGTCATTCATATTGCGATTTTAATTTTTTTGTTCCATTATGATACAACACTAATGATATGGTTTGGCAATATATGAATTAGTTGATGCAGCCCTAGTATTTATAGTGTCCAAGACATTTGTTACTGAACTCAACTTGTGAGTTTGATGAATTCATTGTATTGTTATATAAGCATGTTTTTCTTGCAACTTTACCTTCAGTCTGTTAGCATGCTTTGAGCATTAGAATGAATTTTTTGCGTTATTATAAATGATGGTATGAATGTAAGCCTGCAGCATGCTTTAGCTACTTGAGTAATGGTTTTCAATTGAATCGGTCACTATTTGATTTAATGCTCTTAAAGCTTAGAAATTGAACATCTCTGTGAAGAAAATGCATAAATCTTTGAGTTTCTATGGTTGACTAGCCTCACTGTTGGATTCATTAAAGATGAGCCATACAGTTTGTGTCTAGTCTGTTGCTTTGAATATTAGAAGAGAAAAACTCTTTGAACACCCCTTACCAAATCATTTCTATTAAATGTGACAGTTATTCTCATATTGTCACTAACAATCAAATCCTCGTAACTTTACCTTTTGGAAATTGAAATTACAAGGTATTGACTCAACAATGACAATATGTTTATGCTATACTTGTATGATGTTGGTGTACATGCGGTCACCACTTTGTGATAAGATCATACTCATGTATTATCTTTAATGCATTCTCTTCTTAGTGTCACATAGTTCTGATAATTTTGGATCATCCCTTGTACAGTATAATCTATGAGGAGTGTTATGGTTTCATGAAAAGTGGTTTTTTTTGTCATTTATTGACAATTTTGTCTGATCTCTTGGTCAGTTACAATTATATACTGACTTGTATACTTAAAGTATCTAAGTGTAAAAAGCTATATTTATATGTTGTGTACATATTCATGGGTTTAGTGCAAAATGGTTGTAACTTACTCTTTTCTTTATACTGAGTTACTACCCTTTTCTGCTAAACCTGCGGTATGTAAATCACATAACCACTTCTTTTACAAAATGTTGATATGCAGTTGTGTCATGTGTTTTGCACAATTTTAATTTTTTTGGCATAATGTACAATGCTCAACAACATATTGACTGAGCACAGACTATCCAATTTATACATTTGAAGTGTTTGCTTTAAGTTAGAGTACATGATGTGTATTACATTGTGTTGGTCTGCATTTAGACCTTTTTGAAATGATTTCTTATCAATATATGAATACATAATTGTGTATCAACTAATACAATTAAATCATTATATATAGCTTTATACATTTCTAATCACTTGTCTTGAAACTTGTGGGACACTCTTTGAACCGAAAGATATTTACCCCAGTATATAAATTACATATATTCAATTTGTTATAGCAATTATAACAAAACAGTTAATAGAGAACTTTATCTAAGTACTACAAAATATTGTAACTTAATTAATTTCCTGATTTTGACTTAATGGATACTTCGGTTTGCTAATTTGCGTTATGGTAGGCCTATTAACTATAAAGAAGTAAAATAATTCATAATTTTGGTTTCTTTTGAGGAATAAATGAATGTGAAAAAGATAATTTTATATAATTTCAAGTCATCCTTGATGATCATGGTATTGTTTATATAGTGGGTCTGTATTAATCAAATATGTGAACATGGACAGTTTAGTATTTTTGATTTTTGAACTTATCCTTTTATGGGGAAGCACTTTGCAGTGCATTTTCAAAATATTTAATTCTTACTAAAATCAAATTCATGGTAATTGATTACTTATGATATCTAGATATAAGAATAATATCAGGCCTATCTAGGGACTGTAATTGGCTGTCAACTGCAGAGTGACTGTATTTTTGTTAAATTTTACATAAAGTAATTAATAATATTATATGACAATACTTATTGGTAGTACAGACGTATTATACTGGGACTGTCACATTTAACCACCTAGTAATAGAATCACAATTGATTTCGCTAAGATATCTATTCCAGGATTTAACATTAACTCTTATTTGTTAACTAAAGAGTAAAGAACTTGTTAATTACTATGTATGACAACTGCAGTCATGCTTTTAGTAGTAATTTGACTTGTACCACAGGTACCAGAAACAATTTAACCCTGTTTATGTATTATATAGAATGTAATAAAGAAGTTGGGTAAACATTATACCTGGCTCCTGTGATTTTTTGTTATTCTAAAGTTTGCTTTGAAGTGCAGAATCAGACTTTTGTATTGATGTGAAATGTAGATTATTATATGTCTCATCTAGATATATGACATCTTAGGTCAGTCTAAGAAATTAGGATATCCGATATACTAGTCGTTTCCAAAACAAGTTGATTTAGCGTCAAGCACAATCTTTTGTTTGTAGATCTCGAAGTTTGGTTGCCCACAAGAAATTTTGGTTGTCAGAATTAAAAAGTTGTTGTTCTGGGCAACCAGACACCCACTAATTTTATTGACTACTAGATTCATAGAATAAATTAAATCAAATTAAATTAAATTGAATTAAATCATATTGAATTGAATTTGAATTTTAAATTTAAGCTTGAGTTTGATTTAAATTTCACTTTGAATTTTGAGTATTTTAAATACACTCAGTTACTTTCAAGTTTTCATTGGTCAAGTGCTCTAAGCTGGAAGGATTTTCTTATTCATATAATGTTATAAAAACTTAGGAACCAGCCTAAAGATGTTAGTATAGGACAGGCTGTAATTTACTGTTGGCAGTTTTTACATGTTCGGGACTTCAGTCCTGAACAAATATATTTACTGTATTTCAGACCCTTTCCCATTTTGAAAATTTATCGAATCCAGAAGTACTCCCTCAGTTTATACGTATGTATAGAGCAATTCAACAAGATCGTCTGCTATGACGGGCGCATTAATACACTAGTAATCTGAACTATATCTCAATCTGAAAAATATTTGCTTGTATGTTGTGCGGCTCAGTAGGAATGATTACGTCATCTTATGTAATAGAGTGGTATCAACGATTCAGTCACAACCCCTCGTTAGTGCCAGTTGTCTGTAGAGATGCTGCATCATCTTATGTAAGAGAATGGTTCTATAGGAAAAGTTTAAATATGGTAGTAAATGACTTTGAATAATGACTGAATAGTGGACTTCATTTATGTTACATACAAATGGAGCATGAATGATAACTTTTAAGTGGCAGTTATAGTATTGTTTTAAGAATGTCCCCTTTAGACTTGTGAACGAATGTTTTGTTGGAGCCGGAAATAAAATTCCACTTTTCAAACCTGAACAAATTCAATGCCTTCAGCGCTTTGATTTTTTTCATTTCATCCCATAATGATGTTAAGAATAGTTTGGGTATTGGGTTTGGAAGATGAAAGTTGGATTGTGTGCTAGGTATCTAAGATACTCTTCAATTGGGTTCTGAAAAGAGAAGGTAGTTGAGGTGCTAGGTATCTAAGAACTCTTTAATTCGGTTCAGAAGAGGAGAGATGGGTGAGGTGCTAGGTATCCAAGAAACTCTTTAACTGGTTTGAAGAGGAGAGATGGGAGGGGTGCTAGGTATCTAAGAAACTCTTCAATTGGGTTCAAAAGAGTAGAGTTTGGTGGGGTGCTAGGTATCTAAGAAACTCTTCAATTGGGTTCAAAAGAGGATAGGTTGGTGGGATGTCAGGTATCTAAAAAACTCATCAATTAGGTTAAAAAAAGGGGAGATTAGTGGGGTGCTAGGTATCTAAGAAACTCTTCAATTGGGTTCAGAAAAGGAGAGGTTGGTGGGGTGCTATGTATCTTAGAAAATCTTTAATTGGGTTTGGAAGAGAAGAGTTGTATGGGGTGCTTGGTTTCTAAGAAACTCTTCAAAACTGCATTTTAACACAACTGTCTGTTATGCTTGTGTGTATAAATCTAGCTCATGTTAACATTTATGTTGAAGTCTCAATTAAGGATCTTGACAAAATTTACAGAATTAAATTTATTGATAAAAAAGCCTATAAAATTCATTAAAATCAATTAACAACTTATATAACTAGCTTCTAACCTTTTGGGTGTATAGTTTTCTAAAGGTATAGAAAATTTCATTGGCTTCTTATGAAAATAATGAACGTAATCCTAGTTTATTTGTGTGGTACTGAATACATTTAGTTGGTTTCATGGTCTGACTTGACCCGGTCTCAAACTATGTGTAGGGTTTCGAATATTTTCAATACACTCAGTTACTTTTAAGTTTTCATTGGTCAAGTGGTCTAAGCTGCTGGATCATGATTCTTTGATTTTTCTCTGCTGTGAGTTTGATATAGCTTCAAGCATTTTTTATCTGATCGGATTGTTTGCTAAATAGGTTACATTTTTTTCTAAAATATTTTTTTTCAACCTCCTTTTTTGCATACTAAACAATGTCATTTTACCTCATTTGATATGCAGGAGTGGTAATGAGGGCATTAATTGCCCATAGACATTGGATTGTCTATGGTTTTGTCCCTTACTTTCTGATAGCTACCAGCATATCTTTTGAGAAGTGCACAGTTTTTTTCAGTGTATAGTTATATAAATAGCATTTATTTTAATTTTTTATGCTTTGTATTTTTGTATTATGTGGAATCAAATTCAAGGTCAATATACCCCATTTGATATGTTGGAGTGGTAACGTGGGCATTGATTGCCCATAGACATTGTCTATGGGTTTGCCTCTTACTTTCTGATAGCTACCAGCATATCTTTTGGGAAGTGCACAGTTTTATTTTGCCAAGTGGCAGCATTTAATTAGGATATTTCATTTAGTCATATTAGGTAGGCCAAGAAGTAGAAGTCAAACTTTTAGATTCCACTTATTTTTCCATTATTTTTTCCTGATTTCATTTATTTTTATGTTTCATCACTTGTATCTTAATAGCATCAAACTCACAGCAGAGATGGATCAAAAGATCATGATCCAGCAGTTTCGACCACTTGATCAATGAAATCTTGTTAGTTACTAAGATTATTAAAAATACTCCAACTCTGTACAGAGTATCAGACCTAGACAAGAGTTCCTGTGTTAGTTTATAATTGATATTTTTTGCACCAGACAACTTGGTCAGATTTCATACATTGTATTTGTTACAGTTCATAGTGCTTATCGATTGAATTTCCAATTTTTTTCTTAACAATACAATATTTAACTAAATTAACCTATCTCCTTTAAACAGTCTCAAAGAGACAATCATTCTTCCACATGCGGGGAAGCATTGTGATGGAAGATTCTAGCTTGTAATAGAATAGGTTGATGTAGCTAACTAAGTAAAATACTGTATTTTTGTCAAATATATGTATATCTTTTTATGATGTACCAACAGGGTCCAGGAAAATATGGTGACAGGACCTGTTATCCTCACATTTTTATTCATACTTTTAAAGTTGAATGTGTTTCTTCCTGTTAGATTTCAAAAGCAAAGCATTTTAGTAAATTAAATAATAATAAATAAACTAATTAGTAAGAATCTTTTGTTTCAATAAAATAATACCTTACAGTTTATGTTGATTGTTAAAAGCAAGCATCAGGATTTAATGTTCATTTTAGTGAAATATTGCATTAGATTAGTAAATTTACTCCTGTTTTTACATTTTTTTTTCAAAATAGGCTTTTCATTGACTAAAATAATTTTATGAAGTATTGTGTTTTTTTATTGGTACATGTAGCTTATATTTGTTTTTTATAACATTTACAAGGTATAAAAGCCCAACTCTACAATATTGACCCATTATATATGTATATAGCATTCTATAGTCTTGATATAATGTAAGGTTATAATCATCATTAACTGCATCCATAGTATGCGTGGTTAAATGAATTCAGGTTATCTCCCTTGTATCAGGTAAAAAGAATATCATGTTTTCTATTGATAATACTCCCAGAAATTGTCAGAAATTATGTATTATATCAATGTTGATATGTACAAAACATGCAGGTCAAGCTGTTCTCACTGTAAAAGTCAGACAGTTATACATTTTGAATGTCAATCTTACTATGGTGATTACCATGATAATCTAGGTGATTGACTACTTCCATTGTTCTGTACATTGGAAATTTTAGATGTTGGTGCTATAGGTCGGCCCAGGTCTCTAGCTCCATGAAACTCTAATTTATATACATTGTATGAATTAGAGTATCATCGAGCTAGCGGCCTGTACGTGTAGGTTCAAGCACTGGTATAGGGTGCAAATTATATAACTTACGACAGCACCTTACATATTTCAAACAGTGTACAGCAGGTCTTATGCTTCCTACGGAGGTATATTTCTGGTCAGCAATGGCTTGGAGTTCACAAATTACTGTGCAGCATACTGTTGTACCGTAAGAGCGGGACTCTGTTTTGGTCTTTTACTTACAAAGTCATGGTATGATACTGTATGAACTCTCTCTCTTTATATAAACCTGATACATTGTAGCCTAATCTTGCTAGATAATACTCATTATTGCCATAATTGACAGAATGGCAATAATGTGTTTTTAGTCAAATATATGTGGATTAGGAAAGCATAGTTGTAGGAAATGCCACAACCCCTGTTTTTATGCTTACATTTGATGTTAAATGTGTTTCTTTTTTGTAAGATTTATTGAAACAGCTTAAGTGGATAAAAGTTTTAAACTATTGAACTTATTAAGTTTTTGTCTTTAATATTTACTTGATTTTTTTGATGAATTGAATACTGTATTATACATGAAGAATATAGAGAACAGATTTATATACTGACTGACCAGTGTTGTAAAGAAAACATTGAATAACTACTTAGTAAAAAAACAAAGTGTGCTTCTTTGACTTAACCCATGAAAATCATGATTTACTGTAAAAACAGATTAATAAATGACTAATAATACAGTGTTTTTATAAAAGAGTATTGTCATATTCTTTAAATACAGTAGGCGCTCTATAATATGACCCATACTTTTGTTGTAATTTTGTTGCAATTTTTGTAATTGTTTTATCAAGTAATATGTAACTAAGAAGTCATGCAATCAATGCCATCACTACAGTTTCAAAATTGTTTAACCTATATTTACAATACAAAACTAAGTAAGCTGTGAGTGAATAAATGGTGTAGGTTTTTATAGTTTCTTTTGGTCACTTCACTGAGTACACTTGTAAGTTGTACAGTGTACCAAATTTGTCATAGTTTTTACTCTGAGTGCACTAAATGTGCAACCCCCCCCCCCAATACATTGATGGCAGTTGAAGTTTTATTGGATATCAGATGATTATGGCTTCTTTGTGTGACTGAAAATTTATACTTTATATATCATGTGATACAAGTTACAGAAACAAAATAATTGATAAATCATACATACATTTGAATGTATCTAACAGCATAATTTTTGTATTAAGTCAGCTTAGTTTTTCTGTCTTTGGTTTATGATATTTTGGAAATTAGAAATTAAATACTTTATGAAGATACTATATTTTACATTATACATGTGAATAGCACTAATCATGCTTGATGACAATGCTACAAATAAAATAGATCTAATAGAATAGAAAAAAAATAAAAATAAATAAAAATAATGTATAGAAAAGATATAGAAAAGATATAGATGATCCAAACAAATATAAGAAAAAAAAAGATGGATCATTGATAATATTATACATACAATTGAAACTATATGTACAGAATAATATACCAGATAACCTGGTAAAAGATCTTCAATCCGAGTAATCTAGTAAAGGACCCAGTTCATTCTGGGGGGATAGCTAGATCGGAAGACGATCGTAAAAGATCTACAATCCGAGTAATCTAGTGAAGGACCCAGGTAATTCTGGGGGAATAGCTAGATCGGAAGACGATCGTAAAAGATCTACAATCCGAGTAATCTAGTGAAGGACCCAGGTAATTCTGGGGGAATAGCTAGATCGGAAGACGATCGTAAAAGATCTACAATCCGAGTAATCTAGTGAAGGACCCAGATAATTCTGGGGGGATAGCTAGATCGGAAGACGATCGTAAAAGATCTACAATCCGAGTAATCTAGTGAAGGACCCAGATAACTCTGGGGGGATAGCTAGATCGGAAGACGTCATTGTATTGAGTACTGTTTAGATGTTAGTTACATTTATAGTGTTCATTTATAAATTCAAATGAAATTCTCTTGATTCATTATTTAAGTATACTTGCTAGAAATATGTACTCATGTACATTTTATTTGTATATCAGAGTTGACTGAAATGTTTACAATGTATTATCATTGTAACAAATACTTAATTATGTTGTTATATGCATTAATATGTATGTATTATGATTGATTTATCATTGAAAAGGTTTCTTATGAATTATAAGTTTTCATGCAACACTACTTGCCATACCCTCCTATGAAATTTGTATAAAATTATTAATAGGCTCTGTTATTGCCCTCTTGTTGAAGGTTAATCTATGTGAGTTGGTTACGTGAATCACACCCCATGGTCCTGTCTATGATAACAGAGTATTCCCATGTAACTGAACTTAACCATGTTTGCTAAGGTGTGTACTGTAGATAGAGGTTTTTTAGATATTCATTTGTTCAGACTATATTTGGGAAAGTTGTTGACTTAATCTTGTTGAAGGGTGATTCTTAGATAGTTGGTTAGGTGCTCCACCCTCCACGGTCCAGTATATGATAACAAGCATTCCCATGTGGCTAAACTTCACCATGAGCACAATGTTTACTATTAAAGTTTTGTATTGTAGATAGAGGTTTATATAAAAATGAACAGTCATGTGTATGGCTTTGATAATGGTGACTTTTACATATCCATAGATTATTTTTTTTATGTGATGGTACTTTATTATAGGCAGTAGTTATTTAAATGAATTTGAATTAGGAATTTTGTTGTTCTTTTTGTATGTTTAGTTCATTAGTATGATAATGGTGACTTTTGCTAGCCCTTATTTTTAATGATACTGTAATATAGAAATTAGAGGATGGATTTCAATTAGGATTTTTTGCTGTTTTTGTGCATTTTATTTAGACATAGTAAATATTGTAATGCTAAGTTATGCCATAGATTTACTTAAATATGTTCAATGTTTTCTGTACAGTTTTGGTCAGCTGTATATAGAATTTCTCATTTTTTCATTGTTAAGTCAGTGTATTTTCATTTCTAAGAAATGTGAGTTCTTCTATTTACTGAGTTAGTTGTACTTGTTGAGAAATCAGTAGAAAAAAATACTGTGACATCTATGAATGACTCTTGTAATTTTAATGGTTGCATTATAGTTGTGAGATATACCTCACAATAGCTTAGGTAGTTTGAATATTTAATGAAAGGTAATTGTGAAGTACTTTTTTCTGATTGCACTTGTTTGGAAATGATCAACAATAAACTAAACTGAGGTTATATGTGTATTATTTTGGTTGATGCAAGTGTTTAAAAAGCAACTAGCCTTATTCCTATGACAAGGTGACTTTACATTGATTGTAACTCTAGTATGTCAGGCAATATATTTAATGTCTTAATATTTGTTTTTGGAGGTTTACAAAATATGAACATCTATCAATCAGCTCTCCTATTAAGAACTTGACTATGTGAACCTGGTTTCTTTACATGATTGTTAGTCTACATCAGCCTTTTCTGTTACAAGCTAGAACAACAGTGAATTATTTGTGTTTGATTGACTGTACTGAAAATTTAGCAATATATAGAATACATTCCAGATTCTGTTGCTTCCATCTCTCAGCTGATTCTGTCAATTAAAACTTAATTTTATGAGATTTGACCAAATTGTTTTTGCTGAAAGCTATAGCGTTGAGGACATTCAAGTTTATGATAGTGAATAATTTTACATCCAGGTACTCAAATATTGATTTAAATGAGTATTGTTGCGTGCCGGTTGTATTCTAATGTACTATATCTAGCCAATCTTGTCTCTTGCTCTACAAGCTCATATCTAAGTACTGGATCTAGCCAATCTTGTCTCTTGCTCTACAAGCTCATATATCATTCGATAAGTACTGGATCTAGCCAATCTTGACTCTGGCACAACAAGCTTAGATTCTATATACTCTAAGTAACAGCTCTAGCAAGCCTTGACTCTGGCTCAACTAGCATAAATATTTAAGTACTGGATCTGGCAATACCTGACTCTGACTTAACAAACTAATATATTGTTTTAAATAAATGTACAAAAATGGTTAAAGATTTAACTACGTTTATTCTTTTAAAACCAAATATTCAGTTAAATAACATGAGAACTAGCACAATAAAGTACAAACAATGAATCTAAGGTTAGAGTCCTAAACTGTCAGACAAACTTATAATTAATGAAATCTCATTTAATGGAAACCTTAAGGTTTAAAATCTATCGTTTAAAATCTGGCTATGAAATTTACTATTGAGTCTCTTTAACAAGATAAATCCCTCAAAATTTAGTAAAAGTAAACTAGACCTAATAAGATAATGCTTGACTATCACCAAAATAAACTTACTAAATAATTAGATCTAATTAAATAGTGCAGATCTAAAGAAATGTTGTCAAAAATTAAAAGTGCAGAGTCCAGAATGTAGGTCTGCAGCGGCTTTTATAGTAAAGTTTCCGACAGTGTTTGAAAAATATCAAACACCGTAAGAAAGAGGCCACTAACGGGTTTCCAACAGTCCCAACAGTATACTTAAATATTTGCTTAAAACAAAAAACAATCTTAACCAGCTAAATCTGACAGTGTACAATAATATTAGAACAATAATAAAGTTTTGCCCACAAGTACAACCCTATTTTACACCCCAAAATATTTATAATACAATAAATTACATTCAAACATTCCCCTAAGGTAGCCTCTCACTCTAAAATATTCCCACAGTCAGCATACATACTACGTCACGCCAACTGACGTCATCCTATATACTACGTATTGGCGCACTAAATTCAGGACAAACGTGGTGCAAATTAAACATGGAATTATGTGATTATTAAAGGATTTAACAAATTCAGGGTTTTAAATTACTTAAGGTTGGTGACATTTAATGATTTTGACATAAAAGAACTAGTTAAAATGTTCGTATATAAGGCGTAAAGTCTCTAATTTTCTACTCTAAGATAGTGTCAAGTGGGTGGGGGTTGCACCCTACAGGCTACATTATATTTAATTTATTTCCATCTCTCAGAAGATCTTTATTGATCCATAAATTAAAGCAGAAATAATAAAGTAATATTTGGCATGAATATTTTGCTGTAACTTATAGAATTTTGGACTGTCAAGTTCCTTGAGTAGATATATTATAATTTTACAGCTAGAAAATGTATTCAAACTTTGATTTAAACCAGTAGTCTTGGCACGATATGACCTTTTTGTGTTGGTGCGCCGTAAAACTCAAACAAACATAATCAGTACCGGTTAATAAGTCTTCAGTTTCCAATGAAAGAATACACTAACTTTAACTGCATGGAATTTGTCAGGATTATTGCTTGAGACTTCAGTATATATAAGAATATGATCAGTAGATTTTTACATTTCTATATAACTTAGGCAGCAGCCAAAAATTGGTTTTGAGAAAGGGTTTCAAACAGATGCAAAGCTTGACTGCCTTTAGAATGATAAATATGATCTTGTAAAGTTTGTCAAGGGGAACTTTTGGACTATACATGTATTAGAAAACTGAGACTGTATTAGAAAACTAGTTGGCGACAAGATATATCAAAAATATAAAAACTCTTGAAATACAGCTATTGAGTTTTCTATGCATTTAAGTTTTTTTAAATGAGAATAAAAGAATGAGAATAAATATGTGATTAACTATATGTCATTTTAGACCAAGTCCCTAAAAAGGTACATATTAATTGAAAGACTGTCCTAGAATCAGGTTTCTATAAAACTTTAGACAGACAAAATTAGTTCTATGAAATGGTGAAATGAGATGTTGAAATCTTATTCAATATAGTTTACAAATAGATATGATCTTTACTTATCATGCTTAAAATAAGGATCGAAAAATTAACTAAACTTAATTAATTTAAATGTTAAATAGAGTATATTTACGCACATTTTACTTTCAAATCTAACTTATTTTTTTCTGTGTGTTTTTCTTAAACACAATGAAACTATGGCATGTGAATCAAACTTGATGATATCATTTTAGACCGGGTAGATGTTTTTCAACATTTGACTTTTGTAATAGTTTGATGTTATGATCAATTAGTTGATCAATTAGTTTGAACATTTGACCGTATGTCATTGGCTATATTTTGTGACACTTTGAATTATGACTCAAACACTTTGGGTCACAGATATGCTCTTTTTTGGGCATGATTTTAGGGTATAATCTACATTTCACATCAATACATTCTGATTTAACTCTTTGTTTCAACACTGAGTAGGTACGCTGTATCTAAGCAACGGTCTCAGTTCATGGGCCTAGTACATTAAACTACAAATTCTGTTGTTTAATGTACTGAGATTCAGGGACTGAAACCGTTGACACCCCATCTATTTGGCTTGGATTTAACTCTTTGTTGCAACACACTGTACAACATTACAAAGTTCTGATAGTATGAAATCATGGAAATGCCACCACCTTTCTCAGAGAACTCAGAGAAGCATCATTTTAAACCCTTCCCTCTCATGAACACCCGCCTCTCATGCATGCTCCCTTTCACCTCTCGGATCACCTTCTCCTTATCAACCCCCTATGAATTCCCTGGCGCTGTTTGGGTCACCCAGTCTGCAAGGTACTTGAGCATTATGTATGCCAAAAACCCTCCTGGATATTTCCAGTCAGGCTTCGGCACGTTCTCAGCCCATGTGATATCAGCACCACTGGAAGGGCCTAGCACGCGGGTTCATGTATCTCAACCTAAGGTATTGAAGGGGGAAGCAAACTTTGTTGGTATCATGGTCTATCTCAGGGTACATGGCTATGGAGTTAAGGGTTTTCTCTCAGGGTACAAGGCTATGGAGTTAAGGGTTTTCTCTCAGGGTACATGGCTAAGGAGTTAAGGGTCCTTTTTTAATTGTTTTTATTTTTTGTATAAGTTGAAAGATATATATTGTACTAAACTGTTTATACTTATTATTTTACATGTAATCATAACCATGCAATTTTGTTACCGAGACATTTTTTTGTGAAAATTGTTCTATTTTCTTTTAACAGTAAAGCATTAGATGGTATCAACGCATGAACAACACATGATTTGAATTGGTAGATTATGGTATGAAGTAAGAAGACAGGAACTGTACATTGAGGTAGCTTCTTTTATTATTTAATTATACTTAATAATAAGTTTAATAGTAGGATTCTTATTTTAAAAACATTGACATATATTTATGACTTTCTATAATACTATAGTTTAACTACACGGACATTTATTTTTATTTATGGTTTTAGGGTATTTTCTTATATTAGTGACATGTACTTTTATTTTGGGATTTAGAATATCTTCTTAAGGTTATAGGGTATTTTCTTATATTAGTAACATGTACTTTTGTTTGAGGTTTTAGGGTATTTTCTTATATTAGTAACTTGTACTTTTGTTTGAGGTTTAAGGGTATATTCTTATATTAGCAACATGTTCTTCTACTTTAGGTTTTAGGTTATTAATTATTTTAGCAACATGTACTTTTGTTTGAGGTTTTAGGGTATATTCTTATATTAGTAACTTGTACTTTTGTTTTAGGTTTTAGGGTATTTTCTTATATTAGTAACTTGTACTTTTGTTTTAGGTTTTAGGGTATTTTCTTATATTAGTAACTTGTACTTTTGTTTTAGGTTTTAGGGTATATTCTTATATTAGCAACATGTACTTCATTTCAGGTTTTAGGTTATTAATTATTTTAGCAACATGTACTTTTGTTTAAGGTTTTAGGGTATTTTCTTATATTAGTAACTTGTACTTTTGTTTGAGGTTTTAGGGTATTTTCTTATATTAGTAACTTGTACTTTTGTTTGAGGTTTTAGGGTATATTCTTATATTAGTAACTTGTACTTTTGTTTGAGGTTTTAGGGTATTTTCTTATATTAGTAACTTGTACTTTTGTTTGAGGTTTTAGGGTATATTCTTATATTAGTAACTTGTACTTTTGTTTGAGGTTTTAGGGTATTTTCTTATATTAGCAACATGTACTTTTGTTTAAGGTTTTAGGGTATTTTCTTATATTAGCAACATGAACTTCATTTCAGTTAAGGCTATTTTCTTATATCAGCAACATTGTCTTTATTTAAGGTTTTAGGTTTTTTTTATATTATCAACATGTACTTTTCCTGAAGGTTTTTAGGTATTTTCTATTTCAGCAATATGCACTTTATTTCAGGTTTTAGGGTGTTTACTTATTTTAGCAACACAAACATTTTTTTAAGGTTTTAGGGTATTTTCTTATATAAGCAACATGTACTTTTCCTATAGATATTAGGGTATTGTCTTATATTAGCAACATGTATTTCATTTAAGCTTTTGGGGTATTTTCTTATATTAACAACATGTATTTTCTTAAAAGTTTTAGGGTATTTTCTTATTATCAGCAACATGTACTTTTCCTAAAGATTTTAGGGTATTTTCTTATATAAGCAACATGTACTTTTCTTAAAGGTTTTAGGGTATTTCTTATATTAGCAACATGTACTTTTCTTAAAAGTTTTAGGGTATTTTATTATATTTACAAAATGTACTTCACTCCAAAAGTTGAAGGGCTCTTCTTATATATAAATTATCAAAATGTATTATATCTAAGGTTTTAGGGTATTTTCTTGTACAAGCAACATGTACTTCTACTAAAGGTTTAGGGTATTTTCTTATATAAGCAACATGTACTTCTACTAAAGGTTTTATGTTATTTTCTTGTATTAGCAACATGCACTTCTACTTAAGGTTTAAGGGTATTTTCTTATATTAGCAACATGTACTTCTATTTAAGGTTTTAGTATATTTTCTGATATCAGCAACTTGTACTTCTATTTAAGGTTTGTTGTTATTTTTCTTATATTAGCAACATGTATTTCTATTTAAGATTTTTCAGGTATTTTCTTATATTAGCAACATGTACTTCTACTTAAGGTTTTACGATAATTACTAATATAAGCAACATGTACTTCTACTAAAGGTTTTAGGGTATTTTCTTATATTAGCAACATGTACTTCTACTCAAGGTTTACGGTATTTTCTTATATAAGCAACATGTACTTCTACTAAAGGTTTCAGGGTATTTTCTTATATTAGCAACATGTACTTTTACTAAAGGTTTACGGTATTTTCTTATATAAGCAACATGTACTTCTACTAAAGGTTTTATGTTATTTTCTTATAATAGCAACATGTACTTCTATTTAAGGTTATATGTTACTTTCTTATATCAGCAACATGTACTTCTATTTAAGGTTTAATGTTTTTTTCTTATATTAGCAACATGAATTTCTACTTAAGGTTTTAGGGTATTTTCTTATATAAGCAACATGTACTTCTATTTAAGGTTTTAGGGCATTTTATAATATAAGCAACATGTACTTCTATTTAAGGTTTTATGTTATTTTCTTATATTAGCAACATGAATTTCTACTTAAGGTTTTAGGGTATTTTCTTATATAAGCAACATGTACTTCTATTTAAGGTTTTAGGGCATTTTATAATATAAGCAACATGTACTTCTATTTAAGGTTTTATGTTATTTTCTTATATTAGCAACATGAATTTCTACTTAAGGTTTTAGGGTATTTTCTTATATAAGCAACATGTACTTCTATTTAAGGTTTTAGGGCATTTTATAATATTAGCAACATGTACTTCTACTTAAGGTTTTAGGGCATTTTATAATATAAGCAACATGTACTTCTATTTAAGGTTTTATGTTTTTTTTTTCTTTTATTAGCAACATGTATTTCTATTTAAGATTTTAGGGTATTTTCTTATATTAACAACGTGTACTTCTACTAAAGGTTTTAGGGTATTTTCTTATTTTAGCAACATGTACTTCTACTAAAGGTTTTAGGGTATTTTCTTATATTAGCAACATGTACTTCTACTTTAGGTTTTAGGGTATTTTCTTATATTAGCAACATGTACTTTTACTAAAGGTTTACGGTATTTTCTTATATAAGCAACATGTACTTCTACTAAAGGTTTTATGTTATTTTCTTATAATAGCAACATGTACTTCTATTTAAGGTTATATGTTATTTTCTTATATCAGCAACATGTACTTCTATTTAAGGTTTAATGTTATTTTCTTATATTAGCAACATGAATTTCTACTTAAGGTTTTAGGGTATTTTCTTATATAAGCAACATGTACTTCTATTTAAGGTTTTAGGGCATTTTATAATATAAGCAACATGTACTTCTATTTAAGGTTTTATGTTATTTTCTTATATTAGCAACATGAATTTCTACTTAAGGTTTTAGGGTATTTTCTTATATAAGCAACATGTACTTCTATTTAAGGTTTTAGGGCATTTTATAATATAAGCAACTTGTACTTCTATTTAAGGTTTTATGTTATTTTCTTATATTAGCAACATGAATTTCTACTTAAGGTTTTAGGGTATTTTCTTATATAAGCAACATGTACTTCTATTTAAGGTTTTAGGGCATTTTATAATATTAGCAACATGTACTTCTACTTAAGGTTTTAGGGCATTTTATAATATAAGCAACATGTACTTCTATTTAAGGTTTTATGTTATTTTCTTTTATTAGCAACATGTATTTCTATTTAAGATTTTAGGGTATTTTCTTATATTAACAACGTGTACTTCTACTAACGGTTTTAGGGTATTTTCTTATTTTAGCAACATGTACTTCTACTTAAGGTTTTAGGGTATTTTCTTATATTAGCAACATGTACTTCTACTTTAGGTTTTAGGGTATTTTCTTATATTAGCAACATGTACTTCTACTTAAGGTTTTAGGGCATTTTATAATAAGGAACATGTACTTTTACTTAAGGTTTTATGTTATTTTCTTATAAAAGCAACATGTACTTCTATTTAAGATTATATGTTATTTTCTTATATTAGCAACATGTACTTTTATTTAAGGTTTCATGTTATTTTCTTATATAAGCAACATGTATTTCTACTTAAGGTTTTATGTTATTTTCTTATATTAGCAACATGTACTTCTACTCAAGGTTTTAGGGCATTTTCTTATTTAAGGTTTAATGTTATTTTCTTATATTAGCAACATGAATTTCTACTCAAGGTTTTAGTGCATTTTCTTTTATTAATAACATGTACTTCTATTTAAGATTTTAGGGTATTTTCCTTTATGAGCAGCATGTACTTCTTTTTAAGGTTTTATGGTATTTTTTTATTTAAGCAACTTGTACTTCAACTTAAGGTTTCACGGTATTTTCTTATATTAACATCATGTACTTCTACTTAAGGATTCAGCAAAGTTTCTTATTTTAGCAACATGTACTTTTACAGAAGGTTTTAGAGTATTATCTTTTATTAGCAAGATGTACTTTTATATAGGGTTTTAGGGAGTTTTATTATATAAGCAACAAACTGTTCTTCTTATCAAGGTTTAATGGTATTTTCTAATATCAGAAACATGTACTTCTACTAAAGGTTTTAAGGTATTTTCTGATATTAACAACATGTACTTCTATTTAAGGTTTAGGGTATTTCTTACATTAGCAACATGTACTTTTATATAAGGTTTTAGAGAATTTTTTTTATATTAGCAATATGTACATTTGTATAAGATTTGAAGGTATTTTCTGATATTAGCAACCTACACATTTATATAAAGATTACGCATAGTTTCTTACATTTGCAACATGTATTTCTATTTAAGGTTTTAGGGTATTTTCTTATTTAAGCCACATGTGTCAGTATATCTGTTAAAGGTTTTAGGGTATTTTCTTATTTAAGCCACATGTGTCAGTATATCTGTTAAAGGTTTTAGGGTATTTTCTTATTTAAGCCACATGTGTCAGTATATCTGTTAAAGGTTTTAGGGTATTTTCTTATTTAAGTCACATGTGTCAGTATATCTGTTAAAGGTTTTAGGGTATTTTCTTATTTAAGCCACATGTGTCAGTATATCTGTTAAAGGTTTTAGGGTATTTTCTTATTTAAGCCACATGTGTCAGTATATCTGTTAAAGGTTTTAGGGTATTTTCTTATTTAAGCCACATGTGTCAGTATATCTGTTAAAGGTTTTAGGGTATTTTCTTATTTAAGCCACATGTGTCAGTATATCTGTTAAAGGTTTTAGGGTATTTTCTTATTTAAGCCACATGTGTCAGTATATCTGTTAAAGGTTTTAGGGTATTTTCTTATTTAAGCCACATGTGTCAGTATATCTGTTAAAGGTTTTAGGGTATTTTCTTATTTAAGCCACATGTGTCAGTATATCTGTTAAAGGTTTTAGGGTATTTTCTTATAATAGAAACCTGTACTTTGTAATTTTACAATTTTTAATAATCACATGGTCACTGAATGCTTTATTTTTTACTTCTTTGGAACGACGGACCGTCTGTCCTATATTGGTCATTTATGAACTTACTGTTTTTGAGGCGATTTGGAATATCCGGAAAATACCTACTTGAAAGAAGTAAGAAGATAAAAGATTCAGTGAATAGATTATGAAAATCTTTGGGTCCAGGGTATGACAGAAAACTGCTTCCAGCTGTGGCATCCCATATATGGATGTGGGAAAGTGAGGCTGCCCTTTACCACAGTTGCCTCTAGGTACATGTTGTTTAAATATGAAAAAGCTGCTTTAACCAGCATTGAGTCATGAACAGAGTGTATATTAAATATATAAATAAATAAAGTTTGAATTTTGACTTTTAATGAGAATACGAATTTTTTCTCTTTATACCATCAGGGTAAAAAATGTGACTTAAATGGTGTTTCTAAATAACTTTCTTATCTTTGACTTTAACCGTAATAATTCACTTATAGCTATCAGGAGTTTAAAGTTTTAAGTATGAAAATCATAAATAGACATTTATTACATATGTTGATTTAAGACATTGAAAATAAGCCTATGGTGCGTTATAATTAAATTCTGAACATGCATGTAGTTTGTAGAGACTGATAGTTGCATTGAATTAAGTTTATGAATATGACTTGTTAGGACTTTGATAAATTAGTTTAACTTAATTGATTAAAATAATGAATACTTTGGGTAATATATTTATACTAGACATTTAACAGGAAACTGATATATATAGTAAAATGTAATTTCTTTGTTTCGACGTGACATCAGAAGGAAGAAAATAATTGAAAACTACCATTTTGATTAACAGATATTATACATTGAACATAGTTTGGAAGATAGCTACAAATGGCCTCTCCTTCTAAGTGGAAGAGTCCGCGGGCCTCAGAGCTGGATGAACGCCGAGCTGAGGGGGTTGTAAGAGTTGCCTGGTCTTACAAAAATGGGTTCAATAGCATTTCAACTAAACTCAGATTGTGAGCTCTATGACTCATAGTACAGTGTGTGGGATTTGTGAACATAGTGGTTGTTAAAATTATATCATCATTTTGTTGTTACTAGCACTTAGACAACATAGTTTTACTGTAACTGAACAATGATTAACCTTTTTTTTCTGGCTAAATAGGTTAGTAAAAAGAGTAAGATGGATATAGGAACACTTTCCTCCTTTGGTGAATGATAAATGTTTGAAAATTCTCATGATAAAACTATTAGAAGATAAATCATTGATGGAATACTACATTTTGAACTACATTTTTGAACTTCACCTTTGAAACTACATGTATATTCAAATTTTAACATTTATATGTATTGAGACTTTGTATGTGACATCTTTGATATCAATTAATGATTTAAGTTTAAATTTTAACTACTTGAAAATTATTTATCTATGTTATTAGGGTTTCATATTATTAAGGATTTAAGCATTTATTTCTAATCAACATTGATATGTAATTATGACGTTAAGGTTCTAAATATCTACAGCTTGAGCATTTGTCTATGAATTTAAGTGTACTATTACAATAAGTAGCATTAAATTAAATTCAAAAAGATGTACTTTCAGGACTTTGATTAATATTAGTAAACTTTTAAATGTGAAATTGATTTAAGTTAGTAGATATATTTGGGTTGTATAGTAGTACAAAAAAAATAATGATTAAGAAGGAAAAGATAATCACTAAAATGTAATTTTTTATTCTTTACACAGATGGAAGAAATAATAGAAAACTACCATTTTGATTATCAGATTTTATACATTGAACAAAGTTTGGAAGATAGCTACAAATGACCTCTCCTTCTAAGTGGAAGAGTCCGCGGGCCTCAGAGCTGGATGAACGCCGAGCTGAGGGGGTTGTAAGAGTTGCCTGGTCTTACAAAAATGGGTTCAATAGCATGTCAACTAAACTCAGATTGTGAGCTCTATGACTCACTGTACAATGTTTGGATTATGTAAACATAGTGGTTGTAAAAATTATATTATCATTCTGTCATTGTTCAGAACTTGGAAATTTATTTAAAGTAGGTTTTTTAAATATTGTTTAGGATTATTGATCACAGTCATGTAGATTTAAGAATATTTTCCTCAGTAAATATATTATTAATATACTTCCATTTCTTCCTGAAAAGGACATTTAACTCAGTAAAGAGATAAATACTTAAAGTTATGAACACCACTTGTACAAGTACTCAATTTTTTATCTTGCTTTTTTATATTTCAACATCATTTTTTCTGTAAAGATTTAAGTTTCTTATATTAAACATATCTTCAAGCTGTAAATTTATAGTGCGCAGTGTTTAATATTAGGTGGTTTCGGGTATAGCTGTTTTGAAGTTTTGGAGGCCATACTTATTAACAACCATTTAGTTAGTAATTTTACTTTATCTAAGTAAGCATAATTAATTTATAGTTCTTAGTGTTGAGGCGGTAAGGGTATGGCTGTAAGGGGAGGTTTTGAAGGTCGTATTTACTATTAACATAAACATTAGTTTATTAATTTCTGTGTTTTGTAATAATAACTATTCTTTAGTTTGTTTTTATAATATCTTAAGGAAGCATATTTTATAGTTCCTTGTGTTAAGGCGGTAAGGGTATGGCTATAAGGGGAGGTTTTGGAGGCCATACTTACTAACAACACAAATATTAATTTACTTATTTTAAAGTTTTTTGTATTTTTTTATCATTCACTTACATGTATAAAATTTATTTATAAAGTAAAAATATATATTACATGTTGCTGATATAAGAAACTAACATTAACATTTATGTATCATTTTGTTGTTCCCCCAAATATATGTTATGAAGTTATTTATATTTTACGTCAATCAGGTACAAATGAAATACAATGCTGCTTATATAAAATCCTTTTTTATTTTTAATGCATGTAACTATAGTTTTTCTGTTCTGTTCTACTAACATTAACATGTATGTATTATTTACTGGTCAATATTACTGGTTATATTAAAGGTCAATTAAGTAAAAAATAAAGTACATGATGTTAATGTTTAGGTTTTTCATGTCTTATGTCTTATGCCTTATTATCGAATTGGTTATCTTTTTTATCAAAACCTTCTATGATAAAATACTATAGTTTTAAAGGATAATAATATAAATAATTGTACTTTTTTCTTGCTAAATGTTGAATTTCTGTCTTGTATTTACCATTCAGTGAACAATTTTGAAAATAAAAACAATAGAGAACATGCTCAAATTTATTTTAGATAAAAATTTGATTTTTAATGAGAATACAATTTTTACTCTTAATACCATCAGGGTAAACAATGTGACTTAAATGGTGTTTCTAAATAACTTTCTTGTCTTTGACTTTAACCGTAATAATTTACTTATAGCTGGCAGGAGTAGTTTTAAGTATTAAAAATCATTAATAGACATTTAATACATGTGTTGATTTAAGACATTGAAAATAAGACTATGGTGCATTATAATTAAATTCTGAACATGCATGTAGTTTTCAAAGACTGATAGTTGCATTGAATTAAGTTTATGAATATGCCTTGTTATGACTTTGATTAATAAGTTTAACTTAATTGATCAAAATAATGAATACTTTGAGTAATATATTTATACTAGACATTTAACAGGGTAAACAGGAAACAGATATATGGTAAAATGTAATTTCTTTGTTTCGACGTGACATCAGAAGGAAGAAAATAATTGAAAACTACCATTTTGATTAACAGATATTATACATTGAACATAGTTTGGAAGATAGCTACAAATGGCCTCTCCTTCTAAGTGGAAGAGTCCGCGGGCCTCAGAGCTGGATGAACGCCGAGCTGAGGGGGTTGTAAGAGTTGCCTGGTCTTACAAAAATGGGTTCAATAGCATGTCAACTAAACTCAGATTGTGAGCTCTATGACTCATAGTACAGTGTGTGGAGTTTGTAAACATAGTGGTTGTTAAAATTATGTCCTCATTTTGTAGTTACTCGCATTTAGAACACATAGTTTTACTGTAATTGAACAATGTTTAACCTTTCTTCTTGATATATAGGTTAATAAAAAAGTGAGATGGATTTAGGAACACTTTCCTCCTATGGTGAATGATAAATGTTTTGAAATCTTATGATAAAACTATAAAGAGATAAATACTTGACGGAATATTTTTGAACTACATTTTACTATTATGAATAGTTGCATTTAATCAAATTCATTAAGATGGACTTTCAGGACTTTGATTTGTATTAGTAAAATTTGATAGGTAGAACTAATTAAAGTAAGTAGATCTATTTGGGCAGTATAATATTACATACAAGTTTACAAATTAGGAAGGTAAAGATACCGGTATTCGCTAAAATGTAATTTCTTTATTTTGACTTTACTACAGATGGAAGAAATAATACAAAAACTACCATTTTGATTAACAGATTTTATACATTGAACATAGTTTGGAAGATAGCTACAACTGACCTCTCCTTCTAAGTGGAAGAGTCCGCGGGCCTCAGAGCTGGATGAACGCCGAGCTGAGGGGGTTGTAAGAGTTGCCTGGTCTTACAAAACTGGGTTCAATAGCATGTCAACTAAACTCTGATTGTGAGCTCTATGACTCATAGTACAGTGTGTGGAGTTTGTAAACATAGTGGTTGTTAAAATTATGTCCTCATTTTGTAGTTACTCGCATTTAGAACACATAGTTTTACTGTAATTGAACAATGTTTAACCTTTCTTCTTGATATATAGGTTAATAAAAAAGTGAGATGGATTTAGGAACACTTTCCTCCTATGGTGAATGATAAATGTTTTGAAATCTTATGATAAAACTATAAAGAGATAAATACTTGACGGAATATTTTTGAACTACATTTTACTATTATGAATAGTTGCATTTAATCAAATTCATTAAGATGGACTTTCAGGACTTTGATTTGTATTAGTAAAATTTGATAGGTAGAACTAATTAAAGTAAGTATATCTATTTGGGCAGTATATGACAGATTAAGCAGGAAAAAGATAATCTCTTTAATGTAATTTCTTTATTTTGAATTTACTGCAGATGGAAGAAAATAATTGAAAACTACCATTTTGATTAACAGATTGTATACATTGAACATTGTTTGGAAGATAGCTACAAATGGCCTCTCCTTCTAAGTGGAACAGTCCGCGGGCCTCAGAGCTGGATGAACGCCGAGCTGAGGGGGTTGTAAGAGTTGCCTGGTATTACAAATATGGGTTCAATAGCATGTCAACTAAACTCAGATTGTGAGCTCTATGACTCATAGTACAGTGTGTGGGATTTGTGAACATAGTGGTTGTTAAAATTATATCATCATTCTGTCTTTGTTCAGAACTAGGAAATTTATTTATAGTTGGTTTAATTTTTCTTTATTATTGTTTAGGATTAATGAACACAGTTATTTAGATTCTCATCAGTAAATAGATGTTAATTTACTTTCATTTCTTCTTGTTAAGCTGGTTAAACTCAATCAACAGATTAATACTTATAGCTATGAACATTACTTTAACAAGTACTTGATTTTTTATCTTAAGTTTGTGTTTCTTACTTCAGCATCATGTTTTGTAAAGATTTAAGTGTTTCTTGTATTAAACTTATCTTCAAGCTGCAAATTTATAGTACTTGGTGTTTAATATATGGTGGTTTTGGTTATGGCTGTTTAGGAAGCCATACTTACTAAACATTCTCTAGTTTTTTTACTTTATCTTAAGGAAGCATAATTTATAGTTCTTAGTGTTAAGGCGGTATGGGTATGGCTGTAAGGGGAGGTTTAGAGGCCATACTTACTAATAACATTAACATTAGTTTATTAGTTTTTGAGTTTTTGTTTATTTACAACCCTTTAATGTGTTTTTTACTATATTTTAAGGAAACATATGTTTATAGTTCTTAGTGTTAAGGTGGTAAGGGTATGGCTATAAGGGGAGGTTTTGGAGGCCATACTTACTAACAACACTAATATTAATTTACTTATTTTAAAGTTTTTTTGTATTTTTTCATCATTCACTTACATGTATAAATTTTAATAATTTAGTAAAAAATAAATCACATGCTGCCAATATAAGAAACTCAATTATCTTTATACATATAGCTTAACTGTTCTATTTTTCTATCATTAACATTTACCTATCATTTTGTTGTTGCCCCCAAATATACGTTATTGAAATCTTTATATTTTACGTCATTTCTTTTAAAATGAAGTACAATGCTGCTAATATAAAAACTTTTTTGTTTGCATGTAACTATAGTTTTTCTGTTCTGTTCTGCTCTGTTCTACTAACATTAACATTTATGTATTATTTGGTGGTCATTAATGCTGGTTATAATTTAAGGTAAATTAAGTAAAAAATAAAGTACATGTTGTTAATATAAGAGACCTAATAATTTTTATACATGTAATTGTGCTGTTCTGTTCTGCTCTGTTCTATTTTACTAACATTAACTTTAACATATCATTTGTTGTTGCCCCAAATATATGTTATGACATTCTTTATATTTTACGTCTATCAAGTAAAAATGAAGTACAATGCTGCTAATATAAAAACTTATTATATATTTTTTACATGTAACTATAGTTGTTCTGTTCTGTTCTGTTCTGTTCTACTAACATTAACATTTATGTATTATTTTGTTGTTCAATAGTGTTGGTTATATATAAAATCGTTTGAGTTTTGTTATATTAGCAATTCCTAAGTTTGCATAATTTATAGTTCTTAGTTAAGGTGGTAAGGGTATGGCTATAAGGGGAGGTTTTGGAGGCCATACTTACTAATAATATTAACATTAGTAACTTGGCTTTTGAGTTTTGTTTATTTATAACCCTTTAGTTTGTTTTTTACTATATCTTGAGGAAACATATTTTAGTTCTAAGTGTTAAGGTGGTAAGGGTATGGCTATAAGGGGAGGTTTTGGAGGCCATACTTACTAACAACACAAATATTAATTTACTTATTTTAAAGTTTTTTGTATTTTTTTATCATTCACTTACTAACATCACTAATATTAATTTACTTATTTTGACGGGTTTTTTTTGTATTTTGTAAGCATTCACATAATGTATAAATTTCATTAATTAAGCAAAAAATACAGTACAAGTTGGTTATATAAGAAACTCAATTATTTTAATACATGTAGCTATAATTGTTCTGTTCTGGTCTGCTGTGTTCTGTTCAACTATCATTAACATTTATGTATTATTTTGTTGTTGCCCCAAATATACGTTATGAAATTCTTTATATTTTATGTCATTTTAGTTAAAATGAAGTACAATGTTGCTGATATAAAAACTTTATATATATTTTTTTACATGTAACTATAGTTGTTCTGTTCTGTTCTGCTCTGTTCTACTAACTTTAACATTTATGTATTTTTTTTGTTAGTCAATATTGCTGGTTATATTTTAAGGTCTTATAATTTAAGTAAAAAATAAAGTACATGTTGCTAATAAGAGAAACCTAATTATTTTTTATACATGCAATTGTTCTGTTCTGTTCTGCTTTGTTCTGTTCTACTGACATTAACATTAAAGTATTATTGTGTTGGTGTCCCAAAAATATCGTATGAAGATCTATATTTTAAGGTCACTTAAGTTAAAAAATAAAGTACATGCTGTAAATATAAGAAACTAATATACTTACATTAACATTTATGCATTATTTTGTTGGTCAATATTGTTGGTTATCTTTAAAGGTCAATTTTGTAAAAAATAGAGTACATCATGTTGCTAACATTAGAAACACAGTTTTTATACATGTAGCTATAATTGTTCTGTTCTGTTCTGTTCTGTTCTACTAACATAAAATTTATGTAGCATTTTGATGGTCAATATTGTTTGTTATATTTTAAGGTCAATTAAGTAGAAAATAAAGTACATGTTAATATTTGAGACCTAATTATTTTTTACACATGTAATTGTTCTGTTCAGTTTGCTCTGTTCTGTTCTACTAACATAAAATTAATGTAGCATTTTGTTAGTCAATATTATTTGTTATATTTTAAGGTCAATTAAGTAAAAAATAAAGTACATGTTGCTTATAAAAGAAACCCAATTATTTTTTATACATGAAGCTATAATTATTCTGTTCTGTTCTACTAACATTTACATTAGTGAATTATTTTGTTTGTGTCCAAAATGTATGTAATGAAATCTGTATGTATGAAGGTGAATTAAATAAAAAATAAAGTTGCACATTAAATTATCAAAAAATATCAAATGTAACGCTTATGGCATTATCCATGAATACCAAATGCATATGAAATAATACATGAAAAACAAACCCACATAAAATTACCCATAAGTACCATACGCTTATGACATTAATCATATATACTCAACTCACGTGAAATTATATATCAATTCCTAATGTTTATGAAATTATCCATGAATACTAAGCACACATGAAAGTATCCATAAATACCAGCCCAGAATAGCTGATCCATATACATCCAACCCAGATGAGATTAACCATATACATCAATTCCAGATGAGATGATACATAAACACCCAACCCAGACGAGATGATCCTTATAAGATTATCCATTAATACCAAACGTATATGAAATTATCAATAAATATGTAAAGCACATGCAATAATCCATAAATACCAAATGCTCATTAAATTATCAATAGAAATTATACCAACATGAAAAAATCCATGAATACCTAACCCTCATGAAATTATCCATAATTACCATATGCTCATGACTTTAATCATAAATACCGATCTCACATGAAATTGTCCATGAATACCAAACCCTGATGAAATTATCCATAAATACAAACTAAATGAAAGTATCCATAAATACCAACCCAGACTAGATGACCCATATACATCCAACCCAGATGAGATGATACATATACATCCAACCCAGATGAGATGATCCGTATATACCCAACCCAGATGAGATTATCCATATATACCCAATCTAGATGATATTATCCATGTTAAATCTAACCCAGATGAGATTATTAAAATTATTTATGACTTTAATCATAAATACCAATCCCACATGAAATTGTCCATGAATACCAAACCCACATGAAATTATCCATATATACCAACTTACATGAAAGTATCCATAAATAAGATTACCATATACGTCCGATTTAGATTAGATTATCCATATATCTCCATTCAAGATTAGATTATCCTTATACATCCGATCCAGATTAGATTATCCATATACATCCGATCCAGATTAGTTGATCCATATACATCCAATCAAGATTATATATATCAGATCCAGATTAGATGATCATGTGCATCCAACCTTGATAAGATTATACATATACATCCGATCCAAATAAGATTATCCATATACATCCTACCCAGATTAGATAATCCATATACATCTGATCCAGATGAGATGATTCATATACATCCGATCCAGATTTGATGATCCATATACATCAGATCCAGATTAGACTATCCATATCCATCAAACTAAGATTAGATTATCAATATTCATCCCGTCAAGAATAGATAAATCATATACATCCAACCCAGATTCGATTATCCATATACATCCAATCCAGATAAGATGATTCATATACATCTGATCCAGATAAGATTATCCATATACTTCCGATCCAGATTAGATGATCCATATACATCCGATCCAGATTTTATATATATCTGATCCAGATTAGATGATTCATGTGCATCCAACCTTGATTAGATTATACATATACATCCGACCCAAATAAGATAATCCATATACATCCTACCAAGATTAGATATTCAATATACATCCGATCCAGATTTGATGATCCATATACATCTGATCCAGATTTGATTATCCATATCCATCTAACTAAGATTAGATTATCAATATACATTTGGTCCAAATAAGATTATTTATATACACCCAACCCAGATTAGATTATCCATATACATCCGATCCTGATAAGATGATTCATATACATCCGATCCAGATTAGATGATTCATATACATCCAATCCAGATAAGATTAGCCCATATACATCATATCCAGATTTGAAGATTCATATACATCCAATCCAGATAAGATAATCCATATTCATCCAACACAGATAAGATCATCCATATGCATCCAAACTAGATAAGATTATCAATATACGTCCAAACCAGATAAGATCATTCATATATATCCAACACAGATGAGATCATCCGTATACATCCAAACCAGATACAATCATCCATATACATCCAACACTGATGAGATCATCTATACACATCCAACTAAGATAAGATCATCCATATACATCAAAACCAGATAAGATCATCCATATATATCCAACACAGATGAAATCTTCGGTATACATCCAAACCAGATACGATCATCCATAGACATCCAACTCAGATAAGATCATCCATATACATCCAAACCAGATAAGATCATCCATATACATCTAAACCAGATAAGATCATCCATATACATCCAAACCAGATAAGATCATCCATATACATCCAAACCAGATAAGATCATCCATATACATCCAAACCAGATAAGATCATCCATATACATCCAACTCAGATGGGATCATCCATATATATCCAACTCTGATGGGATCATCCACAAACATCCAACTCAGATGAGATCATCCATATACATCCAAACCAGATTAGATCATCCATATACACCCAAACCAGATTAGATCATCCATATACACCCAAACCAGATAAGATCATCCATATACATCCAACACAGATGAGATTATCCATATACATCCAACCCAGATAAGATTACCCTGATACATCCAACTCAGATGAGATGATCCATATATACCCAACCATGATGAGACGATCCATACATACCAAAACCAGATGAGATGAGATGAGATGATCCATAATATTCCATGTCTCTTAGTTTTAGTTTGCATATGAAAAATGCATACACTCCGGCTTGAGATAAGACCACAGGTTACGGCAATGGTCGCAGCGCTCTTGCTTGAGGTCCTACTCCTAACGGAGTCCGTACCCAATGCATCCGTCGGGGTCAGTTGTGATTTGCCTTGGTTGCAAAGGATATGTATGCACGCGTATACATCATCCATAGTGTTTCGTCACTATGTTTAGTGTATACGTCGTATGTCAAAACGGTGCGACTTAAGAGTTAGAGTTAAGATAAGCCCCACCTCTACTCACCCACCCTGAGTTGCACTGACTATTGCTTTATGTGGGTAACTTGACCTTATATTGATGTGTTAGTTCTTTAATGATCTAACTGTATCATGTAAGCCAGTCACAAGTCTGGATAAACAAGGAGTGACCACAGTAGTAATCAAGAATAGTAATCCATGAATGTAATCGATTCTCTGATAATAATTGAACAAATCACTCACACCACCCATCAACATACATAAATAAGTATCAGCCAAGCTCTGTTGGATGGAGTTTATGATCAAAATTCACTTTTCAACTAATAACTCTTTCGAAGTAAAAGTTTATCAATGTGTGGCATGCTGCTGCACATCACTTGGGACCAGCGACATGACACTCTTTTAGTTTAATGCAAAACACCTTGTGTTAGTGATCAGTCTCTATGTCATGAGGAGTTCTGAGTTCAAGTCTCAGTGGGAGTTAATTGGCTGGGTCTCAGGTGATTTGTTTAAGTTGTGTTTAATTTATATTTTAAAAATTGTATAATGAAGAATGTTTAAGCATATAAGTCAGTATACATCAGAAAAATGTATGCTCTTCATGCTAAGAAAGACAAAAACATATGTTAATATAGTACCCTCCAAATGTTTTAGTCAATAACTTGATAAAATTCTTCTTACAGTATATCTAATGGAGATAATCCAATCTAGATTTTCCATTCATATGTATTATTGAATTCTAAAATGTTGATATTTAAAGAAAATAAGCACCTAATTTTTTTATTACCTTCCCCTCTTTATTACTGGAGATTACAACATTTGGAGGCGCGATATGACCTTTTTGTGTTGGTGCGCCGTAAAACCCAAACAAACAAACAAACAAACAAACAACATTTGGAACTCCTTGGCCATGTGCTATTAATTCATGAATTAAAAGGTCAAGGTGTTCCAAATTGATATTACAGAACAGCTAATGTATTAACTATTAAACTTGTATTTGGTAAAACCTGTGTAAGCAAATAATTACCGATGTATATTAAGCTTGTACTTGTTAACTTTTCAATTCATTAAAGATTTCAGGGGCGCAATATAGTCTAATTAACCTTTTTTATTTCGATATTTATAGATTTGATGAGCAGATCCATACTGTAGACTATTATGGCTACATTCTGTAGCAAAAATGACTAGTCATCTTCTAATATTAACCTTAAAATGCAATTAATTACAAGAACCACTTCTTCACTTATTTGCACAAAATTATATGCCCATACTTCTCATACTTCAAATCATGACACAGCATATTACATTAATTTTGAGATACAAACATCCACAATATGATTACGTCTGCTTAGTAGATGCATGATCAACAACTACATTTATATCGTCACACTTATGACGTCACACATATGACACATTTCTTTGTTTTGGTGTGTTCTGTATGACATATAGTATGTAAGCATGGCATTGCTTCAGAGCATTCATATTTTTATCGTCTTAATAAACATTGAACATATTGTTGCTGTATATTATTGTATAAATATAGAAATATGTGAATGACAGACAAAATAAGTATGAATATAAGGATGATGGACAACATTTAGTATAAATATAGAAATATAGGAATGATGAACATTTATAGAATGAATATTGAAATGATGAACAAAATGTAGTATGAATATAGAAATATAGGAATGATGAACAAAATATAGTATGAATATAGTAATATAAAATAATGAACACAATATAGCATGAATATAGGAATGATGAAATGATGAACTAAATATAGCATGAATAAAGAAATGTTAAACAAACGAAAGCATGAATATTGAAATGATGAACAAAATATAGCATGAAAATATCAAATATAGAAATGATGAACATAATAAAGCACAAATATAGAAATATAGGAATGATGAACAAATATAGCATGAATATAAAAAAGATGCACAAAATATAGCATGCATATAGAAATAAAGAAATAATGAACAAAATATAGCATGAATAAAGGAATGATGAACAAAATATAGCATGAATATAGATATATAGAAATGATTAACGAAACATTGCATGGATATAGAATTGATGAACAAAATACAGTATGAATATAGAAATATAGGAATGGTGAACAAAATATAGCATGAATATAGAAATATAGGAGTGATGGACAAAATATAGCATGAATATAGAAATAAAAATGATGAACAAAATATAGTATGAATAAAGAAATATTGGAGTGATGAACAAAATATAGTATGAATATAGAAATATAAGCATGATGAACAAAATATAGTATGAATATAGAAATACAGGAATGTTGAACAAAATATAGTATGAATATAGTAATATAAAATAATGAACAAAATATAGCATGAATATAGGAATGATGAAATGATGAACTAAATATAGCATGAATATAGAAATGTTAAACAAACGAAAGCATGAATATTGAAAGGATGAACGAAATGTAGTATGAATATAGAAATATAGGAATGATGAACAAAATATAGTATGAGTATAAAAAAGATGCACAAAATATAGCATGAATATAGAAATAAAGAAATAATGAACAAAATATAGCATGAATAAAGGAATGATGAACAAAATATAGCATGAATATAGATATATAGAAATGATTAACAAAATATTGCATAGATATAGAATTGATGAACAAAATACAGTATGAATATAGAAATATAGGAATGGTGAACAAAATATAGCATGAATATAGAAATATAGGAGTGATGGACAAAATATAGAATGAATATAGAAATAAAAATGATGAACAAAATATAGTATGAATAAAGTAATATTGGAGTGATGAACAAAATATAGTATGAATATAGAAATATAAGCATGATGAACAAAATATAGTATGAATATAGAAATACAGGAATGTTGAACAAAATATAGTATGAATATAGTAATATAAAATAATGAACAAAATATAGCATGAATATAGGAATGATGAAATGATGAACTAAATATAGCATGAATATAGAAATGTTAAACAAACGAAAGCATGAATATTGAAAGGATGAACGAAATGTAGTATGAATATAGAAATATAGGAATGATGAACAAAATATAGTATGAGTATAAAAAAGATGCACAAAATATAGCATGAATATAGAAATAAAGAAATAATGAACAAAATATAGCATGAATAAAGGAATGATGAACAAAATATAGCATGAATATAGATATATAGAAATGATTAACAAAACATTGCATGCATGGATATAGAATTGATGAACAAAATACAGTATGAATATAGAAATATAGGAATGGTGAACAAAATATAGCATGAATATAGAAATATAGGAGTGATGGACAAAATATAGCATGAATATAGAAATAAAAATGATGAACAAAATATAGTATGAATAAAGAAATATTGGAGTGATGAACAAAATATAGTATGAATATAGAAATATAAGCATGATGAACAAAATATAGTATGAATTTAGTAATATAAAATAATGAACAAAATATAGCATGAATATAGGAATGATGAAATGATGAACTAAATATAGCATGAATATAGAAATGTTAAACAAACGAAAGCATGAATATTGAAATGATGAACGAAATGTAGTATGAATATAGAAATATAGGAATGATGAACAAAATATGAGTATAAAAAAGATGCACAAAATATAGCATGAATATAGAAATATAGAAATGATGAACAAAATATAGCATGAATAAAGGAATGATGAACAAAATATAGCATGAATATAGATATATAGAAATGATTTACAAAATATTGCATGGATATAGAATTGATGAACAAAATACAGTATGAATATAGAAATATAGGAATGGTGAACAAAATATAGCATGAATATAGAAATATAGGAGTGATGGACAAAATATAGCATGAATATAGAAAAGAAATGATGAACAAAATATAGTTTGAATAAAGAAATATTGGAGTGATGAACAAAATATAGCATGAATATAGAAATATAAGCATGATGAACAAAATATAGTATGAATATAGAAATATAGGAATGTTGAACAAAATATAGCATGAATATAGAAATATAGAAATGATGAACAAAATAAAGCATGAATATAGAAATATAGGAGTGATGGACAAAATATAGCATGAACATAGAAAAATAAAAATGATGAACAAAATATAGCATGATTATAGAAATATAGTAGTGATGAACAAAATATAGTATGAATATAGAAATATAGAAATATAGGAATGATGAACAAAATATAGCATGGATATAGAAATATAGGAATGATGAACACAAAATAGCATGAATATAGAAAAAATGAACAAAATATAGCATGAATATATAAATATAGAAATGATTAACAAAATAAAGCATGGATATAGGAATGATGAACAAAATACAGTATGATTATAGATATATAGGAATGATGAACAAAATATAGCATGAATATAGAAATATAGGAGTGATGGACTAAATATAGCATGAATATAGAAAAAAATATGAACAAAATATAGTATGAATAAAGAAATATTGAAGTGATGAACAAAATATAGTATGAATATTTAAATATAGGCATGATGAACAAAATATAGTATGAATATAGAAATATAGGAATGTTGAACAAAATATAGCATGAATATAGAAATATAGGAATGATGAACAAAATATAGAATGAATATAGAAATAAAGGAGTGATGGACAAAATATAGCATGAATAGATAAAAAAAAAGATGAACAAAATATAGCATGATTATAGAAATATAGGAGTGATGAACAAAATATAGTATGAATATAGAAATATAGGAATAATGAACAAAACATGGCATGAATATAGAAATATAGAAATGATGAACAAAATATAGCATGAATATATGAAAGATGAACAAAATATGGTACAAATATGGAAACATAGGAATGGTGAACAAATTATAGTATTAATATAGAAATATAGTATTGATACACATATTGCAGCATGAATATTGCAATGATGAACAAAATATAGCATGAATATAGAAAAATCAAAATAATGAACAAAATATAGTATGAATATAGAAATATAGTTATGCCGAACACAATATAGCATGAATATAGAAAAATGAACAAAATATAGCATGAATATAGAAATATAGAAATGATAAACAAAATATAACATGAATAAAGAAATGTTAAACAAAATATAGCATAAATAGAGAAACAATGAAATATTATAGTATGAATATAGAAATATAGAAATGATAAACAAAATGTAGCATGAATATGGAAATGTTAAACAAAATATAGCATTAATTGAGAAATAATGAACAAAATATGGTATGAATATAGAAATATAGGAATAATGAACTAAATATAGCATGAATATAGAAATATAGGAATGAAGAACAAAATATAGCATGAATATATGAATGATGAACAAAATATGGTAAAAATATGGAAACATAGGAATGGTGAACAAATTATAGTATTAATATAGAAATATAGTATTGATAAACATATTTCAGCATGAATATTGCAATGATGAACAAAATATAGCATGAATATAGACAAATACAAATAATTAACAAAATATAGTATGAATATAGAAATATAGTTATGCTGAACACAATATAGCATGAATATAGAAAAATGAACAAAATATAGCATGAATATAGAAATATATAAATGATAAACAAAATATAACATGAATAAAGAAATGTTAAACAAAATATAGCATAAATAGAGAAACAATGAAATATTATAGTATGAATATAGAAATATAGAAATGATAAACAAAATGTAGCATGAATATGGAAATGTTAAACAAAATATAGCATTAATTGAGAAATAATGAACAAAATATAGTATGAATATAGAAATATTGGAATAATGAACAAAATATAGCATGAATATAGAAATATAGGAATGATGAACAAAATATAGCATGAATATATGAATGATGAACAAAATATGGTAAAAATATGGAAACATAGGAATAGTGAACAAATTATAGTATTAATATAGAAATATAGTATTGATAAACATATTGCAGCATGAATATTGCAATGATGAACAAAATATAGCATGAATATAGACAAATACAAATAATTAACAAAATATAGTATGAATATAGAAATATAGTTATGCTGAACACAATATAGCATGAATATAGAAAAATGAACAAAATATAGCATGAATATAGAAATATAGGAATGATGAACAAAATATAGCATGAATATATGAATGATGAACAAAATATGGTAAAAATATGGAAACATAGGAATGGTGAACAAATTATAGTATTAATATAGAAATATAGTATTGATAAACATATTGCAGCATGAATATTGCAATGATGAACACAATATAGCATGAATATAGAAAAATGAACAAAATATAGCATGAATATATAAATATAGAAATGATAAACACAATATAACATGAATAAAGAAATGTTAAACAAAATATAGCATAAATAGAGAAACAATGAAATATTATAGTATGAATATAGAAATATAGAACTGATAAACAAAATGTAGCATGAATATGGAAATGTTAAACAAAATATAGCATTAATTGAGAAATAATGAACAAAATATAGTATGAATATAGAAATATAGGAATAATGAACAAAATATAGCATGAATATAGAAATATAGGAATGATGAACAAAATATAGCATGAATATATGAATGATGAACAAAATATGGTAAAAATATGGAAACATAGGAATGGTGAACAAATTATAGTATTAATATAGAAATATAGTATTGATAAACATAATGCAGCATGAATATTGCAATGATGAACAAAATATAGCATGAATATAGACAAGTACAAATAATTAACAAAATATAGTATGAATATAGAAATACAGTTATGCTGAACACAATATAGCATGAATATAGAAAAATGAACAAAATATAGCATGAATATAGAAATATAGGAATAATGAACAAAATATAACATGAATATAGAAATATAGTTATGCTGAACACAATATAGCATGAATATAGAAAAATGAACAAAATATAGCATGAATATAGAAATATAGGAATAATGAACAAAATATAACATGAATATAGAAATATAGAAATGATAAACAAAATATAACATGAAAATAGAAATATAGAAATGATAAACAAAATGTAGCATGAATATAGAAATGTTTAACAAAATATAGCATTAATTGAGAAATAATGAACAAAATATAGGATGAATATAGAAATATAAAAATGATGAACAAAATATAGTATGAATATAGAAATGATGAGCAAATTATAGCATGAATAGAAAAAATAGAAATAATAAACAAAATATTATGAATATAGAAAAAAAGAAGGATGAACGAAATACAGTATGAATATAAAATGAAGAAACGATGATCAAAATATAGCATGAATATAGAAATTATGAACAAAATATAGCATGAATATAGAAATGATGAACAAAATATTATGAATATAGAAATTATGAACAAAATAAAGCATGAATATAGAAATGATGAACAAAATATAGCATGAATATAGAAATGATGAGCAAAATATAGTATGAATATAGAACCGATGAACAAAATAAATCATTAAATTAGAAATAAAGAAATGATGAACAAAATGTATCAGGAATATCGTAATCAAAAGTAAAGCATGGATATAGAAATGACGAACAAAATATACCATGAATATAACATATAATAATTATGAACAAAAACAGTATAAATACAGAAGTATAGACATAATGAACAAAAAAGGACATAAATATAGAAAAATAGAAATGATGAACAAAATATAATATGAATATAGGAATGATGAACAAAATATATTATGAATATAGAAATGATGAACAAAATATAGCATGAATATAGAAATATAAAAATAATGAACAAAATATACCGGTAGTATGAATATAGAAATAAAGAAAAAATGAACAAAATAAAGTATGAATATAGAAATATAGAAATGATGAACAAAATATAGCATGAATATAGAAATAATGAACAAAATATAGCATGAATATAGAAATGATGAACAAAATATAGCATGAATATAGGAATAATGAACAAAATATAGCATGAATATAGAAAAATAGAAATAATAAACAAAATATAGTATGAATATAGAAAAAAAGAAGGATGAACAAAATACAGTATGAATATAAAATGAAGAAACGATGATCAAAATATAGCATGAATATAGAAAAGATGAACATCATATAGCATGAATATAGAAATTATAGCATGAATATAAAAATGATGAATAAAATATAGCATGGATATAGAAATATTGTAATGATGAACAAAATATAGCATGAATACAGAAATGTAGTAATGATGAACAAAATATAACCTGAATATAGAAATGATGAACAAAATATAGCATGAATATAGAAATGATGAACAAAATATAGTATGAATATAGAAATAATGATCAAATTATAGCATGAATGTAGAAATATAGAAATGATGAACAAAATATAGCATGAATATAGAAATATAATAATAATGATGAACAAAATATAGCATGAATATAGAATTGGTGAACAAAATATAGCATGAATATAGAAATGATGAACAAAATATAGCATGAATATAGAAATGATGAACAAAATATAGCATGAATATAGAAATGATGAACAAAATATAGCATGAATATAGAAATGATGAACAAAATATAGTATGAATATAGAAACGATGAACAAAATAAATCATTAAATTAGAAATAAAGAAATGATGAACAAAATGTATCAGGAATAGCGTAATCAAAAATATAGCATGGATATAGAAATGACGAACAAAATATACCATGAATATAACATATAAAAATTATGAACAAAAACAGTATAAATACAGAAGTATAGACATAATGAACAAAATATAGTATGAATATAGAAAAATAGAAATGATGAACAAAATATAATATGAATATAGGAATGATGAACAAAATATAGTATGAATATAGGAATGATGAACAAAATATAGAATGAATATAGAAATTTATAAATAATGAACAAAATATAGTATGAATATAGAAATATAGAAATGATGAACAAAATATAGCATGAATATAGAAATTTATAAATAATGAACAAAATATAGTATGAATATAGAAATAAAGAAATAATGAACAAAATAAAGTATGAATATAGAACTATAGAAATGATGAACAAAATATAATATGAATATAGGAATGATGAACAAAATATAGCATGAATATAGGAAAAAAGAAATGATGAACAAAATATAATATGAATATAGGAATGATGAACAAAATATAGTATGAATATAGGAATGATGAACAAAATATAGCATGAATAGAGAAACAATGAAATATTATAGTATGAATATAGAAAAATAAAAATGATCAACAAAATGTAGCATGAATATAGAATTGTTAAACAAAATATAGCATTAACTGAGAAATAATGAACAAAATATAGGATGAATATAGGAATGATGAACAAAATATAGCATGAATAGAAAAAATAGAACTAATGAACAAAATATAGTATGAATATAGGAATGATGAACAAAATATAGCATGAATATACAAAATAGAAATAATAAACAAAATATAGTATGAATATAGAAAAAAAGAAGGATGAACAAAATACAGTATGAATATAAAATGAAGAAACGATGATCAAAATATAGCATGAATATAGAAAAGATGAACATCATATAGCATGAATATAGAAATTATAGCATGAATATAAAAATGATGAATAAAATATAGCATGGATATAGAAATATTGTAATTATGAACAAAATATAGCATGAATACAGAATTATAGAAATGATGAACAAAATATAGTATGAATATAGAACCGATGAACAAAATATAACCTGAATATAGAAATGATGAACAAAATATGGTATGAATATAGAAATAATGATCAAATTATAGCATGAATGTAGAAATATAGGAATGATGAACAAAATATAGTATGAATATAGAAACGATGAACAAAATAAATCATTAAATTAGAAATAAAGAAATGATGAACAAAATGTTTCAGGAATAGCGTAATCAAAAATATAGCATGGTTATAGAAATGACGAACAAAATATACCATGAATATAACATATAATAATTATGAACAAAAAAACAGTATAAATACAGAAGTATAGACATAATGAACAAAATATAGTATGAATATAGAAAAATAGAAATGATGAACAAAATATAATATGAATATAGGAATGATGAACAAAATATAGTATGAATATAGGAATGATGAACAAAATATAGCATGAATATAGAAATATATAAATAATGAACAAAATATAGTATGAATATAGAAATAAAGAAATAATGAACAAAATTAAGTATGAATATAGAATTATAGAAATGATGAACAAAATATAATATGAATATAGGAATGATGAACAAAATATAGCATGAATATAGGAAAATAGAAATGATGAACAAAATATAGTATGAATATAGGAATGATGAACAAAATATAGAATGAATATAGGAATGATGAACAAAATATAGCATGAATATAGGAATGATGAACAAAATATAGCATGAATATAGGAATGATGAACAAAATATAGCATGAATATAGGAATGATGAACAAAATATAGCATGAATATAGAAATAAAGAAAAAATGAACAAAATAAAGTATGAATATAGAATTATAGAAATGATGAACAAAATATAGCACGAATATAGAAATTATGAACAAAATATAGCATGAATATAGAAATGATGAACAAAATATAGCATGAATATAGGAATGATGAACAAAATATAGCAGGAATATAGAAAAATAGAAATAAACAAAATATAGCATGAATATAGAACTATAAAAATGATGAACAAAATATAGCACAAATATAGAACTATGGAAATGATGATCAAAAAAGACCATTAATATAGGAATGATGAACAAAATATATTATGAATATAGAAATATAGGAGTGAAGAGCAAAATATAGCACAAATATAGAAATATAAAAATGATGAACATGATATGGCATGAAAATAGAAAGAAAGAAATGATGAACAAAATATAGCTTTAATATAGAAATGTTAAACAAAAGAGCATGAATATAGGAATATAGGAGTGATGAACAAAATATAGCATGAATATAGAAAAATAGAAATGATGAACAAAATATAGTATGAATATAGAAATATCGGAACGATGAACAAAATATAGCATATAGAAAAGATGAACAACATATAGCATGAATATAGAAATTATAGCAAGAATATAGAAATGATGAACAAAATATAGCAAAAATATAGAAATATTGGAATGATGAACAAAATATAGTATGAATATAGAAAAATAGAACTGATAAACAAAATATAGAATGAATATAAGAATGATGAACAAAATATAGCATGAACATAGAAATGAGGAACAAATCATAGTATGAATATAGAAAAAAGAAATAATAAACAAAGAAAAGTATGAATATAGAAATATAGAAATAATGAACAAAATATTGCATGAATATAGAAATGTTAAACAGAAAAAAGCATGAATATAAAAATGATGAACAAAATATAGCACAAATATAGAAATATAGGAATGATGAACAAAATATAGTATGAATATAGGAAAATAGAAATGATAAACAAAATTATGTATGAATATAGGAATGACGAACAAAATATAGCATGAATATAAAAAAAGAAATGATGAACAAAATAAAGTATGAATATAGAAATATAGGAATGATGAACAAAATATAGCATGAATATAGAAAAATAGAAATGATGAACAAAATATAGTATGAATATAGAAATATCGGAACGATGAACAAAATATAGCATGGATATAGAAATTTAGTAATGATGAACAAAATATCGCATGAATAAAGAAATAATGAACAAATTATAGTAAGAATATAAGTTCTAGTAAAGATGAACAAAATATAGCATGAATATTGAAAGGATGATTAAAATATAGCATGAATATAGAAATATAGTAATGATGAACATAATATAGCATGAATATTGAAATGATGAGCAAAATATAGCATGAATATAGAAAAATAGAAATGATGAACAAAATATAGTATGAATATAGAAATATAGGTATGATGAACATAATTTAGCAAGAATATAGAAATGATGAACAAATTATAGCATGAATGTAGAAATATAGAAATGATGAACAAAATATAGCATAAAGATAGAAATGATGAACAAAATATAGCATGAATATAGAAATACAGTAATGATGAACAAACTATTGCATGAATATAGAAATATAGGAAAGATGAACAATACATAGCATGAATATAGAAATATAGGAATGATGAACAAAATAAAGTATGAATAGAGAAATATAGGAATGCTGAACAAAGTATAGCTCGAATATAGAAATATTAGAATGATAAACAAAATATAGCATGAATATAGAAATCATGAACAAAATATAGCATGAATTACAAAATAAAGTATGAATACAGAAGTATAGAAATAATGAACAAAATATAGCACTAATATAAAAAGATAAGAATGATGAACAAAATATAGCATGAATATAGAAATGATAAACAAAATATAACATGAATATTGAATGATGAAGAAAATAAAGCACAAATATAGAAATTTAGGAATGAAGGCAAAGTATAATATAAATTAAGAAAAATATGAATGATGAACAAAACATAGCATGAATATAGAAATATAGGAATGATGAACAAAATATAGTATGAATATAGGAATAATGAACAAAATATAGTATGAATATAGATATATAGAAATGATGAATAAAATAAAGTATGAATATAGGAATGAAGAACAAAATTTAGTTTAAATATAGGAATATAGGAATGATGAACAAAATTAGGTATGAATGTTGAAATATAGAAATGATGAACAAAACATGGCATGAATATAGAAATATAGAAATGATGAACAAAATATAGCATGAATATTGAATTGATGAACAAAATTTAGTATAATTATAGGAATGATGAACAAAATATATGTAGTATTTTTAAAGAAATATAGGAATGATGAACAAAATATATGTAGTATTTTTATAGAAATATAGGAATGATGAACAAAATATAGTATGAATATAGAAATATGGGAATGATGAACAAAATATAGTATGAATATTGAAATATAGAAATGATGAACAAAACCTATGAAGAATATAGAAATATAGAAATGATGAACAAAATATAGCATGAATATTGAATTGATGAACAAAATATAGCATGAATATAGAAATGATGAACAAAATATAGCATGAATATAGGAACAATGAAGAAAGTAATGCATGAATTAAAAATAAAGAAATGATGAACAAAATGTATCATGAATATCGAAATCATGAACAAAATTTAGTATGAATAAAGAAATATCAGAATGATTAAAAAATATAGTATGATTTAAGACATTTAGGAATGCTAATTAAAGTATAGCTCGAAAATAGAAATATAAGAATGATAAACAAAATATAGCATGAATATACAAATATAGGAGTGATGGACAAAATATAGTATGAATATAGAAATATAGGAATGATGAACAAAATATAGTATGAATATAGAAATATAGGAATGATGAACAAAATATAGTATAATTATAGGAATGGTGAACAAAATATAGTGTGAAAATAAAAAAATAGGAATGATGAACAAAGTATAGTATGAAAGTAGAAAAATATGAATGTTGAACAAAATATAGCCCAAATATAGAAATGATGAACAAAATATAGTATGAAAATAGAAAAATAGGAATGATGAACAAAGTATAGTATGAAAATAGAAAAATAGGAATGTTGAACAAAATATAGCACGAATATAGAAATATGGGAATGAAGGAGAAAATATAGTAAGAATATATGAATGATGAGCATAATATAGTATGAATATAGGAATGATATACAAAAATAATTTGAATACAGAAATATAGGAATGGTGAACAAAATATACTGTGAATACAGGATTAATGATCAAAATAAAGTGAAAAATATAGAAATAAAGGAATGATGATCAAAATAATGTGTAAATTAAGGAAAATATAATGAATGGACAAATTTAGTGTAAAATATGAATATATGAATGATTGACTAAATATAGTGAAAATATTGGATAACATGAATAATGGACAAATATAGTGTAAATATGGGAATAAAGGGTTGATGGTTAAATATAGTGTAAATATAGGAATATGGAAAATTATGGATAAATATAGTGTAAATATATGAATGTATGATAAATGATCAAAATATTGTGTTAATTTAGGAATATATGAATAATAATAAAAAATATATTGTGTTAATGTATGATGATATAAATAATGATCATTATAAAGTGTAAATATGTGAATATATAAATAATGATCAAAATATAGCACAAATATATGAATGATTGACGAAATAAAGTGTTAATATCGGAACATAGGAATAATGGCAAATATAGTGTAAATATAGGATATATTAATAATGATCAAAATATAGTGTACATATACGGACAAATATAGTGTAAATATTTGAATATATAAATAATGGACAAATATAATGTAATTATAGGAATGATGATCCAAATACATGTATTTTAGTGTAAAATATCCATAAAAGAATGATGGACAAGTAAAGTGTAAATATAGCCTACTGTACTATATGTCTATATGAGAAATAGACCAGATTTTCAAGGGGAGACAATATATACCAAAACTGGTCAAGAGTAAGGTCGAAAATTTTAACTTTAAATTCTTCATAAGGTCGACGTCAACGTAAGGTCGACTTGAAACCTATTCGCCCCAACGTTTGGGTGCAAATATATGTACCAAATAATGCATATTATTCTTTAAAAATCAAGTGACACGTTCTCATTAAACCAATTAATAATATGCAATTTAATTTTTTTTAAGCTCTGCTACATATTCTTGCAAAAAAGTGCTTCAAAGTTTTGGGGGTGTATATCAGCGTGATATATATACACACATTTATATATACAAAGTCGAATAGGCATTTTTTGTCTTAATATCTCTTTTTTGCGGACCGAGATGTTAAAAGGTCATCTTTTGTTTGAAAGTTTTTTAATTTACGGTTATTTTTAACAACATATATACTGGGGTATATTACTTTGCCATAGATATATTTAACATATAAACTTGTGAATCTAATATATACCTCCGTGTAGAGAATTTGTGTACGGAAACGTGTGTTTGCCTCTGCTGTTCGCAAATATACACGAGTATTGGTTGAATTACGTCTAAAATTGTATCACAGTATAAGATGTGTGGTGGCATATGTTTGCCATCTGATGACCAAATAGTTGCAAAGTAATACAACGGTTACCTCGATACGTGACTAGTTACTTTCTTAGTAAATAAAAAATCATAATAGGAAAAAAATCAATGTGCTTCCAAAACAGTATAAGTCATTTTTATAAACCATGGCATTTGACAAATCAGACATGTCTTCGATGATTTCGGGGATTCAGGTACGCCGCCATTTACACCATACAATTGTAAAAGTAACTCGTTGCATAACCTAAGCTAATGTCCATATATAATGAGAAGAATTGTTGTATCTCCATGATAAGAATGTGATGGTAGGTGAATCTGCCGGAAATAAATATGAAACTTCAGAATCGATATCCAGCGCATTTACCAATGTACCACGGCGGCGGGCCAACGATCTAACAAGATGTTCCATTGAAAAGTTATTCATCACTGTATGCACTGCATGTGGCAGGTTTTCGATTACTGAACATATTTGAACAAGACGACTTTCCATATTTCTATCATAAACTGAGGTTCCTTTTACTTTAAATGATCGGTCAGCAATGGACAAAATGATGCTTGTAGCGCTGCTAAGTTTCGAAACGTCGCTAAACGTCGTAATTGACGATTAACGTCGCAACAAGGACGCTAAATATCTTAACTTACGCATTACATCACAATTGTCCTGACAATAAATGGAGCAACGCTGACGCTGTTTGTCGATTAGAAAATGACTGTTGCAACCTCGATGCTTAATGTTGCGCTTTGGTAGGAAGAATTAGTACCGAATCTTTAACCCACCAAACGACGACAAAATCGTTATTATCAATCTAAAACAAGTAATACATGTACTATCAAAATACAATATAATATAACTGTCTAAGGGTTATGATAACTATCTCTCTCTAGTGGGTTTCCTTGTAGGGGTCAAGCTTCAAAATATCAGTTTCTTATAAAAGTAGGCTACTTTTATGATAATCAATTTAGACAAAGGTAGTACCCTGTCAGCCTATCAAATTGCTTAAAAAGTGTTTGATAAAACTTACAAAAATGTAAAATGTTGGATGTATGATATTGTTTTTACTTGATTTACTCGAGAAACCAGTGCGTACGCAAGTATCCAAACTGATGCTTTAGTAAACGCCTCAATTCAACATTATTGTTGTTAGTCTTTTATTAGTCCTTTGGGATGTGTGCAACGTGAGGTATGTCGTTTTTATGCTAATATACAAAGTGTTGACGTTGCCAAAATATAGAGACAGTCACAGGACATGAATGCTGGTTGATGTGATGTGCCCATGAGATTACCTTGGCAAATAACGGATTGTCACTTAAACTCGTTTTGATCTGTGAAAAGCCAAAGGGCGTTACATAAATCGAAACACGACTCATCACTGAACACTACATTCTCCCAAAACCATGGCCACAATGATAAAAGAGTTGGTGGCGATGGCAACTATTCTAACTTAGGAACTATTCGGTGGTAAGGTTCACGCCAAACATGTAATTTCCCGTTTGTCGACTTATTTGACGTACACGGTTATCCTTTCTCCACACAATACGAAGATACTACCCATGAAAAACTATCAAGCGTATATATAATATATGTACATTAATATAGTAAAAATAAGTACAAGAGTCTTCACATGCGGCGATATTTTATTTCGTAGTTATGGTTTACATGTTCCGCCAAGTATTAATTCTGGAGAAAATAGTTAAGTTTTGAAAGCCCAATGCTACCATCCGCGCACTCATGAAACTTTATAACGAGTCATATTATGTTCATCTTTAGAGCAAGTTTCTAACTTGGTAAAGCTTAAAACTGTGTATATGTAGTCACGTTGTCATCAACACGGGGGCCCAACTCCGTCACAATGTGAGTGGATTTCTGTCGAGCTTATGTCACGGATGCCTGTCGATAGTGTTACGGATTTTCGACGAGCACTGAAGAAATAACGGACAGAAAAAGGTAGTTTTCCTATCGATAAGAAGCCAATGATAAGTAATATTTGTCAAGTGATGATTTTAAACTCGTATCAATGTCTTTTTTATTGAAGGATCAACCAAAATGCAAAACCTAGATGTCATCGATTTTTCCCGTCATGTCACAGTTTATATGACAATACTTGCGTTAATGTAACAGTATTACTGACAATAGTTTTCAGTTTTTTCAGGCTTCCCGAGCAAGATGTAGATGTTGTCCCGTGTGTTTACCACTGAAACGGAAGCCGTTCATAGCGTGGCTTCATTTCATCCAATATGGTCTGTTAACCATTTTGATTTTCAACGATTATGACAAACTACAACCAATGACGTACAAGACAAATGCTTTGACATTAACCCAAGTAAACGTTGATGTTTTAACGGAAACATCTAGGTGCAAACTTGAATGTCCGTGAACGTCCAGCTTATAACTGAAGATAAGCATTTCATCTAAAAGTGTTCATAGATAAGCATTATTATATAAGCTACCAAGTCCTATGTTCTTTCACAGATACATTTGACAAAGATAGCGTTATGGTAGCTTTGACTCGGATTCTAGTGACACCACTTTGCAAAGTGATACTTGTGATATTGTTTTCTAGATGAATTGCATGTGTCTCTAAATGTTGAAGTTTCTGACAACAATAACAACTTTACGAAGCGTCGGACACATATGAAAAATGTCCATTCAGGTCATATAAAGTAGTAATTCAAGTAGGCACCATAGAGCTGTTCAAATGAACCTTCAGTTTGAATATACAGGGTGTCCAAAAAGAAAGTTTACAGTTTCACCATATCGTCATTTTATCAATTGTTATGTTATATTAATGAAAAATATACCATTTTAAAGTGCATATGCTCAAGTTTTAAATGCACCTTAACTTGACTCGCTAAAATGTTTGACATCGCCATATAATGACATCAAGTAAAAACTTGTAAGTATTATACCAAATATAGTACAAATGACAGGGATAAAAACTTACACCTATTGTCTAAACATGTGCAAGTTTGTGTTGATCTAGCAGAGTATTAATATGTTATAAATTAGCATCAAAACTATACTCAGCAAAAATAAAAACCTGACACTTTATTTCTGTCAATTACTTTTTTATATGTGTGTTAAATTAAAATGTTGTGTAGTGTGTATACATGCACTATCGTTGCACTACACACCTGTTTTGTCTTGTCCGACTATTGTCAATAATACCAGGCGTAAATTTTCAATTTTCGCATGTAAACCTCGTGCAGACTGAAATGTGTCAGATAGACAGTTATTAAAGGCACTACACATGTGTTCAGTATCAATGTAGTGTAATTCACACCTAAAGTTGATTGCTTTCATGATGGCACGTTTGTCAGAAAGAGAACGAAATCAAGCAATAGGAAATTAGGAATGCTGCGAGGTGGGGTATCCGTTGTTAACGTGAGTAGAATGTTTAACTGCAATCGCAACACAGTTCATGAACTTGTAAGAGGCTATAGACTTACGGGTGATGTGCATGATCATCCAAGGTCAGGTAGGCTAAGGGCAACTACCCAAAGGGACGATCGTGCCATCGTTTTAACTCACTTACGCGACAGGTTCAGACCGGCGACCTTGATAGCACCAACGTTTAATGTTACTGCTCAAACCATTCGTAATCGGTTACGGTCATGCCAGCGTCCTATTAGAGCTCGACGCCCATATACAGGCGGTATTCTAACTTTACGCCATCGTCATGCTCGTATTGGTAGGACACGCGCGCAACGTCACTGGCGGCGACGTGACTGGAATACCGATCTGTTTTCAGATGAGTCTCGTTACAATCTCTGTCATGCTGGCGGCCGTGCAAGAGTTTATCGGCGGCAGGGCGAAAGGTTCGCACCTGTTTGTGTTCGACAGCATGATCGTTTGGTGGTGGAGGCGTTATGGTGTGGGGCGGTATAATGGGTGGATAGAAGTCCCGGCTTTTTGTTATCATCGGCAACTTAAACGCCCACAGATACCTTGACGAAGTCTTGAATGCCGAAGCCATTCCATTTATGCAAAGGAACGCCCCAGTTGTGTTTCAACATGCCAACGCCCGTCCACACACCGCGAGGATTACACGCGCTCGCTTAGCTGCAGCCAACGTCAACACCCTGCAATGACCAGAAATGTTCGGCGAAATCACAGCCCACAAAACATCCACGAGCTGACAATTGCGTTGATAGCAGAATGGAACAACCTTCCGAATAACCTTGTTCAACATTACGTCAATTCTATGCGTCGACGCGTTGACGCAATTCTTAGAGCTAGAGGAGGCCACAACAGATATTGAATGAAATAACTCAAATTTAATTTACAACTGTTGATGAAATGATTAAAACATTTCTACACGTAGTCAACATGGTACAGCCACAAAAACTGATAAATTTAATTTTGACCCTTACATCAGAACATGTGTAATTTAACAAACCAAAACGTCATTAATAATAAACAAAATCCATATCAATGTTGTGCATACATCATTCTATCATGCCCAACATTTGTTTTTACATTTCAGTCATTTGGTCTTTAAAAATTTAAGAAAATATACACAGTCAGGTTTTTATTTTTGCTGAGTATATAAAGTTTCTTTTTGGACACCCTGTACAACAATGTTTTTGATTATGATGGTTTTGTAATCATATGTTTCTTAATAAATAGATACTTTCGTTACTTCACATGTAGATTTTTAACGTCCTTTTGTTTATCAACAGTTATTATTAAACATCCTTTTGTAAATTAATGCTTAGTTTTTTTTAAATAATCATGTAAAGGATACATGTATACTTGTACATTTTTGCCTTATGTTTATGTTTTACTATAAGTTACTTTTTATTGTTTTGCTACAATCAATATTAAACACGATTTGTTCAATGTTTCTACAAGCTTTGAATTCTCTGACTAGTAGAATTTTGTGAATTCGTGCCCAGCTCCGACCAAGACTTTTTTATGTAAAAGTATGGAGCTACTTGTGTCAAAAATGATCTAGTACTGGTTAGGAAGATGTTTGTTGAGCTGCATACATTACTGCTTTGAGTTTTGATTAGTGTACATGTCATGAATCAAATGCTGTAAACTTTAAGTTTGATCAACAGACTTATTGTTATTTCAGCTATTTAGATAGTCCCGGGACAAGCTGATAATTTGTTCTGATCTGTTATGTTTTACATGGGTTGAAATAGTTAAATGTTTTTACACTCCAATGCGTCTGAGATCATCTCTAACTTTTTCTTTATTAATCACTTTCCGACGTGCACTTAATCCTGCCTGTAACACTAGAGAGAGGGTTCGTCTTTTACCAGATAAACTATTTTTAAAACTAAATCAACATCCTACTGCTTCTGGACAATTCGGTATGGGCTAATCTGATGGCCAACTATCTAATATCATTATTCGGAACTCCTCGGCCATTCGCTTCGAATAACCTCGGACATATTTAGACGCCATTTGAAAATCCCGGTGTTGAAGTAAATAAATACACGATCGTTTTTGCTATGACTGAAATTTCGTTTTAGTCCGTAAATTTGAAATAACATACGTCTATGATATCGATAAACAATATTTAGTTTAATCTATAACAAAGAAATGGGCATAGACAAAGATCTTTGTGTAAACTACAAGAATTATTTTGCGTAACCGTTACGTGCTTTGCCTCGCGTAGGTAGTAAAATCCCAAAACTTCAGGGAAGACCCCCACGAAACCTTCCGAGACTATTCACTCATTAAAGGTCCTGATGTTCCGAATGTAATATTATTACAAACCTTTACGCAAACGTCTTAAACCGGTTACGTAATGTTATGCTCTTGGGAAGTAGCTGTTGCGGTTGGTAGGTATCTTTTTATGAACTATGAGTTTCGATTTGCCCGGAGACCAACTACCGACCCTTATCATTGAGATCACTTCTGGGAACCAATGGTCACACGAATTGGTAATGACTGATTCGCAATGTAAAGAACACTTGATTGAATAGAAGCGATAGTCATGCAAATAGCTTCAGTTCTGAAAGATACGAACAGGAAGACCAAGTTACCTTAAAACCTTAACAGTTAACATGACAATTCAATATTACGCTCTTTTGACTAAAGTTTAGATTGTGCTTAACTGTTTTGTTTTTGTTTTTGTTTGCTCTGACAATCACATTGCTGCCTTTCGCAGCAAATTATTTACTTGTATACTAGTTTATTGAGGTTTATATACTTGCAAAAAATCTTAATCTATAATCATTGATGGACTTATTTGAGATCATCAGTGTAGAAATGAAAAACGATATTAACAGTGTAAGTGTAAATTTAAAAAAAAAGATTATATCCGTTTAATTATGAGATTAATTTTCTCAAGCGACAAAAGAAAAATAAGGATGCATTAATTATTGATTCTTTTCCCGGACAACAGATATCGTAATTGTATACTCTGAATCATCGGCACCAAATCGTGTGCTAATGTTTCTATTTAACGTATATATAACCTAATGTATGCGTATTGTTCGATTTAATGTTCAACACCCACTATTTTGAACATGTCACTCTCTCTAAGTTTCAGGATAATTATTTTTATTTTCATTAGTCAAAAAGATTATTGTAGATCAGGGTCAAAATATACGGATTTATTACAATTGATAAAAGATGTGACTTATTTTTTTGTAAAAATGGTAAAAATACCACCATCACAAGATACGTATATAATGATATTTTTTTACTTTTGACGGATTCAACTGAACAAATATACATGTTTAGATTGGCAAGCTCAAGCGGATGCAGATGATTTATTCCAGCATTTCGAACTAACGACCGCTGTTATTTATGCAAGATGCAGTCATATAGAACATCCTCAAATACGTTATGTGCATGTTTTAATGATAAGAAAGTCAAAAATACAGTATTAAATCCATGTGAGTAGGGATGTGAGTCTGTTAATGGAAATGTTCAGCCTGAAAAGACTAAGTTATAGTCTGTCCCTGAAGATATCTTAAAGTTATTCGATGACGGACTTGTGTGTTCAATCATTTGCACAGTGTTAAGATCTAGTTAAGCCTCTGATAGCGAAAATACCGACAGTGACAATGATCAAAAGCTAAACCTCAGGTTATAAAAAACAGAACGTAACTAAGTACATTCCGTAACAAATGTATACTGTTACAACATTTCATGTGTAAAAACAGTTACAAAAGTAACAAATGATATTTTAAATATTTATTTATGTAATACCTATTATTCATCTGTATTACATACGTGTAGTAGCATGAACTACAACACTTGTTTGGAAGCATTTGTTGACTATTAAATCTGCTTTTGTAATCGATACACGAGAAGCTGATTCTGCTTTTGTAATCGATACACGAGAAGCTGATTCCAAAAATTCATAGTTTCAGGTATGGTGTTGGTACTTAAATCACATTAGTTCATTAAATGATAATTACATTCATATCAATGAGATTTAAACCCTTTTTAGACACATTTGTAGTAAACTAAAAGTTATTATCAATTATGATTTTTGAAAATTGTATACGATTTGATTCCAAAAATTCGCACTTTAAGATATTATTTTAGTACTTTTATCCCAAAACTGAACAATTATGTCTCTTATTTATTATTGTTATACTAATTATAGTACAAGCACTAGTTATAGTACAAACGCATGAAAGATACATGTAAAGCAGATTCCAGATAAATGACTCGTTTTAAAATCTTTTTTGACACATTTATAAAAAAAATCAAAAATGACCTTTTTGAAGTTTGTATTTAAAAAGAATTCGAATAATAAGTTGTATTTTTACAATTGTTTTCATTCGTAAATGATAATAGATAGTTATAAAGGGAGCTAATCCAAAATGATTTTTCATTTGTATATGATAAAAGATAGTTGTAAAGGGAGCTAATCCACATTTTTGTTCATGTTTAACGTTTTTGTCCAAAAAAGGACTTCCCCTCGAATTTTTGAGTGCAACTTTTTTTTGGATATTACTATGAATACGAACTTTCACATGGTACAAAAATAAATTCTGTTGCAATTTTGTCTAGGTTAGCCTATTTTTTTAGCTGTATTGACTGGACTACATATAAATATCCAATATAATAAATTTAACTTTTGGTAAATATCGAGGATTTGTATGCCAAAATAATCATTTGTATGGATTATAAATATGCTTGATTCCTATTCATATAATAATGTAAATGTTCATTTAATTGGTTCTAGTCATGAGTCGTGTTTTTCAGTATATGTACTTACCTTACTATTCATTATGTCAGCGATACTTTTAGAAGGTCAACATTAAGTTTGTTAGATATTAATGGAAATCTTTTAGAATGTGCATTGAGTTTGATTAAAAAAAACTTAAAAAAACCGACGAGTAAATAAATTCAATGTAGAATAATTGCATACTGTTTAAAACATCAAAGTCTATTATATAGTCTAGTTCTTTAAAAGTAGATGTAACTGCATTCAAATAATATGTAGGCTTTCATGTCAGTGACTTATTAAACATGTTTGTTGTTTCTCAACGGTCAAAGATGAATAGCTTCACCGTGACGTCGTGTTGTTGATCTTATTATTTTGATAGTTTGCATTTAATCCCCATAAAATTGTTCAACTTTGACAGTTGAGAACAAATGGACTATACTGCAATACATTTTACTTATTATTTAGGGTACATTACCATCAAGTTTTCCCGAGATACCCCCTCCTTAATTAAAAAATTGGACAGCGTTTCCCCTAACTTTATTCATTGTTATATCAAGTTAAAATGCAATATATTAAAGCGTAAAATTTAATAAATGTTAACACCAGATGCTATGTCTCTGCCACTACTGAGTTATAAGTCAATAATAACAAATTGCCCTTGCTTATACCAATACAGTTGCTTTCCGTTTTCAATCAATCAGTTTCGAGAGAAGTTTTGCTGTGCATAAAAAAAGACAAAGTGATTAATTAGGCCATGCCATACCGGAATTTTGCTAAGCGTCCGCGTGAGCGTAGATTTTATAGTCCTCAATAAAAAAAAAAAAAAAATTGTTGGTGAAATTTTCTTAAATAATAATATTATTCTGGGATTCGATAACTGATTTTCTGAGGAAATACTGATAGTTCATTGTTTCTGTGTATTTGATTAATGAAAATGTACATGTGTATGTTGTATATACTTTTTATAGAATTACTTTTATCTCACATTAATGTCATAAACATTCATGTACTATCAAGTACTTATTTATGTGAGTACTAGCTAAAATGGACATGTGTTTTCGTTTTCGGTTTGTGTTTTTGTGAATAGGTACCTAGGATTGTCAAACTTGAGTTGACGCTTAACAAAATTCCAACTTGGCATGGCCTTAGTGTATTGCTCTATATTACCTATTTTATATTAAATTTTCATGAAGTAAAATTATCACATTCGAGTCAAATAATGCCTAAAGCGGGTTAGGCATCCAATTTCTCTGTGTTTTTGGTACTTTTAGATTTTCGATTTCTGGAAATGATGTTACGCACGTGCGTAAAGTGCGTAATGGTAGATACGCGCCTGGCCCCGTTACACCAAACTAGTTCTCAGAACGTTCGACCCCGTCCTAAAAATATTGCGAAACTGGTTGTGAACGAGTTAGAACGTGCCGTTTAAGTCGAAAAATATCAGCTATACGATCATAGTTAGTTCAGAACCAGTTCCCGTTGCATGCATTTCGTTTTTATTCCGTCAGTAGTCCGTTTGTATCAAGTTCAAATCGGGTAAAATAGCTCGTTCTCGTCACGAGACACCGTCTCAAACTAGTCCAAACCCGTTCGTAGTCAGTTTTAACCCGTTCATTACTAGTTCTTTTAAGCTCCTTTACACTTGACCATCCCGTTTAAGACAGTTCAACTCGTTCTAAGTACGTTCTTATCTCAATCTTAGTGCGTTTTGAACGAAATAACATCACGTTCTGACCCGATTGCTATAAATATCCAGGACGTTTCTCTCCGTTCTCATTCTCGTTCCGCGCTTCAAGCTTTAAGGACACAATTCGTCAAGCATCACTGTGACCATCATGCCTCCAAAAATGAGCAGAATCAGACAGACGGTGCGTGTTAAGACAATCGCTTCCAAACGATCCAAAATCACCTGCACATGTGAAGCTCTTGAAGACCAGCCTCAAGATAAGCCACAAGATACTAAGCCTCCTGCGCCAGTCAATTAAAATGAGGAAGTTTCTCCTTTACCATGTACATGTAATTGTATTCTTGCTCCGCTTCTATAAAAAAAGAGTACAAAGCCAACATTCAAAGCATTGACGACTTCCATGGTTCTAGGCAAAGAGCTTGGGCCCAGATAATAACTTGTTGAGAAATGGTCTGTATTTATACCAAACCTTGTCAGATCGTACTGTAGACGTTATGGACGTGGTACGAACTGCATACGAACGCAATAGACTTACTAAAAACGAGTAAAACGTACCGAGAACCTACTGCGAACTTTAAGAACTGTGCGTAAACGTGTTTCAAACTGGTTCAGAACTTCGTATTTAGTTTTTGTGCATTTAGACGGGATAACAACGCACTATGGACGTAATTAAGTCTGTGTGCAAACGGAATGAACGAGTTACTAACGGAACAGGTCGGTGTGTAAACGTACTGCAAATTGTGGCCCGATCGAACTACGACAAGGCACGTCCCTAGTACGATGCTAGTACGGCAATTCCGTTCGCAGTACGTCCTTTCCGTTGTCAGTACGTTGTCACTCAGTCTAATTGCAGAACGGGGTGGCCGCAAAAATATTTTGAGTCGACTCAAAGTTCTGAAACCCCATTCCCGTTCAACCCCGTCCGAGCTCGTCCATAACGTTCGAACACAGACCGTAGAAAGTTGGAACTACGTTCAGTCCGTTTGCACACAGTTGATGCTCGTTCGGTCCAATTTTTTCAGAACGTAGTGAGAACGAGTTTGGTGTAACGGGGGTATAAGTTCTGAAACCCCATTCCCGTTCAACCCCGTCCGAGCTCGTTCATAACGTTCGAACACAGGCTGTAGAAAGTTGCAACTACGTCCAGTCCGTTTGCACACAGTTGGAGCTCGTTCGGTCCAATTTGTTCAGAACGTAGTGAGAACGAGTTTGGTGTAACGGGGGTATAACCAATCAGATCTTAACTTTAAGGCTAATGAAAGAGACCGAAGATAGTATGTGGAGAGTGAAATGTATTTAGATGTCTCAGGTAAATTTGAACATATTATGACACTTGTCGATGTTTCTACAATATTACAGAATTGAGTGGCGGACCATTGTCAGGAACATATAAACTTGAACAATTTCATCTACATTGGGGATCACAGGATAATAAGGGATCTGAACATACCATTAATGGCAAGGTATATGCTGCTGAGGTAAATATATATTTAAGGATTGAAATCATACAAATTGACTTTTGTCAAAAATAAATGCCATGTTGTTTATTACTTATCTGATTTGCATAAGCGCCGCATGTGGTTTTGCTGAAAATGTTAAAAAATCTAAGTTACGAAAACGTGGTGCATTGTATTGCTCTTACGAGCGTAGATCGGGTGCAACTCCGAACGCCTCGTCTGTGTCTTGCAATAAGTTTATGTCATATAGTATTCGAGATTTCCACTTGGTATGACCACGGTTCTTAGGCTCGAGGGGTCGCACAATGAAGTTAAAGATGACATGCTTATTATGCTTTAATAAACACAAACGTAAATAACGAGTGGCTGCAATTTTGAATTATAACTTTATTGTTTTGAACAGTTTCAAACAATGGGACATGTCATGTGACCTTCAAAGACTTAAATGAAGATTTTCAGGAAAATCCAAAAGAAAGCCTCGAAAAGTCCCATGTTATATTCCTGTGGTTTTAAGTAATACACTACTTGTATAAATAATTCACATTCACTTTCTATTTAAAGCTTCATTTAGTCCACTACAACACCAAGTATGGAGATTTTGGTACTGCCGTTGATAAAAGTGATGGTTTGGCTGTTTTTGGAATTATGATTGAGGTAATATCCCTTTTTTAAGCTTGAGCGATCATTTCCATATGAGATCAATTTTATCTAAGGTCATTTTCATCTAAGATTGTCAGAAATACGAAAGTTTTAGATGGGATTCTACCATTGCCTCTATTATCGCTTTCAATGTATTTAGTGTTGTCATTCGTTAAAGAAAACGTGTAATTTTATACAACAGTCTATTAGATGTCTTAAAAAAGAATTAATATAGCATCAATATGCACCAATTCAGCTCAGATTGAAATATTGAGAATTGGAATATATCTATTTTTGAGTGTTTTAACCGAGCCTAACATTGCAGTTTTTAAGTTACTAATGTGCAATTCACATCAACAAATACAGGCATTATTGTCATCATTATAATGGTAAGCTATGTTTTGTGTGAAATATACCATGACTTGTTAGTGAAGTCATATGCGCATGCTTACATGTATCAGAGTTTATTATATGCTTTCCAGTAGAATACCGGGATTTATCGGTGAAATAAAAATCAATATTCCACTGTTTTAAAACAATGCATATATATTTGTTATTTTTCACTGTTTGGATGCGCCGTTCTGATGACATATCATACTTAAACTTTAAAAAGGTCAGTTTGAAGCATATAATAAACAGAAAATTTGTTCATTTCGGTGTAAGATCTATTTATTTCACTCGTGAGCTAATGATATTATATTTTCACTTGTGGCTACGTCACTCGTGAAAATATTGCATCATTAGCTCACTCGTGAAATAAAAATCGATCTTACATCGAAATAAACAAATATACTCTATATATTTTCAACTCTGCAAAAACTATTCTCCTCGATTATTTTTCATACTTGTACACACTTCAAGTCTGTAATAATATGATAAGTTGTTTTTGTCAATGCAAGTCAACGTTTTAGCTAACATTTTTAGATTTAAAATTTATTGTAGTTTTGAAGGATTAATATCCGTTGAATGTTCTATTTTAAAAGCCTTTTAACGTGACGAAACGAAAGTCTGGCGGATATTAACATACAAGTTATGTTTATTTGGCTCTCTATAGTCCGATTTTATCCGGTGAGCCGTGACTGCACTTTTGTATTTATAGATTTTTGGAATATTCCTACAAAAAGGTAACACAGCTTATCAACCAACCAACTGATTACTGCCTTTATCATAATTATTCAAGTTTGATTTAAGTGACTCAATAGTCGTGGCAGTAAGACACTTAGATTGATAGACATTGTTTTTGCTACCCCGAGTTCGAATCCTGTTTAGTATCCTTTATTCTTTTTTTATTCACTTTATTTTTTTATTTTTTGCAATCATGGAAACGTACATCTCGAAATCTCTGTGCAGCACGAAGCCAAATGTATATAAAATAGAATATGCATTTTTGCCTGAGTTTGTGCTTATTTATTACTTAGATGTCATACATTTAACTGTCTCGATAGTGTCTTATAGAAATGATTCTAAGCACATGCATTATATAAGAAAGAGAATTGAAATGGAATGCATGTAATTTTGACACATTCGTTCGATTGTATCCTAGTTTGGTTTCTAAGCAGCCACTGCATTTGAAGCCGAATGTATACTATAAATATATTATTATTCGATACAATGTAAATAGCTGGATATAAAAAATAAAGAACCAAGGAAATAAAGCAAATAGAAATTAAACAAAATCAAATTATAGCACAACAAGCATTATATGATACGGACAACTATACATGAATTTAATAATAAATTAAAAAATGTGGAGGCGGTGAGGTTCGAACCACTACAGTAAAATTTATGCATTGGCCATATGTTTCTGACTCGTAATCGACTGCGCTATTTTGAGCAATGAATTTGAATAATTATATCATGCATATATACTTGAGATATTATAGTTTGTATTGATTTTCAGTGTAGTATTTACTGGTTATACCTATCGTCATGGTTATGATTAGACTCATCCAACCTGTCACGGCTCACCAAATAAAATCAGACTATAAAATGGCTTGAGATTTAATATCTTGAATTATTTGCCTGACAACGTGTATTCAAGTATCAAAGTGAACATATCGAGTGTGAGTAGTTCTACATGGGCAATATTTTATATCTCTGTTATAAACACGTATTTCTAGATTATTATTTCAATGTCTTACAGAGTCCTCCAAAAGTCCTGTTTAAGGATAAACTTATTAAAATCAAGGACAGTATTAGTTACACAGTCAGTTACTGACCGGATACGGTGTGATACCGGGTCAGTAAATTAATATTGGGTGAGAGCGTAGCTCGAGCCCAATATTTATTCACTGACCCGGTATCACACCGTATCCGGTCAGTAACTGACTGTGTAACGAATTTATCTTACCCGAATTAATTTTGGAGTAGAAAAATAAGGTTTCGTCAGCGCTATCATTTATAAATTTTGTTACTGACTGGATATTAGAATCTACTGACCTAATATGGGATAATACATGGTCAGCACGTAACCGCTCTCGGCCAATGAAAAACGAGTATTCTGTACGAGGTAAGATAATGTTATATACATATATAGGGTCCTTGTTAAAATAAAGTCATCTAAGTAAATCCAAATCAACATTTATCAGTATATAAACATATGATAGAAACTATTCTACATGTGCATGCATTGGTCTTTTTCTTAACAAATAAATGCGATTATGAAATTTGTTCAGATGGCTTTTTGTTTCATTCTCATCAGTAGAATCAATTGGTTTATCTCACAGGCGACCGGCGCGGTCCAAAAGCATAAACTATTGTTTTTGCTTTGGGACCGTGCCGGCCGCCTGTGGTTTATCTTATGACTTTTGTTTTAAGAACTTTTAAAGACACTATATTATCATTCTGAATGTGAAGTATTGACAATAAAGACTTTTAAAACGTTTCAGGCCGGAGCTGAGTGTAAGGCATTTAAGACAATTACTGATAACCTTTGTGGTGTAACCAACAGTGGAGCACAGTGTAAAAAACCTGTGGTACTTGATCCAGCTACTCTTTTACCTGGTAAAATATATGTTTTACTTATTCAAAGGTATCCCATCGCTGGCTGAGATTTGAGTTGTATGTTGCAAGAACAGAACTGTACAGAACATACTTTATTTACATATTCCTGAGTGCAGCACTCTGCTTTAAGAACCGATATATTAAAAACATATTGATCCATGTATTTACCATAGACGGCAGGTCCGGACCCGATTCACTGAAGAAACAATAACAAATGTACAATGTACATTGTATACACAGTATACACTGTGTCGTTGGTAAATCAGGACAGTGCCGGTAACCTACATTTTCGTTCCCAGAGTCTAGTCAGAGAGGCTAGTATTGAGAATCCTACAAGATTCTGGGTACGAGAATGAGTGACTGCATTCTCGTACCCAGAGTCTAGTATTGATAATCCTACTAGACTCTTGGATCGAAAATGGTTACCTATGGTTTTTACTGAAATTTCTTTGGTGGTGCCAGTAAAGGGATGGGCTGTGTTACGTAGGTCCAGGTGTTCGTCCACTTCTTAAGTAATTGTGTTCTAATGGTGCAGTATCATTAAAATTAAATGTTTCAAATGGTATCTCCTATTTCTTATTTATATGTATTCATTCGCTAAGTTTGAGTTGTAATTTTTGTATAAATGAAGAACTCGGCTAGAAGAGCCGATGGACTGAAACGATATTGATGAATGTATTTACAATAGGCGACAGGCACTGTCACGATCCACACTACTATGTAAATATTCACTATCTTTGGTTGGTCAAGTCCGTGCCATCCACCCTATGATATTTAGCTATTTTTTTATTTACTCACATTTTTATTTCCCCGCTAAAGGATGGGTCGTATTATGTGAGCGGCGTGAGTAATTCATTTGTCAGATCCTTAAATTTTTTAAATGTTCGTCTAATCTTAGCCAAAGCTCCCTCGATTTGTGCATTCAGTCTGTTTACGTTGCATGATCTTTTACAAGATTTTTTTACCTTTTAATTAAATGTACGAGTATTACATTTTAAATAGTAATAATATTATGAAAACTCCTTATGCCTTTTTTTGCTACAATCTTCAATATGTTAGTTGTTGGTCTTTAATACGTAGCAATAATGTTCTTGTTTTTTTCTGATAGTTATTTTGTTATTTTATTCCAGGCAATATTAAACATTACTGGACTTATGAAGGATCTTTAACCACTCCACCATTGTATGAGAGTGTACAATGGATTGTATTTAAACAACCTGTGCAATACTCACATGACCAGGTAAAAATCTTACATATCTTATCATGAATAATAATTTGGTATACACGGATTTTTGCAAGATTCTTGCCTGCCCGGCTAGCTCAGTCGGTAGCGAACAAGTCTACTGATCGAGGGGTCGTAGGTTCGATTCCCGGGCGTGACATACTTTCGTGGAGCTTTCTCATGAAATGATTTTCTACGGCCATTCTCCCTCCTACCACTGATTATAAGTCATGTAGGGCAGTAGTTAGTCACTGACGGAAGAGTGCGCCTAGTAGTTGGTTAACAGCTAAATCCAGAGATTTAGCCTTTCCAGGAACAGTGAGTAGGTGGACTGACCGTTGTAATATAACCAGTACAATGTGTTGCTACGGCGTTAAACCAAAAAAAAAATACATAATCATACTTCCTTATGATCAAATTTTAGATCTACATAAGTTTTTGTCTTTTTGCTCTTAATGTCAATACTAGCTTAATTCACCTTGTTTAGCTATGGACAGTCTACGAAATTAGTGGGTGTCCAGTTGCCCAGAACAAATACTTTTTAGTTGGGCAATCAAAATTTCTTTTGGGCAACCAAAAATCTACAAACAAGATACAGTGCTTGCTGCTATAATGACCTGTTCGGACAATCACTATCATAACCAAACATCGTAGACTGTATGGACATACATTGTTTAATGCTACGATAGTCGAAGATGCCTGATTACGTGAAACATGACTAAAACTTGTATCATGAATGACCGCTGTAGTGGCTCTGTTTTTACGCAAGTTTTCTATTTAAAGGTTTTGTGTTGGATTCCCGGTCGTTACAGATTATACCTTTCATAAAAACTCGAAATCTATTATCAATTACATGTATAGTAACATTGGTATTTTGATATTGAATGTCTTATGTTAGCTCAACATGATTTCGAATCAATGTCTCGAGGGAGTACGGATCGAATACTATTCGGGGCGGTCATACTCTTCCATTATTTGACAATCTTGTCAATTTTCCTTCAGAATCCTTAGGATTTAAAACTGTAATAAGTAGGGCTGCGGCGAGTATCCGAGTACTCGGATAACCGCGATCTCGACCAAAAATTCGAGATCGAATATTCGTCACGTTCGAAATCGTCGGATCGCGATCTAGTTAAAAATGAAAAAAATGAAAGATCATTTTCAGCTTAATTACCACTGAAAACGCACTACTAATGAAAACTTTAATTTATGTAGGGATCGAATTATCTTGTGTCAAAATTTTGATTGATACACAATTGAACAAAAAATGTTACCACTGAAAATGCCCACTAAACGCTTGATAGTAATGTTTGGGGTACATTGTAGCGCCGTTAAACGTCGCAACGCCGCTAAACGTCGCAACTGACGTTAAACGTCGCAACACTAACGCTAAACGTCGCAACCGCCGCTAAACGTCGCAATCGCCCTGCCGTTAAACGTCGCAACGCTGACGGTAAACGTCGCAAAAAAATCGACTGCCGTTAAACGTCGCAACCTTGCCGCTAAACGTCGCACTTAGTAGGAAGGTATAGTATCGAGCCTAATCAACACACAAATATTACATAGGACAAATATGACTTCAAAGCAGCCACTCTTAGACTCATAGCAACCACCAACATATCCTTAGCAACCACCCCTTGTCCATAGCAATGACTCTTACACCTTATGTCAATCGCCTTATGGCCAAAAGTATCCACTATACTGTCCATAGCAACCGATTTGAGTTCCATAGCAACTGTAATTGCACCTTTAATATCCATTTAAATATCAAATGGAATAACTCTCGCGGCCATAAACTTTATCTCCGTGTCTATTTTGATCATCTTCGAATCACCTTTCAAACTTGGTCAAGTTGAGTTAGATCTAGATAGGCAAGCGCTATAGAGACCTTATTCTTGCTGTAGCGGTGTTGCGACGTTTAGCGGTGAGTGTAGCGCCGCTAAACGTCGCAACGCCGCTAAACGTCGCAATCAACGCTAAACGTCATACTTGATCTTAGGACAATTGTTTCTGGCATATTTGTACAGATATAATTATGTGTGTTTATCCTACACGATCCAGTTTCAAACCATCAATTCATCAAACTACATAACACACTTTTCGACACTATGTATGCATTTACATGACAGTTTGTACTTAAAAAAAAAGGGTATATTAAGAAAGTCGATATAAATGACCCCTGTTAACTATTTGCAAACCTATAATTAATATCTAGACTGGATGAGTATAGTATATGATGAAGACGTTGATTCCTGGAAACTTAAACCTTATATTGGTAATACAATGTAATGAAATATTCTAATAATAATCACTATCTTAATTATTTACCTGGATGAGAGATATGGCTGTCACAGTTCTAATTTCCACATAAAATGTCTATGAATACTAATCAATCCATTATGTCCTGAACTCTCTGATGAGCTCTTGTTTTTAAATGCTAAAAGTCAATTGTATAAACGTGGAACCGAGCCTTGTGATGTCTTTGACCAGGCCTGCATAACCCAGTATAAAACATGATCTTCAATTCATCGAAATACAAAAAACATTTGTCAATTGCGAAGTTTAGCGGCGTTGCGACGTTTAGCGGCGCTACACTCACCGCTAAACGTCGCAACACCGATAAAGCAAGAATAAGGTCTCTATAGCGCTTGCCTATCTAGATCTAACTCAACTTGACCAAGTCTATTGGAATAAGGTGTAAGAGTGGTTGCTATGGACCAAGAGGTGGTTGCTAAGGATATGTTGATGGTTGCTATGAGTCTAAGAGTGGCTGCTTTGAAGTCACATTTGTCCTATGTAATATTTGTGTGTTGATTAGGCTCGATACTATACCTTCCTACTAAGTGCGACGTTTAGCGGCAAGGTTGCGACGTTTAACGGTAGTCGATTTTTTTGCGACGTTTACCGTCAGCGTTGCGACGTTTAACGGCAGGGCGATTGCGATGTTTAGCGGCGGTTGCGACGTTTAGCGTTAGTGTTGCGACGTTTAACGTCAGTTGCGACGTTTAGCGGCGTTGCGACGTTTAACGGCGCTACAGATATCTCAATGTTTCAATCACATTTAACAGTGAACTATTTTTATTATCAATCATTTATCATTACCTATAGTTTGTATTCTATATCATTGTTCTATATATTTCTTTTTGAGTATTGAACTTCTGGGCAAGTGCGTTTTGATCCGGTACGAGTTGATTTTCAGGTTGCAAATGTCCGTGGCCAAGTGGAAAAACATGTAATGCCACATATCTGATTACTGTTATATGAAAACACCATGCAATGGAATATCATTAAGCTAAAGATTTCCGCTTTAAAAACTCATGTGTTCTATTTTTATTTTCCAGACCATACAACAAAGGCAAGGGGTTCCAAAAGACGTATTGATGAAAACACTGGTGATTGTAATGATGAATGTAAAGTCAAGAAAATGGTGGCAAATGATGAAAATAAAGTCAAAGTGAATGGCAATGCACATGAAAACATCGCGATTAAGAACCAACACCTTACAGAAGAGAAAAATAAAAAGAGGAAAGTCCGATGTTGACGCTGATATATTAAGCGAATTGAAAAGACCAAAGATCAAGTTTCGACTGGGTACTAGTGCTGCAACGATTCACCGGAAAGTCGATTCGATGCAATTCGATTATTTTTTTTCGATTCGATTTTTTTCGATTCGATTCTTTTATTAATACAATTTACTACAAATATGCATTTATACATATATTTGAGCTTAAAACTAAAAAATATTAATTAAATAAAATTGTTACTAAAATTGGATAACACGAAACTCGAAAATCTGATAATTAATATTTGTTTTCTTTTAGTACCAAATGGATTGGGTACGAATGTAAAGGTCGCGAAAATGTATTATTAATGTAATATCAACTTAAAACGTAAAGACAGCATGGATCATAAATTGTAGAAAGATGCAGTTCTTTGTATACTATTGTACATATTAGTTAAACATACACTGTACATGCAAAACTATTTAAATTTGAATAAACTAACAACAAAACTTGGCTTGCTCATGCGGAGCCTAAAAATCTTCCAGTTTGTCAGAACAGGTAAAATTCAATCATACCGACCCAATTGGCGGAGGATCGGAGCATATACTATAGAATGTATATTTGGAACAGAGTTTCCAATCATGCTACATAAAATTGTAATGGAAATGTAAAAGAAATGTAACAAAGTGAAACCCAGTTTCACTGTCAACGTATACTTTGACTTTTAGGCGCGCCTGTGCTTTTATCGTTATAACTTATGTAGACACTTTTAAAAGTCAGTATAGAATCGAAACTCGCGGGTCCCGAATCGAAATCGAATCGGCACCCATGCAATCGAGTTTCGATGTATCGAATCGAATCGTTGCAGCCCTACTGGGTACTAAAAACCCACGCGCAAGTATCCCTGAAGTGCCGAAAGAAAATTTAAATGAGGTTCAAGAGTGCTCCAACTCATGTGTATGTAAAGCAGGACCTAGTGTCAAACCAAAGCCGATTTCGCGAAGAGGTGAACGACCAGAAAAGCCATTGTACCAAAAGTTACTACAGAGACGCCTTCTTAACACAGTTAACATGGTGTTCCATGACTGTTGTTCATTGAAATGTTGTGAGAAATTGTGTGAAAAGAGAATATCAGCTGATATGTTAGAAAATGGTTTTGATAAGTCTAACTTGAGAATGGACTACTTTAGCTGGGGACAATATGAACAAAAGCTAGATGACGAAAGCAATGATGACGTAGGCAACGACGATGATTGGTTCTGGTGAACCATTTATCATCTAACTACATTTTATTTATTTATAGTCCATTAATGGATAAAATGCAAATGGCAATTTATCAACTTAATATTTGGTTTGTCTAGTACAGACGTTTATTTTCTAAACTATTAAAAATATGTATACGTACGTATACCTGCATGTAAAAACCAAATGTTTTTGTTTTAATTATTGTTTACAGTAAAATATGTGTTCTGTGTTAGTGTCTTATAAAGGCCAAGCTAAGGATTTCGAATCAAGTGTCCCTAAGAGGTTGCTGGTTTGAGTCTCACCCGGACTGGTTATACTCTTCCATGGAAATTCGACAATAATGTTGATTTTCCTCCATTGATTAGGTATAACAACAACAACAACAACCTTTATTGCTCTAAACATACACCATGTTTATAGCAAACAGAATGAAATTTACAAACACATATAGTGAACATGGCATTATCATAAACAGACATACGAAAAAAAAAAATTTAAATGAATCCCATGGTGATCACCCGCATATATTATATATAACCCATAGTAAAAACATGTAATTATGATAAAATAAAATGAAGAAACATGCCCTTCATACAAGTATAGGGCTAAATATTTTGTTTGTATTGTATAAAGATATTATATTCAACCTAGTCTGGTAAGAAATATAACATTTACATGGTCAATTTAAATCTGAAGGCACACCTTTGCAGGATCTGTACTAAACATTTTCACCAAATCAAGAATGCTTAGTCCGATCTAAAAAAAGGAAAAATCGTGTTCATAATATTATGCAAAATATAATGGAAAAGATGTCGAACGTTTGGAAGGGTTGATAAGTCTTTGTTATAGACAAAGGTCCAGGAAACCTAGGTAAGGTGAGCTTGCCTCAGTTAAATGACAATAATGTTTGTCGACACGGCGTTAAACCCACTGGCACCAGAGTCCTCACACTCGTCAAATACGCACACATATAATAATCAATACACATTAACATAGATCCCATGCTACTTAAAAATGACTTACAGTCAAGAAATACACTAATGGACAGGTACATTTCCCAATTCTGGGGGGGGTCCGGACCCCCCCTGACCCCCCTATGGATCCGCCTTTGTGGACCCTACGTTTTAAGCAACTCTTGTAAAAATTGGACTGATATGAAAATCACTAATTTGAGAATGGTGATTTTATTATCAGTAAATATAATTTGTATTATAATTGTTATTTTAAAAAAGGGTTTTACTAACAATTAAATCTCCGTTTTGCCATTATATGCTCGTTTTCGCCTATATGTCTCTATTTCGTATCTTATCCATGCCAGTTTTAAATGACGTAAATAGGCACATGGAGTTCGTGCATAATTACTTGTGTAGTTGGTGTGGTTCAGACGACCAAAATATTTAGAAATTACTTTTTAGAGAGCAACTTCTATGAAATAGAATAATTTGAAAGTTAAAGGTGCAATAATGAAGGATAAAATTCTAGAATTTATTCAATGTCGGATCTGGATATTACGAATTATTACGAAGATAGTTTAGGTCAGTGGTTTAATTCCATGGGCAGCGCGCTCGACTGTTAGGAGTGCTTTTGTAAACGGAATCAATTATGCAATTCAATTGAGATGAGAAAAAATTAAGAATACTTTCATTGACTGCAGCTTAATTATTTTTTGCAGATCTTCTTACTAAAGCACTTTCAGTGTAAAAGACTCACAATTTAAAATAGTAAAAATTCAATCTAGAGTGATGCAACTTTAAAATTGACTTCCGATGGTAATACCGTAGTCATGTGTGAATATTCAAATTAATCCCTTCAGTAGTTGCCAAGATAAAATGTTGCATTAAAACCTAGCTTAGAATGTTTGTTTGTATGTAAGGGCCATAATTTAGTATAAATTATTGTTAGTTTTATGAAATATAGTATTTGATATCTAATGGTAAATTTTATCCTACATGATAGAAGTTTCAAATGAAACCCTTTAGAAGTTGCTATGATAAAATGTTGCGCAATAAATCTTAATCAAGAAACAGTACTCGGTTATTGTGATTGTTTCAAGAAAAAATCAATGTGTGTACAATAGTATCATTGTTATTAGTATACACTTCTCATGTAGACCCATAAGGTATTAGTTATCCATAGTAATTGGTTATATAGATTTTTATTCATTAAAAATCAATATAAGGTTTCTCTTTTGCAAGAGCCATTTAAAAAAAATGACATAAAAACAAAACATTGATAAAAAGGTCTTACAACTCAGAAAATTAAGTTTACTAGTAAAAAAACACAGATATACAAAAAAAAATATTTGAGCTCTGTGTCGAAAAATTCTGAATACGAGAAATGATCCGTAGCAAAAATACCGACGCACATAGAATTCAACAGAAACTAATATACGAAAGTTTTTAGGTCGAAGAGTCCAGGGGGCGAAAACAAAAATAGTTCCGTTTTAAAAAGTACCGAAATGCGTGGCTTTTATCATCAATTTATTCATTCGAACGCTCTTGGTTTTATCAAAACGAACTTTTTTGCCAGCGATATTGTCCGAACTTTTCGATTGAGCATAAAAAACCTATACCATACCCCAGAAAAATGTTTCGTCCCTCGTTTCGTAACTCAGTTCCTGTTATAGGCCCTACCGGCATGTATATGTACGTATCTCGGAACTGTGTTCGTTTTACTTGTGTGAATTTCTATATTTGTTCGAGGTGAAAGTTTGTTACTGCACTTTAATAGTTGCACGAGTCTTTTATTGGGTCAGTACTTAACCTATTTCTTTATTGATTGATTTAAAATATGTTTATCTGTTTCACCACTAGTGCATTTCATGCAATTCTATATTGCGAATGGAATAAAATATTGCACATTGAACTGCACATTACATACATTAGAATAACTGTATATAAAGTTGTATATTGAATATAAAATTGTTAATAGTATAAAAATGTATAGATCTATATGTATAAATAAAAAAATAATGTATATATAGTTAATTATTGTTATTTTTTTATGTTAATGTATTTTTACCACTTTTTTATTTGGTTTACATTAACAAAGGTATAATTTCTATAATCTAAAGTATGTGCTTTGTAGTTGGTTAACAGCTAAATCCAGAGATTTAGCCTTTCCAGGAACAGTGACTAGGTTGACTGACCGCCGTTATATGACTTTATACAATGTGTTGCTTTGGCGTTAAACCCAACAAAACAAAAATAAAATAAGCTTCATCAAATATAGGTATATAATATACAGTCACATATAAGTAATTCGTTTTCTCCAGACTAGTTATTTTGGTGATTTATAAGCACGGAAAATATATAAGGGAGACAATGTCAAACTGAACAGAATTTATTTGACTCTCTCGTCTACAAATACATGTTGTAATCGTAACATGGTAATTAGCGATAATTTTCATTGGTTAAACTTTTACATTGACACAGAGTCATACAAAAGCCAAGTAATCACTTCTTTTGGTATAACATTTTATTTTTTTTGTCGTTCTCATATACCATGTCACTTTTTTCATTAACACGGCCATCAGAACTGCTTAGTAAATTGTATGACAAATTAAGCAATAGGAACAATCTTAAAGATCGCCGATGTTGTTCCGAATGCAAAATTAGACGCAATAAATAATTCACCTCATTATTAAATCATTTTTTTTAATTTAAAATTGGTCATGGCTATTGATGACGAAATTTATGCTGGAGAACACTCAATAATATAATATTTGACGTCCTATAACGTCATGACGTCAAAAAACGTCACAGTTACATATGACGTAATAACGTAACGTATACAACGTCAGAATCACTATAACGACATATAAAGCGCTCAAAGCAGCATCATATAAGAGATACAGATTTATATTACAAAAAGAAATAATGAGAAATATAAGAAAATTGACTATGTCAGCGCTCATGGAAATTTGAAAAAGAACGAACAACACATATTTGAACTCTGTTGCGACCCAGAAAATAGAGCAACAGAAAAATGAGTTTACTATCAATTGCATACGAGTTCAAAATATACAAATTTAAACAAATACTAAAAATAACGATGTTCAATGTTTTTTCACATAAAACAAAGTTTATTTTATCTGTGTTCGGAGAAAAGTTATTTTGTAATATTGCACATTTTCTATCTATGTATATGTATATTAATTTAGCATAATATGATTAAGTTGCGGCAGTAGCGTAGTGGGTAGCATGGCAGACTACGAAACATGAGATTCCGGTTTCGAATCCTAGTCGCGTAATATGAAATGAGTTTTTTTTTTTGGTTTAGGCTACAAAAATTTGATAATGTTCGTCAGATTTACGAACTTAAAATTCAGAAAATTAAAAAAAGAATTTGCTCTAGTTACTTTTCACTTATAAAATGAATACATCAGTTATAAATGCAATGCACGTTAACCATAAACTATATTTTAACACATGATCATCAGTTGAACACTGACGTTAACTTGATGTTTTAATCAACTCTACACAGCTCTGATTATGTGACGTCATATGTCCCCCTGCTGTGTAAAAATAATTCATAATACTTTTTACGACAAGCAGGTAAGACGGGGTAGAATACTTAACATTATAATTGTTAATGCCCCAAAATACTCAACCGACTTATTTTGAAATAAAGTTGTATTTTGAATACGTACCCCAAGACTATATCTATATACCTGAAGGTTTAGTCAATTTTTATTTTAGAAGGGTTCTGATGTAATTGTTTTCTTCCACATAATTTAGGTATATTTACATGTTGCAGTTGTTTCTTGTTTAGTCTATAGCACAGTTGGCATAAATGACAAGCCTGTATTTTTTCACTTTAAAGTTTACCAGTTTGGTCAATTTTTATTTTATAGGGATGCTGACTCTAAAATCCTCATACATGATGGCTTAAGTAATCTTAGTAGTTGTTTAGTCGTTCCCATATTATCGAAATAATATAACTTTATTTATACTAAAAAAGTCAATAAGACTCGTCCATTTATATTTCCGGGGGTGCTCAGCTGGTACTTTTTCTGGATTACTTAATTATATTGAGCAGTTGTATGTTGTTGAGTCAATCTCTTATTTACAAAATAACATTAAGACTACTTAAACATCAAAATCAACAGGTTTGATCTATCATGATGTTAGCCATGCAGATTCTAAATTGTACAGAAATGATGGAAGTATTTAATTAAAGGTTAGTATTGAATATATTTACTTAATGTATTAGCAATGCAATATAGTAATGCAAATGGAACAAAATACAGTCATTTATGATGTATGTACCCTATTAAAAGCATTTACGCATGTTAACAGCAAATAATCTTTCTCACAACAACCTGCAAAATAATCAAAACTATATACCCTGTACCCCAATATCAAAATAATTAAGTTCAAGTAAGAAAGATTTTGACATATTTTATCTTTAAATGTTCATGATTGTATCACATCAATATGCTGAATAAATGATCACTGGTATAAACACTAATAAGTTACTTATTATGCTTTTCTGAAGTACATGTTATAATGTGGTTTTCTGTATAAAGTTCGTATTTAACATGTATTTTTCCATTTGTATAAAAATGCTCATGAAAACATCACACATTTATTCCTCGCCTTTCGCTCGCTTCTCAAAATGGATTCTTTTTCGCTGGCTCGCTCCATTTTTTGAGACAAAATTCATAAAACATATGATCAGTTCGTTGTGGCCTTAACGCCATAGCAACACATATTGTATAGGTTATATCACGGAGATCAGTCCATCCACGCACTGTTCCTGAAAAGGCAAAATCTCTGGGTCTAGTTGTTATTATTTCATAACTAAGCTCCACGAAAGTATGCCTCGCCCGTGAATCAAACTTACGACACCTCGATCAGTAGAATAATGGGCCAGTAAAATGAAATATGAAACACAGTTGACTATGAATTGTAAGAAGGTAATGAGTGATATCGAAATAGTATCTTTGAGATCTAAAATGATAAGATCCTTCAAAAATTCCTTCCGACAGTACTTTCAGTACTTTGATTTAATTTTAAAGATGACGCTGCAGATTGTTATTGTCTTAAATCCTTTTTAAAGCGAAATTAAAATGAACATAAAAATAACGACAAGCTCAGTGTAGGTTATCAAATATGTTTTAATTTTTAGCACTTTTGTCCCAATTAGATATAAATAAATTTATTTGTTTACAGAGATCAAAGTATCAAGAGTGTCACCATAACAACTGAGAAAATAATATGGAAACCAAACAAGTATATAGTGTTTAATGATAATGAAAGTTCTAAATCTAGTTTTTCTTCAAGACATACCATCACTGGTGAGTTTTAACATTACCATTATATTTTATATATTACCTTTTAATTACAGTTATATGATGACCCTTCTCAGGTCGCTTGCTCGATCGTACTATTATTCATATAAAATATATGTATAAATCACAAGGTCTATAGATACATGCTCTAATTAGGTAAACAAAGAATGTTTTACGCCAATTTCAGTTTCTAGACAAATAATTTACATCAAATACTACATAAAAATAACTACAATCTATCTGGATCCTAATCTTATGCACAAAGATTGAACCGAGAGGTAAACTGAATCATATGCAAAAATAATTTGTGCCGAGGATTTAGGATAATCAATTAAAACTCACAGCTTACTACAACTTTTTACAAATGTTATTAACGTCCAACATCTATTGCAGTTTCCAACAAAATCTCAAAATGGACAAGAAAAGATAACTCTCCCCAAAGATCAGCCTATGAATACACAGAAAGATATAAGAAAATTAGACAACGTGAATCTGAAATTAGACAAGATATTGTGAATGTAATTCAACAGAAAATTAGCGATGTTCAAGGCAAATTTAATGTAGATTTCTATTTAAAAACTAAAGTGCAACCTCTCTTAAGCAACACCAACTGGGGGGGGGCCTAAAATGTGTTGTTGTTCAGAGGTTGCATTCTCGTTCCCAGAGTCTAGTAGGATTCTAAATACTAGCTAGTATTGAGAATCCTACTAGACCTGGGAACGAGAATGAGAGGTTGTTATTCTGCAGAGGTTTAATTTAATGAAAATTATAACTAAGGGAAATGTCAAAAGTTGTTATTGTGCAGAGGATTTGTTCTGTAGAGGACAGCTCTGCAAAGGATATACTGTGCTAAGTACTTGTGATTTTTCTCGTACTTTTTATGCGCTAGCTTGTGAAACCAACAAGCTAACGATTCTGATTTAGTAAGCTATGCACATAAAATGCACGTATTTTATGTGAAATTGTAAACCTTTTGTTTATTATGGATAGAAGGGTATGGCATTGTTTACCGAACATGTTCCCAAAGGCATCAAAACATACATTTCTACACTTATAGCTGTTACATATATGCAAATAAAATACCCCTTTAAACAAGAGACTTCCTTATCAAGAAGAACACTGATCCTAATTATGTTAATAACGACTCCCACAAAATGAGGGTCTTTTGCTAATGTTGCTACAACTTGTAACCCAGCCATATTGCTTTTGTTATCTGTAATGTGTAATTGTTTATGCTCTTCTCAGGCTTTAAAGCTATACTTTTTATTAATTTGTATGTACATTACCTGGGGTGTGGAATTCCTATGCCCAACTTGTCAGACTCGTAACTATATGGCTGCGGACGAGTAAATATGTCCAGCCCACTCGTCCGAGGACAAGTTATATTTTTAGCTGTAAAATAATTCTAACATAGCTATACAATGTACTTAAAATATAGATATTTTAATGAGATAGAAGCATTAAACAGTGTACTATTTTTTATTATCAATAATTTATCATTAATAATAGTATGTACTTAACATCATAGCTCTATATATCTTTTTTTACTATTGAACTTCTTGCAAGTGCGTTTTGATTCTGGACAAGTTGATTTTCAAGTTGCAATTGTCCGTGGCCAAGTGAAAAAAGCTTGAAATTACACATATCTAATTACTGTTATATGAAAAAGGCATGCAATGGGATATCATTAAGCTAAAGATTTCCGATTAAAAATTCATGTGTTTAATTTTTAATTTCCAGACCATACAACAAAGCCAAAATGTTCCAAAAGACGTATGGATGAAAACAAGGGTGATGGTAATGATGAATGCAAAGTTAAGAAAATGATGACAAATGATGAAAATAAAGTCAAAGTGAATGGCAATGCACATGAAAACATCCCCATTAAGAATCAAAACCTTACAGATGAGAAAAATAAAAAGAGAAAGTCTGATGAAGACGCTGATACAGTAAGCGAAATGAAAAGACCAAAGATCAAGTTTCGACTGGGCACCGAAAACCCACCCACAAGTATACCTGAAGTGCCTAAAGAAAATTTGAATGATGTTCAAGAGTGTTCCAATTCATGTGTATGTAAAGCAGGACCTAGTGTTAAACCAAAGCCGATTTCGCGACGAGGTGAACGACCAGAAAAGCCATTGTACCAAAAGTTACTACAGAGGCGACTTTTAAACACAGTTAATATGGTATTCCATGATTGTTGTTCATTCAAATGTTGTGAGAAATGGTGTGAAAAGAGAATATCCGCTGATACGTTAGAAAATGGTTTTGATAAGTCTAACTTGAGGGTAGACTACTTCAGCTGGGGACAGTATTAACAAAAACAAGATGACAATAGCAAGGATGACGTAGACAACAACGATGATTGGTTCTGGTGAACCATTTATCATCTTACTACATTTTATTTATTTATAGTCCATTAATTGATGAAATGCAAATGGCAATTTATCAACTTGATATTTGGTTTGTCTAGTACAGACGTTTATTTTCTAAACTATTAAAAAATGGGTATACGCACATGTATACCTGCATGTAAAAAACAAAATGTCTTTGTTTTAATTATTGTTTATAGTAAAATCTGAGTTCTATGTCCGTGTCTTAAAGGTTCACGGTCATGATTTCGAATCAAGTGTCCCTAAGGGGTTGCTGGTTAGAGCCTCACCCGGACTGGTTATACTCTTCCATGGAAATTCGACCATAATGTTGATTCTCCTCCATTGATTAGGTGTAATGGAAATGGTGTTAAACGTTTGGAAGGGTTTATTTGTAATTAACCTTGGAAATTTCCCTTGGCTTGGACCAGAGACCACTAAATGTCGGTACCTTGCCTTTTCCGAACAAAATCAGAACTCAGAGTTGATTAGTCTTGGTTATAGACAAAGGTCCAGGAAACCTAGGTTAGGTGAGCTGACCATTGTAACTGACTATAATTTGTGTCGACACAGCGTTAAATCCAATTGAAAATATCAACCGTACGTGTTTCATCCCAAAATCATGAAAAACTCAAAATTTAACAATTGCAACGAACAATGATTTTCTACGTAGCATAGTATAGTCCTTCTACCTGTCTAAATACGTCGCTTTCAATGAATGCGTATATTGTTATTTGAAATTTAGACGAGACAAATTAAGTAAGCCAAACAATTAAAATAAACCCTACGTTTAAGTTGACTGACTGAAGCGTGTAAAACTGTGTGTTTGTTTAAAAAACGTATAATTTGGATAGTTTATTTTTGAGGTTAGTGTACCAATGTTTTAGACGACCAAAATATTTAGATTTTTTACTTTTTAGAGAGCAACTTCTATGAAATAGAATAACTTAAAAGTTAAAGATGCAATAATGAAGGATAAAATTCTAGTATTGACTCAATGTCGGATCTGGATGTTACGAAGTTTTTGGATAATTCAGGTATAAAATAAGTGGTTCAATTAACAATTGAGAGCCCGTCCATGGACAGCGCGCTCGACTATTAGAGGTGCTCTTATAAACAGAATCAATTATGCAATCAAATTGAGATGAGAAACATTTAACAAAAATACTTTCGTTGGTTGCAGTTTATCATGTTTTGCAGAGCTTCTTACTAAAACCTTTTCAATATGAAATGACCACTTTTTAGAATAGCCAAAATTCAAGCTAAAGTGGCATAACTTTAAAATTGACTTACGATGGTAATACCGTAGTCATGTGTGAATAATCAATTTAATCCCTTCAGAAGTTACAAAGATAAAATATTGCATTAAAACTTTACTGAATTTTCTTTGTATATAAGGGCCATGATTAGGTTGAAATTATTGTTAGTTTTATGAAATATACTAGTATTTGACATCTAATGGTAAATTTTATCCTACTTGCGTGAAGTTTTAAATGAATCCTTTTGGAAGTTCCAAAGATAAAATGTTGCACTAAAAATCTTAATAAAGAAACAACACACGATTCTAGTGATTGTTTCACGAAAAAATCAATGTGTAAAATAGTATAATTGTTTTTATTGTAAACTGCACATATAGACACACGGGTATTAGTTATTCATTCAATCAAAGTAATTATTTATATAGAATTTTACACATTAAATAACAAAATGAGGTCTCTTTTGCAAAAGTCATTTTGACAAAAAAATGAAATAAAAACAAAACATTAATAAAAAAGTCTTACAACTCAGAAAATTAAGTTTAAGAGTAAAAAAAAAACCAGATTAACAAAAATAATATTTGAGCTCTGTGATTAAAAATTCCGAGTTCGAGAAATGATCCGTAGCAAAAATACCGACGCGCATAGAATTCAACAGAAACTAATTCGAAAACGAAAGTTTTTAGGTCGAAGAGTCTTGTGGGCGAAAATAAAATAGTTCCGTTTTAAAAAGTACCGAAATGCGTGGCTTTTATCATCGACTTGTTCATTCGAACGCTCTTGGTTTTATCAAAACGAACTTTTTTGCTAGCGATATTGTCCGAACTTTTCGATTGAGCATAAAAAACCTATACCATATCCCAGAAAAATGTTTCGTCCCTCGTTTCGTAACTCAATTCCTGTTATAGGCCCTACCGACATAATAATAAAATAAATTATGTTTTACCTGTAATAAATTTCTGTATTTGTTCGAGGTGAAAATGCAGTAATTAATGCACTTTAATAGTTGCAGGGGCTTTAAATTCTATCAGTAGATCTACTTCACCTATTACTTTATTGATTGATTTAAAATATGTTTAAACTGTTTCACTCCTAGTGCATTTCATGCAAGTCTAAATTGCGCATGGGATAAAATATTGCACATTGAACTGCATATTACATACATCAGAATAACTGTATATAAAGTTGTATATTGAATATAAAATTGTTAATAGTATGAAGAATTGTATAGATCTATATGTATAAATAAAAAATGTATAGCCTATTGTGTATAGTTAATTATTGTTATATTTGTTTATGTAATTGTATTTTTACGAGTACTTTTTAGGATAACTTTCACAATGGTATAAATTTCATAATCTAGTTAAAATAAACTTCATCAAATATAAGTTTATAATAGACAGTCACATATAAGTAATTCGTTTTCTCCAAAAAAGTTATTTTTGGTGATTTTTAAGCAGGGAAAATATGTAAAGGAGAAAATGTCAAATTAAATAGGCATACGTTCGAAATTAAACTGAATTTATTTGACTCTCTCGTCTACAAATACATGTTGTACTCGTAACATGGTAATTAGCGATATTTTTCATTGGTTAAACTGTTACATGGACACAGAATCATACAAAAGCCAAGTAATCATCTTCTTTTGGAATAACATTTTATTTGTTCCGTCGTTCTCATATACCACGCCACGTTTTTCATTAACATTGCCATCAGAACTGCTTAGTAAATATTATGACAAATTTAGCAAATCGAAACAATCACGAAGATCGCCGAGGTTGTCCCGAATGCAAAATAAGACGCAATAAATCATTCATTTCATTATTATTTTTTCTTTTTAAATTGAAAATTGGTCATGCTAATGATGATGAAATTTATGCTGGAAAACACTCAATATTATAATATTTGACGTCCTCTAACGTCATGACGTCAAAAAACGTCACAGTTACATATGACGTAATAACGTAACGTATACAACATCAGAATCACTATAACGACATATAAAGCGCTCAAAGCAGCATCATATAAGAGATACAGATTTATATTACAAGAAGAAATAATGAGAGACGTGAGAAAATTGACTGGAAATGTTTGTACAGAGTTAGCAAGGAATAGGTAAGTGTTTATTTAAAATCAAATTTCGTCAAACGTTGAGCTTTAAATACAGAATGTTACTTATTACAAGCATTTCGTCTGTTTATTGCAACCCTTCTCTAACTCAGATCTTCATTTTTTTCATGAGGTCTATGAAATATTTTCAATTCTATTATATTTCGATACAGAAAATAGTAATAAAATGTCTATTTTTTTTATTTTAAAGACGACGCTGCAGATTGTTATTGTCTTAAATCATTTTTAAAGCGAAATTAAAATGAACATTAAAATAACGACAAGCTAAGTGTAGGTTATCATATATGTTTTAATTTTGAGCACTTTTGTCCCAATTAGATATAAATAAATTATTTGTTTACAGAGACCTAAGTATTCAGAATACCACCATAACAACTGAAAAAAGAAAATGGAAACCAAACAAGTACATAGTGTTTAATGATAATGAAAGTTCTAAATCTAGTTTTTCTTCAATACAACCCATCTCTGGTTAGTTTATTTATACTAATTTATTTCGCTAGACTGTGAAGCAAGTTCATACAACTTATATTTTAACACTTTCGAGTCCAGTTCCTGGTACATTTGAATTTGTCGTAATTTTGGCCACCAGCTGCAAGAAATTAACAAAATTAATAAAAAAATTATTGCATTCTGGAGATCATGTGACTTTATACCCTGATTTAGAATATCAACACGCTAGCAAACTGTGTTATTGTCTTTGCTACTGAACCAAAATACATTTCAAGTTTCTACAAATCGTAAAATTCATCAATTTATATTGTTTTAATCAACACTTACTTGTAAGCAAACATTTGACAAATGTTATTAACGTCAAACACCTATTACAGGTTCCAGCAAAATCTCAGAATGGACAAGAAAAGATAACTCTCCTCAAAGATCAGCCTATGAATACACAGAAAGATATAAGAAAATTAGACAACATGAATCTGAAATTAGACAAGATATTGTGAATGTAATTCAACAGAAAATTAGCGATGTTCAAGGTAAATTTAATGTAGATTGCTATTTAAAAAATACAATGCAACCTCTCTTAAGCAACACCAATTGGAAGGACCTAAAATGTGCTGTTGTTCAGAGGTTGCATTCTCGTTCCCAAAGTCTAGTAGGATTCTAAATAATAGCTAGTATTGAGAATCTTACTAGACTCTGGGAACGAGAATGAGAGGTAGTTGAACTGCAGAAGTTTAATTTAATGAAAATATACCTAATGGGAAATGGATTTGTTCTGTAGAGAATCGCTCTGCAAAGGCTATACTGTACTAAGTACTTGTGATTTTTCTCGTACTTTTTATGCGCTAGCTTGTGAAACCAACAAGCTGACGATTTTGTAAGTTATGCACAGATAGCGCACGACTTTTATGTGAACATGTAGACCTTTTGTTTATTATGGATAGCAAGATATCGCCACTATTAACCGAACATGTCCCAAAATGCATCAAAACATACATTTCTACCTTTACAGCTGATACTAAGCTGATATACCTAAATGCCACTAAAATACCCCTTTAAACAAGAGTTCTTTATTAAGATGAAAGCTTATCCTAATTATGCTCACACATTAACAATGATCCCACAAAAGAATGGCCTTTTGCTAATGTTGCTACAACTTGTAACCCAGCCCTATTGCTTTTGTTTTCTGCAATGTGTTATTGTTTATGCTCTTCTCTGGCTTTAAAGCTTTACTTCTTATTAATTTGTATGTAATTTACCTTGGGTGTGGAATTCTTATGCCAGACTTGTTAGACTCGTACCTATATGGCTGCGGACGAGTAAATATGTCCAGCCCACTCGTCCGAGGACAAGTTATATTTTTAGCTGTAAAATAATTCTAACATAGCTATACAATGTACTTAAAATATAGATATTTCAATGCTTCTATCACATTAAACAGTGTACTATTTTTTATTATCAATCATTTATCATTACTAATAGTATGTATTCTACATCATAGTTCTATATATTTCTTTTTGAGTATTGAACTTCTGGGCAAGTGCGTTTTGATCCTGGACGAGTTGATTTTCAGGTTGCAAATGTCCGTGGCCTAGTAAAAAAAATGGAAATTACACATATCTGATTACTGTTATATGAAAAAGGCATGCTATGGAATATCATTAAGCTAAAGATTTTCGCTTAAAAAACTCATGTGTTCTATTTTTATTTTCCAGAGTATACAACAAAGGCAAGAGGTTCCAAAACACGTATTGATGAAAACACTGGTGATTGTAATGATGAATGCAAAGTTAGGAAAATGGTGGCAAATGATGAAAATAAAGACAAAGTAAATAGTAATGCCCACGAAAACATCGCGATTAAGAACCAACCCCATACAGATGAGAATAATAAAAAGAGAAAGTCTGATGTCAACGCTGACAGTGTAAGCGAAATGAAAAGACCAAAGACCAAGTTTCGACTGGGCACAGAAAACCCACCCACAAGTATCCCTGAAGTGCCGAAAGAAAATTTAAATGAGGTTCAAGAGTGTTCCAACGCATGTGTATGTAAAACAGGACCTAGTGTAAAACCAAAGCCAATTTCACGACGAGGTGAACAACCAGAAAAGTCATTGTACCAAAAGTTACTACAGAGACGCCTTCTCAGCACAGTTAACATGGTATTCCATGATTGTTGTTCATTGAAATGTTGTGAGAAATGGTGTGAAAAGAGAATATCCGCTGATATGTTAGAAAATGGTTTTGATAAGTCTAACTTGAGGGTTGACTACTTCAGCTGGGGACAATATGAACAAAAACAAGATGACGAAAGCAATGATGACGTAGACAACAACGATGATTGGTTCTGGTGAACCATGTATCATCTTACTACATTTTATTCATTTATAGTCCATTAATTGATGAAATGCAAAAAGCAATTTATCAACTTGATATTTGGTTTGTCTAGTACAGACGTTTATTTTTTAAACTATTAAAAATCATGTATACGTACGTATACCTGCATGTAAAAACCAAATGGTTTTGTTTTAATTATTGTTTACAGTAAAATATGTGTTCTGTGTCGGTGTCTTATAAAGGCCAAGCTCAGGATTTCGAATCAAGTGTCCCCAAGAGGTTGCTGGTTAGAGTCTCACCCGGACTGGTTATATTCTTCCATGGAAATTCGACAATAATGTTGATTTTCCTCCATTGATTAGGTATAACAACAACAACAACAACCTTTATTGCTCTAAACATACACCATGTTTAAAGCAAACAGAATGAAATTTACAAACACATATAGTGAACATGGCATTATCATAAACAGACATACGAAAAAAAAAGAAATTTAAATGAATTCCATGGTGATCACCCGCATATATTATATATAACCCATAGTAAAAACATGTAATTATGATAAAATAAAATGAAGAAACATGCCCTTCATACAAGTATAGGGCTAAATATTTTGTTTGTATTGTATAAAGATATTATATTCAGCCTAGTCTGGTAAGAAATATAACATTTACATGGTCAATTTAAATCTGATGGCACACCTTTGCAGGATATGTACTAAACATTTTCACCAAATAAACCTAGGTAAGGTGAGCTTGCCTCAGTAAAATGACAATAATGTTTGTCGACACGGCGTTAAACCCACTGGCACCAGAGTCCTCACACTCGTTAAATACGCACACATATAATAATAAATACACATTAACATAGATCCCATGCTACTTAAAAATGACTTACAGTCAAGAAATACACTAATGGACAGGTACATTTTCCCAATTCTAGGGGGGGGGGGGGGGGGGGGGGGGGTCCGGGCCCCCTGACCCCCCTTTGGATCCGCCTTTGTGGGCCCTACGTTTTAAGCAACTCTTGTAAAAATTGGACTGATATGAAAATCACTAATTTGAGAATGGTGATTTTATTATCAGTAAATATAATTTGTATTATAATTGTTATTTTAAAAAGGGTTTTACTAACAATTAAATCTCCGTTTTGCCATTACATGCTCCTTTTCGCCTAAAAGTCTCCATTTCGTATCTTATCCATGCCAGTTTTAAATGACGTAAATAGGCACATGGATTTCGTGCATAATTACTTGTGTAATCGGTGTGGTTCAGACGACCAAAATATTTAGAATTTACTTTTTAGAGAGCAACTTCTATGAAATAGAATAATTTGAAAGTTAAAGGTGCAATAATGAAGGATAAAATTCTAGAATTTATTCAATGTCGGATCTGGATATTACGAAGTGTTTGGGTAATTCAGGTAAGTGGTATAATTAACAATTGAGAGCCGTCCATGGACAGCGCTCTCGACTGTTAGGAGTGCTCTTGTAAACGGAATTAAATATGAAATTCAATTGAGATGAGAAAAATTTAACAAGAATACTTTCATTGACTGCAGCTTAATTATTTTTGCAGATCTTCTTACTAAAACATTTTCAATATAAAAGACTCACAATTTAAAATAGTAAAAATTCAAGCTAGAGTGATGCAACTTTAAAATTGACTTCCGATGGTAATACCGTAGTCATGTGTGAATATTCAAATTAATCCCTTCAGTAGTTGCCAAGATAAAATGTTGCATTAGAACTTAACTTAGAATGTATGTTTGTATGTAAGGGCCATAATTTAGTATAAATTATTGTTAGTTTTATGAATTATAGTATTTGATATCTAATGGTAAATTTTATCCTATATGATAGAAGTTTCAAATGAAACCCTTTAGAAGTTGCAATGATAAAATGTTGCGCAAAAAATCTTAATCAAGAAACAGTAGTTTCAAGAAAAAATCAATGTGTGTACAATGTGCTCTGTGTCGAAAAATTCCGAGTACGAGAAATGATCCGTAGCAAAAATACCGACGCACATAGAATTCAACAGAAACTGATATACGAAAGTTTTTAGGTCGATGAGTCCAGTGGGCGAAAATAAAATAGTTCCGTTCTTAAAAGTACCGAAATGCGTGGCTTTTATCATCGATTTATTCATTCGAGCGCTCTTGGTTTTATCAAAACGATCTTTTTTGCCACTGATATTGTCCGAACTTTTCGATTGAGCATAAAAAACCTATACCATACCCAAGAAAAATGTTTCGTCCCTCGTTTCGTAACTCAGTTCCTGTTATAGGCCCTACCGGCATGCATATGTACGTATCTCGGAACTGTGTTCGTTTTACTCGTGTGAAACTCTATATTTCTATATTTGTTTGAGGCGAAAGTTTATTACTGCGCTTTAATAGTTGCACAAACCTTTAATTGTGTCAGTACTTCACCTATTTCTTTATAGATTGATTTAAAATATGTTTAACTGTTTCACTACTAGTGCATTTCATGCAATTCTATATTGCGAATGGGATAAAATATTGCACATTGAACTGCATATTACATACATTAAAATAACTGTATATAAAATTGTATATTGAATATGAAATTGTAAATAGTATAAAAATGTATAGATCTATATGTATAAATAAAAAAAATGTATATTATAAATAGTTAATTATTGTTATGATCTTTTATGTTGTTGTATTTTTACCAGTTATTTTATTTGGTTTACATTCACAAGGTATAATTTCTATAATCTAAAGTATGCGCTTAGTAGTTGGTTAACAGCTAAATCCAGAGATTTAGCCTTTCCAGGAGGAGTAAGTAGGTTGACTGACCGCCGTTATATGACTTTATACAATATGTTGCTACGGCGTTAAACCCAACAGAAACAAAAATAAAATAAGCCTCATCAAATATAAGTATATAACATTCTGTCACATGTAAGTAATTCGTTTTCTCCAGACTAGTTATTTTGATGATTTATAAGCACGGAACATATATAAGGGAGACAATGTCAAATTAAATACGTTTGAAACTGAACTGAATTTATTTGACTCGTCGGTCGGCTGCCAAAAGGTCGTAACTATGCTTTTTGACAAAAATGACTTTTTGACTGCACGAAGTACGCCAAAGCGATTCCCGCCTTGTCTCAAAACGTCGTACCTGTAAGCCAATCAATACCCGAAATATTGTCATGAGATGAAATATCGTAACTCCGTTTGGTTTTTTGAACAACGGTCAAAATATCGTATCTCACACTTAACATCCCATTGTTGATAAAAAATGACCATGCGGTTAGATTTTGTTCTTTTAAGAGGTAAAATATGTTTTATTTCAACCACTTCATTCATTTTACATTAATTTTGTATGCTTATCTTATATGATTTGCATTTTGTGGCTTTTTATTTCGTCAAAAACGATTGAAAATAGTTAATGTCATTTCGGTATTCTACACAAGCAATAAAATTAGGAAGCAGAAATAATGCATTTATTACATTTTATTGTTTGCAAGCATGGGAAACAGTTATCTTTGACGAATGTTGCAATAAATGAAATTTATGTCTGTCAAATGCGAGTTACGACTTTTTGAAACAAAACATTATTATTTTTAGCTAGATAATTTTGAGATACGACTTTTTAATAAAATAGTTTTTTCCTTCTCCTGAAAACTTTGAAAAAATGAGATACGAGGTTTTGGCAGCCGACCGACGCAATACATGTTGTACTCGTAACATGGTAATTAGCGATAATTTTCATTGGTTAAACTGTTACATAGATTCAGAGTCATACAAAAGCCAAGTAATCACTTCTTTTAGTATAACATTTTATTTGTTCAGTCGTTCTCATATACCACGCCACTTTTTTCATTAACACGGTCATCAGAACTGCTTAGTAAATTGTATGACAAATTAAGCAATAGGAACAATCTTAAAGATCGCCGATGTTGTTCCGAATGCAAAATTAGACGCAATAAATTATTCACCTCATTATTAAATTATTTTTTAATTTAAAATTGGTCATGGCTATTGATGACGAAATTTATGCTGGAGAACGCTCAATAATATAATATTTGACGTTCTCTAACGTCATGACGTCCTCTAACGTCATGACGTCAAAAAACGTCACAGTTACATATGACGTAATAACGTAACGTATACAACGCCAGAATCACTATAACGACATATAAAGCGCCCAAAGCAGCATCATATAAGAGATACAGATTTATATTACAAGAAGAAATAATGCGAGACATGAGAAAATTGACTGGAAATGTTTGTACAGAGTTACACTAAGGCGCGCGTAATGGTTGAAATACGATCTTTACCATATACGAAGACAATACGCATGCGATTCGTACGTTATACCATACCTAAAGTCGAATGCGTACGATACGAATTACGATCTTTACTCAGATCTTACGTTATAGATCTCCATACGTATTATACGATACGAACTATACGATTTATACGATACGAACTATACGTTTTATACCATACGTTCGCTTGTTTACTATACCATTAGTTCGATTCGCATGATACGATTTATTTCTTGAGATCAGTACGACTTGCTTGTATTTCTATATCTTAGTAAGCCATGATTCAATAAAAAATTAAACAAATTACAACCGGTTCTCATTCAGTACTTTGATTATCGATATAATTTTAAGGCGGGTCTCAATGATAAAAGTGGGCGGAATCAGTTTCGATGGTTATGATTTTGCCCCTCAGATTAGAACATATTTAGAAAAGTCGCCGAAAGTTAGATATCCGTCAACCTAAACACTTCAATTGACAAGTATGTCAAATTGAAACTTTTTACTGCACAGAAGTAATGAGAAATGCCACGGCGACAACCAATAATGACCAACAATCGTCAATATTTAAACATTTATGTAGTCGCTTGGTGAAGATATGGTAAAATCTTAACATTTCTGATGTAAGAGCGACTTGCCGGATCACATAGACATGAGTGAAGATTCAACATCATTCATACGATTATCGTCAACAAGGTAAACATGAGCTTATGTCTGCAAAAAATATTTATAATATGACTGTGTTGACAACGTCAGTCTTACAATAAAGTATGTGCACGAATAGTTTATGTAGCAATGTATTTCATCCCAGTAAAAACTGGACTTCTTCAAAATTTACAGTAATGATAAACAATTGCACGTACTTTTTAACTAGAATGAATAGAAAATTGAAAATGCAACCCGGCTAGCTCAGTTTGTAACACATTGATGGGTTCGATTCCGGGTTGGGGCATACTTTTGTGTAGTCCTAAATATAAGACCCTTCATAACTATTTTATCATACGGACGTTCTTCTGTTATGCAGGGTCTTAACGGATTGCTTCAAAAACGCATAGCAAAATATTTTTTTCAAAAAGTAAATGAATGTGGGTCAAATTAGCACCAATCGATAGATAAAAGTTTACTTTTATTCTTTCCATAAAGCAAAAGATAAAAATCAGTTTTTTCCCATATGAAAACACCAATTACTTTTCCTGCTATCCAGGATTGTCGCCGCTTGCCTCCATTTTGAACTGAATTCGTGTCGGTAAATAAAGTTTCGAATCGCTTACAGTTTACTTAAACGAATTTTAATCTCTCAAGAGTAGTCGTTCTTACTGTCAACAGTCACAAGTATGCACGGAACGGTCCGGATACTGGCTTTTATACTGTACCTCATATATTCGTTCAAAATCATTTCTTACAAATGGCGTGACCAAAATTAAATTCGGATTGCTTTGGCTATTATTGCACGATTATTGTGACAAACTGAAAGTACTCGTTAATAAAGGATTTTAAATGGATTTTTCGACTGTCTAAGGTTAGCATTTGAAATTATTTTACTTTCATCATGTGTATTTTTTGTTTATCTTTCTATTGGTGTATCGTTTTATTGCAAAATTTTCGAATTAAAACGAGTAGAACGTTCAGACCTGATTCGATGTCTGTACACTAAAATTTTTGCTATGCGTTTTTGAAGCTATCCGTTAAGACCCTACGTAACAGAGAAATGTCAAAATGATAAAAAAGTTACGTAGGGTCTTATATTTAGGACTAACTTTTGTGGAGCTTGGTCATGAAATTTTATCTATGGCCATTCAGACATTCTTCCTCCTACCAATGATTATTTTACGTTGGACAGAAAGTACGCCCTAAGTAGTCTTTAAACAGCTATATCCAGCCTTTCCGGGAGTATTATGTGGTCCTACTGCATTAAACCCGGTAAAAATGAACAATTGAAATTGAATGACATTATTTTCAGAAAACTGGGGGTTACTTAGCGTAGTCTGCATTGATATATGTATATCTGCTTGTACAGAACTATACTAATTTATTAGCTTGATTGTGAAACAAGTTCATACAACTTAGATTTATTACATCCGAATAGCTCCCTAGACCTCCAGTAATGTGCTAGTAGGATAATGTTAATTGCTCAAATGAAACAACTGGGTAGGTTTAGGATTGGATTCGAACCAACACAGAGCTGGCTAGCTAATTACACCAGTCCAATGCATAAATAATCAGCCATGCATGTTCCCTGCAGAGTTGCATTCAGCTGATGATATGTAATGATACCTCTATTTTCAATTGAGAATTTTTAGTATGTTATATGTATGATTATGATTTGGTTGAATGTCATTTAATATCCAATTTATATTATTTCAGATGACAGAATACTGATTTTAAAGCTACCAATGGTTTTACAGGTGTGATCATCCCAGTTAGGTCTCGATAGACAGGGTTGCGCAACAGGATGTACACAAGGATGAAAAATTATAAAAGTAACATACAGGCCAAGTTTAAAAGAATGGTGCAAGGGGTTAGATGTTAGTATATTCTGCAGAGATGTTGTGAAAGAAGATTTAAAGAAAATTATCCATGATCATGACTTTGCAAATACACTTACAATTAATTAAGGAAAATAAATACAATAGTTAAATTGTGATATCAATAATGATGACAAGAGTACAATGTGATGATGTGAGAAATTTGAAAGAGTTGTAAAGTCAAATAGAAACAATGAATTAGGTTTTAGTATACAACGTTTGAAAATTCTGCTCGGAACTCCATTGAAGACAAAGTGTTTTACATGTATTCTACAAGTCAGTTAGGGTTTATAAATCCCTTTGATGTTAGGGTTTGTGATACAGCTTTCTCACCCTCCAAATACTCAATTGTAGTTTATTATACTAAATCAAAAAAGTTGTTTGTTGCACATTATGTTTTAGTTTTATAGTAACTTTCATAACATAAACAGGATGTCAGTGAAAGTTTTCATATCTTTACTTCAATGTTTGTTTCATTGCAAGAGAACTTAAGTGTTATGGTATTTGAAAATTTAGTTACATTTTTATAATCATATTGATAAAAGTTCTACTATGATATTTGCCTATTTTCGGATATGATCAGTTATAGTTATACACTTTTGCTGTAACTTACTGTTACAATGTTAGTCACATGTTTTGAATATAACTATGCTTTTTATTTTTATTTTTTTGTTTCAATGGTTGTTTTTAGTATCCTACCTTTGACCTATGTTTTTGTTCAACTTTGGCATCCAAAGTTTTTAAAGTTAGAGGAAATTATTATGATCCATACTTTTCCGGTAAAATTGATTGTACTTAGAAAGCATAGAGCCCTGTTATATTTTGTATCAAATTGATCAGCTTTGTGAGGAGGATTATGATTTTATGAAAATTAACTAGATAGTCTATTAATCTACTTTTCTAAAACATCTTTTACTATCCTTCATTGATAATTATCACGCAGACCATCTGATGTGACAGGATGATAATTAAGTTCTGTTAACATTTGGAACTCCTCGGCCATTCGCCATTAATAACCTCGGACATATTTAGATGCCATTTTGGAAAAACCGGTGTTGAAGTAAACAAAAACATGTTCATTTTGTGGATGACTGAATTTTAGCTTTTAGTCTGTAAATTTGAAATTATATATTTCAATGATATCCCTAAACAATATTAAGTTCAATTTAAACACAGTATAAATATGTTTAGACAAAGATCTGTGTGAACTATTTTGTATAACCCTTACATGCTTCACCTCACTTAGGTAGGAAAGGTCGAGGTGTTCGGAATGATCTGTTAAGTCTGTTTTAAACTTATAATTATTTATAACTTCTTACCCTTTCTTAAGGTTACCATAAAGCAATAAAATGTCTGTTATGGCAATGTGCAGAATTGTAGATTTTATTCAAATATTTTTATGTAAGTCTAACATTTACCATTTTGATTGATCTGAACCCAAATTGACTTATCCACGGGCGGATCCAGTGGGGGGGGGTCAGGGGGATCTGGACCCCTCCTAGAATAATTAGTGTTTTTCTTGATTGTAAGCCAGTTTTAAGTAGTATGTATCGATTTCTCTCTGTGCTTAGCATAGATTTAATGGTTATGTAGCTTTTATTATCAATATGTTGAATTTTCTGCAAAATGTGTATTGTGTGGTTATGGTTCAAGGTTTGGACCCCCTAGAAAAGTTCGACCCCCGTAGAAAAAAATCCTGGATCCACCCCTGTTATCAGCAAATGAATCAATCTGAAGTTTGAAAGACCCTATAAAAGACCTTGTCCCAGAAATCCAAGCATCATTCATGCGAACATTATTTTAATAAAACAAGGATTTCGACTTCAATACTTCGTCTTTTATACATTCAGATATGTATTATTCTAAATCAACTAAATGGTTTTTAGTTTTTATACATATTTTCTTTAAGTTAACTTCTAGATATTTATTCTTAATTTGTAAAGACTTACAGTGTTTTGTTAACAGAATTTCTTAACCAATTTTGTAATATTGTTACTTGTTGTATGTTAATGTTATTTGCAACTCTTGTCTTATATTTAATGTTGTATTCTGTAATATCTTCCATGCTAACGTTATTTTAATAAAACAAGGATCTTGACTTAAATACTTAGTCTTTGATACTTTCAGACCATTCAGTTGATTTCCACGACACTCTGCCTATTGCATTGCAGGTCTAGGGTTTGGTCATTTTAAACCTCTATCGACCAGGACTTGTGAAATACTTTGTGAACTTATCTGTTTAGTCCAGATTTTCTCAACTGTCATAGCTTAATTTCACAGTGGCTGAATGCACTAAATATTTACTAAGGGACTCCTCGCTGAAATATCTTGACTAAAATCTATCGTAAGACATAAACTGCTCTACTCAATCAAAATACACCTTTTAAAAAATTGTGCATGAAAGAAGACGGCAATTTTTACATACCAATTAACTGTGAAATTATTCAAGTTTTGAAAGCTGAGAAAAAAACAAACTATAGCAGTGACTAAATATCGCATTTATACTCATTTGCCATGAGCTAGCTTTATAGCAACACTTTTGAGTGTCCTCTTAAGATTTAAGAGGTTGAGGATTCAGATTTCAGTTCGGACCATGGATTTTCATTGGATTATATTTGGCGCAAAATGTATATAACCCATGAGGGATTGTGTGCTTGCATCCTAAGATTGCCTGAGCTCCTAGATTTTCTGTTAAGGAGGAATTTATGTAGCAGAGGTAAAGTTCCACACTCTTGCTTCAAGCCATAAATCTAGCTTGTTTGTCAACATAGCAGATAGTCCGCTTATGACTACAGAAGTATGTTGGTATGAATCTCAGGGCCAAGAGCCGGGTCTTGCCATAGTAGTTAGTATGTATTACTTCAAATGAGGAGATCATGGGATTGAGCCTGGTGGCGGTAGGTCATGCCCTATTCATGAGTTGTCGGTCTCATGGTAGGGTAAATTAGTATTGGTGATAGAAGTGTCCAGGAAATCGATAGTTGGAAGAGCTAGCCATAAAATATATGACCTAAATGTGTTGGATACGACTTTTAAAATTACCCAAATAACCAGTCCATAGCTTTTTTAGTTTTTATAGGGTTACAAGAAGAATGGATATCACTTAATATCAGAAAAGACGTTTTTTTAGGAAACCAAATCATTGCCAAATGTATTTATATTCAGTTTACACAAATAAATCACGAACTAAGCCAACTAATACCACAGCCTTTTTATTATATGTAAGAGAGGAATTTTCGTAGTATGATATCACATGTCAAGCTCCTGTGATAATACCGGGTACACCTATGACCATATTTTTATATAAGTTTGTATTAATTGAATAGTGAGACCATGTGTGCATTCCTTTCCGACGAAAAAGAAAAATATCCTTTATCGCTGACGAAAAGCGATTTTCACGATGAACAAGTTTTACGGCGTCCGTATTTTCCATTTAATTGTGAAAAACTCTCACTCTCGATTGATAAATAAAATGTCGGGAAAATACCCCGTTAAATTTTAATATAATTCATCATTTCGTCTATTAACATTTATCCCACGTGCGATACGATACGAAGTATACGTTTATACCATTCATACGATGTTTACCATACGATTTATACCATGTATGAATACGATCATACGATACGATACGATGCGATATACGAAGGATACGCACATACGGCTTATACGCTGCGATTCGCACGTACGTTATACTTACCATATACTTACGAAATACTTACGAAATACTCAAAAAAATTCTAGTTATTCGCGCGCCTTACTGTAGCAAGGAATAGGTAAGTGTTTATTTAAAATTTAATTTCCTCAAACGTTGAGCTTTAAATACAGAATGTTACTGCAACCCTGCTCTAACTCAGATATTCAATTTTATTCAGGAGGTCTATAAAATATTTTCAATTCTATTATATTTCGATACAGAAAATGGTAATACAATAATGTCTATTTTTTTTTTAATTTTAAAGACGACGCTGCAGATTGTTATTGTCTTAAATCATTTTCAAAGCGAAATTAAAATGAACATAAAAACAGTGTAGGTTATCATATATGTTTTAATTTTTAGCACTTTTGTCCCAATTAGATAAATATAAATTTATTTGTTTACAGAGACCAAAGTATCAAGAGTGTCACCATAACAACTGAGAAAAGAAAATGGAAACCAAACAAGTACATAGTGTTTAATGATAAGGACAGTTCTAAATCTAGTTTTTCTTCAAGACATACCATCACTGGTGAGTTTGTTTATATTAATTAATCTTAGCTCGATTGTGAAGCAAGTACATACAACTTATATTAAACACTTTCGAGTCCACTTCCTGGTACATTCGAATTAGTCGTAATTTTGGCAGCCAGCTGCAAGAAATTAACGAAAATAATAAATGTATTATTGCATTCTGGAGATCATGTGACTTAATACCCTGAATTAGAATATCAACGCGCTAGCAACCTGTGTTTTTGTCTTTGCTACTGAACAAATACTAGTCAAGTTCCTACAAATCTTAAATTAAAAAAATCTATTTATATATTTAGTTTCAATCAACACTATCTTGCAGTCTACGAATATAGAGGGTGTCCGGTTACCCGGACAACCACTTTATAGTTCGGACAACCAAACATTTCTTTTGGGAAACCAAAATTCTACAAGCAATAGATAGTGCTGGCTGCTAAATCAAACTGTTCGGGCAACCACTTTCATATTCTAATTTCGTAGATTGTATCTTTTAAGCTAAATTTTCACAAATATAATGAATGTCAAACCTCTATTACAGGTTCCAACAAAATCTCAGAATGGACAAGAAAAGATAACTCTCCTCAAAGATCAGCCTATGAATACACAGAAAGATATAAGAAAATTAGACAACGTGAATCAGAAATTAGACAAGATATTGTGGATGTAATTCAACAGAAAATTAGCGATGTTCAAGGAGAAAATAATATGGAAACCAAACAAGTATATAGTGTTTAATGATAATGAAAGTTCTAAATCTAGTTTTTCTTCAAGACATACCATCACTGGTGAGTTTTAACATTACCATTATATTTTATATATTACCTTTTAATTACAGTTATATGATGACCCTTCTCAGGTCGCTTGCTCGATCGTACTATTATTCATATAAAATATATGTATAAATCACAAGGTCTATAGATACATGCTCTAATTAGGTAAACAAAGAATGTTTTACGCCAATTTCAGTTTCTAGACAAATAATTTACATCAAATACTACATAAAAATAACTACAATCTATCTGGATCCTAATCTTATGCACAAAGATTGAACCGAGAGGTAAACTGAATCATATGCAAAAATAATTTGTGCCGAGGATTTAGGATAATCAATTAAAACTCACAGCTTACTACAACTTTTTACAAATGTTATTAACGTCCAATATCTATTGCAGTTTCCAACAAAATCTCAGAATGGACAAGAAAAGATAACTCTCCCCAAAGATCAGCCTATGAATACACAGAAAGATATAAGAAAATTAGACAACGTGAATCTGAAATTAGACAAGATATTGTGAATGTAATTCAACAGAAAATTAGCGATGTTCAAGGCAAAGGACAAGGTTCACGAAGGGTCAAAATTGGCCCCGTCTTTGATTTTCACCAAATGTCAATTTTAATAACCATATCATATGTTGATACAAAAAAAACACAATTTAAACTTAAAATCTATTTTAATTCCGTTGCCATGGCAACATTTGATATATATGAAAAATACACAATATTGCAATGTTTTCTGAATTAATATCAACTCAAATGCAAATATTATCTTCTTTTCAATGTGAAATGATTTCATATAGTCAGTTATAGTTATAATTTGTTATAAACAAATATTAACATGTCAGGTTGCCATGGTAACACTTTATAATTATCAAGTTTTTACCCCTTGATATATATTTCCTTTATTCGTGTAGAACCAAACAACAATGATAGTTTAGATACATTAAGTGTTTTGAATAGAAAGTTTAGTCTGAATAGATGGCTCAAAGCGAATAATTATAGCCTTTGTGGTTGCCATAGCAACACTTTCAGTGTCAAAAATACTATCAGATTCATTTTTAATTAAGTATGTAGACACGCATTTTATTGGTCAAATGTAACACAACTGTTGAAGACAAAATATATCAATTCCAAAACATACATGGGAAAATCTAAAAAAAAACATGTGCACTTGGTTTCCATGACAACAATGAACAACAATATAGGTATGGAATTTTCATTATTGGTATTACATAACTTCATTACAATGTTTTTTGTAAACTCTTTTACAGTCAACTTATACATTATCTTATATACAATTAATACAAGTATTAGACACAAATCTAACACATATTAAACACAGATTATCTATACAGATGATTGATATAAACCGTGCGAACACTGTATAGGTAATAACTCGACAATGCACTAACAAATGCTATAGTCCGTTTTTCTCAACTGTCAAAGCTTGAATAATTTCAGGTGACTAAATGCATTGTTTTTATACCGGCGGCCTAATTATCAAAATATTTTGACTAAAAAATATCATAAGGTATAAACAGCTTTTATAGTCCAACATAATTAACCTGAGCTTGACCTTTATGCAAGAATATATTAAACTCAGTATTTATAGTCTATTTTTGTCTTCTTTTATAAATCGATCTATATTGGAAGCTTTCGGCGAAAAACACGCACTGACTAAAATAATGTTGTTTTCATAAGAATAAGTACTTAAAAACTGTGCCATAATACTTCTGACATACTTGTTTACCCAAAAACTAATGTGTCCAACATTAAAAGTACAATAACATGCCACTTTTAATAAAGGGTTTTATAATCACATCGGTTGCTATAAACACGTGTATAACGTATGCACGCATACAGAAACTCACGATTATATGTAAGTGAAGAGTGTAATTATTATAATTAGGTAGTTCAAGCTCAGGTTAATTCTGTTGTACTATACATTCTACACACTTTCCGAAACTCATGGGTGTATCACAACAATCCTTCACCGTAAAATTATTCATGTTTTGACAGTTGAGAAAAAACGAACAATAATATATACAATCATAAATAAGAACATTAATAATGTGACACAAAACACAAGATAGAGCACATTGTCTTCAACATTTAACTTGCTTATAACAATAGAATGAAAAAGAGGGTTATTGTTAAATAATCATACATGTACAGTTGATTAATTATAAAAAGCTTTAGACACAAAATAAACTTGTCAAATTACTTTGTTAATTAGTTTTATAGCCTCTTCTAAGGTATGTCCATTAACTTTCATCACATAATAAAACAATCTTACATGTACAACCTTAAAATCTGTATACCTATTTCAAATTGACAAAATCTTACTGCTATTGCATTTCATGCAATACATTTTTATAAGAAATAGGCACTTGTGCCAATGTACAGAGATGACACCTTGACTGATGGATAATTCGTTGGATGTATGCAACACAGTCCTTACTTGATCTACTCGCATTCAGCTGTAATGTAAGTGTACATTTTTAAATAGATAAGAATGTATTAAAGCATCCTGAATGATTAATGATTAAATTATGTAACAGCAGACTTGCATTCACCCGACAAATTATAACTTATGTCATTATTCACTATCAGTGTCTGACTCGGACATATCAATGGCTGCAGGAATATCTTCTGCTGCGTCATGCAAATACTGGCACCAGTTTTTGACACCGGGGATTTGCACATATCGTTGTCTGGCATAGGAAAGGTACCATACAACAGCCGCACAATGGGCACACATACCAACAACTCTGGCGCCAGCTTTACACTTACAGTACCACCCAATGACCTCGGTACTTGTATACCTTAGCCAGAGAGTGTACTGCTTGGCAGAAATATGCCTGCTCTGCAGACGTATCCTAATCAGACCGGTGTCATCTCTATGAACACATATATCTGTATCTCCTTGGAGATGCTCCTGGATGTATCCAGGACTCAATTTTAATTGGTAAATACCGCAAGTCAAACCTCTAAGCTCGTCTTCACTAAGACGAGGGAAGTCCTCCAAATCAGAGTTAGAAATTGGCTCCCACACAGCTCGACTCTTCTCCAAGCCCCTTGCCATTATTTCTTCTTTGAGCATGTTGTTGCTAGTGGCAAGCTGAAGCATATGCTGGGCTTGAATTGAGTCTTCTGGTGAAGACTTTGACAGGGGTTCTAAGTATTTATTGCTAATTGCGCAAATAATTTTTATCAAATCGCCAATGAATGGTATTTGACTGTTAGGTAAGACCTTGTCCATGTACTTCCATCTTTTAATCCTAGCGTTGGCTGATTCTACTATCCATCGTATCTAAAAAAGATAAGAAAATCATAATAAGTTTTTTAATAGATTAAGTATAGTACTGTACAAACTTATAGAATTTCAGGTATTTGGTTCGAATTATTTTGACCTATAAGTTGCTTATAATTAGTGACAAGTCACTTCAGTGTACATTATCAGGTCCGTAGGAACAGGGGTGCTGGAATGGGTTTGCCCCCTCCCCCAATAATTTTGAATGTGAATTTGATATGAGTTACAATATTTTATTTAAGTGTCACCCCCCCCCCCAAAAAAAATGACCAAAAGGAAACAATCAAACAACACGCAAAAATTAGCCTCCCTCTCGATGACATATAAAATATACAACAATAAAGTAAATATAATCATGAAGTTTGATATTGGACTTTTTAAACTTTCAGTGGTATTTTTTCGATTTTTTACGAAGTGAAAATATGGTAATTACTTTGGTAACAAGGCGACTGGTATTAGCTTCTTCTGCATCAAACTGGGATTGACCTTTTGGAAGTAGAGATGGCATCTCAGACTGGATTCCAAGTTCCTGAAGTAATAAAAATATGAATATTGAACATTTTATCATGTATTTAAACACAAGAGTTTGATAACTTGGCTACAACAGATTTTTAAGTGATATTGGTTCCCTAAGACATTGGTATTAAAGCTTGTATTATCTGTTACAAAATTCTTTCGTTCTATCTACGCCAATTTTTAATATAATCAGTACTATGCAAATATTAAAGTTAAAAGGTTTTTGTATCAATTGCATGCTTTGATATAGTGTGCGTTTCAACTGATGAAGGCTTGAGCAAATATTTAAAAAAAACTACAGCGAAAACTACCAATGCATGTACCAGTATGGTTTGTAGCCATACACGACACGAAGACACTAAAAGTATATTAGAGATACAAAGCAGTATATGATACATACTTTTAACAGCTGTAGTGAATCTCTAAATCCTCTGTCCACGACAAACACATCTCCTGGACGTATATATGATTTCAGTTCTTCCATATTTGAGTCCAAGATATGGTTTAATATTTTGGCATCGTTGTTCTTTCCATCTGACAGGTATGGACCTAGAACCGTCAGGTAGTAGCCAGTAGTGGTTACGACGACCATTGGCTTCACCAATGGTCGACCTTTGTGCACACTGTATGATCGTCTTTGAAATTGATGATTTTGGCTCTTTTGAATGTAGATGTATGTTCCATCAATGACTAAAATTAGCCTTGACGAATCACCCGCATTGTCGGTGAATAATGATTTAGCCAGTTGTCTAGTGTGATTTTCAATCAACTGCTGCCTTGTAATGTGATTAACACCAACGTACATATGTGCAAAATGATCCTTTAAAGTTATTCGCACCGTTTTTACTGCTCGTCTTACACTTGATTTCGTGAGTCCAAATATTATTGAAAGTAACTTGTTTGAAAGTCCAGCCTTAAGTTTGAATAAAAAAATACCCAGTGAAGTTTTGACATCTCTTGTTGGGGTATTTCTTATATGACCCTCTACATACAAACACAGATCATCAAATGACTCCTTGTTAATTCCTGTGAAGTCAATATATTCATCTTCTTTAAGAGACATTAGGTCGAATCTCTTGTTGCACTTTTTGCAGGCTTCCCTCAGCCTAGTAAGCAATTCCAACACCGTTGCCCTATTGACATATGCTGATTCTGTTGTTGTAAATGATGTAAACGCTTCGGCCTTGATGATTCCTTCAACCATATGCACAGGACAACACCTTGTTCCACTTTTCACAATTACGTTGAAGTCTGTGAATGCTGCAAATCTGGCCTCGGCGGATACAACTACTAATTTTGGTCCAGGTCTTTTACATAAAAAACACCTAGAATGTGATTTTGGTGTTGAAGGTATGTTGAGTCTTACTGAGGGTGGACTAACTAATGGACACGCTTTTGCAGTTGGTGGACAAAAGTCTGCATCATCACTATCACAATCATTATCATTGATATTAGATCTACATACAATTTGAGGTTCATTTGTTGTGAAATATTTATGTCTACATTTATTACAGATTACATCAGATGATTTTACAGGTATTAAAAATTGTTGATTGATTTGCTTCTCTAGTTGGTCATTAATTTTTCTTCTTGTTTTTGGAGTTGTTCTTACATTGCATAGTACACATTTCAGTGAAAGTCTAACACCAGGCATCTGTAAATATATGAAAATCGAAATTTAATTTTAAAAAATGAAGCACATTTCCTATAAGTAAATAATACCACAAAACTATAGGTTTCAATTACATTTTAAATAATTGATCAAATCACACTATCGTGCAATAAACAGAGGCAAGGAAATATAGAATTAAAAAAAAAAAAAAAAAAAAGTTTTACAGGATTCGAACCTACGACCTCTCGCACATCAGTCGCACGCGTTACCACTCGGCCATCGAGTCAATCCATTCGGATCAAGAAATTAAGTAATATATATACGTTACGCCTCAAACTCGGTAGCCCAGTTCGTCTGCTTGGACTGTTCGTTAAAAAAATTAATGTAATCATTAACAGCTGTGGGTATAATAAAAATTCAAATAATAGTATTTAGGTTCCTTTTTCATTTTTATTGGCATAACACTACACGTATCTCTAAATCTAAAGTACGTTCAATCTAGTGCGCTAAAATGATAACCGCAAAACAAATATCTACATAAAATGCATTATAGCATTGTTAAAAAGTAGAAAAAAACATTTAAAGTAAAGCATAAATATTTTTTTAATTAAATAAAAACCACTTACCTTGATAAAGTAGTTAAATCATTACGTATATGAATATTTATATAAACGGTCCGTGATAGAACATAACGTACTTTGCGGACGTTGCTGAAGACGTCCCATTTCGTTAAAAAATAAAATTGAAGCGTACTGTAACACACGCCAAGGTCCGAGTTTGGGGGTTTTGGGCTCACATAAGTTGTACACAAACGGAAATTATGCTCTTTGTTAGGCATTAAGTTTGTACTTATTGCGTTTATGTCACGCATTTAATTTATAACAAATAACGTCTGTAGTTAATACTTAATGGGCCATAATATAAATCAGTTTTGATCGTATTTTCGCGAAAGGGAATGAATGACGACTTGAAAACTCCTTGTTCCCTTATTTGTACATTTACAAGAATAAAGGTGGTTGTATTTTAAGGAGGATGAAATTCTGTGTATTCAGATAAGCAAACAATCTTCAATATACATATAGTTTACTCGCATATTAAAATATTCTGGGGTAAATGACGTCAAGAGACTGTTAAATGCGCAATGGAGAATACTTTTCAGTGGACCATTTTCATTAGTTTTTTTAATTTTTCGATGTGGCGGCATTCGTCGCCAGCGATTAAATTTTGATATGTTACTAGTAATAACTATTACTTTCATGCGTCAAAATATAAAAACTGGCGAAGATTGCCGCCACTGCAAATTTGGGCAAAAAGGTATGGAATTTAACCAAAAAATGCCGTTTTCATGAAAATAGGCAATATGAAAGATCGTTTTTTCTATATAACAACCCATATTTGGCTAAAGATTATGGCCAATCTTATTTTAGCAACTCTTTTTCTTTAATGTTATTGCAAAAATAGATTGTAATTCTTTATTTTAATATTTGCCATTTCCATCCCTGAAACGGGGCCGATTTTAGCCTTCGTGAACCTTGTCCTTTAATGTAGATTTCTATTTAAAAACTAAAGTGCAACCTCTCTTAAGCAACACCAACTGGGGGGGGGGGGCCTAAAATGTGTTGTTGTTCAGAGGTTGCATTCTCGTTCTCAGAGTCTAGTAGGATTCTAAATACTAGCTAGTATTGAGAATCCTACTAGACTCTGGGAACGAGAATGAGAGGTTGTTATTCTGCAGAGGTTTAATTTAATGAAAATTATAACTAAGGGAAATGTCAAAAGTTGTTATTGTGCAGAGGATTTGTTCTGTAGAGGACAGCTCTGCAAAGGATATACTGTGCTACGTACTTGTGATTTTCTCGTACTTTTTATGCGCTAGCTTGTGAAACCAACAAGCTAACGATTCTGATTTAGTAAGCTATGCACATAAAATGCACGTATTTTATGTGAAATTGTAAACCTTTTGTTTATTATGGATAGAAGGATATGGCATTGTTTACCGAACATGTTCCCAAAGGCATCAAAACATACATTTCTGCCCTTATAGCTGTTACATATATGCAACTAAAATACCCCTTTAAACAAGAGACTTCCTTATCAAGAAGAACACTGATCCTAATTATGTTAATAACGACTCCCACAAAATGAGGATCTTTTGCTAATGTTGCTGCAACTTGTGACCCAGCCTTATTGCTTTTGTTATCTGCAATGTGTAATTGTTTATGCTCTTCTCAGGCTTTAAAGCTTTACTTTTTATTAATTTGTATGTACATTACCTGGGGTGTGGAATTCCTATGCCCGACTTGTCAGACTCGTACCTATATGGCTGCGGACGATTAAATATGTCCAGCCCACTCGTCCGAGGACAAGTTATATTTTTAGCTGTAAAATAATTCTAACATAGCTATACAATGTACTTAAAATATAGATATTTTAATGAGATAGAAGCATTAAACAGTGTACTATTTTTTATTATCAATAATTTATCATTAATAATAGTATGTACTTTACATCATAGCTCTATATATCTTTTTTTACTATTGAACTTCTTGCAAGTGCGTTTTGATTCTGGACAAGTTGATTTTCAAGTTGCAATTGTCCGTGGCCAAGTGAAAAAAGCTTGAAATTACACATATCTAATTACTGTTATATGAAAAAGGCATGCAATGGGATATCATTAAGCTAAAGATTTCCGATTAAAAATTCATGTGTTTTATTTTTATTTTCCAGACCATACAACAAAGCCAAAATGTTCCAAAAGACGTATGGATGAAAACAAGGGTGATGGTAATGATGAATGCAAAGTTAAGAAAATGATGACAAATGATGAAAATCAAGTCAAAGTGAATGGCAATGCTAATGAAAACATCCCCATTAAGAATCAAAACCTTACAGATGAGAAAAATAAAAAGAGAAAGTCTGATGAAGACGCTGATACAGTAAGCGAAATGAAAAGACCAAAGATCACGTTTCGACTGGGCACAGAAAACCCACCCACAAGTATACCTGAAGTGCCTAAAGAAAATTTGAATGATGTTCAAGAGTGTTCCAATTCATGTGTATGTAAAGCAGGACCTAGTGTTAAACCAAAGCCGATTTCGCGACGAGGTGAACGACCAGAAAAGCCATTGTACCAAAAGTTACTACAGAGGCGCCTTTAAACACAGTTAATATGGTATTCCATGATTGTTGTTCATTCAAATGTTGTGAGAAATGGTGTGAAAAGAGAATATCCGCTGATACGTTAGAAAATGGTTTTGATAAGTCTAACTTGAGGGTAGACTACTTCAGCTGGGGACAGTATGAACAAAAACAAGATGACAATAGCAAGGGTGACGTAGACAACAATGATGATTGGTTCTGGTGAACCATTTATCATCTTACTACATTTTATTTATTTATAGTCCATTAATTGATGAAATGCAATTGGCAATTTATCAACTTGATATTTGGTTTGTCTAGTACAGACGTTTATTTTCTAAACTATTAAAAAATGGGTATACGCACATGTATACCTGCATGTAAAAAACAAAATGTCTTTGTTTTAATTATTGTTTATAGTAAAATCTGAGTTCTATGTCCGTGTCTTAAAGGTTCACGGTCATGATTTCGAATCAAGTGTCCCTAAGGGGTTGCTGGTTAGAGCCTCACCCGGACTGGTTATACTCTTCTATGGAAATTCGACCATAATGTTGATTCTCCTCCATTGATTAGGTGTAATGGAAATGGTGTTAAACGTTTGGAAGGGTTTATTAGTAATTAACCTTGGAAATTTCCCTGGGCTTGGACCAGAGACCACTAAATGTCGGTACCTTGCCTTTTCCGAACAAAATCAGCACTCAGAGTTGATTAGTCTTGGTTATAGACAAAGGTCCAGGAAACCTAGGTTAGGTGAGCTGACCATTGTAACTGACTATAATTTGTGTCGACACAGCGTTAAATCCAATTGAAAATATCAACCGTACGTGTTTCATCCCAAAATCATGAAAAACTCAAAATTTAACAATTGCAACGAACAATGATTTTCTACGTAGCATAGTATAGTCCTTCTACCTGTCTAAATACGTCGCTTTCAATGAATGCGTATATTGTTATTTGAAATTTAGACGAGACAAATTAAGTAAGCCAAACAATTAAAATAAACCCTACGTTTTAAGTTGACTGACTGAAGCGTGTAAAACTGTGTGTTTGTTTAAAAAACGTATAATTTGGATAGTTTATTTTTGAGGTTAGTGTACCAATGTTTTAGACGACCAAAATATTTAGATTTTTTACTTTTTAGAGAGCAACTTCTATGAAATAGAATAACTTAAAAGTTAAAGATGCAATAATGAAGGATAAAATTCTAGTATTGACTCAATGTCGGATCTGGATGTTACGAAGTTTTTGGATAATTCAGGTATAAAATAAGTGGTTCAATTAACTATTGAGAGCCCGTCCATGGACAGCGCGCTCGACTATTAGAGGTGCTCTTATAAACAGAATCAATTATGCAATCAAATTGAGATGAGAAACATTTAACAAAAATACTTTCGTTGGTTGCAGTTTATCATGTTTTGCAGAGCTTCTTACTAAAACCTTTTCAATATGAAATGACCACTTTTTAGAATAGCCAAAATTCAAGCTAAAGTGGCACAACTTTAAAATTGACTTACGATGGTAATACCGTAGTCATGTGTGAATATTCAAATTAATCCCTTCAGAAGTTACAAAGATAAAATATTGCATTAAAACTTTACTGAATTTTCTTTGTATATAAGGGCCATGATTAGGTTGAAATTATTGTTAGTTTTATGAAATATACTAGTATTTGACATCTAATGGTAAATTTTATCCTACTTGCGTGAAGTTTTAAATGAATCCTTTTGGAAGTTCCAAAGATAAAATGTTGCACTAAAAATCTTAATAAAGAAACAACACACGATTCTAGTGATTGTTTCACGAAAAAATCAATGTGTAAAATAGTATAATTGTTTTTATTGTAAACTGCACATATAGACACACGGGTATTAGTTATTCATTCAATCAAAGTAATTATTTATATAGAATTTTACACATTAAATAACAAAATGAGGTTTCTCTTTTGCAAAAGTCATTTTGACAAAAAAAATGAAATAAAAACAAAACATTAATAAAAAGCATTACAACTCAGAAAATTAAGTTTAAGAGTAAAAAAAAAACAGATTAACAAAAATAATATTTGAGCTCTGTGATTAAAAATTCCGAGTTCGAGAAATGATCCGTAGCAAAAATACCGACGCGCATAGAATTCAACAGAAACTAATTCGAAAACGAAAGTTTTTAGGTCGAAGAGTCTTGTGGGCGAAAATAAAATAGTTCCGTTTTAAAAAGTACCGAAATGCGTGGCTTTTATCATCGACTTGTTCATTCGAACGCTCTTGGTTTTATCAAAACGAACTTTTAAGCTAGCGATATTGTCCGAACTTTTCGATTGAGCATAAAAAACCTATACCATACCCCAGAAAAATGTTTCGTCCCTCGTTTCGTAACTCAATTCCTGTTATAGGCCCTACCGACATAATAATAAAATAAATTATGTTTTACCTGTAATAAATTTCTGTATTTGTTCGAGGTGAAAATGCAGTAATTAATGCACTTTAATAGTTGCAGGGGCTTTAAATTCTATCAGTAGATCTACTTCAACTATTACTTTATTGATTGATTTAAAATATGTTTAAACAGTTTCACTCCTAGTGCATTTCATGCAAGTCTAAATTGCGCATGGGATAAAATATTGCACATTGAACTGCATATTACATACATTAGAATAACTGTATATAAAGTTGTATATTGAATATAAAATTGTTAATAGTATGAAGAATTGTATAGATCTATATGTATAAATAAAAAATGTATAGCCTATTGTGTATAGTTAATTATTGTTATATTTGTTTATGTAATTGTATTTTTACGAGTATTTTTTAGGATAACTTTCACAATGGTATAAATTTCATAATCTAGTTAAAATAAACTTCATCAAATATAAGTTTATAATAGACAGTCACATATAAGTAATTCGTTTTCTCCAAAAAAGTTATTTTTGGTGATTTTTAAGCAGGGAAAATATGTAAAGGAGAAAATGTCAAATTAAATAGGCATACGTTCGAAATTAAACTGAATTTATTTGACTCTCTCGTCTACAAATACATGTTGTACTCGTAACATGGTAATTAGCGATATTTTTCATTGGTTAAACTGTTACATGGACACAGAATCATACAAAAGCCAAGTAATCATCTTCTTTTGGAATAACATTTTATTTGTTCCGTCGTTCTCATATACCACGCCACGTTTTTCATTAACATTGCCATCAGAACTGCTTAGTAAATATTATGACAAATTTAGCAAATCGAAACAATCACGAAGATCGCCGAGGTTGTCCCGAATGCAAAATAAGACGCAATAAATCATTCATTTCATTATTATTTTTTCTTTTTAAATTGAAAATTGGTCATGCTAATGATGATGAAATTTATGCTGGAAAACACTCAATATTATAATATTTGACGTCCTCTAACGTCATGACGTCAAAAAACGTCACAGTTACATATGACGTAATAACGTAACGTATACAACGTCAGAATCACTATAACGACATATAAAGCGCTCAAAGCATCATCATATAAGAGATACAGATTTATATTACAAGAAGAAATAATGAGAGACGTGAGAAAATTGACTGGAAATGTTTGTACAGAGTTAGCAAGGAATAGGTAAGTGTTTATTTAAAATCAAATTTCGTCAAACGTTGAGCTTTAAATACAGAATGTTACTTATTACAAGTATTTCGTCTGTTTATTGCAACCTTTCTCTAACTCAGATCTTCATTTTTTTCATGAGGTCTATGAAATATTTTCAATTCTATTATATTTCGATACAGAAAATAGTAATAAAATGTCTATTTTTTTATTTTAAAGACGACGCTGCAGATTATTATTGTCTTAAATCATTTTTAAAGCGAAATTAAAATGAACATAAAAATAACGACAAGCTAAGTGTAGGTTATCATATATGTTTTAATTTTGAGCACTTTTGTCCCAATTAGATATAAATAAATTATTTGTTTACAGAGACCTAAGTATTCAGAATACCACCATAACAACTGAAAAAAGAAAATGGAAACCAAACAAGTACATAGTGTTTAATGATAATGAAAGTTCTAAATCTAGTTTTTCTTCAAGACAACCCATCTCTGGTGAGTTTATTTATACTAATTTATTTCGCTAGACTGTGAAGCAAGTTCATACAACTTATATTTTAACACTTTCGAGTCCAGTTCCTGGTACATTTGAATTTGTCGTAATTTTGGCCACCAGCTGCAAGAAATTAACAAAATTAATAAAAAAATTATTGCATTCTGGAGATCATGTGACTTTATACCCTGATTTAGAATATCAACACGCTAGCAAACTGTGTTATTGTCTTTGCTACTGAACCAAAATACATTTCAAGTTTCTACAAATCGTAAAATTCATCAATTTATATTGTTTTAATCAACACTTACTTGTAAGCAAACATTTGACAAATGTTATTATCGTCAAACACCTATTACAGGTTCCAACAAAATCTCAGAATGGACAAGAAAAGATAACTCTCCTCAAAGATCAGCCTATGAATACACAGAAAGATATAAGAAAATTAGACAACATGAATCTGAAATTAGACAAGATATTGTGAATGTAATTCAACAGAAAATTAGCGATGTTCAAGATAAATTTAATGTAGATTGCTATTTAAAAAATACAGTGCAACCTCGCTTAAGCAACACCAATTGGAAGGACCTAAAATGTGCTGTTGTTCAGAGGTTGCATTCTCGTTCCCAAAGTCTAGTAGGATTCTAAATAATAGCTAGTATTGAGAATCCTACTAGACTCTGGGAACGAGAATGAGAGGTAGTTGAACTGCAGAAGTTTAATTTAATGAAAAATATACCTAATGGGAAATGTCAAAAGCTGTTATTGTGCAGAGGATTTGTTCTGTAGAGAATCGCTCTGCAAAGGCTATACTGTACTAAGTACTTGTGATTTTTCTCGTACTTTTTATGCGCTAGCTTGTGAAACCAACAAGCTGACGATTTTGTAAGTTATGCACAGATAGCGCACGACTTTTATGTGAACATGTAGACCTTTTGTTTATTATGGATAGCAAGATATCGCCACTATTAACCGAACATGTCCCAAAATGCATCAAAACATACATTTCTACCTTTACAGCTGATACTAAGCTGATATACCTAAATGCCACTAAAATACCCCTTTAAACAAGAGACTTCCTTATTAAGATGAAAGCTTATCCTAATTATGCTCACACATTAACAATGATCCCACAAAAGAATGGCCTTTTGCTAATGTTGCTACAACTTGTAACCCAGCCCTATTGCTTTTGTTTTCTGCAATGTGTTATTGTTTATGCTCTTCTCTGGCTTTAAAGCTTTACTATTTATTAATTTGTATGTAATTTACCTTGGGTGTGGAATTCTAATGCCAGACTTGTTAGACTCGTACCTATATGGCTGCGGACGAGTAAATATGTCCAGCCCACTCGTCCGAGGACAAGTTATATTTTTAGCTGTAAAATAATTCTAACATAGCTATACAATGTACTTAAAATATAGATATTTCAATGCTTCTATCACATTAAACAGTGTACTATTTTTTATTATCAATCATTTATCATTACTAATAGTATGTATTCTACATCATAGTTCTATATATTTCTTTTTGAGTATTGAACCTCTGGGCAAGTGCGTTTTGATCCTGGACGAGTTGATTTTCAGGTTGCAAATGTCCGTGGCCTAGTAAAAAAAAATGGAAATTACACATATCTGATTACTGTTATATGAAAAAGGCATACTATGGAATATCATTAAGCTAAAGATTTTCGCTTAAAAAACTCATGTGTTCTATTTTTATTTTCCAGAGTATACAACAAAGGCAAGAGGTTCCAAAAGACGTATGGATGAAAACACTGGTGATTGTAATGATGAATGCAAAGTTAGGAAAATGGTGGCAAATGATGAAAATAAAGACAAAGTAAATAGTAATGCCCACGAAAACATCGCGATTAAGAACCAACCCCATACAGATGAGAATAATAAAAAGAGAAAGTCTGATGTCAACGCTGACAGTGTAAGCGAAATGAAAAGACCAAAGACCAAGTTTCGACTGGGCACAGAAAACCCACCCACAAGTATCCCTGAAGTGCCGAAAGAAAATTTAAATGAGGTTCAAGAGTGTTCCAACGCATGTGTATGTAAAACAGGACCTAGTGTAAAACCAAAGCCAATTTCACGACGAGGTGAACAACCAGAAAAGTCATTGTACCAAAAGTTACTACAGAGACGCCTTCTCAGCACGGTTAACATGGTGTTCCATGATTGTTGTTCATTGAAATGTTGTGAGAAATGGTGTGAAAAGAGAATATCCGCTGATATGTTAGAAAATGGTTTTGATAAGTCTAACTTGAGGGTTGACTACTTCAGCTGGGGACAATATGAACAAAAACAAGATGACGAAAGCAATGATGACGTAGACAACAACGATGATTGGTTCTGGTGAACCATGTATCATCTTACTACATTTTATTCATTTATAGTCCATTAATTGATGAAATGCAAAAAGCAATTTATCAACTTGATATTTGGTTTGTCTAGTACAGACGTTTATTTTTTAAACTATTAAAAATCATGTATACGTACGTATACCTGCATGTAAAAACCAAATGGTTTTGTTTTAATTATTGTTTACTGTAAAATATGTGTTCTGTGTCGGTGTCTTATAAAGGCCAAGCTCAGGATTTCGAATCAAGTGTCCCTAAGAGGTTGCTGGTTAGAGTCTCACCCGGACTGGTTATATTCTTCCATGGAAATTCGACAATAATGTTGATTTTCCTCCATTGATTAGGTATAACAACAACAACAACAACCTATATTGCTCTAAACATACACCATGTTTATAGCAAACAGAATGAAATTTACAAACACTTATAGTGAACATGGCATTATCATAAACAGACATACGAAAAAAAAAAAGAAATTTAAATGAATCCCATGGTGATCACCCGCATATATTATATATAACCCATAGTAAAAACATGTAATTATGATAAAATAAAATGAAGAAACATGCCCTTCATACAAGTATAGGGCTAAATATTTTGTTTGTATTGTATAAAGATATTATATTCAGCCTAGTCTGGTAAGAAATATAACATTTACATGGTCAATTTAAATCTGATGGCACACCTTTGCAGGATATGTACTAAACATTTTCACCAAATAAACCTAGGTAAGGTGAGCTTGCCTCAGTAAAATGACAATATCGTTTGTCGACACGGCGTTAAACCCACTGGCATCAGAGTCCTCACACTCGTAAAATACGCACACATATAATAATAATTACACATTAACATAGATCCCATGCTACTTAAAAATGACTTACAGTCAAGAAATACACTAATGGACAGGTACATTTTCCCAATTCTAGGGGGGGGTCCGGGCCCCCCCTGACCCCCCTTTGGATCCGCCTTTGTGGACCCTACGTTTTAAGCAACTCTTGTAAAAATTGGACTGATATGAAAATCACTAATTTGAGAATGGTGATTTTATTATCAGTAAATATAATTTGTATTATAATTGTTATTTTAAAAAGGGTTTTACTAACAATTAAATCTCCGTTTTGCCATTACATGCTCCTTTTCGCCTAAAAGTCTCCATTTCGTATCTTATCCATGCCAGTTTTAAATGACGTAAATAGGCACATGGATTTCGTGCATAATTACTTGTGTAATCGGTGTGGTTCAGACGACCAAAATATTTAGAATTTACTTTTTAGAGAGCAACTTCTATGAAATAGAATAATTTGAAAGTTAAAGGTGCAATAATGAAGGATAAAATTCTAGAATTTATTCAATGTCGGATCTGGATATTACGAAGTGTTTGGGTAATTCAGGTAAGTGGTATAATTAACAATTGAAAGCCGTCCATGGACAGCGCTCTCGACTGTTAGGAGTGCTCTTGTAAACGGAATTAAATATGAAATTCAATTGAGATGAGAAAAATTTAACAAGAATACTTTCATTGAATGCAGCTTAATTATTTTTGCAGATCTTCTTACTAAATCATTTTCAATATAAAAGACTCACAATTTAAAATAGTAAAAATTCAAGCTAGAGTGATGCAACTTTAAAATTGACTTCCGATGGTAATACCGTAGTCATGTGTGAATATTCAAATTAATCCCTTCAGTAGTTGCCAAGATAAAATGTTGCATTAGAACTTAACTTAGAATGTATGTTTGTATGTAAGGGCCATAATTTAGTATAAATTATTGTTAGTTTTATGAATTATAGTATTTGATATCTAATGGTAAATTTTATCCTACATGATAGAAGTTTCAAATGAAACCCTTTAGAAGTTGCAATGATAAAATGTTGCGCAAAAAATCTTAATCAAGAAACAGTAGTTTCAAGAAAAAATCAATGTGTGTACAATAGTATCATTGTTATTAGTATACACTTCTCATGTAGACCCATAAGGTATTAGTTATCCATAGTAATTGGTTATATAGATTTTTATTCATTAAAAAAACAAAATAAGGTTTCTCTTTTGCAAGAGCCATTTTGACAAAAAATGACATAAAAACAAAACATCAATAAAAAGGTCTTACAACTCAGAAAATTAAGTTTAATAGTAAAAAAACACAGATACATGTATACAAAAAATATTTGAGCTCTGTGTCGAAAAATTCCGAGTACGAGAAATGATCCGTAGCAAAAATACCGACGCACATAGAATTCAACAGAAACTGATATACGAAAGTTTTTAGGTCGATGAGTCCAGTGGGCGAAAATAAAATAGTTCCGTTCTTAAAAGTACCGAAATGCGTGGCTTTTATCATCGATTTATTCATTCGAACGCTCTTGGTTTTATCAAAACGAACTTTTTTGCCAGCGATATTGTCCGAACTTTTCGATTGAGCATAAAAAACCTATACCATACCCAAGAAAAATGTTTCGTCCCTCGTTTCGTAACTCAGTTCCTGTTATAGGCCCTACCGGCATGCATATGTACGTATCTCGGAACTGTGTTCGTTTTACTCGTGTGAAACTCTTTATTTCTATATTTGTTTGAGGCGAAAGTTTATTACTGCACTTTAATAGTTGCACAAACCTTTAATTGTGTCAGTATTTCACCTATTTCTTTATTGATTGATTTAAAATATGTTTAACTGTTTCACTACTAGTGCATTTCATGCAATTCTATATTGCGAATGGGATAAAATATTGCACATTGAACTGCATATTACATACATTAAAATAACTGTATATAAAATTGTATATTGAATATGAAATTGTAAATAGTATAAAAATGTATAGATCTATATGTATAAATAAAAAAAATGTATATTATAAATAGTTAATTATTGTTATGATCTTTTATGTTGTTGTATTTTTACCAGTTATTTTATTTGGTTTACATTCACAAGGTATAATTTCTATAATCTAAAGTATGCGCTTAGTAGTTGGTTAACAGCTAAATCCAGAGATTTAGCCTTTTCAGGAGGAGTGAGTAGGTTGACTGACCGCCGTTATATGACTTTATACAATATGTTGCTACGGCGTTAAACCCAACAGAAACAAAAATAAAATAAGCCTCATCAAATATAAGTATATAACATTCTGTCACATGTAAGTAATTCGTTTTCTCCAGACTAGTTATTTTGATGATTTATAAGCACGGAACATATATAAGGGAGACAATGTCAAATTAAATACGTTTGAAACTGAACTGAATTTATTTGACTCGTCGGTCGGCTGCCAAAAGGTCGTAACTATGCTTTTTGACAAAAATGACTTTTTGACTGCACGAAGTACGCCATAGCGATTCCCGCCTTGTCTCAAAACGTCGTACCTGTAAGCCAATCAATACCCGAAATATTGTCATGAGATGAAATATCGTAACTCCGTTTGGTTTTTTGAACAACGGTCAAAATATCGTATCTCACACTTAACATCCCATTGTTGATAAAAAATGATCATGCGGTTAGATTTTGTTCTTTTAAGAGGTAAAATATGTTTTATTTCAACCACTTCATTCATTTTACATTAATTTTGTATGCTTATCTTATATGATTTGCATTTTGTGGCTTTTTATTTCGTCAAAAACGATTGAAAATAGTTAATGTCATTTCGGTATTCTACACAAGCAATAAAATTAGGAAGCAGAAATAATGCATTTATTACATTTTATTGTTTGCAAGCATGGGAAACAGTTATCTTTGACGAATGTTGCAATAAATGAAATTTATGTCTGTCAAATGCGAGTTACGACATTTTGAAACAAAACATTATTATTTTTAGCTAGATAATTTTGAGATACGACTTTTTAATAAAATAGTTTTTTCCTTCTCCTGAAAACTTTGAAAAAATGAGATACGAGGTTTTGGCAGCCGACCGACGCAATACATGTTGTACTCGTAACATGGTAATTAGCGATAATTTTCATTGGTTAAACTGTTACATAGATACAGAGTCATACAAAAGCCAAGTAATCACTTCTTTTAGTATAACATTTTATTTGTTCAGTCGTTCTCATATACCACGCCACTTTTTTCATTAACATGGTCATCAGAACTGCTTAGTAAATTGTATGACAAATTAATCAATAGGAACAATCTTAAAGATCGCCGATGTTGTTCCGAATGCAAAATTAGACGCAATAAATTATTCACCTCATTATTAAATCATTTTTTAATTTAAAATTGGTCATGGCTATTGATGACGAAATTTATGCTGGAGAACGCTCAATAATATGATATTTGACGTTCTCTAACGTCATGACGTCCTCTAACGTCATGACGTCAAAAAACGTCACAGTTACATATGACGTAATAACGTAACGTATACAACGCCAGAATCACTATAACGACATATAAAGCGCCCAAAGCAGCATCATATAAGAGATAGAGATTTATATTACAAGAAGAAATAATGCGAGACATGAGAAAATTGACTGGAAATGTTTGTACAGAGTTAGCAAGGAATAGGTAAGTGTTTATTGAAAATTAAATTTCCTCAAACGTTGAGCTTTAAATACAGAATGTTACTGCAACCCTGCTCTAACTCAGATATTCAATTTTATTCAGGAGGTCTATAAAATATTTTCAATTCTATTATATTTCGATACAGAAAATGGTAATACAATAATGTCTATTTTTTTTTTAATTTTAAAGACGACGCTGCAGATTGTTATTGTCTTAAATCATTTTCAAAGTGAAATTAAAATGAACATAAAAACAGTGTAGGTTATCATATATGTTTTAATTTTTAGCACTTTTGTCCCAATTAGATAAATATAAATTTATTTGTTTACAGAGACCAAAGTATCAAGAGTGTCACCATAACAACTGAGAAAAGAAAATGGAAACCAAACAAGTACATAGTGTTTAATGATAATGACAGTTCTAAATCTAGTTTTTCTTCAAGACATACCATCACTGGTGAGTTTGTTTATATTAATTAATCTTAGCTCGATTGTGAAGCAAGTACATACAACTTATATTAAACACTTTCGAGTCCACTTCCTGGTACATTCGAATTAGTCGTAATTTTGGCAGCCAGCTGCAAGAAATTAACGAAAATAATAAATGTATTATTGCATTCTGGAGATCATGTGACTTAATACCCTGAATTAGAATATCAACGCGCTAGCAACCTGTGTTTTTGTCTTTGCTACTGAACAAATACTAGTCAAGTTCCTACAAATCTTAAATTAAAAAAATCTATTTATATATTTAGTTTCAATCAACACTATCTTGCAGTCTACGAATATAGAGGGTGTCCGGTTACCCGGACAACCACTTTATAGTTCGGACAACCAAACATTTCTTTTGGGAAACCAAAATTCTACAAGCAATAGATAGTGCTGGCTGCTAAATCAAACTGTTCGGGCAACCACTTTCATATTCTAATTTCGTAGATTGTATCTTTTAAGCTAACTTTTCACAAATATAATGAATGTCAAACCTCTATTACAGGTTCCAACAAAATCTCAGAATGGACAAGAAAAGATAACTCTCCTCAAAGATCAGCCTATGAATACACAGAAAGATATAAGAAAATTAGACAACGTGAATCAGAAATTAGACAAGATATTGTGGATGTAATTCAACAGAAAATTAGCGATGTTCAAGGTAAATTTAATGAAGATTGCTATTTAAAAACTACAGTGCAACCTCTCTTAAGCAACACCAACTGGGAGGGCATAAAATGTGTTGTTGTTCAGAGGTTGCATTCTTGTTCCCAGAGTCTAGTAGGATTCTAAATTATAGCTAGTATTGAGAATCCTACTAGACTCTGGGAACGAGAATGAGAGGTTGTTGTTTCGCAGAGGTTTAATTTTATTAAAATTATAACTAAGGGAAATGTCAAAAGTTGTTATTGTGCAGAGGATTTGTTCTGTAGAGGACCGCTCTGCAAAGGCTATACTTTACTAAGTACTTGTGATTTTTCTCGTACTTTTTATGCACTAGCTTGTGAAACCAAAAGGCTAACGATCCTGTTTTTGTAAGCTATGCACAGATAGCGTACGAATTTTATGTGAAAAATGTAAACCTTTTGTTTATTATGGATAGCAGGATATTGCCACTGTTAACCGAACATATTCCCAAAGGCATCAAAACATACATTTCTACCCTTATAGCTGTTACATATATGCAACTAAAATACCCCTTTAAACAAGAGACTTCCTTATCAAGAAGAACGCTGATCCTAATTATGTTAATAACGACTCCCACAAAATGAGGATCTTTTGCTAATGTTGCTACAACTTGTGACCCAGCCCTATTGCTTTTGTTATCTGCAATGTGTAATTGTTTATGCTCTTCTCTGGCTTTTAAGCTTTACTTTTTATTAATTTGTATATTCATTACCTGGGGTGTGGAATTCCTATGCCCAACTTGTCAGACTCGTACCTATATCGCTGCGGACGAGCAAATATGTCCAGCCCACTCGTCCGAGGACAAGTTATATACTTTAGCTGTATACTAACATAGTATGCTTAATAATATAGATATTTCAATGTTTCAATAGCATTAAATAGTGAACTATTTTTATTATCAATCATTTATCATTACTTACAGTATTTACTTAACATCATAGTTCTATATTTTTTTTCCGAGTATTGAACTTCTGGGCAAGTGAGTTTTGATTCTGGACAAGTTGATTTTAATGTTGCAATTGTACGTGGGTAAGTGGAAAAAAACTTGAAATTACACATATCTGATTACTGTTACATGTATATGAAAACAGTAAAATATCATTAAGCTAAAGATTTTCATTTAAAAAACTCATGTGTTCTATTTTCATTTTCCAGACCATACAACAAAGGCAAGAGGTTCCAAAAGACGTATTGATGAAAACACTGGTGGTGATAGTGATGAATGCAAAGTCAAGAAAATGATGGCAAATGATGAAAATAAAGTCAAAGTGAATAGCAATGCACATGAAAACATCCCCATTAAGAACAAACCACATACAGATGAGAAAAATAAAAAGAGAAAGTCTGTTGAAGACGCTGATACAGTAAGCGAAATGAAAAGACCAAAGATCAAGTTTCGACTGGGTTCTGAAAACCCACGCGCAAGTATCCCTGAAGTGCCGAAAGAAAATTTAAATGAGATTCAAGAGTGCTTCAACTCATGTGTATGTAAAGCAGGACCTAGTGTAAAACTTAAGCCAATTTCTCGACGAGGTGAACGACCAGAAAAGCCATTGTACCAAAAGTTACTACAGAGGCGACTTCTTAACACAGTTAACATGGTGTTCCATGATTGTTGTTCACTGAAATGTTGTGAGAAATGGTGTGAAAAGAGAATATCAGCTGATATGTTAGAAAATGGTTTTGATAAGTCTAACTTGAGAGTGAATTACTTCAGCTGGGGACAATATGAACAAAAACAAGATGACAAAAGCAAGGATGACGAAGGCAACGACGATGATTGGTTCTGGTGAACCATTTGTCATCTTACTACATTTTATTCATTTATAGTCCATTAATTAATGAAATGCAAATGACAATTTATCAACTTAATATTTGGTTTGTCTAGTACAGACGTTTATTTTCTAAACTATTAAGAAATATGTATACGTACGTATAACTGCATGTAAAAACAAAATGTCTTTGTTTTAATTATTGTTTACAGTAAAATCATAGTTCTGTGTCCGTGTCTTTAAGGTTCACGCTCAGGATTTCGAATCAAGTGTCCCTAAGGGGTTGCTTGTTAGAGCCTCACCTGGAATAGTTATACCCTTCTATGGAAATTTGACAATGTTGATTTTCCTCCATTGATTTGGTACAACAACAACCTTTATTGCTCTAAACATACAACATGTTTATAGCAAACAGAATGAAATTTATTATAAACAGACATACAAAAAAAGAAAGAAATTTAAATGAATCCCACGGTGATCACCCACATATATATATAACCCATAGCAAAAATACGTAATTATGGTAAAAAAAAAATGAAGAAACATGCCCTTCATACAAGTTTAGGGCTAAATATTTTGTTTGTATTGTATAAAGATATTATATACAGCCTAGACTGGTAAAAATATCACATTTACATGGTCAATTTAAATCTGAAGGCACGCCTTTGCAGGATCTGTACTAAACATTTTCACCCAATCAATGCTTAGTCCGTTCTAAAAAAGGAAAAATAGTGTACATAATATTATGTATAATATAATGGAAAAGATGTCGAACGTTTGGAAGGGTTAGTTAGTCTTGGTTATAGACAAAGGTCCAGGAAACCTAGGTTAGGTGAGCTTGCCTAAGTAAAAAGACACTAATGTTTTTCGACACGGCGTTAAACCCACTGGCACCAGAGTCCTCACACTCGTTAAATACGCACACATATAATAATACATACACATTAACATATATCCCATGCTACTTTAAAATGACTTACAGTCAAGAAATACACTAATGGACAGGTACATTTTCCAAATTCTAGGGGGGGGTCCGACCCCCCCCCCCGCTGGATCCGCCTATATGAACCCTACGTTTTAAGCAACTCTTGTAAAAATTGGGCTGATATAAAAACACTAATATGAGAAGGGTGATTTTATTATCAGTAAATATAATTTGTATTATTATTGTTATTTTAAACAAGAAATGTCTTTAAAAAAGACAAACGGCGTCGATTTAAAAACAAGAGGGTCCAAAGGGCCCTGGGTGCTCACCTGAGGAAAAGGTCAAAGGTCACAGAAGAGCCATTTACAGAGGACCCCTAATGTTAAAACCTATTTTTTTTACCCAGTGACCTACTTATCCAACCAATCAGACCTATTTGAACAATTTTGGTAGGAAACCACCCGCGGACCATTCCTGTTGAGTTGGTGCAAATTATCATAAGCGGTTCAAGAGAAGATGTTGTTTGAACTTTTCCTTATATAATTTAATGTAATATTGTGATTCATGGGGTGGGGTCAATTTTGACCCAGGGGCATAATTTGAACAACTGTGATGGAGGACCTCTAGATGTTGTTATATACAAAATATGAAAGCTCTAGGCCTTGTAGTTTCAGACAAGAAGATTTTTGATAATTGCATTGTGAAAACCTATTTTTTGATTCCGTGACCTCCGTTAGTATTTGCTCATACAAGTTGTGACCACGCATCATCACTTCATCAACAACATTTGCAGACCAGTTTCGCAGACTTGGCACATGATTGCCTACCGTAAACAATATAACAGCCAATGCAATTGCCGTACACTGATAACCTGCAGCTTGTGAGCATATCTGACCTTGGTGAAATCGACCGTTAATAATCCTTACCATTGTTTTGATCTCCGTTGCCCGTTCAATGTTGTTTAGAGTCAGCTACCTATGCTCGGTCACTACCAATGCTCGGTCACCCCTAGCAAATTTCGATTAATTAAAAAGGGGACCTCGCGTATTGTTTCTAATTTTAGTCATACCTGTCAAACGCTCGCGGAAAACCCCAAATCATGATCATCTAGACGCTTATCTGTTTATGCAGACGATAGATACGAGCGCAGAAATCCTAGAGGCTAGAAAATCGAATTTGGACAGCCTTGTCTTTTTCACTTATAATTATTATAATAATTCAAGAAGTATTATGATTTATTTAAATTTATAATATTTATACAATAATCTATCAATTGTAAATAAAAATCTCACATATTTATGTATATTCTAAGTAAAACAAGGTGACCGAACACTGGTCCGAAATTTTCCAAAAATACCGTGTTTTACGTATTACACTCCGCGCCGATTTTATCCAATAATCGGGATCGTCAGACGCTTGTTTTTCTGTAAACGGAAGTAGGTCAACATGTAGACGATAATGCGTAATGAATTTGACATGAATTGACAGAATACCGTTAACCCGCTTCGATTTTGATATAAATGTGACCGAACAAAAATAATGAATTTATTCTTAAAAGTTACGTACCAATAACTCTGCGGATTAATAAATATATGTGGAGCTGTGACTCTCAAAGTGTAAACCCCGGAAACTGGACGTAGTGAGGCTAACTTAATAATTATTGGGTAATATGTCAGACTTTTTACTAGAAACCGGTTCACATCTGGAGACGTAATTCATTTTACCCATAAAATATTGTGTTTGACACGTAACTTTTTATTGTTACAATATAAAAAAACACTTTGGAAAGCAATAGAAGTCTACCCAAAAAAAAATCTACGAACGAAGCAAAATTTCGTAAAACACTGCATTACAATAGTGTGGCCTTTATTTTTCGCGCGTGTCAGGGCCATCCAATCGAAGAGGGGATTTTCTCTGTTTCCCCCGTACGTCATTTTCAGTGCATATAAAATCATCCAATAGAACGGCGGATTTCCGAAATTCCCAGACATACATCATTATACAGAAATGTAGATCAAAATCCAGCTTAGACAGCTACGCCGAAAAATGTTTTACTAACAATTAAATCTCCGTTTTGCCATTATATGCTCCTTTTCGCCTAAAAGTCTCCATTTCGTATCTTAGCCATGCCAGTTTTAAATGACGTGAATAGGCACATGGAGTTCGTGCATAATTACTTGTGTAGTTGGTGTGGTTCAGACGACCAAAATATTTAGAAATTACTTTTTAGAGAGCAACTTCTATGAAATAGAATGAGAATTTGAAAGTTAAAGGTGCAATAATGAAGGATAAAATTATAGTATTTATTCAATGTCGGATCTGGATATTACGAAGTGTTTGGATAATTCAGGTAAGTGGTATAATTGACAATTGAGAGCCGTCCATGGACAGCGCGCTCGACTATTAGGAGTGCTCTTGTAAACGGAATCAATTATGCAATTCAATTGAGATGAGAAAAAAAATGAACAAGAATACTTTCATTGACCGCAGCTTAATTATTTTTGCAGATCTTCTTACTAAATCATTTTCAATATAAAAGACTCACAATTTAAAATAGTAAAAATTCAAGCTAGAGTGATGCAACTTTAAAATTGACTTCCGATGGTAATACCGTAGACATGTGTGAATATTCAAATTAATCCCTTCAGTAGTTGCCAAGATAAAATGTTGCATTAGAACTTAACTTAGAATTTTTGTTTGTATGTAAGGGCCATAATTTAGTAGAAATTATTGTTAGTTTATGAATTATAGTATTTGATATCTAATGGTAAATTTTATCCTACATGATAGAAGTTTCAAATGAAACCCTTTAGAAGTTGCTATGATAAAATGTTGCGCGATAAATCTTAATCAAGAAACAGTAGTTTCAAGAAAAAATCAATGTGTGTACAATAGTATCATTGTTATAAGTATACACTGCTCATGTAGAGCCATAAGGTATTAGTTATCCAAAGTAATTGGTTATATAGATTTTTATTCATTAAAAAACAAAATAAGGTTTTACTTTTGCACGAGACATTTTGACAAAAAAATGACATAAAAACAAAACATTAATAAAAAGGTCTTACAACTCAGAAAATTAAGTTTAATTGTAAAAACACAGATACATGTATACAAAAAATATTTGAGCTCTGTGTCGAAAATTTCCGAGTACGAGAAACGATCCGTAGCAAAAATACCGACGCACATAGAATTCAACAGAAACTAATATACGAAAGTGTTTAGGTCGAAGAGTCCAGTGGGCGAAAATAAAATAGTTCCGTTCTAAAAAGTACCGAAATGCGTGGCTTTTATCATCGATTTATTCATTCGAACGCTCTTGGTTTTATCAAAACGAACTTTTTTGCCGGCGATATTGTCCGTAACTTTTCGATTGAGCATAAAAAACCTATACCATACCCCAGAAAAATGTTTCGTCCCTCGTTTCGTAACTCAGTTCCTGTTATAGGCCCTACCGGCATGTATATGTACGTATCACAGAACTGTGTTCGTTTTACTTGTGTGAATTTCTATATTTCTATATTTGTTTGAGGAGAAAGTTTATTACTACACTTTAACAATCTCTCATACAGAGTTGTCGATCTTTACAATGATCTCTATCTCTGTTAACGTCTCGAAAGTAGTCCCAAACACGTGATCGTTTAAAACGATCATGTGACAACTTTTGAATGTTTTCCATACGCAACTGACATTTTGACTAACAGATCACCTTTCTTGTCTTGTAGATGTTCAAAGGCTTGTCGTTGACAGTTCCTTAGCACTAAATTTTTGCCATAATTTTTAGCAATATCATCTATTGTTGACATTTTAGCGGATGAGTAAAAAAGGCAAATTACTCAGAATAGGGAGACGTTTCACAAGAAAAGAGTTCTTGTAAATATAACTCTTTAAAAATTGGATTTCGCCTATAATAAAATTCTATTTCACGTAAAACTTTAAGATAATATATATAAAAGACGAATTACGCATTCGATACAAAATCTTAATTGTATTACTATTTTACAAGAATCTTGTAAAACCCGAGACGTTTACAGAGATATAGATCACTGTAAGGATCGACAACTCTGTATGAGAGATTGGCACTTTAATAGTTGCACAAACCTTTAATTGTGTCAGTACTTCACCTATTTTTTTATTGATTGATTTAAAATATGTTTAACTGTTTCACTACTAGTGCATTTCACGCAATTCTATATTGCGAATGGGATAAAATATTGCACATTGAACTGCATATTACATACATAAGACTAACTGTATATAAAATTGTATATTGAATATGAAATTGTAAATAGTATAAAAATGTATAGATCTATATGTATAAATAAAAAAATAATGTATATTATATATAGTTAATTATTGTTATAATTTTTTATGTTGTTGTATTTTACCAGTTTTTGGAACGATGTCCTAAGACATCGTTCCAATGGTAACAAGAAAGTATAAGATTACTCATTTCACGCTTCAACAATTTTCAACATAGACAAAGAGGCGTAGTTCAAGCGTGAAACTCATTAACATCTCATTTAAATGTAATACAACGCTGGCTTGTGTTGTCGTTCTTGAAACTCTTCAGGAAAAGGGAGGTTATTCTCAGAGGTTATTCAAACAAATTTTGCAATGGAGACGGGACAACTCAACCCGTAGACAACTCAAACCGTGACAACTGCAATGATTACTTGTTGGAGTAAAAAGGGCCTACGATGCTTTTGACAATGCCTGTTATATGCGTAGCATAATTACATCATTCGATAGTAATAAACAATATTAAATGATCGTATTATATTATGTTACTTATGTCAATACATTAAGGATGATTTTGGTAGTTATTGGGAGCACCGTTCTGTGCATATCTAAAACAAACACGACGTCAACGTTACAAATAAGGCAGTGCCTAGAGTTACGGTACCGTAACTCTAAACCCAGGTTCTAGAGTTACGGAAGTTCCGTAACTGTAGACAACCCTGCCAGGATTGGCTAGGGTTACGGAAGTCAAATAACATGCGTACATTGTATATTTCAACTTTTAAACGTCGAAAAACTTGTTTAAATTCATTATTACTCGAAATAAACAAAGATTTACCGACGTGACTTATCCAATTGTTATTACACCCGCCATTTTGGATATGACTAATACACTTACCGAATGTTTAATATACGGCGATATGACGTTGTCGTCTTCCAAGTGTCACATTAAAGGTTTACTTGAGCGATTTTAAGTTATAGAGTTTGATCATAATTTGGAATGAATATGTATAATTTTGTACGGAATTTTAAGCAAATATTTATAGGAAATAGACGATTCTTAGAGTAATTTTAATTGTGAATAAATTGCAAGTGCAAAACGTTAATTTGACTTAAATTTCGTGAACAAAAATGGGAATGTAGCTTGATGCAAAAGAGCTTAGTACTTGGGGGAAATCCTTAAATGAATTGTTAGAAAGTCGATGTTTTTGTGAAAAAAATTCAGCTTGTCATTCCACACCAAATCTTTAAAATTTTAACGAAAATATTAACGATCTCGTTAAAAAATACCCATTGATAACCAAAAATGAGAAGTTGTCAGCTCCTTGTGGTTAAAGAAAATAGTCCAGAATAATAGTTGGTTTGGTGAGATGGCTGCTGTACATGACCCTAAAATGTGTTGATGAAAATTAATTCTTTGACTGGTTTATTTTGTTTGATAAAGTAAGATAAACCTTGCCATGAGCAAACCACTTGAGAAGTCTAGTGCTATCCTTCTGTTAAATTCCGTTAATTGATACTTAATACATTATCTTATAGATAATGTACATAATTATATATTCTTTAATCAAAAAATAAGTTCAGGACATCGTTCCTACAGCACTCCAGTGCTTTGATTTTATTTGGTTTACATTCACAAGGTATAATTTCTTTTATCTAAAGTATGCGCTTAGTAGTTGGTTAACAGCTAAATCCAGAGATTTAGCCTTTCCAGGAACAGTGACTAGGTTGACTGACCGCCGTTATGTGACTTATACAATGTGTTGCTTTGGCGTTAAACCCAACAAAACAATAAAAGAATAAACTTCATCAAATATAAGTATAGCCATATATAGACAGTCGCAAATAAGTAATTCGTTTTCTCCAGAGTCGTTATTTTGGTGATTTATAAGCACGGAATTATGTATTGGGGGAAAATGTCAAATGAAATAGGCATGTGCTCGAAATTAAACTGAATTTATTTTACTCTGCCGTCTACAAATACATTTTGTATTCGTAACATAGTAACTAGATCTATATATAACGATAATTTTCATTGGTTAATCTGTTACATAGACACAGAGTCATACAAAAACCAAGTAATCACTTCTTTTGGTATAACATTCTATTTGTTCCGTCGTTCTCATGTAGGCCTACCACGCCACTTTTTTCATTCACATGGCCATCAGAACTGCTTAGTAAAAAGTATGACAAATTTAGCAATCAGAACAGTCTCGGAGATCGCCGAGGTTGTTCCGAAAATTGCAAAATTAGACGCAATAAATAATTCACTTCTTTATTGAATCATTTTTATTTAAATTTAAAATTGGTCATGGCTATTAATGATGAAATTCATGCTGGAGAACACAATATTTGACGTTCTCTTACGTCATGACGTCAAAAAACGTCACAGTTACATATGACGTAATAACGTAACGTATACAACGTCAGAATCACTATAACGACATATAAAGCGCTCAAAGCAGCATCATATAAGAGATACAGATTTATATTACAAGAAGAAATAATGAGAAATATAAGAAAATTCACTGGAAATGTTTGTACGGAGTTAGCAAGGAATGGGTAAGTGTTTATTTAAAATAAAAAATGTCAAACCTTTAGCTCTAAATACAGAGTGAAACTTATTACAAGCATTTCGTCTGTTTATTGCAACCCTGCTCTAACTCAGATCTTCAATTTAATTTATGAGGTCCATGAAATATTTTCAATTCTATTATATTTCGATACAGAAAATGGTAATAAAATAATGTCTTTTTTTTAATTTAAAAAACGACGCTACATGTTGTTATTGTTTTAAATAATTTTAAAGCGAAATTAAAATGAACATAAAAATAACGACAAGCTCAGTGTAGGTTATCATATACAATGTATGTTTTAATTTTTAGAACTTTGGATAGAATATAGTTTGGCGGACCCCGCTATTGCGCATGCTCGGACGTTGCATTTTTACAAATTTTGGACGCCATTTTGTTTTTAACGATGCAGTTCTTTATTCATTTTTTGAATTAATTATTTTAATTACTATTTTAAATGCCTTCTTTGTAATCAATTTTTAATATCATCGGGGGAGTGGGGGCGGCAGCCCCCATAATAACAGTTAATTAGCGACATGTACTTTGCACGACTGCGCACGCATATTTATATTTACTTTCGGGGTCCGCTAAACTAGATGTGTTCCCGAACTTTTGTCTCAATTAGATATAAATAATTTATTTGTTTACAGAGATCAAAGTGTCAAGAGTGTCACCACAACAACTGAAAAAAGAAAGTGGAACCCAAACAAGTACATAGTGTTTAATGATAATGAAAGTTCTAAATCTAGTTTTTCTTCAAGACATACCATCACTGGTGAGTTTATTTATACTAATTTATTTCGCTAGACTGTGAAGCAAGTTCATACAACTGATATTTATCACTGTCGAGTCCAGTTCTTAGTACATTTGAATTAATCGTAATTTTGGCAGCCAGCTGCAAGAAATTAACGAAACTAATAAATGTATTATTGCATTCTGGAGATCATGTGACTTTATACCCTAATGTAGAATATCAACTCGCTAGCAACGTGTGTTATTGTCTTTGCTACTGAACCAAAATACATTTCAGGTTTCTACAAATCGTAAAATTCATCAATTTATATATTGTTTTAATCAACACTTACTTGTAAGCTAACTTTTTACAAATGTTATTAATGTCAAACCTCTATTACAGGTTCCAACAAACTCTCAGAATGGACAAGAAAAGATAACTCTCCTCAAAGATCAGCCTATGAATACACAGAAAGATATAAGAAAATTAGACAACGTGAATCTGAAATTAGACAAGATATTGTGGATGTAATTCAACAGAAAATTAGCGATGTTCAAGGTAAATTTAATGAAGATTGCTATTTAAAAACTACAGTGCAACCTCTCTCTAAGCAACACCAACTGGGAGGGCCTAAAATGTGTTGTTGTTCAGAGGTTGCATTCTCGTTCCCAGAGTCTAGTAGGATTCTAAATACTAGCTAGTATTGAGAATCCTACTAGACTCTGGGAACGAGAATGAGAGGTTGTTGTTCTGTAGAGGTTTAATTTAATGAAAATTATAACTAAGGGAAATGTCAAATGTACTTGTGATTTTTCTCGTACTTTTTATGCGCTAGCCTGTGAAACCAACAAGCTAACGATTCTGATTTAGTAAGCTATGCACATAAAATGCACGTATTTTATGTGAAATTGTAAACCTTTTGTTTATTATGGATAGAAGGATATGGCATTGTTTACCAAAGAGTTCCCAAAGGCATCAAAACATAAATTTCTACCCTTAAAGCTGTTACACATATGCAACTAAAATGCCCCTTTTAGAAGTTGCAATGATAAAATGTTGCGCAAAAAATCTTAATCAAGAAACAGTACTCGATTATAGTGATTGTTTCAAGAAAAAATCAATGTGTGTACAATAGCATCATTGTTATTAGTATACACTGCTCATGTAGACCCATAAGGTATTAGTTATCCAAAGTAATTGGTTATATAGATTTTTATACATAAAAAATCAATATAAGGTTTCTCTTTTGCAAGAGCCATTTTGACATAAAAATGACATAAAAACAAAACATTAATAAAAAGGTCTTACAACTCAGAAAATTAAGTTTAATAGTAAAAAACACAGATACATGTATACAAAAAAATATTTGTGCTCTGTGTCGAAAAATTCCAAGTACGAGAAATGATCCGTAGCAAAAATACCGACGCACATAGAATTCAACAGAAACTAATTTACGAAAGTTTTTAGGTCGAAGAGTCCAGGGGGCGAAAACAAAAATAGTTCCGTTTTAAAAAGTACCGAAATGCGTGGCTTTTATCATCGATTTATTTATTCGAACGCTCTTGGTTTTATCAAAACGAACTCTTTTGCCGGCGATATTGTCCGAACTTTTCGATTGAGCATAAAAAACCTATACCATACCCCAGAAAAATGTTTCGTCCCTCGTTTCGTAACTCAATTCCTGTTATAGGCCCTACCGGCATGTATATGTACGTATCTCGGAACTGTGTTCGTTTTACTTGTGTGAATTTCTATATTTGTTTGAGGCGAAAGTTTATTACTGCACTTTAATAGTTGCACAAGCATTTAATTGTGTCAGTACTTCACATATTACTTTATTGATTGATCTATATTGCGTATGGGATAAAATATTGCACATTGAACCGCATATTACATACATTAGATTTACTGTATATAAAGTTGTATATTGAATATAAAATTGTAAATTGTATAAAAATGTATAGATCTATATGTATAAATAAAAAAATAATGTATATATAGTTAATTATTGTTATAATTTTTTATGTTATTGTATTTTTACCACTTTTTTTATTTGGTTTACATTCACAAAGTATAATTTCTATAATCTAAAGTATGTGCTTTGTAGTTGGTTAACAGCTAAATCCAGAGATTTAGCCTTTCCAGGACAGTGACTAAGTTGACTGACCGTTATATGACATATACAATGTGTTGCTATGGCGTTAAACCCAACAAAACAAAAAAAAAAGCCTCATCAAATATAAGTATATAATATACAGTCACATATAAGTAATTCGTTTTCTCCAGACTAGTTATTTTGGTGATTTATAGATTTATAAGCACGGAAAATATATAAGGGAGACAATGTCAAATTAAATACGTTTGAAACTGAACTGAACTTATTTGACTCTGTCGTCTACAAATACATGTTGTACTCGTAACATGGTAATTAGCGATAATTTTCATTGGTTAAACTGTTACATAGGCACAGAGTCATACAAAAGCCAAGTAATCACTTCTTTTGGTATAACATTTTATTTGTTCAGTCGTTCTCATATACCATGCCACTTTTTTCATTAACACTACCATCAGAACTGCTTAGTAAATTGTATGACAAATTAAGCAATAGGAACAATCTTAAAGATCGCCGATGTTGTTCCGAATGCAAAATTAGACGCAATAAATAATTCACCTCATTATTAAATTATTTTTTAATTTAAAATTGGTCATGGCTATTGATGATGAAATTTATGCTGGAAAACACTCAATATTATAATATTTGACGTCCTCTAACGTCATGACGTCAAAAAACGTCACAGTTACGTATGCCGTAACAACGTAACGTATACAACGTCAGAATCACTATAACGACATATAAAGCGCTCAAAACAGCATCATATAAGATATACAGATTTATATTACATAGAGAAATAATAAGAGAAATGCGAAAATTGACCGGAAATATTTGTACAGAGTCAGCAAGGAATAGGTAATTGTTTATTTAAAATTCGTCCAACTTTGAGCTTTAAATACAGAATGTTACTTATTATTAGCATTTCGTCTGTTTATTGCAACCTTCCTCTAACTCAGATCTTCAAATATTTTCATGAGGTCTATGAAATATTTTCAATTCTATTATATTTTGATACAGAAATCCGTTGCGTAATAGTCAAGTGTGACTGAGACGACGTAAAATGTAGATGTAGAAAATGGTAATGAAATAATGTCTATGTTTTAATTTTGAAGACGATTCTGCAGATTGTTATTGTTAAAGTCATATTTAAAGTGAAATAAAAATCAACGCTAAATTACAGCATGCTTAGTGTAGGTTATCATACGTGTTTTTTGTTTTTAAACTTTTGACTTAATTAGATATATTTTTACATTTATCTATTTTCAGAGATTTCAGTTCTAAGAATATTACGACAACAACTGATTAAAGAAAGTGGAAACCAAACAAATATATTGTATTTAATAATGTTGACAGTTCTAGATCTATTTTTTCAACAAAACAAACCATCACTGGTGAGTTTTAACACAGCCTAATGTGGGCTGATTTACGCCATGTCGCATTATCGTCCCGTGGGCTTCACACTAAAACACAAAATACGACAAAATCGTCTTCATGTTGTATCGCACTGCAAACACATTAATGCGACATTTTTTACGAAAGTACGACACTTTTTCATGTCTTGTTATTGTCTTAGTTTTGTCGCATCTTAGTGTTTTAGTCTCAGATCCTGCGACCTGCAACCGTGCCAGCGATCTGTGTAATTGTCTTCGCTTATGAAAAAAATACAAGTCAAGTCCATACAAATCGTATAAAACATCAATACATTAACATTGTATTTTCAATAATCACTATCTTGTAAGCAAACATTTTACAAATGTTATTAACGTCAAACATCTATTGCAGATTCCAACAAAATCTCAGAATGGACAAGAAAAGATAACTCTCCCCAAAGATCAGCCTATGAATACACAGAAAGATATAAGAAAATTCGACAACATGAATCTGAAATTAGACAAGATATTATGAATGTAATTCAACAGAAAATTAGCGATGTTCAAGGTAAATTTAATGTAGATTGCTATTTAAAAAATACAGTGCAACCTCTCTTAAGCAACACCAACTGGGAGGGCCTAAAATGTGTTGTTGTTCAGAGGTTGCATTCTCGTTCCCAGAGTCTAGTAGGATTCTAAATACTAGCTAGTATTGAGAATCCTACTAGACTCAGGGAACGAGAATGAGAGATTGTTGTTCTGCAGAGGTTTAATTTAATGAAAATTATAACTAAGGGAAATGTCAAATGTTGTTATTGTGCAGAGGATTTGTTCTGTTGAGGACCGCTCTGCAAAGGCTATACTGTATTAAGTACTTGGGATTTTTCTCGTACTTTTTATGCGCTAGCTTGTGAAACCAACAAGCTAACGATTCTGTTTTTGTAAGTTATGCACAGATACTCGTAGCTCACGACTTTTATGTGAACATGTATACCTAAATTTCATAATGGATAGCAGGATGACGCTACTGTTAACCGAACCGAATGTCCCCAAAGGCATCAAAACATACATTTCTACCTTAAAGCTGATGTACTTACATGCAACTAAATGCACTTTTAAACAAGATCCTAATTAAGATGAAGGCTGATCCTAATTATAAAAACAACGATCCCACAAAAGGAGGGTCTTTTGCTGATGTTGCTTCAACTTGTGCCCAGCCTTATTGCTTTTGTTATCTGCAATGTGAAATTGTTTATGCTCTACTATGGCTTTAAAAATTTACTTTTTATTAATTTGTATGTACATTACCTGGGGTGTGGAATTCCTATGCCCGACTTGTCAGACTCGTACCTATATGGCTGCGGACGATTAAATTTGTCCAGCCCACTCGTCCGAGGACAAGTTATATTTTTAGCTGTAAAATAATTCTAACATAGCTATACAATTTCTATCACATTAAACAGTGTACTATTTTTTATTATCAATCATTTATCATTACTAATAGTATGTATTCTACATCATAGTTCTATATATTTCTTTTTGAGTATTGAACTTCTGGGCAAGTAAGTTTTGATTCTGGACAAGTTGATTTTTAGGTTGCAATTGTACGTGGGCAAGTTGAAAAAAACTTGAAATTACACATATCTGATTACTGTTACATGTATATAAAACAGTTAAATATCATTAAGCTAATGATTTTCACTTAAAAAACTATTGTGTTCTATTTTTATTTTCCAGACCATACAACAAAGGCAAGAGGTTCCAAAAGACGCTTGGAAGAAAACACTGATGATTGTAATGATGATTGCAAAGTTAAGAAAATGGTGGCAAATGATGAAAATAAAATCAAAGTGAATAGTAATGCACACGAAAACATCGCGATTAAAAACCAATCACATACAGATGAGAATAATAAAAAGAGAAAGTCTAATGAAGACGCTGATACAGTAAGCGAAATGAAAAGACCAAAGATCAAGTTTCGACTGGGCACAGAAAACCCATCCACAAGTATCCCTGAAGTGCCTAAAGAACATTTAAATGAGGTTCAAGAGTGCTCCAACTCATGTGTATGTAAAACAGGACCTAGTGTAAAACCAAAGCCAATTTCACGAAGAGGTGAACAACCAGAAAAGCCATTGTACCAAAACTTACTACAGAGGCGCCTTCTCAGCACAGTTAACATGGTGTTCCATAATTGTTGTTCATTGAAATATTGTGAGAAATGGTGTGAAAAGAGAATATCCGCTGATATGTTAGAAAATGGTTTTGATAAGTCTAACTTGAGAGTGGATTACTTCAGCTGGGACAATATGAACAAAAACAAGATGACGAAATCAAGGATGACGTAGACAACAACGATGATTGGTTCTGGTGAACCATTTATCATCTTACTATATTTTATTCATTTATAGTCCATTAATTGATGAAATGCAAATAGCAATTTATCAACTTAATATTTGGTTTGTCAAGTACAGGCGTTTATTTTCTAAACTATTAAAAACTATGTATACGCACATGTATACCTGCATGTAAAAAACAAAATGTCTTTGTTTTAATTATTGTTTATAGTAAAATCTGAGTTCTATGTCCGTGTCTTAAAGGTTCACGGTCAGGATTTCGAATCAAGTGTCCCTAAGGGGTTGCTTGTTAGAGCCTCACCTGGAATGGTTATACCCTTCCATGGAAATTTGACAATGTTGATTTTCCTCCATTGATTTGATACAACAACAACCTTTATTGCTCTAAACATACAACATGTTTATAGCAAACAGAATGAAATTTATTATAAACAGACATACGAAAAAGTGGGGGAGGGTCCGGACCCCCGACCCCCCCGCTTGATCCGCCTATATGAACCCTACGTTTTAAGCAACTCTTGTAAAAATTGGGCTGATATAAAAACACTAATATGAGATGGGTGATTTTATTATCAGTAAATATGATTTGTATTATAATTGTTATTTAAAAAAATGTTTTACTAACAATTAAATCTCCGTTTTGCCATTATATGCTCCTTTTCGCCTAAAAGTCTCCATTTCATATCTTAGCCATGCCAGTTTTAAATGACGTAAATAGGCACATGGAGTTCGTGCATAATAACTTGTGTAGTTGGTGTGGTTCAGACGACCAAAATATTTAGAAATTACTTTTTAGAGAGCAACTTCTATGAAATAGAATGAGAATTTGAAAGTTAAAGGTGCAATAATGAAGGATAAAATTCTAGAATTTAGTCAATGTCGGATCTGGATATTACGAAGTGTTTGGGTAATTCAGGTAAGTGGTATAATTAACAATTGAGAGCCGTCCATGGACAGCGCGCTCGACTATTAGGAGTGCTCTTGTAAACGGAATCAATTATGCAATTCAATTGAGATGAGAAAAATTTAACAAGAATACTTTCATTGACTGCAGCTGATTTATTTTTTGCAGATCTTCTTACTTAAACATTTTCAATATCAAAGGCTCACAATTTAGAATAGTAAAAATTCAAGCTAAAGTGATGCAACTTTAAAATTGACTTTCGATGGTATACCGTAGTCATGTGTGAATATTCAAATTAATCCCTTCAGTAGTTGCCAAGATAAAATGTTGCATTTAAACTTAACTAAGAATGTTTGTTTGTTTGTATGTAAGAGCCATAATTTAGTATAAATTATTGTTAGTTTAATGAAATATAGTATTTAATATCTAATGGTAAATTTTATCCTACATGATAGAAGTTTCAAATGAAACCCTTTAGAAGTTGCTATGATAAAATGTTGCGCAATAAATCTTAATCAAGAAACAGTAGTTTCAAGAAAAAATCACGTGTGTACAATAGTATCATTGTTATTAGTATACACTTCTCATGTAGAGCCATAAGGTATTAGTTATCCAAAGTAATTGGTTATATAGATTGTTATTCATTAAAAAACAAAATAAGGTTTCTCTTTTGCAAGAGCCATTTTGACAAAAAATGACATAAAAACAAAACATTAATAAAAAGGTCTTACAACTCAGAAAATTAAGTTTAATAGTAAAAAACACAGATACATGTATACAAAAAATATTTGAGCTCTGTGTCGAAAAATTCCGAGTACGAGAAATGATCCGTAGCAAAAATACCGACGCACATAGAATTCAACAGAAACTAATATACGAAAGTTTTTAGGTCGAAGAGTCCAGTGGGCGAAAATAAAATAGTTCCGTTCTAAAAAGTACCGAAATGCGTGGCTTTTATCATCGATTTATTCATTCGAACGCTCTTGGTTTTATCAAAACGAACTTTTTTGCCAGCGATATTGTCCGAACTTTTCGATTGAGCATAAAAAACCTATACCATACTCCAGAAAAATGTTTCGTCCCTCGTTTCGTAACTCAGTTCCTGTTATAGGCCCTACCGGCATGTATATGTACGTATCTCGGAACTAAGTTCGTTTTACTCGTGTGAAACTCTATATTTCTATATTTGTTTGAGGCGAAAGTTTATTACTGCACTTTAATAGTTGCACAAACCTTTAATTGTGTCAGTACTTCACCTATTTCTTTATTGATTGATTTTAAATATGTTTAACTGTTTCAGTACTAGTGCATTTCATGCAATTCTATATTGCGAATGGGATAAAATATTGCACATTGAACTGCATATTACATACATTAGAATAACTGTATATAAAATTGTATATTGAATATGAAATTGTAAATAGTATAAAAATGTTTAGATCTATATGTATAAATAAAAAAATGTATATTATAAATAGTTAATTATTATTATAATTTTTTATGTTGTTGTATTTTTACCAGTTTTTTTATTTGGTTTACATTCACAATGTATAATTTCTATTATCTAAAGTATGCGCTTAGTAGTTGGTTAACAGCTAAATCCAGAGATTTAGCCTTTCCAGGAGGAGTGAGTAGGTTGACTGACCGCCGTTATATGACTTTATACAATGTGTTGCTACGGCGTTAAACCCAACAGAAACAAAAATAAAATAAGCATCATCAAATATAGGTATATAATATACAGTCACATATAAGTAATTCGTTTTCTCCAGACTAGTTATTTTGGTGATTTATAAGCACGGAAAATATATAAGGGAGACAATGTCAAATTAAATACGTTTGAAACTGAACTGAATTTATTTGACTCTCTCGTCTACTAATACATGTTGTACTCGTAACACGGTAACTAGCGATACTTTCATTGGTTAAATTGTTACATAGACATAGCGTCATACAAAAGCCAAGTAATCACGTCTTTTGGTATAACATTTTATTTGTTCAGTCGTTCTCATATACCATGCCACTTTTTTCATTAACACGGCCATCAGAACTGCTTAGTAAATTGTATGACAAATTAATCAATAGGAACAATCTTAAAGATCGCCGAGATTGTTCCGAATGCAAAATTAGACGCAATAAATAATTCACCTCATTATTAAATCATTTTTTAATTTAAAATTGGTCATGGCTATTAATGACGAAATTTATGCTGGAGAACGCTCAATAATATGATATTTGACGTCCTCTAACGTCTTGACGTCAAAAACGCCACAGTTACGTATGACGTAATAACGTAACGTATACAACGTCAGGATCACTATAACGACATATAAAGCGCACAAAGCAGTATCATATAAGAGATACAGATTTATATTTCATCGACAATTAATAAGAGACATGAGAAAATTGACTGGAAATGTTTGTACAATGTTAGCAAGGAATAGGTAAGTGTGTAGCGCCGTTAAACGTCGCAACGCCGCTAAACGTCGCAACTGACGTTAAACGTCGCAACACTAACGCTAAACGTCGCAACCGCCGCTAAACGTCGCAATCACCCTGCCGTTAAACGTCGCAACGCTTACGTTAAACGTCGCAAAAAAATCGACTGCCGTTAAACGTCGCAACCTTGCCGCTAAACGTCGCACTTAGTAGGAAGGTATAGTATCGAGCCTAATCAACACACAAATATTACATAGGACAATTATGACTTCAAAGCAGCCACTCTTAGACTCATAGCAACCACCAACATATCCTTAGCAACCACCCCTTGTCCATAGCAATGACTCTTACACCTTATGTCAATCGCCTTATGGCCAAAAGTATCCACTATACTGTCCAGAGCAACCGATTTGAGTTCCATAGCAACTGTAATTGCACCTTTAATATCCATTTAAATATCAAATGGAATAACTCTCGCGGCCATAAACTTTATCTCCGTGTCTATTTTGATCATCTTCGAATCACCTTTCAAACTTGGTCAAGTTGAGTTAGATCTAGATAGGCAAGCGCTATAGAGACCTTATTCTTGCTGTAGCGGTGTTGCGACGTTTAGCGGTGAGTGTAGCGCCGCTAAACGTCGCAACGCCGCTAAACGTCGCAATCAACGCTAAACGTCATACTTGATCTTAGGACAATTGTTTCTGGCATATTTGTACAGATATAATTATGTGTGTTTATCCTACACGATCCAGTTTCAAACCATCAATTCATCAAACTACATAACACACTTTTCGACACTATGTATGCATTTACATGACAGTTTGTACTTAAAAGAAAAGGGTATATTAAGAAAGTCGATATAAATGACCCCTGTTAACTATTTGCAAACCTATAATTAATATCTAGACTGGATGAGTATAGTATATGATGAAGACGTTGATTCCTGGAAACTTAAACCTTATATTGGTAATACAATGTAATGAAATATTCTAATAATAATCACTATCTTAATTATTTACCTGGATGAGCAATATGGCTGTCACAGTTCTAATTTCCACATAAAATGTCTATGAATACTAATCAATCCATTATGTCCTGAACTCTCTGATGAGCTCTTTTTTTTAAATGCTAAAAGTCAATTGTATAAACGTGGAACCGAGCCTTGTGATGTCTTTGACCAGGCCTGCATAACCCAGTATAAAACATGATCTTCAATTCATCGAAATACAAAAAACATTTGTCAATTGCGACGTTTAGCGGCGTTGCGACGTTTAGCGGCGCTACACTCAATGCTAAACGTCGCAACACCGATAAAGCAAGAATAAGGTCTCTATAGCGCTTGCCTATCTAGATCTAACTCAACTTGACCAAGTCTATTGGAATAAGGTGTAAGAGTGGTTGCTATGGACCAAGAGGTGGTTGCTAAGGATATGTTGATGGTTGCTATGAGTCTAAGAGTGGCTGCTTTGAAGTCACATTTGTCCTATGTAATATTTGTGTGTTGATTAGGCTCGATACTATACCTTCCTACTAAGTGCGACGTTTAGCGGCAAGGTTGCGACGTTTAACGGTAGTCGATTTTTTTGCGACGTTTACCGTCAGCGTTGCGACGTTTAACGGCAGGGCGATTGCGAAGTTGAGCGGCGGTTGCGACGTTTAGCGTTAGAGTTGCGACGTTTAACGTCAGTTGCGACGTTTAGCGGCGTTGCGACGTTTAACGGCGCTACAATATCTACAATATTAAGTATTACTATGTTAGAATATTTTACAGCAAAAACGATAGTCCTCGGACGTGGGCTGGGCATATTTTCTTGTCCACAGCTATATACATGTATGTACGAGTCTGACAAGTTGGGCATAGGAATTCCACACCCAAGGTAAAATACATACAAATAAATAAGAAGTAAAGCTTTAAAGCCTGAGAAGAGTATAAACAATTACACATTACAGATAACAAAAGCAATAGGGCTGGGTCACAAGTTGTAGCAACATAAGCAAAAGACCCTCATTTTGTGGGAGTCGTTATTAACATAATTAGGATCAGTGTTCTTCTTGATAAGGAAGTCTCTTGTTTAAAGGGGTATTTTAGTTGCATATTATATGTATAACAGCTACAAGGGTAGCAATGTATGGTTTGATGCCTTTTTAAATAGCAATCTACATTAAATTTACCTTGAACATCGCTAATTTTCTGTTGAATAACATTCACAATATCTTGTCTAATTTCAGATTCATGTTGTCTAATTTTCTTATATCTTTCTGTGTATTCATAGGCTGATCTTTGAGGAGAGTTATCTTTTCTTGTCCATTCTGAGGTTTTGTTGGAATCTGCAGTAGAGGTTAGACGTTAATAACATTTGTAAAAAGTTAGCTTTCATGATACGTGTAGTAAGCTATGAGTTTTAATTGATTATCCTGAATCCTCGGTACAAATTATTTTTGCATATGATTCAGTTTACCTCTCGGTTCAATCTTTGTGCAGAAGATTAGGATCCAGATAGATTGTAGTTATTTTTATGTAGTATTTGATGTAAATTATTTGTCTAGAAACTGAAATTGGCGTAAAACATTATTTGTTTACCTAATTAGAGCATGTATCTATATACCTTGTGATTTATACATATATTTTATATGAATAATAGTACGATCGAGCTAGCGACCTAAGAAGGGTCATCATATAACTGTAATTAAAAGGTAATATATAAAATATAATGGTAATGTTAAAACTCACCAGTGATGGTATGTCTTGAAGAAAAACTAGATTTAGAGCTGTCATTATCATTAAACACTATGTACTTGTTTGGTTTCCGTTTTATTTTCTAAGTTGTTATGGTGACCCTCTTGATACTTTGATCTCTGTAAACAAATTAATTTATGTATATCTAATTGGGACAAAAGTGCTAAAAATTAAAACATATATGATAACCTACACTGTTTTTATGTTCATTTTAATTTCGCTTTAAAAATGATTTAAGACAATAACAATCTGCAGCGTCGTCTTGAAAATTAAAAAAAAAATAGACATTATTGTATTACCATTTTCTGTATCGAAATATAATAGAATTGAAAATATTTTATAGACCTCCTGAATAAAATTGAATATCTGAGTTAGAGCAGGGTTGCAGTAACATTCTGTATTTAAAGCTCAACGTTTGACGAAATTCAATTTTAAATAAACACTTACCTATTCCTTGCTAACATTGTACAAACATTTCCAGTCAATTTTCTCATGTCTCTTATTAATTGTCGATGAAATATAAATCTGTATCTCTTATATGATACTGCTTTGTGCGCTTTATATGTCGTTATAGTGATCCTGACGTTGTATACGTTACGTTATTACGTCATACGTAACTGTGGCGTTTTTGACGTCAAGACGTTAGAGGACGTCAAATATCATATTATTGAGCGTTCTCCAGCATAAATTTCGTCATTAATAGCCATGACCAATTTTAAATTAAAAAATGATTTAATAATGAGGTGAATTATTTATTGCGTCTAATTTTGCATTCGGAACAATCTCGGCGATCTTTAAGATTGTTCCTATTGATTAATTTGTCATACAATTTACTAAGCAGTTCTGATGGCCGTGTTAATGAAAAAAGTGGCATGGTATATGAGAACGACTGAACAAATAAAATGTTATACCAAAAGACGTGATTACTTGGCTTTTGTATGACGCTATGTCTATGTAACAATTTAACCAATGAAAGTATCGCTAGTTACCGTGTTACGAGTACAACATGTATTAGTAGACGAGAGAGTCAAATAAATTCAGTTCAGTTTCAAACGTATTTAATTTGACATTGTCTCCCTTATATATTTTCCGTGCTTATAAATCACCAAAATAACTAGTCTGGAGAAAACGAATTACTTATATGTGACTGTATATTATATACCTATATTTGATGATGCTTATTTTATTTTTGTTTCTGTTGGGTTTAACGCCGTAGCAACACATTGTATAAAGTCATATAACGGCGGTCAGTCAACCTACTCACTCCTCCTGGAAAGGCTAAATCTCTGGATTTAGCTGTTAACCAACTACTAAGCGCATACTTTAGATAATAGAAATTATACATTGTGAATGTAAACCAAATAAAAAAACTGGTAAAAATACAACAACATAAAAAATTATAATAATAATTAACTATTTATAATATACATTTTTTTATTTATACATATAGATCTAAACATTTTTATACTATTTACAATTTCATATTCAATATACAATTTTATATACAGTTATTCTAATGTATGTAATATGCAGTTCAATGTGCAATATTTTATCCCATTCGCAATATAGAATTGCATGAAATGCACTAGTACTGAAACAGTTAAACATATTTAAAATCAATCAATAAAGAAATAGGTGAAGTACTGACACAATTAAAGGTTTGTGCAACTATTAAAGTGCAGTAATAAACTTTCGCCTCAAACAAATATAGAAATATAGAGTTTCACACGAGTAAAACGAACTTAGTTCCGAGATACGTACATATACATGCCGGTAGGGCCTATAACAGGAACTGAGTTACGAAACGAGGGACGAAACATTTTTCTGGAGTATGGTATAGGTTTTTTATGCTCAATCGAAAAGTTCGGACAATATCGCTGGCAAAAAAGTTCGTTTTGATAAAACCAAGAGCGTTCGAATGAATAAATCGATGATAAAAGCCACGCATTTCGGTACTTTTTAGAACGGAACTATTTTATTTTCGCCCACTGGACTCTTCGACCTAAAAACTTTCGTATATTAGTTTCTGTTGAATTCTATGTGCGTCGGTATTTTTGCTACGGATCATTTCTCGTACTCGGAATTTTTCGACACAGAGCTCAAATATTTTTTGTATACATGTATCTGTGTTTTTTACTATTAAACTTAATTTTCTGAGTTGTAAGACCTTTTTATTAATGTTTTGTTTTTATGTCATTTTTTGTCAAAATGGCTCTTGCAAAAGAGAAACCTTATTTTGTTTTTTAATGAATAACAATCTATATAACCAATTACTTTGGATAACTAATACCTTATGGCTCTACATGAGAAGTGTATACTAATAACAATGATACTATTGTACACACGTGATTTTTTCTTGAAACTACTGTTTCTTGATTAAGATTTATTGCGCAACATTTTATCATAGCAACTTCTAAAGGGTTTCATTTGAAACTTCTATCATGTAGGATAAAATTTACCATTAGATATTAAATACTATATTTCATTAAACTAACAATAATTTATACTAAATTATGGCTCTTACATACAAACAAACAAACATTCTTAGTTAAGTTTAAATGCAACATTTTATCTTGGCAACTACTGAAGGGATTAATTTGAATATTCACACATGACTACGGTATTACCATCGAAAGTCAATTTTAAAGTTGCATCACTTTAGCTTGAATTTTTACTATTCTAAATTGTGAGCCTTTGATATTGAAAATGTTTAAGTAAGAAGATCTGCAAAAAATAAATCAGCTGCAGTCAATGAAAGTATTCTTGTTAAATTTTTCTCATCTCAATTGAATTGCATAATTGATTCCGTTTACAAGAGCACTCCTAATAGTCGAGCGCGCTGTCCATGGACGGCTCTCAATTGTTAATTATACCACTTACCTGAATTACCCAAACACTTCGTAATATCCAGATCCGACATTGAATAAATTCTAGAATTTTATCCTTCATTATTGCACCTTTAACTTTCAAATTCTCATTCTATTTCATAGAAGTTGCTCTCTAAAAAGTAATTTCTAAATATTTTGGTCGTCTGAACCACACCAACTACACAAGTTATTATGCACGAACTCCATGTGCCTATTTACGTCATTTAAAACTGGCATGGCTAAGATATGAAATGGAGACTTTTAGGCGAAAAGGAGCATATAATGGCAAAACGGAGATTTAATTGTTAGTAAAACATTTTTTTTAATAACAATTATAATACAAATCATATTTACTGATAATAAAATCACCCATCTCATATTAGTGTTTTTATATCAGCCCAATTTTTACAAGAGTTGCTTAAAACGTAGGGTTCATATAAGCGGATCAAGCGGGGGGGTCGGGGGTCCGGACCCTCCCCCACTTTTTCGTATGTCTGTTTATAATAAATTTCATTCTGTTTGCTATAAACATGTTGTATGTTTAGAGCAATAAAGGTTGTTGTTGTATCAAATCAATGGAGGAAAATCAACATTGTCAAATTTCCATGGAAGGGTATAACCATTCCAGGTGAGGCTCTAACAAGCAACCCCTTAGGGACACTTGATTCGAAATCCTGACCGTGAACCTTTAAGACACGGACATAGAACTCAGATTTTACTATAAACAATAATTAAAACAAAGACATTTTGTTTTTTACATGCAGGTATACATGTGCGTATACATAGTTTTTAATAGTTTAGAAAATAAACGCCTGTACTTGACAAACCAAATATTAAGTTGATAAATTGCTATTTGCATTTCATCAATTAATGGACTATAAATGAATAAAATATAGTAAGATGATAAATGGTTCACCAGAACCAATCATCGTTGTTGTCTACGTCATCCTTGATTTCGTCATCTTGTTTTTGTTCATATTGTCCCAGCTGAAGTAATCCACTCTCAAGTTAGACTTATCAAAACCATTTTCTAACATATCAGCGGATATTCTCTTTTCACACCATTTCTCACAATATTTCAATGAACAACAATTATGGAACACCATGTTAACTGTGCTGAGAAGGCGCCTCTGTAGTAAGTTTTGGTACAATGGCTTTTCTGGTTGTTCACCTCTTCGTGAAATTGGCTTTGGTTTTACACTAGGTCCTGTTTTACATACACATGAGTTGGAGCACTCTTGAACCTCATTTAAATGTTCTTTAGGCACTTCAGGGATACTTGTGGATGGGTTTTCTGTGCCCAGTCGAAACTTGATCTTTGGTCTTTTCATTTCGCTTACTGTATCAGCGTCTTCATTAGACTTTCTCTTTTTATTATTCTCATCTGTATGTGATTGGTTTTTAATCGCGATGTTTTCGTGTGCATTACTATTCACTTTGATTTTATTTTCATCATTTGCCACCATTTTCTTAACTTTGCAATCATCATTACAATCATCAGTGTTTTCTTCCAAGCGTCTTTTGGAACCTCTTGCCTTTGTTGTATGGTCTGGAAAATAAAAATAGAACACAATAGTTTTTTAAGTGAAAATCATTAGCTTAATGATATTTAACTGTTTTATATACATGTAACAGTAATCAGATATGTGTAATTTCAAGTTTTTTTCAACTTGCCCACGTACAATTGCAACCTAAAAATCAACTTGTCCAGAATCAAAACTTACTTGCCCAGAAGTTCAATACTCAAAAAGAAATATATAGAACTATGATGTAGAATACATACTATTAGTAATGATAAATGATTGATAATAAAAAATAGTACACTGTTTAATGTGATAGAAACATTGAAATATCTATATTTTAAGTACATTGTATAGCTATGTTAGAATTATTTTACAGCTAAAAATATAACTTGTCCTCGGACGAGTGGGCTGGACAAATTTAATCGTCCGCAGCCATATAGGTACGAGTCTGACAAGTCGGGCATAGGAATTCCACACCCCAGGTAATGTACATACAAATTAATAAAAAGTAAATTTTTAAAGCCATAGTAGAGCATAAACAATTTCACATTGCAGATAACAAAAGCAATAAGGCTGGGCACAAGTTGAAGCAACATCAGCAAAAGACCCTCCTTTTGTGGGATCGTTGTTTTTATAATTAGGATCAGCCTTCATCTTAATTAGGATCTTGTTTAAAAGTGCATTTAGTTGCATGTAAGTACATCAGCTTTAAGGTAGAAATGTATGTTTTGATGCCTTTGGGGACATTCGGTTCGGTTAACAGTAGCGTCATCCTGCTATCCATTATGAAATTTAGGTATACATGTTCACATAAAAGTCGTGAGCTACGAGTATCTGTGCATAACTTACAAAAACAGAATCGTTAGCTTGTTGGTTTCACAAGCTAGCGCATAAAAAGTACGAGAAAAATCCCAAGTACTTAATACAGTATAGCCTTTGCAGAGCGGTCCTCAACAGAACAAATCCTCTGCACAATAACAACATTTGACATTTCCCTTAGTTATAATTTTCATTAAATTAAACCTCTGCAGAACAACAATCTCTCATTCTCGTTCCCTGAGTCTAGTAGGATTCTCAATACTAGCTAGTATTTAGAATCCTACTAGACTCTGGGAACGAGAATGCAACCTCTGAACAACAACACATTTTAGGCCCTCCCAGTTGGTGTTGCTTAAGAGAGGTTGCACTGTATTTTTTAAATAGCAATCTACATTAAATTTACCTTGAACATCGCTAATTTTCTGTTGAATTACATTCATAATATCTTGTCTAATTTCAGATTCATGTTGTCGAATTTTCTTATATCTTTCTGTGTATTCATAGGCTGATCTTTGGGGAGAGTTATCTTTTCTTGTCCATTCTGAGATTTTGTTGGAATCTGCAATAGATGTTTGACGTTAATAACATTTGTAAAATGTTTGCTTACAAGATAGTGATTATTGAAAATACAATGTTAATGTATTGATGTTTTATACGATTTGTATGGACTTGACTTGTAAGCGAAGACAATTACACAGATCGCTGGCACGGTTGCAGGTCGCAGGATCTGAGACTAAAACACTAAGATGCGACAAAACTAAGACAATAACAAGACATGAAAAAGTGTCGTACTTTCGTAAAAAATGTCGCATTAATGTGTTTGCAGTGCGATACAACATGAAGACGATTTTGTCGTATTTTGTGTTTTAGTGTGAAGCCCACGGGACGATAATGCGACATGGCGTAAATCAGCCCACATTAGGCTGTGTTAAAACTCACCAGTGATGGTTTGTTTTGTTGAAAAAATAGATCTAGAACTGTCAACATTATTAAATACAATATATTTGTTTGGTTTCCACTTTCTTTTCTCAGTTGTTGTCGTAATATTCTTAGAACTGAAATCTCTGAAAATAGATAAATGTAAAAATATATCTAATTAAGTCAAAAGTTTAAAAACAAAAAACACGTATGATAACCTACACTAAGCATGCTGTAATTTAGCGTTGATTTTTATTTCACTTTAAATATGACTTTAACAATAACAATCTGCAGAATCGTCTTCAAAATTAAAACATAGACATTATTTCATTACCATTTTCTACATCTACATTTTACGTCGTCTCAGTCACACTTGACTATTACGCAACGGATTTCTGTATCAAAATATAATAGAATTGAAAATATTTCATAGACCTCATGAAAATATTTGAAGATCTGAGTTAGAGGAAGGTTGCAATAAACAGACGAAATGCTAATAATAAGTAACATTCTGTATTTAAAGCTCAAAGTTGGACGAATTTTAAATAAACAATTACCTATTCCTTGCTGACTCTGTACAAATATTTCCGGTCAATTTTCGCATTTCTCTTATTATTTCTCTATGTAATATAAATCTGTATATCTTATATGATGCTGTTTTGAGCGCTTTATATGTCGTTATAGTGATTCTGACGTTGTATACGTTACGTTGTTACGGCATACGTAACTGTGACGTTTTTTGACGTCATGACGTTAGAGGACGTCAAATATTATAATATTGAGTGTTTTCCAGCATAAATTTCATCATCAATAGCCATGACCAATTTTAAATTAAAAAATAATTTAATAATGAGGTGAATTATTTATTGCGTCTAATTTTGCATTCGGAACAACATCGGCGATCTTTAAGATTGTTCCTATTGCTTAATTTGTCATACAATTTACTAAGCAGTTCTGATGGTAGTGTTAATGAAAAAAGTGGCATGGTATATGAGAACGACTGAACAAATAAAATGTTATACCAAAAGAAGTGATTACTTGGCTTTTGTATGACTCTGTGCCTATGTAACAGTTTAACCAATGAAAATTATCGCTAATTACCATGTTACGAGTACAACATGTATTTGTAGACGACAGAGTCAAATAAGTTCAGTTCAGTTTCAAACGTATTTAATTTGACATTGTCTCCCTTATATATTTTCCGTGCTTATAAATCTATAAATCACCAAAATAACTAGTCTGGAGAAAACGAATTACTTATATGTGACTGTATATTATATACTTATATTTGATGAGGCTTTTTTTTTTGTTTTGTTGGGTTTAACGCCATAGCAACACATTGTATATGTCATATAACGGTCAGTCAACTTAGTCACTGTCCTGGAAAGGCTAAATCTCTGGATTTAGCTGTTAACCAACTACAAAGCACATACTTTAGATTATAGAAATTATACTTTGTGAATGTAAACCAAATAAAAAAAGTGGTAAAAATACAATAACATAAAAAATTATAACAATAATTAACTATATATACATTATTTTTTTATTTATACATATAGATCTATACATTTTTATACAATTTACAATTTTATATTCAATATACAACTTTATATACAGTAAATCTAATGTATGTAATATGCGGTTCAATGTGCAATATTTTATCCCATACGCAATATAGATCAATCAATAAAGTAATATGTGAAGTACTGACACAATTAAATGCTTGTGCAACTATTAAAGTGCAGTAATAAACTTTCGCCTCAAACAAATATAGAAATTCACACAAGTAAAACGAACACAGTTCCGAGATACGTACATATACATGCCGGTAGGGCCTATAACAGGAATTGAGTTACGAAACGAGGGACGAAACATTTTTCTGGGGTATGGTATAGGTTTTTTATGCTCAATCGAAAAGTTCGGACAATATCGCCGGCAAAAGAGTTCGTTTTGATAAAACCAAGAGCGTTCGAATAAATAAATCGATGATAAAAGCCACGCATTTCGGTACTTTTTAAAACGGAACTATTTTTGTTTTCGCCCCCTGGACTCTTCGACCTAAAAACTTTCGTAAATTAGTTTCTGTTGAATTCTATGTGCGTCGGTATTTTTGCTACGGATCATTTCTCGTACTTGGAATTTTTCGACACAGAGCACAAATATTTTTTTGTATACATGTATCTGTGTTTTTTACTATTAAACTTAATTTTCTGAGTTGTAAGACCTTTTTATTAATGTTTTGTTTTTATGTCATTTTTATGTCAAAATGGCTCTTGCAAAAGAGAAACCTTATATTGATTTTTTATGTATAAAAATCTATATAACCAATTACTTTGGATAACTAATACCTTATGGGTCTACATGAGCAGTGTATACTAATAACAATGATGCTATTGTACACACATTGATTTTTTCTTGAAACAATCACTATAATCGAGTACTGTTTCTTGATTAAGATTTTTTGCGCAACATTTTATCATTGCAACTTCTAAAAGGGGCATTTTAGTTGCATATGTGTAACAGCTTTAAGGGTAGAAATTTATGTTTTGATGCCTTTGGGAACTCTTTGGTAAACAATGCCATATCCTTCTATCCATAATAAACAAAAGGTTTACAATTTCACATAAAATACGTGCATTTTATGTGCATAGCTTACTAAATCAGAATCGTTAGCTTGTTGGTTTCACAGGCTAGCGCATAAAAAGTACGAGAAAAATCACAAGTACATTTGACATTTCCCTTAGTTATAATTTTCATTAAATTAAACCTCTACAGAACAACAACCTCTCATTCTCGTTCCCAGAGTCTAGTAGGATTCTCAATACTAGCTAGTATTTAGAATCCTACTAGACTCTGGGAACGAGAATGCAACCTCTGAACAACAACACATTTTAGGCCCTCCCAGTTGGTGTTGCTTAGAGAGAGGTTGCACTGTAGTTTTTAAATAGCAATCTTCATTAAATTTACCTTGAACATCGCTAATTTTCTGTTGAATTACATCCACAATATCTTGTCTAATTTCAGATTCACGTTGTCTAATTTTCTTATATCTTTCTGTGTATTCATAGGCTGATCTTTGAGGAGAGTTATCTTTTCTTGTCCATTCTGAGAGTTTGTTGGAACCTGTAATAGAGGTTTGACATTAATAACATTTGTAAAAAGTTAGCTTACAAGTAAGTGTTGATTAAAACAATATATAAATTGATGAATTTTACGATTTGTAGAAACCTGAAATGTATTTTGGTTCAGTAGCAAAGACAATAACACACGTTGCTAGCGAGTTGATATTCTACATTAGGGTATAAAGTCACATGATCTCCAGAATGCAATAATACATTTATTAGTTTCGTTAATTTCTTGCAGCTGGCTGCCAAAATTACGATTAATTCAAATGTACTAAGAACTGGACTCGACAGTGATAAATATCAGTTGTATGAACTTGCTTCACAGTCTAGCGAAATAAATTAGTATAAATAAACTCACCAGTGATGGTATGTCTTGAAGAAAAACTAGATTTAGAACTTTCATTATCATTAAACACTATGTACTTGTTTGGGTTCCACTTTCTTTTTTCAGTTGTTGTGGTGACACTCTTGACACTTTGATCTCTGTAAACAAATAAATTATTTATATCTAATTGAGACAAAAGTTCGGGAACACATCTAGTTTAGCGGACCCCGAAAGTAAATATAAATATGCGTGCGCAGTCGTGCAAAGTACATGTCGCTAATTAACTGTTATTATGGGGGCTGCCGCCCCCACTCCCCCGATGATATTAAAAATTGATTACAAAGAAGGCATTTAAAATAGTAATTAAAATAATTAATTCAAAAAATGAATAAAGAACTGCATCGTTAAAAACAAAATGGCGTCCAAAATTTGTAAAAATGCAACGTCCGAGCATGCGCAATAGCGGGGTCCGCCAAACTATATTCTATCCAAAGTTCTAAAAATTAAAACATACATTGTATATGATAACCTACACTGAGCTTGTCGTTATTTTTATGTTCATTTTAATTTCGCTTTAAAATTATTTAAAACAATAACAACATGTAGCGTCGTTTTTTAAATTAAAAAAAAGACATTATTTTATTACCATTTTCTGTATCGAAATATAATAGAATTGAAAATATTTCATGGACCTCATAAATTAAATTGAAGATCTGAGTTAGAGCAGGGTTGCAATAAACAGACGAAATGCTTGTAATAAGTTTCACTCTGTATTTAGAGCTAAAGGTTTGACATTTTTTATTTTAAATAAACACTTACCCATTCCTTGCTAACTCCGTACAAACATTTCCAGTGAATTTTCTTATATTTCTCATTATTTCTTCTTGTAATATAAATCTGTATCTCTTATATGATGCTGCTTTGAGCGCTTTATATGTCGTTATAGTGATTCTGACGTTGTATACGTTACGTTATTACGTCATATGTAACTGTGACGTTTTTTGACGTCATGACGTAAGAGAACGTCAAATATTGTGTTCTCCAGCATGAATTTCATCATTAATAGCCATGACCAATTTTAAATTTAAATAAAAATGATTCAATAAAGAAGTGAATTATTTATTGCGTCTAATTTTGCAATTTTCGGAACAACCTCGGCGATCTCCGAGACTGTTCTGATTGCTAAATTTGTCATACTTTTTACTAAGCAGTTCTGATGGCCATGTGAATGAAAAAAGTGGCGTGGTAGGCCTACATGAGAACGACGGAACAAATAGAATGTTATACCAAAAGAAGTGATTACTTGGTTTTTGTATGACTCTGTGTCTATGTAACAGATTAACCAATGAAAATTATCGTTATATATAGATCTAGTTACTATGTTACGAATACAAAATGTATTTGTAGACGGCAGAGTAAAATAAATTCAGTTTAATTTCGAGCACATGCCTATTTCATTTGACATTTTCCCCCAATACATAATTCCGTGCTTATAAATCACCAAAATAACGACTCTGGAGAAAACGAATTACTTATTTGCGACTGTCTATATATGGCTATACTTATATTTGATGAAGTTTATTCTTTTATTGTTTTGTTGGGTTTAACGCCAAAGCAACACATTGTATAAGTCACATAACGGCGGTCAGTCAACCTAGTCACTGTTCCTGGAAAGGCTAAATCTCTGGATTTAGCTGTTAACCAACTACTAAGCGCATACTTTAGATAAAAGAAATTATACCTTGTGAATGTAAACCAAATAAAATCAAAGCACTGGAGTGCTGTAGGAACGATGTCCTGAACTTATTTTTTGATTAAAGAATATATAATTATGTACATTATCTATAAGATAATGTATTAAGTATCAATTAACGGAATTTAACAGAAGGATAGCACTAGACTTCTCAAGTGGTTTGCTCATGGCAAGGTTTATCTTACTTTATCAAACAAAATAAACCAGTCAAAGAATTAATTTTCATCAACACATTTTAGGGTCATGTACAGCAGCCATCTCACCAAACCAACTATTATTCTGGACTATTTTCTTTAACCACAAGGAGCTGACAACTTCTCATTTTTGGTTATCAATGGGTATTTTTTAACGAGATCGTTAATATTTTCGTTAAAATTTTAAAGATTTGGTGTGGAATGACAAGCTGAATTTTTTTCACAAAAACATCGACTTTCTAACAATTCATTTAAGGATTTCCCCCAAGTACTAAGCTCTTTTGCATCAAGCTACATTCCCATTTTTGTTCACGAAATTTAAGTCAAATTAACGTTTTGCACTTGCAATTTATTCACAATTAAAATTACTCTAAGAATCGTCTATTACCTATAAATATTTGCTTAATATTCCGTACAAAATTATACATATTCATTCCAAATTATGATCAAACTCTATAACTTAAAATCGCTCAAGTAAACCTTTAATGTGACACTTGGAAGACGACAACGTCATATCGCCGTATATTAAACATTCGGTAAGTGTATTAGTCATATCCAAAATGGCGGGTGTAATAACAATTGGATAAGTCACGTCGGTAAATCTTTGTTTATTTCGAGTAATAATGAATTTAAACAAGTTTTTCGACGTTTAAAAGTTGAAATATACAATGTACGCATGTTATTTGACTTCCGTAACCCTAGCCAATCCTGGCAGGGTTGTCTACAGTTACGGAACTTCCGTAACTCTAGAACCTGGGTTTAGAGTTACGGTACCGTAACTCTAGCCACTGCCTTATTTGTAACGTTGACGTCGTGTTTGTTTTAGATATGCACAGAACGGTGCTCCCAATAACTACCAAAATCATCCTTAATGTATTGACATAAGTAACATAATATAATACGATCATTTAATATTGTTTATTACTATCGAATGATGTAATTATGCTACGCATATAACAGGCATTGTCAAAAGCATCGTAGGCCCTTTTTACTCCAACAAGTAATCATTGCAGTTGTCACGGTTTGAGTTGTCTACGGGTTGAGTTGTCCCGTCTCCATTGCAAAATTTGTTTGAATAACCTCTGAGAATAACCTCCCTTTTCCTGAAGAGTTTCAAGAACGACAACACAAGCCAGCGTTGTATTACATTTAAATGAGATGTTAATGAGTTTCACGCTTGAACTACGCCTCTTTGTCTATGTTGAAAATTGTTGAAGCGTGAAATGAGTAATCTTATACTTTCTTGTTACCATTGGAACGATGTCTTAGGACATCGTTCCAAAAACTGGTAAAATACAACAACATAAAAAATTATAACAATAATTAACTATATATAATATACATTATTTTTTTATTTATACATATAGATCTATACATTTTTATACTATTTACAATTTCATATTCAATATACAATTTTATATACAGTTAGTCTTATGTATGTAATATGCAGTTCAATGTGCAATATTTTATCCCATTCGCAATATAGAATTGCATGAAATGCACTAGTAGTGAAACAGTTAAACATATTTTAAATCAATCAATAAAAAAATAGGTGAAGTACTGACACAATTAAAGGTTTGTGCAACTATTAAAGTGCCAATCTCTCATACAGAGTTGTCGATCCTTACAGTGATCTATATCTCTGTAAACGTCTCGGGTTTTACAAGATTCTTGTAAAATAGTAATACAATTAAGATTTTGTATCGAATGCGTAATTCGTCTTTTATATATATTATCTTAAAGTTTTACGTGAAATAGAATTTTATTATAGGCGAAATCCAATTTTTAAAGAGTTATATTTACAAGAACTCTTTTCTTGTGAAACGTCTCCCTATTCTGAGTAATTTGCCTTTTTTACTCATCCGCTAAAATGTCAACAATAGATGATATTGCTAAAAATTATGGCAAAAATTTAGTGCTAAGGAACTGTCAACGACAAGCCTTTGAACATCTACAAGACAAGAAAGGTGATCTGTTAGTCAAAATGTCAGTTGCGTATGGAAAACATTCAAAAGTTGTCACATGATCGTTTTAAACGATCACGTGTTTGGGACTACTTTCGAGACGTTAACAGAGATAGAGATCATTGTAAAGATCGACAACTCTGTATGAGAGATTGTTAAAGTGTAGTAATAAACTTTCTCCTCAAACAAATATAGAAATATAGAAATTCACACAAGTAAAACGAACACAGTTCTGTGATACGTACATATACATGCCGGTAGGGCCTATAACAGGAACTGAGTTACGAAACGAGGGACGAAACATTTTTCTGGGGTATGGTATAGGTTTTTTATGCTCAATCGAAAAGTTACGGACAATATCGCCGGCAAAAAAGTTCGTTTTGATAAAACCAAGAGCGTTCGAATGAATAAATCGATGATAAAAGCCACGCATTTCGGTACTTTTTAGAACGGAACTATTTTATTTTCGCCCACTGGACTCTTCGACCTAAACACTTTCGTATATTAGTTTCTGTTGAATTCTATGTGCGTCGGTATTTTTGCTACGGATCGTTTCTCGTACTCGGAAATTTTCGACACAGAGCTCAAATATTTTTTGTATACATGTATCTGTGTTTTTACAATTAAACTTAATTTTCTGAGTTGTAAGACCTTTTTATTAATGTTTTGTTTTTATGTCATTTTTTTGTCAAAATGTCTCGTGCAAAAGTAAAACCTTATTTTGTTTTTTAATGAATAAAAATCTATATAACCAATTACTTTGGATAACTAATACCTTATGGCTCTACATGAGCAGTGTATACTTATAACAATGATACTATTGTACACACATTGATTTTTTCTTGAAACTACTGTTTCTTGATTAAGATTTATCGCGCAACATTTTATCATAGCAACTTCTAAAGGGTTTCATTTGAAACTTCTATCATGTAGGATAAAATTTACCATTAGATATCAAATACTATAATTCATAAACTAACAATAATTTCTACTAAATTATGGCCCTTACATACAAACAAAAATTCTAAGTTAAGTTCTAATGCAACATTTTATCTTGGCAACTACTGAAGGGATTAATTTGAATATTCACACATGTCTACGGTATTACCATCGGAAGTCAATTTTAAAGTTGCATCACTCTAGCTTGAATTTTTACTATTTTAAATTGTGAGTCTTTTATATTGAAAATGATTTAGTAAGAAGATCTGCAAAAATAATTAAGCTGCGGTCAATGAAAGTATTCTTGTTCATTTTTTTTCTCATCTCAATTGAATTGCATAATTGATTCCGTTTACAAGAGCACTCCTAATAGTCGAGCGCGCTGTCCATGGACGGCTCTCAATTGTCAATTATACCACTTACCTGAATTATCCAAACACTTCGTAATATCCAGATCCGACATTGAATAAATACTATAATTTTATCCTTCATTATTGCACCTTTAACTTTCAAATTCTCATTCTATTTCATAGAAGTTGCTCTCTAAAAAGTAATTTCTAAATATTTTGGTCGTCTGAACCACACCAACTACACAAGTAATTATGCACGAACTCCATGTGCCTATTCACGTCATTTAAAACTGGCATGGCTAAGATACGAAATGGAGACTTTTAGGCGAAAAGGAGCATATAATGGCAAAACGGAGATTTAATTGTTAGTAAAACATTTTTCGGCGTAGCTGTCTAAGCTGGATTTTGATCTACATTTCTGTATAATGATGTATGTCTGGGAATTTCGGAAATCCGCCGTTCTATTGGATGATTTTATATGCACTGAAAATGACGTACGGGGGAAACAGAGAAAATCCCCTCTTCGATTGGATGGCCCTGACACGCGCGAAAAATAAAGGCCACACTATTGTAATGCAGTGTTTTACGAAATTTTGCTTCGTTCGTAGATTTTTTTTTGGGTAGACTTCTATTGCTTTCCAAAGTGTTTTTTTATATTGTAACAATAAAAAGTTACGTGTCAAACACAATATTTTATGGGTAAAATGAATTACGTCTCCAGATGTGAACCGGTTTCTAGTAAAAAGTCTGACATATTACCCAATAATTATTAAGTTAGCCTCACTACGTCCAGTTTCCGGGGTTTACACTTTGAGAGTCACAGCTCCACATATATTTATTAATCCGCAGAGTTATTGGTACGTAACTTTTAAGAATAAATTCATTATTTTTGTTCGGTCACATTTATATCAAAATCGAAGCGGGTTAACGGTATTCTGTCAATTCATGTCAAATTCATTACGCATTATCGTCTACATGTTGACCTACTTCCGTTTACAGAAAAACAAGCGTCTGACGATCCCGATTATTGGATAAAATCGGCGCGGAGTGTAATACGTAAAACACGGTATTTTTGGAAAATTTCGGACCAGTGTTCGGTCACCTTGTTTTACTTAGAATATACATAAATATGTGAGATTTTTATTTACAATTGATAGATTATTGTATAAATATTATAAATTTAAATAAATCATAATACTTCTTGAATTATTATAATAATTATAAGTGAAAAAGACAAGGCTGTCCAAATTCGATTTTCTAGCCTCTAGGATTTTCTGCGCTCGTATCTATCGTCTGCATAAACAGATAAGCGTCTAGATGATCATGATTTGGGGTTTTCCGCGAGCGTTTGACAGGTATGACTAAAATTAGAAACAATACGCGAGGTCCCCTTTTTAATTAATCGAAATTTGCTAGGGGTGACCGAGCATTGGTAGTGACCGAGCATAGGTAGCTGACTCTAAACAACATTGAACGGGCAACGGAGATCAAAACAATGGTAAGGATTATTAACGGTCGATTTCACCAAGGTCAGATATGCTCACAAGCTGCAGGTTATCAGTGTACGGCAATTGCATTGGCTGTTATATTGTTTACGGTAGGCAATCATGTGCCAAGTCTGCGAAACTGGTCTGCAAATGTTGTTGATGAAGTGATGATGCGTGGTCACAACTTGTATGAGCAAATACTAACGGAGGTCACGGAATCAAAAAATAGGTTTTCACAATGCAATTATCAAAAATCTTCTTGTCTGAAACTACAAGGCCTAGAGCTTTCATATTTTGTATATAACAACATCTAGAGGTCCTCCATCACAGTTGTTCAAATTATGCCCCTGGGTCAAAATTGACCCCACCCCATGAATCACAATATTACATTAAATTATATAAGGAAAAGTTCAAACAACATCTTCTCTTGAACCGCTTATGATAATTTGCACCAACTCAACAGGAATGGTCCGCGGGTGGTTTCCTACCAAAATTGTTCAAATAGGTCTGATTGGTTGGATAAGTAGGTCACTGGGTAAAAAAAATAGGTTTTAACATTAGGGGTCCTCTGTAAATGGCTCTTCTGTGACCTTTGACCTTTTCCTCAGGTGAGCACCCAGGGCCCTTTGGACCCTCTTGTTTTTAAATCGACGCCGTTTGTCTTTTTTAAAGACATTTCTTGTTTAAAATAACAATAATAATACAAATTATATTTACTGATAATAAAATCACCCTTCTCATATTAGTGTTTTTATATCAGCCCAATTTTTACAAGAGTTGCTTAAAACGTAGGGTTCATATAGGCGGATCCAGCGGGGGGGGGGTCGGACCCCCCCCTAGAATTTGGAAAATGTACCTGTCCATTAGTGTATTTCTTGACTGTAAGTCATTTTAAAGTAGCATGGGATATATGTTAATGTGTATGTATTATTATATGTGTGCGTATTTAACGAGTGTGAGGACTCTGGTGCCAGTGGGTTTAACGCCGTGTCGAAAAACATTAGTGTCTTTTTACTTAGGCAAGCTCACCTAACCTAGGTTTCCTGGACCTTTGTCTATAACCAAGACTAACTAACCCTTCCAAACGTTCGACATCTTTTCCATTATATTATACATAATATTATGTACACTATTTTTCCTTTTTTAGAACGGACTAAGCATTGATTGGGTGAAAATGTTTAGTACAGATCCTGCAAAGGCGTGCCTTCAGATTTAAATTGACCATGTAAATGTGATATTTTTACCAGTCTAGGCTGTATATAATATCTTTATACAATACAAACAAAATATTTAGCCCTAAACTTGTATGAAGGGCATGTTTCTTCATTTTTTTTTTACCATAATTACGTATTTTTGCTATGGGTTATATATATATGTGGGTGATCACCGTGGGATTCATTTAAATTTCTTTCTTTTTTTGTATGTCTGTTTATAATAAATTTCATTCTGTTTGCTATAAACATGTTGTATGTTTAGAGCAATAAAGGTTGTTGTTGTACCAAATCAATGGAGGAAAATCAACATTGTCAAATTTCCATAGAAGGGTATAACTATTCCAGGTGAGGCTCTAACAAGCAACCCCTTAGGGACACTTGATTCGAAATCCTGAGCGTGAACCTTAAAGACACGGACACAGAACTATGATTTTACTGTAAACAATAATTAAAACAAAGACATTTTGTTTTTACATGCAGTTATACGTACGTATACATATTTCTTAATAGTTTAGAAAATAAACGTCTGTACTAGACAAACCAAATATTAAGTTGATAAATTGTCATTTGCATTTCATTAATTAATGGACTATAAATGAATAAAATGTAGTAAGATGACAAATGGTTCACCAGAACCAATCATCGTCGTTGCCTTCGTCATCCTTGCTTTTGTCATCTTGTTTTTGTTCATATTGTCCCCAGCTGAAGTAATTCACTCTCAAGTTAGACTTATCAAAACCATTTTCTAACATATCAGCTGATATTCTCTTTTCACACCATTTCTCACAACATTTCAGTGAACAACAATCATGGAACACCATGTTAACTGTGTTAAGAAGTCGCCTCTGTAGTAACTTTTGGTACAATGGCTTTTCTGGTCGTTCACCTCGTCGAGAAATTGGCTTAAGTTTTACACTAGGTCCTGCTTTACATACACATGAGTTGAAGCACTCTTGAATCTCATTTAAATTTTCTTTCGGCACTTCAGGGATACTTGCGCGTGGGTTTTCAGAACCCAGTCGAAACTTGATCTTTGGTCTTTTCATTTCGCTTACTGTATCAGCGTCTTCAACAGACTTTCTCTTTTTATTTTTCTCATCTGTATGTGGTTTGTTCTTAATGGGGATGTTTTCATGTGCATTGCTATTCTCTTTGACTTTATTTTCATCATTTGCCATCATTTTCTTGACTTTGCATTCATCACTATCACCACCAGTGTTTTCATCAATACGTCTTTTGGAACCTCTTGCCTTTGTTGTATGGTCTGGAAAATGAAAATAGAACACATGAGTTTTTTAAATGAAAATCTTTAGCTTAATGATATTTTACTGTTTTCATATACATGTAACAGTAATCAGATATGTGTAATTTCAAGTTTTTTTCCACTTACCCACGTACAATTGCAACATTAAAATCAACTTGTCCAGAATCAAAACTCACTTGCCCAGAAGTTCAATACTCGGAAAAAAATATAGAACTATGATGTTAAGTAAATACTGTAAGTAATGATAAATGATTGATAATAAAAATAGTTCACTATTTAATGCTATTGAAACATTGAAATATCTATATTATTAAGCATACTATGTTAGTATACAGCTAAAGTATATAACTTGTCCTCGGACGAGTGGGCTGGACATATTTGCTCGTCCGCAGCGATATAGGTACGAGTCTGACAAGTTGGGCATAGGAATTCCACACCCCAGGTAATGAATATACAAATTAATAAAAAGTAAAGCTTAAAAGCCAGAGAAGAGCATAAACAATTACACATTGCAGATAACAAAAGCAATAGGGCTGGGTCACAAGTTGTAGCAACATTAGCAAAAGATCCTCATTTTGTGGGAGTCGTTATTAACATAATTAGGATCAGCGTTCTTCTTGATAAGGAAGTCTCTTGTTTAAAGGGGTATTTTAGTTGCATATATGTAACAGCTATAAGGGTAGAAATGTATGTTTTGATGCCTTTGGGAATATGTTCGGTTAACAGTGGCAATATCCTGCTATCCATAATAAACAAAAGGTTTACATTTTTCACATAAAATTCGTACGCTATCTGTGCATAGCTTACAAAAACAGGATCGTTAGCCTTTTGGTTTCACAAGCTAGTGCATAAAAAGTACGAGAAAAATCACAAGTACTTAGTAAAGTATAGCCTTTGCAGAGCGGTCCTCTACAGAACAAATCCTCTGCACAATAACAACTTTTGACATTTCCCTTAGTTATAATTTTAATAAAATTAAACCTCTGCGAAACAACAACCTCTCATTCTCGTTCCCAGAGTCTAGTAGGATTCTCAATACTAGCTATAATTTAGAATCCTACTAGACTCTGGGAACAAGAATGCAACCTCTGAACAACAACACATTTTATGCCCTCCCAGTTGGTGTTGCTTAAGAGAGGTTGCACTGTAGTTTTTAAATAGCAATCTTCATTAAATTTACCTTGAACATCGCTAATTTTCTGTTGAATTACATCCACAATATCTTGTCTAATTTCTGATTCACGTTGTCTAATTTTCTTATATCTTTCTGTGTATTCATAGGCTGATCTTTGAGGAGAGTTATCTTTTCTTGTCCATTCTGAGATTTTGTTGGAACCTGTAATAGAGGTTTGACATTCATTATATTTGTGAAAAGTTAGCTTAAAAGATACAATCTACGAAATTAGAATATGAAAGTGGTTGCCCGAACAGTTTGATTTAGCAGCCAGCACTATCTATTGCTTGTAGAATTTTGGTTTCCCAAAAGAAATGTTTGGTTGTCCGAACTATAAAGTGGTTGTCCGGGTAACCGGACACCCTCTATATTCGTAGACTGCAAGATAGTGTTGATTGAAACTAAATATATAAATAGATTTTTTTAATTTAAGATTTGTAGGAACTTGACTAGTATTTGTTCAGTAGCAAAGACAAAAACACAGGTTGCTAGCGCGTTGATATTCTAATTCAGGGTATTAAGTCACATGATCTCCAGAATGCAATAATACATTTATTATTTTCGTTAATTTCTTGCAGCTGGCTGCCAAAATTACGACTAATTCGAATGTACCAGGAAGTGGACTCGAAAGTGTTTAATATAAGTTGTATGTACTTGCTTCACAATCGAGCTAAGATTAATTAATATAAACAAACTCACCAGTGATGGTATGTCTTGAAGAAAAACTAGATTTAGAACTGTCATTATCATTAAACACTATGTACTTGTTTGGTTTCCATTTTCTTTTCTCAGTTGTTATGGTGACACTCTTGATACTTTGGTCTCTGTAAACAAATAAATTTATATTTATCTAATTGGGACAAAAGTGCTAAAAATTAAAACATATATGATAACCTACACTGTTTTTATGTTCATTTTAATTTCACTTTGAAAATGATTTAAGACAATAACAATCTGCAGCGTCGTCTTTAAAATTAAAAAAAAAATAGACATTATTGTATTACCATTTTCTGTATCGAAATATAATAGAATTGAAAATATTTTATAGACCTCCTGAATAAAATTGAATATCTGAGTTAGAGCAGGGTTGCAGTAACATTCTGTATTTAAAGCTCAACGTTTGAGGAAATTTAATTTTCAATAAACACTTACCTATTCCTTGCTAACTCTGTACAAACATTTCCAGTCAATTTTCTCATGTCTCGCATTATTTCTTCTTGTAATATAAATCTCTATCTCTTATATGATGCTGCTTTGGGCGCTTTATATGTCGTTATAGTGATTCTGGCGTTGTATACGTTACGTTATTACGTCATATGTAACTGTGACGTTTTTTGACGTCATGACGTTAGAGGACGTCATGACGTTAGAGAACGTCAAATATCATATTATTGAGCGTTCTCCAGCATAAATTTCGTCATCAATAGCCATGACCAATTTTAAATTAAAAAATGATTTAATAATGAGGTGAATAATTTATTGCGTCTAATTTTGCATTCGGAACAACATCGGCGATCTTTAAGATTGTTCCTATTGATTAATTTGTCATACAATTTACTAAGCAGTTCTGATGACCATGTTAATGAAAAAAGTGGCGTGGTATATGAGAACGACTGAACAAATAAAATGTTATACTAAAAGAAGTGATTACTTGGCTTTTGTATGACTCTGTATCTATGTAACAGTTTAACCAATGAAAATTATCGCTAATTACCATGTTACGAGTACAACATGTATTGCGTCGGTCGGCTGCCAAAACCTCGTATCTCATTTTTTCAAAGTTTTCAGGAGAAGGAAAAAACTATTTTATTAAAAAGTCGTATCTCAAAATTATCTAGCTAAAAATAATAATGTTTTGTTTCAAAATGTCGTAACTCGCATTTGACAGACATAAATTTCATTTATTGCAACATTCGTCAAAGATAACTGTTTCCCATGCTTGCAAACAATAAAATGTAATAAATGCATTATTTCTGCTTCCTAATTTTATTGCTTGTGTAGAATACCGAAATGACATTAACTATTTTCAATCGTTTTTGACGAAATAAAAAGCCACAAAATGCAAATCATATAAGATAAGCATACAAAATTAATGTAAAATGAATGAAGTGGTTGAAATAAAACATATTTTACCTCTTAAAAGAACAAAATCTAACCGCATGATCATTTTTTATCAACAATGGGATGTTAAGTGTGAGATACGATATTTTGACCGTTGTTCAAAAAACCAAACGGAGTTACGATATTTCATCTCATGACAATATTTCGGGTATTGATTGGCTTACAGGTACGACGTTTTGAGACAAGGCGGGAATCGCTATGGCGTACTTCGTGCAGTCAAAAAGTCATTTTTGTCAAAAAGCATAGTTACGACCTTTTGGCAGCCGACCGACGAGTCAAATAAATTCAGTTCAGTTTCAAACGTATTTAATTTGACATTGTCTCCCTTATATATGTTCCGTGCTTATAAATCATCAAAATAACTAGTCTGGAGAAAACGAATTACTTACATGTGACAGAATGTTATATACTTATATTTGATGAGGCTTATTTTATTTTTGTTTCTGTTGGGTTTAACGCCGTAGCAACATATTGTATAAAGTCATATAACGGCGGTCAGTCAACCTACTCACTCCTCCTGAAAAGGCTAAATCTCTGGATTTAGCTGTTAACCAACTACTAAGCGCATACTTTAGATTATAGAAATTATACCTTGTGAATGTAAACCAAATAAAATAACTGGTAAAAATACAACAACATAAAAGATCATAACAATAATTAACTATTTATAATATACATTTTTTTTATTTATACATATAGATCTATACATTTTTATACTATTTACAATTTCATATTCAATATACAATTTTATATACAGTTATTTTAATGTATGTAATATGCAGTTCAATGTGCAATATTTTATCCCATTCGCAATATAGAATTGCATGAAATGCACTAGTAGTGAAACAGTTAAACATATTTTAAATCAATCAATAAAGAAATAGGTGAAGTACTGACACAATTAAAGGTTTGTGCAACTATTAAAGTGCAGTAATAAACTTTCGCCTCAAACAAATATAGAAATAAAGAGTTTCACACGAGTAAAACGAACACAGTTCCGAGATACGTACATATACATGCCGGTAGGGCCTATAACAGGAACTGAGTTACGAAACGAGGGACGAAACATTTTTCTTGGGTATGGTATAGGTTTTTTATGCTCAATCGAAAAGTTCGGACAATTTCGCTGGCAAAAAAGTTCGTTTTGATAAAACCAAGAGCGTTCGAATGAATAAATCGATGATAAAAGCCACGCATTTCGGTACTTTTAAGAACGGAACTATTTTATTTTCGCCCACTGGACTCATCGACCTAAAAACTTTCGTATATCAGTTTCTGTTGAATTCTATGTGCGTCGGTATTTTTGCTACGGATCATTTCTCGTACTCGGAATTTTTCGACACAGAGCTCAAATATTTTTTGTATACATGTATCTGTGTTTTTTTACTATTAAACTTAATTTTCTGAGTTGTAAGACCTTTTTATTGATGTTTTGTTTTTATGTCATTTTTTGTCAAAATGGCTCTTGCAAAAGAGAAACCTTATTTTGTTTTTTTAATGAATAAAAATCTATATAACCAATTACTATGGATAACTAATACCTTATGGGTCTACATGAGAAGTGTATACTAATAACAATGATACTATTGTACACACATTGATTTTTTCTTGAAACTACTGTTTCTTGATTAAGATTTTTTGCGCAACATTTTATCATTGCAACTTCTAAAGGGTTTCATTTGAAACTTCTATCATGTAGGATAAAATTTACCATTAGATATCAAATACTATAATTCATAAAACTAACAATAATTTATACTAAATTATGGCCCTTACATACAAACATACATTCTAAGTTAAGTTCTAATGCAACATTTTATCTTGGCAACTACTGAAGGGATTAATTTGAATATTCACACATGACTACGGTATTACCATCGGAAGTCAATTTTAAAGTTGCATCACTCTAGCTTGAATTTTTACTATTTTAAATTGTGAGTCTTTTATATTGAAAATGATTTAGTAAGAAGATCTGCAAAAATAATTAAGCTGCATTCAATGAAAGTATTCTTGTTAAATTTTTCTCATCTCAATTGAATTTCATATTTAATTCCGTTTACAAGAGCACTCCTAACAGTCGAGAGCGCTGTCCATGGACGGCTTTCAATTGTTAATTATACCACTTACCTGAATTACCCAAACACTTCGTAATATCCAGATCCGACATTGAATAAATTCTAGAATTTTATCCTTCATTATTGCACCTTTAACTTTCAAATTATTCTATTTCATAGAAGTTGCTCTCTAAAAAGTAAATTCTAAATATTTTGGTCGTCTGAACCACACCGATTACACAAGTAATTATGCACGAAATCCATGTGCCTATTTACGTCATTTAAAACTGGCATGGATAAGATACGAAATGGAGACTTTTAGGCGAAAAGGAGCATGTAATGGCAAAACGGAGATTTAATTGTTAGTAAAACCCTTTTTAAAATAACAATTATAATACAAATTATATTTACTGATAATAAAATCACCATTCTCAAATTAGTGATTTTCATATCAGTCCAATTTTTACAAGAGTTGCTTAAAACGTAGGGTCCACAAAGGCGGATCCAAAGGGGGGTCAGGGGGGGCCCGGACCCCCCCCTAGAATTGGGAAAATGTACCTGTCCATTAGTGTATTTCTTGACTGTAAGTCATTTTTAAGTAGCATGGGATCTATGTTAATGTGTAATTATTATTATATGTGTGCGTATTTTACGAGTGTGAGGACTCTGATGCCAGTGGGTTTAACGCCGTGTCGACAAACGATATTGTCATTTTACTGAGGCAAGCTCACCTTACCTAGGTTTATTTGGTGAAAATGTTTAGTACATATCCTGCAAAGGTGTGCCATCAGATTTAAATTGACCATGTAAATGTTATATTTCTTACCAGACTAGGCTGAATATAATATCTTTATACAATACAAACAAAATATTTAGCCCTATACTTGTATGAAGGGCATGTTTCTTCATTTTATTTTATCATAATTACATGTTTTTACTATGGGTTATATATAATATATGCGGGTGATCACCATGGGATTCATTTAAATTTCTTTTTTTTTTCGTATGTCTGTTTATGATAATGCCATGTTCACTATAAGTGTTTGTAAATTTCATTCTGTTTGCTATAAACATGGTGTATGTTTAGAGCAATATAGGTTGTTGTTGTTGTTGTTATACCTAATCAATGGAGGAAAATCAACATTATTGTCGAATTTCCATGGAAGAATATAACCAGTCCGGGTGAGACTCTAACCAGCAACCTCTTAGGGACACTTGATTCGAAATCCTGAGCTTGGCCTTTATAAGACACCGACACAGAACACATATTTTACAGTAAACAATAATTAAAACAAAACCATTTGGTTTTTACATGCAGGTATACGTACGTATACATGATTTTTAATAGTTTAAAAAATAAACGTCTGTACTAGACAAACCAAATATCAAGTTGATAAATTGCTTTTTGCATTTCATCAATTAATGGACTATAAATGAATAAAATGTAGTAAGATGATACATGGTTCACCAGAACCAATCATCGTTGTTGTCTACGTCATCATTGCTTTCGTCATCTTGTTTTTGTTCATATTGTCCCCAGCTGAAGTAGTCAACCCTCAAGTTAGACTTATCAAAACCATTTTCTAACATATCAGCGGATATTCTCTTTTCACACCATTTCTCACAACATTTCAATGAACAACAATCATGGAACACCATGTTAACCGTGCTGAGAAGGCGTCTCTGTAGTAACTTTTGGTACAATGACTTTTCTGGTTGTTCACCTCGTCGTGAAATTGGCTTTGGTTTTACACTAGGTCCTGTTTTACATACACATGCGTTGGAACACTCTTGAACCTCATTTAAATTTTCTTTCGGCACTTCAGGGATACTTGTGGGTGGGTTTTCTGTGCCCAGTCGAAACTTGGTCTTTGGTCTTTTCATTTCGCTTACACTGTCAGCGTTGACATCAGACTTTCTCTTTTTATTATTCTCATCTGTATGGGGTTGGTTCTTAATCGCGATGTTTTCGTGGGCATTACTATTTACTTTGTCTTTATTTTCATCATTTGCCACCATTTTCCTAACTTTGCATTCATCATTACAATCACCAGTGTTTTCATCCATACGTCTTTTGGAACCTCTTGCCTTTGTTGTATACTCTGGAAAATAAAAATAGAACACATGAGTTTTTTAAGCGAAAATCTTTAGCTTAATGATATTCCATAGTATGCCTTTTTCATATAACAGTAATCAGATATGTGTAATTTCCATTTTTTTTTACTAGGCCACGGACATTTGCAACCTGAAAATCAACTCGTCCAGGATCAAAACGCACTTGCCCAGAGGTTCAATACTCAAAAAGAAATATATAGAACTATGATGTAGAATACATACTATTAGTAATGATAAATGATTGATAATAAAAAATAGTACACTGTTTAATGTGATAGAAGCATTGAAATATCTATATTTTAAGTACATTGTATAGCTATGTTAGAATTATTTTACAGCTAAAAATATAACTTGTCCTCGGACGAGTGGGCTGGACATATTTACTCGTCCGCAGCCATATAGGTACGAGTCTAACAAGTCTGGCATTAGAATTCCACACCCAAGGTAAATTACATACAAATTAATAAATAGTAAAGCTTTAAAGCCAGAGAAGAGCATAAACAATAACACATTGCAGAAAACAAAAGCAATAGGGCTGGGTTACAAGTTGTAGCAACATTAGCAAAAGGCCATTCTTTTGTGGGATCATTGTTAATGTGTGAGCATAATTAGTATAAGCTTTCATCTTAATAAGGAAGTCTCTTGTTTAAAGGGGTATTTTAGTGGCATTTAGGTATATCAGCTTAGTATCAGCTGTAAAGGTAGAAATGTATGTTTTGATGCATTTTGGGACATGTTCGGTTAATAGTGGCGATATCTTGCTATCCATAATAAACAAAAGGTCTACATGTTCACATAAAAGTCGTGCGCTATCTGTGCATAACTTACAAAATCGTCAGCTTGTTGGTTTCACAAGCTAGCGCATAAAAAGTACGAGAAAAATCACAAGTACTTAGTACAGTATAGCCTTTGCAGAGCGATTCTCTACAGAACAAATCCTCTGCACAATAACAGCTTTTGACATTTCCCATTAGGTATATTTTTCATTAAATTAAACTTCTGCAGTTCAACTACCTCTCATTCTCGTTCCCAGAGTCTAGTAGGATTCTCAATACTAGCTATTATTTAGAATCCTACTAGACTTTGGGAACGAGAATGCAACCTCTGAACAACAGCACATTTTAGGTCCTTCCAATTGGTGTTGCTTAAGCGAGGTTGCACTGTATTTTTTAAATAGCAATCTACATTAAATTTATCTTGAACATCGCTAATTTTCTGTTGAATTACATTCACAATATCTTGTCTAATTTCAGATTCATGTTGTCTAATTTTCTTATATCTTTCTGTGTATTCATAGGCTGATCTTTGAGGAGAGTTATCTTTTCTTGTCCATTCTGAGATTTTGTTGGAACCTGTAATAGGTGTTTGACGTTAATAACATTTGTCAAATGTTTGCTTACAAGTAAGTGTTGATTAAAACAATATAAATTGATGAATTTTACGATTTGTAGAAACTTGAAATGTATTTTGGTTCAGTAGCAAAGACAATAACACAGTTTGCTAGCGTGTTGATATTCTAAATCAGGGTATAAAGTCACATGATCTCCAGAATGCAATAATTTTTTTATTAATTTTGTTAATTTCTTGCAGCTGGTGGCCAAAATTACGACAAATTCAAATGTACCAGGAACTGGACTCGAAAGTGTTAAAATATAAGTTGTATGAACTTGCTTCACAGTCTAGCGAAATAAATTAGTATAAATAAACTCACCAGAGATGGGTTGTCTTGAAGAAAAACTAGATTTAGAACTTTCATTATCATTAAACACTATGTACTTGTTTGGTTTCCATTTTCTTTTTTCAGTTGTTATGGTGGTATTCTGAATACTTAGGTCTCTGTAAACAAATAATTTATTTATATCTAATTGGGACAAAAGTGCTCAAAATTAAAACATATATGATAACCTACACTTAGCTTGTCGTTATTTTTATGTTCATTTTAATTTCGCTTTAAAAATGATTTAAGACAATAATAATCTGCAGCGTCGTCTTTAAAATAAAAAAATAGACATTTTATTACTATTTTCTGTATCGAAATATAATAGAATTGAAAATATTTCATAGACCTCATGAAAAAAATGAAGATCTGAGTTAGAGAAAGGTTGCAATAAACAGACGAAATACTTGTAATAAGTAACATTCTGTATTTAAAGCTCAACGTTTGACGAAATTTGATTTTAAATAAACACTTACCTATTCCTTGCTAACTCTGTACAAACATTTCCAGTCAATTTTCTCACGTCTCTCATTATTTCTTCTTGTAATATAAATCTGTATCTCTTATATGATGATGCTTTGAGCGCTTTATATGTCGTTATAGTGATTCTGACGTTGTATACGTTACGTTATTACGTCATATGTAACTGTGACGTTTTTTGACGTCATGACGTTAGAGGACGTCAAATATTATAATATTGAGTGTTTTCCAGCATAAATTTCATCATCATTAGCATGACCAATTTTCAATTTAAAAAGAAAAAATAATAATGAAATGAATGATTTATTGCGTCTTATTTTGCATTCGGGACAACCTCGGCGATCTTCGTGATTGTTTCGATTTGCTAAATTTGTCATAATATTTACTAAGCAGTTCTGATGGCAATGTTAATGAAAAACGTGGCGTGGTATATGAGAACGACGGAACAAATAAAATGTTATTCCAAAAGAAGATGATTACTTGGCTTTTGTATGATTCTGTGTCCATGTAACAGTTTAACCAATGAAAAATATCGCTAATTACCATGTTACGAGTACAACATGTATTTGTAGACGAGAGAGTCAAATAAATTCAGTTTAATTTCGAACGTATGCCTATTTAATTTGACATTTTCTCCTTTACATATTTTCCCTGCTTAAAAATCACCAAAAATAACTTTTTTGGAGAAAACGAATTACTTATATGTGACTGTCTATTATAAACTTATATTTGATGAAGTTTATTTTAACTAGATTATGAAATTTATACCATTGTGAAAGTTATCCTAAAAAATACTCGTAAAAATACAATTACATAAACAAATATAACAATAATTAACTATACACAATAGGCTATACATTTTTTATTTATACATATAGATCTATACAATTCTTCATACTATTAACAATTTTATATTCAATATACAACTTTATATACAGTTATTCTAATGTATGTAATATGCAGTTCAATGTGCAATATTTTATCCCATGCGCAATTTAGACTTGCATGAAATGCACTAGGAGTGAAACTGTTTAAACATATTTTAAATCAATCAATAAAGTAATAGTTGAAGTAGATCTACTGATAGAATTTAAAGCCCCTGCAACTATTAAAGTGCATTAATTACTGCATTTTCACCTCGAACAAATACAGAAATTTATTACAGGTAAAACATAATTTATTTTATTATTATGTCGGTAGGGCCTATAACAGGAATTGAGTTACGAAACGAGGGACGAAACATTTTTCTGGGGTATGGTATAGGTTTTTTATGCTCAATCGAAAAGTTCGGACAATATCGCTAGCTTAAAAGTTCGTTTTGATAAAACCAAGAGCGTTCGAATGAACAAGTCGATGATAAAAGCCACGCATTTCGGTACTTTTTAAAACGGAACTATTTTATTTTCGCCCACAAGACTCTTCGACCTAAAAACTTTCGTTTTCGAATTAGTTTCTGTTGAATTCTATGCGCGTCGGTATTTTTGCTACGGATCATTTCTCGAACTCGGAATTTTTAATCACAGAGCTCAAATATTATTTTTGTTAATCTGTTTTTTTTTTACTCTTAAACTTAATTTTCTGAGTTGTAATGCTTTTTATTAATGTTTTGTTTTTATTTCATTTTTTTTGTCAAAATGACTTTTGCAAAAGAGAAACCTCATTTTGTTATTTAATGTGTAAAATTCTATATAAATAATTACTTTGATTGAATGAATAACTAATACCCGTGTGTCTATATGTGCAGTTTACAATAAAAACAATTATACTATTTTACACATTGATTTTTTCGTGAAACAATCACTAGAATCGTGTGTTGTTTCTTTATTAAGATTTTTAGTGCAACATTTTATCTTTGGAACTTCCAAAAGGATTCATTTAAAACTTCACGCAAGTAGGATAAAATTTACCATTAGATGTCAAATACTAGTATATTTCATAAAACTAACAATAATTTCAACCTAATCATGGCCCTTATATACAAAGAAAATTCAGTAAAGTTTTAATGCAATATTTTATCTTTGTAACTTCTGAAGGGATTAATTTGAATATTCACACATGACTACGGTATTACCATCGTAAGTCAATTTTAAAGTTGTGCCACTTTAGCTTGAATTTTGGCTATTCTAAAAAGTGGTCATTTCATATTGAAAAGGTTTTAGTAAGAAGCTCTGCAAAACATGATAAACTGCAACCAACGAAAGTATTTTTGTTAAATGTTTCTCATCTCAATTTGATTGCATAATTGATTCTGTTTATAAGAGCACCTCTAATAGTCGAGCGCGCTGTCCATGGACGGGCTCTCAATAGTTAATTGAACCACTTATTTTATACCTGAATTATCCAAAAACTTCGTAACATCCAGATCCGACATTGAGTCAATACTAGAATTTTATCCTTCATTATTGCATCTTTAACTTTTAAGTTATTCTATTTCATAGAAGTTGCTCTCTAAAAAGTAAAAAATCTAAATATTTTGGTCGTCTAAAACATTGGTACACTAACCTCAAAAATAAACTATCCAAATTATACGTTTTTTAAACAAACACACAGTTTTACACGCTTCAGTCAGTCAACTTAAAACGTAGGGTTTATTTTAATTGTTTGGCTTACTTAATTTGTCTCGTCTAAATTTCAAATAACAATATACGCATTCATTGAAAGCGACGTATTTAGACAGGTAGAAGGACTATACTATGCTACGTAGAAAATCATTGTTCGTTGCAATTGTTAAATTTTGAGTTTTTCATGATTTTGGGATGAAACACGTACGGTTGATATTTTCAATTGGATTTAACGCTGTGTCGACACAAATTATAGTCAGTTACAATGGTCAGCTCACCTAACCTAGGTTTCCTGGACCTTTGTCTATAACCAAGACTAATCAACTCTGAGTGCTGATTTTGTTCGGAAAAGGCAGGGTACCGACATTTAGTGGTCTCTGGTCCAAGCCCAGGGAAATTTCCAAGGTTAATTACTAATAAACCCTTCCAAACGTTTAACACCATTTCCATTACACCTAATCAATGGAGGAGAATCAACATTATGGTCGAATTTCCATAGAAGAGTATAACCAGTCCGGGTGAGGCTCTAACCAGCAACCCCTTAGGGACACTTGATTCGAAATCATGACCGTGAACCTTTAAGACACGGACATAGAACTCAGATTTTACTATAAACAATAATTAAAACAAAGACATTTTGTTTTTTACATGCAGGTATACATGTGCGTATACCCATTTTTTAATAGTTTAGAAAATAAACGTCTGTACTAGACAAACCAAATATCAAGTTGATAAATTGCCAATTGCATTTCATCAATTAATGGACTATAAATAAATAAAATGTAGTAAGATGATAAATGGTTCACCAGAACCAATCATCATTGTTGTCTACGTCACCCTTGCTATTGTCATCTTGTTTTTGTTCATACTGTCCCCAGCTGAAGTAGTCTACCCTCAAGTTAGACTTATCAAAACCATTTTCTAACGTATCAGCGGATATTCTCTTTTCACACCATTTCTCACAACATTTGAATGAACAACAATCATGGAATACCATATTAACTGTGTTTAAAGGCGCCTCTGTAGTAACTTTTGGTACAATGGCTTTTCTGGTCGTTCACCTCGTCGCGAAATCGGCTTTGGTTTAACACTAGGTCCTGCTTTACATACACATGAATTGGAACACTCTTGAACATCATTCAAATTTTCTTTAGGCACTTCAGGTATACTTGTGGGTGGGTTTTCTGTGCCCAGTCGAAACGTGATCTTTGGTCTTTTCATTTCGCTTACTGTATCAGCGTCTTCATCAGACTTTCTCTTTTTATTTTTCTCATCTGTAAGGTTTTGATTCTTAATGGGGATGTTTTCATTAGCATTGCCATTCACTTTGACTTTATTTTCATCATTTGTCATCATTTTCTTAACTTTGCATTCATCATTACCATCACCCTTGTTTTCATCCATACGTCTTTTGGAACATTTTGGCTTTGTTGTATGGTCTGGAAAATAAAAATAAAACACATGAATTTTTAATCGGAAATCTTTAGCTTAATGATATCCCATTGCATGCCTTTTTCATATAACAGTAATTAGATATGTGTAATTTCAAGCTTTTTTCACTTGGCCACGGACAATTGCAACTTGAAAATCAACTTGTCCAGAATCAAAACGCACTTGCAAGAAGTTCAATAGTAAAAAAAGATATATAGAGCTCTGATGTAAAGTACATACTATTATTAATGATAAATTATTGATAATAAAAAATAGTACACTGTTTAATGCTTCTATCTCATTAAAATATCTATATTTTAAGTACATTGTATAGCTATGTTAGAATTATTTTACAGCTAAAAATATAACTTGTCCTCGGACGAGTGGGCTGGACATATTTAATCGTCCGCAGCCATATAGGTACGAGTCTGACAAGTCGGGCATAGGAATTCCACACCCCAGGTAATGTACATACAAATTAATAAAAAGTAAAGCTTTAAAGCCTGAGAAGAGCATAAACAATTACACATTGCAGATAACAAAAGCAATAAGGCTGGGTCACAAGTTGCAGCAACATTAGCAAAAGATCCTCATTTTGTGGGAGTCGTTATTAACATAATTAGGATCAGTGTTCTTCTTGATAAGGAAGTCTCTTGTTTAAAGGGGTATTTTAGTTGCATATATGTAACAGCTATAAGGGCAGAAATGTATGTTTTGATGCCTTTGGGAACATGTTCGGTAAACAATGCCATATCCTTCTATCCATAATAAACAAAAGGTTTACAATTTCACATAAAATACGTGCATTTTATGTGCATAGCTTACTAAATCAGAATCGTTAGCTTGTTGGTTTCACAAGCTAGCGCATAAAAAGTACGAGAAAATCACAAGTACGTAGCACAGTATATCCTTTGCAGAGCTGTCCTCTACAGAACAAATCCTCTGCACAATAACAACTTTTGACATTTCCCTTAGTTATAATTTTCATTAAATTAAACCTCTGCAGAATAACAACCTCTCATTCTCGTTCCCAGAGTCTAGTAGGATTCTCAATACTAGCTAGTATTTAGAATCCTACTAGACTCTGAGAACGAGAATGCAACCTCTGAACAACAACACATTTTAGGCCCCCCCCCAGTTGGTGTTGCTTAAGAGAGGTTGCACTTTAGTTTTTAAATAGAAATCTACATTAAATTTGCCTTGAACATCGCTAATTTTCTGTTGAATTACATTCACAATATCTTGTCTAATTTCAGATTCACGTTGTCTAATTTTCTTATATCTTTCTGTGTATTCATAGGCTGATCTTTGGGGAGAGTTATCTTTTCTTGTCCATTCTGAGATTTTGTTGGAAACTGCAATAGATATTGGACGTTAATAACATTTGTAAAAAGTTGTAGTAAGCTGTGAGTTTTAATTGATTATCCTAAATCCTCGGCACAAATTATTTTTGCATATGATTCAGTTTACCTCTCGGTTCAATCTTTGTGCATAAGATTAGGATCCAGATAGATTGTAGTTATTTTTATGTAGTATTTGATGTAAATTATTTGTCTAGAAACTGAAATTGGCGTAAAACATTCTTTGTTTACCTAATTAGAGCATGTATCTATAGACCTTGTGATTTATACATATATTTTATATGAATAATAGTACGATCGAGCAAGCGACCTGAGAAGGGTCATCATATAACTGTAATTAAAAGGTAATATATAAAATATAATGGTAATGTTAAAACTCACCAGTGATGGTATGTCTTGAAGAAAAACTAGATTTAGAACTTTCATTATCATTAAACACTATATACTTGTTTGGTTTCCATATTATTTTCTCAGTTGTTATGGTGGTATTCTGAATACTTTGATCTCTGTAAACAAATAAATTTATTTATATCTAATTGGGACAAAAGTGCTAAAAATTAAAACATATATGATAACCTACACTGAGCTTGTCGTTATTTTTATGTTCATTTTAATTTCGCTTTAAAAAGGATTTAAGACAATAACAATCTGCAGCGTCATCTTTAAAATTAAATCAAAGTACTGAAAGTACTGTCGGATGGAATTTTTGAAGGATCTTATCATTTTAGAGCTCAAAGGTACTATTTCGATATCACTCATTACCTTCTTACAATTCATAGTCAACTGTGTTTCATATTTCATTTTACTGGCCCATTATTCTACTGATCGAGGTGTCGTAAGTTTGATTCACGGGCGAGGCATACTTTCGTGGAGCTTAGTTATGAAATAATAACAACTAGACCCAGAGATTTTGCCTTTTCAGGAACAGTGCGTGGATGGACTGATCTCCGTGATATAACCTATACAATATGTGTTGCTATGGCGTTAAGGCCACAACGAACTGATCATATGTTCTATGAATTTTGTCTCAAAAAATGGAGCGAGCCAGCGAAAAAGAATCCATTTTGAGAAGCGAGCGAAAGGCGAGGAATAAATGTGTGATGTTTTCATGAGCATTTTTATACAAATGGAAAAATACATGTTAAATACGAACTTTATACAGAAAACCACATTATAACATGTACTTCAGAAAAGCATAATAAGTAACTTATTAGTGTTTATACCAGTGATCATTTATTCAGCATATTGATGTGATACAATCATGAACATTTAAAGATAAAATATGTCAAAATCTTTCTTACTTGAACTTAATTATTTTGATATTGGGGTACAGGGTATATAGTTTTGATTATTTTGCAGGTTGTTGTGAGAAAGATTATTTGCTGTTAACATGCGTAAATGCTTTTAATAGGGTACATACATCATAAATGACTGTATTTTGTTCCATTTGCATTACTATATTGCATTGCTAATACATTAAGTAAATATATTCAATACTAACCTTTAATTAAATACTTCCATCATTTCTGTACAATTTAGAATCTGCATGGCTAACATCATGATAGATCAAACCTGTTGATTTTGATGTTTAAGTAGTCTTAATGTTATTTTGTAAATAAGAGATTGACTCAACAACATACAACTGCTCAATATAATTAAGTAATCCAGAAAAAGTACCAGCTGAGCACCCCCGGAAATATAAATGGACGAGTCTTATTGACTTTTTTAGTATAAATAAAGTTATATTATTTCGATAATATGGGAACGACTAAACAACTACTAAGATTACTTAAGCCAGCATGTATGAGGATTTTAGAGTCAGCATCCCTATAAAATAAAAATTGACCAAACTGGTAAACTTTAAAGTGAAAAAATACAGGCTTGTCATTTATGCCAACTGTGCTATAGACTAAACAAGAAACAACTGCAACATGTAAATATACCTAAATTATGTGGAAGAAAACAATTACATCAGAACCCTTCTAAAATAAAAATTGACTAAACCTTCAGGTATATAGATACAGTCTTGGGGTAGGTTATTCAAAATACAACTTTATTTCAAAATAAGTCGGTTGAGTATTTTGGGGCATTAACAATTATAATGTTAAATATTCTACCCCGTCTTACCTGCTTGTCGTAAAAAGTATTATGAATTATTTTTACACAGCAGGGGGGACATATGACGTCACATAACCAGAGCTGTGTAGAGTTGATTAAAACATCAAGTTAACGTCAGTGTTCAACTGATGATCATGTGTTAAAATATAGTTTATGGTTAACGTGCATTGCATTTATAACTGATGTATTCATTTTATAAGTGAAAAGTAACTAGAGCAAATTCTTTTTTTAATTTTCTGAATTTTAAGTTCGTAAATCTGACGAACATTATCAAATTTTTGTAGCCTAAACCAAAAAAAAAAAACTCATTTCATATTACGCGACTAGGATTCGAAACCGGAATCTCATGTTTCGTAGTCTGCCATGCTACCCACTACGCTACTGCCGCAACTTAATCGTATTATGCTAAATTAATATACATATACATAGATAGAAAATGTGCAATATTACAAAATAACTTTTCTCCGAACACAGATAAAATAAACTTTGTTTTATGTGAAAAAACATTGAACATCGTTATTTTTAGTATTTGTTTAAATTTGTATATTTTGAACTCGTATGCAATTGATAGTAAACTCATTTTTCTGTTGCTCTATTTTCTGGGTCGCAACAGAGTTCAAATATGTGTTGTTCGTTCTTTTTCAAATTTCCATGAGCGCTGACATAGTCAATTTTCTTATATTTCTCATTATTTCTTTTTGTAATATAAATCTGTATCTCTTATATGATGCTGCTTTGAGCGCTTTATATGTCGTTATAGTGATTCTGACGTTGTATACGTTACGTTATTACGTCATATGTAACTGTGACGTTTTTTGACGTCATGACGTTATAGGACGTCAAATATTATATTATTGAGTGTTCTCCAGCATAAATTTCGTCATCAATAGCCATGACCAATTTTAAATTAAAAAAATGATTTAATAATGAGGTGAATTATTTATTGCGTCTAATTTTGCATTCGGAACAACATCGGCGATCTTTAAGATTGTTCCTATTGCTTAATTTGTCATACAATTTACTAAGCAGTTCTGATGGCCGTGTTAATGAAAAAAGTGACATGGTATATGAGAACGACTGAACAAATAAAATGTTATACCAAAAGAAGTGATTACTTGGCTTTTGTATGACTCTGTGTCAATGTAAAAGTTTAACCAATGAAAATTATCGCTAATTACCATGTTACGATTACAACATGTATTTGTAGACGAGAGAGTCAAATAAATTCTGTTCAGTTTGACATTGTCACCCTTATATATTTTCCGTGCTTATAAATCACCAAAATAACTAGTCTGGAGAAAACGAATTACTTATATGTGACTGTATATTATATACCTATATTTGATGAAGCTTATTTTATTTTTGTTTTGTTGGGTTTAACGCCAAAGCAACACATTGTATAAAGTCATATAACGGCGGTCAGTCAACCTAGTCACTGTTCCTGGAAAGGCTAAATCTCTGGATTTAGCTGTTAACCAACTACAAAGCATATACTTTAGATTATAGAAATTATACCTTTGTTAATGTAAACCAAATAAAAAAGTGGTAAAAATACAATAACATAAAAAAATAACAATAATTAACTATATATACATTATTTTTTTATTTATACATATAGATCTATACATTTTTATACTATTAACAATTTTATATTCAATATACAACTTTATATACAGTTATTCTAATGTATGTAATGTGCAGTTCAATGTGCAATATTTTATTCCATTCGCAATATAGAATTGCATGAAATGCACTAGTGGTGAAACAGATAAACATATTATAAATCAATCAATAAAGAAATAGGTTAAGTACTGACCCAATAAAAGACTCGTGCAACTATTAAAGTGCAGTAACAAACTTTCACCTCGAACAAATATAGAAATTCACACAAGTAAAACGAACACAGTTCCGAGATACGTACATATACATGCCGGTAGGGCCTATAACAGGAACTGAGTTACAAAACGAGGGACGAAACATTTTTCTGGGGTATGGTATAGGTTTTTTATGCTCAATCGAAAAGTTCGGACAATATCGCTGGCAAAAAAGTTCGTTTTGATAAAACCAAGAGCGTTCGAATGAATAAATCGATGATAAAAGCCACGCATTTCGGTACTTTTTAAAACGGAACTATTTTTGTTTTCGCCCCCTGGACTCTTCGACCTAAAAACTTTCGTAAATTAGTTTCTGTTGAATTCTATGTGCGTCGGTATTTTTGCTACGGATCATTTCTCGTATTCAGAATTTTTCGACACAGAGCTCAAATATTTTTTTTTTGTATATCTGTGTTTTTTTACTATTAAACTTAATTTTCTGAGTTGTAAGACCTTTTTATTAATGTTTTGTTTTTATGTCATTTCTTTTTAAATGGCTCTTGCAAAAGAGAAACCTTATATTGATTTTTAATGTATAAAAATCTATATAACCAATTACTTTGGATAACTAATACCTCATTATGGGTCTACATGAGCAGTGTATACTAATAACAATGATACTATTGTACACACATTGATTTTTTCTTGAAACAATCACAATAACCGAGTACTGTTTCTTGATTAAGATTTTTCGCGCAACATTTTATCATAGCAACTTCTAAAGGGTTTCATTTGAAACTTCTATCATGTAGGATAAAATTTTCCATTAGATATCAAATACTATATTTCATAAAACTAACAATAATTTATACTAAATTTTGGCCCTTACATACAAACAAACATTCTAAGCTAGGTTTTAATGCAACATTTTATCTTGGCAACTACTGAAGGGATTAATTTGAATATTCACACATGACTACGGTATTACCATCGGAAGTCAATTTTAAAGTTGCATCACTCTAGATTGAATTTTTACTATTTTAAATTGTGAGTCTTTTACACTGAAAGTGCTTTAGTAAGAAGATCTGCAAAAAATAATTAAGCTGCAGTCAATGAAAGTATTCTTAATTTTTTCTCATCTCAATTGAATTGCATAATTGATTCCGTTTACAAGAGCACTCCTAACAGTCGAGCGCGCTGCCCATGGAATTAAACCACTGACCTAAATTATCTTCGTAATAATTCGTAATATCCAGATCCGACATTGAATAAATTCTAGAATTTTATCCTTCATTATTGCACCTTTAACTTTCAAATTATTCTATTTCATAGAAGTTGCTCCCTAAAAAGTAATTTCTAAATATTTTGGTCGTCTGAACCACACCAACTACACAAGTAATTATGCACGAACTCCATGTGCCTATTTACGTCATTTAAAACTGGCATGGATAAGATACGAAATGGAGACATTTAGGCGAAAACGAGCATATAATGGCAAAACGGAGATTTAATTGTTAGTAAAACCCTTTTTAAAATAACAATTATAATACAAATTATATTTACTGATAATAAAATCACCATTCTCAAATTAGTGATTTTCATATCAGTCCAATTTTTACAAGAGTTGCTTAAAACGTAGGGTCCACAAAGGCGGATCCATAGGGGGGTCAGGGGGGTCCGTCCCCCCCCCAGAATTGGGAAATGTACCTGTCCATTCTTGACTGTAAGTCATTTTTAAGTAGCATGGGATCTATGTTAATGTGTATTAATTATTATATGTGTGCGTATTTTACGAGTGTGAGGACTCTGGTGCCAGTGGGTTTAACGCCGTGTCGACAAACATTATTGTCATTTAACTGAGGCAAGCTCACCTTACCTAGGTTTCCTGGACCTTTGTCTATAACCAAGACTTATCAACCCTTCCAAACGTTCGACATCTTTTCCATTATATTATGCATAATATTATGTACACGATTTTTCCTTTTTTAGATCGGACTAAGCATTCTTGATTTGGTGAAAATGTTTAGTACAGATCCTGCAAAGGTGTGCCTTAAGATTTAAATTGACCATGTAAATGTTATATTTCTTACCAGACTAGGCTGAATATAATATCTTTATACAATACAAACAAAATGTTTAGCCCTATACTTGTATGAAGGGCATGTTTCTTCATTTTATTTTATCATAATTACATGTTTTTACTATGGGTTATATATATAATATATGCGGGTGATCACCATGGGATTCATTTAAATTTCTTTTTTTTTTTCGTATGTCTGTTTATGATAATGCCATGTTCACTATATGTGTTTGTAAATTTCATTCTGTTTGCTATAAACATGCTGTATGTTTAGAGCAATAAAGGTTGTTGTTGTTGTTGTTGTTTTACCTAATCAATGGAGGAAAATCAACATTATTGTCGAATTTCCATGGAAGAGTATAACCAGTCCGGGTGAGACTCAAACCAGCAACCTCTTAGGGACACTTGATTCGAAATCCTTAGCTTGGCCTTTATAAGACACTAACACAGAACACATATTTTACTGTAAACAATAATTAAAACAAAAACATTTGGTTTTTACATGCAGGTATACGTACGTATACATATTTTTAATAGTTTAGAAAATAAACGTCTGTACTAGACAAACCAAATATTAAGTTGATAAATTGCCATTTGCATTTCATCCATTAATGGACTATAAATAAATAAAATGTAGTTAGATGATAAATGGTTCACCAGAACCAATCATCGTCGTTGCCTACGTCATCATTGCATTCGTCATCTAGCTTTTGTTCATATTGTCCCCAGCTAAAGTAGTCCATTCTCAAGTTAGACTTATCAAAACCATTTTCTAACATATCAGCTGATATTCTCTTTTCACACAATTTCTCACAACATTTCAATGAACAACAGTCATGGAACACCATGTTAACTGTGTTAAGAAGGCGTCTCTGTAGTAACTTTTGGTACAATGGCTTTTCTGGTCGTTCACCTCTTCGCGAAATCGGCTTTGGTTTGACACTAGGTCCTGCTTTACATACACATGAGTTGGAGCACTCTTGAACCTCATTTAAATTTTCTTTCGGCACTTCAGGGATACTTGCGCGTGGGTTTTTAGTACCCAGTAGGGCTGCAACGATTCGATTCGATACATCGAAACTCGATTGCATGGGTGCCGATTCGATTTCGATTCTGGACCCGCGAGTTTCGATTCTATACTGACTTTTAAAAGTGTCTACATAAGTTATAACGATAAAAGCACAGGCGCGCCTAAAAGTCAAAGTATACGTTGACAGTGAAACTGGGTTTCACTTTGTTACATTTCTTTTACATTTCCATTACGATTTTATGTAGCATGATTGGAAACTCTGTTCCAAATATACATTCTATAGTATATGCTCCGATCCTCCGCCAATTGGGTCGGTATGATTGAATTTTACCTGTTCTGACAAACTGGAAGATTTTTAGGCTCCGCATGAGCAAGCCAAGTTTTGTTGTTAGTTTATTCAAATTTAAATAGTTTTGCATGTACAGTGTATGTTTAACTAATATGTACAATAGTATACAAAGAACTGCATCTTTCTACAATTTATGATCCATGCTGTCTTTACGTTTTAAGTTGATATTACATTAATAATACATTTTCGCGACCTTTACATTCGTACCCAATCCATTTGGTACTTAAAGAAAACAAATATTAATTATCAGATTTTCAAGTTTCGTGTTATCCAATTTTAGTAACAATTTTATTTAATTAATATTTTTTAGTTTTAAGCTCAAATATATGTATAAATGCATATTTGTAGTAAATTGTATTAATAAAAGAATCGAATCCAAAAAAAATCGAATCGAAAAAAAAAATCGAATTGCATCGAATCGACTTTCCGGTGAATCGTTGCAGCACTAGTACCCAGTCGAAACTTGATCTTTGGTCTTTTCAATTCGCTTAATATATCAGCGTCAACATCGGACTTTCTCTTTTTATTTTTCTCTTCTGTAAGGTGTTGGTTCTTAATCGCGATGTTTTCATGTGCATTGCCATTCACTTTGACTTTATTTTCATCATTTGCCACCATTTTCTTGACTTTACATTCATCATTACAATCACCAGTGTTTTCATCAATACGTCTTTTGGAACCCCTTGCCTTTGTTGTATGGTCTGGAAAATAAAAATAGAACACATGAGTTTTTAAAGCGGAAATCTTTAGCTTAATGATATTCCATTGCATGGTGTTTTCATATAACAGTAATCAGATATGTGGCATTACATGTTTTTCCACTTGGCCACGGACATTTGCAACCTGAAAATCAACTCGTACCGGATCAAAACGCACTTGCCCAGAAGTTCAATACTCAAAAAGAAATATATAGAACAATGATATAGAATACATACTATAGGTAATGATAAATGATTGATAATAAAAATAGTTCACTGTTAAATGTGATTGAAACATTGAGATATCTGTAGCGCCGTTAAACGTCGCAACGCCGCTAAACGTCGCAACTGACGTTAAACGTCGCAACACTAACCCTAAACGTCGCAAACCCCGCTAAACGTCGCAATCGCCCTGCCGTTAAACGTCGCAACGCTGACGGTAAACGTCGCAAAAAAATCGACTGCCGTTAAACGTCGCAACCTTGCCGCTAAACGTCGCACTTAGTAGGAAGGTATAGTATCGAGCCTAATCAACACACGAATATTACATAGGACAAATATGACTTCAAAGCAGCCACTCTTAGACTCATAGCAACCACCAACATATCCTTAGCAACCACCCCTTGTCCATAGCAATGACTCTTACACCTTATGTCAATCGCCTTATGGCCAAAAGTATCCACTATACTGTCCATAGCAACCGATTTGAGTTCCATAGCAACCGTAATTGCACCTTTAATATCCATTTAAATATCAAATGGAATAACTCTCGCGGCCATAAACCTTATCTCAGTGTCTATTTTGATCATCTTCAGATCAACTTTCAAACTTGGTCAAGTTGAGTTAGATCTAGATAGGCAAGCGCTATAGAGACCTTATTCTTGCTTTATCGGTGTTGCGACGTTTAGCGGTGAGTGTAGCGCCGCTAAACGTCGCAACGCCGCTAAACGTCGCAATTGACAAATGTTTTTTGTATTTCGATGAATTGAAGATCATGTTTTATACTAGGTTATGCAGGCCTGGTCAAAGACATCACAAGGCTCGGTTCCACGTTTATACAATTGACTTTTAGCATTTAAAAACAAGAGCTCAACAGAGAGTTCAGGACATAATGGATTGATTAGTATTCATAGACATTTTATGTGGAAATTAGAACTGTGACAGCCATATCGCTCATCCAGGTAAATAATTAAGATAGTGATTATTATTAGAATATTTCATTACATTGTATTACCAATATAAGGTTTAAGTTTCCAGGAATCAACGTCTTCATCATATACTATACTCATCCAGTCTAGATATTAATTATAGGTTTGCAAATAGTTAACAGGGGTCATTTATATCGACTTTCTTAATATACCCTTTTCTTTTAAGGTGGGTCGGTACCTTACTCGGAGGGAAAAACGAAAAAAATATTATGTTCACCGATTATGATAAAAGTTGGCAGGCAGATACCTTCATGCTTCTTGTTTGTTTTTCTGGTAACCTTAGCGACGTTGTCGTTTTTTTCACGACGTCACGGACGTCACAATGGTTCGCGCTAAAACAGGCATGCAACTACATCAAACCCATATATTTAAAGTATTGAATGTCCGAGGACAAAGATTATTATACTGAAATGTTTCTGAAATGTTGTTGCATGCAATCATTTTGTTCCGATTATCTAAATATCATGTCAGTCGTAAAGATTGTACATATTATCACTAAATTTAGGGTTTTCACGTCTAAAAGGTTTCACCAATTGCCGAGTTATAACGTTTATTTTCAAATTAACGCAGAACGGTGGTCAAATTCTTATCGCGATTTTTAAAATCTACGCACTTTTTGTGTCATTTTAATAAAATAAAAAAGGGAAGTGAACGTTCTCAGTTTTTCACAATATCGCGTTCAAAGTAAAATTACCTTCATTACAACGACGTTAATATTACGTTACGCTGACGTTGTGATTTTTGGTTATGTATGTAATTTTCTTGTAAATTCACTTTTGTAGTTTTTATCCAGTTCTTAATTAATTTCTTGTGACACTCAGCATCTGATCTGTTCAAAATTAATTTAACATAAGTCAATCAAAATCCGCTTCTACTTATTTTTACGACAAATGCTTTAATCACAACGCCAGCGTAACGTTATATTAACGTCGTTGTAATGAAGGTAATTTTACTTCGAAAGCGATATTGTGAAAAACTGAGAACGTTCACTTCCCTTTTTTATTTTATCAAAATGACAAAAAAAGTGCGTAGATTTCAAAAATCGCGATAAGAATTTGACCACCGTTCTGCTTTAATTTGAAAATAAACGTTATAACTCGGCAATTGGTGAAACCTTTTAGACGTGAAAACCCTAAATTCAGTGATGAAATGTACAAACTTTACGATTGACGTGATATTTGGATAATCGGAACAAAATGATTGTATGCAACAACATTTCAGAAACATTTCGGTATAATAATCTTTGTCTTCGGACATTCAATACTTTAAATATATGGGTTTAATGTAGTTGCATGCCTGTTTTTAGCGCGAACTATTGTGACGTCCTTGACGTCGTGAAAAAAACGACAACGTCGCTAAGGTTACCAGAAAAACAATCAAGAAGCATGAAGGTATCTGCCTGCCAACTTTTATCATAATCTGTGAACATAGTATTTTTTTCGTTTTTCCCTCCGAGTAAGGTACCGACCCACCTTAAGTACAAACTGTCATGTAAATGCATACATAGTGTCGAAAAGTGTGTTATGTAGTTTGATGAATTGATGGTTTGAAACTGGATCGTGTAGGATAAACACACATAATTATATCTGTACAAATATGCCAGAAACAATTGTCCTAAGATCAAGTATGACGTTTAGCGTTGATTGCGACGTTTAGCGGCGTTGCGACGTTTAGCGGCGCTACACTCACCGCTAAACGTCGCAACACCGCTACAGCAAGAATAAGGTCTCTATAGCGCTTGCCTATCTAGATCTAACTCAACTTGACCAAGTTTGAAAGGTGATTCGAAGATGATCAAAATAGACACTGAGATAAAGTTTATGGCCGCGAGAGTTATTCCATTTGATATTTAAATGGATATTAAAGGTGCAATTACAGTTGCTATGGAACTCAAATCGGTTGCTATGGACAGTATAGTGGATACTTTTGGCCATAAGGCGATTGACATAAGGTGTAAGAGTCATTGCTATGGACAAGGGGTGGTTGCTAAGGATATGTTGGTGGTTGCTATGAGTCTAAGAGTGGCTGCTTTGAAGTCATATTTGTCCTATGTAATATTTGTGTGTTGATTAGGCTCGATACTATACCTTCCTACTAAGTGCGACGTTTAGCGGCAAGGTTGCGACGTTTAACGGCAGTCGATTTTTTTGCGACGTTTACCGTCAGCGTTGCGACGTTTAACGGCAGGGCGATTGCGACGTTTAGCGGCGGTTGCGACGTTTAGCGTTAGTGTTGCGACGTTTAACGTCAGTTGCGACGTTTAGCGGCGTTGCGACGTTTAACGGCGCTACAATGTTTAATACTTTTATTACACAAAATCAGCTGACCTCCCTATTCTATGTAATACCTGAGTCCCAAATATGTAAACAAACTGAGTCGTTTGTCTCAAGTTATCCTAAACGAGCTATACTGAGTGTTCGTTATTTACAACACCAACACACTTGGATAATGTATATAATACATATTATGTTTTTATTGTACTATTCGTATTTGTATAAGTGCTAGAAGCTTGCCATTTATTCTAACTACGAAAGTAATCATGTCATTGTCGACCATCAATAAAAGTGATCGTCAATAAATATGTCATTTTGATGATTTTGTCTAATGCTTGTGACTAAGCATCGCCAAGTTTAGCAATCAGAAATCGATACAAACAGACATTGACTTTCGACAACTTCAGTTTGATGCTACAACCAAGGAAAAAAGCATTGAAAGAAAGAGTATGATATAGCATAGCATATCATAGCATAACATTGCATAGTATAGCTCTTGCGTAGTACTGCAAAGTTCTTAGTGCATAGCATAACATTGCATAGTATAGCTCTAGCATAGCACAGCAAAGTACTTAGTGCATAGCATAGCATTGCATATATAGTATAGCATAGCAGACATTAGCGCATATCAAATAATAGTAGCGCATAGCATAGTGCTGCATAGAACAGCATAGCAAAGCATAATAGGACATCTCGAAGCATAGTAGCGCAAAGCATAGAACTGCATAGCACAGCATAGCAAAGCATAGTTGCGCATATCAAAGCATATTAGCTCATAGCATAGCACTGCATAGAACAGCATAGCAAAGCATTGTAGCGCATAGCATAGCATAGTATAGTATAGCATTGCACAGCATATTTTGGCATAGCACATAACAGAACGACACATGTATAGCAAAGCATAGCATAACATAGCATATTTTTATGCGCATACATTTTACAATTTATAGCCTGCACTACATATTACTTAATATGATATAGAATTGAAACCATGCCAGTTCTTAACTGTAAGACCTGGTGAAAGTACATCATTCGTATCTAAAACAATATTTAGTGCCGGTATATTTATAATGAGTTTGGTATTCAAATAAGTCTTAATGTATAGTAAAGAACCTGAACAACACACAAGTATTACTTAGGACTCATATGACTTTAAAGAATCCACTCTTAGACACATAGCAACCTTCCACATGTCCCTAGCAACCACCCATAGGTGCATAAAAGCCACTCTCAAGCTCAAACCCTACCATCCTCAGGTCCATAGCGTCCACTCTTTAGTCCATAGCAACCTTTTTCAGGTCCATAGCAACCTGTAAATCAGTAATGTTCCATGTAGCACAGGAGCTTGACATTCTGTATCGTAGTTTGAAATATTCTCTACTCATAAAAATACTATCAGAAGGAGGTGATTTTTCAAACTACGATACAAAATGTGAATCTCCTGTACATATAGTTATTCATTGCCTAAGTATTTAACTTTTTTCAATGTCATGTAGTTATGTTAATTTAGTTAAACTTATTATTGTTAAATTCTGTAGCGTGTTCAATTACACAAAACGTTACAGAACGTTACATAACGATACATTTGGAACTCCTCGACCATATATTTGTTTACTACAACACCGATAGTTTCAAAATAGCGTCTAAATATGTCCGAGATTATTCGCAGCAAATAGACGAGGAGTTCCGAATGTATCGTTACTGAACGTTCTGTACCGTTCGCGGTAACTAAACTCAGCCCTGTTCTACTGTCAGTGACCCATACGTTGATTGACTCCTCTAATTTAAATATTTGATATTTGTTCTATAACTTCTGTACATAAATACTGACATCTTTTCTTGTGGATCATAATTACTATTCTAGAGCATACATGTATTCAAATCAAAGGGTTAAATGTATGTGCCACTGAGGGTTGAATAAAATCTAACTACAGTTGTATAATTTAAATCTTCATTATTTTCTAAAGGCCATGACTATTTGCTAGCAATAAATATTCATCGGTTATGTCCATTACAACACAGTCAAAATTGGTCAAAATGTACAAATGAATTTTCATGGTACAAGAACACAATAATATCATGCAACGCATGAGTATATTATACTGATAGATTATGTTTGGTTGTTAATAAAAGCTTTTTTTTGGTTGGATTTTCTTTGTCATACAAGTACATGTATATATTATAGGTCATATCACAACATACTTTCAACCAACAACCTTTTCTTTGGATTTAGCTCTTAACCAATTACTAGACCCATAACAATTTCAGTGACTGACACATTAACCTGGTCTACTTAATCTCAATGGTAGGAGGGGGAATGGCTGAGGAAATCATTTAATGACCTAACTCCACATTAGTATTGAATCATAGTAGGAATCAAGCCAACAACCCCTTGATCAATAGACTTGTGGGCTACAGACTGAAATAACTTGACAAGCAGTATAAGGTAAAATCACACAGGAAATATCATGTTGTTTATGTTATAAGGAACCACTACTTAACTGTAGTTGTTACATATAGAAATACATTCACCTATAGTTGAACAATACGTACCTAATACACTGCCCTCCAAAAATTCCTTCACAGTACAAATAGTTGAATTGCTACAAATTCCAATTTCATGGTTGCAGAATTATTATACATGTATCATTGTTTATTTAGTTCAACATTCATGCTATGGAAACAAAATTTCCATAAGTACATTTCATTCTCGAGTTGCAGCAAAAGTTATCTAAAATTCAGCAATGAAATCATACATAAAAGATCACATAGTACAAATAACAAAAAAGCCATACACAAAAAAAACATTAATTTTGTTTTAATAGATTTATAAATTAGCACCAACCTCTGAAACAGTGTGAAGCCGCCCGGCTAGCTCAGTTGGTAGCAAGCAAGTCTACTGATCGAGGGGTCGTGGGTTTGATTCCTGGGCGGGACATACTTTCGTGGAGTTTGGTCATGAAATTATTTCTACGGCCATTCTCCCTTTTACCAATGATTTTTATTTATGTCGGACAGTTGTCAGTCACTGATGAAAGTATGTGCTTAGTAGTTGGCATCAGCTAAATCCAGAGATTTAGCCTTTCCAGGATGAGTGAGTAGGTTGACTGACCGCCGTTATATGACCTATAAATGTGTTGCTACGGCGTTAAACCCAACAAAACAAACACACTGAGACAGTGTAATGTATAGTATGCATTGTTATCTCCCTTGGCATTTATAACATTCGATGAATTCATTAGTATTGATATCATATAATTTATGAGAGAGCTGTTACAATTATACAGTAGATGTTTAAAATTTTGCGGTTTTTTTTGTGACAGAAAGTTGAAAAGTTACCAAAAGTCACAGGCGGGTCCAGCGGGGGGTTCAGGGGGATCCGAATCCCCCTAGAATTTCCAAAATGTACCTGTCCATTAGTGTATTTCTTGACTGTAAGTCATTTTTAAGTAGTATGAAGCAACTTTTTCGGTGCTTAACATATATTTAATGGTTATGTAGTTTTAATAATTAATTAGTGACATTATTCTACAAAATGTGTATAATGTGGTTGAGGTTCGAATGTTTAGACCCTCTCCCCCCTAGAGAAAGTTCGGACCCCCCCCCCCCTTGGAAAAAATCCTGGATCCGCCCCTGAAAGTTAAGGTCTGGAAAAAGCGCATACTTATGTACAATGTATGTAACATCGAGAAAACCAGACAGTCTAGTCAGTACCTGCACAATGCAGCATTCTAAGCATCCACTATATTAAAACTGATTTAAACTAAAAACAACTTTAAATGTTATTATTCCATGATCAAATGACACATGTATATAAAGCTGAAATTTGAATATTTTTTGTCTCTATTCATAAAATGTAAATTTTAGAAATCTAATTAGTACATAATTTTGAAAGAAGCAAATGCATTTTAAAATACAAGCTCAGAAGTAAAGTGGTTAAGATATCTGCCTTCAAGACATGGTAATCACTTATTAACGGCTGTGGGATCGTGCAATCCAGCAGCCAACAATGGCTATCTTTGTAAGAAAGTAAGCAGTTGCTTACTAAGTGAAAGCTTATGGGTGAAAAGTATTGTTCAAGTTTATTTAACTGTCAGTGGCACATACATTGACCTGCTGAATTTAACAGAACATGTATTTTATCATAGATTTGTGGGACTATGGTTCATCATACTACAAAACATTCATCATTCGGAACGACGTCGGCGATCATCTACGAAGATACACCTCGGATATCAATCGTAGTAGAAATACAACAAAGTTATGAGGTCAGGCGATTAACCTCATAGGTTAAGTAGTGCCGATGTAAACAACCAACATGGCAAATCATTTTGCAGAAAGTATCGAGTACACAAAAATGTTTGAGGATCAACTTTGATTTGAGTGAATATCAGTTACAGGCATTGAAGAGCTTTAACTGCCCATAATCGTCCGTCATTTTTGGTGTGTGCCAGCGTTCCAAACGTCGGGAACGAGGCTAGATTCTATGATGGAACTACTTTCTCTCCTCGTGATATCCGAGGTGTATTTGCGTGGAAAATCGCCGAGGTAGTTCCGAATGAACATTCATATCAAAATATAATACAGATCTATGATGAGGCAAATTTACAAAGGAAAAACAACAAATTGCATGCATGCATGCATGATACACAAAGCTCATGATACACAATGACCTTGCTCATGAAAGCTTATGGGAGAAAAGTATTGTTCAAGTTTATTTAACTGTCAGTGGCACATGTTATCCATACCTATGTAAGGGGATGATATTTTAAAATATTTGAAATGTAGTAAAAGACTTGCTATATCTGTTATCGATACCTATGTAAGGCACATGTTATCCATACCTATGTAAGGGGATGCTAGGACAGATATGCTATCAATAGAATAGGCAGGTATCTTAACCACTTTACATAGGTATGGATAGGACAGATGAAGAGTATTTTAAAATACTTGAAGACAGGTATCTTAACCACTTTAAATCTGAGCTTGTATTTTAAAATGCATTTGCTTCTTCCAAAATTTGGTATTAATTAGATTTCTAAAATTTACATTTTACGAATAAAGACAAAAATACGTTTCTCCCATAAGCTTTCATGAGCAAGGTCATTGTGTATCATGCACAAGTTGCCAATAAGACTGTAGTTACTCACTCTTACGCGATGCACTTAAGACAGTGACAGTCTTGTGTGTAGTAAAAGACTTGCTATTAATAGAATTAGTTATCCATACCTATGTAAGGGGATGATAGGATAGATATGGAGTATATAAATCAGCCGTGTTAATGTATGCGTGACTGACAGGTGAATAAAACTTAACAATACAATTGAATACGAAGAAAGTTAGTTGAGTGAAATTTGTAGCTTATCTGGAAGAGGTATAATGAGTACAAAGTAGCTCTTAAAACTAAAAATATACAAAGCAAAACTTACAATATACCAGAGCAAGGTCATTGTGTATCAGCTACATATACAATATACGATAGCAAGGTCTTTGTGTATCAGCTACATATACAATATACGATAGCAAGGTCATTGTGTATCAGCTACATATACAATATACCAGAGAAAGGTCATTATGTATCAGCTACATATACAATATACCAGAGCAAGGTCATTGTGTATCAGCTACATATACAATATACCAGAGCTAGGTCATTGTTTATCAGCTACATATATCATATACCAAAACAAAGTCATTGTGTATCAGCTACATATATAATATACCAAAACAAAGTCATTGTGTATCAGCTACATATATAATATACCAAAACAAAGTCATTGTGTATCAGCTACATATATAATAAACCAGAGCAAGGTCATTGTGTATCAGCTACATATACAATATACCAGAGTAAGGTCATTGTGTATCAGCTACATATACAATATACCAGAGCAAGGTCATTGTGTATCAGCTAAATATATAATATACCACAGCAAGGTCATTGTGTAACAGCTACATATATGATATATCAGAACAAGGTCATTGTGAATCAGCTACATATATGATATACCAGAGCAAGGTCATTGTGTATCAGCTACATATATAATATACCAGAGCAAGGTCATTGTGTATCAGCTACATATATAATATACCAGAGCAAGGTCATTGTGTATCAGCTACATATACAATATACCAGAACAAGGTCATTGTGTATCAGCAACATATATAATTTACCAGAGCAAGATCATTGTGAATCAGCTACATATACAATCTACCAAAACAAAGTCATTGTGTATCAGCTACATATATAATATACCAGAGCAAGGTCATTGTGTATCAGCTACATATACAATATACCAGAGCAAGGTCATTGTGTATCCACTACATATACAATATACCAGAACAAGGTCATTGTGTATCAGCTACATATACAATATACCAGAACAAGGTCATTGTGTATCAGCTACATATACAATATACCAGAACAAGGTCATTGTGTATCAACTACATATACAATATACCAAAACAAAGTCATTGTGTATCAGCTACATATACAATCTACCAAAACAAAGTCGTTGTGTATCAGCTACATATATAATATACCAGAGCAAGATCATTGTGTATCAGCTACATATACAATATACCAAAACAAAGTCATTGTGTATCAGCTACATATATAATATACCAGAGCAAGGTCATTGTGTATCAGCTACATATATGAAATATACCAGAGCAAGGTCATTGTGTATCAGCTACATATATAATATACCAGAGCAAGGTCATTGTGTATTAGCTACATATACAATATACCAGAGCAAGGTCATTGTGAATCAGCTACATATATAATATACCAGAGCAAGGTCATTGTGTATCAGCTACATATACAATATACCAGGGCAAGGTCATTATGTATCAGCTACATATATAATATACCAGGGCAAGGTCATTGTGTATCAGCTACATATATAATATACCAGAGCAAGGTCATTGTGTATCAGCTAAATATATAATATACCAGAGCAAGGTCATTGTGTATCAGCTACATATATAATATACCAAAACAAAGTCATTGTGTATCAGCTACATATATAATATACCAGGGCAAGGTCATTGTGTATCAGCTACATATACAATATACCAAAACAAAGTCATTGTGTATCAGCTACATATATAATATACCAGGGCAAGGTCATTATGTATCAGCTACATATATAATATACCAAAACAAAGTCATTGTGTATCAGCTACATATACAATATATCAGAACAAGGTCATTGTGTATCAGCTACATATATAATAAACCAGAGCAAGGTCATTGTTTATCAGCTACATATACAATATACCAGAGCAAGGTCATTGTGTATCAGCTACATATATAATATACCAGAGCATGGTCATTGTGTATCAGCTACATATATAATATACCAGGGCAAGGTCATTATGAATCAGCTACATATATAATATACCAAAACAAAGTCATTGTGTATCAGCTACATATACAATATACCAAAACAAAGTCATTGTGTATCAGCTACATATATAATATACCAGGGCAAGGTCATTATGAATCAGCTACATATATGATATATCAGAACAAGGTCATTGTGTATCAGCTACATATATAATATACCAAAACAAAGTCATTGTGTATCAGCTACATATACAATATACCAAAACAAAGTCATTGTGTATCAGCTACATATATAATATACCAGGGCAAGGTCATTATGAATCAGCTACATATATGATATATTAGAACAATGTCATCGTATATCAGCTACATATATAATATATCAGAACAAGGTCATTGTGTATCAGCTACATATATAATATACCAAAACAAAGTCATTGTGTATCAGCTACATATACAATATATCAGAACAAGGTCATTGTGTATCAGCTACATATATAATAAACCAGAGCAAGGTCATTGTTTATCAGCTACATATACAATATACCAGAGCAAGGTCATTGTGTATCAGCTACATATATAATATACCAGAGCAAGGTCATTGTGTATCAGCTACATATATAATATACCAGGGCAAGGTCATTATGTATCAGCTACATATATAATAAACCAGAGCAAGGTCATTGTTTATCAGCTACATATACAATATACCAGAGCAAGGTCATTGTGTATCAGCTACATATATAATATACCAGAGCAAGGTCATTGTGTATCAGCTACATATATAATATACCAGGGCAAGGTCATTATGTATCAGCTACATATATGATATATCAGAGCAAGGTCATTGTGAATCAGCTACATATTTGATATATTAGAACAATGTCATTGTATATCAGCTACATATATAATATATCAGAACAAGGTCATTATGTATCAGCTACATATATAATATACCAGAGCAAGGTCATTGTGTATCAGCTACATATACAATATATTAGAGCAAGGTCATTGTGTATCAGCTACATATACAATATACCAGAGTAAGGTCATTGTGTATCTGCTACATATATATTAATATACCAGAGCAAGGTATTAGTGTATCTGCTACATATGCAATATACTAGAGCTAGATCATTGTGTATCAGCTACTTATATAATATACCAGAGCAAGGTCATTGTGTATCAGCTACATATATAATATACCAGAGCAAGGTCATTATGTATCTGCTACATATACAATATACCAGAGCAAGGTCATTGTGTATCAGCTACATATATAATATACCAGAGCAAGGTCATTGTTTATCAGCTACATATACAATATACCAGAGCAAGGTCATTGTGTATTAGCTACATATATAATATACCAGAGCAAGATCATTGTTTATCAGCTTCACAATTGGTATTTGTATTGAGGCTTTTTATAATAATTTCAGCACCTGTCTTATTATGCAAATAAGATATATGTTATGCTTCCAACATCTGGAAAATAAGACAGGAAGTTTTTGCAAAGCAAGACAATTTATGACATTTTACATTATACATTTTACATGTTGCAACACATTGTAGCAGAGGTATAATACAGCGCATGTTCTTGCGCATGCCTTGCTTTTAAGGTTACACTTATTGTGGTAAAGAGTATACTTAGAACTAGTGGGTCATGTGTTTGAGCTCGGACCATAGATTTTAATTGGGTTACAACAGTATACTTGTTCATTGCAAAAATCCTGAGACAATTCTGTTGAACTTAAGCCATCTAATTGAGATAAAATCATGATCAATTTCATAAAGGGTGAAAATCAATTTTTGACATATTATAGTTAATGTATTATATTAAATGTTAGCATTTCTATGGTACATGTATAGATAGTGACATGACCTTTAGAATGTAAATCAATGTTTGTTTTCAGTCAATATCTTGCAGCAGTCCAACTAGTAAAGGTTTAAATAAGGCATAATGTAACTGCTACAGTGGTTTATTATCATTCAACCATATGTCTGGAAAGGATAGGTGAAAAACAAATATTGCTTACCAATTAGTTGTTGATGTAGTACATGCGATTATCTATTCACTGAAAAAAGTTTTTATCGGCTTCAACAAGGCTTTTGAGACTTTGTGCTACAAGTTGGGCATTGCATCTTAACATTAATTACTTGCATCAGAGTAAATCAACAATGCTTATTGTATGAAGGCATGGAGGCAAATGATCGGTGATTGAAAATATCTAATTACTTAATTTTTCTTTCCTTCATTTTTCTTTTGGCTTACCCAAACAAACTATGTTTTCTTTTGAGTTATGATCTTTCACCTAATTAATGTCATGGAAGATTGGATTGCATTTTCAGAACTGTCAACACTTTATACATCTTCTCACTGGGACTTGAACCCAGACTTCATTTCCATTACTGAAAATGTGTGCTACATTACACTATGAGAAGGGAATGTTTTGTGCTGACTTCAAGTCTGATTATACAAATCTACCAGTCTCAAAATAGGAGGTCCTTAAGTATTCTCTATCTTGAAATAATGAAACTATCATATTAGGTTTTTTTGATAACTAGTGTTGTGAGCTTTGTGTACTGGCATTTCATGATGGAATGATAACTTTGGTTTTGTAAGTACTTCCAAATATGAATTAAGTATAACCAGTAGGCTGATAATGGACATCAGCCTCTCTGCCGAGGGGATATGTAACACTTAAAATAGCTATTGTGGTCACTCCTTGTTTATCCAGACTTGTGACTGGCTTACATGATGTTAATAGTTCTTGTACAAACTATTACAGAGCATGTAAGGTCAAGTTACCCACGTGCTAGTCCTGAAGTCAATGCAACCCCGGGTGGGTGAGTCGAACCGTGATTTCACGGGTCAAGCTCTTAAGCTGCACCGGTTTGGCAAATGCACAGGTACACTACACATAGCGCCAACAACACTATGCATAATGCAGCTGTAATGCAGTACCTGTCTGTGGTTTGCGGGCAACAAATTCACAGACCTCCATAGAGAGCGCTGCGACCATTTCCGGAACCCGTGGTCTGATCTCAATACAGAGTGGTATGCATGTTAACAAATGTCAAACGGACTAAGAGACGGAATATATATTATATAGATCATCTCATCAGTGTTGTGACAGTGGTATGTGGAACTTCTCATCTAGTGGTATGTGGATCATTTCATCTATGTTGCGACAGTGGTATGTAGGTCATCTCATCATAGTTATGTAGGTCATCTCATCTAACCAATGTAGAAGACACTGTTACACTGAAGTAGAAGAGAAGAAGAATTATGAAGTGTTTCAAAACGTGAATGTTGAAGAAAGTATCACATTTCTTTTTTTAATATCATAGTAATCAACATTTTTATAAGGCTATGAACTGAAGTTCTTGAGGTACTAATAATTCAAAGGGGCTGATTACTGCAATCAGGCCCTCTCAACCCATATTAACATCCCTAATGCTCACAAAATATAACTTTCAACATGTTTGGATACATCCTGGAATATTAAGATATCATTTTCACAATCTACTTTCCCTACATATATGAATTATGACCACAAATGACCTGTGTTGGACAGTTAAATCCAATATTGACCTCCAACGTAATGCGGTCATTACTCAAACATAAATAAAATAAGGAACGAAAGTCATACTTTAAAATTTGATTTGCCATGAATAAGCATGAGGCCCAATGAACTTATTAATATATTACTAAAAAAATTAAACTTAAACTTGAAAACACTAAATTGATACATACCAGTACAGTTCCTTCTAAAAGATTATCTTATCAGATGACCTCATTTTGTTTATGTTGGAGACACTGTCACACTGAAATAAAGAAATTAGAGTAATTATGACAAAGTGTTTGAAATGCGAATGGGTTTTTTTAGTAATTTTATTTTGTACTAGGGTTTCCAATCTTTTTGTAGGGTTATACTCTTAGTGCCTGATTTATTCAATGAGCCAATAACAGTCATCATGTCTTTTACTGGCTGGTTTAAACATTCCATATAATAATAAATTATCTTCAAAACCTTTAGATACATTCTTCAATATTAAGAATTCAATTTTTTAAATCTACTTTCTTTTTATATAAATAAGGAACAATTCAAATTTTGTGTAAGGTTTAACGCCATAGCAACACAATGTATTGGTTATATCATGGTGGTCAGTCCACCTAACCACTGTTCCTAGAAAAGACTCGAGTGCTACCAACTTAGCTAGCTGGGCTGGCAATCAAATTAATACTTTAATACTTGCTTAGCTAAGAAAATGAATAAAGTCCAATGAACTTGAAGATAATCAAACAAAAATGTTAAATTAAAACACTAAATTAATACATACACTGTAGTCAAGATGATCATTGAATCAATATTATTTAGAGGATCTCATCTATGTAGGAGACACTGTCACACTGTAAGAAAGAAAGAAAAATTATGAACACATAGCTGAAATGTGAATGTTTCCATATAAGTAATACAATTTATACTTTTGAAAACACGGTATAACCTCTGCAGAGAGGCCCTCAACAGAACAGATCTTCTGCACAAAAACAGCTCTCGTGTATTATTTATTCAATGGGCAGATAATTGCCATCAGCCACTCCTCTGCCAGGAATTAACAATCGGTGTAAAAATAAATTCTTATCAACATGTTCAGATACATGCTTTATTAATATTAAGAATTCATTTTTAATAAAATATGATTTTATAACTAGCTTATCTGTGAAAATGTATAAATTTAGTCCAATGAACCTAATGAAAAAGTTTATTTCAATCTCTATATTAATACATACACGGTCTGAGAGATGATCATAGCATCAATATTATGTAGAAGATCTCATCTTGTCTAGGTAGGAAACACTATCACACTGAAATATAAGAAAGAAGAATTATGAAAGTGTTAGAAATGTGAATGTTTCCATTATAAGAATTATCATTTCAATTTTTAGATATACACTATTACCGCTGCAGACGGGGCCCTTTACAGAACAAATCCTCTGGACAACAACAGCTCTTGATATTTTCCCAAGGTGTTAATTTAATTGAATATAACCTCTGCAGAGCAATAACTACTAGAAAGCAAGAGGTTGTACTGTACAATTGTACACAATCCTTTTCATATGGTTATGAACTGAAGCTCTGGGAGCATTATTTACTTCATGGATCGATAACTGCCAGGCATTCAACTGCCAGGAATTAACAATCAAAATTATTATATAAGAAATGATTTGTTTTCTTTGTTTTTCTTGGGTTTAACGCCGTAGCAACACATATAAGGTCATATTACAGCAGGCTATTAACTGACTACTAAGAGCATACGAGCGTACTTTCGTCAGTGACCGACAACTGCCCTACATAATTAAAAATCATTGGTAGGAGGGAGAATGGCTGTAGAAATAATTTCATGACAAAGGTCAACAAAAGTATGCCCCACCCTGAAATCGAACCCACAACCCCACGATCAGTTGACTTGCGTACTACTAACTGAGCTAGCCGGAATGAAGTTTATATTTTAAAACTAGCCTTGCTGTAAAAAAATTAATAATGTCCAATGTAAGCAATTTAAAACTAGCTTTGCTGTAAATTAATTAATTATGCCGAAAGTACTTACACTGTCCGCTAGATGACCATTTCATCAATATTATGTAGATGACCATTTCTTGTCCATGTAGAAGACAATGTCACACTGAAATAGAAGAAAAGAAGAATTATGTACAAGTGTTAAAAGAGGGAATGTATCAGAACAACTTAATTAAATAATTTGAAATTACGAATTGACATTGGATTGTCTGTCAAGAATCGGTGATACATCATCGATATGGCGATTTCAAATGATGGCCCTACCTCTGCCAGGGAATAAATATTTTGTATGAAAATAATATTTAACACTTTTGGATATATCCTTAAAAATTCATAATATACATTTTCAAAATCTTCTATTTTCAGGCAAAAAATTAGGAATGAAGTTAATATTTCAAAACTTGCTTTACTGTGAAAATGCATAATATAATGCTCTATCCCGGGTTTAGTGCAATATGGTCGTTTCTCACTCCTATCTTCTATTGAGTTACGACTGTTTTCCACTAAATCCTCACAATATGAACATATAATTACTCAAACATGCATTCGGAACTCCTTGACCATTCACTACAATTAACCTTTGACATAATAAGCCGCTATTTTGAAACTACGGGTGTTAAAGTAAACAAATACACAATCGTTTAGGCGATTAGTGATGTTTCGTTTATAGTCCGTAAATTTGAAATAACATAGTTCAATAATATGGCTGAACAATATTTGGTTTAAAATTTAACATAGAAATATGATTTGACAAAGGTCTGCGTATATACAAGAACTATTTTGCATTACTATTATGTGCTTTGCCTCACATAGGTAGTTAAATCCCAAACTGCCAGGGTAGACCCCCCACGAATTCTTCAGAGATTATTCATTCATGAAAGGTCAAGGTGTTCCAAATGTCAACCATGCTGTAGTTTTAATGTTACATTATCATCAACTGTCAGTGCTGCATACATTACTACCACTGATTTATAAAAAATTGAAGATGGATATATATTTTTATCAATGCAGTGGCTAGAGTTACGGTACCATAACTCTTGACCTAGGTTCTAGAGTTACGGAAGTTCCGTAACTGTAGACAATCCTTAAAAAAGTAGGCTCGAGTTTAGGGATGTATACCGGTACCAAGTACCGGTACCAGTATCGGTATCGTTTCGAAAATTTCCGGTAAATACCGTTTCGTTTTGGTACCGGTACTCAAATCGGTACTTTGAACAAAATAGAGCAGATTTAAAATAACCAAATACGAAATTTTCAATGCTTTAATCTCGAGACTTTTGTGTATTTATCCTATTTTAAAGGGATTTAACTCGATCTAAACTTAGGTTAAGTATATTATACAAATGTATCATTAATTACCGTCCAGTATGCCCCGTGTAGATACATATTGACAATTGATACAAATTGAAATAATTATTTAAGTAATGACACAGTGTTGCAGGAAATTAGCATGCTACTTATACATTAATATGTATAACTAGTGACCGTTCCGCAAAGCGATCGCTAGCTAGCGCTTTTTAAAAGCGATTTTTTGTAGCGTCAGTAAAAGGTCTACGGAAAGGTATGTTTCAAGCTAGCAAAATCAAGATGGCAGTTTTCTCAAACAAAATGTTCAGAATTATAACAAATGAAAGATATTTAAACCAATTATCACCATGATTATTCTTTTAACCGCTTTGACGAAACATATGAATTAAATAAAACCTATTTCACTATTCTTAAAAAAGAAACATGTTTCCACAGGGGCAGCCCTGCGGAACGTGCCCTATAGTTGCCGACGATGTCAATGTATGAAAGGTCTCTCAAAAGTGTTACACATGCGTCACATGCATGCTTACATTAACATCCACAATAATATTTGTTGTTCTATTATATTGTCTTTCGATTGTAAATTCTGCATGTATAAGTTATATTGATGTTATTTTGTCATAGCATGAGTAAATTGTCACATGAACATTGTGGGTTTTTTTCTGTCGAACATCTATGTTTATTTGTTTAAAAATGCATAGAATTAAGCTCAGAAATATAGTTTATAAAAGATCACCAACGACTCATTATTGTCTACTGGGCTACTAAAAATACTTATTTAATTGATACACAATATTTTATTCACATTGTTTTGGTATGAAAATATTAAGTACGAATGTCACACATAGAGTGATTTTTTTGTTCTAACTCATGTTTATATAATATATTGATCAGCATTTTTTTCTACTAAATATTTAGCAAACAGAATAGCACAATAACAGTATAAGATGCAGAGCTTGCATTAAAATATTTTTCTATCTTGGGTACAAGTGTGTCCAGGGATCGTGCATTTTCATGGGTTGGTGACACAACAAACCAGGAAAGAGTACCCCTCGATCCGCCAAAAGCTGATATGTTCATAATCTTACATCGACATACATGTATTTTTCTTGTTATTTGTATTTAAACATTGTAATTTGTACTACGGCTGCATATTGGTATCGGTATCGGTATCATTAAAAATACCGTATCGTTTCATTGGTACCGGTATCGTTTCGTCCTTGACGGTATCCATCCCTACTCGAGTTACGGAAGTCAAATAACATGTGTATGAATCAACTTTTAAACATCCGGTAAGTTTATTAGTAATATCCAAAATGGCGCGTGTTATAACAATAGGATAAGTTGTGTCAGTAAATATTTGTTTATTAATTATTTGAGCAATAAAGAATATAAACATAAGCATGTTATTTGACTTCCGTAACTCTAGAACCTGGGTCTAGAGTTACGGTACCGTAACTCTAGCCATTGCCTTTTATCAATCCTGGGTACAGCAGTACAATTGAGAGTATTTAAATCAGCAGGGTTAAAATGTGCACCACTGACAATTGAATAAAATGTAACAATAACTTGTAAACACTAAATTAACATTAACACTGCCCTCTAAAAATTTCTTCATACATTCAAAATTAAAACCATACCAAACAGAATTAAAAAAAAAAATGTTAAAACTTAACTGTTAAAAATCTGGAATACAATACATTTTAGACTGTAAAAAATAGTACATTTTGAAACTATCATTTGATGAGCCTTAAATCTTCCACTTTACATGATAAATATCATACACTTTAACAGTACCATTTAGTTCATATACCACAAATTTTCCATTTTTAACAGTATGGCATAGGATTTTAGAATGAGTGAATGAGTTTACCTAAATAAATCAACTTTTGACACAAAAGTAACACACCTAGTAAGGAATTTACTGTAGATAATGATTTCTTTTACGTTAGTTAATTGAATCAAATCGCACCGACATTTCCAACCACCGGTTTCATTTCGTTAAATCCATTTAATTGATAATCGGTCGAAATTCGACAACGTATAACTCACTACTTCCGGACCAAAACTAATGTATTAACGAATTGGTTTTATGAATATCGTTGTCGTCGAAATGCAAAAAAAGTTTTATAAGGATCGGAAAGCCGCAAAATGTCATTGGCTATCAAATAAAAAGGATATTTCTAGCCTGAAAACTTTTTCATTTTAGCATTTAGTGCTCAGTATATATTTCTTTTGGACATATCATAGATCTCAAACTAGATACTGGTTATGTACTTTATTATATAGATCTTAGAGATGCATTGACCAGTTTTAAAGACTTTTTCTGCGACTAAACAACGAAAGCAGAAGTAAAATTGTTTTTCCATTGCGTAAATATTTACTAGAATAAACTATGAAAAATCAAAATAATTATTTAATTAGACTTGAATTTGGTATAAATAGGAATTCAATTAATTCAGAGACTTTATGTTACATATAAAATCACGGATTAATTCAAACTGCAAAGGAAATTTTTGAGGGCAGTGACAATGTTCCTATATAGGCCCCTATTGTAAATATAATGCAAACAACATTTCCAGTAACATATTTTTCTGAAAACAAAATTATATATCATGAAAGACCGATATGTAAACAATACTTGCCTTGTTGTGAATGCACGTGAAACACCCAATGTATTTTCATTTATCTGGCTAGACATCCTGAACCCATTCTGTACTTGAACGTCATTTAATCACCCTGTAATAGACTCAAAAAGAAATATTTCCCCTGCAATCAAAATATTATTATACATAAGACAAGCGTAATAGCATATTAAAGTATTTATAACATAAATAATGAGCAACATTGAAAATAATTAAATAAGCTATTAAATTTACATGAAAAATCGTAAGTGAATCATTGAATGTGCTAGGGTTAGTTGAACGTGAATGTGATAGTGAGGCAACAATTTTACATTAATAAACATGTTTTAGAACTAACAAGACAACAAAGCATGTACCAATGAGCAATATATAAGACAATAATGAAATGTAAATAACAAAACCCTTTAATTAAATTACACTGTCTTGTGAACCATTTATGTATAAGACTATGCAAGGCAGGGTCGTCTCAACTCCCTGATGTATACTTGTATACACGCATACCCATGCTATATATATAAACCTATTTAAATACACTTTCATCTATGTATAATACTACTCATAAAATGTAAATACACTGTCTTGTGAACCATGTACAAAACTATCCATTTATACAACATAAATACATTTATAATAGTTAACATGAAATCAAACATCAAAACTGAATAAACCTTTTAAATTATACTGTCTTGTGAACCATTTATGTATAAGACTTTGCAAGGCAGGGTCGTCTTAAGTCCCTGATGTATACTCGTATACACGCATACCCATGCTACATATATAAACCTATTAAATTACACTGTCTTGTGAACCATTCATGTATAAGACTATGCAAGGCAGGGTCGTCTTAAGTCCCTGATGTATACTTGTATACACGCATACCCATGCTACATATATAAACCTATTAAAATACACTTTCTTGTGAACCATTTATGTAAAATACTACTCATAAAATGTAAATACACTGTCTTGTGAACCATATACAAAACTAACCATTTATACAATATAGATACATTCATCAATAGTTAATATGAAATCAAACATTAAAACTGAATAAACCTTTTAAATTACACTGTCTTGTGAACCATTTATGTGTAAGACTATGCAAGGCAGGGGCGTCTAAAACCCTGAGACATAAAAATAAATATATCCGCATACCTATTTAACACTTAAATAGATGTCCTCATTTCAATGTGTAAAATTCACCTCTTGATACAAGTATTAATGAATGAGTGTCTCTGCCTGTCGAACGCCTTTCCACCTTCCTGTAAAAAACTAAAAATTAAATATTTTCCCTGCAAACAAAATAAACTAATGTATATTATTAATAAATCATGTAAAACTTGTCTTGTCTTGAATTGTTGTAACACCCAATGTACTTACAATTACCGTTTTAGACATCCTGAACCCATTCTGTACTTCGCTGCCAACTCCATACAGCTCCTCGAAGGGACACCCTCAGGCCGGCTTACATCCAGTTCCGAAGACAGCGGACTGTTCCGTATAGAAGGTGGGGATCAATTGTTTCTATCAATAATAATACATTGGATGAGTGTCTGCAGGTCGAACTCCTTTCCATCTTTCTGTAATAAACTCAAAAACGGAGATATTTTCCCTGCAAACAAAATAAACTCAAGTGTATTATTAATAAATCATGTAAAACTTGTCTTGTCTTGAATTGTTGTAACACCCAATGTTCTTACAATTGCCGTTTTAGACATTCTGAACCCATTCTGTACTTCGCTGCCAACTCCATACAGCTCCTCGAAGGGACACCCTCAGGCCGGCGTACATCCAGTTCCGAAGACAGCGGACTGTTCCGTATAGAAGGTGGGGGTCAACTGTTTCTATCAATAATAATACATTGGATGAGTGTCTGCAGGTCGAACTCCTTTCCATCTTCCTGTAAAAGACTCAAAAAGAAATATTCTCCCTGCAAACAAAATAAACTCAAGTATATTATTAATAAATGTTGTATGATGTCCTCATTTCAATGTGTAAAATTCACCTCTTGATGCAAGTATTTATGAATGAGTGCCTCTGCCTGTAGAACGCCTTTCCACCTTTCTGTAATTAACTAAAAATGAAATATTTTCCCTGCAAACAAAATAAACTCATGTATATTATTAATAAATCATGTAAAAAGTGTCTTGTCTTATATTGTTGGAACACCCAATGTACTTACAATTACCGTTTTAGACATCCAGAACCCATTCTGTACTTCGCTGCCAACTCCATACAGCTCCTCGAAGGGACACCCTCAGGCCGGCGTACATCCAGTTCCGAAGACAGCGGACTGTTCCGTATAGAAGGTGGGGGCCAACTGTTTCTATCAATAATAATACATTGGACGAGTGTCTGCAGGTCGAACTCCTTTCCATCTTTCTGTAATAGACTCAAAAAAACTTCTCTGCAAACAAAATAAACTCAAGTATATTATTAATAAATGTTGTAAACCTTGTCTTGTCTTGTTGTTACACCAAATGTACCTACAATTGCCATTTTAGAACACGACAATAAATCATAAATAAAAAAACAACATAAAACAACAAAAACATACATAATTGATCCACAAGACAGTGTACCCTTAATCAATAAATGAACATATCTTATATCTAAAATTAAATTCTTTCAACAGAACCCTTAAGTCATAAATAAATCCACACGAGGTATATAAATTGAAAAACCTTAAATTATAACAATAAAAATCATGTTTAAAATAAATATACTTTATAAAAAAAAGTACAAAAATGTGTTAGTGTAAGAAGAACACTTCAAAAAAACATAAATGAAGAACCAACATAAAACAACAAAAATATACATAAAAGATTCACAAGACAGTGTACCCTTAAATCAATAAATGAACATAACTTAATATAATATCTTAAATTAAATTCTTAATACAAAACCCTTAAGACATAAATAAATCCAACTGTGGTATATAAATACAAAACCCTTAAATTATTACCATAAAAATCATGTATAAAATAAATATACTAAATAAAATGCAAAAGAAAAAGATATTAATGTGTTAGTGTTAGTAGAAAACAACAATAAAACCTAAATAAAGAAACAACATGAAACAACAAAATACATACATAGATGATCCACAAGACAGTGTAAGTATTTGCAAGGCAGGGCTGACCAAGTCCCTGATGTATAATAAAATACATGCATACCACCTTATGACATTACTACATAATCATATTCTTAATAGTATTTGTAAACTTAATTTTGAAGATTAACCCTAAAATCATGAAAAATATATAAGTACAAAATAAAGACAATTACATAGATAATATATAAATATACAAGTAGTAAATATAAAGTCAAAACCTATACTCCATTAATGTATTTACCTGCTGTAAATAAAAAACAACATTAACATTATCCATACACCAGTTGTAATAGATAAAGACAACCCCTTTATTCATTACTTATTATACCTGAAGTATATAAAGACAAAACCCTAGTAAATTATACATAAATGGTCCACAAGAGAGTGTCCCCCATAAAAAAATTAACAGCTGAAAATTAAAAACAACATTAACATTATAAATATTTATTATAAATAAAAACAAACTCCTAATAATGTATAGTACCTGAACTGAATAAAGACAAAACCTTAGTAAATTATACATAAATGATCCACAAGACAGTGTCCCCATAAAAAAATTAACAGCTGAAAATTAAAAACAACATTAACATTATAAATATATATAGACAAAACCCTAGTAAATTATACATAAATGATCCACAAGACAGTGATTACATGCATACCATTATATAATACTACATAGCCATATTGTTTGTAAAATTAGTAAACTAAAAATTGATTCTAAAGACAAATCATGAATAAATATACAAATAAATACAAAAACCTAAATTAAGAATAAAAGTCCTAGTAGTCATAGAGAGACAGGAAACATTATATATAATTAAACAAGTAGTAAATAAAGACAACCCCCTAAAATCATGAATATATGTTAATTGTAAATAAAGACAAAACCCTAACATTATAAATAACTAAAATGTAAAAAAAACACCTATTTCAAATAATAAATAATTAAGCACACAAATAGAAAATAAATACAGAACCCTAATTGCTGAATAAATTTACAAGAAGTAAATAATAAAAGACAAAAACCTAAAAATATAAATAAGTATACCCTAAGTCATAATATGTCCAGCATGTTGATTGTAATCACCATTTCCCAATTAGATCCTCACTTCTTCTTCTTGTTTAAGTTTACAATTACTGAAATGTAAAAAAGAAACATCTACTGGAAATAATTAGCTCATCTATTTTATTTTAAAACAATCATTTTAGCACAACTAAAAATAAACAAATCTTTACTCCTAGTCATGAACTCTGAGGTAGACATGATACTAACAAGACTTGCTTTCCCCTTCAATACCTTAGGTTGAGATACATGAACCCGCGTGCAAGGCCCTTCCAGTGGTGCTGATATCACATGGGCTGAGAACGTGCCAAAGCCTGACCGGAAATATCCTGGAGGGTTTTTGGCATACATAATGTTCAAGTACCTTGCAGACTGGGTAACCCAAACAGCGCCAGCGAAATTTATAGGGGGTTGACAAGGAGAGGGTGGTCCGAGAGGCAGAAGGGAGCATGCATGAGAGGTGGGCGTTTATGAGAGGGAGAGGTTTAAAATGATGCTTCTCTGAGTTCTCTGAGAAAGTTGGTGGCATTTCTATGATTTCGCACTATCAGAAATGTGTAGTGTTGTACAGTGTATTGTACCAAAACAAAACCTTAATGCAAAATACCCAAGGATGGATGGGCCCAATGGATGAGGATAGAAATGGTTTCAGTTCATGAACCGCAGTACATCCAACATAATCTATTGTCTAATATACTAGCTAGGTCCATGAACTGAGAACCTTCCCTATATACCTATGTTTTGCTGAAATGCAGAATTCAACCAGAATGCATTGATGTGAAATGTAGATTATACGCTAAAACATGCACAATATAAGTGCATTACTAAAACCAAAACTTTTGAATTATATATCAAAGAATTACACAATAAATTCAATGATATTAGGTCAAATGTTCAGATTAATAGACAAGTCAATGTAAATTATGTTTTCACTACCAGATCAATAGTTACATTATTACTTTTATTTCTCACAACCAACACAAGATTACATGTATAATGTTATAAGGATACTATTATGATTATAATTTTTAGAATAATTAAAAGATCTTGTTTCACTAAAAATTGTTTTTTAGCTTCATAATTCATCTTTCATGTCAATTCCTACAGCCTAGCTTATTTATTTGGGTATATTTAATGCATATACAGCCCCAAAGATGGAATTTGACCTGGAAAATCAGTAGAAAGTCACAATAATTAAGCTCTAATTTTATCATAATATTCACCTTTCTTATATTATTAAACTAGTTTCTATTAAGCTTAACCCCAAAAATAGACTAATCAAAATTTTAATGTTAAAGATTCTATTTTTGTATTGAAACCGTTTAAACCTCTATAGGGTAATTTCTATCAACACACAAAATCCAAAGTTTTAACAGAAAAGACAAAAAATATTCAATGACATCAAAATATCTCAAACAGCATGTTTCAGTTTTCATTTGCACCAATTCCCTAGACAATTTAATGCTAAATCAATACATACAAGAAATTGAGCTCATCAATATTTCATTTCGTGAAACATTTAAACCCTATATAGATAATGATGATTATCGCAATAGGACTTGTTCTGCGCGGCGCAAATTCGGAAATTTAACATATACCTATAGAGAAAGTTGCATATTCTACGGTATCTATTAGTCTTTGATATCAATAAAAAGCTCATCTTTAAATTGCCCCATCTGTTTAGTATTTGTTTTTAAAAACTACATTTAAATTCCGACTAAAAGTTGTAAAATGCAGCTTTATATGAAAAGATATACAAATCTAGCTAATATTATCATATGAACAACAGTGTTCAGCCATGATCTTAACATATACAAAATCTACCCAAACTAGTAGCTCATTAGGCCTATGTAACTTTAGCCTATTCTTTTAAAATAATATTTGATTAATTATTTGGCTGTATAATTATTAACTATAATGACCTTGATCGAAAGTCTATAGTTTTTAGCAAACACAATTAGTTCAAATTTCGCTGAGACTATGTTCATGTATATTATGTTTTTAAATAGTTTTTACATAGAATTTCTTAGATCAATTGAGAGACGGAAAAAACACAACCCAGCATGTATTCTATGTATTGAAGTATTCACCTCAATCAATCATAATATCATAATCTGATATAATATCTGATATCATAATCTAGCTTGTAATAGACAAGGCTGATGTAGACACACAAACAGTTAAAGAAACCAGTTTCTGATCATTATATTCTCAGCAAAGCTGAATTGCTGATATTCATATTTTTAAAGATCTAATATTTTTATCAAGACACTAAACTTAATGTACCATCTATACCATATTAGAACAATAACCATATCAATCAAAAGCTAATTATAGAATGAAATTACTTATCGCAATCTTGTATAAACCAAAACAAAAAATATAAAAATTATTTCTGGTTATTTTTTATCTCCATCAGAAAAACAAGTCAGGAAAAAACACTTGTATCAAGTTGGAATCAAAGCTTTCAAAAACTATACTCAAAAGTATTCAAATTTTCTAAGTATCTGACTAAGTTCAAAAAATTTAAATTATGATGATATATTTCTTATAACTATACAACTATAATGCTTATAAATATCTAGAGTCATTCAAAGATGGCCCTTTATACATAAAATTGATTTCTCATTAAAAAAGATACGGAACAAAATCACTGACTTAAATCATAAAAAATATACTATATTATACAGCTGACCAAAAACTGTACAGAAAACATTGAATATACTGTAATAAATATAAAGTGAAGCCTAAGTTTGGCAGAATTTAATATGTTTTATCAAAAATGTAAAAAAAACCAACAATTTTAATTAAAATCTGTTCAAGTAACTAATGACTATATATATATATATAGTAATTCTCATACAGTATCAATAAAACAAATAAGCAACTAATAAAAGCCACCATTACCAATGCCATACACATGTTCATATTCATAAAAACCTCTATCTACTATACAAACCAAAGTAATCAATGTGCTTATGGTCAAGCGTAGTCTTACAGGAATAGTCATCATCATTAATTGAATGGTAGCTGGTGGTGCACCTAACCAGCTCTCTTAGAACCTCCTTAACAAGAAGCTAACATATTGTCCTAATACAGTATTGATCTTAAGCAAATTTTATGGAAGGGTATGACTAGCAGTGATTCACAAACCATTAAAATTCATAGGAATCTTTTTAAATAATATATCAGCACACACAATTTGATGTAAAAAACAATTTAACAAATTATCTACATGTATTACAATGATAATACATTTCTGTCAACTCTGATATACAAGTAAAATCTACTACAGTTAATATTTCTTATAAATTTAGTGAAACATAGGATTTTATTTGAATTTATAATTGTACACTATACATGTAACTAACATCTAACACAGCCAACATCTTCCGATCTAGCTATCCCCCCAGGATTATCTGGGTCCTTCACTAGATTACTCGGATTTTCATTACAGTCCGATCTAGCTATCCCCCCAGAATTTACTGGGTCCTTCACTAGATTACTCGGATTTTCATTACAGTCCGATCTAGCTATCCCCCCAGAATTTACTGGGTCCTTCACTAGATTACTCGGATTTTCATTACAGTCCGATCTAGCTATCCCCCCAGAATTTACTGGGTCCTTCACTAGATTACTCAGATTGTTTTTTCTTTTCTCTTTTTAATGATCATTTTTACATTTTATATACATGTACATTATTATGGATCCATCTTTTTTTTTTCTTTTTATATTCGCTTGAATCCATTATTTTTTGTATATTTTTTTTCTATTTCATTTGATCATTTTTCTTCGATTTATTTTATTTTGGAGCATTTTTATCAGCCATGATTAGATCTATTCAAAAGTATAATGTAAAATTATAACATCTTTAAACGAATATATACAGTTACTATATTTCTAAATATTTCAAACCAAAAAAGGAACAAACTAAGTTGACAGTAGACAAAATATTATGTTGTTCAATACATTTAAATATATGCATGAGTATCATCAAATTTGATTCTATAATTACTATTAGGAGGTAAAGTGGAAGTTTTCAGCCAAACAACGGTATGATTAACTAATATAGTGATTAAATTTCAAATATCATCAGTAAATAGTAACCTGGAAAGGGGGGGGGGTAAAAAGTGCACATAAGGTGTACTTAGAGCACTGCAGAATATGTGAAGTGACCAATTATACAAACATACGCTACATAGCCAGGCACAGCCTATTTGATTTGTATTGTAAATATTGGTGAAACAATTTTAGAACTTGAGTGATGGCATTGATTGATTGACTTTGTAGTGCCACAATATTTATAAATCAATTACAAAAATATGAAAAAGTAAGTGTCATACTATAGAGTGCTTATTGTATTTTAAAAAAGAAATAATACTTCTACTACATAAACATTGAATCACAAAAATAATAAAAAAAAAATTAATCCAGCTAGACAGTAAATCATGATTTTCATGGAATTAACAAGCATAAAAGGCACACTTTGTTTTTACTAAGTCATCCAATGTTTTCTTTACAAGATGAGTCAGTCAATACAATATATATATAATCTATTCTCTTCAAATAATACAGAGTATTCAATTCATCAAAAATTAAGTATAAGACCTGCTGTACACCATTTGAAATCCATGAGGTGCTCTTGTAAGTTTTATTATTTGCACCCTATACCAGTGCTAGTACTTACACGGACAGGTCACTAGCTCGATGATACTCTAGTTCATACATAACATATAAATTAGAATATCATGGAGCTAGCAATCTGGGCCGACAAGTAACACCAACATCTAAAGTTTCCAAGTGTACAGAACTAAAGAAAAATGGTCAATTACAATCGTCAAAGCTATTCAACTACATTTACACAGAATCACCAAAGTAAATGAACTTCTGTCTACAAAAGAGATCAGTACAAAAAAGTTTTTTAAACAAAAATGTAATATTTTATACTTGATACAAGGGAGATAACCTGAATTTATAACCAGGCATACAATAGAATCAATTATTGCTAATTGTAAATAAAATTTAGCTCATAAACAATACTTTAGCTAATAGGCCCAGATTGTAGAGTTAGGGTTTGTTACCTAGCAAACGTACTGACTAGTTTACCTTATGAGAGAATGAAAAAAAATGAATTAGAAAAATAGAATACCATAAATGTCACAGTAGTCATTATTTTTCAATAAAATTGAAACAAATAACAAAATTTATCTGCCTTTAGTTCCATGCAATGGGTTTTTAAGTCAGTGAGTCAAACCAGCCTTATCTTGTACAAGCTAGCTTCTTACAAGACAATGCAGAACCATTTACAAAAGTAGGATTAAGTCCCTTTTAAGATTTTGAATCAACTCAACAATATCATACAAGTGGATGGTTGCGTCTAAAACTCAGTGTAACAAGCTTGATTATTAAAGAACACCGTGGCATGATCAATCTTTTATTAATCAAGTGAACGAAACTACATATAATCTTTTGACTCCTCGCTGTTATTAGTTTGATGCTTAAAAGAATATTTCTAAATGAAAAAAAGTGGAATCTGAAATTTTGATTTTTGACATTTTAGCTAGAGAATGATGATTTTAAATACAGAAATAGACAAAAAACCAAATTAAAATATAATTAATTAAAATGAAAGGGAATGTCTTAAAATGGGAAAAAAAACTGTGAATTTCTCAAAAGATATAATATCGCTATCTTATAGATGAGGGATCAATAACCATTGTCCACTGCACCACCATATTATATCTGATGAGCTTAATTAACCTTAACTGATGTTTGATTCTACTTATAACTATAACATCAAATGAATTGATGAACTAGGAAAAAACTTTGAACTTCCCACAATATATAATATCGCTATCTTATAGATGAGGGAGCCTTTACCTTGCTCCACAGTCACCACCATATTATACCTAATGAGCTTAAAACTGACCTTTACTGATATTTGATTCCACATTTTACAATTACTAAGATAAGAATTACACTTAATTTACGGCTAAAAAAATAATAAAACAATTTCTATTTCTTAAATAAATGAACAATATTCTAAGTGATGATCAAACTCGCAATAGAGAAGAGTCAAAAGATTGTATATAGTTAGACCACTTGATTGATAAAGATTGATATTGCTCCAGTGCTAGTTTAACTTTTCAGTATAAACTGTTCACAATAGAAACCTAATTCGGAACCATGGTCCAAATCTGATGATCAGGCAACAGCCAGCTTCAATTTGAAAAACTAGAGTAAACTAAGATTAAGATCATTATTCAAGTATTTCTAAGTCAGTCAATTTTAATAATAATAATATTTAGAGGCACATACACCAAAGTTCCATTCAAATGAAATATTGGTAGTTTAGTTTTATTTTGTCAAGATCATTGATTAAGACTTCAGGCTAAATTGATAATATTAGCTAGTTTCACACATACCTCAGTCTTAAAATTGAAATTATGTAATCAAGATGCTGTTAATAGTGCTTCGTCTAAATGAAAGCTATGCACTGACTGGTCAACACAAAGGTCATCTCAACATGTCCCTCTTTGCGATGTCAGGAGAACCTATACACATATGTCTATCTGCATCTATATACGTCTGTATGATATCTGTTTACAGATATCGGTGTTATACAAGCAACATATTATATAACATTTCTTTATCTAAAATTTAGTTACTTAACGAAATCAACAGGAACATAAATACAGTTGTGAAACTATAAGGCTATTAGGACAGGATTTTTTAATGTTACTCAGGGGAAGTAACTTTGCTTAGAGATTGAACATTCATAATTTTAATTATCTCCCTTGAAGCTTCTAAAGCTAGAATAATCTTAAAACTTATGCCATTTTTAGATCAAGTCAAAGTGCCTATTAATCACTTATCATTCGTTATGAAAAATTCTTAAATGAACCATTGATGAGGTCTCAATGTCATGTCTATATTTATAAAACAAACATAAAATTGGTCATTTTTTATAGCAATATGTAAATCATGTTTATGTATTAGATCTATTCAACAACTTATATCTGCAAAATCATTGACAAGTATGTTAACTTAAATGAGTTATTATCTCCCTTTGTTTCAAAAAATGAATAATATTTAATTTGTCCTCACAAATTGTGAAATGTGAATATTAATTCAAAATATGTTAAACATGATGAAGCATTAAAAAATACAAAGTTTATTGAACCGAATATAGTCCTTGAAATTTTCAGCTGTAAAAAAACTTCTTTGATATTTATTGTAATAAAAAATTACATAAATTCATTAAGTATTTCAATGCTCTATTCTAATACACCTCCCAATTGTCCTCAAACCACTTTGGTCAAATGTAACATTGAGAAGAAAATGAAGATGCTTACTGCAAGCATTTCAACTATGACGAAAACACAATTACAATACATAGTTCAAATCATATGTTATTAAATGCTAACAGAAGCACCGTGAGACAGGAGCACAGTTTGAATATCATTCACAATCATTCAATCAGTTAACCGAAGCTTAGTTGCAGAAGCCAGTCATGTAATAATTAATCTCAGGCTAATAATATTTGTATAATATTATGTAGTACTAGATGTCATAATATATCCATTAGAAGCATTCAAATGATCTACATTTCACATCAATACGATAAGTAAAACTCTGCATTTCAAACAAAATTGTCACAATAAGGAAACTTGAAATCAGTCAGAGGCAAAGAAACAAGTTTTACCCAACATATTTTTAACACTCTATAACATAAATAAGTTAGGTAAAATTGTTTCCAACTCCAATCGTTTGAAATCAATTGAGGCCATCAATTGGCTGTCGCTCAGGAAATAACAAACAGACACTGTTCCGCATGTGCGTATGTAAATCAGACAATTTTCTAGTGTTTAAGGTAAATAACTTCCAGCAGGAAGACATTAAACTTTAGTTGCCATACTCAGAATGCTACAACTAAGACTCTGTTCATTTCAGTCACAAATAATTGATATCAGTAAATTGAAATCAATTTCCTATCTACAAAAAGATTAATTCAGATAGCCCTAGTAAAACCTGAGGGGACACAGTGTATATGAACTCTCAGGATGTGTACATGGATTGTTTCGCAGACCCAAACACCTAATCAAAAGCCCGCAAAATTATTGAAATATCACAAACCATTATAAATTGTTAAATTATCCCCTTAATAGCTGATTTTCAAATTGCCTGATTGATTTATAGATAGGTATTCCAGTGGTCAAGTGGTCTTAATTGCTTGTTTATGATCTTTTCACCCTTAGAGTGTTAACTACTGAATTACAATGAAAGGTGAAAAATACAGCAAAATGATAAATGAATTAATAAATTACAAATGAGGGACACCAAAAAGAACTACACTAAATTACAAAATAAAAATAATTACGAAAAAGTCAAAAGTTAATGTTCTCTATAATATTATACTAAACAACAAAAAAACTGAACTTCTCAAAAGATATAATATCGCTATCTTATAGATGAGGGATCAATTACCATTGCCCACTGCACCACCATATTATATCTGATGAGCTTAACTAACCTTAACTGATATTTGATCCTACATACAATTATTACAATTATAAGTTTTACGCAAAATCAATTGCTAAACTAGGAAAAAAACTTTGAACTTCCCAAAAGATATAATATCGCTATCTTATAGATGAGGGAGCCTTTACCTTGCTCCACAGTCACCACCATATTATACCTAATGGGCTTAACTGACCTTTACTTATCTTTCTTAACAAATTTGGAAGCTTAAAAAAGACTAAAACCAAAAAAAAATTGAATGAAAACTCTAAGCCTGAATCACATTTACATGAAAGAAATCAAGGTAGAAGAGATCATAAGCAAACAGTTTGTACTACATGGCCACTGAAACCCCTATCAATAAATTAATTAGGCAATGAAAAGCTGACAAATATCTTAAAATCCAATCCTAGTTATAAGTAATTCAGTGAATGAAATTTACAAGACTCTATCAACAAACTGAGATGCAATCAAAACAATTAATAGCCAAATATAATAACTGTAAGTTCTATCAAGCTATATGAGATGATTAATTCATATACAATACTCAGTGCTGCAGGTAGGTTTAGGTACTTTTCACAGGGGTTAAATTTTTGCAATATTTGCAATAAACAACGAAAGCACACATTCTAAACCCTTTGAATATATCTGTATTCACACAAATTGTAATGACGGGATATAGGTCAATCGCCAAAATTCCGAAACTTTCAGAGCTGATTCTCATCATGAATTAAATGATTCATTTGCAGCGCAAATACATCATTAGATATAGAATTGTACACTTCAATACTTAAAGTGTACAATAGGTACATGTATACAGTACAACTGTTATAGAAGGTGTCCAATCAAAGGACAAAAGGAAATCACATGTACCAAACCTTATCAAGGATTCAACAAGGACTGACTGTATGAGGGATGATCCAAAATTATGCAACATATAACTGAAGAAAATGCATACAGAGAATACTGTCCATCAGCCTACCCTCATGTAACAGTGGTGACTGTACATGGTTAAATTCTATTTAACTATCATAAGTGAATACATAAACCCCACAGATTTAAATACCCACTTCACTACTCACTACTCATGATTGATCTAAACCAATCATGAGTATTGACATAGTGTATTGAGTATCTAAATCAGTGAGGTTGATGTATGCACCTTTGACAGTTGAATAAAATTTAAAATAATTCCAATGACAGTAGACACAAGTTTCATATGAACTCATTGATATGAGAATATATGTCAACACTAGATTGACAATGATTAAGTGTTCAAAGAGCTTCAGTTGCAATGATACAGCATTCTCGTACCCAGAGTCTAGTAGGATTCTCAATACTAGCATAGTACCTGTATTGAGAATCCTACTAGACTCTGGGTACGAGAATGTGATACATTAGCTACTCACATAGGAGCCATATTGTACCCTGCAATTATAAGGAGTCAAAACATGCAGTGAGTCAACCATAGAAACCAAAAAAATGCATTTTCTTATGTGTCATACCACAAAAACATAAATTTCAAATGTATAAATGAACAATAAAAAATATCAACAAACAGGTTGAATATAGTCAAATTTTTATTGTTCACAGTAGGCAGGGAAAACAATTATTAAGTTTAACCTGAGAAGCGGACAGTTTGCGCAAACTACATTCATGTAGGTTCAGTGTCAAACTAGGAGTAATTCAAGAACTGCATAGCAGTAAATTTAGTGGAATTTAAATTTCCAATGCATACGCTTAGTCAACAATGAATCCTAAACCCCATGCATATATCTGTACCAATACTGACTATACTAGAAATAATGGAATATAAATCAAATGCGCAAATTCTAGATCCTGCTTAACTAATAACCCCTTAGGAGATCTACAAATATAGACACCACAGAAATGAAAGTGCTATTCAGTAAACAACACTGAATGAATAGTCACTCACTAAACAACTAATTTTGGATCATCCCTCATACAGTCACTAAATGGGGACAATACACTGTACAACATTACAGACTTCTGATAGCATTAAATCATGGAATACCCACCAGCCTTTCTCAGATACTTTCAGATAACACCATTTCTCACCCCGCCATCATAAACAACCCAGCCTTCCCATACACACCTACCCTTCCAACCCCCCATACACACAACTCCCTATCATCCCTATAAATCCCAACCAACACTGTTTAGGTTCAGGTATAAAAATTTACCAGCCAATACAAGATAGCAGGAACATTACATTTGACCCCTCTGATCAGACGACACTCCACCCAACCTTGCTTAGTGACATCAACGGTACGTCCGGGGCTTGGGCTCACAACCAACCCTCAGTATATCCAGGTTCCACAAATCTTGCGTTCTCATAATCTACCCAAGAATCCATGACTTGTTGTAAAGACTTATTTATTATCGGTTATAATAACTCAACAAGAACATTATTCCAGATACTTTTCAGTAGACAAATGTCCAGCACTCAAATGTTTACGTTATTCAATGTAGGTACAAACAAAGCTTTTAGCAGTTTCATCAACCAAAAAATAAATTGAAAATAAAGATCGTTCCATAAATTTTCATTGTACCACTAAAAGTGTGTTTGCACCTTAATTGAAAAACAATAAACCAGAGATCCAGAATAAGTCCATTATAAAGCAAAGGATATCAGCGTCAAAAAATGCATGACAAAATACAGTAGACTTATTTGAAATCTTAACTAAACTATTATAATAATAAATAGTGTTCATTAGCATATTGTACAGATTAAAAATGTACATTGAATGAATTAATTTGAAAACTTGTAATTAGCTATCCAAAACTTGAAAATAATAACACTATGAAACTTAAGGTATAATGCAAACCAATTAAAAAAGACGATCAAAATTAAATTTATATAATTAAATGAAACGCTACTTAAACAAAAAAACATTATAAATTCAAAAAGTAAGAATGAAAGTAATTGTCAAAAATTTAGTCTCAGTAATAAATAGAAAAGTAACCAAAATCAAAAGAAAATAAATTATTTCGAAGTCAACAGTAATCATATTAAGTTTAATGGACCTAAAAGTGAAAGTGTTTATAATAGACACTATATTTGTCATACACCTTTTTTAAAGGATTTGGGCTTTATGTGAACAATAATAATTTTAAAAAGACAATCAAAACATGAATGTTAATATAATTACAAATGCAAAACCAATCTAAGTCAAGCCTGTATCCTACCACCTTTTATCCTTTAAATGACAAAGTCTAAATCTAGAATCAAAACAAACCAATAAAACATATAACATTTTTTAACTGAAATGATTGATACTGATTAAAGGGAGATAATCAGTATATAACTATTCTATAGATTATATACGTTATTGTCTCCCTTTAAAAAATATCTACAATCATTAAATTTCCAAAAGTATAATGTACACACAAGTTTTTAGAAAAAACTTATGAAAGACTTTATCAAGTTCTAGAATAATGTTCTTGCTGTGTTGTAACAAACAAACAAAAAACACCAAATTAACTGAATGTTAATCAGGTTGTTTTTATTCATATTTAGTATATCTTAAATCAAGAGCAGAACAAAACACTATTGTAACTCCCTTTATTTTTAAATGGAGTCACAACAGTGTTTCATTCTGCTCTCATATTCAATTAAATACAAGAGAAATTAACAAAGTTATCAATCAAATATAGATGTCCAGGACTAGAATATTAATCTATATAAGAATATGGAATAACAAACCAGTCTGTGTAAGCTAGTCTGAGACACAGGTGATCTTTATCTCTTGGTCTCTTACATATATTATAGATAATATATATGTATAAGAAAAACAGACAAAGATCCCCTGTGGCCTGAGACAGTTTGCTTTCAAAGAAATCTTGAATCAAAGTACTCAACAGACTAAGGCAGCAACTTATATCACTTAATTTCAAAATTAAACATTAATCACACACGCTTATTCAGGTAAATAAAAAGGTTGCCATCAGACTCATAGGAATACAAAATACATAAAAATAATATAAATATCTTAGCTTTTGTCTTTTTATCCTTTTTCAACTTGTCCATATTCCTTGTGTAGCTTGAATCACACTGTTTTCATACATCAATATGTGTATACATCACTTGTCTGGTTGACATCCTGAAAAATAAAAAGAATACATTATAATTATTATATCTCAATAATTGTATATGCCCGTCTTTGTGGGTTCAATTCTCGGGCGGGGCATACTTTTGTGAAGATTGGTCATGAAATTATTTCTACGGCCATTCTCCCTCTAACAATGTTTTTCGATGACTTAAGTATGCGCTTAGTAGTTGGTTAACAGCTAAATCCAGAGATTTAGCCTTTCCTGGAGGAGTGAGTAGGTTGACTGACCGCTGTTATATGACCTACATGTATATTATGTGTTGCTATGGCGATAAACCCAATAAACAAACAAACAAGATTTACAATGTATTAATCTTAAATCACAGCTGCTAAAATTTCTAGAAATAGCTTATTTATTTGCTCATTAGTTTTCAAAGACTTTCACAATGTCAGATTTTTTACAGTGTATGTCAACTCAAACATTACTGTATGATATTTATATTTGCTCTATTTTCATATGACAGGGAGGTAATAATTTATTCTATAATTATTTTATTATCAAATAATTTACAATAACAAGTTAAGTAATGATTCTTAGCAATACAAAACTAATGAACATATTGTGCTAATATGAAATATCCTATTTTGTACACTTACCCAATTTTTAAATTATATTGACATGTTTTTTGTACTCACACGATTTTTATACAAAAGGGAGATAACAATATTGTTTGTTTGTTTGGGTGGTATGGCGCACCAACACAGAAAGGTCATATCGCGCTGAAAACAAATAATGACACTATTAATTCAATTGATATAAATGATCCTTAGCCCTATATTTTATCAAATACATTTATCTCTTTCAAAAAGTTAAGTATCACATGTGATGGTATAGACTCAAAAGAGATAACAATAAATTAAGAATTTTGTATCAGACTGCTGTGTAATATACCAAACCATGCAAAATGATTGAAATGATGTTAAGAGAATAAAAAACATTTTTTGTAGACATTTCTCACAGTTTGCAAATATGTTCATGATGAGAATTATTAAGGAAATTCCAACTTAAAACCCTTTTTCCCAGTAAGGAATACTAGAGTATAGATGCATAATATACAGATTCCAGATCTTCCATGTAATGTCTGGCAATGTATCGCAAATTTACGATAAAAATTCCAACATAAATTCAATTATTTTCAGCATAATGTTTGCTTCACTATAATTAAAAAGACTATATTATTATATAGAATTTATTTTTAGAATTAAATGTTAGAAAATAAATTGTGCAGAATTCAAAGACCAAAAATTTGCAGAATAAAAAATGCTTTTGAAACATCTCAGCCAAATATAGTGCATTTATTGAATAAAGTGGAATGAAGAACCTTCTCTAACAAATACTTAAAATAAATGTCATGGTGAATTGTTTTCATTTCAAATTAGCAACAAGTAAAATTAGAACTCTAGAAATCCGGAGTTCTATTCAGTATTATGGCTTTTACCCCAAGGCAGCCCTGCCTTCAGTTACCGCGAACGTTACAAAACGTTCCGTAACGATACATTCGGAACTCCTTGGCCATTCGATGCGAATAATCTCAGACATATTTAGACGCTATTTTAAAAACTACCGGTGTTAAAGTAAACAAATACATTTGTATATGATTGTTTAGGCATTGAATGATGTTTTGTTTTTAGTCTGTAAATTTTGAAACATCTCTCATTGCCTTAACGATCTCATATTTGTGTATTAGTTTATGTTATTCGCAGCGAATGGCCAAGGAATTCCAAATATATCGTTATGTAACATTCTGTAACGTTTTGTGTAATTGAACATGCTACTGGATTTTATATATCACTTCAGCAGAGAAAGATTGGTCAGCATGCTTCAATGGTCAGATAAGAGCAAATAAAGGCTTTGAGCAAATTATTTCATTTTAATCCAACATTTTTTCTTGTAGATTCCCTAGATAACAATCATAAAATCATAGAGGTATTTCGTAAACTTTGGTGTAAGATCAAATTTTAATTCTCTGAGTGAGTTCAGAAAATTTATTTTTAAGAGTGGTGCAGCCACAATTGACAATTTATTATTATCTGAGTTAAAGAGTAGAAATACAACAAGAGCAGTCCAAGGACAGCGCGCTCGACTTTTCGGGTGTTTTGTTCATGGCAAGGCTTATCTTAAAACAAAAGTAATTTCAAGACAGGACATATTTGTTGAAAGGATTTAATTCAGTCAAATAATAATTACCAATTCATATTTGTAAAATATAAAAGTGGCATTATTCCTAAAACATTCATCCTTAGTAACGTCCTATCAGGGTAAAGTAGACATTGTATCAACGAATAAGCATACCTACTTTCATCTAAATATCTATATGAAAAACTATAAATACATTGTATTTCAATTTGAACAAAATTCAAAATTAAAGTAAAGGGGCATAACTTCAAAAAGAACATTGTTATGTCCCTATGTAGTCACCTACATGTAGTACTGATGAATAAGCATACAAACTATCATTTAAATATATCCATAAGTATTGAAAATATTTCATAATACTTTCTCCCAAATTAAAAAGTTGAAAAGGGTCACAACTCCAACAATAATTCATCAATTATTACATCCCATTGTATTCGACCAGATGTAGTACAGATGAAAAAGTATACTAACTTTCCATCTAACAAAATATATTTAATTTGAGCAAACATAACCCTTAATAATCAAAGTATAAAGGGGAAAGGGAAATAACTTGGAAAGTAATTAATCCAGAGTTATGTCCCTTTATAGTCCGATAGACGAAGAACTGAAGAATAAGCATTCCAACTTTCATTCAAATATATTCATAGGTTCTAAATATATCCCATTAGAACAAATTTTAAACATAAATGTTAAAGTATAAAGGGTCATAACTCAAAAAAATAATTCATCCACAGTAATGTCCCTTCATAGTTGTGTAGATATAGTACCGATAATCATGTATACAAATTTAAAGTCAAATATCTTGATTAGTATTAAGGATATTACATATAGAAACAATTTTAACATTATATTTTGCTTTTATTTTAGTTTAAAAGGGCAATAACTCCAAGAATAATTCATCCACAGTTACGTCCCATCATAGTCGGGTAGATATAGTATGGACAAATAAGTACACAAACTTTAAGTCAAAAATCTTGATCAGTATTGAAGATATTCTACATAGAATAAAACTTTAACCTCATATTTTGCAATTTTTTAAGAATAAAAGGGCAATTACTCCAAAAATAATTCATCCACAGTTATGTGCCTTCACAGTCATGTAGATATGGTACCGACAAATAAGTATACAAACTTTAAGTCAAATGTCTTGATCAGTATTGATGATATTCTATACAGGAAAAACTTTAACCTCATATTTTGCAATTTTTTAAGTATAAAAGGGCAATAACTCATAAAATAATTCATCCAGAGTTATCCCCTTTCACAAAATGGTTAATATAGTCCCACTAAATAAGTATACCAACTTTCAATAAAATAACTTGGGTATTGTTGAAGTTATAAGTGTTTCAAAAAACTTTAACCTGAAAACCAACGCCAACGCCGACGCCCAAGTGATAGCAATAGCTCTCATTTTCTTCGAAAAGTCGAGCTAAAAATGTTACTCCAAAATTTACAAAAAAAAACTGTTTCTTTCGTGCATTTTTCTGTGTTCTGCTAGAGATAATCTACTTAAATGTAGTGAAACATCATTTTTTCCTTCATTTATCTTCTATAGTAGTGTCATTTTGATTTTTTTTAATTTTGCTACAATGAATATGTAAAATCTTACATTTTATCATAAATTTTCATCCCATATTTTCATCATATATTTTCATCATTGTTTCACCATAAAGCATGAAAGAAAACAGTTCAAAGTAATGGAATTTAAAGAAATTATAACTTACACAAAAATGTATCTTCAAGACCATTTGACTTCATGACATTTATATTGTAGATAAACATACAACTTCAGCAGTACCTGTAATTGAAAAAGATTTAAAATTATAAATATATCTATCCAAAACACTCTAAACATATTTCTTATCTAATATGATATAGCTCGTTTAGGATAACTTGAGACAAACGACTCGGTTTGTTTACATATTTGGGACTCAGGTATTACATAAAACAGGGAGGTCAGCTGATCTTGTGTAATGAAAGTATTAAACATGCCTTAATGCGTGGAACGTGTGTTCTCGTACTAAATTCAATACATCAAAAACACACTGATAATAGTCGATAATTACGTGTAATAAACTTAAATCCACCTGTGTATAGAAATGGTATTGTTGTATTTTGTCTCAAGTTATCCTAAACGAGCTATAACTTTAATTGCTCCAGAATTTTGTCTACAAAAAATTGCCCAGCACACAAGTCTACTGCTTGAGGGGTGGTGAGTTCAATTCCCTGGGGCAGGGCAAACTTACATGGAGTTTGGTCATGAAATGATATCTACAGCCATTCCCCCTCCTACCACTGATACTAAATCATGTGGGACAATTGTCAGTCAATGATGGAAGTAAGTGCCTTAATAACTGGTTAAGAGCTTTATCCAGAGATTAAGCATTTCCACCATGATATGAGTTGTATAATGAGTTGCTACAGCATAAAACCAAACAATAAAACAACAACAACATCAACAATGTACATGTAATTGTTTCTTAGTTGTACAGCAGTATCAGTAAAGTAACTCTCAATAAAAATAGATATCAGTATTGATGTTTTGGCATTAACAAACAAATAATGAGCATTTAAATCAGCAGGGTTTATAAATGTGCCACAGACATCTTTACAAAATTCAACAGTACATAGTGTTAAGCAATAGAAATAATGTTGTACTGTACATTCTGTGAACAAATGATATCATGTTTGCAGCTAATGTTCCCAAACTAAACTGCTTGACCTTATTGTTAAAATATCAATAGATATTTTATGATAAGTAAGGCAGTTGACTATAGTTTTAGAGTAAGCACTTCGCACCATTTTCAAACTTTTATATACACAAATTAATAGTGAAAGAGAAAACAGAATTATTTATACAAAAATTAAACCAAAGTTGGATCCAATATATTTCCAAGGGGGGTCCTGGCAAAGAGCCTAGGAGGAATGGAATTCAAAGTCCAAAAGAAATAGTTGTAATCCCAGTTTCTAGTTAAAAAATCCAAGGTGGAGTAACTACTCATATTAAATGGTATACAAAAGTTGTAAACTTATTTCAAATCTAACCGAAGACAAAGTTGAACTTGTAATTCAAAGATAAATAATAAAAATAACATTAAAATGTAGATACATCACTTTATAAATCAATTATGTAAACATGGAATGATACTTTTAATTTTGGACTTAAATTTGGACTCAACCTATTGTGGGGAAACACTCAAGTCCAAGATGTCATGGCACACTTTCAAAGTATTTAATATTTATAGAAGCAAATAAAAGTGCTATTTAACACTATAAAGGCATCTAACTACTTGAAGACTTGTTTTGTATTGACGATAAGAGAAATCCTCTGAAAATATTCAACATTCCCGGCCCCAGTTTCACAAACAAACTTAAGTACAAACTGAATAACAGACTCAAGTGTTTTTGGTCTCTAAAAACATGTTAATGTAGTTGGAATTGCTGTTATTAAATAATCATAATAATGAAAATGTATAAGAAGTATCAACAAAAAATATTATGGGTTTTATTATTAACTTAAAGGCACAAACTCAATTTTCACTTGAGACTAAACTGTACAGTTTATAAACAGACTCAAATCAAATCGATAAATTAAAGCTTATCCAAACATATTAGTCAGTTTTATTTTATATAACATTGCTTTTAAATCACTATTGGGGTTTCTAATGATACTATGTTTGTTGTAACATTGATTAGACAAGTAAAATTAATGATCGAAACATAAGATTGAGTTTGAGTATTAATTTGAGTTTTTTCGTGAAACTGGGGCCTGGGGCCACTTTCACGAAACAACTTAAGTTCATTTTTAAACTTAAGTTGTTGCTTAAGTCTAGTTTTTATCTTATCACTGTTTCACAAAAAAACTTAAGTCGATTTTGAAACATAAACTTAAGACAAAACTTAAGTCACCTAGGGAGGTGACTTAAGTCAAAAACAGGCAACTTAAGTCAGAAATTTCAATATGGCTGCGCCCAATGTTGTAATTCGGAGATGTCATTTGAGTAGGCCGCGAATAATTAGAATATATTTAACCCATTAGAAGTGTTTGACGCCCATTACTTAATAAATATGTACAGGTTATCCAGACCAGCAAGTTACTGCAAGGCCATTTCGTGCGACCCACAAGCAGGTCACATAGTTAGTCAGTTTACATGAAAGATCTTGTTGCATTAAAGTTCTATGCTACAGCACAGAATTCAAATGGCATGACTCATAGAATAAATGACATTCAAATACAAATATGTATCACTATTTCTATGAAGAGGCGAACAAATAAAAATGCGTTTAAAGACGATTAAAGCTATCCAACAACAAAATTCAGGGTTAAATGCAAAATAAAAGCAAACAAATTAAATTATGTATCAGTGAATGTTAAAAAGCAATGCAATGCAGAATTTAAATAAGAAAATACTGATTTACCTTTTTAGTGATAAACTCATAAATCCAGTTATTTGGCTGCTTTCTAATTAGTCATGAAAGCTTTGCCTGCACAGTGATTTTGTTTTGTTTTTCAGGCTCTACATACATGTATATATTACACTAACCTCTTTTTGCTTTACTTTCCTTCCCTGCTTGTACAAGGATAACACGAGGACATCGTGTATTGATAATTAATGTGTTTGTGTGATGTGTATATAAGTCATTGCTAAAAGATTGTACATGTATTACAGCAAGCTATTGACGGTTTACACATTACCGGTTTAAAATTGACAGATTTAACAGCGTAGCTTTGAAACATTGATAAAGTCAAAACTTAAGACCAGACTTAAGTCAGGAACATATAAGATTGTCGTAAGTTTTTTCGAGAAACTAACTTAGTAAAAACTTAAGTTCACCACAACTTTTAACTTAAGTCCAAGCTTAAGTCTTGACTTATGAAAAAACTTGAGATTTTTTGTGAAAGTGGCCCCTGGTCTTGTCAAATATACTCTTCTTATGTTGGATTAACAAATCATGTTAAAAATTTCACCAGCAGATCTGATCAATAATCACAATTATATAAACAAACAATCTTAACTTACCTAGGTATGAATGATGATAGGTCAGTCTTTAGTTCTCAATACATCTAGATCATACATTGTTCTATGTTTGGTAGGACAACAAATACATGTACATATCGTATAGTGTCGTGTATCAATCATGAAGTCTGTGAGATATGAAATAAACAAAGATAAATATGGTTAGAATCTATGCTACAAAAAACAATAACAAACATACATGAACAATAATTAATTGACTGTTGCATAGAGACAAATGCAGTCTTGATGTTTAACTTTGAGCATTCATACTGTACAAAATGATTTATTACATTCATATTACTTTCACAATCGTATTATAAATAGATACGCTGAAACTACATAGAGTCGGTCCAAACATGGTCATATTTGATTAGAACTGACCAGTACAAATCCAGCCACAAGAACGTACAAGCATTTTCATAATTATCGTACATATCATCACTTTACAACACATTGTAACACTAATGTTGGTAAAATATCTTAACATCCAGAAATATCACAGGGTGCGTATTCTCATAACTGGAAACCTGGTTCTTCATAAAGAGTCATACCAGCCTGGCATCATTGAATTGCAAAACAATTTAAAATCACTAGATTTATACCACTGTAAGTTTCACAAATCCAATTGAAAACTCGTTTGCACGATTCCCATTTCACCCACCAGAAATTTAATTAGCAAGCACCTAAACGCAATAAAATCCAATCGAAAATTCAAAATTTCAAAATGTCTTACCTCTTTGAATGTATCCAAACGACTGATTTTGCAGGTGCGAGCTTTACCTGACGTATAAAAACCAACACATTCTATTCAAAACTACAATACTTGCTATAAAGAAATATTGTATTGTATGTATTGTATTCAGACAACGCTATTGTTTAGGTTTCAACACAATGCACGAAAAAGTTTCGCTCATAAATCTCGACCAATCAGAATGCATTTTGGAAAATTTACCGTTATTGAACAAGAAATTTATACTTGCTGATCCTTGAAAATCAACAACAGGGCAAATTATTAAGTCTTTACCGACTAAATGGTCAGTATATCAATTCAATTGAGGTTAAAATACAAAATTCTTGTGACGTCACTCGGGGAATAGCTCGGGTGATTCCGTACATTGATAACCGTACACGGAATTTTGTTGTACTTTCAGTTTTAGAAATCAATGTTACATGCAAACTATCTCGGTCTTTCAACTAGCATAATCTTAATCGTTCACGAAACTTAGTATTAGTTAAGTCTAACTAAATAAAAGTCTCTCCGATTCGTAAAAGCTTCCACGCTGAGAATGCCAGTAGGCCTATCAAAATGCATTAAATTGATAACTTATAGTTTTTTTCCAAAACAATTCCAGCATATGTATTTTGTTTTGATCGTTAGCTCCAATTTTTTTCCCGAAAAAATTGAAACAAATGGTTACCTAAGTGAAATCTTCTTCTTCTTCTACCAGTATTGTGCAGAATCCCCTCTGGGGCATCATCGCACAGGTATTAAAATTGTATTTTTTATGAATGTTCAAAAGATTCAGAGCAAAACATCTTCACCGCACAGTCTCGTGTGGGTGTTTTCGGTATCATAAAAGAAAATATGAAAATAGTTTACGGTTCTATAGATTTAAAGCATACAAGGACAGGCCATGTCAACATTCTAGTCGATACGTATAAGGGAACATGCTTTTATTAGGTATATATCCTAGAAAATTGTTCTTACTGTAACCCAATAAAAACCCATGGTCTTAACTGAGATTCGAACCCACGATCTCTCGCGTCGTAAGTGGACACTCTACTATGTTGCCATAAAAGCTAGCTTTAAGGCAAGGTAGTACAAGTGCTGTATTATTCCTCTGCTACACACACACCCTCCTTAACAGAATTTGACCTCAAATTTTTGGAGCTTGATTGTCTGTGAGACTATCTAGGGGTGTAATCATACAATTCCTAATGGGTTATTTACGTTTACAATAGTTTCCAACATTCGGAGCATCCTCGGCCATTCGCAACTACAAATAACCTCGGACATATTTAGGTGTCATTTTGAAACTATATATGTAAACAAGTATACGATCGTTTATGCGATGACCGAAGTTTCGTTTTTAGTCCGTAAATTTGAAATTACTCATTTCCATGGTACTGATTAACAATATTTGGTTCAATTTAAAACAAATAAATATATTTATACAAAGATCTGTGTGTATACTACAAGAACTATTTTAACCGTTACGTGCTTCGCCTCGCGTAGGTAGTAAAATCACCAAAATCCGGTGAAGACCCCCACAAATCATTCCGAGATTATTCATTCATGAAAGTTCAAGGCTGTTCCGAATGTAGTTTTCAACTTTGAAATGTAATTTAAAAAAACAATACGTACGTAGCTTATTTCGACCTCTACCACTTACACCAGTGAGTCTATTAATACTTTTTTCCATTCATTAATAAAATTACAAAGAACGAAATTCGCTACACGAGAAACTAAAAACTTCTTACAGATTAAAATATGAAATGAAAAATAATTCAAATTACTTAAATAAAATTGTTGCTTTACAACGAAAAACCAATTTTTACAAGTACGAATATTCTCGGCACGATCTGCTGCCCACAGAGCTACTCTCTTATTTAACATTTAGTTTGAAGTATTGCAAAAACGAGCACAAAATGAGGATATAGATTTCCACTGACGAACTATAGGTGGAACCCAAGCCAATTCACCAGCCAGTGCAGCGTTAGGAGTAAATTTTCCCGCGCCCAAAAAGAATCGCATTGCCCGATTATGTACAGCTTCAATACATGAAAACGACCTATAACCCAAAATCGGAGCACTGTAATTAATTACTGGTCAAACAATTGAATTATACAATTTTGTGAATACATCATAAGATACTCCCCCGTGGATTTACATTTGGCAATAAATAACCCCAAAGCTCGACTAGTACTCTTGGCAACCGCTTTTGCCGATATATTAAAATCAAGATGCTCATCAATTACCGAACCTAGTTTCTATACTTATTAATGACAGACAAGTTTTCATTTCCACAAGTAAATATTCTATCAGTTCATGGTATAGAAAATGGTCTACAGTGCACAATATTACTTTTGTTACTTTTGTTACTATTAACAATCATATCATTCAAATTACACCAATCTGACAAAGCAGATTGTAAAATTTGTAAATCATCGGCATTTTCAGTTTAAATAACACTATCATCAGCATAATATAACAATACATGTATTTGTAATTTCTCATCACCTACATTAACACCAAAATTAAAACTCTAGATAAGAAACTAGATCATTAATATACAAATTGAACAATAAAAGCGACAAGATACACCCTTGTCTCAAACAAGATTGCACATTAATCCAATCTGTCGTATGGAAATTTACTCTAATACATGTCGAAACAGAGGCATACAATGACATCACAGCATTCAAAATCATTCATACAAACGTTTCCATATTAACATCAATAATTATAATATTGATTATATGATTAATTTTGCGGCCACACAAGAGAGTTTGATGATTTTTTACGAAAAAAAGGGAAAAAGTGTGGTCAAAATTCTGTTTTCATAGACGGGTTCAGCCAACTATACAATCATGGCCGAGTGGTTACGACGTTGGACTGGAAATTATTAGACCGTCAGCTCGGCATTTACTCGAATTCCATCGAAAACCGCGTTGTATCTTTGAGCTAAAAACTTTATCCTGCGAGCCCAGAACTGGGGAAACAGGAAGTAGACTCGAATATGATTAAATTAAGTTGTTTGAGGGTCGATTAACTTGCTATAATAAAACTAAGTGCAACTCGACATATTTGAAAACCTTATAATGCTGTTCAATAACTCAGCTTTAACACAATATAAATTTTCAGGGTAATAAAACTAAGCTAATGCATTTGGTGCTAATGAATTTAAAACTGGCAAAAATTTCACATGCGGTACATATGCACAAGCGTGTGTTGCTATGAGACTAGAATTTAATTGGAAATAGAATAAACACAATTGGTTCAGTAATTGTTTAGTTGTATGAATGGCAAGTTAAATAGCATTGTAATGAACAAATAGCAGAAAATGAAGGTACAGCAAATGTTTTAGAATCAACCCTTGTATATTACGCCTCCGGTTTCGTCTGGCATTTTCGTCGAAAGTTTTCGTTTTGTGATTTATACGTAAGACTTTCATGCGAAAGACTTCAAATGGTTCGACAGACAAATATATTTCTTAGAATATACTTAAGGGCATTTATCTGCTTGAAGGTAAGAAAAAACATAACAATGAATTTGTACTTAAAATTTTGCAGTTTCAATATCTTACTAAATGTCAACATTCGAAAATAATTATTTCATTCAGCCTTCAACTAAGGAACCTGAAAATGTATCTGTGTCAGAGCTCTCTGAATGTGCAAGTTAACTGAGCATAACATCATACAATTCATTTATTAATTAACAAATCTATCAACTAATTAGTGGATTTTATACAGAAAAAATGATAAAAGTACAGGTAACAAAGTCATTTAATCTTCAAGTTAGTTGGTATAATACCCTTTGTTTTTCCCGCTTGCCTTTTCGTGAATAGAAAGAAAATCAGTCGCACACGAATACCAACATTTTTATTTCAACAATGCCTACATTTGCATGTATTCGGTGGTAACCAGAATGGGCTTTGTAATCTTGAAGTATTTAGTCTTCAGGTAGGATAAACTATAATTGGAGTTGTTTTCATGGCACCGAAAAAATAACACGTCATTCTGAGAATTTCGTGCTTGAACATTATTATTTTGTATAAAATTTGAGTCGATCGATTTACGGTGTAATTATCAAGTACTTTCCGTTGAAATAATGAACTGAGAGGTGTTGGATTGATTATTTAGTATTAACAAATTCGATCCATTGTACATGTCGTATTCTAGGTCATGCTTGTTTTTGAACTTTAATCAATGGACATGCCCACTAATCGGGTGAATAAGCTTATGCATGAACAGCATTTTATAGATTTAAACATACCACTTAGATATTTATTGACCATTCTATACATTGTAAATTTTATATAATGATAGGTTTTGGAATAAGAGTAAACTAATTGTGGTTATAAAATAGTGAAAAATAATTCACCCCTAAATATTGGTGTGTAATGTATATATATACGCAATGTTTGCGTGGACGACATGTATCAAAGCCATCTTGTATGTTACAACGTTCATATTTATAATGTTTTACTTGCATGCAACATATTGCTGTATAGTAATGATATTTTGACAACTGTATTGGCATATTTTACACTTACATGGTATTTTGACAGCTGTATAGTAATGCTATTTTGACAACTGTATTGTAATATTGAATACTTACATGGTATTTTGACAGCTGTATTGTAATGATTTTTTGACATCTGTATTGTAATATTTTATACTTACATGGTATTTTGACAGCTGTATAGTTATGATATTTTGACAACTGTATTGTCTTATTTAATACTTACATGGTATTTTGACAGCTGCATAGTAATGATATTTTGACATCTGTACTGTCATATATAACACTTATATGGTATTTTGACAGCTGCATAGTAATGATATTTTGACATCTGTATTGTCATTTTTTACACTTACATGGTATTTTGACAGCTGTATAGTAATGATATTGTGACAACTGTATTGTAATATTGAATACTAACATGGTGTTCTGACAGCTATATAGTTATGATATTTTGACATCTGTACTGTCATATCTAATACTTACATGGTATTTTGACAGCTGTATAGTACTGATATTTTGACATCTGTACTGTCATATCTAATACTTACATGGTATTTTGACATCTGTATAGTACTGATATTTTGACATCTGTACTGTCATATTTAATACTTACATGGTATTTTGACAGCTGTATCGTTTTGATATTTTGACATCAGTTCTGTCATATTTTATACTTACATGGTATTTTGACAGCCGAATAGTAATGATATTTTGACATCAGTACTGTCATATTAATACTTACATGGTATTTTTACTGCTGTATAGTAATGATATTTTGACATCTGTATTGTCAATACTTACATGGTATTTTGACAGATGAATAATAATGTTATAATGTCAGCTGTATTGTAATACATGTGTAACATGTTTGTTATTCATATTTGTTTTGACATCAGTATTGCTATAATTTTACAAATAGTTATTTTGTAATATTCTTTAACATCCGCGAATAATACAAAACATCTATCGTTTTTCATTCACCATTTATACTTAATTTGTATGTATTGTATCATTATGATAATTGTAATAAATATATGTGTAAGAGTGTGCGTGTGTGTGGGGCGTGTGTGTGTGTGGGGCGTGTGTGTGTGTGTGCGAGTGAGTGTTGTATGAATATGTGCGAGTGGAAGTGCATGAGTATATTTCACTTTTGTATTGTATTATCAAATTGCGACAATGTACTTTATCATGTACAAGTCTAAATAAAATCTTATCTATCTATCTATCTATCTATCTATCTATCTATCTATTTATCTATCTATCTATCTATCTATCTATCATATTTGGCAAGGGGAGGTATGTTGAACCTCATTTTTCACAACCCGTGTTTTTCACAACTTGTGAAAAACGCGTACGCAATTTTCACAACTTGTGAAAAACACGTTAGTAATTTTCACAAGTTGTGAAAATTGCGTACGCGTTTTTCACAAATGAGCAATGTGAAAATTACGTTAGACATATTTTTCGATTTTTACTTCTAACGCAATTTTCACAACATGGGTCAATATCATAGTATATCTTATGATAAACAAAATTAATGTTTAAGTTTTTTTCAAATATTTTATTTTGATGGTTAACGTCGCAACATGGACGCAAGATGTCGCAACCACCCTAAGGTCTTCAACAAGCCAGTATTGTGCCTTATTTAACCACCTTTACGTACAAGCAACCACTTTAGCACATTGAGAATTCATCTTAAGGTACATAGTAAGCACAAATATCCCACGGTACTGTCAAAATGTTCGTATTAACAAGATTCGCATCCAAAGCAATCGACTCGAGGTCCATAGCAGCTGCTCAAGCACACTTAGCAACAGTTTCATTGCCCATAGTAATTACTCTAATGTTTCTAGCAAACGCTTAGGTCCTAGCATCCGACGTTTTGCTCCCTAACAACAGCACGAGTATCTATGGTAACATTTTTGTCCATAGCAACTTCTATCGAGCCTTAGTCGTTTAAGTGGAGGAGAGGGATTCAAACTAGCGACTATGGGGACATGAAGCACATAACCCATTATCCGCCCTGACACTAATTTTTATTTATTATGCATAGATGGCAAAATGAAGATTCTACAGTATTTTATATTTTTGTAAGATATGTCGTTGGTAAAAATAGGTTTACTTGTTGGGAAGATGCATGCATATTAAACGTAAATGAATATGATAAAAGCTTATTTAATCGATGTATAAAATAAAAGGTCATTGTAATTTAATTTATGCAAACATTTGTCGTTTGTTAGTTATATTTTGTGAATTGTAACACAATGGTCACTTTCAGAGGCACATATTTCATCGTCAGAATTTTTACCGACGCTCAATACTGGAATTCATATGTTGTATGAATGGTATCAAAATTGTTGTGAAAATGTGCTGATAAAACCTCGAGGCGGGCAATATATTCCAGTATTGAGCAAGTTTGCCATGTTGAACCTTGTATTCCACAAACGTGTTCTTCACAGGTTGTGAAAAACGCGTTCTGTGAAAAATGAGGTTCAACTTTGAACCTCATTTTTCACAAACCGTGTTTTTCACTACCTGTGAAAAACGCGTACGCATTTTTCACAACCTGTTACAACCCGTTATGTAATAAAAACCCCGAATAGTAATAATAATTTATTATTAACGGGTTGGTATGTCCAACCAGTTTTGTAATAACTCGTTTTGCAATAAAATATGACAATTTGTTTTTCGGTCGAAATCTTCAAATTAACATGGCGAAATGTAAGTTATTTGTCTATTTAAACATTTAATGTTTGCTTGTTAAACATTATTTTCTTTCTTTGCCAGTAATTTAAAGTATCTAACTATACTTTATGATAAAATTAATACAACTAGACACTTTATTACATTTCGGGGTTTTATTACAAAATGGGTTTGTATGTTCAATTACTTTTGTATTAACCAGTCATGTAATAATTATTCGATTCGGTTTTTATTACAAAATGGGTTGTAACAAACGTTGAACCTCATTTTTCACAAAGTTTTGTCTTTTTACAGGCTGTAAAAACTTCTGTGAACTTCTGTTATGCTCTGTTCATGAAATCTTTAAATTATTATATTTCTTTTCTAAAGCATTACATGTTTCCGAGGTAGTTAAACAACATATAAGTATCAATTGTCCAACAAAGGTATTTGTTATTATACTTGAAAATCTTTGTTTCAATGGACAAAAACTCTAACCTTTGACAAGGGGAAGGGTACTCCGCTTCTGTACCGCCCCTCTTAATCCATCCTTGGTGTACACATGAAAAGAGGGCATCCTAAAATTCCGAATCTAGAGAAACACAGCTCACAAAATGAGAGACTATGTATTTTATGTGACCAAGGTTCTAGAGAATCAGAGACTCACTTTTTACTTCATTGTAGTGCTTAAACTGAATTAAGAACTGAACTTTTAAGCCAATTTTCAAATGATGATGTTTTTGACGAAAATCAATACTATACAACCAATACGCCGTACGTGTGCCCTTGAAACTGTTTATATGTATATACGTGTATTTATATCATATATTTAACTTTATATGGTATATATGTACCTATCATGTGAATCAGTTGGTGACATGAAGACCCACTGGGTCGGCTGTTTATCTGTAAATACTCACGTTGTTTTCATGTTTGTAATACTGCCATAACACATGTCACAAAAATAAATCATTTACAAACTTACTTACAGCTAAAAAATTACATGTGTAAAAAAAATGCGTTGGTACCAAAAAAACTCAAATTTTTGAAAAACTTTTTTCGTCACATTTGAAGTTGTGAAAAGTGCGTTTCTATGCTCGTATGAAATTTGTATGCTAACGTGTTTTTCACACAAGTTGTGAAAAATGCGTACGCGTTTTCCACAAGTTGTGAAAAACACGGGTTGTGAAAAATGAGGTTCAACAATGCATGGTTACCAGAGCTGTTAATGTTTGCTAGGAGTTGGCTTACGCTGTTGATTTTGGTGTTTGCCTCCGAATGGAGACGAACCGATCTGCATGAGTCGTGCATGTGGTCGCACGATCATGGCGCTTTATTTCCTGTCTCTATTAATTCCCCTCAAAATATTTAATGTAAGAAGCTATACTAAATTTATTTAACTCTCAGTTAAATAAAATTAGATCCTATTGTAATGTATGTTACAAAATTTCTATTGGTCTTTAATTTAATCAGTTGGAATTTTTCCAAAATGATTGCCCATTTTATATTCGAGTTCCTTTCCGCAAATGCCTTTCTAACAATCATATCACGAGGGTTTAATAGACAGGAAATGGTGCCAATGAAGTTAATTAAGTGTATTTTTTTCCAACACGTTTTTTTTTAGAGCTTTCTGATAATGTATACTTTTTTATAATTTATGTTCTATTACCATTTCTTTTAATTATTTAGGATTATATTCCCTAAAAACCCTGTTTTACACTGTTCTTGAGTCTCACTGAGGTATTGTTCTTTTTTCTTCAGTTGTTTTGAAAAGTTTTTGTTTGTTACAGTTATTTTGATGTGTTTTCTATCTCTGACTGACATACAGGTATACGGTATTTTTTAAGAAATTTATTTATAATCAATATTTAAGAAAATATTCATGAAATAGTAAACATGTACCCTTGTAACGCAAATAAGAGTTTTACGTTACAATCTTTGATAGACTTTAAAACAATGTTACTGCTTTATTTCACTTTTATTACCTTTTTACTATTACAGTTGATAATTATTTTTACTTAACGCACATGAAGTTTTTTAGAGCATAGCATTTTCTTTTGGGAAAATAACTACTGAACATTGTAAATTTTATGTAGAGTCCATAGCCCCTGTTTTAAACTGTATGCTGACTTAATATAAAGAAACATAGCTGCTGTTTTATTACGTTTTCTGTTTTTGGTTGTGCCATATAGGTAATGCAGGAAAGGAATTAAATCAGAAGAAGAACAAAAAAAATCTAAAGACAAATAATTGCTGTCCGTAGCCCTGTAGAGTCCGTAGCCCCTAATATATTTATATCTTTTTTCACACAGAAAAATTATAAAACTTTTTTAATTTTCTTAGTTTTGCACTTGTGCTGACAAGCTATGCATCTAAATACAGTATGTCTTGGCAATCTTCATTCTGTTGAAAATAATGTTAAATTTTACGTAATTTATTAATTTTCTGATAGATTTCTTTTATGGTCAAACTGATACATTAGACATTTCAGAAGATACTTAAATATATATTTGTAGTGTTTGTAAGCTGAAGTTTATTGTTTTTTAAGGAATAATTACACTAAAAGCCAAAAAAAACAGCTTTAAATATGTGATAGAAAAAGATACTGGTATGGCGTAGAGTCCGTAGCCCCATGTCAATTTTCACATAATTCATTCTTTTGTATTTTTTACTCCCAAACTTATACATGTATAGAGATAACTTATTTGATAGATTTTTTTTGTTAAAATATACATAGAAACAGGTTGAAAATTAGGGACTTTGTTTTGTTTTGACATTTTATGTTACTAAGAAACATACATTTTTCATGTTTTCTCAAGTAAAGTAAAGGAATTATTTCTTCCTATTATGGCTCATTTTTTTCAAAAGTCAGAAAATTAATACTGTATCAAAAGAATATTATTCCACAGGTCAATTTACATTAAACTACTTTCTTCAATCTACTTAATACAATCAAGTCAGTTTGTAGAGTAGTAGCCCCTTATATCCATTTTATGATTTTCTTTATTGGGTCAAGAAGCATATGATTTTTCATATCAAACTTGTTCTACATGTGTTGTCTACATCTTCGAATACTTTCAAATATAAAAAATCAGTTTTGTTTCTTTTTTCTGATTTAAATGTAAATTGAAACTTTACATTCCCTGTGTATTTTGGGTATTTGCGCTTTTGATTCTGGTAAATGTTGCAAAAAATTAGAGTCAGTGTAGATTCACTTCCAAATTGATAAATACATAAATATCAAACTTATTTATAAATCATTCGTAAGAAATATACATCTTTCTAATTTTTTAGTGGTGATATGATTTACTAGTGATGGGATATCGTGTTGGAAATTATAATCGATCATCGGTTAAAATCGGTTACTGCTGTCGATGCGATTCTTCCGATTATAATCGGTTCATGATAAATTTGCTTTTGCATTCATATTTTGCTTTCAATCCTTATATAATCGATGTATTATAGACCAAGAAATAAAAATAGCTGTTTTTGTTGTTTGTATTTGCTTTCTATACATGCATCATTTGGTTATTAACAACCCCAGCTTTCTACTATTGACTTAGTAACATAAACGTTAATGAATAGTGTGATACATGTTCATATGAACTATTAACCATGCTCTGATACTGATAGTAATAATAAAACTGGGGGTACTAACAAGTATAGAATGCTGAATTTAGATAATTAATGCAATTTATTTTTCAAAGTTACCTATGCAGTTTGGTTTGGATGCTTACGATACAGAATACCTCATGGTATAGCAGATTGAGTTCATGTAGTTCACTAGACCAGGATAGCGTATTATCAAACAATTTACAACAATTTAGCTATTTATTATAGAAGGATTTAAGACCAAAATTGGTTGTAAGACTTATGACAATACTAACCGGTCTTCTGATTTCTTTTTCGTACCGGGGTGATCGTACAACAAATTTCATTGAAATATAATCTAGTGATCACTTTAGATCATTCTCGTTCCCAGAGTCTAGAAGGATTCTCAATACTAGCATTGTATTGATAATCCTCATTCCTATTAGACGCTGGGAAAAAGAATGCTATAGATTTTGTTGGTAAAAGTAATGAAATTATGTCACTTGTTTTTAATTGTATCTTGAATTCATTTAATATTTTTGTACTATACAAATGAAAGCATCTTACAGTGACTTGGTGTCTTCATTAGTTAATAATTGTATTGAAATCATTTCAAAGATTAAAATGTAATTTTAACTTATAAGTATTACAGTGTATCAGTCTTCACTGCTACAGTGAAGTATCAATTCAAGAATATTAGTGATTATGATGAATTTATTTTTTATTTCTGTACATATTAAACTTAAATTTGATTTTTTTTCACTCAAAAAATATAACGATCGGCCCCGGGTACGAAAGTTATCGAGGACGAATGTTTCACGAGTCCATTGCATTTTTCAGGTCAAATATATGATCTAATCAATTATGTAATTAAGAAATCTTTATGAAATGAACGGGGTTTTAATTTCTGCATTTAATAGCCACAATATATCATTGTGTACAATCGTAATATTCGACTAATGGTGAAAAAACAGACTGTTAACGGGAATTAACTTTATCCGTTTCGTCCCCAATGAGCGACAAATGGAATTGTTTGTAAACTAAAATTTCATTGCTTTGATAATTAACTGATAAGCGTATCGATTAATGTGTGAACTGGTTACCATTATCACAAATAGCGAGCGCGTGGATAGTGTCCATGACGTAACGAATCTATTTTTAGTAGCACTTTTTGTCATTTTTACTCACCATCGAACGTACGTATTTTCGAACAAAGATTCATTTTGTATGTGTCGTTTTTTTACTAAACTCAAAATTAAACTTTTTTTACTTTTGATAAAATAAGCGGCCAATGATTTTACGAGGGGAAAATGGTATGCTAACATTGTTTTGGGATGAACGTAAAGTTGGCAGACTCAGCAGACACGGCAGACACGATCCTTCTGCTGTGTCTGCTGACAGAAGGATTAATCTACAGCAGAAGGATCAATCTTTCTGCTGGGTCTGCTGGCAGAAGGATTGAGTTATAACAGAAAGATGTGTCTGCTGGCAGAAGGATTGAATTATAACACATTTCACAAGAAATCGACACATACTCGCTTTATACTGTCGGTGGACAGCCGATATTAACGTCACAAGAAGGTATTTACCCGTAGCGACAGAGAATCGAACCAGGATGGCAGATTTTTAAATCAGCCTGCTACGCAAGGAATCATGGCAATCATGGCCACGAAAGAAATAATATAAAATTGGGGAATAAATAAATTCCGGATCTTTAGCGCAGTTAGTAGTTCGCTATGAATTATTCATTCATGATAGTTCGAGGTGTTCCAAATGAGTTTTAATTAATAAGTAAATTTTTAGTTAGATATTATATCCCTTAGAACAATCAAACAATAACGCCAGTATCAAACTCCCCGCAGCAGTTATTTCCCTTTATTAAATCAATAGTAGCTAAGCGTTACGTGGGCACTGTGAGGAGTTTGTGCCAGTATGTTCTGATTCGTCTTCACATTTCCTGATTATGTTTATTGTATATTCTACTTTCTAAACCTGTTTATGTCAGGGTTTTTAACTTATGATGTTAAATGTTAAGTACAATATACCTCAGGCTGTCGGCATGAATAAGTTCCCTTTAACTCTTATCATGAAAGTGAACGGAAACACTCACTACAAGTGGTGACAATAGAGTGATAGTCATCGAATGATTTGACTTCTAGAAGATTGTGAAATAGACTAGGGTCTCAAAAAGAACTTAAAACAGCAAAAATAACATTTAATTTGAGCTCCAAGAACAAGTCTATGAGTTACGTTCCGAATGTAGACTCGACAAACTTAGGTCACCTCGATGTTGACACTGCATTTTTTATAAACTATTTTGAAATTTCTCTGTGAATGTAGTCATGGAATCGAAAGATATATTATTTCTTTGTTAAATAAGACCGAGTGTCTGCAAATCGACTTAGAAACCCGTTGAATAAGAAGGGTCATTTACTTCATTTATTTTCTAAAGTGATGCGTTACATACTTAGTAGTTCCAAATGGTGTGTTCGTTTCTTCGTAACACAGTCAGTGGAAAGTGATGTGAGAATTAGAGTTACACTTTATATGTTGCTAATTTTACCTTATTTGAACCATGATGCATTTGTCTTCAACCCAAACAATGATTCTGATTGACTTAGACTCTATGGGTCTAGGGTTCGAATCTACGGCGGACCTATGTACCTTGGGTAAATTTTGTCATGAAATTGTTCCGATAATAACCCGCCTAATTCTGTATGAAAAAGACAGTCCAAACGAACTCTGACAAGGGTAATTCGGAAGAGTATTTGCTGAGAATTTCCCTAAGTGCTGAGTTACAGAATTGGGCAAAGGGATCTCAGTCTATCTATTAACCGTAAGCAGAACGAGTATTCGCCGCAATGTTACTGAAAATAATGATGAAATGTGACGTGGACAACCAAAATATTTATATATTGTATTTTTATTGGAAAGTTATTGTAAAATATATGTTTGGCGAAGTTTTTGACGGTAAAATTCGTGAATCGTCTTCAAAAAAATTAACCACTAAATAGCAGATTACCCGATCGAACACATAGCCTCTTGCTTGTGAGGTGGTACGTTTGTGTAACGTTACCACTACACCAATTCCTTACATGCCTCATCGTGTCCTAATCCTTAAAGTAATATATTCGTGAATTTTACGGAAATTTCCTACGGAAATTCACGACTATGCATACATTGCATGTCTAATGTTGCCAAATAATACATTGTAAGTTCTAATATTTTTTATTTGACAAGCCTTTAATAGTTGGGGCTTTTATTTTACGCTTTAAATAGCAGACTTCATTAAATTATTCATGAGTTGAAACTTTTTAAAACAAAGATACAACGCTGGCCCAATATACGAGAAATGCCGACCTTTTCCGAACGCTCAACACATTTTCCTATTCGATCGAGTTAATGCCGTTACATGTGTAAAGTTTAACTTCCATTGAAGAATGACAAAAGCGCAAAACCCGTGTTTTACATACATGTACCTGAGTAATCACGTGGTTTAAATAATTTAATCTGATTGGTTAGAATTTTGTCGCTCTATAAACAACGCCCAAGGTGTTGAATTGGATTACGCGTGGTTGATTAAAATTTTAAAGTTTATATGCTGTTGTGTTTGGATTTATTATTTGGAATTTTGGTAAGTTTTTCCTGTTTTATCCAATATTTATCTCATAACTTTCGTATTTTACCATGCTGTGTAGTGTGTTATAAGTCGTCGACCAGTGCTTCTAAATCGGCTTCTTTTACTAGCAATGACAAGCGATACGCTTTAGCAGTTCCTATCTATAACCATTGTAACCGTATCATGTTTAACAGTTAAATTTTAATGATTTTTTTGTTTTGTTGATAAAACTAAATATATTTTATTAAAGCTAAAAGATCGTACTTAATATCTGATGTAAAATTCTCACTATGTTAATATATTATCATTGTGTAAAATTGACGTAATTTTGACTGAAACTGGTTTTTTTCTTAAAGCCGGTCGCCATTTTGTTTACACTTCGCGTCTCATGGGTGAACATTTATATTTGTAATAAAGCAGTATCTAGCAAATTCATTTAAAGAAGCTGGTTTTCAGCTCTATAGAGGTCCCACTTGGAGTAAGTGATGATTTTTTTTTTAAAAAAAAAGGACAATTTTCGTCTAAAAATGTGCCCGAAAATCACCAAAGTTTGACCACATCTACCGGTTGAACATATGAATAGGACCTCATAGGACCTGTTTTTTAACATTCTTTCATTCCAGACCTTTAATTTGGTACCAAACTTTTGCACATCTATGCTTGCGCTTTTTTGCGATTTCCCACGGAAAGCCCCTACCCTGTGATCACCTGTTTAGAGCACTGGAAGAATTACTTCCCTTTGCGCTCTTCACAAAAAAGTCCTTACCTTATCAGACTGATTTTGCCAAAAATCGAAGTACTTTACCAGTGTTCTTTAACCTTGTTAGACAAATCATTTCATTAATTATGTAGTTTCCATGAAAGAAATTTATGATTTCCTGTGTTTTTGTCGTAATTTTCATTTTTCATAACGTTCTGATCAACAGTAGATTTCGTCATCGGTTTTCGCGACGCTGACGTAAATAATCAAAGCACTGAAAGTACTGAGTATTCATTATGTTTAGTTGTTAATTGCATTATGGATTTTGAAAGAAATATTTTCTAATTCAATGTGGTTTTCAGTACCTTTTGAACATGGATTTTATTCAAAATGTTATATAAGTTGTGACTGCATATCTTGCACACCTTGGGTCAATTTTTTTAATGAATGAATTTTATCTCAGTTGGAGTGTAAAGTATTTTGGCAGGGTTTAACGCATAGCAACTCATTGTAAATATCAATTTATCAAACCACTGCAGCCTGTT